>BRKX01000004.1:64330000-66730000 GCA_026008535.1 Perilla frutescens
TAATCGGCCATAACGATCGTTATGCCCCAAAATCCTATAACGATTAAAAATGGGCCATAGTCTCGTTATGCCAATTATTACTAAAAAAAATCCTATAACGATTTTCGTTATAACGAAAATACATTTTTGTTACGGCCAACTAAAATCCTATAACGATTAATAATAGGCCATAGTGTCGTTATGCCAATTATTACTAAAAAAAACTTATGCCACTTGTTATTCATAATCACTTTCGTTAATGCATAACGGCAGTTTATAAAAGTTGTCGTTATGCCAATAGTTATTTCGTTAAGAAATTTCGGATCATCTTTTATGTTAGGTCAGGTGTGTTGAGTGATGTATGACATTGAGATTCAATGTTGCACTCGATGTCAGACAGACTTCATGTGACATTGTCTATGACATAGTCGTAACTAATCTTATCCTTTCCTAGTTTATTTATTATATTAATAAATAAAATAACTTTATATATCTTAATATATATGTGTATATCCACGAAATTAATATTTCAAATAAATGGATATATACATATTAGATATATTATTTAAAATAGAGTTTGACAAAGTCAAAACTCTATCTCCTATTTTGTAGGTCTAGTGGTTTCTCTATTTAATTCTTTTTCTTTTTCAGAAAATTATATTTGCTGGATATTTAGAAAAAGAGCATGAACGTGGGGAAGCTATCAACCACGCCTTGGAGGCGGTTTCTTCCATCTACGGTGAAGTCATGGAGTGAAGCGGTTATCGTCAACCCATGTTCAAGAGAGAGAAATCGTGGACCATGTTGGATTCAAGTGAAGAAGCATATAAGGGATGTGTTCGACACTTGAAGACTTATTCAAGCTCATTCCGTTTTTCGCTGTGTGAAGATTGAAGAAAGCTTGGGTCACAAATTTAGTTTAGGTTTCGTTCTTCGTTCCTTCTTCTATCTTAATGTTTATTGTTGTTCAATCCTTTCACGGAATAGATTGTACAAGTTAGGATAGATAGCAAGGTTGTGAAACCTTTACTAGTTTGTATACAAATTGATGGGATGTCAATTTATTTGTTTTAGTGATTATACAAAGTCGACGGGATGTCAACTTGTATGATCTAGTTTGCATATGAATTGACGGGATGTCAATCTGTATGTTGTAGTTTGCATATGAATTGACGGGATGTCAACTTGTATGTTGTAGTGTGCATATCAACTAACGGGATGTCGAGTTGTATGTTATTGTATATGAATTGACGGGATGTCAATTTATATGTTTTAGTTCTTTTTAGTGATAGTCTAGATTAGAACTTGTAATGTTGCTGTATTGTTAAGAGCCTTCGCGTCTAACATTAACAACTTGAAAATTTTGTACTCTTTATAGTATAATTTCGCCCTGAGGCAATCATACACATGTTGTGTATGGTTTAAAATTATATCGTGTATTCTTGTGCATTTTATTTCCAGCATATTTGTGTTAAGATAAGTTGTGTTAACTGTCTTTAACATTGAGTTTGACATTACGAATCTATGTCTAATTTCAGTGTTTGTGGCAACAAATTACAACAAGGTGCATTTAATGTATAGTTATTAAAAAAATATAAAAGGTACACTTCCCCAATAATTGGGGTGTGGGGACAAGTGTGTCATAGAGGTATTCAAGATATTTTTAACTCCAAATTGCCCATGAAACTACTATGGCCTTATATGTTGCTTTTTTCCCGATTTTGCTTTTCTTTTGTCTATATTTATAGATTTACACTAAGGGCATCTCCAGTGCAATACCCAATTTTTAAGTACAAATTGTTGCCACATCATCTACACATCAAAAGTTACAATATTCATTTAATTGCTACCCAAACATCCGCAACGCATTCAGGCACAATCGTTACTTTTTTGGGTCCCACTATTATAACACTTATTTTATTTATATCTTTTTAATTCATAAACATTTTATTTATAATTTTCAAGATATATATTTTAATTTAATGTGATAATATTTTTTAATTATTTAATTTATTTTTTAGCAAATTTATTTGAATTTTTAATTTATTTTTATTATAATTTTCATTATATATTAAATTTTCAAATTATTTATATATTAAATTACAACTAAAAAATAATTATTTAATATATATATATATATAATTATTTTGGGGGCAACAAATTAAATAAAAAAACTTTTTAAAAGTTAATTTAGAAAAAGACAGAAAAAGAAACAGATGAAAAGATTGGAAAAAAACCAATTGAAAAATGAAAGATAAAAAGAAAAGGGAGAGAGAAAAATGTTGAAAAAAGAAGGGAAATGGAAGGAGGAACATTGCAGGCGTGGGTCCCACAACATTCAACATCCCCTATGCATGCGTGTGTGGTACGCGTCTCTCTCTCCCACTTTAATAAGTGCGTGTTCTTCACTTTAATAAAAGAGACTAGTCTTGGCTATCAATATTTTCAATTTGTACCATGTAGCTTTAAAGCTATCCGGTAACATTTTATAAAATGTTACCAACTTCTCCCAATGCAAATGTTATCAATCATTTGGGTACAATTAAATGCCAACTAGGAATGCTACCAGTGCATTGGGGATGCCCTAAATAATAAATCCCAATTATTCAAGTAAATTCATATAATAGAACCCGAGTCTAGCTTCTTCTCCCAACTCATTTGTTTTGTCTTTTTCTCATACTTTGGGTCCACCTCCAGTCGAAAGCTTAAATGATTAAAACATTCACTATGGGCGAAAATTTTAGGTACAAATGAGATGGTAAGTACCAAAAATTAAGGTACACTATAGTGGAAGGAAAAAAAAGGTACAAATTTTTCAAATGGTGCAACTTCATGTTCCAAGTATTTTGTGGGAAAAAAGTATGATGTGGGGCCACCTCTCTTTTTTTATTCCCTCTCCCTCTCTCGCTCTCCATTTTTACCCTTTTCTTTCTTCACCTCTTCTCTCTCCCCCGTCGATTCTTTCTTCTCTCTCTTTTCCATTTCTCTCTCCTCTTTCCTTTTTTTTTTTCTCTCTTTTCAAAATTATTAAATTTTACCTTGTAATGATGAGACCTAAAAAAATTATGTATGTAACATAGTTAAAGTGGATGATTTGAAGGAAATGAATATTTTTAAAAGTATGTATATAACTATTGATGTGGCGAAATTATGTACCAAAATTATAGTACATCACTATGGATGCCCTTACAAGCCTTTACAACAATATTTGTTATCTCAAACTTATATACTAGTGTACCTTGTGTTTCTAAATACTATATTAATACTCATTTTAAAGTTCGTGTCTAAATTACAAATTGTGTAAAATTTCATGTATTTAATTGTAATTAACCCTTATTTAAAAACTAACAACATTAAACACATTAGTTTCATTTTTAGCATTCTTATACTAAAGTTATTAGCGTTTACTCTCATTTTTATAAGCTAAAACTAACATTAGTTAGTTAATACTCCCATCGTTTCGTTTTGATTGTTTTTTTTTTTGTTAAAATGTTTGTTATTTTATATATTTTCACACTATCTCTTCCAATTTTAACCCTATCCCAAATCCTAAAAATTTATGGAGAAAAAAAATGTTGTCTTATTTTTAGGAAAACGTAAATGAATAAAATTTTATGTCATATATAAGGGATTAGTATATTAGTACATAAAATTAATTGTTAAGTTTAGATAAAATAAAATAAAACAATAATCAAAATGAAACGAAGGGAGTAGTTAGTTTTGCAAATAAAAATTAACTAAAACTAACATTAATAATAATAATTATTATTATTATAATAATAATTATTATTATTATAATAATAATATTAACATTTTTCTTAGAGACAATAATAGACGCTTTTTTACAACCAATATGATACTGACATTATTAACTAACGTTGTCCATAAAATATGTGTAATAACGTTTGCTATATATAACGTTATTCATATTTCATAATAACATGGCTCATATAATGTGTTGCTATGAGGAGTTTATTTTTTTTAAATACACGTTTTTTACTTACACACACACAAATAATGATTAGGTGTAGGGCTAATGTGTTATAAGGGTGTTTAAGATATTTACATTCTGAATTGCCCATAAAATTACTTATTTTTATATGTTGTTTTTATTTTTCAATTTGTATTTATTTTTGTCTATTTTTATAGATTTAGACATTTAACATTTGCGTTTGAGGGTGGGTTGGAGCAGTTTGTTAACTGCAAAATGGGATTTACTGTTGGGTTGGAGATGGTCTAAACGTGACAATTTATTCTACATGTAAACTATATATACGAGACACATCGAATATACGGTTCAGTAAAATATTCTAACCATATTACCTAAAATTTGTCTTATAAATTGGTTCCAATTCCAATATTATTGGATGCAAATACTACTACTACTACTACTACTACTACTACTACTACTACGACTACGACTACTACTACTACTACTAATAATAATAATAATAATAATAATAATAATAATATGGTCAAATGTATACTTATATCATAAACTTTGACTCTTTCTCTAAAAATGTCCTCAACTTTAAACAATATCAAAATATATCCTGAAGGTTGGTATCTTTTTTTTTTTTAAATGTCTTGAACTTTGACTTTTGTCTAAAAATGACCCGAACTTAAAAAAATTAAAAAAAGTCCTAAACTTTCCTTTTTTTTGACAAAAATATCACAGAGTTTCAATTTTCGGCGGCGGATTAATGACGAGGCATACCGGAGTCTAGCATGTTAAAATAAAGTGGAATTCGTATCTTTTTTTTAAATAAATAAATAATGACAATATTGTTTTCCGCTTTCATCTCCAAGATTGTAACGTTTCATTCCAACAATTCTCTCATTACTTATCTAATTTGAAGAGAAAAAATGATTTCTTTTCATTCATTTCAAAATTCTCAATTCCAACGGAAAAAGAAAATTAAATGATTTCTTTTCATCCCTCCAAAATCTCAAACAGAAACAACCAAATTTGAAGAAAAAAAATTATATGCCCTTCTAATTGAGATTTAAAAAAAAAATCTATTTCACTTTGACACACTGAACTTTGATATGCCTCATCATTAATCCGACGTTGAAAATAAATTCTATGACATTTTTACAAAAAAGTGGAAAGTTCAGGACATTTGTTTGTTATTATTTGAAGTTCAAGACATTTTTAGAAAAAAAAGTCAAAATTCAAGACAAATTTTGATATTATTTAAAGTTCATAATATTTTTAGAAAAATGTTCGAGACATAAATATATACTTGGCCTCATAATAATAATAATAATAATAATAATAAATAATAATAATAATAGATCTCGAAACAGTGAAGTTTCAAATATCCATTTCCCGTCAACACCGCGAAAAAACATCTCCTTCAATCTCGGAATACCTGCGAATCACACCACAACTGATTGAGAATTACACAAAAAATTTCATACGATTCTGTAATTAGGGTTTTCTCATCTCCTCCCAATCCTCAATCATCGACACAATCCATCGTCCAAATCGCGAAAACAAAAACATTTTCACATGCATTTCCAACACAATTTCTTATGCTAAACCCCGCATTTTGCGCTGAGGTAATGATGAATTAGGGGGAAAAAGGGGGAGGAAGACGAAGAGCGTCAGGGCATGGAGGGAGGGAGCTCGGCGTCGGATGAGAATTTGGTGGAAGATTCGATCGCCATTGTTGAATACGTGAAGACGATTGGAGAGTTCAGAAAGACTCAAAGGAAAGAGGGCACCAATCTCGTGCGGAGGATGAAGTTGTTCCTGCCGCTTCTCGAAGAGATCAGAGACGTCGAAATCGCCAACATTCCATTGGCCGCGATTGCGTGTTTGAAGAAGCTGAAGAAGGCGTTTCAATCTGCTAAGAAGCTCTTGAAATTGTGCCATTATGGCAGCAAGATTTACCTGGTCGGCAATTGTTTCGATTTGCAATCCTTTTGTTCGTTTCTGAATTGATGATTTTATTTTTATTTAGATTTTTTCCCCCTTTCGGATTTCAGGCGTTGGAAAGTGAGGGGATGATGGGGCGATTTCATAATGTGTACGAGAGTATAAGCCTTGCAGTTGAAGGAATGCCCTATGAGGATCTTGGAATACCTCAAGAGGATATAGAACAGGTAGGTGACATTTTGCATCCAAAATTGGGGAGTTTTGTAGTTAGATTGAGCTGCATTGAACATAAATAAATCTTCATAGTGTAACTTAGCTAAAATGGAAAATTTCGCGATTAGCTATATATATGGAAATGATTATTTGACTGTGCTACATTCAAAAACTCCGCTCAAATGGGAAATTTCACGGTTGGATCAGTTATATAGAATATAATTTTTGATAGTGTCTCATCAAGAACATAGCTCGAATAGGAAATGTTGCTGTTGGATATGTTGTGATGGATCAGCTATATATGGAAATTATTATTTGACCGTGTTACACCTAAAACCTCTGCTATATTATATATATGTTGTACTGGATCACTTATATAGAATAGAAATCCTGTTGTGTTTCTTTAGAGCATCATTTTACTTGCAGCAATTTCCTTACTTCACAAATCTGTCTGTCTGAGGTGTGATGCGAATGATTGTAGATTGAGTTACAACGCGTGCAACTAAGACGAGCAAAACGGAGAACAGATACACAAGACATGGAGCTGACGATGGACTTGATGGTCGCTCTGTCTACAAACGACAGAAACGCAGACATTGCAAGTGTAGAGAGGCTAGCAAACAAGCTATCTTTGCATACTACTGAGCAACTCAAAGAAGAAACGCTTTGCATCCAAAAATTCTTCAAGGAAAGATGGGGCGTAAGTGCTGAGTGCCAGCAGCAAGTCCTGAATCTTCTAGACAAGTTCAAGAGTTTCGCGGGTGTTGAGGAAACTGAAGTGGTGGATGAAGCAGCCGATGCTAAATCTCTTGCAACATCCCCCTCGTTTTCTATTCCTAACGAATTCTTGTGCCCGATCACACTCGAGATAATGACAGATCCTGTTATTATTGCGACAGGACAGGTATAGTTCTTTCTGTTAATTTCTTTTGGTGGTTTCGATCATTTCATCTTTCAATGTTACCTGTTTGGGATGCTGCAGACATACGAGAGAAGAAGCATACAACAATGGTTAGACTCAAATCGACGGACTTGTCCAAAAACGGGGCAGACATTGGATCACTTGTTGCTAGCGCCAAACTTTGCCCTCAAGAACTTGATTTTACAGTGGTGTGAGAAAAACAACCATCATCTCCCAAAGGAGGCGCCTAAAAGCCCAGAGATCACGCCCACGACGAATGATGATAAAATATTGTTGCTGGTGCAAAATCTTTCATCGAGTAAGCTAGAAGAGCAGAGAGACGCAGTGGAGAAGATTCGTATGCTATCAAAAGAGAGCTCTGAAAACAGAACTTTGATCGCCAATGCTGGAGGGATCCAGCTCCTGGTACAGCTTCTATCGTATCCAGATTCAAGAATCCAAGAACACACTGTGACAGCCCTTTTCAACCTCTCCATCGACGAATCCAACAAGAAACTCATATCTCAAGAAGAAGCCATCCCGGCCATAATAGAGATCTTGGACAAGGGAGCAATAGGAGCCAAAGAAAACTCAGCTGCAGCATTGTTCAGCCTATCAATGCTAGACGAAAACCGGGTGAAGATCGGGTCACTAAACGGGATCCCTCCATTGGTTAACCTGCTAAGAATAGGAACAATCAGAGGAAAGAAAGATGCTGTGACTGCACTATTCAACCTCTGCCTCAACCCTGCTAATAAGGCTATGGCCATTGAGGCCGGCATTGTGCCACCGTTGCTCAGAATCCTCGACGACAAGAAGCTTGAGATGATGAACGAGACTCTATCTATGCTTCTGGTTCTTGCTTCGTGCTCGGAGGGGACACGGGAGCTCGGGCAGCTTCCGTTCATAGAGACTCTAGTGCAGCTAATACGAGATGGAACTTCCAAGAATAAGGAATGTGCACTGGCTGTGCTGCTCGAGCTCGGATCCAATAATAGCAATCTCATTCTTGCTGCATTGCAGTACGGTGTTTATGAATTTGTTGTTGATGTTTCTAAAAACGGAACGGAGAGAGGGCGGAGGAAGGCCGAGTCCATGCTCCGCCTCGCCACCACGGCTCAAGAGATCCCATAGAATTTACTCCCACCTTTTTTGTATAAACAGATTAATACCGGTTTCTGTATATTCTCTCTCGTGTTTTCTGCTACCGTAGTATTCAAGATTCACAAAAATTTGTATCTCACGGCTCACATGAGACTTCATCCCTCATTTCAATCCTCTTAGTTTGGTCATGGGCCACTAAATTACCAATTTTGTACGTTTAATTTGGTCCAATGTTGATTAAATAGGCTGATTGTGCTTGACCTTACAATTTGATAATTTTGTAAAATTATTTCTCTCTAAAAATTAGTGGGTTGTCGTCCAAAACTCAAAATTTAGAATTTTGGAATATGTTTATTTACGGATGTTTGTTACCAATTGTGTTACATTTTCTGCAATACGATTAGATTTATCAGGAGTTTCTTTTCTTTTTTTCCTTTTTTTCTTTGATTTACATTTCTTTTGCTTTAGTTTTACTTCACACTTGTTAATTATGATTTATTCTATCCACTTAAGATTTATAATTATTTTATAATATTTAATTTTCAAATAAATTTTTATTAACTACAAAAACATTCATCAATTATCACTTTTTTTCCCTTACGAAATCAGGATGCATTTGAAATTTCTCTACCAGAAAGAAGAAAAGCGAGCCGAATATAAGTTCCTTTAATGCTTTAAGCATTTCAGCCAAATACATAGTCTTCATCGATTGTCAATGTCAGGAATCTTGATTTTGTAAATAAATAAAGATGTGAAATATACTTTAAGACTATATAATTAAGCAGAGTCAATTGAACATGTTATTAAATTCATTTTATTTTTAATTAATTTTTAAGAAGTGATCTTCTGTTGAATAATTTAAAATTGAATATTTTTTATTCAATAAAGTTTGAATAATTTGGTCTTTTAATATGTAATTTGAACAACTATTTACCTCATCTAAAAAAAGAGCTAGAGATGTTCGATAATTTTGTTTTAAGAGCTCAAACTCTTTAACAAGTAAGAGTAAATGTGTGAAGAATATGAACAACAAAGAAAGTTGGTTGTTCAACCTTGTGCATCATTTTTGTTATCCATGAGTAGAGTTTAGGTGGAACATTTAGTGTTAATCTTCAAATAATTAATAATATAATTGTATGTTCTCTAATTGAGTATGTAATATTCTATTTAATTTAATTGTCGTTAGCCTAATTTTCAGCATCTAATAATTTATTTATTATCGAGCCAATATATTAAAAAATAATCTCACTTAAATGAAGTCATAATCAACAAGTGATTACACTCCATGGAGATATATTTGAAAAATTTGTTGCAACAGTTGTATATAAATTTTTTATTACCCGGATACTTTCCATATCAAAATAAAACTTTTTAATATTAGAAGTGATACTTTTTCAATTCAAAAAAATATAATACTAATTATAAAAGTACAATCTCTTTTTTTTTCTGAATTATTTTAACATTGCCTTTCAGTAAAATAAATTATATTTTGTTGTAGACTATAAAGTAAAATAAACATACAAATGAGTGTAAAATGTGTAATTTTTCCGATAATTATCCTTATTTGTATTTTTGTTAATATTAATTTTAAAGGATAGAATGAATGCAAGAAGTTATTTAACACGTGATATAAAAGGGTCTGAGCGCCCTCTTTTTTGAAAACCTCCTCTCCTCTCGCGCCGTCTCTCCACCCCCACTACCACCCCACCCCCACCCACATCTGCTATCGCCGATCTGTTGCTGCCCTCCAACCCACTCCTGCGGTGAGTCTCCCTCCATTTCCCTACAATTACTACCATCGCCTACGTTCTTTAGCTGTTTTACTTTCCAGTTCAGTCGTATAACTCCAGAATTGAAATGATTTTTTTTTTTCGTTTTTCTTTATTTACTGTTCGTTATTTATTTTTATTTTTTTTGAATTTTATGATTCACGTAGGGTTTTGGCGGAATTTGGTTTTATCTGTTTTGGGCAATTAAGTTTTAACTTAGTCAAATAAGGTTCAGCTCTTGAATTGGGATGTTTTTGCGCGTTGTCGTTTTGTTTCCCCCCTTTCTATTTTCAATGTTTTGAAGTGAATTAATTTTGAATTTATTTTTTGGGGGTACGTTTTTGAAATAAATGCTGGAATTTAGAAAGGTTTAAGTGACATATTGGTCTGAGCACGAAGTCGTGAACTACCGAATAATATTTATTTGTCTTTTAGGTCTTAGTTTGTTAATTATTCAGTTGAACCATAATTTTTGATTTTTTTTTTTTTAAATTTATCTATGTCAATTTGGCTGCTTTTCTTGCATTCTGATCTTTATTATAATGGGATTTTTGAGGGTTGGGTAATTATTTTCGAGCGCTATTTTTTCGTGTTTGTTTGTTGGTTTTGGGAAGAAATCTTGAAATTGTTGGTGAAAATAGTTGTACTGATTCTCTATTTTGTTCGTGTGGTAACTACATTTGTTCTAATCGTGATAGTTACTTAACGAACATCATTTGCTAATTTGTAAAATCACCAATGCGAAATATGCAAATTTATGTACTAGAAGCAATGTTTTATGAGTCACATCTTCATTTTGCTGCAGAGTAGTGCTTGGGTTGGGATATCTCGTGGAACTACTTCCAAGCACGTTTACTTGCATTGACTTCCGTGATGCTCAATACTGAACGTAATGCTAATGGAATGGCTGGTAGTGGGGTTCCCACCCTTGCTCATGATAAGCAACTTCCTGGTTCTGTGAAAAAGACGGCCCTGAGAGATGTGCAGAACGAAAATGTGGGATCAATCCAAAAGCAGCAAGATAATTTACTTACCGGAGGAGGAAAATCTTGTGGTGACACAGTTAAGGTTTGTGGAAATAAAAGACTTACTCCTGAGCGCCCCTCGAGTTCTCAAGGCCTCCCGTACTCAGCCTACAATGGTACAAATGAGAATGTCATGAATGCTCGTAGGAGATTTGAGCTAGAACTTGGGATGGGAAGACTTCAGAGTCAGAACAATGTGGAGAAAAAAAATTCAAGTTACTCAGAAGCAAAGAACGCAGTAGGTCAATCACGGCAAGATATTACTCAAAAGTCAATGAAGGATGGTATTATTCATCAAGGTCCAGTATCTACCCCAAATAACCTGAAGGCAATCATGGCCTTTTCGACCAGTGGCCCATCAGTGCCTGCTTCTTTGGGTAAGCACAGCAATAGCACTCCAGCTGCTAAGGCTTCTCAAGAGCTTACTCATTCTATTGATTTCAAGAGCACCACTGATCTGCTAAGAACAGAAACTGAACGCTTCATCCGCCTCCAGAAGTTTCTGAAACAATGTGATGAAGCCAACCAAAGAGACTACACTCAGAGTGAGTCTTTGTCTTCCATGTGTTTGATGGATGTTTTATTTATGTGCTATGTTATCTGACATACACTGTTTGCTTGGCATGACTTGCTTCAGTGCTTATGCATCTACCCCCCTCAGAGCTTAGTAAGCATGCTGTGGAGTTGGAGAAAAAAGCAATCCAGTTGACAATGGAGGAAGGTATACAACGTGGGATTTTCAACTGTTTTAGTTGCATGCGTGGAATATGAGCTATATGGTGTATCTGTCCAAAAAAGTTTTGAATTAATAAATACATAACCTTGATATTTTTGTAATCTTGTTGTGGGCTTCTCTAAGTAGTCACTTTGTGATTTATTTCGTCTTTATGGCTTGTATTAATGATGTCCGAAGGTGATAAAATTTGGTTGAATCGAAGTTTTGATCTAGATATTTTACATTGGTTGTTGGTTGATCTAACTAAAATGTTGAATAGTTAAAATCTGCTCAACTCTCATCAGTAGCTTAGAAGTACCTACCTACACTGCTCTCTAAATTGCAGCTTTTAGATATTTTTCAAGCTTTGGCCTTGAAAAACTATCATGATATGTTTTGAAATGAATTAGTAATTGTGTTTCTTGAGTAAGTATCCCGGTCGTCTATTAGATACTGAGAACCTCTGCATATGCTCTTATTTATTGCAGGCAACGAGATGCAGAGGATGAAGGCTTTGAATATTTTTATCAAGCCGTCTCCAGGGAGCAATTTGTCAAGTCAGTTATTGCAAGCAAGCAAACGTTAACTGGTGAGGCTTGTAGTAACTTTTTGTGTTGCTCAAAGGGATTTTATAGGGGTCTGTATTTTCATTTGACAAAGTAATCTATATGCTTCTTTGTCTATCTATATATCTTTAGATTCACTCCTTTTCTGATTAGGTCCTTGTATAACTAGGATCTGCAATTACCTTGTAGTTCCTCAATCATTGATGTTATTTAAATAAGCATCTAGTGTAATGTAGCTTGTGTTTGTTCTTGCTCTTGGATCATTAAACTTTTCCACTTTTTCACTTTCATGTTTTTGTTTTGCCCTCTGTTGTTTTGCTGATAACTTTTTACTTCCTCCACTCTCTCTAGTTTTTGAAAGAAATTGCTACATAGCTCATGGATTTTTTTTTTATTTGTTTAAATATGTCACAAACTTATACATATAAAAATAGGGGGAACTAACAAATTTCGAGTAATATTTATTATTTCTTCTGTAGCAGAGCTATGTGATGAGAGTTGTTTGGTGCGATATTTTATATTTACAAAAATTTGTGTAATTTGTAGGACTGGAATTTGAATTCAAACTATAATTATATTAATAATTATTAAATAAAGTTAAATACCCAATAGAAATTTAGCAATCATTGACGATAGACTACCTAATAATGAATAATAATTATAGACTTTTGTCTTTAATAATGAAATAATCAACCTTACGACTGTTATTAACTAAAAAAAGTTTATATACATCAATAATAAAATGACCATCTTCAATTTTAACTGCAGCGCTGTCAATCTGTCATGTTAGCAATAAGCACGTTTAAGTCATCATGTCACATGCTCGGAGGTCAAAGGTCACGGGTTCGAATTTCCTCAATACCACAGGTCGGGTGTGTGAGTAAAAAATAAAAAAAAAGTCATCATGTCACATTAAGCTACGTTCGTGGTGGGTAGATGAACATTCTAGATTAAAATGTTATTCAATTTATTCAATATTTATAGTTCTTTACATTTTTCTCTTATTTTTTTTTTATTTTTCTTAGTACAACTCAACTAACTTTTGAACTAATTGAGAAAATTTGGTCCACTTACTATCTTTTCTAAATAATGGACTGCTTATATTTCTTAATTTTTAATAATGAAAAAAAAAATGATGTGTATTTATAAGAAGGGCTCAGTCCTATCAACCAATAAGACAAATAAAATACCTACAAAAAATTTTAATCATACAATTTGTGCAGCCTCAGATATTCATATTTATATTAATTGCCTAAACCCAATTAATCAATACTAGTACTAGACTAGTAATATTTTGGAATCGATGGAATTTCGTACTGTTTTATCGTATTTGACAAATGTTGTGGGCCCAGAGAGGTTTCGGCTTATGTTAATCCCGTGAATCCGCATATTCACGATCAGATCTCTGTCTACGCTAGCTCGTAAATAACACCAAAATATAGCCACCATTGATAAAATCATAGCATATTCCAAAATTTAATTTCTGTCTCTCATTCTAATCAATAAATTTATACTTCGTTGTGTATATTATTTACAAATTTTGAATAATTTAATAGACACGTTAAAAATTCAATAATAAGAATATAAGATTGAAATAAATTGGAACAGGTCCGATATTTATCACATCATTCAATTCTGGCTATATCACAACGGTCCACGTCATCATGGCCACGCATCATTTCCTGATAAGAGTCCAAAACCCTAGATAAGGAACCGTAACTCGATAACATCCTCATTTTAATGTTTACCTGCAAATTTCATCATCGTTTCTTAAATCAATAATAGTTGATTTGTGCCTAGTGGTGGAGTGAGGTTGCTCGGATGTCAAAGGTCACGAGTTCGAACCTCCTCAATACACAGGTTGGGTGTGTGAGTAAAAAAAAATAAAAAAAATAGTTGATTTGTTTTTTTTTTTTTTTTTTAAATATGCCTATAAGGAAAATTATTAATGTCATATAGGAACGGAAATAATATTCGACGTACTACTGAAACATGATTAATTAACTCAAAATCCACAACCTTTCAGCGAATATACAATTTAAACGTGATTTTAAAACGTTGCAATAATAACTCAATCTTTTAATTTGTAATAAAATAAATACTCTTGTAAAATTTCGACGATTGGAAAACTAATGTTGCGCAATAAAAACTCTCATTTTCAACATCTTAAATTGAATTAATCTGTTCACGTGGTTCCACATCATTATTCTGGTCATCGGGAAATTTTTTGAAGTGTCTACTGTCGAATTTGCTACAAATCAAAATCAAAAGATCGAATTATTATTGAAACGCTTTTATAGTTGTATCTAAATTACAAATTCGTTCAAGATCGTGACTTATTTAATAGTAAATTATCTAAATATCTAAAATAAATGAACTCACCATGTATTTATAATTTTATTAATATTTAATAATGTTTAGCTCCATGTGTTAACTAGTCTTATAAATTTTGACACCTAAAATAACTTCAAACAAGTCTCTCTCCCCCTGTACTTTATGCTTACACTAATCGTACGTTTAGTTGGGTGAACACAATAATGACTTTAAATATTCAAGTTTCATTGTTTCAATTAAATAAATAAATAAAAAAAAAAATGCACGGATTCTCCAATAATTATTAGCATTTAGCACTGCGTAAACAATTAATCTATTAATAATTTTTAAGAACGTAAAAGTAATTATTCATAATTGTTCTGAAATGACGTAATTGTGGACTACCATATGGGATATTTACAAAATGTTTAATTACAAATAAAATTACAAACTGTAATTTTAATTGTAAATTACATTAACTTTAAATATCACTAAATTAAAATATAATTAAAATTTTGTTGCAAATTATACATTCGAAATAATTATTTGACCAAACCGTCTGGTTGACTCGACTGTAATTCGGTCGATGAACAGAGGCCAGAAGAAAAAGTTTTTAAGACTCGAGAAAATGAGCAAGATGATGGCTTATTTAGCCACAATTGGGTTGGTGCTGGAAATTTTTGAGTATGTATAACTGTATAAGTTCCATCAAATGTTAAAATTGATGAGATTTAAATTTTATATTTAATTTATAACTACAGTCAATTTGTCATTAACTCTTTACAATGCATGGAACGGAATTATTTGATAATTGATAAATAAATAATTCAATTATGCCAATGTTTTGGCACACGATTTTTCGTGATTTTCTGAGCCCTTTATTATTAGGTCGAGTCCTTTTTATTTATGGATAACTTTCTTGATAGCTCATTGTAATTTACAAGTTTCGTTTTGGGTTTAAGAAAAAAAGAAAAAGAATTTTATTGTTTTTTAATTATAAAAAGAGAGAACATTGATCTTAAATTTGACACACACACACGTGTGTATATATATATATATATATATATAGTATATGTATATAATTATAGAGAATTGATCAAATAATACATTTTTCTTAGTGTGGGAACTAGGACCACATCTTTATCATCCAATTTAATGATCTAATGATTGAGATTTAATGGAAAAGATGGTGACAATTTTGTAAATAATAAGGCAAAAAATAAAGGTTGGATGGCTATTTTCATCCAAACCTTTAAAATTGATGATGTCAGTAAAAAAAAAACTTAAAAACTTTAAATGACCATAACTTGCCCATTTTTAATTCAATGCAAGCAAAATATATATCAAGTTAAAGCTCTCTTCGTGCTCTTTCATTTAAGATATCGGAAGACCATGTGTTTGATGAAAAAATATGAACAAAAAATAAATTTTTACGTATACCAAAGTTTTAAATGCCTTCGGTAGCTTATAATAACGTTTCGTCAGCATGGTGATAACATATGCTAACGAAGAATTTGTCATATGCTAACATAGCGTATTCGCTGTGCTAATGAAAAATTATCATAATGCTAGTGTAGTACATATTTATTATGGTTTATTCAATCTCAATTATGATTTATTTCAGGATTTATTACATCTCAATTATGGTTTATTCCATCTACTTACAATTAATAATTACTTTTTTTGAATATATTTTTCCTTTGTTAGTTCCAAGTTGATTATTAGATTTATTCTATCCAATTATGATTTATGACGTATGTTGACAAAGTATTATCATATGCTAATATAGTGTAGTCACAGTGCTGATGAAGCAAAATCATAATGCTAACGTATTAGATATATATTATTGTTATGATTTGTTCCGATTCATTTAGGTTCATCACTCCAATCAAGGTTTATTTAATCTAATTAGCATTTCTTCCATTCAATTAATTAAAGTTTTTTAAATTAAATTAGATTTATAATTACATTTTAGAATATGATTTTTCGTTAACAATATTAAAAAAGTTTAATTAGCATAACGATAACGCTTCGTTGGCATGATGATAATACTTCATTAGCATGGTGATTCCTTATCAAATACTTCATGATTTTTATAAGAATTACCAAATTACGTTAATGCCTACGCACGAAAAACTTTTCAAATATTACAGAATTGTCACCGCCCTATTAATCAAATACATGCCTTTGATTTTTAACAATTATGTGATGTGAGATGTGATTTTAGTTCCCAGATCAAGATTAGTTTTCACCTGTGTGTGTGTGTGTGTGTGTGTGTGTTCTCTCACACGGGATGTTCGTCACTTGAATGTCCCCAAACCATTAAAATGTAAGAAATGTTGGATAAAATTACAAAAAAGCGAATATATTTAGGGGTGGCACGGTAAGGTATACCTTACTTTTTTTTACCATACCTTTACCTTACCTTACTTGTACCATATTGAGAAAATTCATACCGTTACTGTAACAGCCCGGTCCCGAGATAGGGATTAACGAATGGGGACGGGGTGTTATTAAGGGATTTAACGAGTAAATTCAGAAGATTAACGAAGAAGTTTAAGAATAAAGGTACGCTTTGAAGATAGTTGATGATACTCGGGTTTACTTGATTAAGAAGGACACATGCTTTAGCGGAATAAAACGGCTAACTAATCAGATACCAACAAGCATAAGCTCTTTTATAGGTGAAAGTAAATCATACTCGGAAAGCGGAAATAAACTTAATATGCATCTTATATATATATGTAATCGTCTGGGAATATTCTTAGAATCTCGAATAATCATAATAGAACCTTGAACGGAATTTAGAAAGAGTTAATCAGAGTAGCAGAACACATAATGCGATTTCAAAGAAACTTATATAATAGCAAAACAATCTTGACAGCCAACCCACATCCACAGCCACCATCATCCTCGGCATCTCAACCTGAAAACATTTGAAAAAGAGGGCGTGAGCACTAATGTACTCAGTGGGTTTTTAATGAAAGCTTCTTTAATAACTTGAGAAATATCCAACAATGAACTGGCGGTATATGGAGAGCAAAACGCAAAAGCCCTCTCCATATCCGCAAAACCTTTTCTTTGCTTTGGGCCCAACCTTGGCTCAAACCTGATGTCAACTGTACTCTTAGGCATGCCGTGGGATAGAAGAGGGGTTACCTCAAATATACGAACGAGTTTGCGTGGGAAAAACCCCAGCAGTGACTCCCTTAATGATTCCGAGCTCATATCCTGCTTAAGTGAAAAGCTAAGTTCCTTCTCTCCCTATTCTTGCTAGAAATACCAAGCTTAGAACTATGTCTAATGCTAATACCTTATTACTGCATGATCTCGGCCTACAAAGGGTTAAAGCTACCCTAACAAGGCAAATCCTTAATCCTTAACTATACGAGCTTTAACAAAGCATAACATTCAAATACGAGGAAATGAACGCGGATAAACATCGATTGCAAATAAAGCAATTCTAAACACCTCATGCTAACATAAATTGTAAATAAATAATTCTAGCATATCTAAACATACTTGAGAGCTCACTTAACTTATACTAACTTCATTTACTTTATCTAACTCAAATAACAATTTAACATAATCATGCATATAACTTCTTTTATTCCTTTCCTTTCCTTGTACAGAGATTAATCAGGCAGAGCAAAAATGCTTTATTGGATATTTCATTTGCCCAATATGCTTCTAGAGTTTATTAGCTCAAACTTTAGATGAGTATAGATTTACCCACCTCGATTACTTGACAGAAGATGAAGCAACGAGCTGAAGATCCTTCACCGATTTCCTACGAGGCTCACTTCCTCCTACAAAATTCGAATCATCGACTTAGCGACCTCCTTTGAAGAAATCGACTATCTAAAGCGAGAAATAATGATATTTTACTCGAAGACTAAAATCTAAGATTTATTTACAGATTGCATGACTTTACGACTTTATAAATTTCGAGAAAAATTTATTTAAAGAACATCTCGACTTGATTTTCCAATTTTTAGACAAAGAATAACTTGAATAGATTACTCGAAATAAATTGAGAATATCTTGATTGATTCTCTAAAATTTAACTTGAAAATAACTTGGAAATAACACGACTTGAAAAGCTTGAAAAGCTCGGAAAGAAGGTACGGAAATAGCCGAAAAGAACGAAAAAACGAAACAACACGGAAAAGGAGGGGGGGCTCCGCGGGGCTGCCTTGCCCCGGCGGGCTACCCGCCGCTGCGGGGCCGCTAGCCCCGGCGGGCTGGCTGCGGCCGTGGGGGGTGTGGCGCGGCGGCGCTCACCCCCCTCCCCCGCGGGGCTCTCTATCTCTCTTCCCTTTTTCTCTCTCTTATCATCTGGGTTCCTTCAACGTGTTCTTCAACTGTTCTTCGTGTTCGTTGATTTCTTCGACGAACACGAAGAACACGAAGAACAATTAACCCGAATTTTTATAAAAATAACATACTTGAATTTAACATGCAATAACGTGCTTTTAACTTTTAAAAGCAATTTTGGCATTATAACGACGTAAACACGATAATCCGCTTTAAATATTTAAAATATTGATGAAATCTCTAAATATAGCTTGAACGGAATTTAAACGGAATAAACGGGGCTAATCTCAAGAATAATAACGACAGGAATAAAACGAGAAATATAACGTAAACGTTATTAACTTGGAACTTCAATAAAAACTGAAATATAACTTAGACGGAAGGTAAACGAGCAATAATGAAGAACGTGATGAACGTAAAGAACAGAAAGTAAATGTGGAATTTAAAGATGGAAAAAGAAATGGAGATCGAGACCGACGAACAAGAATGGACGGGTTTAGGTGCGTCGAAGAAAGGTGGCTAGCTCGGCGTCTCGTTGAGTTGCAACGGCGGCAGAACCGCCCGCTACAACTCAACGGCGCCCATAGCACCTTCCCTCACCGCATCCCTTCCACGCCACGCCGCTCGTCGTCTTGCAGAACACCCACGAAGAACGCATTTTTACTTTGACAGAACTTTCTCGGCTCTTACGAGCTTTCCCACTCTCTATGAAGTGAAATTGATGGAAATGAGCAAATGAATGCAAAGGGGTGGCCTTGTATTTATAGGAAAAGCTTTGGCTTCCAAGGGAAGCCACTTCAGTGCAAAAATACTACAAAAGTTACCCCGGGTTCGGTTAAAAGCTGCTTTATTCGATGTCGAGGTCCAAATGACCTCAAACACGAAATCTAAAAATACCGGGAGACTCGTTGGGTCGAATACTAGTGAACCAACTTGATTCGTGAGAAAGACGGGGTCATCTGAAGAAAGACGAGCAAAGATTCCCTTTTTAGAATTACTTTTTACTATTCACTCAGACTGACAGATTTTGTTCCCGAGCGTTCGATTGACCTCAGAATGGTAATCCGTCAACGCCAACGGAATCCTTGGGTCATTTCCCATAAGAGGGGCTTGACAGAACTAGACTCGGATCAACAATGAGGATTTCATAAATTTCTCAAAACACGAACGCACGCAAAAGTTACTATTCATTCATCCTTTAAATACGTTTTTCATCACCGGGAACTCAATTGACTTCAGAATTAAAATCCGAAAATACCGGCATACTCCTTGAGTTAAAACCTTTCTAACGAGACCATGAATGACCATAAAAGAATTAATATCAAATTTTCCGAAAAGATGATTTTCACGAAAACTGACCCTTAAAGTCGTGACTGACATCTGACCTCAATTAACCCTAATTAACTTTATTCCTTAACTTCTTAATTATCATTAAGAATCCTTTAAACCTTAATCGAAAATCTGGGGTATTACATCCTACCCCCCTTAAAGAAATTTCATCCCGAAATTTACTAACCATGATAAACGATATCAGGGTACTTTTTGAGTAGCTCAGATTCGAGCTCCCATGCTGCTTCCTCTGAACCATGAAGGTTCCAGATCATCTTTACAAGATTGATCTCATTATTCCTTAAGCTCTGGATCTTTTGACCCACAAAGGCCTGGGGTTTCTCTTCATAGGCTAAGTCCTCTTTCAGGACTATCTCTTCCTTGCAAATCACGTGCTTTGGATCAAACACGTACTTTCTCAACATTGAGACATGAAAAGACCCCATGAACATCACTCAGGTTGGGTGGTAAGGCCAACCTGTAGGCTACTTTATTCACATTTTCTAAATCTCAAAAAGTTCAATAAATATGGGCCTTAACTTGTTTCGTTTGGCAAAACGAACCACTCCTTGACGGAGGCATTTACAAGAATACTATCTTTAATGTCGAATCTCAGTTCCGTTCTTCTTTCGTCTGTATAAGCCTTCTGTCTGTCTTAAATTTCCTTGATTTGCTGATGAACAAGCTCGATCTTCTGGACTGCTACCGGGACCATTTCAGGTCCAGGTATCCTTCTCTCTCTAACTTCATCCCGATACCAGGGTGATTACACTTCCTTCTGAACAGGGCTTCATAAGGGCCATGCCGATCGATGACTGGTAGTTGTTGTTGTACGCAACTTTTATCAATTACAGTAGCTCCTCCCAGCTACTTCTGTGATCGATGAACACTCCTCTAAGCATGTCTTCTAGATTCTGAATAGTCCTTTCAGACTAGCCATTCATTCGAGGATGAAAGGTCGTGCTAAAATTGAGCTTTCATCCCATTGCCTCTTGTATACTCCTCCAAAATCTTGACGTAAATCTCGTATCACGATCCGATATAATCGAGACCGACACATCGTGCTTTATGCACAAATTTCCTATCATACCTCTGGGCTAATTGATGTAGCCCATCTGTCATGATAACAGCAATGAGATGTGTTGCTTTTGATAATCGATTCGCGATTACCTAAATAACGGTATTCCACCACTTAGACTTTGGTAATCCTACCACAAAGCCTATACTACTATGATCCTATTTCCATTCAGGAATTTCTATGGGTTGGAGCAACCAGAAGGTTTTTGATGCAAGGCTCCACTTGTTGACAAATCAACACCTTTCTACGAAGGCGGCTACTTTTCTCTTTATGTTATTCTGCTAGAAGTTCTTTTGGAGGTCTTGATACATCTTGGTGCTTCCTGGATGTGCTGTATGTGGTTTGTCATGTGCCTTGCACATGAGTTCCTCCTTTAGTTCTTTCTTGCTTGGCACACAAAGCTTTCCTCTGAATAAGAGCGCTTTATCGGCGGCTTCTGCGAAGTCTTGTGTGCTATCTAATCGTGCTTCTAGGATTTTCTTCTTGAGAAACTCATTTCATTTCCAAACCTTAACTATCCTTTATCTCCGGTCGGGATGAGCGACTGTCGCGGAGATTTGTGCTTAATTGATTGCGGGTGGTGTTAGCACCTCGATCCTTAACTCCTTGAATTCCTTATCGTAGCTGCTTCTGAACTAAAACGAATCCTAACTCTACCTTCTCTTTCCTACTTAGGGCATCTACTACCACATTCTCCTTGCCTGGTTGGTAGTGAGTCGTGCAGTCGTAATCCTTTACAAGTTCTAGCCACCCTTCCTGCCTTATGCTAAGATCCTTTTGCTTGAAGAAATACTTTAGGCTCTTGTGATCTTGAGAAGAGTCTTACACTTGGCTCCGTAGAGATAGTGCCTCCAGATCTTTAGTGTATAAACAATCGCTGCTAGCTCTAGGTCATGCGTGATGTAGTTCTACTTGTGATTCTTAAGCTGCCTTGAAGTATAAGTGATCACCCTTCCTCTCTTCTTCAGCACGCATCCTAATCCTTTTCTCGACGCATAAGCATAAACCACAAAATCTTCATTTTCTTCCGAAATGGCCAATCATCGGGCTTGTGGTTAACATCTTCTTTCTGAAAACTTTCCTTGTACTCGGGCGTCCACCTAAACTTGAAGTCCTTCCTCAACACTCGCGTCATAGCCTTAGCTATTGACGAGAATCCTTCGATGAATCTACGATAGAATCCCGCAAGTCCTAGAAAACTTCCTATCTCATTCGCGTTCCTTGGAGACTTCGAGTTGCTTGCAGCTTCAATCCTAGCTGGATCTACTTTGATTCCTTCTACTGAAACCATGACCTAGAAACATAAATTCTTTTAGCCAAAACTCACACTTACTAAACTTAGCGTAAAGCCTTTCTCCTCTTTAACTTTTCCAGCACCACCCTTAGGTGCTCTTGATGCTCCTCTTTGTCTTTCGAATAGATTATAATATCATCTATGAAAACTAGTGCAAACTTATCTAAATACGGGTAAGAACCCGGTTCATTAAATCCATGAACACTGCTGGGGCGTTGGTCAATCCGAACGGCATTACCACAAACTCGTAATGCCCCAAGCGAGTCCTAAAAACAGTATTAGGAATATCCTCCTTTCAGATCTTCAGCTGATGATTCCCAAATCTTTAAGTCTATCCTTGGGAAGACACTTGCTCCCTTAAGCTTGATCAAAGAGATCATCTATTCTTAGGTAAGGGTATCGATTCTTTGATGGTCAGCTTATCAAGTTTTCTATAGTCGATGCTCATTCTCAATGTACCATCCTTCTTCTTCACGAACAAGATTGGAACTTTCCAAGGCGACACAGTAGGTTGGATAAAACCTAGGTCTAATAACTCTTGCAGTTGAACCTTGAGTTCTTACGACTCCTTGGGCGCCACTCTGTAAGGGGCTTTTGACTGGTGCAGGTCCTGGTTCTAAACCGATAGTGGATTTCACTTGCCTATATGGTGGTAGTTCTGATAGATCCTTTTGGAAATACGTCCTCAAAATTTTCTTGTGCCTGAAACGCCTTCTATTGCAAACTCTCCTTCCTCTTTCTTCGTCGCAACCGCTTTTCAACGGTATTCTGACTTTATAGCCTCTTCTGGGGATCACCATCACTTGCAGGTATAAAGATCGCATGACTGGACCTTGAACGTAAGCTCAGAACTTATTTGACGTCATTCCTCAGATTGCCTCTTAATACTGGACGAGCTGAAAGATCACTTTTAGAGATTCGCGTCCTACTAGAAGGGTACTAACTATCATACTTGGATTCTTCTTCCTATTAGGACTATTCCCTTTTATTCTTCCAAAGGAATATTGCTTTATACTCTCTGCTCTAATCAAGGGTCCACACTCGAGCTCTATGAGTGGGAGCAGAACAAAATGATTGTCTCTGAGTGAAGACTTTATCTTGATTAATAATTCTTTAACAAGTTCCAAAAACTGGAAGAGATATGACACTGGGTTACTTATACTAGAAACATTACTTTTTCAGAGGACTTATAAACTCAAAAGGGGTTTTTTTGCGTGTAGCAAACGTATGGAAGACAATCGATGATTAGCAACTGAGAACTGTACTGAATCTTTGCAAAGACGTCAGCATAACTTTAACAAGGGAATGCTATCACCGATTCTGGATGATTAAAGAAGTAGCATCAAAAGATTTGTCCAAAACGATATTAATATGAAGCTGTTGAAAGGTGATTGTTTTAATTGATGCGAGAATGAATGAATAGACTCATCAAAACTTCTTATCTTACTGAAATTTTTAATCTACCACTTCTAGGTCTATCTGCTTAACGATCTTCTTTAGGTTCTTTCTCTTTCGCATCTTCTTTTTACTAGGTTGCTATGCAATAGCATGAGTCGGTTGATCTTCAATTAGCTACACTTGGTTGGAAAGGTGACATATGGGAATCACTTTCACCCATTAGAAGGGATACAACAATCGACTTGGTCTATACGCGTTTTTCTACAAATGCGGGGTATGCCTTAATAACTGGTCGAACTCTTGATCGTACGTTGGCAACGTCCTCTTTCCTTGCTTCTAGTTCCAGATCTCTACCTCCTTTGCCTTATGAACAATTCGGGATATACTTCTGATATAACTCGTACTTGAAATCATCCCAATCATACTACGCTTACTGCCTCAAATTTATCATCCTTCGAATGGACTCCTACCCGAAGTTCATATTCATAAAAGAGCACAACCTAATTCCTCATCCTCTGATCAGACTATAAAATCAAAAATTCACTTCTAAAGAATAACCCATTTCTTGACTCCCATCGGGTCTCCTAGACTATTAGAACGGAAAGGTTGTGTTTGAGAAACACATTCTTGGCTCTTGAGTCGTGGTTCAGGACTTGCTTGCTTGCGGCCTTGTTCTCTCGGCTTGATGTCTTCTCGACGACATTCTAAAGAATCCTACATATTAGCGATGCTCGCTCGAATTTGCACGAAGCAAAATGAAATCCCTTTCGATAAGGTCTTTAGATTACGTAGGATAGATCAAGCAAAGCGGGAAAATTGCCTCATAAGAGGACTTTTGGCATAAATAAGAAAGAGGTTCTTGGTTACATCCAAAAATAGGGCTACCTTTTGGAGAATTACTGCTGCTATCAAAATCTAAAAGGTTGGTTAATACATTTTCAGAATAAGATCTGGATTAAAGCGGATAAACGGACAACAGGTCAGCAAGGTGTTCTAACAACAACACCTCCTTTGCCTACTTCTAAAGCTTAACTATATGCTGGGTCCCCTTCTTCCTCATCTTCATCTGTCTCTGATACCTCGAACTTGAATTTCCTTAAGCTTCCTTTAAGGAACTGATGGGGCATTCGCTGTCCCAGACTCTGAGGGGCAACTGGTTGATAGGCAGGGGCCTACTGGTGCATTCTGGAGGACAAAGACTCGGTGTCCTGGACGATCAAGGGTCTTGCTTCTAAAGTTCCTTTAGCACGAGGGCACAGTGCTTCAAATTCAAGGGGACTGTTCAGAGTCGCCCTTAGCAGTTCTGGTTCCGTCACGGATGAAGGTTTTTACTCGGCTAGAGCATTCACGTGGCCATACTTTAACTCCCAAAGAGCCATCAAGGCTGAAGAGAATTCTGTCAGGTTCCCGATTACAGCATGCGTCTCGGGATCACGGGTGATGGTGCTTTGCAGAATGCGATACATTGCTGGCCTCTCAGCGGTCGGTGCTTGCTCACACATGCGGATGCATGTTTCCAAGTCGAATACCTTTCCTGGCGTTCCTCCAAAGTCGTTCATTTCTTGAACAGGGCGGAAAAGAGGCACATTATTCCTAGCAATCGAACGACGCTTAACCATCTAGAAATATGAAGCTTAATCAGTCTAGATTATAAAAGGGAGACCTATGGTTCTCCTGAGATCATGCTATCGTTTAGATTCAGACTACTTATCTTGCATGCATAGATCCTTTTTGCAGTTGACTTTTACAAAAATTTTGGTGCCCAATTCTTTGATCATAAACTTTACCTTTTCTTTTAAAATGAAAATTCGAGAATGAATCAACCCTTTTCTTTTAAATCTAGAACTCTTCTTCGAAACTTTTATCTTTTGTTAAGACATATGTTTAAAAATAAGTTTTTAAACACTTTTCTTTGTGATCAAGAACTTCTTTCACAACCCTTTTTCCTTAGAAAATCATTTTACCCGAATACTTCTTACTTGGAATTTCATTATCAAGGTTTTCCCCTTATCCATAAAGAGGTATGCTTGCTCAAATCTCTTTATTTTCGATAGTAAAAAATTATGAATTCAAAATCTAAAATCTCTATACTATCATACCTCGATTTTTGTTGAAGATACGAGGGTGATGGCGAGTTGTGGGTTGCTGCTGTAACTTATCACGAAGCAATTCATATGCACATAAACACTTAGCTTTAACTTAAACAAAGAGACAGGTCTGCAGAGTTGCAAGCCTGCTCTGATACCAACTGTAATAGCTCGGTCCCGAGATAGGGACTAACGAATGGGGACGGGGTGTTATTAAGGGATTTAATGAGTAAATTCAGAAGATTAACGAAGAAGTTTAAGAATAAAGGTACGCTTTGAAGATAGTTGATGATACTCGAGTTTACTTGATTAAGAAGGACACATGCTTTAGCGGAATAAAACGGCTAACTAATCAGATACCAACAAGCATAAGCTCTTTTATAGGTGAAAGGAAATCATACTCGGAAAGCGGAAATAAACTTAATATGCATCTTATATATATGTAATTGTCTGAGAATATTCTTAGAATCTCGAATAATCATAATATAACCTTGAACGGAATTTAGAAAGAGTTAATCAGAGTTGCAGAACACATAATGGGATTTCAAAGAAACTTATATAATAGCAAAACAATCTTGGCAGCCAACCCACATCCACAACCACCATCATCCTCGGCATCTCAACCTGAAAACATTTAAAAAAGAGGGCGTGAGCACTAATGTACTCAGTGGGTTTTTAATGAAAGCTTCTTTAATAACTTGAGAAATATCCAACAATGAACTGGCGGTATATGGAGAGCAAAACGCAAAAGCCCTCTCCATATCCGCAAAACCTTTTCTTTGCTTTGGGCCCAACCTTGGCTCAAACCTGATGTCAACTGTACCCTTAGGCATGCCGTGGGATAGAAGAGGGGTTACCTCAAATATACGAATGAGTTTGCGTGGGAAAAACCCCAGCAGTGACTCCCTTAATGATTCCGAGCTCATATCCTGCTTAAGTGAAAAGCTAAGTTCCTTCTCTCCCTATTCTTGCTAGCAATACCAAGCTTAGAACTATGTCTAATGCTAATACCTTATTACTGCATGATCTCGGCCTACAAAGGGTTAAAGCTACCCTAACAAGGCAAATCCTTAATCCTTAACTATACGAGCTTTAACAAAGCATAACATTCAAATACGAGAAAATGAACGCGCATAAACATCGATTGCAAATAAAGCAATTCTAAACACCTCATGCTAGCATAAATTGTAAATAAACAATTCTAGCATATCTAAACATACTTGAGAGCTCACTTAACTTATACTAACTTCATTTACTTTATCTAACTCAAATAACAATTAAACATAATCATGCATATAACTTCTTTTATTCATTTCCTTTCCTTGTACAGAGATTAATCAGGCAGAGCAAAAATGCTTTATTGGATATTTCATTTGCCCTATATGCTTCTAGAGCTTATTAGTTCAAACTTTAGATGAGTATAGATTTACCCACCTCGATTACTTGACAGAAGATGAAGCAACGAGCTGAAGATCCTTCTCCGATTTCCTACGAGGCTGACTTCCTCCTACAAAAGTCGAATCATCGACTTAGCGACCTCCTTTGAAGCAATCGACTATCTAAAGTGAGAAATAATGATATTTTACTCGAAGACTAAAATTTAACATTTATTTACAGATTGCACGACTTTACGACTTTATAAATTTCGAGAAAAATTTATTTAAAGAACATCTCGACTTGATTTTCCAATTTTTAGACAAAGAATAACTTGAATAGATTACTCGAAATAAATTGAGAATATCTTGATTGATTCTCTAAAATTTAACTTGAAAATAACTTGGAAATAACACGACTTGAAAAGCTCGGGAAGAGGGTACGGAAATAGCCGAAAAGAACAGAAAAACGAAACAACAAGAAAAAGGAGGGGGGCGCCACGGGGCTGCCTTGCCCCGGCGGGCTACCCGCTGCCGCGGGGCCGCTAGCCCCGGCAGGCTCCTCGCCCCCGGCGGGCTGGCCGCGGCCGTGGGGGGTGTGGCGCGGCGGCGCTCACCCCCCCGCGGGGCTCTCTATTTCTCTTCCCTTTTTCTCTCTCTCATCATTTAGGTTCCTTCAACGTGTTCTTCAACTGTTCTTCGTGTTCGTTGATTTCTTCGACGAACATGAAGAACACGAAGAACAATTAACCCGAATTTTTATAAAAACAACGTACTTGAATTTAACATGCAATAACGTGCTTTTAATTTTTAAAAGCAATTTTGGAATTATAACGACATAAACACGATAATCCGCTTTAAATATTTAGAATAACGAAGAAATCTCTAAATATAGCTTGAACGGAATAAACGGGGCTAATCTCAAGAATAATAACGACAGGAATAAAGCGAGAAATATAACGTAGACGTTATTACCTTGGAACTTCAATAAAAACTGAAATATAACTTAGACGGAAGGTAAACGAACAATAATGAAGAACGTGAAGAACGTAAGGAACGGAAAGTAAATGCGGAATTTAAAGACGGAAAAAGAAATGGAGATCGAGACCGACGAATAAGAATGGACAGGGTTAGGTGCGTCGAAGGAAGGTGGCTAGCTCGGCGTCTCGTCGAGTTGCAACGGCGGCAGAGCCGCCCGCTACAACCCAACGGCGCCCCTAGCACCTTCCCTCACCGCATCACTTCCACGCCACTCCGCTCGTCGTCTTGCAGAACACTCACGAAGAACGCATTTTTACTTTGACAGAACTTTCTCGGCTCTTACGAGCTTTCCCACCCTCTATGAAGTGAAATGGATAGAAATGAGCAAATGAATGCAAAGGGGTGGCCTTGTATTTATAGGAAAAGCTTTGGCTTCCAAGGGAAGCCACTTCAGTGCAAGAATACTGCAAAAGTTACCCCGGGTTCGGTTAAAAACTGCTTTACTCGATGTCGAGGTCCAAATAACCTCAAACACGAAATCTAAAAATACTGGGAGACTCGTTGGCTCGAATACTAGTGAACCAACTTGATTCGTGAGAAAGACGGGGTCGTCTGAAGAAAGACGAGCAAAGATTCCCTTTTTGAAATTACTTTTTACTATTCACTCAGACTGACAGATTTTGTTCCCGAGCGTTCGATTGACCTCAGAATGGTAATCTGTGAACGCCAACGGAATCCTTGGGTCATTTCCCATAAGAGGGGCCTGACAGAATTAGACTCAGATCAACGATGAGGATTTTGTAAATTTCTCAAAACACGAACGCACGCAAAAGTTACTATTCATTCATCCTTTAAATATGTTTTTCATCACCGGGAACTCAATTGACTTCAGAATTAAAATCCGAAAATACCGGCATACTCCTTGAGTTAAAACCTTTCTAACGAGACCACGAATGGCCATAAAAGAATTAATATCAAATTTTCCGAAAAGATGATTTTCACGAAAACTGACCCTTAAAGTCGTGACTGACATCTGACCTCAATTAACCCTAATTAACTTTATTCCTTAACTTCTTAATTATCATTAAGAATCCTTTAAACCTTAATCGAAAATCTGGAGTGTTACAGTTACCTTACCTTAACATTCGGTATACCTTCTAATGGTATACCTTAAGTTCAGTATGAAAAAATGGCATACCTTTACCGTACCTTTATTTCGGTATACCTTACTGACATCGGTATACCTTACCAATATCGGTATACCTTATATGTATACCTTACCGACATCGGTATACCTTATCCCATTATCTTACGATATATCTCATATATTTACTAAATATATGAAACATCCCTAATAATGATCAAAATTCAACAAAATAAAATAAATATTTTCATGCCACGATAATTAAACTCCACTAAAACAAAAGATTAATTATATCAATCATATAAAATTGTATAAACTCCAATAGCATATTTACTAAGTATTATATCAATCATGTTTTTATAATTAAATCGTTTACTTAGAAATCGTTTACTAAGTATTAATTAAGAACATATTTAGAATTACTATACATTAGGGCTCGTTTGCTAGACAGTATAAGATAACATATGATACTTATGACTAGGATGTCTTTGATATATTAGGTATCAATATGATGTTTGTTTGAATGTATTAAAATATTTATAAAATATATACATATATAATCTACTGTTTGGTTGGAAGTATTAAATTTTCCATATAATTACAATTCCAAAAATACCCTCTTATTTTAGGCAGGAGAGAATTTATTATTGGACAATAATTAATATGGAGTGGTGCAATTTAGTTAAATAATTATAATAATGATCTTCTGTATTACATATCCCACCTAGGAGGTATGATACAAAATCCTACTGAATCCTGCAGATCTTTGTTAGAAATATTGGGCCCTTATTTAATAAAGGGCTTTGAGTTTTGAACCAAACAACTTATTAAGGTGTCGTAGATATCTATCAATCTCTTATCAACCCTAGCAAACGAGCCCTAAGTATAACATAAGATTAATTATAAGTGTTAGATATTGTAAATTTACTAGATATTTATAAATGTATAACATATTTACTAAGTATTATATATCAATCATGTTTTTATAATTAATATAAATTGTATAAAATATTATAAACTTACTATATATTACAAATTTTAAATCGTTCACTTAGAAATCGTAATAATTATTTACTAAGTATTAATTAAGAACATATTTAGAATTACTATGCATTAAGTATAACATAAGATTAATTATAAGTGTTAGATATTGTAAATTTACTAGATATTTATAAATGTATAATATATTTACTAAGTATTATATATCAAGTTTAAGTATCTATAATTCACTCACACATACATATATTTATATAATATCACAAATATACTGGTATATACCGTTGGTGCGCTATATACTGTACCAACGGTATATGCCGAATTAACGGTATATACCTAAAAAATTTGGTATACCGTCGGTATCGGTATACGCCGGTATACCTCGATTTTTAAAATTCTATATCGTTACCTTACCGAAAAATCTCGGTACGGTATCATACCTTACCGAAAATACCGATATACCTTAAAGTTCGGTATTCCGATATTTTTTTCCGGTACGGTAAGTATGGTATGACGTATATGTCGGTATGTTTCCCCAACCATAAATATATTGGAAGAATGTGTAACTATTTTAAAGTGAATAAAATAATTTAAATGCGGATAAGATTGGCTAATTATGAAGTGGGCACACTCAAATATAAATGAAATCGGTGGCTTTTTATATCTATCTAATCTCCCACCCGCTCTTTCTCACTCCTCAAAACAACTCCCCCCCCCTCCCCCAAAAAAATATTAGAGAGAGAAGACACATAATCTATTATCTCTATCAATGGATCCATACAAGGTATTGATTTTGATATTCATTTAATTGATAATTGAATGATTTCTTTGATAATTGTAATTCGTTCGAAAAACATGATTTTTTTCGTCGTTTGTTTACCGAATTTATCCGGTGATCAATTTTTGAGATTATTGGTGTTTGATGATGGTGCAGTACCGTTCGTCAAGTGCGTTCAATTCGCCTTTCATGACTACGAATTCTGGAGCTCCAGTCTGGAACAATAACAACTCTCTGACTGTTGGAACTAGAGGTATATCTGTCGCTTTATGTTTTCAGTGATCATTCAACCGTTTTTTTTTTTCCTTTTTTAATTCCGGAAAATCTTGGGTGGTGGAATTCTGAACCTTGAAGATGCAATTTTTGTGTTCAGGGTTTTGATTATTCAATATGATTATTAAATTTCCTCTACAAGAGTGGGCGGGGGATTGAATTCCCTACTGTGTTGTTTTCATGTTGAGGTTGATGGTATTCGGTGGTTTCCAATAGATTATAGGTAGATAAGCGGCCTGACTAACGCCTTCAAAATCAAAATTCAACGTGATCCGTGTGTATGACGAATATGTTGGTGGAGGTCATAAAATGCATATCCAACATCTGAGTTGCTCTTGAATTTTTTCAGAAGCTTGGTTGCTTGTGCTTTTGCATTTTTGTTTATGTGAATCCCATCTACTCCTGGGACCAAGTTGCTTGAGAATTATAATTTCAACGGCTTTAATGCAAAACTGTGCTATGTCATAGGCCCAATCCTCCTTGAAGATTACCATTTGGTGGAGAAACTTGCTAATTTTGATCGTGAGAGGATCCCTGAGCGTGTTGTCCATGCTAGAGGTGCCAGTGCCAAGGGATTTTTTGAGGTCACTCATGATATCTCTCACCTTACCTGTGCTGATTTCCTTCGAGCTCCAGGAGTTCAGACACCAGTTATTGTTCGGTTCTCCACTGTCATCCACGAACGTGGCAGCCCTGAAACACTGAGAGATCCCAGGGGGTTTGCCGTGAAATTTTACACTAGAGAGGTATTCCTTTTTGTTTCTCAACCTGCATTTCTTTTCCTAGAGTAAGACTATAATTTTCATCTTTACATTAGATTGATGAACTTCTGAACATGATGTATATTTGACGTAACAGCCAATCCCTGTTACTTTTCCTTTCTAGACATCTCTGGTTTCATATATGCTTTTAATTATACACCAAGAGTAGGAGGCAAAATATATATTATTTTGAAGTCTAATATACTTTTCCATTCTTGCACTTTTCATGGATTCAGGGAAACTTTGATTTGGTTGGAAACAATTTCCCTGTCTTTTTCGTACGTGATGGGATGAAATTCCCTGATATGGTTCACGCTCTGAAGCCAAACCCGAAATCCCACATCCAAGAGAATTGGAGAATCCTGGACTTTTTCTCCCACCACCCAGAGAGCTTGCATATGTTCTCCTTCCTCTTTGATGATTTGGGTGTTCCGCAAGATTACAGGCACATGGAAGGCTCTGGCGTTAACACCTACACTCTGATTAGCAAGGCTGGAAAAGCACATCTTGTGAAATTCCACTGGAAGCCTACTTGTGGCGTGAAATGTCTGTTGGAGGAAGATGCTATAAAGGTTGGAGGAACTAATCATAGTCATGCCACTCAGGATCTCTATGATTCAATTGCTGCAGGCAACTATCCAGAGTGGAAGCTTTTTATACAGACCATAGATCCTGATCATGAAGATAAATTTGATTTTGATCCACTTGATGTGACAAAGACTTGGCCTGAAGACATTTTACCTCTGCAGCCAGTTGGTCGTTTGGTTTTGAATAAGAACATTGATAACTTCTTTGCAGAGAATGAGCAGCTTGCATTTTGCCCTGCTATTATTGTCCCCGGAGTATACTATTCTGATGACAAGCTGCTCCAAACTAGGATATTTTCTTATTCTGATACTCAGAGGCATCGTCTTGGCCCAAATTATTTACAGCTACCAGCAAATGCTCCCAAATGTGCCCATCACAACAATCACCATGAAGGTTTCATGAACTTCATGCACAGGGATGAGGAGGTAAATTGCTCCTTCGTTCCATCAACTAGATATTTGGAATTTCTTAGAACTGAATATATATTGCTTCCAATTAACAGTCTTAGATAGTTGATACACCACATTAGGCTTAGCATCTTAGTCTGATCAATGCTTTTTTAATATATTTTAGGTGGAGATTTTTTAGTTTACTTTCCACCTGTCTTTTAATTGCAAAATGCTCTAAATTCTTATATGTTGCTTCCAGAGACTTCAGCATGTTGTTTTCAAGTTTCAACTAATTCACTCGGGTGCTAGTGGCTGATATTTCAACTCCTTTTAGGTAAATTATTTCCCCTCAAGGTATGACCCTTGTCGCCATGCTGAGAGGCATCCGATTCCTCCTGTGGTGTTGGCTGGGAAACGTGACAGGGTACGCACTCAACTTTTTATTTGATTCTGCCCCTTCGTAGATAGTTTCGTCATTACAAATTAGAATGTTATCTGCTATTTATTATTTAGTCATTGCCATGATAAAACTTAAGAAATGATATTATAATAGTGAGATCTGGTAGTGGAAGTTTGAAACTCCTTTTAAATTATTAGCAGAAGTGTGCACCAAACCTACTCTCTCGACAGAGTCGCTATAATCCTTGTTCAAATAGGCTCGTATTTTATCAAAATATTTACCCAATTATTTGATATTTCTCATCTGGTAAGACCACTATGAACCTATAAAATTACCATGCATTATTGAAAAGTATTTTGCGTGGGCTTGTAATATTTTTATTTATTCACAGTGCTGCATCGATAAGGAGAATAACTTTAAGCAACCTGGAGAGAGATACCGTTCCTGGGCAGCAGACAGGTACTTTACTCCCTACCTCATCTGCTAAATAATACTACATAATTATATTGTTTTATTCTTGTACTCATCCCTCTTCTTCAGGCAAGAGAGATTTATCCATCGATGGGTGGATGCATTATCCGATCCCCGGCTCACCCATGAAATCCGTGGCATCTGGATTTCATACTGGTCTCAGGTAGGATACTTGTGCCTTTCTAAGATGTTCTATATTTTTCCAGTTTCCATTGTGATTTGGTGGGGTAATAGAAGTGCAAATTCTTATTTATCTAGACTCATTTTATGCTGCAGGCCGACAAGTCTCTTGGTCAGAAACTTGCTTCCCGTCTCAACGTAAGGCCAATGATGTGAAGTTTGGCACAATGCAGCATGTTTTGAGGTTGCAGGAGGATGAACAACAAACAGTGTAAAGATAATCTGGAGTTTGAAGGTATAATGTCAATAACAGCCCTTTGATTAGTTTGTGGTGTTACTTGTTTCTGTTGTAGTATGCGTTCATGAGACGAACTTGTGAACTAATGACAGTGGCTTTCTGATTTTAATAAAACGAATATGCACTGCTTATCTATATTTATATTCGTATCAGTATCTCTATATTTATTCATATCAACATCTCTGTCTTTATCTATACTATTTCTAAATGAACACATTGCTAGTTTGAAAGCTTTCCAATTATAAGTGTGTACATCACTTCCACAAAAAAAAAATGTGTGTATATGAAATGACAAAAAATTGTGTGAGATCATCTTATGAGTTAAAGATTCGGATTGAAACTCATATCAATGATATATTTGTAATTTTTTTGATGTTTTATTGTATTTGAATCTAGATTTTGATCAGTTTTACGAATTTTGACCCATAAGATGATCTCACATAAAATTCTCTCATATGAAATTATAAAATCTGGTAGGTAGACTTTTATCATTTAAAGAAGGGTAAATTGATTTATCCCATAAACTATTTCTCGAAGAGTATTATGACCTTTGAACTAAATTTGATCCCAAACTCATCTCAATTAGTTCCTTAAACTTTTAAATTTGATCCAGTTAGCCTTCTTGATGGTAAATAATTTTGTTTTGTTTGTTTCATAATAAAAATAGATAAAAATAAAATATATAAAATAATAAAAATAAACACATACAACAATAATAAAAAATGAAATATTTTCTTATAAACAATTTTAGTGGTATATAAATCATTATTATATTTATAACATATTAAAACATCAAATCGCTACAATTGAAAATAACAACATAAAATTGACAATAATTATGATTTTTTAATATATAATTACGGTCTATGTTAACTTGATCTGTTATAGATGTTAAAGTCTACTACTTTAAGATAATCAGTATTTAATTGAGACCAAATTTAATTTAAGGACCAAAATGCTCTTCTGGAAATAGTTTAGGGGGCAAATTGAACCTTAATCCTTTCATATATTGTGATTGTAATTGCATTTCTACACTATATATGTATTGAATTTTGATTTCACATATAAATTTACTTGGTTTCTTCATATCAGACACGACTGACTTCATTTATATTCTTCATATTTTTTTGAATATTTTATATAATTGAGTAAAATGCATCAAACGTTCCCCCATTTCTAAAAGGATAGGATGTGACAAAATATCTATGTTGTCAACATCCATTGTGAGGTTTCCCATGAAGCGCGCCTCTTGACTTTTCGTTGGTTTTTTGCAATCGAAAGCCTAATAATAACGTTGTTATAGTTGAAGCATTTTTAATTGAAATTCTTTTTAAGTTCTATGGTCATAACGATTTTCTCAACAAAATTAAGCTTTTTGTTAGAATTTCTCCTTGAGCTCTTGTCATGCTCAATCATATTTGTCTTTACCTTGGGAGGATTGAACACCATTTCATCGTAGCTCTTGTTATCTTTCTTGATCCAAATTCTAACAATGAGATCTTCTATGGTATGCCATCTCATTTTTCTTATGAGTAAGTAATAATTTTTGAAATCTTTTCACTCAGTGGTAGCTTTGCAATAATAGCATCAATGTACTTGAAAAGTTTCACTCACAACCATTCTCTCAAAATGAATGTTGTATGTGTAAGTAAAATGAATTTGGAGCTCTTATACTTGGTTGGGGACTGTCACAATAGACCTAATGATATTCCCATGTGTCATAGAATTTCCCTACTTGACTGATTACAATTCTTGAATCAATTATCTTGCAGTCGAGAAATTGACCAACAAGAAACTTCTTACCTCCAGCAACTTCGGTCTCGTACTTTTTCTTCAAAGGCCCCCATATTATAAAGTGCATCAACCAAATAGTTCATCACGTAATTCCTTCGTTGTTTTAGAATTTTAATCTAGAATTAACAATTAATTTTTTGGACTAATATATATCTCTCCCTTTTATATTACATAAAATCATATTCACTTATATTTTCCTAAAAAGTTGAAATTTTTTTATCTCTCCATATATTTGTAAGACTAAATTTGAGAGAGATGATGCCAAAACATATAAAATAACAAACATTTTGACACAAAAGAAAAAACTTAAAACAACAAACAAAACGAAACAGTAGGAATAATATTTATTGCATCAAGAAACCCAATTTCTCTATATTTTCAAAAATTGCTATCAATCATTTCACTTATTTAATAAACAAATCATCAGATTACAAGATTTTACGTACTAAATTAACAGCAAATAATATTTCATACCATATTATAATGATGACCAAAAACTCAAAATTCCTAACATGAAGTGTTGCTAAAACATTTGTACGACACCTCAAATCACTATTATTTTCACTTTCAACCACTTCAAATAAAGCTTCTATTAATGCTCGATTACAAAACGTTAATAATTTGTGCAAAATCTCTGCTGGTATTTCTCAAGAGTAAATATTTACGTTTTTTCCTACATTAATTGAGTAAAATATTGTGCTAAATTAAATATACTTATGGTCTTGCCTATTTTTTATATTAATAAAAGTGTTAATATATAAAACTAGCAGGTCAAAGTTTTTTAAAACTTAATTTAGCCAGTAACTTTTAAATATATTTTATTTGATCAGAATTACTAAAATACCTCTATATTCATTTTTAAACCTATTTCAATTCTCCCCACCATTCAGCTGCCATTCACATTTCACATTTTGAAATGAGATTTTGAAAAAGTTTTTCTCTCTTCTACATCTCATCTTCTTCAACATTAATGGAATCTGCAACACTGAAAATTCAAGTGAAGATTTCTCCAGATTCAAGCCGTCGATCTCCAAAAATTCAAGTAAAGATCTCTCTCTCCATATTTCTCCACCAACGAGCCGTCGACCTCCGAAAATTCAAGCGAAGAAATAGAAAATTCTCCTCCAACATGTGTATGTCTCATATCTAATTATTAATAATATTGTTAGATTGTTAGGTGGTGTATGTTTTTGAAGTTTGATTTGGGGGGAAAAATTGATTCGAAGAATATTGTTAGATTGCTAGGTGTTGTTTGTTTTTGAAGTTTGAAGTTTGTTTTCTACACATAATAGACAAGCTTTGACAATAGAAGTACTTAAAAATCATCACTAATATAGTTGATGTTTGAAAATCTGGAAAAAATGAAGTATTTCTGCAACTTTCGAAAAATCTGAAAAAATGAATTTCTTAACTGTGCGCATGCTCGTGCACGCAGTTAAGAAGAAAATCGCGCGCACCTAAGTCTAAAGTATCAACAGTTGTTCTGCTGATGCTCGGAAATTATCAACCGATGTTATGCCGATCTCTGGAGATGTTTGCCGATGTGTTCTGCCGAGGTCTGTGTGCGCGTGTTTGCTTTGTGCGCGAGTTAAGAAGAAAATCGCGCGCACCTGAGGCCAAATTATCAACAGTTATTTTGTCGATTCACAGAAATTATCAACCGATGTCGTGCCGATAGTCTGCGCACGCGCATGCTTATGGGTGCAGTTAAGAAGAAAACCGCGCGCACCTGAGGCCTAATTATCAACAGTTATTCTGCCGATGCACAGAAATTATCAACCGATGTCATGCCGATAGTCTACCGATGTGTTCTGCCAATGTCTGTGTGCGCGCGCTTACTTTGTGCGCGCATGCTTGTGGGCGCAGTTAAAAAGAAAATTGCGCGCACCTAAGGTCAAATTATCAACAGTTGTTCTGCCGATGCACATAAATTATCAACCGATGTCATGCCGATAATCTGCCGATGTCTGCGCGCGCGCATGCTTGTGCGCGCCTGGTCTTGCGCACATTTAAGAACAAAATCACTTTTTTTTTTTAATAAAGGTCGAACTTCAGTGCTCACTGCACTAGCTCGACATGGACGAACTACGATGAGAACTATGGTCTAAGAAATGAAGATCAACGATGAAGATGGAGATTGACGATGAAGATAAAAAGCATATCTGAAGATGAAGATCGACGATGAAGATTAACGATGAAGATGAAGATGAAAAATAGATTTGAAGTGTGATGGGTAGGGGGTAGGTGGGATATTTTAATTTTTATTTTTTTTATGTTTAAAGCGCATTTTGGTCCAAAGTGACTAAAAACAATATGTTTAAAATTTACTGACTAAAATAAATTTTTTAAAAGTTTAACTGGCTAAAATAAATTTTAGCTCTTAATAAAACTATATATTATAATAGTACAATAATTATTAAAATAATATCCCTAAACGAGTCCCTATGCGGTGCGAGTTCTGAAAAAACAGAACACAGACCTAATGTGATCCTTAGTCGGGGTGGTTTGATCATTTAAAAAAAAAAAAAAAAAAAATTTAACGTGGCAGATTGTATACGGAATGGTAACATGCACACGGATCTCTGTGTCTCTCTCTATGTCTACCGCTACCACTTTGCTGTCTACAGATGACCAATATAATCTACCACTACCACTTTGCTGTCTACAATTAATGGATAATTAATATACGGTTTTCTGTATTTTCTATAAAACATTTGATAATAAAATAGTTTAGGCCTTTAATTTATGCAATTGTATTGTTATATCTATAGGTGTAACCGACAAAAAAAATCAATTAAATTCCCAAAATATAAAATGAAGTTAATTTTTTTTAACCGTTGACATTTTTTGTAATGAACTTATATTTCCTTCCAGTACTAGATTAATTAAAATTATTTAAAACTCATTAGAAGAATATTAATTAATAATTGTATAAGAGTATTGACACACAATAAGTTATTTGGATAATTTAATTTATGAAAGCAATTTTTTTAATCTCAGATGCTACAATTTAGTGGACAAACACCAACACATATGCATTTATAATTCGATCTCTATTTAATATATTTTGATTTTACAAAGAAATTATATTTACCGCTATAATTTAAAGTTATATTGTCAGACTGATATTATTGTATGGGTAAATTGAATTAAAAACGAGTTAAATGAGATGCCTTATTTTAATAATCAAGTACTGTAACGAGAAATGAGATACTATCACTAATAAATTTAATTGACATTATTAAGCCGCACATCTATATTGAACTCACAAATATGATCATTTTTCACAACGTACTGTTTTGTTTATTTGCCCTTGGAACTATTAATATAGACTATTGTAAATATTTGTACAATTTCCAAAATTTGGTAATCATGATTTTTAATTACAAATCAATGAAGAATGTCGTAAACAAAAACTACTTTGCTTTTTTGACCGTTTACTTTCTTATACTTCTTTGTTATAATAAGTTATAAAAAATTGTCTTTTAGTAATTCTACTCAATCCGTTTCATAATTTTTAGTTTGTGTCAAAATATTTGTAGTTGAACATATTTTTATACCCACTTTTGCAATTTTAACTCTACAGTTATTAGGGAGAGAGAGAAATATGCATTTATTAGGAAAATAAATATATTTTAATTTTATTTGATATTGGGAGGAAAGCTCTAAAACAACACACATATTTTAAAACGGATAAAGTATATATTATTTCATTATAAAACCACTATTCATATATTAAAGGCAAACACTTCATCAGACCGCCTAATGGATCCCTTACCCCTGTCCCTCCCCGCTTCGACAAAAACAAAATTCAGTATAAAAAATATCACTTATACCACTAAAACGTACCACTTTGCTTATATGAGTTTATTACATCCATATTAGGGTTTAATATATCTAAATTGGGTTTATATATAATTCAAATAGATTAATGGACGAGCGCAGTGCACAAGCCAACGCGTTAGCTTCGGGCGAGTGCACTGCATTAGTCGTTGTATAAAAAAATAAATTATTTCACTTTTATTTTAGGGTTCATTAATTCCATTTTAATTATTTAGCTTAAATGCATAATGCAGAAGCTCACACATTAGCGTTGCGCTAGTGCACTGCGTGAGTTGTCGGAATTAAAAAAATTAAATTAATTCAATTTAGTTTTAAGTTCACTAATTCAATTAATTGTCCGACGCAGTGCACGAGTCGTCAAATAAAAAAAAAAAAGTCACTTTAATATTAGAATTCATTACTTCATAATTTCATGTTCAATATATATATATATATATATATATATAGATTATTACATGATTCAATGTTACTCAATATAATACTTCGTGCATCGCACGGGGTGAAATGCTAGTTTTCTATAAAACATCTACCCATTCATTTAATTCCCAATTATTTACGACTTTTATTTTCTTATAGAAGTTCCAGTTTCATTTCATTACGTGAAGGGACTTCTTCTAATCATCTTACGTATTTTTGAAATAATATATGTTTGTCTATTTTTAATTGTATTAAGAATACATGTACCTATATTGTAAGTAGTAGCATTTTATTATATAGCTAGGAAACATGTTATAAGCATATGCATGCACACACGTACATTTTGACGAAGTATTTGAATCACCCAATTAAGAAATTAAAATTAATATGACAATATGTAGATCTAAATAGATATTTATGTAAGTTTTTATGTATATGGCTCACAACGGATTTGTGTGTTGTTTTAAAATTTGATCGATCTTTCGTTATTTGTGAGAGGTTTTCTTTTAATAGGAAATTGCAACTTTAATTTCATTATATCAGTTATATATAATTATGCACATAAAAATTTGAAAACTGATATCATGTATATATATACTATATTTATCTGTAACTCATCACTTTAATTGATCGATTATAAAATCCAGGATTTTACTCACACTGTTTTTTTTTTTTTTTTTTTTTTTTTTTTTTTTTTTTTTTTTTTTACCAAAACACCAAAATAAGTGAATATTCTGACATAATATTAAAAGAAGTCATAACACAAGAAGAACAGGGAAGCAATATTATATAGCAGATTTAGATGTTGAACTAACTCTCCCAAATTTCCCACCAAACAAAGCTAATTAAAATACTTATAAATTAAGTTTTTTCCACATCTCACCCTCTCTATATAGTATATATATAAACCATCTCCCATGCATCCCTCACACTCATCACTTGAAACCCTAAAAGTCTTTATCAACTACAACAACATGGCAGACCATCATCGTACATGTTCCTTCTTCTTCTTCCTCTTCATCATTAATGCCTTCTCATCCATGATTGATGCCCGTCGCCTCCTCAAATCGCCGGAATTGCCCAAGCCTGAGATGAAGCCCGAGATTCCGGAGTTGCCTAAGCCAGAACTCCCGACTTTGCCTAAACTCGAGATTCCGGAGTTGCCTAAACCACATGAAGTCCCGGCTTTGCCAAAGCCTGAGATCCCGGAATTGCCGGAACTGCCGAAGCCGGAGATACCGGAACTGCCAAATTTGCCCAAGCTGCCTGAGCTTCCGAAGTTTCCAGAATTTCCCACATTGCCCAAATCACCTTGATTTGCGTAGTTATCAAGAATTTGGTGATTAAATATGTTATTGTTCTTGTTCTCGGTGTCTTGTTGTTGTGTTGTTCTTTCTCATTACTATAGCTAGACACCATTTTATATACGTACTTAAATGTGTAATTTCATTTATACGCTATATATATGTACTGAATATTAATTGATTTCACCTTTATATTTTACTTGGTTTCTTTCTGCCGGACACCACATCCTTCATTTATATTTTCTTCATACTTTTCTTTAGGAAAAACACACTGTTAGGTCCCTATACTATTATATTTTATTTCGATAGATCCATATACAATTTTTATATTTTAGCGTGTCATTCTAATTCTAAAATACATTTTCTCAGGTCCTTGTACTTTTTTATTTTGTTTCGAAAGACCCTCTACAATTTTTATATTTTAATAGGTTCTTCTACTTTTATATTTAATTTCATCAACTCCTTATTTCACTCAAAAGTAAATTTGTTAATAGGATTCAAGATTTTTTATTATTTAATCTAATCCAAATATTACTAATAAAGCTTTGATCAGTAATTAAAAAATAAAAATCTAAAAGAGATGACAAAAGAAATATAACTAGTCGTTTGTTCATGAAAATTAATTCAAAATTAACTCTATTTTCAGTTGAATATAGAAATAAAAAATCAATTTAAAGTGTTTATAAAAAACTAAACTGAAAACGGTGGGTGAAGATAATATTCTTACGTCAATTCCCCGTTCTTTTATTTTTAAATATATAAATGCACAAATAAATAAATAACATAATAAATTATTTAATAACTTAATTGTTAATTATTTAAATAATGAAAATAATAATAATTTTGTCCCTTTTATTAAATAATTAAGGATTGAGCCATATCAAATATGCAAAGTAGAAAGACTTAATAAAATAAAATAAAAATTGTACAAGGATTTATCAAAATAAAATATCAAAGTACAAGGACCTAAGAGAATATATTGTCAAAGTAAAAGGATCTAATAAAACATAAAAAATGTATATAGACTTATGGAAACAAAACATAAAAACATAGGGATCTAAGGATGTGTTTTGCCTTTTCTTTATACTAGCCGATAAAGCGTGCCTACATACAATTCAACTAATTTATTTAAATTGATTAATAGAATTTAATAATTATCAAATAGTGTAATTTAGGTAGTTAATAAAAAAATATGTCAATATATGTGTGTATATCAAACTTTATGAATATAGTTATATATATATATATATATAGTAATGTTAGAAAAATATTATATATATCGTAATGATAAATTAATTAATTACTGTACGTTATTTAATTAAAAGATACAAAAAACTTATTCAATTTATAAGGAAAAAAGGGGTATGTCATTTTAATTTGTTCTTCATTATATGGAGTAATAATGTATAGGAAATAACATTTCATTCATATCTAAATGTTAATTCATACTAATCACATCAGGTAATTGACATGTACGTAGAACTAAAATGTGAATAGACTCATAAATGTTCTCGTATCAATTAATTTCAAATCACAAAATGGGTATATATATTTTGCTATTAGGAATTATCTTTCCCACATAGAATATTCTTAATGACTCCAAAAAGTGTGAGATAAATCTTTCCTCTTGTCTTCATATATTATTTATTTTAATGACCTATAAATATATTTTATTTTTTAGGTTAATTGTCTTAAAACACATGCCTTTAGGGGTGTTTCGGTTAATTGTCTTAACATGAACTTAATACTTGTTTGATTTTTCGTATGATTTTTAAATTTCGACCAATTTCAATCTATTGGTGATAGTGATGATAGACTGAAAATTCTATTTGAAGAATTATGAATCACAAACGGGTTAGAATTCACACTAATCAGTGATAAAAAAAAAAGGTAAAGACAATCTTTCCATACTCCAATTTATTTTTACATTATATATCTAATTAATATTTTGCTAGAAGACAATTCTTCCATCCTCCGTCAACCACGCCAGTTTAAATTGATAGGAATTTGAAAATCGTGGGTATTAAGTTCAAGTTATTAAAATTACATTTTTTAAAACATGTGGAAAATCAAAACACCCTGAAGTTCGTGTATTTTAAAGTAATTGACCCTTTATTTTTTTTCACAAATTATCCTTATTTATATCCTTCATACATTTTCTCCGACTCTCTTATTTTCTCTTTCCCACTCTATTTTTCATGTATTTATAATAAGTTCATCATCCTATTAAGATATTAAATAATTATTAGTATTTTTTGTCAAAGACTTAATTATTAAAATAAATATTGGTGATGATACCATGATATATTATTTTGCTTAAAAGATTAATTATGTTATCATTTGTGTAACTAATTTTCCTTTTTCTAAAGAAAAATTATAATTATGTGCATGCTTACTGACACCTCAAGAGCCAATGAGGAAAAAAAAAAACAAATCACGACCATTAATTATCACCTCTAGCATAATTGTCATAACACTTAAGTTAATTATCACCTCGCATTACATAGAATCCACATTGCTTTTCATCAGGTTCACTATTAAAAGTCTACAGTGATTACTAAATATAATTTAAGCTTTACTTAATTTGTAGAAAAGAATTCCATACCTTGATCACTTCCCATAATGCATTTTTTCTCCATCTTTTCCATTAGTCAAATTGAAAGATTTAATAGCCCTGCAAACATTAAAATATAAATTGAAATAATATTTTATTCAATAAAAAAAATAAACAAACCAAGTGACAAAACATACATGTCCACCATATCCCTCAACTGGTCATGGTGAGTTTGGTTATTCAATGGATCCCAGACATACACAATCTCGATGTGTGGATCAATCACGTCACACTTCCCATCTTGTTTCTAGTCCGTCCTTTGTAGTTTTATATTTGTATGTACATTTTTTCCTGTTTTCCTATTATTTCGATATTAGTCATGATTTTTCAATATTTAGCTCTACATCTCGCCTGTATCCTTCATTACACCATCACCGCCCTTCGTCTACACGAACAGTTGATAAACTGGGTTTTTACACCAATTTAGAATCTATTTTGGGATTGTTTTGATTATCTATTGTGTGCATTAGTCCATGTTTATCTCGGATTTCACTTGTTTGGACGAGATGGGTGTTTGGTTCTTTTTTGTAGGATATTGGATTGAAAGCCATTAAAGTTGATGAAATCTAGCTCTAAGACTTGATGGAAAAATGGAAAGGTTCTTTGAACAAATGGAAAAGATTATGGGCACAAAAGGAGCACGAAAGAAGAGGCCGTCTGGAGTTTACAAAAGTGTAGCCCATTTCATCGATGAATGCCCAATGCCGTATGAGGAGGTTGCTGAAGTAAATGCTCTCGGTGGGCATAATAACAATAGATGATATGATCCCCACTCTCAAATATATAACCCAAGATGGAGGGATCACAGAAATTTTAGATGGAAAATGAGCGATGCTCCACCTCAAGATCTTCTACCACCACTGCAGAGGGCAGAAGAAGAATCTGGTCTGGCCGAGTAAGTTCATACTTTGGCCAAAGAAAATGTGAAGTCACAACAAGAAACTAAAAGGTTCAAGCAGGAAACAAGAGCATGCTTAATTTGCAATATGTGAGCAAGTAAATTTCTCAACTCGCAAAAGATCTTTCCTAACTAAAAGAGAGAAATGGGCAATTACCATCGCAAGTGGTGAACCCTCGAGAACACGTGAACGCTGTGATCACAAGAAATAAAGATGAAGTGAAAAATACCGAACTGAAAGGAAACCCTGAAGGCACAATAAAGAAAGAAGAGCAGACTAGGGAAGAGGTCGCTCAGTCTGAAAAGAATGAAATAAAAATAGAAGGAAGCCTCCATTTCCTAAGCGTCTTGCCCAAGATAGAAAAGAAGAAGAAGTGAAAGACCTTCTCAAGGTTTTCGGAAAGTGAAGATTAATATTCCACTACTGGATACAATTAGGCAATTAAGTCCCTTATTATGAAAAGAACGGTGCACCAAGAAGGTGCGATTTGAAGATGACGTGAGACTTTTCATGGGAGAAAATATCTCCGCGGTCCTACAGAAGAAAATGTCTAGAAAGTGCGAGGATGTTTGTCATACCATGTGTGATTGGAAATAGAAAAATTGAAAAAATAATGCTAGATCTCGATCCATCCATAAATGTCATGTTTATGATGATTTATAAAGAACTGAAATTGGGACCAATCAAGGAAACGAGAATGATCATTTAATTGACAGATAGATCAAATGTCTATTCTGAAGGATTAATAGAAGACGTCCTAGTCAAGGTGGGAGAATTAATATTTTCTACGGATTTTTATGTCCTAGACTTGGAAAAACGACACCGACTTCATCTTTTCTACTACTCAGGAGGCCATACATGAAAACTGTCTGTACCAAGATTAATATCGATGAGGGCACACTGACATGTGAGTTCGATGGACAGTTAGTTGTATTTAATATTTTTGAAGCCATGAAGTACCCACAAGATCTGTAATCAGTTAATTTTGTGAGCCATTTCTATGCTCAAACAGAAGCCATTCTTTCTCAAATGAATAATCAAAATCTCCGGAATGGACATTACAAGCTGAGTTGATTGATTACGATACCCTCGACGAAGATGAAGACATCTGAGAGGCTGCAACATCCCTTTTTTTTAAGAATTTAATATTTTTTTGAAACTAGCTATTTTAATGTGTTCTATTTGTCTATATATATATATATATTGCTACTCATTATAAATAATTGGACCGGATGGAGTCTAAAATTTCACCCTGGCATAGAAAAGACGTTTCATAAGTGGAGATTTGGGCCTACGAATTTTATTTGGGGTTTAGAAACCTTTCTTGGGCTAGAAAGAGTGATAAAAATATGTAATCAATGTGTTAGTGGATTTTTATATATATTAATAGTAGACTTTGGTTGGAATTGAATCCAGGTTTATATCTAGGCCATATACATGCATGTAAAAATTTTGGGAATCCATTTTCATGTGAACATATATGCTAGTTGGTTTACCATCTTTAAAAGAAACAAAATATGGGAGACTATAATCAAGAGTTTTTGAATTGGGATATTTTTGTGAGTCAACTTATAATGTTTAGGAAAGATCCCCATCTAATATCTTTTGTTATGGAATGGATTTCTATTTGATATTTTCCTAAATAAAAATAAAATGGTATAGAGATGCTTCTTCTTAAACAGGATTTACGAACCATATTCTTTTTACACAAAAGTTTGTCTACAAAAAAAAAGGGTTTTGAAGGTGTTGTCGCAGCAAGATTTAAAAACATTCTGGTAATGGATTTCTAGTTTTGATTTTTATGCTATATAGTTTGAGTTCTAGCCTTTAACACCTATGATCTGCATACTTTAAGTTCTGTCGGTATGATCTTTCAAACTTAACCTAATTTTCTGTTTTAAACAATTGGTTCTAGTTTCATAGTTATATACATATATGTTTTCTTCCACATCGCAGAACATGCAAAACACCATTGATAAACTTTCTTCTGCATATGTAAATTTTTTGGGAATAGATACGTCAAATTTGAATTAATAATATGGAAGGAGAAGATGACTTTTGCTTTCGGGATAAGAACTGGAGAGTTGGTTTGATAGCTTCAGATTTGATATCTTTTGGTTCATGTTACTACAGTTGGTCACGAGTATAATTATGGGAAGGGATATATATATATATATATGTGTGTGTATATATATACTTAAAAGATATTTCAGTGGATTAATTCATAGTTTAATTACTCCAGAAATAGTGCGTAGGGTTAGTCATAGACTTTATTAAAATGTTGGCAGAAGCACTCCACGCTTTGGTAGAAAACATCATGCATAATTCATAATCATTTCAGATTTATAAAGTAGTCAGATTTTTATTTTTTCTAAAATATATATATATATACACACATATATATATATATATATGTGTGTGTGTGTGTGTGTGTGTGTGTATATGTGTGTGTATATATATATATATACACACGATTGTAACAACTTTTGATAAACAAGAATTTATTTAGCTTATAATTATACCTTTAATTTCTTAATTGGGCACGACTAGTTGTGTTATTAGATAATCAATAGTTTCAAGGTTGGGAAACATTCAAGGTTTAATTAAATAATGTTCAACAAGTTGTAATCATTTTTCTTATTCAAATTTAGCCTTATTTATTAACTATTTTTTTTTTTATTTCTGAAAATGTCAGAATACTACTTCTAGTCTAGAAGCTATAATCTTCCGCTTAGTTCAGTTCATCAAATTTAATTAGCTATATTAAATAAGTATTGGCCTTTAGTAGAATTATTCGCATATGTTTTAATTAGGTGCTGCGCAATTTGGATCCTCATCCGACGTGTGATATCTCGTGATTTATTTTTACTCGCACTACTTGTTGAGGTAGGTAACCTATTTAAAGTTATGTATGTGTGTGGGTAAATAATTTAAAGTTACGTTTTGAGTGGGTAAATGTATTTTAATGTGAGCCTTTATCCTTGTGATTGAGAAATTTATTTAAAGTTGATGCTTTGAAATTTTGTTTGAAATAGATGAATCATTGATTATTATTGAAAGTTATAAGATATGTTTGGATGTGTTGAGAAATATTTTATTGTCCAACATAAATTGTCTTTCATGAATTGTGGTGGAATAACTATGTGAATAAATATGTCATGTGCACAGTCGATGTATGAGTCTATTATTCTTCGTGTGTGATGTGGAATAATATGATTGAAATTCCTCCTTTGTTATGTGGAATAATTCCTCCTTAGTGATGTGAAATGCTATTATCTGTAATTCTTCCTTCGTGATGTGGAATTATGGATGAGTTATACCACTATTTCTGCGATTTAATTTACTGTTGGACAAGAAAAAGAAAAATATGAGAATTTTAAATCACATCCCATGTATCCCTCTCACTAAGTACGATTTATAAGTACTCACTCCATGATTTAAAATATTTTTCAGGTCAGTGAGCTTGAAGCTGTGAGGAGGAAATGTGGTGGTCGTGGTTATATGTTTTTACTTATCATAAACTAATAACTAGACTTTATTGCTTTAATTGAAACATCTAAACGTGGCAATTTGTTGGTTTTTCACTTGATTTGGATTAGATATAGCTAGACGTTGGTGGAAATATTTTTATGGTTTTATTTATTTTATGATTTTGGATTTAATTGTCGAATTATGATTTTATTATTAAAAAAAATTGAGATATTATTTTATTCCGCATTTAAATAATTAAGAAATAGTAGAATTTTAAATTATTAAATTTAGGATATTACAGAGGCCATCATGATGTTGTATTCTCTAGAATAAATGCCGCATAGAGTGGTCGATTACAAGTGACCCACCATAACTCAAGCAGAAAGAATGCTACCCTCGGTGCAGAGGGCACCGCAACTGGAACTAAAAAATCTCCCACAAGACTTAAAATATGCTTATCTTGGGGAGAACGAAACTCTGTTGGTAATAATAAGCAAGGGATTATCCCTTACAGAAAAGAATCAGCTGCTAATATTTTTGCGACTATACAAGGAAGAAATGGGATGGACTTTGATCGACATCAAGAGTATAAACCCTACAGTATGCATGCATAAAATTTTCTTAGAGGACGATGCCAAGCCTACGCGGGACCCTCAACACAAGTTGAACCCCACCATGAAGGAAGTCGTACTGAAAGAGATACTCAAGCTGGTGGACATGGGCATCATATACCCTATTTCTGACATCAAATGGGTAAGCCTGATTCAAGTTGTGCCCAAGAAGTCAGGAATCTAAGTGTTGAAAAATGAAAAAACTGAGCTTGTGCTACAAGGTTACAAACTGGATGGAGAGTCTGCATAGACTACCAAAAGCTCTACACAGTCACAAGGAATGATAATTTCCCGCTGCTCGAAACAAATTCTTTTATTTTCTTGATGGATATGTTAGTACCTTTGTGATATCAATTAATGAAATTGGAATCAACGGTGTCACAGTACTATTTTTATTTATCAAGAGCTCTACATTGCTCTTGTTATAAGTGGTTGATTGTCATTCATCTTTATGGAAATTCATAAATCACTTTAGTATTTATTTTTTCCAAGTACATTACCACTGTTCTGGACAACGTTCATAATAATGTACGTGAAAGTGATTTGAACTTCCTGAAGACAGCTCAAAGTAAGGAGTTTGGATTGAGCTGAGAAGAAGACTGTTGTGCATTGTGCTACAACAAAGATTGTTCAACATGTTGTGTACTGCCAGCTAGCTTGAGTGATATCCTGAAGCCTGTGAACATACAATAGATTCCGCTGTACTACTTGATGTGAAGATTCAAGATCAACAATGTACATTGCAAAATACATGGATGTCTGCATCTGAAGAGAACACTCAAAGATCAACAATGTTCATTATAACGTTCTTGAATGTTTACATGAACATCCTTTGTCCAGATTATTATTCCAAAGATCGATGGAGCTGTTCAAGGTTTACAACTAAGAGAAGATTCAGAGATCTATCCAGAAGTTGCCATATTTAACAGAAGAATTCAAGACTGAAGTCAAAGGCTAAGTTCTATTCTTGAAAGAATTCCTAACATGGTTCAAGTTTGATTTCAGTTCTAAACAAGGAAAGTTTTCTTGTTTATTTCTGAATCAAATTAGGACTTCTGTTCCCATGTTAAGGCTATCTCTTTTCATCTATAAATAGCTTGGGATACAGATATGTTAGTATGCAGAGAACACACTGAACAGAAGTACTGCATAGTGTTGTTTAAAGAGCTCTAACTGTTTTGAGCCACCTAGTTATGGTTGTGTCTTTGTGTAACGCCCCAGTCCCACTAGGACCAAAACGTCACCAAAAACATACGTACATGCTTACGTGATAAATACTTTCAAAATATAACATTTAACTTTATAAATAATTTGTAAATGGGCAGCACCTCAACTTAAAAATGTTCAAACCACGCACTCAGGCGTCTTCAAAGTCAACTTTCAATAAGGATTTTAAAATTACTAACACGCATATAACCAAATAATGATCTGGCAATATACATAGCCAATCAAGTCACACGTTTAAAAGTTCAATGGTCAACCCTTCTATACATTCAAATATTTGTATATACAATCAAAAACTGACCACTGAGGTCAATAACTTTTAAACTTAAAAATTTTGCAGAGTATTAGCAGAAGCATTTAATATTTAAATACTGACAAGATTTTAAAGGTGGTTTTAGCAAAAACTACATAAGGATCAACCTCAAACCCACTCCAGCACCTCGTCATCAACCAGCTCGATCTTCAGGACCTGAAAACATTTGAAAATATTTGGGTTAAGTGCCAAAAAACACTCAGTGGGCATTAATATTTTTCCAAGTCATACTTTCATGCTTTAAAATTGTTATACTGCATAAATCATGGAAATCAACCATGAACATACTTATAAAATGTTTACTCTTCTTCATTGGATGAGAGATCCAATGTGATCACATGAATACTCTACGGTTACTTATTTAGACATTTAGTCACAAAGTAAACCGTCTATGCTTGTAAGTCAGAATTTCTCTGTGTATGAAGTCTCATAACATCCAATCATTGCGTAAACAATGCTATTAAAACATTTAACATGCTTCTCATGGATGAATTTAAAAATATAGTTGTGAGTTATAGAAAAATCCACCTTGATGATCTCAATATGCAGTGCAGTTATGCGTGAGATGCTACTATGCTTTCCGGTCATCTCGACCTACAAAATTAGCACTTCTAACTTAGAATCCTCAGATAGGTCCATGCGGTAATAACTTAGGTCATAAATAACTTTAATATGAAGATCATATGACTTGGGATCATTTGGAATTGAAATAGAGTCAAACGGGCGAATAATGCGTATTTGACGGATTGAATCAAGTTAGTGATCCTGATTGAGAATTTATCGGACTTCGCGAACAAAATTGAATGGATAAATATGAATCGAACTGAATTCAATGACTAAGAAGTTTGGTTTAACGTATAGAAGTGAATTTTAATTTTTAGAATTTATTTTGAGCAATATATATACAATATTTTACTTATAGGACTAAATTACTTTTTCTAAAAATCCTAGTTTAATTCCCAAGTCTTAAACTAAAACTAAGAGAATATGAATTTGAGAGTTGGATTCATTTAATATATTATGGACAAAACTTGAGAATTGATATATCAAATAATATTGGGTTAAAAATTTAAAAATAATGGAGATAAAACTTATAACACGAAGTTACAACGACATAAAAATTTTAAAACTTAAATAGTCAAATTAACCGAAAATTAAATCGAAAGAAGACTTTGGTGCTAAGAATCTCACCTTAATTTTTCTTCCTTTTTCTTCCAATTTTCTTCCTTCAATTCTTTTTTTTCTTCGTGTATTTTCTTTTCTTGTTTTTTCCCTTTTTGATTAACCATAGCCGAACCCCCATATTATATATATATATATATATACATGCACCATATGTATAGGTAATACACATGTATTATGTGTGTGTGTACACTAATCTCTTTCAAATGTACTCCCAAATGGCCAATTCCAATTGGTTTAAAAATTTTATTTTATTTATTTACTTTTATTATTGTTATTATCCATTGATCTCTTCTTTCCTTTTGCAACCAACCTATTTATCTACACGTGTACACTAAGTAAATTTACTTTGTCATATGGTTTCCAATTGGCAACAATTGGTTGATTGAAATTTTAAACTTTTCCAAATAAATTTTAATCAATTGACATAAATTTATTCTCTTATGTATTCTCCAAATAGATAGGCCCATTAATAGATATATCATATATGTATTTTACTTGGAAAATGGTTGGAAATGGGTGTGCCGAAAGTGAATTGGACTTAAATTTATAGAATTGGCTTGGAGGAATAAATTGATTTCAAAGTGTTTAATGAAATAAATTCCATTGGAAGGTCAAATGAAGTCCAAGTTAGATGATCTTGGTATAAAAAAGATCCCATTAAAATCCATGAACTCTAATATTGATTAGAAAACTCAACTAAAGTCGAGACTTTTCTTCATTTTATAATGCTTCTAAGACCATAATTTAACTAACCCAAAATAATCTGGATTCTAATTTCATAAAATTTCTAGCTATAAAATAATTTAAATACTATATTTTTCTGGGTGTTATACTTAGGCTAGAGATTAGTGTTCTAGTCATCGTGTATTGAAACACACTTGTTCATACACTGTTAAAAGGAGTCTTGGGAGAGATTTCATGTGGGAACTAGATAGGATAAACATCTAGGCTGTGAGGGGATCTCACGATTCAATTCAGTTAAAGAGGGTGTACGGGTAGAACAAGTTTCAAGTGATGAGAGGTCAACATCGTGTAAAATCCTAAGTAAACCTGACACCGGAGTAGTGAATTGTTTCTCACGGATTTAACAAGTCCCCCTGAGGTAGATCAATTGATCGAATAGGGTTACCAAACTTCTGCGTGCTTTACTTTTTGCAAACAACATAACGTTCACAATAACGTTCTTGAACTTTATTATGAATATCTCTATAATGTTCAGCAACTTTTCTAAGAACGTTGTGCAGACAGATACTTCTCACATAGGTGTGCAATTTCAGGATATTTAGACTATATACAAATTGTAGTAGATCAAGAAGACCAAGAAAAACCACCTTCACATGCCTATTTGGCACATTTTCTTATTCGAGAATGCCTTTTGGGCTCTACAACGCTTCAAGCAATTTTCAAAGGTGTATGATGAGCATTTTCTCGAATCTTTTGGAGAATTGCATTGAAGTATTCATGGGCGATTTCACTGTCCATGAGAGCTCATTTGATGCATGACATAACAACCTTGAAAATGTGCTTACAAGATGCGTGGATAAGTGCTTGATGTTGAATTATGAAAAATCTCATTTCATGGTTCGTAAAAGAATTGTTCTTAGGCAAGTTGTTTCTGAAAGAGATATTGAAGTGGATAAGGTGAATGTGGACATCATCGAGAAGTTTCCCTATCCTACTTCAGTAAAACAAGTGCGAGGATTCCTTAAGCATGCAGGTTTTTACCTGCAATTCATTTAAGACTTTGCAAAAATCGCTCAAGCGAACACAAATCTTTTGCAGAATGATGTGCCCTTTGTTTTCAATGATGCCTGCAAGGAAGCATTCACAATTTTGAAAAAGAAATCGGTCATGGTACCCATCATCCAATCTTCGGACTGGGGAATGCCATTTGAAATAATGTGTGATGCTAGTGGATACGCTGTGTCATGGTACTTGGACAAAGACCAGGAAAAGAAAGTCATGTTATATATTATGTCTCCAAGAGAATGAACCATGCCTTAGACAACTACACCACGATTGAAAAAGAGCTATTGGCAATTGTTTTTGCTTTTGAAAGTTTTTGATCCTATTTGCTAGGAGCCAAAAGTGTGGTTTACACCGACCATTCCACATTAAAGCGCTTTCTCATAAAAAAAGAATCAAAGCTAAGGTTTATTCGATGGATACTCCTGTTGCAAGATTTTGATTGGGAAATTAGAGATAAAAGTGGAGTTCAAAACTAAGTAGCCGACTACTTGAGTAGAGTACTTAACGAGGAAAAAGATGTTGTGCCCATTGAGAAAGCTTTTCCCAATGAGTACTTATTCTACCTTAAGGGCACTGCACCATGGTATGCTGACTTGGTTAACTTTATGATTTCCAGAGAATTGTTTACTCGACTCTTAATATATCAAAAGAACAAGACCAGAAGTGAGAGTTGTTATTATATATGAGATGAGCCCATACTATGGAAAATGTGCGCAGATCAGATCATCCAATGCCGCATGCCCACACAAGAAACAAGAAGCATACTTGACCACTATCACTTTGAAGCATGTGGAGGACACTTTGGTGCAAAAAGAATCGCAAAAAAAATTCTTGATTGCGGGTTCTTTTGGCCCTCACTACATAAGGATGCTTATGAAGTATGCAGATGATGCCCACTCTGTCAAATGACTGGAAACATCTCCAAACATAATGGAATGCCCATGACCCCTATCATGCCGGTAAAAGTTTTTGACGTTTGGGGAATTGACTTCATAGCTCCTATTACCAAATCAAATGGACACCAATACATACTCCTTGCTGTAGAGTATGTGTCGAAATGGGTAGAAGCGAAGGCTACCACCACAAATGATGATGTGTGGTCAAGAAGTTCCTGAAGTCTAATATGTTCAGCAGATTTGGTGTACCCAAGACACTGATAAGTGATCAAGGATCTCACTTCTGCAGCATGATTATCAAGAATTTTCTCAAAGAATATAGAGTAAGGCATAGTGTTACCACTACATATCACCCACGAGCAAATGGGCAGACTGAGGTCTATAATCGAGAAGTTAAGCCCATTCTCCAAAAAGTAGTGAACCCCAACAGCAAAAACTGAAGTTTCAAACTGGAAGATACTTTGTGGACATACCGAACTACCTACAAAACCTCCCATTGGGATGTCTCCATTTCACCTGATTTATGGAAAGAATTGTCACCTTCTGATGAAAATTGAACATAAGGCGTTTTGGGCAATTCAAAAGATAAATATGAAGCTAGACAGAGTTGGAGTTGGAAGAAAACTCCAATTGCAAGAGCTAGAAGAGATAAAGTTGGAAGCCTACGGCAATGTAGTACTATATAAGGGAAGGATGAAGAGAACCCATGACCACCTCAGTCACCATAAGTAGTTTGAGCGTGGACAAAAGATTATGTTATATAATTCCAGATTCAAGCTCATGGGAGGAGGACTCATATCCAAGTGGTCTAGTCCATATGAAATTCAGGCAGTATGCCCTAAATAGAGCAGTGTAATTATTTGATTCGAGTACTAGTGAGACTTTCAAGGTCAATGGCCAATGATTAAAACATCTCAATGACCACAGGGTTTCATATATGAAGACTCTCGGGCTCTGGCTTGCTGAGTCTGTATACATGTGACACCAAGCAAGGCCCGTGCCCACGATAATAATTGGGGCTCTGACTAGGAAGCAACCCATGTTCTTTTTATTTTTTGAAATTTATTCTCTTTCTAAATAAGTGTTTAGACTATGCCAAGTTAGACTAGGAGTTGGATTTTATGGCTGGATTTTGTTTGAGATATTTTAGGAAAGGATTTTGGCGAATTTTTCTCAGAATGAAAGAATCCAAGAATCTAGATACGTTCAGATATGGAGAGCACAAGCTAAGGAAAGTTCAAAAATTTTAGGACCTGTCAGCCTTCATGGACACAACAAATTCATGAACAAGAAAATCCTAGAAGCCCAAAAGCCATCTGGCGGGCCTGTCACATTAGTCCGAAAATGAGTGGCTAAGGTTAATCGCGGAACCTTATCTACCCCTCTTCTCTCCAAAAATTTCACTCACCATTTTCACTCCAAACTTTCAAAAAATTATAGTTTCTTTTTCTCTCTCAAAACTCCGTCTCTTTCTCTCAACTGCCTAGCCCACATTCACCATGGGCCCCAAAACTCGCGCTTCAAAATCATCAAAGAAGAAGATCGAGTTCATTCCATCCACCTCACCGGAAAGCATCAAGGACACCACCGCTAATGCCATTGCACCATCCAAACCAGCCAGTGTCGTCGCTGTCATTGCTTAACTGATACGAGATTTACTCTCTTTGTTTGTTTTACATTTATTCTCATGTCATACTGACGCGCGGTCGTTTCGCACTCAAAAATATATTTGTAACTCCTGTGCCCACAGCGAGTGTAGCTAGCCAATGAGTATGGGTCGATCCCACAGAGAGCTGTTGCAATTCTATCTCCAAGTAACCAATCACAAAGGGGGGGTTTTGGTGTTGTCACTAAACTGAATGTAAATCTGCAAAAGAAACTAAAGAAAATATCAAATAACAAAAGATTCTGGCATTTGAATTAGAACTTGATTTAAACATAAAACAACTCGATCATGGGCACACCGATTTTCATACATGATAGGTCATCTAGTTATGGTGACCGGATTCCTCTCTGCGTCTCCTCATCCATCCTTTCATTTTAGGTTTAAAAGTGATTCCTCTTCGATTAAACCCATAACCAGTTACCCACCTCCCGATTCCTCTAAGAGATGTAAGCAAACAAGCAGCAGTGTGCCCTAGACGAACCCAGATCTGTTGTATTCAACTGATTCCTCTTGTGCCCACAACACCCAATTAATTCTCTGATTACTATATAAACCGACACACAGTCACGATTCGCCAATTCAATTAATAGTGGTGTGCCCTCTTTACCTAACGAGTGATCAGCCACATTGGGCACTTCAGACACACACTCACGTGGAACAAGGCACAAGAATTAACGGAAACTAATCATGCATTACTATGCCCATTTTGGCCTCACGAGTCCAGATTTATGCTTAATCCAATTTCATCATTCAAACGCCAGAATTAAAGATCTAGCCGAGAAGGCTAGACATAATTAAAACTGAAGAAATTAAAGACATAAAAATAAACAAGAACTTACTGAATTAATTAAGAAAAAACTCGACTCCAACGTCGATGAACATGAACATAACCTAAGTCCCGAAAGTTTAAGACCTTTCGGATTGTTTGGCTGCCTAAGCAGCGTGCGGAAATTAAAGATGCAGAAATGTAAAAAATGTAAAAATGTTTCAGACTGTAAAAAGCTTGTTTTTCCAGAAACTAAACTTGTTTAAATAACTACATTCACGAGTAGAGTTTCCCCTACAGGTGGGGTTCTTCTGCTGAAAATCCGCAATGGTGTGCCCTCGCTGACTTTGGCTGGATAAGCTTCATCTTCAACAAATCTCTATTTTTTAGGGACTGCTCTTATCTCCTCAGATTGAGCTTTATCTCCTCGTCTGAGCTTATCCTTTTGTTGCAGCACCTTCCAGAAGTCCAGCTTAGCTCCAACTCTCCTGCGGATATGTAGTTATCCTTCCACCAGCTGTCCCTCAACTGAATCCCGAATTTCACTGGAATGCCCATTCTGTCCTGTGGTCGAGTCTGTGCGAGTACTGTGGGCACGGCATCATCTATCAGCTCCATCCGTATCTGATATGCCCACTTCACCGATCGAATGTGGGATGGATACTGAAGAAGTCTCCTGTGCCTCTAATGAACATATGTGTGAGATATACGTGAATAACTGGGCATAAAATGCCCCTTCCGCCAGACTCGACTCTTGGAATGCCCTTTGACCGCAACCTGGTTCTTTTCGACTCAAAACACATTAAAAAGGACATTTATAGAGGATAAAATGCCCATAAAAATACGAAATAAATGGACTTATCACATACTTACAAGTATAAAAGCATATTTGTATATAGGATGAAACGAGGTTGGTCCACATGGAATGAGAACTAAAATTTGATAACACAAGTACCATAACTAAACATGCACGGATTATCTAGACTTCAATTAAGTAAGGGTTGATTTCAATCCAAGAAATCCAAACATAAACCAAATGATCAAATACCAAAACATAAATGGGGATTTATTGAAATAGTCAATTTGTTATGTATGTTTGCAAAAATAGATAAGTAGTTATATACTTTGCACCCCATAAATATATTTGGGGTGCAAGACAAATATACCCTCATTTGGCATAAAAATTGTAAAAAATTGGTTCAACATTACGCCTAGAAAATTGATTTTGCAGCCTAGGGAATTGATTTTTGCAGCTTAGCTAGTACTAGGGTGTGTGTGTTAGAAATTTAGGATATTAATTATATTCTAGGAAAAAAAACCAACATGCTTTTTTAGCAAAGAAAGCAAAAAAGTGTCCTTTTGATACCCATTTCACTTTTTTTTGTAGTAATTCTGAAACTATCTCTCTCTCTCTGCACAACTCTATATCTCTCTCTCTATACAAATATATGACAAGACAATGCATGCATGCCTATCTCTCTCTCTCTCTCTCTCTCTCTCTCTCTTTCTCTCTCTCTCTTGCATGCCATAATACTCTATGACAAGAAAATGCACGCATGCCTCTCTCTCTCTCTCTCGTGCATGCCATAATATTCAAAAGAAAATTATGATATTCCTTCAATTTTCTTTTCTTATATCACACTTTCATTTTCTCTTCTTTTATTTGCATTCCTTTTCCTTCTCACTCTTTCTCACCATTTCAATGTTTTTTTAGCATAAAAATTAAAAAATGGTGTTCGAAAGGTGTAGTAAGTCTTGCCGCGGTTCCTCTCACAACAATCAAAATAGGTTAGTATTCATGAAAATATACTCCTATGAGCCCCAGAGCTCCTTAGATTTATATTCCGTGTCTGAAGTCTTAAATCATTATGTGTAGCTATTTATTAACCTCCGTTGTGAAGGGGTGTGGTTGTCGTGCCCATATATCTAATTTTCATGACATAAACAAGTGATTAGAGCAAGAACACAACAAATCCCATGTTCTAAAATCTATTATTAATTGGTCTGGAGCAACATAATTAAACATGTCATCTGGGGCACATAGCAAAGTAAGAGAGAGAGAGAGAGAGAGAGAGAGAAGTGCTAAATTTTGTAAAATTGTGTTATATTGTATGAAGACAGTTTTTCTAAAGATACTCTTGGAATAAGTTAATTTTAGTGCAAAATTTTAATTATATAATAATTTAGACATGGAAATCGACCCCATTCAACCATTAGTATTGCAAGTAAAATAATTAGGCGTCATACAATTTTGCAAGCATTAATTAACTCACAATTATATTTATATATATGATCGTCAAAGCTAAGTGAAATTTCTTAGCTAGCTAGCTCGGGAATATCTACGATCAAAGAATTTTTTTTCTTTGTACTTGTTAGGTCATATCATTTTTTACTTTATGCATGTGGGTAAATTAAAATTAATTTTGTTTTATATGAATCAATTGCATGAAAAATACAATTGTACAAGTACATTTAAAGTTAAAAATATATTTATTCGAAATAACTAACCTTAGGCTGGTAAATTTTTTTTAGCGTCTGTTAAACTTTTCTTTAGCTCCGGTAAATGTTCATTAGTGCTAGAAAGATTTCACGAGCAATCATGAGAAATTTCGTAATTTAAAAGTGTGTATACATATTCTTACTATTAAAACATGTAATTCTGATTTGATAGAAAAAAGAGTTGAAAAAATTACCTCCAAACTTCAATCGAGATGGAATGAGAGAAAAATGAGTGTATAGTTGGGGAATATATATATACACACACACACTAATGTTACATGTGTGAATGATTTTTTTGAGATTGCATGTGAATTTTTTCCTTTGTACTTGTTAGATCATATCATTTTTACTTTATGAATGTGAGTAAAATAAAATTAATTTTATTTTATATGAATCCACTATCACCATCTTCGTTTTTCCATATCATACATCATTCACAATGATCAAATATTCAGGTGCTATATCATTTGTTTATAAATCAAGCCACATTAATTGGCATGTGCCGTCAAAATTATTATGACAAAAATAAAAAAAATATATCATTATTATATTCAATATCATGAATTATTAGAGAATTCTAATTTATATCTAACTATCTAGCATTATCGAATATCAATTAAAGCATCACATAATGCTAAATTAACATCCACAAAAAAAAGATCATATTCCTATAAAATACAAATAATAGTGATCACATTATTTTTATCAAATAGAAGCATCACTTTACAAAAATAAAAGCATTTACAAAATCAATAAAAGCATGCTCGCCTACTATTCACAACAAATTTTCCACACGAAGATTATAACATAATCAAGTTTAGCATCATCCACACCAAGATCATAACATCGCCAACAATATTAATTACACCACTACAAATTCTAATAAATATTAAAATTATCAAATTCACAATTACACTAAACTAGATTATCAAACATCAATTGCATGAAAAATACAATTATACAAGTACATTTCAAGTTGAAAATATATTTATTCGAAACAACTAACCTTAGCGTTGGTAAATTTTCTTTAACGTCTGTTAAAGTTTCCTTTAGCATCGGTAAATGTTCATTAGGGCTGGAAACATTTCACGAGCAATCATGAGAAATTTCGTAATTTAAAAGTGTGTATACATATTCTTACTATTAAAACATGAAATTCTAATTTAATAGAAAAAAGAGATGAAAAAATTACCTCCAAGCTTTAATTGAGATGGAATGAGAGAAAAATGAGTGTATAGTTGGGGAATATATACACACACTAATGTCACACATGTGAATGATATTTTTTGAGATTGCATGTGAATTTTTTCCTTTGTACTTGTTAGCTCATGTCATTTTTACTTTATGCATGTGAGTAAAATAAAATTTATTTTGTTTTATACGAATCAATTGCATGAAAAATACAACTACACAAGTACATTTCAAGTTGAAAATATATTTATTTGAAACAACTAACCTTAGCGCTCGTAAATTTTCTTTGGCGTCTGTTAAATTTCTATTAGCGTCGGCAAATCTTCATTAGCGCCGGAAAGATTTCACGAGCAATCATGAGAAATTTCAAAATTTATAAGAGTGTGTGTGTATATATATATATATATATTCTTACTATTAGAACATGTAACTCTAATTTAATTGAACAAATTACCTCCAAACTTTATTCGAAATGGAATGAGAGAAAGATGAATGTATAGTTGGGGAATATATGCATGCACTAATGTCACATGTGTGAATCATATTTTTTGAGATTGCATGTGAATTTTTATTTTTGTACGTACTTGTTAGGTCATATCAATTTTTTTACTTTATGCATGTGAGTAAAAAAAAACAAAATTCATGGCTTGTCTATATGATGTGGGTCACTTTTTGATGTTGTGAGTACAATTAAATATATATATATATATATATGTATATATAATGAAAAAAGTTACGTGTAGGATATGTGAATAAGAGTGTTCACCTACCAAAAAGCAAAGTTGGATGTAATTTTTTTTTTTTTAAAATCATCCACCTACCAAAAAGCAAAAGTTATGGAAAGTACATTGTGGAAATGTTTGCAATCATTTCACCATGCTAATGTTTAGATTTTAGTGTGTCATTATTGTATGGAAATGTGTGCAATCATTTCACAATTTACTTTTAGGGGTAGTGAGGTAAATTTATTTATGGAGTGCAAATTATATAACAATCTATCTATTTTTGCAAATTAACATTCTATGTTGACTAGTTTTGATAAATACCACAAACATAAACTAGTTTAAATAAAGAAAATAAATTCTAACCAATGCAAGATATTAAAGGCTTGAAGAAAAGGGTTTGAATAACAAGTTAAAAATAAGACTCTAGGACATGGATACACAATGCTTCTCTTGAACATACAACAAGGGTTATCACTACAATCATGCTTCGTTCAACGATAGGAAGACCACGAATATAATAAGAGCATCTCTCAAATATCTCTTAAATTGCGAATGTGATAAGGATGATTATCTCTAATACATTCCAAGACCAAACCTACCAAAAGCACAAAGGGGTCATGTTTCCTTCCACATATTCGACATTCGACTAAGAAGACAAATACATAGATTCAATCCACACATGTTTATGATCACAAGATTGACTAAATGCATGTGATTCAAACATTTACCAAGCAAGATTGACTAGATGCATGTGATTGAATCACATGCATGCTTATTCGGGTTGTAGTGAAGGCTTTTCGGAAAGGTAGGAACATATTTGGCTAAGTGGCACCAAATTTTTTACATTACCAAGCAAGTAGAACTACACAAGTTCTCTTCTACCTTCTATTTTTCACAACCCAAGATTTTTGAGATTTTTTCAAATTTTGATCATTTCATACTCTTTTGTAGGTTAACTCATGGTGACAATATCTCTTTTTCTTCTTTTAACAACAATTTGCAATTCTAGGTTAGATATTTCATCTCTTCTTACTCTTTTCACTACAAGAGTATTTCAACATGTTTACCTTTTTTCAATTACAAGATTCTTCAAAAGTTTAAATGAAAGAATTAACTCAAATCTTATGTTGATTCCATTCCCAACCCAACATAATCAAAAAGACGTTTCAAGGCTCAAAATGGGCTCACAAGGGATTCAAAGTGTATTGGAAGACAATTATTTGGGTAAAATGAGCTCAAACAACAAATGACCTTAAATCATTTTCAAGAGATTAAACAGACAATTCTAGTCTCAATTAAGTCACAATGCAAGTTCTAGAGGAAAACAAGTGCACAAAAGATACGACCATCAATCACTCATTAAAGAAAAGATTACATTGGTGTAATCTTAGGATCAAAAACTTTCCAAGGTAAGCTTTCCTTCAATAATTGTACTTTTGAGACATAAAGAGAACTTTGTTTACATTATCATGCTATAAAATCTTGCCTTTTATCAACAGTTTTCAAAAAAAAAATTCATCATAAGCTCATCATCATCATTTGATTACAATTCAATCAAAAATATACTCATAACTCCTATCATGTTTCAAGAACATACAATTATTTAAATTTTAAACAACCCCAAACCACATATCATAAGGCATTTGTGCAAAAAATAGATAACTATCACATGATCATGAAACAAAATGATATGCAAATGATTATTCATACATGCTTCCATCCGATCAATCCAAAATAAAAACTAAACAAACCTAACATAATCCAAATCATAAACATGCATAAAGAGTCTAATAACATAAACAACTAAACTAGGCAATAGTTCAAAGAAAGCAATAAAATGAGCAGATAAGACCCTTGCCACCATAACTCTCTCCCCCTCCCACAAACTTATTTTCATCCAAGTGAGAAAATAAGTTTAGAGGCAAGACGGTGGTGACAAGGCTCACTAACAGCTCAATGAGGTGGATGGCGCAGAGACTGGTGTTGAAATTACTGAGAAGATAATGGCAGCATGAACTGGGATTAGTTTTCAATCTCGGGATAGAGGTTGAGCTCGGCTTGTCTTGAAGACTTCCTTCCTCTTTATGGCATTTTCCTTGAGTGAGTAGTCAAAGCCATTTGGATGGGACCGAGGTCGTACTTGAGAGTTGAGTTTCACGGCGATATGAAATGCAACCTGAGGTACTCGTGCTTTGTGGTCGGGCTTTGCCGATGCTTTGGACGCGACCTTTGTTTCTCGCATTTTGAGCTCCGTGTTTTCAGCTTTTGAGCCTTTTGCCTGATTCTTTTGACATCTATTTTTGAACACTTATGCTCTCCCATCCTTCAACATGGCTTCCTGCATTCATTTCACTCCATAAACACAAACACTAATTATCAATTTCCAATCAAAACACCACTCTTATAAACAAATTTAAACTAAAAAAGATAAACAAAATAAGACAATAAATCAAAACAACATAAAAATCGCTGGATTACCTCCCAACAAGCGCTTAATTTAACATCGTGAGCTCGACGAAATATCAATGGCTAATAGTCAATCAAGAAGATATGGTGGTTTCCTATGCCACACGAGAGCACCTTCTTGAATTCTCCAAGGCATTGCAATCAAGTCCGGGACAAAGATTCTAAAGTACTCCTTGGAAATATCTTCTTCACTCTTCTCTTGATAAATTATCTTGCCCAATTTGATTTTTCGAATCACCTTGCACTCCTCCGTGTCCTTAAACCCATCATCTTTAGGAACTTTTCTTCTCTCCTTTAATTAATACACGATCGACAAATCATGAACCCTGAGAGTAAGTTCACCTTTTCCATATCAATTAGGGCCCTTACATTACTCAAGAATGGTCTTCCCAGGATGAGTGGTATCTCTTCATTCTCCTCCATATCGAGTACCAAGAAATCAACCGAAAAAATGAATTCACCTACTCGCACAAGAACATTCTCAATGATCCCCTTAGGATAAATAATAGAATGGTCTGCTAATTGCAAGCAAACATTTGTCGGCTTCAACTTCCTAACTTTTAGCTTATGAAAGAAAGAAAGGGGCATAAGGTTCACACTTGCTCTAAGATCATAAAGTGTATTCACAATTAACTTTTCGCCAATATCACATGGGATAACAAAACTCCCCGGATCTTTCAACTTTTGTGGCAATTTCTGTTGAAGGAAGGTACTACACTCTCCCGTGAAGCTCAATACTTCACACTCCCTCAACTTTTTCTTTTTTGAAAATATTTCCTTAAAGAATTTTGCATAGTTTGGCATTCTTTACAACAAATTCACAAGAGGGAGGTTGATGTGGACTTTTCGAAACACCTCCAAGAATTTCTTGAATTGTTCATCTTGCTCATTCTTTCATAATCTTTCAGGATATGGAATAACAACAGGGAAGGGAGGCAAAGTTGATGGTAGTTACTTACTTGAAGTTTTCTCTGTTGACGTCTTCTCAATTCCGATTTCACCCTTCTTAGCTTTCAATCCATTTTCAACTTCTTGTTGATCAAGATTTACACGAGAAACCTCTAATTTTTCCATTGACCCAACATTCACCACATGTATAACCTTACATTGCTCTTTTGGGTTGATGGTTGTATTACTCGGGAACTTGCCTTGTTCGTATTGATTTCCTATGATTGTAGCAAGTTGGCTCATTTGCTTCTTTAACATATTCACTTGGGTGCCAATCGCTCCTATATGATTCTTCAATTTTTCAAAACGAGTTTGTGTCTCACCCATGTATTTTTCCGTTATGAAAGCCATTAGTAGCTCATCTATCTTAGGTTTCTTTTCTTTGTCAATAACATCATTGGTAACTGAGAAACTGGGAGGTGGTTGAATGGCATTGTTTGGATTTCCATAGGACAAGTTAGGATGTTGTGCCCTATTTAGGAAATTTTAGTTGCCACCATATTGACCTCCATATTGTGGCATTTACCCTTGATTGTATGGTCTTTGTTGATTTGAGTAGCCTCCTTGGTTCACATAGTTCACTTCTTCAAATGAGGCTTGGAAAGTTTCGGGCTTTGGAGCAGTAAAGGCTTCAATCTTTGAATTCAATGTTGACATTTGAGCCACCAATAGTTCAAGTGCATCCAAACTTGAAGTAGATGCAATTTTCTTCATTATTTGCACATCCCCCTTGCTACCGACCATTGGAATGAATTAGAGACCATTTCCTCAATAATTCTCATGGCCCCATCCGGACCTTTTGCTTGTAAAGAACCTCCTGTAGCAGCATTCATAAGTATCATCACCTCAGGTTTACACCCGACATAGAAGATATATACTTGGTGGTCGGTTCCGAACCCATGTTCAGGGCACTTTCTCAACATTTCTCCTAAATCATTCCCACCCCTCGTACATGCTCTCGTCTTCCCTTTGCTTGAAGACGGTGATTTCACCTTTTAGTTTGAGAGTTTTTCCGGGTGGGAAAAACTTTTGAAGAAACTTTGTAACACAATGATCCCAAGTTGGAAAATATCCCGGGGCTTGACTTAACCACCAATTCTCCACTTTGTCGCTCAAAGAGAATGGAAAGAGCCGGAGTCGAATCACATCTTCCGGGACTCCATTCATCTTCATTGTCCCACTATACTCAAGGAATTTACGAATGTGCTCATTTGGATCCTCCATTGCTGTCCCTCGAAATGGGTGTTGTTGGATCATGAGTATAAGAGATGTCTTAAGTTCAAAGTTGTTGGCTTGAATGTGTGGGCCATTTGCCACCCCTTGATTCACCACAGGTTGGAAAAGATTCCGAATATGAGCCTCTTCTTGTCTATTCATTGCTTCTTCTTGGGCTCTCAATTACCCTTGCATCACCTCTATTTGCATTTGTAGTTGGGAATTTAGAGGATCTTGAACGGTTGGAGGATTATTCGTCATTCTCCTCCGTCTACATGCATTGTTGTGGCGAACCGTTGCTTTAATCTTTAGGTCCAAGTCGATAAGTGGCTCACCTCGAGAACGAGTGTGCATACACTACCTATCAAAAGGACAAACAAATTAATGCAAAAATTTTTAACAATACAAAAATAAAATGTCTAAACTAATCCACACAATCATCATCACAATATTGCATCATCAATTTAATCATCTAATTCCCCAGCAACGGTGTCAAAAACTCGATACGAGATTTACTCTATTTACTTGTTTTACATTTATGCTCGTGTCATGCTTACAAGTATAAAAGCATATTTGTAGATAAAATGAAACGAGGTCAGTCCACAGGGAATGAGAACTAAAATTTGATAAAACAAGTACCATAACTAAAGATGCACGGATTATCTAGACTTCAACTGTCTCTGGGATGTTGAACCTGAACCTCCTCATGCGGATGCTCCCTTCGGGATACTGATGGAGCATACACTATCCCAGACCCTGAGAAGCGGACGCAGGGGTCCACTGGTTCATTTGAGGAGTACAGATTAATAAGGACTCGGTGTGATTCACGATCCGGACACTTGAAGGTCCCGCTCCTGAGGTTCTTTCATCGTGAGGACGTGGTGCTTGAAATCCAGGGGGACTGTTGAGAGTAGCCCTTTACAGTTCTAGCTCTACCACGAGGGAGGAATTTTGCTCGTCTACTTGCTGCTCGGCTAAGGTGTGCACGTGGCCAGACTCCGACACCCAACGAGCCATCAGGGCTCATGAGAACTCTGTTAGATTCCTGATCTCAGCGTACATCTCGGGATCATGGGTGATCGTTCTTTACAGGATACGGTACATCGTAGGCCTCCAAGCAGGTGGCGCGTGCTCACACATGCGGATGCACGTTTCCAAGTCGGATACGCTTCCGGGCTCTCCTCCGTAGCGATTCGTCCAAGCCCACCTTTCAAGGTACCTTGCCATATAGGATAGCAACTGCTCGTTGCCATTTCAGGTTTCCCTCCTGAACCTCTCGACCCTCTCTTGCACAGGGCGGAAAAGAGGCACACTTTTCCTAGCTGTCGAACGACGCTTAACCATCTAGAAGAGAATAACTTAATCAGTCTAGATTATAAAAGTGAGACCTAAGGTCCTCCTGAGATCATGCTAACGTGTAGATTATATCTTGCATGCATAGCACCTTTTAAAAGTAGTTGACATTTTTATAAAAAGTTTAGTGCCCAAAGTCCTTAAACATACATATTTACCTTTTCTTTGAGTCAAAAATTTCGAGAAATGAATTTAAGCCTTTTTTGGGATCGAAAATCTTTTCACAAACTTTCCATCTTGGAAATCATCTTACCCAAACACCTTTTACTTGGAATTTCATTCTCACAGTTTTTCTCTTATCCATAAAACAGGTATGCTTGCTCAAATCTTTTCCTTTCCTGTATTCCAAAAATCATGAATCCAACATCCAAAATCTCTATACTATCATACCTTGATTTTTGGTTGAGAATACGAGGGTAATGGCGAGCTGTGGGTTGCTGCTTTAACTTATCACGAAGCAATTCATATGCATATAAACAGTTAGCTTAACTTAAATAAAGAGACAAGTCTGCAGAGTTACAAACCGCTCTGATACCATCTGTAACAGCCCAATCCCGAGATAGGGATTAACGAATGGGGACAGGGTGTTATTAAGGGATTAATGAATAAAGATGAGAGATTAACAAAGAGGGTTTATGAACCAAGATATACTTTCAAAGAATAGACGATGATACTCGGGTTTACTTGATTAAAATGGAAACATGCTTTAGCGGAATAAAACGGCTAACTAAACAGATACCAACAAGTATAGACCCATTCATAGGTCAACGTGAATAAACAGATATCAATGTGAATAACCTCTTCATAGGTGAAAGGAAAATAAACTCGAGAAGCGGAAATAAACTTAATATGCATCACTTATATATTGATAACCATGTCTGGGAAATATTCTTAGAATCTTGTTAAACATAATAGAACTTGAACGGAATTAGAAAGAATGTATCAGAGTAGCAGAACACATACTGGACTTTCAAAAGAAACTTAGATAATAGTAAAACAATCTTGGCAACCAACCCACATCCACAGCCACCAACATCCTCAGCACCTCAACCTGAAAACATTTGAAAAATAGGGGGCATAAGCACTAATGTACCCAGTGGGTTTTAATGAAAACACTTTAATAACTTCAAGATATCCAACAATTAACTGACGGTATATGGAGAGCAAAACGCAAAAGCCCTCTCCATATCCGTAAAACTTTTTTCTTTTCTTTTGGGCCCATCCTGGCTCAAACCAGATGTCAACTGCACCCTTAGGCATGCCATAGGATAGAAGAGGGGTTACCTCAAATATCCAAACGAGTTTGCAAGGAAATTAACTCAGAAGTGACTCCTTTAAAAGTTCTGAGCTCAATATCATGCTTAAGCGAAATGCTAAGTTCCTTCATTCCTTAATCTTACTAGCAAAGCCAATCTTAGAGCAACGTCTAAGGGCTAATCCTTTAATATAGCATGATCTCGGCCTATAAGGGATTTATCACTACCCTGGAAGGCAATCCTTAATCCTTAACTATAAGGGCTTTAACAAAGCATAAACATTCAAATACAAGGAGATGAACGTAAATAAATACGAATTATAACTAAAGACAATTCTAAATATCTCACGCTAAGCATAAACAATACTTTAACATTTCTAGCATTCTTAAACATGCTCAAGAGCTCAATTATAACATAACATCTTCCTTTCTTTTCTTCCTTGTACAGAGATCAATCAGGCAGAGCAAAAATGCTTTATTGGATATCTCATTTGCCATATATGCTTCTAGAGCTTATTAGCTCAAACTTTAGATGAGTATAGATTTACCCACCTCGATCACGGAGCAGAAGATGAGGCAACGAGTTGAAGATCCTTCTTCGAATTCCCACGAGGCTCACTCCTTCCTACAAAATTTGAATCATCGACTTAGCGGCCTCCTTCGAAGATTTTTAACTAACAACATGAAATTAAATAATACCCAACTAAAATACCCTTAACTAAAACTTAAACATGGATAGCACAACTTTACGACTTTATAAAGTTCGAGGAGAATTTATTCGAGGAAAATCACACCTTGATTACTCGAGTTCTAGAAGGAAAACAATTTAAGAAGTTTACTTGAAATAACTCGGAGATAGCTTGAAAATCTTCTTAAATTAAACTTGGAATTAACTCGGGAAAAACACGACTTGAAAAGATTGAAAAGAGGGTACGAGAATAGCCGGGAAAAATCAGCGTCAGGTGACACGGGGGACCGCGCTCCGGTGGCACCTCGCGCGCCCGCGCAGCCTCCGCGCTCGCAGGTTGCTAGGCCGAGAGGGGTGTTGCGCGGCGCTGCCACCGATTAAGTGATTCGCGAGCTCGCTACCGAGAGTGCTGGTCGCTACTCCACGTGGTAACACGTGGCGCTAGCTGGACCTGAAATTCGCGACTTCTCCATATATTCACGAACGGGTCGTGAATATTCTTCTTCTCACCCCCCTCTCTGTCGCGAGCTAACAGTGTCTCGGCCTCCGGTGATTCGTGACCGCCACGTGGACTTGCGACTGGGTCGCGAATTTTGCTCTGAAAACCCCGGCCTCTGTCGCGAGTTCACAGGTTTTGCGCACTGAGCTGACTCACGACTGCCACGTCAGCTCGCGAGTTTGGCTCCTTTTTTCCAGCTTTATTTTGTCCCGTTTTCTCGTCTATTCTCCATGTAATTCCGGGACTTCGAGCTTTGTTTCCAAATACCACCTTTTAAGGACAATTTCTGCAAAATACCAACGAGTAATACCAAACTTCCAAATACATGAAAACATAAATAAACTGAGATAAAACACATCCGAATCAACCCAAACTCAACACTAAAGTGTATGAAAATAAGTGTAAAATCTCAGTTTATCAGCGCACCCCCTCACGGTCGCGGCACCTGCTCTCTCTCTCTCTCTCTCTTCCGCCCAATTTCTAGGCGAATTTCTTTCTTCCGAGTTCTTTGGTGTTCGTTGATTTCTTCAACGAACACGAAGAACACTCGAAAATTTTCTTAAATAACATACTTTAATTTAAAAAAAGGAATTGACATAACAATGAAAATAACCACAACAATCCTCCTTGAATACTTAGAATAAATGAGGAAATCTTAAATATAGACTTGAACGGAACTTCAATGAATAAACGAGACTATTACTAGAAATAATGATGAGAATAACAATGGGAATAATAACGAGAAATATAACGGAATGCTATAACTTGGAACTTCAATAAAAATTGAAAAATACAACTTGAGACAGAAAGTAAACGAGTAATAATGAAGAACATGAAGAACACAAAGAACGAAAAGTAAATGCGAAAATTAAAGAATGGAAAAGAAATGGAATCGAGCCCGACGAACAAGAATGGACGGGGTTAGGTGCGTCGAAGGAAGATGACTAGCTCGGCGTCTCATCGAGTCACAACGGCGACAGAGCCACCTGCTACGACCCAACGGCGTCCCTAGCACATTCCCTCACCGCATCCCTTCCATACCACTCCACTCGTCGTCTAGCAAAACACTCATGAAGAACGCTTTTTACTTCGACAGAACTTTCTCGGCTCTCACGAGCTTTTCCACTCTCTCGGAAGTGAAATGGATGGAATGAATGAAAAAATGAATGGTGAGGGGTAGCCCTCTATTTATAGGAGGAGCTTTGACTTCCCTTGGAAGCCATTGCAGTGCGGAGATACTGCAAAAGTTACCCCGGGTTCGGTTAAAAGCTGTTTTATTCGATATCGAGATCCAAATAACCTCAGACACGAAATCTAAAAATACCGGGAGACTCATTGGCTCGAATACTAGTGGACCAACTTGTTTCGTGATGAAGACAGGGTCGTCAGAAGAAAGACGAGCAAAGATTCCCTTTTTGGAATTACTTTTTACTATTCACTCAGACTGACAGATTTTTCTCCCCAGCGTTCGATTGACCTTAGAATGGAAATCCGTGAACGCCAACGGAATCCTTGAGTCATTTTCCATAAGAAGGGCTTGACCGAACAAGACTCGGATCATCGAGGAGGATTTCATAAATTTCTCAAAACACGAACGCATGCAAAAATTACTATTCATTCATCTTTTAAATGCGTTTTTCATCACCGGAAACTCAAATGACTTCAGAATTAAAATTTGAAAACATCGGCATACTCTTTCAGTTAAAACCTTTCTAACGAAATCACAAATGGCCATAAAAGAATTTAGATCACATTTTTCGAAAAGACAATTTTCACAAAAACTGACCCCTAAAGTCGTGACTGACATCCGACCTCAATTAACCTTATCTAAATTTCTTCCTTAAATCATTAACAATTCTCTAAACCTTATCCGAAAATCTGGGGTGTTACAGAATATGATAAGGATGATTATCTCTAATACATTCCAAGATCATACCTACCAAAAGTACAAAGGGGTCAAGTTTCCTTCCACATATTCGACATTTAACTAAGAAGACAAATGCATAGATTGAATCCATATATGCTTATGATCACAAGATTGACTAAATGCATGTGATTCAAACATTTGATGTTAAATGAATGCCACTTCAAACAACATTATACAAGAACTAGCAAAGATTGAAATCTTGACAAAACACACCCATAGATTAAACCCTAGTCAAGAACAAGATTCACATTATTTTCTCCACATCCTAGAGCCCTAAGGTAAGAACAAAGAAGGAAATAACAAAACCCATCCAAAATACAAGTTTAAGTGAGTGGAGGAGAAGATAAAATCCAATGTTGACCACTCCTCTTCAATTCTATGGCTTGAATCTTCAAGATGGATGGATGTTTCTTCCTCTTCTTTTTCCTTCTTCTTATTCTTCGAAAATATGCTAAGAGATTGAGTGTTTTCGAGTGGAAAGTTTTATATAAAAACCCTCCAAAATTGGGTATATGAAGGGGCCAATAATTGTGTGCCAAAAGTCAAAAAGTGATTTTGTCTGCCCAGAACTCAACCCCAGGAGGTCGCGTTTGGGGGTCGAGTTTGGAACACATAAAAACATGTCTCTGAAGTGGTCCAAACTCAGGCTGTAGGTCGCGTTTGGGGGTCGCGTCTGCACCAAAGAGCGATATGCGATCCCTGAAGCTAGAGTTTGGAGGTCGAGTTTGGAGTGAAGAATTTTATGCCTCTGAAGCCTCTGAAACTCGGGCTTTTGGTCGAGTTTCTTGGTCACGTCTACATACTAAAATGAGGCGCAACCCATGGGGGCCGTATTTGAGGGTCACGTTCAGCACGAGTCTCCGGTAGCTTCCACGATTTTGCTTCATTCTCGCTCGTTTCTTAGCCGATTGACCTGATTCAACTTGTGGCACACTCCTTATTAGATTCTCTATCTATATATGGTCTTGAATCCCTCAAATTTGCAGTAATTTATCCTCCATTTCCTGAAAAACTCAAACAACAAACTAAACTTCCAAACCGGGAGGTTAAACGCTCAATTTGGGTTAAAACACATACAAAACTCTTCAAATAACTTCATTTAAACCTCAAATTATTGTGAAAAATCACCAATCATCATCAACCTTCTACTACTATGGAAAAATCTCTGTTGTCCGTTTCCACCTGCAAATCTGAGAAGGCTGATGAGCCATCTTTGAAAATCATGGAAGAGATCATCAGCAAGATCGATGAGCAGGAGGAAGCCAGCATGCAGTAGCAGGAGAGTACACCAGAGCCAACCCAGAATAGACCTCTGAGCCATCTGTAACTGCAAAGTTGAAGATGGTAAAAAAGGAGATAGTTGTTGCAACTAAAGCTCCATCGTAGTCCTTGACATGCGGTCATTTCGTGGTTAGAATAAATCTCAAGAGAGACTTATCTTTATGCCCATTGCAGGCATAGCCAGCAAACCTGAGTAAGGGTCGATCCCATGTGGAGCTGTGAACTCTATCTTCTGATGTCAGCGATTCTAAAGTTTTAAGAGTTGTTGTGGTCTCCGTACTTTGTATGTAAATAGTGTAAGGTAAAATAGCAAAACAAAACAAAAGAAAAAAATTAATAGTAAAGTATTCCAGACTTAAACTTCGATTCGAACTTAACAAACATATGACCGATTATGGGCACGCTGATTACTCATATAAATCTAATTATCTGGTTAAAGGCACCAAATCTCTCTCTGCGTGCCCAATCTATCCTTTCAGTATAGACTAGAGGTGATCTCTTGTCCCGTAGCCCTTAACCTGTTGCCCAGCCTCGATCTCTCTGTTGATTGTAAACAACAAAGTAGCTTTATGTCCTAGACAGACCCAAATTTACTGCGACACTGATCTTTAGAGTTGCCCACAGTACCCATGATGCACCTTATCCCTTTATGACCAACACACAACTATGATTCATTGACCATTTATAAAGGTAGTGAACACAATTCTAATTAACGAGTGATCAACCATGATTAACTAGCTTAGCGTACATTAATGTAACAAAGAAAACGATTATAAAACATAACTAAATTCACATAGCTTATGCCCATAAACTTAGAACATCAATAAAAATAAATAAAATAAGACATAAATGAAATGAAAAACTTACTAGATTAATAGCAAAAGCGATCCAACACCAACGTTGGATTTAAGTACATAAACGAAAATCCTAGCCGCCTGCAGGCATGAGGCCCAAGATTGTTCAACGAAAAATAAAATACAGAAAAGTAAAATTGTATCTTAAAGTATATGTATGGCGTGTTGTGTTTTCAGCCTCTGCCATGAAACTAAATTATATAGGAGTACAAAACACAAGTTAACTTCCCCCACAAGTAGAGGAATCTTCAGCCCGATTCGCAGATCAATGTGCCCAAGAATTTTCATATCTGGCAGATTGTTCACTTATTTAGAAGATTTGATTCACAGATTCTGTACTAAACGTGTCCTAGATCGCTGAGATTCAACCTTTCTTAGATAGCCGATCCACCTCCTAGAATCCGGAAGATACGGTCATACTTACCATGTGTAGTTCATCTTTTCTTCGGTGGCTAGGGTGCACTGCTCCTGCCACAGCTGGTATTTGTTGACCTTGTGCCCAGTCTCCTCTCTTTCTAATATTAATCACCCTGGGTTTAGTGTTGGCATGATCACAAACTTCTCCTTCATCACTGTCGGAATGGTGGGCATTTCTGCCAGGCTCGAGAGAGAGCTTTCCGTTGAGAAGTTGTTGTCCATCTTGGTATCATTTGGTATCTAAATGCCTCCAGAGGTGATTATGCTGCCTCTTGCCTCCTTATGCCCAAACTGGCTTGTTCCGACTCAAAAAAGAGAAAACACAAAGGATAACAGAATGAGGAAAAATACATAAAAATACGAGAAAAATTGTAACACCCCAGATTTTTGATTAAGGTTTAGAGGATTCTTAATTATAATTAAAAAGTTAAGGAAGAAATTTAATTAAGGTTAATTAAGGTCAGATGTCAGTCACGACTTTAAGAGTCTTTTCGAAAAAGTTGATTTTAATTCTTTTATAGCCATTTATGGTCTCGTTAGAAAGGTTTTAACTCAAGGAGTATGCCGGTGTTTTCAGATTTTAATTCTGAAATCATTTGAGGTCCCGGCGATGAAAATCGTATTTAAAGGATAAATGAATAGTAACTTTTGCGTGCGTTCGTGTTTTGAGAAATTTACGAAATCCTCCTCGTTGATCCGAGTTGAGTTCTATCAGGCCCCTCTTATGGAAAATGACTCAAGGATTCCGTTGGCGTTCACGGATTACCATTCTGAGGTCAATCGAACGCTCGGGAGTAAAATCTGTTAGTCTAAGTGAATAGTAAAAAGTAATTCCAAAAAGGGAATCTTTGCTCGTCTTTCTTCTGATGACCCCGTCTTTTCCACAAATCAAGTTGGTTCACTAGTATTCAAGCCAACGAGTCTCTCGGTATTTTAGATTTCGTGTCTGAAGTCATTTGGACCTCGACATCGAATAAAGCAGCTTTTAACCGAACCCAGGGTAACTTTTGCAGTATTCTTGCACTGAAGTGGCTTCCCTTGGAAGCCAAAGCTTTTCCTATAAATACAAGGCCACCCCTTTGTATTCATTTCCTCATTTCCATCCATTTTACTTCATAGAGAGTGGGAAAGCTCGTGAGAGCCGAGAAAGTTCTGTCGAAGTAAAAAGCGTTCTTCATGAGTGTTCTGCAAGACGATGAGTGGAGTGGCGTGGAAGGGATGCGATGAGGGAAGGTGCTAGGGACGCCGTTGGGTTGTAGCGGGCGGCTCTGTCACCATTGCAACTCGACGAGACACCGAGCTAGCCACCTTCCTTCGTGAGTGTTCTTCATTATTGCTCGTTTACCTTCCGTCTAAGTTGTATTTCAATTTTTATTGAAGTTCCAAGTTAATAACGTTTATGTTATATTTCTCACTTTATTCCTGTCGTTATTATTCTTGAGATTAGCCTCGTTTATTCCATTTAAATTCTGTTCAAGCTACATTTAAAGATTTCATCGTTATTCTAAATATTTAAAGAGGATTATCGTGTTTACGCCGTTATAATGCCAAAATTCTTTTTAAGTTAAAGCATGTTGTTGCATGATAATTTCAAGTATGTTGTTTTTAAGAAATTTCGGGTTAAGTGTTCTTCGTGTTCGTCGAAGGAATCAATGAACACGAAGAACCCAGTTGAAGATCGCCCAGAACTGGGTTGAAGAGAGAGAAAGGAGAGAACCCCGTGGGGGGGGGTGCGCCACCGCGCCACACCCCCCTCGGCCTCCAAGCCCGCCGGGGCTAGGGTGCCCCGCCGGCGCACCATGCGCCGCGGCGGGGGCCAGCCCGCCAGGGCTAGGGTGCCCCGCCGGGGGGCTACCCGCCGGCGCCCAGGTGCGCCGCGGCGCCCCCATTCCCCGTGTTGTTTCACGCTGATTCTTTTTCCGGCTATATTTGTACCCTCTTTTCGAGCCTTTCGAGTTGTGTTTTCCCAATCTAATCCCGAGTTATCCCAAGTTTAATTTAAGAAGATTTTCAAGTTAATTCCGAGTTATTTCAAATAAACTTTTCAAGTTAAATTCGTCTAAATTTGAGTATCGAAACATAAATTCTCCAAGTAAATTCTTCTCGAATTTTATGAAGTCATTAAGTCATGCAATCTATATTTAAGTCTTAGATTTTAATCTTCGTGTTAGATGTCGTTATTTCCCGCTTTAGATAGTCAATTTCTTCAAAAGAGGTCTCTAAGTCGATGATTCAACTTTTGTAGGAGGAAGTGAGCCTCGTAGGAAATCGGAGAAGGATCTTCAGCTCGTTGCTTCATCTTCTGTCCAGTAATCGAGGTGGGTAAATCTATACTCATCTAAAGTTTGAGCTAATAAGCTCTAGAAGCATATAGGGCAAATGAAATATCCAATAAAGCATTTTTGCTCTGCCTGATCGATCTCTGTACAAAGAAGGAAAGGAAGGAAGATATTATGTTTTAATTGAGCTCTTGAGCATGTTTAGAAATGCTAGAAATATTAAATTATTGTTTATGCTTAGCATGGGATGTTTAGAATCGTCTTTATTTGAAATTCGTATTTATTTACGTTCATCTCCTTGTATTTAAATGTTTATGCTGTGTTAAGGCTCTTAAGTTAAGAATTAAGGATTGCCTTGTTAGGGTAGCGTTAAATCCCTTATAGGCCGAGATTATGCTTTATTAAAGGACTACCCCTTAGACGTTGCTCTAAGATTGGTTTTGCTAGCGAGATTAAGGAAGAAAGGAACTTAGCATTTCGCGTAAACAGGAATTGAGTTGACAACTTTTAGATGGAGTCTCTGCTGGGTTAATTCCCTCTCAAACTCATTTGGATATTTGAGGTAACCCCTCTTCTATCCTATGGCATGCCTAAGGATACAGTTGACATCAGGTTTGAGTCAAGGTTGGGCCCAAAAGTAAAGAAAAGGTTTTGCGGATATGGAGAGAGCTTTTGCGTTTTGCTCTCTATATACCGTCAGTTCATTGTTGGATATTTCACAAGTTATTAAAGAAATTTTCATTAAAACCCACTGAGTACATTAGTGCTCACGCCCTCTTTTTCAAATGTTTTCAGGTTGAGATGCCGAGGATGATGGTGGTTGTGGATATGGGTTGGCTGCCAAGATTGTTTTGCTATTATATAAGTTTCTTTGAAATCCCACTATGTGTTCTGCTACTCTGATTAACTCTATCTAAATTCCGTTCAAAGTTCTATTATGATTATTCAAGACTCTAAGAATATTCCCAGACATGATTACATATATACAAGAAGCATATTAAGTTTATTTCCGCTTTCCGAGTATGTTTTCCTTTCGCTTATAAAAGGGCCTATGCTTGTTGGTATCTGATTAGTTAGCCGTTTTATTCCGCTAAAGCCTGTTTCCTTCTTAATCAAGTAAACCCGAGTATCATCATCTATCTTCAAAGCGTACCTTTATTCTTAAACTTCTTCGTTAATCTTCTGACTTTACTCGTTAAATCCCTTAATAACACCCCGTCCCCATTCGTTAATCCCTATCTCGGGACCGGGCTGTTACAAAAATTGGACTTGTCATTCCTTGAAGCAAAAGAATCAGTCGTCGTCAATGTTGTCTGAAGAAGAAGAAGCTGATGAGGAAGCTAAAGAAGTAGAGAACGAGAGTAGTGGAGAATCACGATCCCACAAGAGCCATGGTGACTTGACTCTCTCTCTCTCTAATGAAAGAAGCTGCTGAGGGCACAATGAGTACGCCCTCAGTAACTATAAAAGGGAAGGAGAAAGTCTTTACCAAGCCAACTACCAAAAAGGGGAAGACCGTGGTCAGCCCCACTACAGAAAAGATTATGCCGAAGGGAGAATGTGTTTTTCCCACAAGAAACATGGTCCACAGCAAAACCATCCACTTTGCCTCGCTTGGTGTTTTAGGTTGTTAATGTTGTGCTTGACCCTAAATGAAGAAACACAGTAAATGTGGATTGCTAGTGTTATGTTGTGTACTAAGCTTATTTATCAAGTGCTCTACTTTGTACTTGTTACAATGATTAATTGTCATTCATCTGTATGACATTGAATAATCACTAAGTATTTGGTTTTTCTAAGTACAAGTTTATTGTTCTGGATAATGTTCATACCTGTTCACGAATGTGATTTGAACTTCTTGAAAATAGCTCAAGAAAGGAGTTTAGATTGAGCTAAAGATGAAGATGGTTGTGCATCGTGCCACAATTGAGATTGTTCAACATGCTGAGTACAGCTAGCTAGCTTGAGTGATAGCCAAAAGTCAGTTTGTGGACATACAAGACATTCCGTTGTGCTACCTGATATGAAGGTTCAAGATCAACAATGTTCATTGCAACGTTCGGGAATGTTTGTATGAACATCCTTTGTCCAGATTTGAAAAACTACAATCCGTGCTAAGTGTGTTTTAATGACACTGCATGCAAATGTTCTTGAAAATAGCAGGAACAGAAGCAAGAACTTACAATCTAGACTTCGCCCAGTTCGGTTAATCAACCTACTTTCGGGGGACTTCGCCCAAACTTGAAGATTCATTCACTACTTTTTCATGAAGTGTATTGAGGAACTTATACATATAGGACTCCCTTCTTATACTGCCCGTTCTTCTTCACAAACTCTTTTATGAACGAAAGCTGTGAGATCCCCTCACAACCGTGACACTAGACTCCCTCTATCTACCCACGACTTCAACTTACAATCTCTCCCAAGATTACGTACAAAATGGATTAACAAAATCCCTCACGTGTCTCAAAAACACTCAATGCTAGACTATTACATTGAACAATTTGGGGAACAACTTCTGGCTATTACAATAAATCACAAACCAACGACTCTCAAACACTAACTTTTAGATAATCAAATATGTTGGGGACGAACCACCAATTGTTGAATGAATCGGCCTTCTTATACTTCACGTTTCCTTTATTGACTTGATCTTCAATCTTCATCAATAAGGTAAGTGATTCTTTCTATATTGGTGTAGATGCTTTTCATGATATTGAGGGTCTAAATCAGCACACCATCTATTCCAAAAAGGCAGTCAAATGATCAGATCTTGACTTCTCAAACTCATACGAGCATGATCAACTCAACATGGAAACTGCCATAAATATCACTGTTCGGGAATGTGCCCGAAACATCAGAGGGAACAGTTCACCAACTGTTCGTTAATTTACACAGTGGAATCAACACATTACTTCAAGCACATCTTCTCGAACACTTCGTCGAACATAAACCACCAAAATAAATTTAGTGCTACAAAATGGCACTAACAATCTCCCCCTTTGGCATTTATGGTAGACAATAATCGATAATCTGCACAACGCATAAATAAACTTGCAGATCAAATATATATTAGAAGTTGATATATACAAGTAACACTCTGGCATAGTTACTGGAACTCCTCCTGAAACGACGCCAGGAGTTTAACCATCACATCACGAATATTATTTAGCAGTCTCAGCTACTCAAGCAGCTAATCAAAAAATAAGTACAGACCAATAAATAAAATGGGGGTAACAAAACATAACTCCCCCATAACAATTGTCCAAAAACAAAACAAACGTAAACAAGTTTGAAAAAACTTCATAAGCTGCAAACACACAGTCAGCTTCTCTTCTCTTCTCCTCTTCATCTCCCCCTATCTATCGTCCATCTTCTCCATATTTTCTCCTTCATTCCATCATATCTTCTCCCCATTAATGGCTGCCATAAAAGCCAAAGCTCAGGCGGGAGGCACGTCATCAGTAGTAGCGGCTGGAACAGTCTCTGGCACAGTAGCAGGAGGCGACTGAGTAGCAGCAGCAGGATGAGGAGTGGCAGCAACACTTGCACCTGCAAAATTAAAGTCAGTACCAGAAGGACCTGGTATATCCAGCGGGGAGGAAAAACTAAAGACACGAGCCTTTAGATCCATCATCAAGGATTCAAGCTCCTGCTTCCGGGTACGGGCTGTCCAGATCATCTTCTTCAGGAACTGAACTTTTCATTCCAGGGACTGAATATACCGTTCAAAGAATATGGCATTCACGAAAGATCTAGGCGCAGGTCTGGGAGGCGCAGACGGAGGCACATCTTTAGCAGCGATGGCATCTGGATCAGCAACAGAAATATCACGAGTATGTTGCGCAGAAAATAGCTTATGACTAATCACGAGCTGGGGCTTCTCCGGCTCATAGACGTCTTCTGAGGTCACAACATCATGTTATGAAGATAGGATGCTGAAGATCATCCTCGGGTAGCCGATAGGCTGCTCCAAAGATCGTTGAAGTTGTTCAAAGTTTTCCAACCAAGAAGATATTCAAGATCATTCTAGAAAATACCTTATTCAGCTTGAAGAGCGCGTGATTGAAGTCAAGGCAGACTTCTAAAGATAGAAGAAATCCTAACATAGATAGTCCTAGGTATCGGCTTCAATAAGGAAAGTTTCCTTATTCGTTTCAGATTAGGATTAGGACTTATGTTCCCTTGTTAAGGCTATGTAGTTCATCTATAAATGCATGTGATACAAACTTGTTAGGAACACACACCGAACAATTGAATGCACAAAAGATACACATCTGCACAAGAGCTCTAATTTGTTTAAAGAGCTACATAGGTTTCGGTTGTCATTTGTTAGGCTAGAGATTAATGTTCTAGTCTTTGTGTATTGAAACACTTTTCATACATTGTCAAAGGGTTCTCTCGAGAGAATACCTGTGGGAACTAGATATTTAGAAATCTAGGTTGTGAGGGGAGCTCATAGTTCAATCCATCAAAAGAGAGTATTCGGGTAGAAATGGTTTTGAGTGACGTGAGGTCAGCTGCATGTAAGATCCTAAGTAAACGATACATCAGAGTAGTAAATTGTTTCTCACAGACTTGACAAGTCCACCTAACGTAGATTAGTTGATCGAGTCGGGTTACCATCTGCTGTGTGCTTTACATTCTGCAATTTATATTAAAGTTCATTATAGTGTTCTTGAACATAATTGTGAACATTCTCGTACATCATTCGTGAACATTGCTGTGAACGTTTGCAAATAGATACCATTCATACGGGGTATGCATTTTCATGGGCATCGAGCTAGAGGTAAGGGATCTCTTTGCTAATATAGGCTGGTCCTTCTTTGTTGAATGGGATTGCTTGATTTTTCTGAAATTGATGTATGAGTTATTTCATGATCTGTCTGTTAAGGGCATGGGAAAAGGTGGCACGTTTGCCAAGGTTTTTAAGTTTAAAATTTTTGGAAATTTTTTTAATTTGTTTGTTGATGAACTAAATATGGGTTTGGGCATTGTGTCGTTCTTGGATCTAAATGATGAGGAGTATAAATCTGTTATTTCTGTGGTGCCCACTGACGAAGAATGGGATGATAAATGGGCTGCAATAGGTGACGATTCCAAATTCAAGTCTGGAACCAGCAAGGGGTTGAACTTTTTATTTCTTCTCTTGAATTTACGGAGGTCGACGATTAAGTGTGTGCAAAACTAAATCAAAACCAAATAAATGAACCAAACCGTGTTATTTAGTTCAGTTGGTTTGGTCATTTTTTTCTTTAATTTTGGTTTGATTTTGAATATTAAAACCAAAATATAGTTTGGTTCAGTTTCAACTTAAGTATATATATATATATATATATATATAGGGGTTGGTTATAATAAGAACAGTGCTTCATGTGAGAACGTGAGAACGGGTTTGTTTAGTGTAATTTCAGTGCTTTTCTTATTTTATTTTGGTGCTAAATCATCTAGCACTAAAATACAATAAGAAAAGCATTAAAAAAAAAATTAAAAAATTGCATCAAAATACAGTAAGAAAAGCACTAAAATTATACTAAACAAGCCCGTTCTCACGTTCTCACATGAAGCACTGTTCTCATTTGAACCAAATCCTATATATATATATATATATATATATATATATATATATATATATATTTTAAAACTGAACCAACCAATATATATATATATACACTATATTTATAATTTATAATTCTAATATTAATTATACCTAAATTAATAAATTTAAAAGGTATTATATACCTAAATAATATCAGTAATTCTAATATTTAGTTTCAATTTTCTAGTTTTAGAATTTTTAAAATATTTACTAATTTAATATATCGTTTATTATCTACTGAGTGCATGTTATTTTCTTTAGATATAATTATTTCGGAAAAAAAAAAAAATCATCATTGAAAATTTAGTTAAACCGAAATCAAACCAAACTAACCAAAGAATTATGGTTTGGTTTGGTTTAGTTCAGTTATATATAATATTTTGGTTGGTTCAGTTTGATTTTTTTTAAGAATATTTTTATTTGAGTTTTTTTAAGAAATTTTTTATTTGATTTTGTTAGTTTGACTCGATTTTGTACCAAACCAACCATTTGCACATCCCTATCGACAATGCCTGAATTGGTGGAGAAATTTGGATTTCTTCTCTTCAGTTTGTGTGGATCGTTAGCGCGATGGGTTTATGGAGGAGAGAAAAAATTTCAAAATCTGAATTTTTGCAAATGTGGTGTGGGCGGCTGGTGGTTGAGATGGAGTAGTTTTTTTTTTTTTTTTAAATATGAATATAAGCATATTTTAGTAATTGAGTGTGAAAAAATATATTTAAAACTTTGTGGGTAAAAAAGTTTTTTAAAACTTGAAGTGGGTAGTTTCCCCCATTTCCACTTAAAATATTTATTTACGGTTCATCTTTTCCCAATTATGATATATTGAAAAGTAATTATTTTTTTGAAAAAAAAAAAAAAACTAGCTCTAGTATAGGAGATCTCACACTATTAATAGTAGAGGATCCAATTCGAATGGCACATGAAACCCGTTCGCCCACTATTCTCTATGATATCTCCTATGCCAAACTTTTATTTTTAATTTTTTTTAAAACTAGTTAAAATTTTATTATGATTTAGTTTAATTTAAATTTTTTATTTAGAATTCATTCATCTCCAATTAGATATATTTAAAAAAAAATTAATTATGACACACAAAATATAACACAACAGTGCACGATTAATCTTATCCAAAAAAGGACGGTCTCATCTATCGCGCTCTAAACTTAAATGTTGCCTTTTTTTTTACTTTAATTTTATATTAAACGTGCATTAAGCACATCATCGATACTTAAAACGGTCATTTGCGGGTAGCATCACCAAACAAAAAAAAAAGCCAAAAAAAAAAGAAGGAGAAGAAAAAGAAAGAATTCCCACTCTAGAATACTCAACAACCTACGTACTTAATTACAAGTTACAACGCAGTTTAATTTTTTAATTAAATATTTCTGAATCTGAATCTGGGAATATTTTGAAGATTCAGATGCATGTGAAAGCCAAGATTCTTTATAGCTTATGATTATTGGTTACTGTGACTCTTTAAATGGCTGGAGTTGTTGTACAAATCTTTTGCATTTAATTAAAATTAAAAGATTATAGAATAAAATCTTTGAAATATAAAGTTTAGGTCAACAGAATTCTATATTATCTTATGCTAAGTGCCTGTCTAAAATGTACCTTCACCAAATAGTGCTATCCTAATTTCAAGATTTTATGCAAAAAAAAAAAAAAAAAAAGAGATATTGATGGAATATATTGGTCTATCAAAAGTTTCAATGTTATTACTTGGAATCTTAGTTTAGTGGGTGGTGGAGAGCAAATATGTCCTACTAACACCTTTTAAGATCGAATTAACTGTCTAGTGCAGTTTGCAATTGTCTGTCCAGTATATATTTCAACAATTTTATTATTGTTAAGATGGTGTTAGTTAAGGTGCTACGGTGTAAAATCATGAGATATCAAGATGATGTTATATTCGAATTATCAGTTCATTTGAAATAGTTTTTTTCTTTTTTTTTTAACCCACACACCCGACCTGATGGTATTAAGGAGATTCGAGCCCGTGATCTTTAGTCTCCAAGCAACATCACTCCACCATTAGGTCATCCCCAATGGGACATTTGAAATAGTTTTGTTTAATAGTTATATAAAATTATATATATTTTAATTTAAGGCTTGTGATAGATATCTATGACACCCTAATATTATGTTTACTTGCAAAATCAAAGTCCATGATTATGTAATACCAGAAATCATTATTAAAAATGTGACATTAAAATATTCCTACCTATATTAATTAAAATCATATTATAGAATAGTCACATAATATATGTTAACTAGTTAAGGGATATTTTAGGAATTATAATTTTATGGATAATTTAATACATCTAACCAAACAATAGATATGACGCATATATTTTAATACACCAAAACAAACATAATATTGATATATTATATGATAAAAAGGCATTCCAGTCAAACATATCAAACAACAATGCGAGCTCGTTTGATTGGTTGGAAAAAATAATTTTTTTTGGGAATATGATTTCTAAGAATGTGATTCTGAAGAAAATGATTAATTACTAACAGATTATTTATTCTGTATTTGGAACATAATAAGGAAATTGTTAGGATTCTCATTTCATTATTAGATTAAAAAAAACAAATAGGAAATTAAATACCTAAAATATATATCTTGTCATGCTACCAATAGTTTATAATTTTAAAGTATGAACAATATGGTGCATAATTTTGATAGAAATGACAAAAATGATTGAATGATCAATTTTTGGTAGGAATTTCGTTAACAAAAAAGTATCCAATTTTTCGAACTTTCTTCAATTATAAATTTTTCTAATTTTTTCTATGTTACTCATTTTTTTTTGGTTGAAATGTTTTAATTCAAACATAATATTAATCAATAAAAAAGATAATAATAAATTGAAGGATTTCAATTTGAAAAAAAATCCATTTTATTTTTATTTTTGGGTTTAAACAATATGAATCCAAACTTAATAATAATTCATAAAAAAAATGATAGTTGATGAAGAAATCAAAAAATAAAATCATCTAGTACCAGATTCTAATAAACAAGGAATAGCATGCTTGGACTAGGTAGGTATTCACATTTCAGGAAACTTGCACAATTTTCCTTATTTTGAGTAATCTGATTATTTTCCATAATACATAAAAAATAAACCATACACAAGAATGTTAAAATAGTGAATTAGATTACTTTCCTAGACCAAATTCAATGTCAACCAAACGGTCGCGCGAGTTAAAATTTTCCTAGACATAAAATATCATGTAATCTATCTTCAGAAAGAAAAAAAAGGTCTTTCTTATAGTTCTTCCATACAGACTAAAACAGCAATGCGAGTTAAAATTTACCTCTAAAGGTAAAAGTTATGATAATAGAAGTAGATAACATCGATTCACACTTTCTAAAACGACGTGCAGCCACGCTCCATTCGTATTAGAGTCGTGTTTAAACTACTAATGACGTTTTCTTCAATCCATTAAAAAAAACTTTAAAGAAGACTTTTATAGAAGAATTATGTAAATATGCACGATGTACTTTTATGTAATAATTAATTAAATGGCTAAAGTAGTATTTTATTAATTAAATGACTAATAGTTATCATGTATTCATTTCTAATGTGACTATTACATGTCTAATAGTTATCATGTCTAATGTGAACATCTCTAATTAAGCATAATCATAAACTTACATGATAACATTATTATTTAATTAAAAGAAAAAACTTACTTGATAACATTGTTATTTTATTTATTTTTATAATTAAACAAAGCTTTTTGGACTCTTGTATAATTGCATACAATGAGAATATTTGTGTTGGCTGCGACTTATCCATTTATACATAATAAAGATAAGATTAATTATTCCTCTCAACCCAGAGATTAATTTTAGAAGTAATTAATAGAGGTGAAGTTAAATTCTTTTTTGCTAAAGTTTTACCATTTTTTATATCTATTTTTTTCTTATTATGGGTGATTAAGAAAGTGTAAATTAATAAGTCAATCTCTTTCTAAAATGAACTATATGGTATAAATATAAACATATATTAATCAATAATTCAAATCTTAATTAATTACTTACATACTAAATATTAATATACTACTATTATTTTAATTAAGTATTATGACCGGTCACACGTATCACATGTCGTCAAATAGCATTACCATAACCCAAAAGAGGAGGAGAAAAGTCATTTTGTATCTAGTTGTCACAAATTCACAATGTGAAGAAAGAGAAGGGGAGCGGCGGCTGGTGGGGGTAATTAACATAATTACTCCTATTTATGTATTTAATATAGAATATATAAATTCGTTGAAATAAATGAGGTTTAGTTTTGAAAACAGTTTTCAAAATAGGTACAATACTAAATTGATAAAAGTTCAAAACATAAACGCCTAATTAAACATGTTATTTTTCAAAAAAGGAAAAAAAAACCTTGTACTATCATTCAAAACTAGTTGTACTACCCCCAATCGTTGTCACCAGCCACATAAAAGTATGATTGTCGAAAACAAGAATAAAAATGAACACTTCTTTCTAAAACTGGCTATTATTTAAGGGTTACTACACCAACCCCAAAACTATTCTCTATAACACATAAAGCAAAATCAAAATAATTGGTTTCTTACCGTACTCCGACATAATTATACATTCCATAAGAATTCTTCGATTTATCTTATATAATATTTCAAGGTTAATAATATTATTGATCATATGTTTAGTCGAAAATAATGTGGATCATTTGTAATATATACTTCAATTCAATAAATAGAAGTAAGGGTAACCTATTGTTTATATTCTAAATTATTTCCCCTTTTCCAAATCTCTCTTAAACTAATATTTTTATGAATAAAATACCTAAACTATTTAAAAATTAATCAAATATAATATCATAGGTATTTTCCTACTAAAGGCCCAAAATCAAGTTCGAAGAGATGGGCAAACATTATAGTAAGACCATCTATATCATGTCATAGATATGGTTGATTTATTCATTTTGGGATAGATTTACAAAAAAAGAAAATGCTTTAGAATATAATTACTGATAGTTTACCCTAGAACTAGAATGAAACATTAATATGCAAAACAAGATCTAATATCATTCGTTAACATAATTACCAACTCAAGTTACACATACTTTAACTTAAATAATACATATCACACATTTAATTAATCAATTTTAAGTGGCGTAGATTTAAAGAACATGGATATTTTGGGGAAATTAAAGCAAAGTTTTGACCAAGCATTCAAAAATAGCAAGTTGTTAAATATGTTGCGTCATCACCCTCTAATAAAAAAGGCGAAAAAAAAAATGTAATATTAATGATTATTACAACTATTTTTTTTTTTTTTTTTTTTTGAGGGGGGTTGTGGTTTGTTTAAATATAAAGAAATCAAAGTGGCCGCTTTTGGCAACTTCTTCCCATCACACAATGTGACAAAAAATAATAAAATGAAAATTGGATTTTTGATTTGATCATCAAAATCTCTCACGCATCTTCAGCGATCGTGGTTTACACATTCACCCCCTCAATCAAAATTGCATCTTTTGTCTTTAGTCTTTACTTAGAGGGAGGGGAAAAATGGGTTACAGCACCGCACGCACCAAGAATTGGTGGGATTGTTTGATTGCTTCAACATCATCAACTCCCATAATTTATATATTTTTTATATTTAAAATTTCAGTTTTTTGGAATAATTTAATGGCAAAAGATTCGCAAGTTGGTGCCATTGAGAACTGTAGCTAAGCATCCGAATCTAGAAAAGTGGCAAACACTACTAAACACAGGGTTAAAGTTTCTCTTTATTTCTTTTATTTCCAGTAGCTCCATGAAAAAAGATCTTTGGATTTGACAAAGTTTTGCCTTGGTTTTTCATTCATTCTTGTTTCCTTGTTGGTGGCAGATCAACGTAAAGATCAGTTTGAGGTTGAGTTTGGAAACAAGATGTCTTTTGCTGTAAAATCTTAGGTTTTCTTGTTTCTTACAGTTGAGTTGACCATAGAGCGGGAATCCCAAGGGATTGGTAGGCCCACTGCTTGGTAACAAGAATCTTCTCTTCCCTTCCTTATCAACAAATTACGAACTACACTACTCTAAATAGAATCATATCATATCGTGTGCTTTGCTATGACAGGTATTCACAACTAAGAGAGAGAGAGAGAGGAGAGAGAGAGAGAGTTGGCTTGTACTTTTTCCTTTGATGCGGTTGTGGATGGGATTTCATTCCACCAGAAATTAGTTTGTACAAAAAATTAGTACAGGAGACCCTACTAGGAAATCGTGTTGCTGATATTCCTGCATCTCAGGTAACCACAAGAAGTTTTAGGGATAGTGGAAAATAAAATACTTTTAGCAATTAATAGAGGAGGAATATCCAAGAATCCTATTCTCATAGTGAGTTGCTCTAATCCTCTTTTAAATACTCGTGCCATATTTTTCTTTTGTTTCTGTGATTTCTGTTGTATTAGATCATTCTTTCTCCAGATTTGTCCTTGCTAAAAGTTGCTTAAGTTTTTTCTTGATTTTCACAGCAACCCCCTTTTTAAAAAAGCAAGAATCTTTAGTGAATTGGGATTTATCTTTTTTGACCTGAAAGTTTGTACTTTGTGTGCTGTGATGTTTGACATCCTCCATTATCGTGTGTATGAAATATGAATGGTTCCCTTTTCAATTAACAGTATGTGGTTGTTATTATTTGTTAAGCCAATTGTAACTTCTTTCAAATTTTGCAACTGGAGTTTCTTTGTAGATTCCCATTTTTATGAGTTGATAGCAAATTAGCAATTGTTATTGATTGAGTATGGTTCTGTTGATTCCACAGTTTAGTAGTTGAAAGCAAGAAACTTGTGCAGTAGATTGTTTGAATCAATGGAGGAAGGTGTTCTTCCTGTGAGTACAGTTGTTGGCAATCCATGTGATGCCTTGATGGAGTTTGATTACATGGATGAACTGTTGTTGGAGGGGTGTTGGTTAGAGGCAAATGGATCTGAGTTCCCACATTTTGACTCCATAGCCCCGATTTCGCCTTTTGAGGCATGGCCTGCACTCGAGTTCAGTAATGGTGAATCTGGAGGGAGCCAGGAACAGGAAGAGAGGCAGAGATCATCTTTTGCTGAGAATCTATCCATCAGTCAATCTCGAGGACCACAACATAACAGGAAATCACATTCTCAAGTTGAGAATATGAGTAGCAATCCTGTGAATTATTCGGTTGAAGCCTCCGAGCAGAGCAAAAGGTGGTGGATTGGACCAAGAGCTACAATGTCAGTGATGGATAGATTGATTCAGGCGCTTGGTTATATGAAAAGTTGCTCAGGAGATAAAGATGTTCTTATTCAGGTGTGGGTGCCTGTTACCAGAGGAGGCAAGCGTGTGCTCACTACCAATAATCAACCTTTCTCTCTCGACCTCAACTGCCCCAAGCTTGCTCATTACAGAGAAATATCTCTGAATTACCACTTTCCTGCTGATGAAAATTCTAAGGAACTTGTGGGATTGCCTGGGAGGGTGTACAGGAATAAGGTTCCTGAGTGGACTCCTGATGTTCGATTCTTTTCATGGGAGGAGTACCCTAGGGTTGGTCACGCGCAGCAATATGATGTTCAAGGTACCCTTGCTGTTCCCATTCTGGAACAAGGTAGTCGCGACTGTTTGGGTGTTATTGAACTCATCATGACCAAACAGAAGATCCAATATCGTCCCGAACTTGAAAGCGTCTGCAAAGCTCTTGAGGTCTGTGGTGCTTCTATCAAATTTACTTATGACATGCTTTCTTCTAATATTAGATATCATAGTTCTAGACTTCTAGTTGCTGTTTTTCCAATTTTATGACGAATATCACACACACGCGCGCGCGCACACACACACAGCCTTATACTGATGCGAGCCTAGAAATGCTTACATAAATGAAACTTCAAAACTGCAACTTCTGATATCATGGCATGGTTGAATGCCCAGCTTTCAGAACAAATAAATCATAATCACGTTTGTAGAAATATATTAAAGGTCTTTGTGTGCCTGCTTAAGCCACAATATGTTTCTAAACCATTCCGCTGAGCATGTAGTTGTAGTTTGTGCATAAAAGTAGCAGCAGAAGTTAATCTGCTCCTTTCACAAATTTTCTTAGATTGATGAGAAGAGGCATCTCGTTATTCTTTTGAATATCCTTTAGGATTTCACTGCAATAGAACACTTTAAAGCAGACACAACATTGGTATATGTAGTGTTTGTTTACTGATAGTTAAGACATATTAATAGTACTTCTCAAACCTCTGCTGAGAGGCACAAACATGTCGGGCTCAGTAAAGATACGATATCAACGGGCTCCACTAGCAACTTCTTAGCATCTATTCTTACTTAAGTTGCTAGAGTGACCCATTCAACCACTTACACAAACCAATGTGGGACATACACATTTATTGATCTTTTTCCATCTTTTGCTAGTCATATCCCTACATCATGGTTCATATATTTTGCTTTTTTATTGGTTCAGATATTCTGTTATATTCACTTTCTATGTTTCATTTGGAAGTATGCTGGAAAACTGCATATTTCCTGATAACACTGTCAAACTTACTTCACCCAATATCTTGTATTTGAAAGTTTAATTTGATATTTTTTTCTTCACCGTAGGCCGTAGACCTCAGGAGTCCTGAAGCTTCAAACACACAGAAGGTCAAGGTAACCGGATACTTCCTAACAATCTCTTATTGAAGCTAGTGTTAGATTTCATCTATGACAATACCATTGGTTCTTTTGCAGACATGTGACTTGTCTTACCAAGCTGCATTACCGGAAATTCTTGAGGTTTTAAAATCTGCATGTGAAACTCATGGATTGCCATTGGCTCAGGCTTGGGTCCCGTGCATCTTACAAGGGAATGGAGGGTGTTGGAACTCTGATGAGAACTTAAAAAACTGCATTGCTCCCGTGACATTCTACGTAGGTGATTCCCGTATTAAGGGGTTTCATGAAGCCTGCTCCGACTACCACTTGTTAAAAGGTCAAGGTATCGTTGGGAGAGCATTTCAAACGAACCAGCCTTGTTTCTCAGCAGATGTATCTGCCTGTAGCAAGACAGATTACCCTCTGTCTCACCATGCAAGGATGTTTGGACTAAAAGCTGCTGTTGCGATACGATTAAGGAGTACCTCTACTGGTTCAGCTGACTTTGTCTTGGAGTTCTTTCTCCCCACAAACTGTGACAATCCTGAAGAGCATAAGAAAATGCTTACTTCTTTGTCTACGATTATCCAAAACATTTGTCAGACTTTACGAGTTGTCACTGACAATGAGTTGAAAGAAGAAGCTGATTTATCAGGTAAAGTGGTAAATTCCCCAGTGAAGAGTATAGATATAGAAGTTCCAAAAGTTGATCCCGTGCAGTTCTCGAGTCCTTACTCCAGGCAAGTGATCCATCGACAAATAGTTTCACCATTCCAGACAGGAAGAGTAAGAGAAGTATTAGCCGAATCCTCAGAGGTTAGGTTGCGTCAACCTGATTCTAATTCAAAACAAGGCATGGCATTTGTTGCAAATGCTTCTACATCATGTGATGGTAGCTCACTGTATACAAACAAATCGGGAGAGAAAAGACGCATCAAAGCCGATAAAACTATTACTTTGGAGGTTCTTAGGCAACACTTTGCCGGAAGCCTGAAAGATGCTGCAAAACATCTTGGTGGTGAGCGCTTATTTTTTACCGCCCAATCATAGATCATAATCTTGAGTATTAGTGTGAGAAGCTATTGCCATTGCTTTAGCTGTATGCATTATATGATCTTGAAACTATTTTGCAATAAATGACTTAACTTTTAGTTTGTCATATTCTGTCACTGAATTTCAGTTTGCCCGACCACTTTGAAGAGGATATGCAGGCAACACGGTATACAACGTTGGCCTTCTCGAAAGATCAAGAAGGTGGGGCATTCCTTACAAAAGATCCAACGTGTTATCGACTCTGTTCAGGGTGCCTCTGCTGGTTTGCAGATTGGATCTTTCTACTCCAATTTTCCTGAACTGGCATCCCCAAATGCATCAAGAACAACTCAGTTTTCAAATTCCACACCAGCTGATATTCTAAAGCCGTCAGAAGCACAGCCCGAGAGCAGTACTCTGATTCCCCCACCCGCTACATCTCTGTCATCCTCCTCATCTGGTAGTCAGAATTCCAGCTCGAGCCAATGCTGTTCGAGCGGGGCACAACAAAACTCGTATTCATTGAGTGTCGGAGGTCATGACAACCTGATGGTTAATGAAGAACCCATGCTTAAAAGAACAAGGAGTGATGCAAATCTACACCTCTGGAGTGCTGGAGCTAAGCCCCTCCCGAGGTCCCAGAGCCACGTATCTTTTTGTTGGCCAGATAAACAAGAAAACGTTCTCCCTGCAGCAGACGACAGTAGCCAAAAATCTCGAGAAAGAGATGGTCCAAGAATAAAAGTCACATATGGAGAAGACACCATTAGGTTCCGTATGCAAAGTGATTGGAGGTACCAAGACTTGCTGCATGAAATCTCTAGGCGATTTGGAGTAGACAATGCCGGTGGCTATCATCTCAAATACTTGGATGACGATGCTGAATGGGTATTACTGACATGCGACGCTGATCTAGAGGAGTGTATTGATGTATGCCGCACAGCACAGAGCCAGACGATCAGGCTCTCATTTCTTCATGATTTGCAATCACAAGTTGGTAGGTCTTTCAGCACTAGAGGTCCTTGGTCGTTGTAGCAGTAAACAGAAACAACTTCGTAGTTCTTGTTGCTTAGAAGAAGAGTTAGAGCAGAGTTTGGATTCAGAGTTTGTAGATAAAGTTGAGAACAATCCCTGTTGTTCTTGAGAAGATTCTAGAAGCTGCAGATGGGCAAGAAGACGCAATAGAGACGTGTAATTTGTCGTTCGTCCACGAAAGAATCAGCAGAGAGTAGTCGTCATTCCACAGCACAGGTACTATAAGACTGATTGTTGAAACATATGCATTCTGTGTGAAGATTGGAGAAGTTTGTGTCTTGAAATCTTATAAATTTGATGTCTGTTTGCACTAATGGACATTAAACATACAGCAGTGGAAATTGCAACTTTGTAAATTTTTATTCATCTCGAGAAATCTGATAGATTTCATTATGGTTACATTTCTTGAATGAATGTATTTTGAAACTTTTATAAATTAATAACCTGTCTAACATGATATTGATTCCCCATTTGATTCAATTTTTGGCTGAAAAATATAATTTGCAAACTTCAGTATGATTTCTGTATTAAAAGAAGGTCAATTTGCAAAGTGTAAAAGCAACCATAGTTCAATCAATTCTCTCTCTAAAGTTATATTAGCTAAATCGGAAAAACACTCTTTGTAAGTCTCATAAAGTCTCATTTCATTTAATTTCATTATCGCAATTAAACCATATATGTATTGAGAGAGAGTCTTGTTGTACAACTGTTATATATAACTCTAATACCGGGCATATATTTTTTAGTAATAGAAGTGATATTTTTTTTAACACAAAATATAGTAATAATTATAAAATAGGGCGTTTGCGTCTCAACAGACCAGTGAGAATCTACATCTGTTCTTCCGATTTCTTTTTATATTTTTATGCTTGTTATAAACTAGAGAGAGACGAGAGAGAATATCAATTGTATGTATTCAATATGAGGACCAAATGCTTCTATTTATAATAGTACAAGGGATAAGGTTTTGGAGTTAGTAACTTGGCCATCACTCATATCATATATATCTATTAGATATATTTACAACACTTCCCCTTGAGTGATCAATCTCTAAAACAAATGTTGCCTCATTAAAACCTTGCTAGAAAAACCCAGTGGGAAAAAATCTAGTCGAAGGAAAAAGAGTACAACTGCTCTCCCTGATCTTGAGATCACTGTAGATCTTTGAGTCGGCGCATGCCGATCTTGTGTACCAACTTTCTGAATATTGATGTTGGTAATGCCTTTGTGAATAAGTCTACCAAATTGTCACTTGAGCGAATTTGTTGAACGTTGATATCGCCACTCTTTTGAAAATCGTGTGTGTAGAATAACTTGGGAGAAATGTGATTCGTCCTATCACCTTTGATGTATCCTTCCTTGAGTTGCGCGATGCAAGCAGCATTGTCTTCATACAAAACAATTAGATTGATCTTTGATGAAGCCAATCCGCACGACTCTTGGATGTGACTTGTCATATTTCTCAACCATACACACTCTCGACTTGTTTCATGGATTGCAATGATTTCAGAATGATTTGAGGATGTTGCAGTCAAGGTTTGCTTCACAGACTTCCATGATATAGCAGTTCCACAACATGTGAAAACATAATCAGTTTGTGACTTGGCTTGATGTGGATCAGATAAAAATCTTGCATCCGAATACCCTACCAAAGAAGAATCGGAATTTTCCGAATAATATAATCCAAGGTCTATGGTACCCTTCAGATAACGTAGAATGTGTTTAACACCATTCCAATGTCTCAAAGTGGGTGCAACGCTATAACTTGCGAGAAGATTTACAGAAAAAGCTATATCTGGTCTAGTATAATTAGCCAGGTAAGTTAATGCTCCAATTGTACTTAGATATGGTACTTCAGGACCAAGTATCGTTTCACCATCTTCAATAGGTCAGAATAGATCTTTTTTCGTATCAAGAGATCTAATGACCATTAGTGATGCTAATGGATGTGCATTATCCATGTAAAAGCGTTTTAACACTTTTTCTGTATATGTGGATTGGTGAATAAACGTTCCTCCTCGGACACGTTCAATTTGCAAACCAAGACAAAATGTTGTCTTTCCCAAATCTTTCATCTCAAATTCTTTCTTCAAATATTCAGCAGTTTTATTGAGCTCTTCAGGAGTCCCAATTAAATTCAAATCATTGACATAAACTGCTATAATTGCAAATCCACTTTCGATTTTCTTTATGAAAACACAAGGGCAAATATCATCATTTTTGTATCCTTCTTTCAACAGATACTCACTCAATCTATTATACCACATACGGCCAGACTGTTTCAGCCCATACAACGATTTTTGCAGTTTAATCGAAAACATGCTTTTGGGTTTTGACTTTAATGATTCAGGCATTTTAAATCCTTCAGGATTTTCATATATATGTCATTATCTAATGACCCATATAGATAGGCAGTTACTACATCCATAAGGCGCATAGCAAGCCTTTGTGACACAGCCAGACTAATCAGAAATCTGAAAGTAATTGCATCCATTACTGGAGAGTATGTTTCCTCATAATCAATTCCTGGTCTTTGAGAGAAACCTTGCGCTACGAGTCTTGCTCTATATCTCGTAACTTCATTTTTCTCGTTTCTCTTTCTAACGAATATCCATCTATATCCAACAAGGGTTTCAGATTCCGGAGTTAGGACTATAGGTCCAAATACTTTCTGGTTATCACAGGAATTTAATTCCCTTTCCATAACTCTTTTCCACATTGGCCAATCATTTCTCTGTTTACATTCTGTAACAGATTTTGGTTCAGGATCCTCATTTAAAATTTGATGAGCTATATGAAAGGCGAATATATCATCTACAATGATATGTTCTCTCTCCAGTATCTGATTGGAAAATAAATATTTTATTGAGATCTCATGGTTTTCAGATACTTGTAATTCTTCAGGAATTACATCACTTTCATTTGATTGATTAATCATTTTCGTCATTGTTTGGTTTCCATCTTGCCCCTTTCTTTTCCTAGGCATATAATCTTTGGAACCAACTGGTCGACCACGTTTTTGACGAATTTTAGACTCATTTTCTGCCAAAGCTATTTGTCCTTCAGAGACATCAATTTTGGCTGGAGTATTTGCAGCATGTATATAAGATTGTGTCAATTTTCTTGTATCTACAAAAGCATCAGGAAGTTGGTTTGCAATCTTTTACAAATGAATAATCTTTTCAGCTTCTTATTCACATTGATTAGTTCGAGAATCAAAATGTGACAAGCTTTTCTCATTCCAAGATATTTCCTTGTGTTTTTCTGGATGTAGATTCGTTCCACCTAATGTTGGAAATGTTATTTCATCAAAATGACAATCTGCAAAACTTGTAGTAAATAAATCACCCGTTAAAGGTTCAATATACCTTATAATCGAAGGTGAATCAAATCCAACATATATCTCAAGCCTTCATTGGGGACCCATTTTTGTTCGTTGTGGGGGTGCAATTGGGACTTGAACCGCACAATCAAGAGTTCGTAAGTGAGAAACATCTGGTTCTCGACCAAAAATAATTTGCATTGGGGAGTATTCATGGTTGGCCGATGGTCTAATACGAACTAATGTTGCCGCATGTAATATGGCATGGCCCCAAGCAGTAGTTGGGAGTTTTGACTTCATAAGTAACGGTCTAGCAATAAGTTGAAGACGTTTAATAAACGATTCTGCTAAACCATTTTGAGTATGGACATGAACGACTGAATGTTCAATCTCAATTCCAATCGTCATACAATAGTTTTCAAATGCTTGAGACGTAAACTCACTAGCATTATCAAGACGAATTCTTTTAATTGAATTGTCTGGGAATTGAGCTCGTAATTTTATAATTTGAGCAAGTAGTCTAGCAAATGCTGCATTTCTAGTAGAAAGCAAGCATATATGTGACCATCTAGAAGAAGCATCAATCAATACCATAAAGTATCGAAAAGGGCCACATGGTGGATGTATAGGTCCACAAATATCTCCTTGAATTCTCTCTAAGAAAGATGGAGATTCAATATTAACCTTCGTATATGAAGGTCTAATGACTAACTTGCCTTGCGCACAAGCCTCACATGGGAATTCATTTGTCATAAGAATCTTTTGATTATTCATGTTGTGCCCATATGAATTATTGATTATTCGGCGCATCATAGTTGCTCCAGGATGTCCAAACCTATCATGCCAAAGCATAAAGCTTTTTGTGTCATTGAACTTCGGGTTCATGACATGGTTTGTCTCAATTGCCTTTATGAATGTGTAATATATCCCAGAAGGTAGTGTTAATAATTTTTCTTTTGTTTGCTTATGGCCGGATACAAAAGAATTTATGCAAAGATATTCATTTCCACCTTCTGATATAGTCTTGATGTGGTATCCATTATAGCGGATATCCTTGAAACTTAGTAAGTTTCTTTTGGACTTACTAGAATCAAGGATATATTATCCACATGTTTAATTTATTTGCTCTTTAGAGCATGTAATATTCTTCATGAATATTACTTGTGCTACTTTAATAGCATCAATTTATGATCTTGAATGTAATATTCTTCATGAATATTACTTGTGCTACTCGTATAGCATCAATATTTAATTTTTCAAGATTAAATCGGAAAAGACCGATTATTATAACAATAAGAAAAACAGACATAATATATTAAAGCCAATAAACATGATGTAAAAAAATGTACCTTCTAAGATCGATGGACTTCTAGAATTGAAGGAGAGGGTAGAACAATCGTGCTGATAACGTGTTATAAACTAGAGAGAGACGAGAGAGAATATCAATTGTATGTATTCAATATGAGGACCAAATGCCTCTATTTATAATAGTACAAGGGATAGGATTTTAGAGTTAGTAACTTGGTCATCACTCATATCATATATATATCTATTAGATATATTTACAACAATGCTTTATTTATTTATCAATTTTTTATTTAGTAAATAGTATTTAAGTAATTTAAAAAATAACTTATTTTCATTATTTTTAATTTATGGTGTGATACACAATTATTATAGTGCAAATAGTTACTTACCAAAATCATTATGTGCAACACAATATATATTTTTTTTTTTGAGAGAGTTATTTAGAATTCGATAAAACCTCTAATGAATTCCAATTGGATTCGAAGCGAACTCGCCTCCATAAATTATTTAATGAAAATGATAGAAGGGAAAAAAAAAAAACTAATCCATGCTGTTTGGATACAGTTGGATTCATATTCATAATCAAACAGTAGCAGATCAATCTATTCATATTCATATATATATATATATATATATATATATATATATATATATATATATATATATATATATATTTGTTTCTACAAACAACAACAAACTAATATCGGGCCTAACGCCAGTAAAAATGAGGGCTCATGCCCACGCAGCCCAATTCAAAAATCCGTTAGTAAGTACGTGACGCCTTCTCATTTTGCTGCCGATACGCGGCGGCGCCACCTTTACCTCCGCCAGTTCCGTGCATGGTAGGTGTGGTGGGGCGATCGCTGCTGGTAGCGGTGCTGCTGGGCTTGTTTTGATTCCCCTTTTTGTTTCTTGGGCATCATTTGAATGTGGCTAATTTTTTCCAAATCTTCCAAAACTAGCTCCATTTCGGGCCGAGATTTTGGGTCGGGCTCGAGGCATTTTAGTATGAGCTCTGCAGTTGCACATGCAGCCTTGATAGGGTACTGGTCTTGAAGACGTGGATCCATTAGCTTCTTCAACTTCTTTTTGTCCGGTAGCGAGGGCCGGGCCCAATCCACCAAATTAATCTGCCCACCGGGCCGGTTGGTATCGAGAACCCGCATACCCGTTATTATCTCCAACAATACCACTCCGAAACCATACACATCACTCTTTACATACAAATGACCTGCAAATATAATTAACAAACATAATAAATTCAACCAGAACTATTTATGAACAATTAATTATTTATTTTTTACAAATATTAATTATAATCAACGTTCTACCTGTAGCCATATACTCTGGGGCAGCATACCCATAAGTGCCAACAACCTTAGTAGTTACATGTGAATTGCCATCGACCGGACCCAATTTAGCAAGTCCAAAATCGGAAAGCTTGGCGTTGAAATCCTGAAAATAACAAAAAAAAAATAAAAAAAAAATCATTAGACTGCTAGACCGTCGCAATGTAGATAGGGACACACAATGACGACATAAATGTCCGTCGTTAGGGCTAATGGCGGAATTTAAATCCGTCGCTAGAGTCCTTTATGATGAGCAAATTCGTTCATCATAGTCGAAATTGATCCGCCGCTAGTCCTATCTAGTGATAGAAATCAGAGCTCCAGAGACGAAAATATTCGTCGCTAAAATTCAATTTTTTTATAGTGCAAATTCAGATGGTGAATGAATCTTATGAAATATAATAAGCTAGTAAGCGTATTTACCCCGTCAAGTAATATGTTGGAGGCCTTAAAGTCTCTATAAATGACAGTTTTTTCAGTAGTGTGTAACTCAGCAAGACCTCGAGCTGCTCCTAACGCTATTTTCATCCTAACATCCCATGAAATCTGCTCCGCGCCTCCCTCTGCACCAATAAATACCAATGTCCAAATTAAAATCATATATAAAATTAAAATATCCATCAATTTTTGAAATATATTTTGTGGATTATTAATTAATTACTTCTGAAAAGGTGACTTTCTAAGCTTCCCCGTTGCATGTATTCATAGACGAGGAGAAACTGTCTCTCCTCCCAACAGTAACCCAACAATTTTACAAGATTTGGATGGCTGAATTTTCCCAAGAATTTTACCTCCGCCTGCACCATTAATATATAATATGAAAAACAATATCAATCAACATATTATACTATATATACACACACACACACATACATAATTCGAGTCAAGTCAACTTAAAAATATATAAAATACTGTATTTTATTATTACAGGAAATTAAAATATGTGGATTGTGAAGAAGAAAGCAATAAATTTATAATTGAGTATTGGTGATAAATTAAATAATATTTGGTCAATCTAATCAAACTGCTCAACCCGACCCAGCTAAATAAAATTGAACCACGTACGAAATTTAGTTGTTGACTTTTCGATGATAAAGAATTATAGGCCTGACTTACATACCATCATTATTCTCATTAAAATTATACTATAATTAATATCTCTTCGTATTTTTATTACAGCAGTACATGTTAGGTACGCAATTATACTCATATATGTATAATACACAATATAACAAAGAATTGTACTTAATAATTAGCTGAATGTTCTAAATTACGTGCACAATTATACCACACATGCATCAAGGCTCAACTTGATATTATCACTGCTGTATATTTTCTTATAAAACAAGAAATTAAATAGGCGCATATCAAACATTATATATTTAATTATATTCGGCCTCATTGAGCTTTAATTCATGATTTAATTTGCACATGATCGTGAAAGATATATTTTCGAAAAAGGTATATAATATAGAACATATGATCATATGATTAAATCAATGAATGAAACATGTGTGTTTGTGTGTGTGCATACCTGCCATTCCTTGAGGCCTTGTTCACTGTCGGGGTTAGATTTCTTGACGGCAACTGGGATTCCGACGCCGACTTTCGACGGCGTTAACGTTTTCTCGTCGAGGTATCCTTTGAAAACTCTTCCGAAACCGCCTTCTCCGAGCACCGTATCAGGTCGGAAATTTCTAGTGGCGCTTTTAAGCTCGGCGTATGTGAACATTTTCAGATTTGGAGTTTTGATCCTACCGCTAGGTGGAATCGCCGCCGCGCCTCCACCGTCTTGATCGGCCGGCGGAGAAGGATTGTTGTTTTTGAGGTTGTCATGAACTGAAAAGGAAAAACTCTACGTGTTAGATTAGATATACATATATATGCATCGATATCACAAAATAATTAAACCGATTTCCGCATGCGTGTTGGGTGTGTGTGTATGTACCTGGGCTGGGAGGTCTGGTGTTGTTGCTGCTGGCAACAGGTTTAGGCCAGCAGTTTCCCATCTCTCTCTCTCTCTCTCTCTCTCTCTCTCTCTCTCTCTCGGCTTTGATAGAGAGATGGAAGAATTAAGAGAGTTTTTGGAGTGTGAGGGTTTCTGGGAAGGAGAGGAGAACCACAAAGGAAATTAAGAAATGCGTCGGTTGCTCTTTTCCAATTGGTGAATATAATCTCTCTCTCTCTCTAGCTATATATATATATAAAAGATTAATGTATATACATTTCCAGACAATATGATAATTAAGTTGGAGGAAGAAAACTTTTTTTTTCTTTGTGGACTTTTTCAAACTCTCTCTCTCTCTCTCTCTCTCTCCTGCTTTTATTTTTCCCTTCGAATTATTAGTTATTTTGTAATCTCATACGTCACAAATTATGCTTCTCCTCCCATTAAGTGATTATAGTCGATTAGGATAATTGTATCTCTATGTATAATATATAAGTGGGAGCCAGTCCCATAGAAGATGACCTAGTGATGGAGTGAGGTTGTTTGGAGACTAAAGATCACGGGTTCAAATATCATCAATACCACACACTCCAAGAAAAAACATGATTATAGCGTTGGATCGAAATGGCGACGGAACAAATTCTGTCAACACGGGCGACGAAAAGGCGACGGACATACGGGGCGATGGACTTCGCGACGGAAATACAGTCGCCACATAAGGCGATTGACGTATTCCGTCGCCTTCTGATTTTTTTGTTTTTTTGTTTTAATTTTAATTTCAAAAAAATAAGGCGACAGAACTATTCCGTCGCCTTATTTTATTTTTTAATTTTTTTTCTCAAATAATAAGGCGACTGACACATTCCGTTGTCTTATTTTTTTTTATTTTTTTTAAATTATATAAGCGGGCATCCAAACCTTTCTTCCCCACTTTCCTCAAATTTAAACCTAATCTCACCGTCCTCCCCCCGCCGACGTGAGACGCCACCAGCTGCCCCCCGCGCACGACTCTCTCTCTCTCTCTGCAATAGCTTCCCTCCGTCGTGCCTACCGCCTCCTTCCGCCGCGCCCGCCGCCTGCCGCCTCCCTCTTCGTCTAAAGTAAGTTTTTTTTCCTATTTTTTTTTGTATTTTGATTTTATTACATGTTTGTGAATTAATTATGTGATTGGAATTTGGGGTTTGGAAGAAGAAGCCATTTTTGCAGAATCTACGTTTTGTTGTTGTTCTAACAAGGTTGTTGCGTTTCTATGCATTTGTGTTGTTGTCTTGTTGTAATGCGATCACAACGTGCATCGTTTCAAAATTTTCAGGTCTGGTGTGTGAGTAAAAAAAGAAAAAAAAATGGGAGCCGGATTAAGTTTTCATTAATTAAGTTATTGATCAGATGTATTTATATTTTAAAACATATCTTGATACAATGTCGTTTTTATATATATATTTTTTTGAATAACAATGTCATTTTTATATAAAAATATTGCATCAAAAATTTAGCTAATATACATTAATAGTTAATGAAGAACTCGACGGGTAAGGACTTTGAATGTGGGAAAGCATGCTTTTTTTTTAGTTGGGAATTGGAATTGAGGGAAAACGAGTTAAATAGAAAGTTTTGCATGCCTAAATCCAGCACAACATAGCTTTCAAATTTAGTAAGTTGAATATCTAATCATTGAAAATGATTGAAATATGATTTTATTAATAGTGACTCCATTTTGTTCACCATTCGAAATTTAGAATTTTAAATATAAATCCCATATTTATTTTATTCTAAATTTTGCAACTTAATCTTACCATGATAAATAATTTTAAAACCCGCTTTTTTCACATTTTATGCCTAATCCACATTTATGATTTGTTAATTTCGGCAATGATGAAGCTAATTTTTAAAAATGAATTATGACATTGAATTTTTATTTTACTCACACACTTGACTTGGTGGTATTGTGGAGATTGGAACACGTAATCTTTGGTCTCCAAACAATCTCACTCAACCACTAAGTCATTCCCACCGGGACGAGCATAATCAGAATTATTTAAACACAATTTTTGAATATAATTTGTGACATTATATATATATATATATATATATATATATATATACACTCCCTCCAATTCGTTTAAGTTGTTGTTTTAGTTTTTTTTTTATCTAGAATTAACAATTAATTTTATGTACTAATATACACATTTCTCATATATGACATAAAATCTTATTCATTTATATTTTTCTAAAATAAGATTTGGGATATGGTTAAATTTGAGAGAGAGAGAGTGAGAAAATATATAAACCAACAAATATTTTGACACAAAATAAAAAAGTTAAAGCAACAATCATAATGAAACGGAGGGAGTATATATGTATATGTATATGTATATGTATATGTATATGTATATGTATATGTATATGTATATATTAGAATGACCCGTCGTGCATCGCACGGATGAAATATGCACACCTATTATTATATTTTTAGATATTATAATTATGAAAGAAATATAATAAAAATATTTAAGCTAAGTTTTTATTGGATTGTGGGGACATCCAAGTCAAGTGTAAAAAAGAAGACTCTTGAGTGGAGACCTCGGGAACACTTAAACGATGGAGACCTATGTGTAAAAGGGAAACATTTTGGCTAGAGACCAGAGACGTCTCAGATGGAAATCCATGTGTAAAAATGAAACGTATTGTATTCATAACCTGATGCTCCCCCCATTTCTGCCAAGTAAAAAAAAAGTGTTATTGTATTTTATTTTATTTTTATAAGAAAAATCTAAGATATGTTGTTCTAAAAAATATAGATATATTAATCATCAAATTCTTTTGGCAATAAAGAAACATGATATTTTCATTACTTCTCAAAAATTATATATTTGGGTAGAATGTAAAAATATGAATTTTACTACATCTAGGACTATAATACAAATATAAATAAGAATGTAATTCATTTATTTGTTGAATTTTTCTTGCACTACATATTCCCTAACAAACTAAATTGAAATAGTTATCATCATAAATCAATTACATTAACAAATTATTTACCTAATGAAATCAAATCTATTAATACTCCCTCCTATTCAAAATATAAGTCTTTTTGGCTCTTTTAACTATTTGTAAAATATAAGTCTTTCTGGAAAATCATGTCAATGTTACCCCAATTAATGAACACATAAATTAATATAAATTCAATTAATTTGGTTTATGAATCTATTCACTTTCGAGACTAATCATTCATTATTCTTTAATTCTTTAAATACCTAGAATTGCTATTAAATGTAAATTATAATTAATATAATGAAGTTTAAATCGGGTAAATTTTTTTTTATTAAAACATGTACAACAACTCTAAATGCCTTATATTTAGAATAGGAGGGAGTATATATAATAAAATATATTTCTATAGTTAATGATATCAAATCAAATATATACAATTGTGGTGGAATATTGTAGAAAAATACATTATCTACATAATAGGAACATAAAAGCTTAACAAAAATATATATAAATATTCAAATTTTAAATATTAAATATTATTTGTTAATAAAATAAATATAAATAAGAATGCATGTGTTTAAACATTATATTTTTAGATAATTGATATTGCTAATCATAAATGCAAGTTAATTTTAGCATTATAAAAAAGCAATGGATTGTAATATTATATCAAAATTATCAAAACTACAATCATTTTCACATTTACCATTGAGATAAACTTGAACCAACTAATAAAAAAAAATAATATATAGGTGCCCCAATAAAATAATTTGCCAATCCAAAATTATTTATTTTGGACCAAATTGATGAGTCTCGGATAGCAAATTACAAAGACAAATTCCAACAAAATTATAATTTCAAATAAAAAATATCAGTATCTTCGAGACGTAATATCACATTATTTCTTTCTCTTCTAGTCTTGAACTGTTTTTTCAGTGTCTGCCACCAAAAAATGAATAAAAATATTCTTCTCTTCGACGTCTTCTCCTTTGTTACAATATTTTTTTTGTCATATTTCTTAATTCAATAAAGTGAGATTTTTATTTTCGTAGTTTGAAAACTACACTACAAAAAAAAGTACACAAGCGAGATGTCTATGAAAATGCATAAGATAATTAAAATCAATAATCTATTTAAAAAACAAATCAATGTAAGTTTTACCAACACAAGAAAAAAAAGCGTGGTGAAGCAATTTCAATTAACCATTGATTTTTGCTCTATACATGAATTCACAATTATGCTCAAACTACAAAAAAGAGTCCACTTGAAAGGATCAATGCGGATTATTTATCTGTGTTGGAATCCAACCATTTTTATCGAAATCAGAGAATCATCGTTGGAGAATGAAGTCATGTTGATACTTTTTCTTGTAGGATATGCAATAAAGAAAAATATATTGTGAGATAAATTTTACAATTTTTCTGATGAGATAATTATGTAACCGGATTTTCTAAACCTCATATTTATAACATCAGTAGAATACAAAATAATAGGTAAAAATTATGCATATCAATCATAGGATTTAATTTGTAAATCAATCATATGATTTTGTAAATGTTTAATTTATTTATTTATAGCAAATTAATCACACACAAATCAATCATATTATGGAGAGTAGATAATTTATTGAATGTATTCTTATAATATAAAGTTATTTACACTAAATAATTGTTGATCAATCAAATTAATTATTTAATTGATTAATATATATAAGTAATTATGTTACTCATATAACATATATCAATATCAATATATATTCTATTTTTATACTCGTATTGATTTGATAATTACACACACGCGTACACACACTCATATATATAGTTTTAACTTACAATCCACCCAACTATTTATTTTAGGTAACCTTAATATATCCATATGGTGCATCTATAAATTATACGAATTTATTTGTTGAGGGTAATGTTAATAGATTTAATATGTATGAATTAATATTTTAATTATGGTAAATGTATTAATGTAATATCTCTATGCATTTTAACCATAAATTTTAGTGTCATTATTTAAGTTATTTTTTGCAACTGACCTTATATATATATATATATATATATATATATATTTATTTAAATCAATTATAGAATATTTAAGAAATATTTATCCGTATTTTTTTTTTACCAAACATATTTATCCGTATTATTAGGCTAATTATAAAATAATCTAAGAAAAATTTTAGCCGGATTTTATGGTATTGGTTTTATGTAAATTATAACAGCTACAAAATTGAATGAATAATTTAATACTAAATTAAATAGTGAGATTTTTTAATATTATATAATTAATTTCTAAAACAGAAAATATTAAATTGATGGGGAAAAGCAACATATTTTTTTCTTGATGCATGAAACACTGCATTACTTAATATATATTATAAAGATAAAGATTATGATATACAATTATATAAAATCGATTAAGTTTCAAATTAGATTATGTTTTAATTCATTATTAATTAACCAAATCCTACCTAATGCTATAGATGTACGTATAGATGTTAAAATAAAACGATGTATGTGGAGGCCTCTTTTCTGATAAGGCCCAAAACCGAGGCCCATATTCATCCGGGGTCGAGAGGTTGAAAGCTTAAGAGCCAAAATCAAGGGGTCGAAGGCCTAGAGTGAAAATCGAGGTCAGACAGAATTCAAATCGTGTGACCAAGTCAAAGCCCGTTGCAGATAGGGAAAAGGTTCCGTTAAAACCCTGAAAGGGATAAGAGATATCCCTAGGATACCAAAAGCGGTTAGAGAGCTCTAAATATATCGGAAAGTAAAGCTCTTGGAACACACAAATAATGGCAGAAAAACTCCGGAGAAATCCCTATATCGCCCCAATCAACTCAATCATACTGCTGAATTTAATCGCTTTCTTTATATTCACCCGTTTCCTATTCTCGATTCTGACTTGAGTCCTTCGGCTTCACGTGTTTGCGTTTATCGACGGTTCTTGGGCTTCACGTGTTTGCATTTATCTTGTAGGTCGCCGGAGCCCGAATCTTGAATATTTTCAATTGTGGAAATTCGACCTCTACAATTTGGCACCCACTGTGGGGCTCCGATCGACCACTTCAAGATGACTAACGATAGCCGGAAGGACGCGATGATTGCCATCCATGACGGCCGAAAGGATGCGGTGACGGCCACTCCTTCACCAGAAGGCGACGGTGATATCACACAACTCATGCGTTCGATCCAGCGTCAACTAGACACTATGACGGTTGAACTCGCGGTGGTCCGCATGGAAAACTCAACTTTGAAGGCCAGAGTATAAGCTATCTTGTAACTGAACTATTTCCCTAACGAATCTCCCCGAACGAAACCACCCCTGTTCGAATGAACTCGAATGTCTAACGAACTTCGAGAGCAAGTACTCCTAAACTCAACCCATGAGTTCGCTAACCATTCTACTACAGGTACAAGCAAGGAACCGACACATAAGGGCAAGAGGAATGACGACTTCTCTCTAGGACCCCCGCCTGAATTTGAGGACTACGACCCCAATCCGGGATCAGAAGTCGAGAGAAAAATTCAACGATTAGAGGACATACTAACTCGAATCTCCGGGGTCCCTGCTCTCATCCGCAAGATTGTACCGACGAGCTTCGCAGATTCTCCGTTCACTGATGAAATCAGCCTCATAGAGTTGCCATCGAAATTTACATTCCCGACTATGAAATTATTCGACGGTGCGTCTGATCCCAATGACCACATCGCCCAATACAAGTAAAGGATGTTCACTACAACAGTCCCTCGGCATGCCAGAGAAGCCAGTATGTGCAAGGACTTCGGATCCAACCTCGCCGGACCACTCCAGTGGTTCACTAATCTTCCTAACTCTACGGTCTCATCATTCACCCAGCTCAATGACCTGTTCGTCAAACAGTTTGCCAGTAGTCGCAAGATCGAAAAACATGCTGATGATCTCTATACAGTCATTCAGAGGCCAGAAGAACCCCTACGAGGCTTCGTAGGAAGATTCAACAGAGAAAAGATGTTGATACCAAACTGCAACGTCGACACCCCCATATCGGCCTTCAGAAAAGGCCTCAGAAGAGATTCAGACCTCTACAAAGAACTGACGAAGTACCCATGCAAGACAATGGAGGATGTCCTAGCAAAGGCTTGAGCTCAAATCAAATAGGAAGTGGACGGAGTGAATTCATCCAGATTCCGAACCAGAAACGAGAATCCAAGAAGAGAACTAAGAAACACCAGGGTCGCAAGATACAGAGCAGACCCCTATCCACGAAACTCCAGGTTCGATCCTTGAAGCAGATAAGCTCCAGAAAATTTTGACAGAAGACTTCCTAAATACAACCTCAGGATATCACCCTCAGAGGCAGTCTACGCGCTCAATGGACTTGGACAGAATATGAAATGGCCAACAAAAATGAAAACACCGGATAACGAGCGCGACAGAAACAAGTTCTGCAAATTTCATAATAATCATGGCCACAGAACAGACGAGTGCATCGCACTCAGGCTTGAAGTCACTGAACTCCTGAAGCGAGGACATCTCACTGACCTCCTAACTGCCAAAGAGAATGAGAATTGGTCACGGAGAGAGAGTCATAAAGAGGTGCAACTACCCGAACCCCTGAGGGTCAACCGCACTTTGAACTGTATAACTGGAGGTTCGGAAGTTAGTGGGATGTCTCAATCTTCAGTGAAAAGACACTGCAGGTCAATCAAATATAACAGAAATATTCCCCGGGAAGAGAATCAAGAAAAACTCATCACTATCAGCTTCACAAATAAAGAAGCCTCCGAACTTCCACACCCATACCTCGATGCACTAGTTATTTCCATTCTAGTTTCGAATTTTTTAATTAAACGAACTCTCATCGATAATGGGAGCACTTCTAATGTAATTTTCCTGAGTACTTTGAAAGGAATGCAGGTCAAAGAAACAAAGATTGTCAGGAAGTCCACCACCTTAATCGGGTTCAGCGGGGAACATAAGGCCACTATGGGAGAAATCATACTCCCCACCTATACCGAAGATATGAACCTTTTTACCAAGTTTCAAGTCATCGACGCCCCCTCTGCCTATAATATCATATTGGGGAGGCCTTGGATCCACAAGCTGCAAGCAAAATTCCATCCACTTATCATCAAGTGTTGCAATTCCCAACTCCATGGGGGATTTGAGAAATCCGAGGAGAGCAAATAACAGCTTGAGAATGCTACACCACCAGTTTTAGACATAAAAACCTCTCCAAAGTCAATGAAATTGAAGGTGGATCATCATTAAACCACCCGGAAAGCCGCAACTATGAGGAACCAGAAGTTGAAGACCTCGATGAAGTACAAATACACCCAGAATTTCCCGAGCATAAGGAATAAGATTCCTCTCCAAGCATCACGACTGTTTCGCATGGTCATTCGAAAATATGACAGACATCGACCCTTCAATTATAACGCATAAATTGCAGGTTGATCTAGACAAGATCCTAGTGAAACAGAAAAGATGAAAATTCGCTCCTGAACGAAACAAGATAGTAGATGAAGAAGTCAACAAATTGCTCAAGAACGGACATATCAGAGAAGTACAATACCCCGAGTGGTTAGCCAATGTCGTAGTTGTGAAGAAGAAGAAGAAGAATGGAAAAAACAGACTCTGCATAGACTTCACCGAGCTCAACCAAGCGTGCCCCAAGGACTCATTCTCCCTACCTCATATAGATGCGCTAGTCGACGCAACGACATGGCATGAATTGATGAGTTTTATGGACGCCTTCTCCGGTTACAACCAGATACTTATGCATCCAGAAGACCAAGAAAAAACTACATTCATCACTCACCGAAGTATGTACTGCCATAAGGTAATGTCTTTCGGACTAAAAAATGCAGGTGCAACATACCAAAGGCTGGTGAATCGAATATTCAAAGAGCTCATAGGAGTCACCATGGAGGTGTACATTGATGACATGCTTGTGAAGTCACTAAAAGCTCTGGATCATATCGACCACCTCCGTCAAACCTTCGAAGTCCTACGCTGCTACAATATAAAGCTGAACCCCGCAAAATGCACATTCGGAGTAACCTCAGGGAAGATCCTGGGATACCTCATCACGAAGAGAGGTATAGAAGCCGACCCCAGCCAGATCAGAGTCGTCAGAAATATCCAACAACCTCGAGACATCAAAGAGGTCCAAAAGTTAACCGGACGATTGGCGGCCCTCAGTCGCTTTATCTCAAAATACTCAGAAAAAAGTCATTTCTTCTTCAAAACACTTCGCAAGAATAAGAACTTCGAGTGGACTACTGAATAGACGAAGGCCCTAGAAGAATTAAAAGAATATCTGGCGAGCCCCCTATTACTGTTGAAACCCCGCGACGGAGAGGTACTTCTCATATATTTATCTGTTTCTACTAACTCCGTTAGCGCAATTTTAATCAGGGAAGATGAAGGGAAGACAACACCCGGTCTACTACGCCAGTCACTCGTTACTAGACGCCGAAACCAGATACCCGCAATTGGAGAAGTTAGCCTTGGCCCTTGTCATGACGTCAAGAAAAATAAAGCCCTATTTCCAAGTTATCAACTTTAAATATATTTTATTTGTAATTTTATAAAATTTTGTTTTTCAAATAAAATTTATCTCACATTTAAAAAGTAAAAATATTGTTGTGTATGGACAAACTATAAATTGTAGGGCTCAACTACGGTCTTTCCATCTTTTTTGGTCTTTCAGTTAAGATCAAGTATAATATTTAATATTTTATTTTATCAATTTAATATTGAACATATATAATTTAAATTTCATATAATTTAAATAATTTAAAATTATAAATTTGAATTAAAAGTTTGATACTTACAATTTGGGATTAATTTCAAAAATAACTAACTCAGCGAAACACTACTACTTTTTCAAAATAATTAAAAATATAATATTTGATCAATTTTACGACTCGAATGACATACATAATTGATTGTATTTTAAATTTTTTTGATTTAATAATTTTTTTACAAGGTTGAGGAAATAGAAATATTAAAATAAAATAAATTGCATAGGATTTTCGGACAAAAAATTGATCAAATGTTAGATTTCTAAAACATTTGAAGAAGCAGTTATTATTTTGTTAATTTTGATAAAAATGGATTATTTTTTAAAAAGAGCACAAAATATATGTATCTAAGTGTAATTTTTCTTGAATTAATTATATTAAAAATTTCAAATAAAAATATTTTAAATATATTAATTTAAAATGCTTTTTGTTTCTTGAGTTAATTAAATATATTAAAAATTCAAGATCCACTTCCAAAATCTTTTAAAGAGTTCAAATCTTTAAAAACAATGTATTTGAATATTTTTTATTAAAAATATATATAGATTTTTAAGTGTAATGTTTGATCCCATATCAAAAAATAATGAGTATTGTTCTGTTTGAACATACTATAAATTCCAATATTGAATAATGAAATTTTGTACATTTATTGGTCTTTTTAGTAGAGATCGAGTATAGTGTTTGATATTGTTAGTTTAATATTAAAATATTTAGTTGAAATATCTGTCAATTTCTTATTGAATATAGATTTAAAATTTAATTTTTATTTTTATGTTTTTAAATTCAAAAATATAAATATAAAATAAATATATTTAATTTTTAAATTTTAAATTTATTTAAGTTTGTAAGTTTAAACGTATGAAAACTAAATCTCAAACTATTAAATATTAAATATTTTAATTATTTTACTAAATTTGTCTCACATTGAATAATCAACAAATATTATTCTGAATGAACAAACTATAAATTGTTAAGCTGAACAATAGTATTCCTAGAACTTTCTTTGTATTTCAACAAAGATCAAGTGTAATGTTTTATCCCACATTCAAAAATGAAGAACGTTCTTCTACTTGAAAACACTATAAATTCTAACAGTCAATAATGAAATTTTGATACATTTCTTGATCCTTTAAGTTTATTTTTTCTTATCAATTTAATATTAAAATACATATATTTTTTTAGTTTAAATATTTATCAATTTCTTATTAATTATATATTTAAAATGAATTTTAAGCTTTTATGTTGTAAATTCAAAAATAGTTATATAAAAAAATCCAAATAAAATATCTAATTTGAAATATTTAATGTATATAAGTTTGTAATTTAAAATATTTAAAAATAAATCTAAAAAATTAATTTTTATTATTTTAATTTTTTACTAAATTTATCCCACGTCATATAATTAATAAATATTGTTTTGAATGGCCAAATTAAAAATCGTGAGACCCAAAAATAGTATTCATATAAAATTTTCTATGTTTCAACTAAGATCAAATGTAGTGTTTGATCCCGCATTAAAAAAATAAAGAGTATTATTTTATTTGAACATACTATAAATTCTAATAGTCAATAAAGAAATTTTCACACCTTTCTTGAGTTTTTAAATTGAGAGACTGTGCTATTTTATCTTATTTGTTTAATATTAAAATACATATATAAATTTTTTATTTTAAATATCTATATCAATTTTTGATTAACTATATATCTAAAATTAGATTTTTAATATTTTGTTTTTAATTTATAAAATTCAAATAAATAATTTTCATTTCTATTTTTTTATCAGTTTACACTTTTAAATTTTTTTTTTAAAAAGCCTTAAGCAGTTAAATCTTATATAGTTTTTTTACTAAAATTATCTCACATTGAAGAATTAACAAATTTTATTTTAAATGAACAAACTATAAATATTGAGGCCCAACAATAGTATTCCTACTATTTTTTTCATATTTCATCTAGGAGAATTATCAATTCAGGACTTGAAACATGGGTAGTCTGTCGATTCAGAACTCGAAAAATGAAAACTCTCAATTCAGGACTCGAAAGATGAAAATTCTCAATCCAAGACCTCAAAAATCACGAATTTTGATTTCCTTTTCTTTTCTAAATAAATTTATATTAATTTTCAATGAAAATTCCTTCATTAATTATCTATTAAATTTAATAATTTTTTTAAATTAATTATAAAACAAAAAGAAATCAAAATTCATGATTTTTGAGGTCCTGAATTGAGAGTTTTCATCTTTCGGGTCCTGAATTGAGAATTTTCATCTTTCAAGTCCTAAATCAACAATTCTCCTTTCATCTAAGTATAAGTTGAGATCGAGTATAATATTTGATCTTATAAGTTTAATATTAAAATATATATTTAAAATTTTCCATTTAAATATCTATCAGATCTTATTAAATATATATTTAAACTTTAAATTTAAATTTTATATTTTAAATTCAAAAATATAAATATATATATATATATATATAAAATTCAAATAACATATTTAATTTTGAAATTTAAAATGTTTAAATATATGAAACCTAAACCTTAAACAATAAATCTAATGTGATAACTCTTTTAATTGATCTTATCAATTTAATGTTAAATATCAATGATCTTTCAACCTTCTCGGTATTTATGTTCAAATCACGTGTAATGATTGATATTTATTTTTAGGAAAAATGTGTAAATACACCCTTAATTTAAAATATTTTCAATTTTTAAATTATATTAAATATATTAAAAAATTTAAGATCCAGATCCAAAATCTTTTAATGAGTACAAATCTTTAAAGATAGTGTACTTGATATATATACATATATAATATGTATATATTACCACTTCTCATTTGTAATTTTTTTTTTTTTGTATATTTGCGAAGTTCTAAAGTTGGATATAACTCATTGAGATCATGATATTTTGTTTCTGTATAGGTAGATTTGTAAAGTTACATGTAATAATATATAACAATCTGTATTTAGGTTGCCTAAGCGGAATTCAAGTGGTGCCCGTCACTTTTACTTTTTTATTATATATTATTAAGTATTACTATTTACTTATTAATTTTTCATTTACCCTACATCCATATCGGTTGTATAATAAAAATTGAGATGTAGATTGTTTATAAAAGTATCAATTAATTTTTCAACATTTCCTACATGCATCCCACATCGCTTGTAGAGTGACAAATTTAAATGTGAGTTGTTGTATAAAAGAGTGGGTAACTTTAAATTGAAATCTCAAATTATTTTTACAATTTTTTTTTTTCAATTTTCATACATCCCATATTGATTGTAAATTGAAGAATTGAGATATAGGTTGCTGTATAAAAGAGTGAAAAATCTAAAAAAAAATTTATGGAATCATATTTTGAACAAAAAAATTCAAAAAAGAAAAAGAAAAAAAATTGATTGGTGCTTAATTGGCCGGTAAGGGGTTAGGCTGACATCACCTGGGTGTTGTTTACAGCACGGGTAAGGGATGTCTAACGCCTAGGTGGTTGTCTAGAGCGACTTTTCCAACCTTGAAAAATACATAAGTAATTTATAATTCAGTCGATCTAATTCATATATTTACATACTAAATTTAAGATTGAATATAATTTTATTATTGTTCATAAATATTTTTTTTAATAACATTCACTTCCTGTGCATCGCGCAGGTGATATACTAGTTGATTAATCTAAAATCAAATGTTATTAATAATCTTATACTCTTGTTATAATAATAATAATAATAATAATAATAATAATAATAATAATAATAAATGTGCAGCACGTCAAGTGGGTCCGCGTCCCAAAATTGGTGGCCTTCGTTGACCTCAACCATGTGCTTCCGTCATCAATTCCACTTATCTTTTCTCTCCCCTTTTGTTTTTAGTCATTATTTCTATAATTTTTCACATTTTCTATTTTTAGTTAGTATTATATTACACCTTTTTTATTTTGTATTAATAAATACATACATTTTTTAGGAAATAATATAAACATTTATGGTAGATATAACAAAACTATAATAAAATATCTAAGGTACTGTTCCCATTTTAATTATACGAATAGTTATAAGTTTTCTTTGGATATTTATTTTTGCATTATTTCGATCTTCGAACTAATTTAAACGCCGGAGAATTTTTATAAAATGTCACATCATCCTAACGACTTCTATAATGTATAATTCAATTTACAATAATAATAATAATAATAATATTAATTTAAGACAACTAGAACTTTTGAAGAACTCTTAATATTTTTTCCTTTAATTTTTTTTTTACGAGGAAGAATGTACAACTGTTATTTGTGGATACTGTCATGGATGTAGTTTGGGTAAGTTATATTCTTATTCAATAGTCGGAAAATCCCACATTAAATATTGTAAACTGCAATATATTAGACTACGATGTCGACTAAATAATTATTGGTAAAATTCGAAATCATAGCTTTTTAATTATAAACTCACTCTCTCCGTCAATAGTTCAAAAAAACGTTTCAATATTAAGGAATTGTAACTTGTACTTCAAAAAAATCGATATATATGTATATATATTGTTTTGGTTCATGTGAGAAATATATATTAGCGTGAGAAATGAGAATAAATCTTGATTGTTGGATCTATGTACTATTATTAATGGTTGAGATTATATCACTTTATATATTTTTCTTAATTTTATTCTTAAATTTTTGTAGTTGGGTCATGTTTGTAATTTTGATTAGAATCCCTCAAATCATTACTTTCCATACCTTACCTCATTACGTGATTTGTTCATTTTCGTCATTTTTTTTTGTTTTTCAATTGATTTCTTCTTCCTTTTTTCTTCATTTATATCTTCTTTCTCCTTATTCAATTTTTTTCTCATAATATTTTTTTATCAGAATTTTTGTTTTTATAATTGTTTGCTGCTTAATATATAATTATTTGTTGCTTAATGTATATAAATTTGCTTCTAAACAAACAATGATAGAATTACTGATGCGATTATTTTTTATAGCACACACTAATTTACTAACTTACAACATTTTATTTTACAATATAAATTAATTTCACTGTTTAATGAATATTATTTTCTTGCTTACTTGATTAATATTTATTGCTTATTTCAATCATGTTTCATACGAGATATATCTTATTGTAAAATAATTTGTTGCTTTATGTATAATAATTCGTCTCTTCATGTAAAGTAATTTGTTGCTTAATGTATAGTTACATCAACATAAATTAATTTCATTGCTTAATGTATATTATTTTCTCGCTTACTTGATTAATATTTATTGCTTATTTCAATGCCGTTTCATATGAGATATATCTTAATGTAAAGTAATTCGTTACTTAATGTATAATAATTTGTCACTTCATGTCATGTACAATATTATAATACTTAGTATGTTTATCATAAAAGTTTAAGAAAATATTATATTTCATATAATTTAATACAAAACTCATAACTAAAAATTGAGCAATTTGAATTCAAATGTAATAAATAATAATCTTATATTCTTTTTTAATCTTTAGACTAAAAATTATGATAAATTATCAAGAAATTAAAATAAAATGAGATATGCTATACAATATTATAATAGTTTGTATGTTCATCATAAATATTTAGGAAAATATTATATTTCAGACAATACTATAATATTTAGTATGCTCATCATAAACGTTTGTTGAGATGTTGAAGACTTGGAGTTTCAAGAATTGTATTGAATTTTAAAATGTTGGGATTATATGTTTATGTTTTTAATATCACTGGAATTTGAGTTTGCGCTTCTAATAAACGTGTATTTAATATTTGTCAGGATTTTAACATAATTGCATTATTTTTTTAATTTTTATTGCGTTTGAGTTTCATTGTTGATTTGTTGTATGGGTATTTAATTGTTATTGAGGATATTTGATATCGTTACTATTATTATTTATGCATGAGTTTTTTACTAAATAAATTTTTAATATACCAAAAAATTTCGGTATACCGTGAAATGTCGGTATGATATATCAAAATATAATTACGGAAAGGCATACCGTAAGAAGGTATGGTAAAGGTATATCTTATGCGCCAACAGAACTTAAGGTATACCGAACTGATCGGGCTTATTCTACTTGTTCTCATTTATGCTATTTCATGCCTTAACCACTCGTTCACTGCATGTTTTGGAAAGATTTGATGTGTTTTTAGGAGATGTGCAGGTGGAAGGAATGAAGTGAAGAAATGCTCCATATTTTGAAGAATGCAAGCAAGCAGCTCGCAATACAGTCAGTATGGGCATACCACCAGAGGCATGGGCCGAGAAAATTCCAGAACTGAAGCTGTGCGCGACTTGGGCCTGTTTTGTGCGAAAATCTGATCCAGCCCAAGTTCTAGACGCGGATTTATGATCTTCATAGCCTAAAAGGAGTCCTATCCTTGGAAACTTCCTAGTCTAGATATAGAAGATTTATTTCCTTGTTGGATGCTTAATTTTAGGGATAGCTTTTGATATATTAGGATTTATTTTGACTAGAATAGATTTTTCCATCTCAGAAACGCAGCAACAACAGCGAGAGACGCTGCTGCAGATTTTATTCATCTTCTTCACTTTTCTATGGTATTCTGCTACACGATATTTTGATGTTTGAATTTAATTATGAATTCGAGCTAGACTTTATCCATTCCGGGATCAACTCACGAAGCTCTGGCCAATTAAATCTGTGAGATCTAAACGTTTTTTTCTCGATTAATTCATGCATGTGTATTTATTATCCTCCGTAAGTCGAGTCGTGATTGTTTCGATTAAACCGAGTAGTCGCGAATATTCGGTATATAGGAATTAATCACTAGCCAATTAATTCGGCCATACGTAATCGTGGTTTAGGATTAATTAGTGGTAAAATCAGTAGCTAATACCGTGGGGATAATAATCTGGTTCGGTGATCCTGTGTCAGAGTTCGCTAGATTAGAATCGGGTTTCTTTCGAGCATAAAGCAATCAACTAATTAAATCTATAAGAGTGTCTCTTTTGGGTTGTTAGTTGATTAGAGAAAATGTGTGGTGAAGTGTCTTCCTGCCATTCGAGAAAATACGGAGAAATAGGGATGTGTCAGTAAGTGTCTTCGGCATCCGCAACTGATTTACATGTGATAATTAATTGTATTCTTGAATCGAGTATCAGTATAATTGTGCCAGAGTGGAGTAGTTGATATCCGGAATATTTCTAATTAATTGTTTAAACCCGTTGCTCGTGTGTGTATTTTAATTCCTTGTTATTTAATTATTTTCGTGCACTACAGTTTATACCCATAAATTTCCCCCCTTTTAAAGTTGGTTTCTGCAGATTGGAAGTATAGAATAATTCTCGCCGGTCCTTTGGGAGACGATCTCGCTCATCGTTGTACTGTGCAGTGTGGGCAAACCGACTGCTGTCGGAACATTTATTTTTGGTGCAAAATGACACACCACGAACTAAGACATACCGGAAGGTAAGGTACGGCAACGGTATAATATTTGTCATACCGTAAATTAAGGTAAAGTATAAGGTATGATGAAAAAAGTAATGTATACCGTACCTTAACACCCCTAAGTTGGAGGGAAGTGGAGGAAAGCAATGATCTAGTTAAATCTTATGCTAAAGTACAGAAACAAAAATGTACGAGAGTTTCCCCAACTATACAATATTAAATGGTCATATGCAAAAACAAACAAGCCGATGTAGAAAATGGTTTCTTTTACATGATAATCTAGAAGTTAAAGTAACAAAATTCTGACATGATGAAAGCAGCAATCAAAACCTTATGAGCACATACTACATTACGAAAAACCAACCAAGAACAATAGCTATGGATTCTATACTCAGCAACCCATATTCATTTCCTCAAATTTTTACGTACTTGAATGTTCTTTGACAAGTCAAAAAAACACCCCATGGAAGACACTTCAAAATAGATAAATCCTAAGAAATCATCAAGTTCCTTGCAAGGAGCTTTAAACATCTATAAGAAGCAAAAAATTATTTCCACTTTACATAAAATGTATAGATTAAAAAACACACGCAGAGCAAAATAAAATAATAATGCAAAAATTTCAAGAAGATATACGATATTAAAGATCTTTAATCAACATTCTTCAGCATCACGCAATCTCTGACAACAAAAGGGAGAAAAACAAATAAAAATTAATATCCCTTCCATCCACGGCACCATCCTATGACTGTGATAACCACCACCACCATCGGAAAGCTCACACGATGTCTTAAAATGAGACAGCGGCATTGCCCCCGAGCTCGCAGTCGGACATTGATGAGATCATACTCCTCCACCATCCTCTCGGCCCGCCCACTGTCATCAACATAAACCTCCATCCCCGTCTCCACAACCCATGTCCGCCCCCGACTCCAAAACCCAGCCCAGCCACCCCCACCCAAGCCCCCGATCCCTCCTTCCAAGTGTGTACACCGCTAGGCCCAGCATTTGGGTGTGATTTGGGTGCGAATTGAGAGTGATAATCAAAATTAGGGGTTCAAATTGGGTGGGAATTTGGGATTTTCTTCAGAATTTGGGTGTAATATGTGAAATTAGGGATTTGGCTCGATTAGGTTAGAATCTCGACTCAAAATGGCGCACATGAGTAACGTACAACACTCTCTGTTACTTCAATTCATTTAATCGGCGTTAAAATTTGAGGGACCAAAATTGATATTGTTAAACCTATGGGGCTAAAAGTGAGAGAGTTTTTTGAAAAATGACCAAAATAGATAGGGTTGGGACCAAAACCGGAGGGTAACGTGTTTATGGTGGGACCAAAAGTAAAATTTTCTCTATATAGCTATCAGAATTCATAAATGTTCAAGGCTAAAATCTCAAAACATAAGGAGGCTATCTTAACATCTATCTAAGCAAGATTATGAATTATGGCAGTAGTTGTGTACTCAACGTGGACGTTCATTTGTCAAGCAAAGCATCACACTAATTGTCAACATAAGGGGCCTAGTGTTGAGGGGTTGCTGCCTATTTGCAATCTTTAATTTTAAGGAGGCCGGACATGCTTTGAGGGCCGAGAGCTCTCTTGGCGTAAAGTTGGGAGGCAAGTGATGGTATCCACCAGAGGATGGGGTGTTTCAAGTTGACGTGGATGCTGAAGTGAACAATAACACAGTTCTCTGGAGTAGGAGTTGTGGTAAGAGACTGTAAAGGAAATATTAGGGCAGCTCTAGCTAAAAGAACCTTATAGCTGAATTCAGTGATGGAGGCAGAGATAAATATGATGTTGTAAGATGTGGGATTATGTTTGCAGGAAGGGTTAGTCCCATTTGTAGTCTATTTAGATTCTATTCTCACGATGCGTCTCCTGTGTGGCAGCGATAATTATGAAAATCATGTACAGTAAGAGTTATCGGTGTTGAAGGTGGTAATAAAAAATGGCTTTGTGCTAGAGTTTCGACATATCTATCGAGAAGCCAATGTTGTGGCGCATAAATTAGTAAGCTTTGGAGCAACATGTAATGATTTTGTAATTTGGAACTCTTCTTTTCCTCTTTGGTTGAGGGAGATGGCTGAATGAGAACTGCTCAGTGTTTTAATTAACTAAAAATCAACATGTAAGTGTACAAGGTAATTCATAACAAATACGGTGAGTGATGTCGTATCCACGGAGAATAGCAATACAATTTTCACTAATTATTTCAATTAATCTCAAGTTTTATCTAGAGAACCGAATTAGGATTTTAATGATTTAAGAACTAAATAAACAATTCACAAAAACAAGGCAAAGACAAACAATTTACTAAATGAGACTTTGAATGTAGGATAAAAGAGGATTATAGGGTTTGCACTTTAATGGGCTTTTGTGAATAAAATTAACACATTCAACCTTATTTAATTCTAGAGTTTATAGGATTGATCACCAAATTACCTAGCCTTTCCCTCTCTCGAGTTAATTCTAGGTGTAGATTAGATTCAAATTTTCACCTTCCGATTATAAATTGTATCTAACACCCGATAATCCTAGAATCAAATTATCCTCATAGAATTAACCAATATCTCGATACACTAAATTCTATATTACACAATCTCAATACATTAATCATTTAACCTATTTCAAGTGATAAACTATCAAACTACACAATTGCATTCAATAGGTAATTCAATACAAGAGACAATCAATTACGAAGATGTGTAAATAACTCTAGAACGGAACAATCATATTAATTCAAACCAAAAATCCAATATCTAGCAAACCCTAGAATCAATATGTTTAGCAACCCATTACAAATTCATAATCAAATGAGAAAGAATTTATAATAGAAGCTATCAAATTAAATCTAAATACAAGAAATCAATAACAAACGCATTTGCCGAATGTATTTAAAATAAATTGTGTTCGTAGTCCTTACACTTTAATTTACAAAAGAATTTGATTGTTGCGCGCCTTTATTATGCGTCAAAATCTAGTCCTTAATTAGTTTAGGTTAACAATTACGTACATAAACCGACGGATTTTCATTTTACGCAAGGTTTGATGGCTTGGTGAAAAAGTGAAAAAAAAAGCACTAAGCACTAAATTTTGATGTATGTAATAGTACTGTAAGAATTTAATAAATATAAATAAAAGTATACAAACTTTTTTTAAGTATTGGGAAAACATTTGATTGTCTCCGATCCTTTTTTTATTTAGTTTACATTTAATTATCTTATCTTGTGCCAAAAAGTTCTCTTGTGTCAAATCCCTAGCTAGACTTTAAGTTATAAATCACTATCTCTGAGATTGATGCATCAAATTCATTTAATTAATTTAGACTGGCTCTTTTTATTTTAGTTTACATTTTGTTATGGGTTGGCCCAACTGCTCTTTAATTATTTTGGCCCATGTGCCTATCTAAATGCTGTGGCCCAAACCCGGAAGCCCAAAATCCTTAACCCTAATTGACCCTTCACCTCTCCCCATTAATCTAACCTAATCGGCTCCTCATTTCTAATGTCGATTCATTCTCTATAACATTCGAGAGAGTTCCTCTCTCATAGCAAGCCTCACTCTGATCCTAAACCCTAATCTGAAAAAGCCCTCTCTCTCTCTCTGTCTCTTGCCGCCGATCTCGGTTTCTCTGGCGGGAATCTGACCGTGATTCCTGTTGGCCTATGAGTGTAGTCGGTTGTGCTATCTTCTGATTTGAAAGGGCTGTGAGTGCTTCGTGAGGGATCATCTCACCATCCCCTCCCTTTGGTCTGGGTCTCTGTGTCGCCGGAGTCGCCTCTGCCGCCGGCTGTGGGAAAATCTGAGCCGCCGTGTCCCTTGGACACTTTTTCACCAACTACTCTCTGATTTCAATTATATCTTGCTTATATCTCATTTATTTGCTTGTTACTTGATCTCTCTGTCTCTAACTTGCTGTGACTCTGTGTGTGTGTGCAGATTTGGCTAAGACCAAGCCCCTGCCTGTGAAGAAAGCTAGTAGATTCACTAAATCTACCCTCTCTGAGGCTACCCTTCTGAGAAAGAACACGTTGCTGGGAAAATTATTCCTTTGAAGTTTGATTCTTTGCACTCTCTGTAATAGATTGTAATAAACTGTAATTTCCTCTGTGGGTCATGCTACTTGAGTAGCTGTGCTGTGAGCCCGCAAGAGGCTAGGGAACCAAGTAGTGTAATCTCCGGCTAGGTGATACCACAATAGTGGTATCAGAGCCTGGTTTGTCTAGCCGGAGGCACTCCCCTTGCCTCCATCTCACTCACCCCGCCGCCGGTAAGGGCCGCGTCTCTCTCGCCCCCGTCGGGCTCCAAAAATAGTAAGTCCGTCCCCTCCCCTACCTGGGAGGGACGGCTCTGGTATAATCCTCAAACCCTAATCTCCTCTGTGGTATTTGTATGCGATCCTGTTTCCTTTTTCTTTGTGCTTCCGCTTATCATCTCTGTTAATCTGTGTACGCCTTGACATTCAAAGTTTTTCTTTCTGTTGTTGCTTACGGACCGGACCGTCTGGATTCCCCTGTGGGTCTCCTCAAAGTGGGTTGCCCGGTTAGCAAAACGGATTAAGGTGTAACAGAGGGTTTTTTGAGGAATATTTTCTTATTGTATGTTGTAATTCTCTGAGAACTCTTTTTGGCTGGTTATTTACCTGTTGAAACATCTGTGTTTGAGTGTTTATTTTTGGGGGGTGAAAACCTGAAAGGTCTCCTCAAAGTGTTTACTAGTCTGCCTCTGTGACTAACTTTGTTTAAAAGTTAGTAAGCCTACTGAATCAAGTTTTGGGATTGTCCAGAGTGACCCCCTGCTCCACAGATCAATCTGTGCTGAGATCTGGGCTAGCCTCTACACTTGATTCTCCCTGTGCACTTGATTCAGTGCCTGTGGAGTTCTTCTCCTGATTATTGTGTGTTTTGGTACTGTCTGAAAGGCTGAGTATTGTGTTTTCTGTGGTTCTTTGGCTATTCATGTGCCTGGCAATATGAATACATTGAATGTTGTGCCTTTTAATGGAAAAGATGACTTTGGTGATTGGCAAACAAGAGTTGAATGCATATTAACAAAAGAAAATCTTCAAGATGCTATCCTTGAGAGAATTGATGAAGCTGACCCTGATAAAAACCAACAAAAATTAAATGCTAGTGCTAGGGCCACTATTCTCTTAAATCTAAGCAGTGCAGTGGTTAGAAAAGTGTCATACCACAGGTGTGCTAAAGATCTTTGGGATAATATGACATCTCTTTATGTTGCTACATCTGAAGAGTCTGCATATTCTTTACAAAATCAAATTATGACTTTTCAAATGGATTCTGCAAAGGATATTGATTCAAATATAGAAGACTTTAACAAACTCCTAAAAGACTTAAAATTGGCTGGAGATGACACTTTGGAAAAATATGCTCCTCAAATTCTCCTTGGTGCCATACCTGAAGCTTTCTCTGAAGTTAAGTCTGCCTTAAAATATGGGGGTTCAAAAGTCACTTGTGAAATGATTGTGTCTGGCCTAAAAGTAAAAGAAAATGAGATAAAAAGGTTGAATTCCAAATCTCTTCAAAATGAAATTCTATATGTTAATAGGAACACTCCTAGGAAACCTTTCAATGGTGTCAATCCTGAAAATCCAAGTGTTACAGCTGCAGAAAGGCATAGGAGGGAATTCAATCTTGCACACAATCTCCCTAGAAATTCTAGAACTCAAAATATGGTTGAAATCCAGTCCTTTCATCCCAGAAATCCTAACCAGTCCCATCAGTTTGGTCAAAACTCTTTCCAAAAAACATCAAGAAACCAAAGTTTTACTCAAAATATAGACCTAAAGCCCAGAAAGACCTGTTGGAATTGTGGAAAGCCTGGCCACTTTTCTAACAGGTGTAAACAACCAAAAAGGAACAAGAACTTTGGGAATAATCATGCAAACAATGTGTTTCACTTTGATCAAACTACCAATCATGCTTACAAAGATGAAGATTATGATTATAATGAAGATGGTGGTGTCTATATGGTGCATAATGCATGTGATTTTCAATTCATTAACTATTCCAATGCTGTTTCAAAATTCATGCATGAAACTGAATGGTTAATTGACTCAGGATGCACTTTTCATGTTACACCACACAAACACATGTTTCATAATCTCCAATACTTGAAATCAGGATCTGTTGCCTTAGCAGATGGCCAACATTGTGAAATTGTTGGTAAAGGAGATGTGTGTTTAAAATTTGAAAATGAGAGCATGATAACTCTGCATGATGTTAGATATGTTCCAAAGTTAAAATTCAATCTCCTTTCTGTGTCAAAACTGGCTGATCAAATGTTGTTTGGGTCTGTGAATAACAAGTGCTTCAATTTTAAAAGAGATTCTGTATGTTTGTTCAATGCTCCAAGAAAAGGTGACCTGTATGCGGTACTTGCTTATTCTGTGCCAGTTCAATCTGCAAACCTTGTGCTTATTGACAAAACTGCATTATGGCATGCTAGACTAGGTCACATGAGCAACAAAGGCCTTGATATCTTGAATAAAATTGGTGCATTTAAAAATGATAAAGTAACAAACATACCTTTCTGTGAACCTTGTCTAATGGGTAAACAACACAAAGTTCCTTTTCCTGCATCTATGCCTTATCCTAAAACTCATAGAAGCTCAGAAATACTTGAGTACTTACATGCAGATGTATGGGGACCTGCAAAAGTTCCCACACATGGGGGAAATTTGTATTTTTTATCCATTATTGATGACTATTCCAGAAAAACCTGGGTATTCTTGATGAAAAACAAATCTGAAGTGTTTGACAAATTCTCTAAGTGGTCTGCAGAAATTCAAAACCAAACCAATAAAAGCGTTAAGTGTCTAAGAACAGATAATGGCTTAGAATTCTGTAATAAATCCATGGATAATTGATGCTTTGAACTTGGAATCAAAAGGCACAAATCAGTGCCTTATAACCCTCAGCAGAATGGGGTTGCTGAGAGAATGAACAGAACCCTCCTGGAGAGGGTTAGAAGCTTGCTTGCTGGTTCTGGACTTGACAAGCAATTCTGGGGGAAGCCTTGATGACTTCATGTTATTTGATAAACAGATCCCCCTCAGTTCCTTTATTAGGAAAACAACCTGAATGTATGTTCTGGAACAAACCTGTTTGCTTATCAAACTTAAGAGTGTTTGGGTGCAGTGCTTATGTTCACCAAAAGTTGAGTGAACCTAGGTCTAGAAAATGTGTCTTCCTGGGCTACCCTGAAGGGATTAAAGGTTTTAGGCTATGGGATAGAACTGTACCTGGTTTTAAAACTTGCATCAGTAGGGATGTGACATTTAATGAAACTGATTTTCCTTGTCTTCTGAAATCCTCACATTCTGCTGCTCCATGTGAGGTGGAGAATGTGCATGAGTTTGTTTATACCCCTGTTACCACTAAGGTGGATCCCCCCTTCCCAAACCCTTATGATAATAACATGCATGATCAAGAAGATGACAACAATAATGCAAATAACCCTGATTCTTCTCATGAAACTGAAAATAATGAGTCAATGAACATGAATGTGTCTGAAATTGATAGTTCTGATTCTGAGCATGAAAGTAATGAGCATGAAAACCTAGCAAACTATCAATTGACAAGAGATAGGACTAGAAGAAACATCAGATTGCCTGCTAAGTATGATGACTTCAACCTATCAATGTATGCTTTTAATGTGTTTAACAATGTGGATAAATCTGAACCTAAAACATACAAAGAAGTAATTTCCTCTCCAGATTCTGACAAATGGGTAAAAGCCATGTCTTGTGAAATGGATTCATTGCATGAAAACAATACTTGGGTCTTAGTTGAAAAACCTAATGAATGTTCAATTGTTGAGTGCAAATGGCTGTTTAAGATAAAACAAGAGATAAATGATGTAAGATACAAAGCTAGGCTAGTAGCTAAGGGGTTTACACAAAAAGAAGGAGTCGACTATACTGAAATATTTGCCCCTGTTATCAAATTCACCACAGTAAGAATTATGCTAGCTTTAACTGCACACTTCAACTGGGAACTAAAACAAATGGATGTTACAACTGCCTTTTTACATGGAGAACTAGAAAACAACATCTATATGAACCAACCAGAGGGTTTTGTTGATAAAACCCACCCTAATCATGTTTGCTTGTTGAAAAAATCTTTGTATGGCTTGAAACAATCCCCCAGACAGTGGAACATCAAATTTGACAACTGTATGAAAAACATGAACTTCACTAGGAGCAAGTTTGATCACTGTCTATACTATATGCAGTCCAGTGTGCCTATGTATCTTCTCTTGTATGTTGATGATATGCTTCTTATTAGTCCTTGCTTGAAGACTGTAAAGCATGTACAAACCTGTTTGTGTTCTAATTTCAATATGAAGGACCTTGGGGATGCTAGAAAGATTCTGGGGATGAACATTGAAAGGGATAGAACAAATAACACTCTAGTGCTACATCAATCCTCCTATATAGAACAAGTTCTTAAAAAGTTCAACATGGAAAACTGTAAGCCTGTGTCAGTTCCTCTTGCCTCCCACTTTATGCTTAGTAAAGACCAATGCCCTAGGTGTGAGTCTGAACTAAAAGAAATGTCTGAAGTCCCCTATGCAAATGCAATAGGGTCTGTTATGTACCTAATGATCAGCACTAGGCCAGATATAGCCTATGCTGTATCATGTCTGAGTAGGTATATGGAAAACCCTGGTCAGCCCCATTGGGAGGCACTAAAATGGTTGCTTAGATATCTTAAAAATACACTGTCATGTGGATTAAGATTCTCAAAATCATCTAATGGTGTGAAGTGTGTTGGATATGTTGATTCAAATTATGCAAATGACAAAGATAATAGAAAATCAACCACTTCCTATGTGTTTACTTTTTGTGGATCTTGCATAAGTTGGAAATCCCAACTACAAAGTATTGTTGCCTTGTCTACAACAGAGTCAGAATACATAGCTGCTACTGAAGCAGTTAAAGAAGCATTATGGTTGCATGGAGTGTTAACAGAAATAAATTTTATTGATGATAAACCAATGCTATTCTCTGACAGCCAATCTGCAATACAATTGTGTAAAAATCCAGTATTCCATGATAGAACAAAACACATAGATGTAAGATATCATTTTATAAGAGATATTGTGGAGAAGGGTGAAGTCCTTCTTGATAAGATCCCTTCTGAATACAACCCAGCAGACATGGGCACCAAGTGCCTTCCAGTTGCAAAGCTGGATGCTTGTAAGAAATCCCTTAACATGGATTTGGGTTGAGACTCAGTAGGAAGTTAGCATTCTCTGGTCTTGTAACATTGAGTGCTCTGAGATGCCTCTTAAGGCAGTAAGTCATTTTTTTTGGGTGATTTCCTTGGTACATATGCTAGGTGTAACACAGTTCAATGAAGGTCATAAGCTCAATCAGACCAGAGACTTGTTACAATTATATTGGGTTGGTCTCTTGTGTTGAGACTGGATTAAATACGCATAGTATTTCTTCCTCCCTCTCTTAAATCTGTCTTTGTGATGTATTTAAGAGTAAAAATCCTAAGGCAATGATGATTACTTCTCTTTGTTTTGGCAGGTGACTCCTTGGTGACTAAAAGACCATTTGGGCCAAAGGTGGAATGTTATGGGTTGGCCCAATTGCTCTTTAATTATTTTGGCCCATGTGCCTATCTAAATGCTGTGGCCCAAACCCGGAAGCCCAAAACCCTTAACCCTAATTGACCCTTCACCTCTCCCCATTAATCTAACCTAATCGGCTCCTCATTTCCAATGTCGATTCATTCTCTATAACATTCGAGAGAGTTCCTCTCTCATAGCAAGCCTCACTCTGATCCTAAACCCTAATCTGAAAAAGCCCTCTCTCTCTCTCTCTGTCTCTTGCCGCCGATCTCGGTTTCTCTGGCCGGAATCTGACCGTGATTCCTGTTGGCCTATGAGTGTAGTCGGCTGTGCTACCTTCAGAGTTGAAAGGGCTGTGAGTGCTTCGTGAGGGATCATCTCACCATCCCCTCCCTTTGGTCTGGGTCTCTGTGTCGCCGGAGTCGCCTCTGCCGCCGGCTGTGGGAAAATCTGAGCCGCCGTGTCCCTTGGACACTTTTTCACCAACTACTCTCTGATTTCAATTATATCTTGCTTATATCTCATTTATTTGCTTGTTACTTGATCTCTCTGTCTCTAACTTGCTGTGACTCTGTGTGTGTGTGCAGATTTGGCTAAGACCAAGCCCCTGCCTGTGAAGAAAGCTAGTAGATTCACTAGATCTACCCTCTCTGAGGCTACCCTTCTGAGAAAGAACACGTTGCTGGGAAAATTATTCCTTTGAAGTTTGATTCTTTGCACTCTCTGTAATAGATTGTAATAAACTGTAATTTCCTCTGTGGGTCATGCTACTTGAGTAGCTGTGCTGTGCAAGAGGCTAGGGAATCAAGTAGTGTAATCTCCGACTAGGCGATACCATAACACATTTAATTATCTTATCTTAGGTTTTGGTAAACTAATTTAGACTGGCTCTTTTTATTTTTTAATTAGAGTTTCCTTATTGACTATTTCCAGCTTCTAGTAGATGGGAAGGAGTAATTAATGTTATAAATCACTATATCTGAGATTGATGCATCAAATTCATTTAACTTAATTGACAACATTAATTTTAGGTTGAATATATAGGCAATGCATATCATTATTACCCTACTATGACGGAAATCTTGTCAATCATAAGCCTTTACAATGACGTAACATTTGACACTTTTTGGTAAAGGGTTTACGATTTTCATTTTTTCAATTTAATTCATACATGTAAATTAATTTTATATAGCTTTTATATATCTCATCATCAAATCAAAATAAATACTTGAACTCTCCAAACATATATAACTATGTTTATTTCGTATAATCCCACTTCAAAATTCTTAAATATAATAAACTTAATTTTTTTATATAAATAATAGAATCATTATAAAGTATTACAGCATGAGACAAAAATCAGTTTTGCATTATTGAAATGGAATTAAAAAGAGCTATTAAAGAAAAAAGAAGAAAAAAGCAAACGAGGCGTGAACGTCTTTGCCTCGGCTGAGATTCTCCACAGTGGAGGTCCGTACAGTTGGATACAATTTGTTAATTGAAATGAATAGTATAGACCAGGTCAGAAAACGTAGAGAGCGACTCTAATTGATGACACGCCCTCACTCGGTTGAGAAGACTAAAAGCGCTATTGGTTGTTGACAGGCGTGATTACACGCTCTTTTCGACCGGGTCTCTCCCTCTCTCTCTCATCATTGCACACAAAAATGTACTCCTTGTTTTTGTATATACGTGTCTCGAGATAGAGTATTGTGTTGTTCTTGGTAAGTGGAACAAGGGAGTATATTTGTAACCCCCAATTTTTTTAGTATATATATATATAATGTATGTATATATGTATATAATTATTTATTTTGTTATTAGAGAATATTAACTAAGATCATAAAAATGAAAAAAATGTAGTGATTGAGTACTTTAATTGACACGTGGTGAATACTGTTATTATAAAAAAGAGGTGGTGAATCATATATACCTTTAATAATATTAACAATTAGTAATCAACCATTAATTTGTGACTCTCCATTTTACTTCTCTTTAAATCTCATACATATATAAAAATATAGGAACAAGACATATATAATTAAAATACAACTCATACCAATTTCAAAAATACATCAAGACTTTAAACTGAGAAATGCACAAACAACACTCTCAATAGGTTGATGTTATTTTTTCTTTGAGGTACACTTGTGTGAGACCGTCTTACAAATCGCTTACGTTAGACGGATCTCTATTTGACCCATTAGGTGGTCTCCCTCTCTTTTTTCTTTTTTCTTTTTTAATATTCCCCCCTTCCTCTTTCCATTCTCCTTTTCCTTTTTTAGTTTTATTTTTCACTTTTTAATTTTTTCATTTTTTTTATAAATATATATTTAATTTTTTTAAAATAAATATATACCCTAAAATGAAATTAGTGAATCCTAAAATTGAATTAAATTAATTTAATTTTTGTATCTGGCGCCTCGCTCAATGCATTCGTCCGACGCTAATGCGTGGACATCGCACTAGGCTCGATATAAAATGAAGATTTAAAAAAAATTGAAAAAATAAAAATAAAAATTGAAAAACTTGAAAAAAAAAAAAAGAAAAAAGAAAATGTGGGTTGTCTGATGTTTTATAGGTAATGATACTTCGCTTCATTACTAGTGATACTTTACTTCATAATACATAATGATACTTATTGTCTGGAGCAGCAACAAACATATTCTAAAAAAAATGATAAATGAATCAACTAAATTAAATATCCACATTATGATTTATGTTATTAATAATTCATTTTTTCTTACCATGTGAAAATATTTCATAGTTCATGATACTTCAATTCATATTGAATGATATTTCGACACATAACTAGTGATATTTTACTTCATACATAGTGATATGTGATGTCTAAATAATCAACAAACATATCCCAAATAAATAAGATAAATAAATCAATTAAATTAAAATCACACATTATATATGATTTATGCATAAAATGATTCATTTACTTTCTTCTTAAAACTGAAAATATTTCATAGTTGATAAGACTTCAATTTATATTAAGCGATATTTCGACATATAATTAGTGATACTTTACTTCATACATAGTAATAATTTACTTTATACCTAGTGATACATTTGAATGAGTTTTTTCGACGAGTTTGGATCCTATTCGACCCATCTAACACAAAAGACTCGTTAAACGGTCTCATACAAGTCTTTATTTTTTTCTTTCATTCTTGATTTTTTAATTGTATGTATAATATTCATTAGATTTCTTATTTATGTTTAGTGTTGCTTATATATTTTTTTTTGACTAATTAAAATTTTAATTAAACCAGGGGGGTTGTGTTTGAATTAAAAATTTGAGTTTATGTGCATATGGTTTGACTTTTACAAACATAAAAGAGATTTGATTTTGAATTGGGATTCGGACTTAGAAATTTAAAATTAAGAATGATAATTTGAATTAGAAATTGTAAACTTTAAAAAATATTTATTCATACATTTTTGTAATTATATATCGTACTCTCAATTTTAAAATTCTGAATCCACCATTATTCTTGGTTGATATGCAATTAAAATTTCATATTAGTTAAAATATTGAAACAGTTTTGGAGATTTAAGTATGGACTGTGTCTAGCGAGGTCTCGTGGAAAGTACAAAGGCAAATTTGGGTGTGCTCTTCTAGACCATATCGGATAATATTGTGTTGGTAATTGACATGCGGCGTCAGTCTCTGTGCTTTGGACTGAATCTCCGCAAGACAAATACGCCCCGGCTAGTGCTCACGGTTTGGCGGTACAACGTCGAGAACTGGAAGCTTTTGACTCGAAGGAACTCGTATGCAACAATATGAATATGTGATCGTTTACGCCCCGACTAGTGCTCACGGTTTGGCGGTACAACGTCGAGAACTGGAAGCTTTTGTCCTTCGAGACGCGCACGGGCTCGGGCTCGGGCACGAGCGGGCGCGTGTGTGCGCGTGTGGGCTCATGGCCTACATCCTTGTGCACTTAATTACTTCACTTAAGTGTTAATACACTTAAATACACTTCTTAACTTGATTAAGAAATCAATGTGGGATTATTTAATGTGTCTTAAACACATCATCCCACACACCATAAATGCCCAATCGTGTGACCAACTTCAACCATTTATTTCTCACTCACCGAAAATCGGATTTGAGCAAATAAAAATACTACGATTATCTACTCACAACATAGAACAATCATATGGTATTTAATTCCTCCAAAATTAAATATCCCGGTCACGAAAAATCGGATAAAATGAGTCAAAACTCAATTTATTAAATCCTATTTTCCAACATTATATTTATGTATAGTTCAGACAAAGTAAGGATTTTAGTTGAGAGCGAATTATAAGCTGATGTTCAACTAAAGTCCCACATTGACTAAAGATTTAGGATCTTAAAAATTTAAGTTTGGAACCAAATTTATACTAGTAGGTGATTTTTCGAGTGCGTCTAAAAATAATTTTATGTAGGCTCTAATCCATAACTGACAATATGTCACGGGGCGCTTGTAGTGCTTGGGCTAGTGGCGCACCGTGCGGCTAGTAGTCCGTCCTAGACTACGTCCGCCTCACTCACAAAAGCTTTGCTCGCAAGGCTTGATGCACGATGACGACGCAATTCACACCCTCCGGTGCTTTTAGTGGTCTCGGCAGAGCAAGCAACACATGAACACGATTGATTGCAAGGAAATCTTCATTAATGCAATTTGAATGTACATTATAGCTTGGAAGCAATTACAGCACGCGTTGGTCGGAGAGGGGGTCGCTCCTTACAACGCTCACAGTCAGACAAAAGTTCGCTCTCACCCCCTATAATAGGCTTAAAGAAAAAAAGGCTAGCGACAGCACTAGATACTACTAAGCTAGAAAACGACAAAAACGGTCGTGCAAGGCCGTGCTTACAATATGTACACTACAAGGAAAAAAGCTAGCACTCTAGGCAACTAAGGAGCTTTAGGCGGGGCGTTTGGCGGAGGTCCGCCCCGACGGTATGTTGGTGCTAGTGCTGGCGGCCCAGGCGGGTGCGGATGGCCCGGGGTGCTGGGGCGCCAGTCACGGGAGCCCGACGGGCCTCGGCAGCAAGGGCCCGATGTTGCTTATCCCAAGGATCGGGATAAGGGAATGGACTTGTCCCGGCGTATCCTGGGAGAGGGGATAGGATGGGGGTGGCATCCCGTGACAGCTCTCCCCCTCTGGAGTTGGCGACGTCCTCGGCGCCACGGTTAGCAGGTACGCTTCGATCAGCGGCTGGAACGCCTTGAGGGTTGTCGCTCTCTCCCACGTGCTTTCCTCCTTTGGACAGCCCACCCACTTCACCAGGTACTCTCTGTGGAGCTTCGTGCGTTTTGCGGCGTCCCGGTGGCAAAGGATGGCTTCCGCGATCCGCTTCCCTGTGTCATTGATCAGACGGAGCTGGGGGCGGTCGGGCATGGCGCGCGTAGCGTCCACTTTATCTGCCTGGAACGGCTTCAGTTGGCTGACGTGGATGACATTGTGGATCCGCCACCATGGGGGCAACTCTACTCGGTAGGCTACCTTCCCAATGCGCTGCAAGATGGTTAAGGGCCCAATATATTTTGGCATCAACCGGGCGTCCCGCCCTCAGGATGCTTTGGAAAGCCGTTGGTCCGGGACCTTAATCATAATTCGGTCTCCCACTCGATATTCCACGAAGCGTCGCTTCTGATCTGCATATTTTTTCATGCGCTGCTGTGCCTTCTCCAGGTAGCTTCGGGCGAGGTCGAGATTCTGCTTCCATTCCAGAGAGAAACTCTGCGCCGGTGAAACTCTGGCACCTTGTGGGGCGTCGATCGAGTGTGGGAGGAGCGGTTGCTGCCCGGTACATATCTCAAAAGGCGTACCGTTAGTGGTAGAGCACTTTTGGGCATTGAAGCACAACTGAGCAGCATCCAAGAGCTTCACCCAGTCCTTCTGATTGGCGCTGACAAAGTGCCGAAGATATTCCTCCAGCATAGAATTGAAGCGCTCCGTCTGCCCGTCGGACTGTGGATGAAAGCTCGAGCTCATATTCAGCTTGGACCCGAGTAATTTGAACAGCTCGGTCCAGAAGTTGCCAGTGAAACGGGAGTCCCGATCACTAACAATATCCCGCGGCAGTCCCCAAAACTTGACAATGTGCTTAAAGAAGAGTTGAGCTGTCTCTTCTGCTGTGATTGTCTTGGGGGCTGGCACAAAAGTGGCGTACTTCGAGAACCGGTCTACCACCACCACGATCGCATCCAAGTCTCCAACCTTGGGTAAACCGGTAATGAAGTCCATCGAGACACTCTCCCATGGTCGTGAGGGTATGGGAAGTGGCTCTAGCAACCCTGCTTTCTTGTGTCGATCCGCCTTGTCCTGTTGACATACAATGCAGGTGCGGACGAACGTTTCAATCTCATCTCGCATCTGTGGCCAGAAGTACGTCCTCTGTATGAGGGCCACGGTGCGTTCTTCGCCAGGGTGTCCCGCCCAGAGAGTGTCATGACACTCTGCGATGATAGTTCTCCGTAGGTTCCCGCCTTTCGGGACGTAGAGGCGGTTTCCCTTTGTCTTCAGAAATCCCTCTTCGAGCTAAAAGTTCCGGGTCTTCTTTTGCTCGACTAGGTTGAGTAGGCCCTGTGCAGTAGGGTCTTCCTTGGTGAGCTCACGGATTCGGTTCTTCAAGTCGGTGGTTGCTTTACTGGAGGCGAGAGCCGCCATCACCGGTTGATCTTCCAAATCAGCCCTACGACTTAGGGCGTCAGCGACATGATTGCTGGAGCCTGCCCGGTACTCCAGTGAGAAATTAAACTCTGCAAGCAATTCCTGCCATCTTGCTTGCTTCGCAGTTAGCTTCGATTTGGTCAAGAAGTAGCTCACCGCTGTGTTGTCTGTCTTGACCACAAAAGGGAAGCCCAGCAAATAATGTCGCCATTGTCTCAAACAGTGAACAACGGCCAACAACTCCTTCTCGTGCACTGGGTAACGTCTTTCGACATCCTTCAACTTTCGGCTCTCAAAAGCCACGGGGTGCGCTCCCTGAGTTAGCACTCCGCCAAGGGCAAACTCGGAGGCGTCCGTCTCCACAACAAAAGGTTTGGTGAGGTCGGGGAGTGCGAGCACGGGGTCACTCATGATCGCCTTCTTCAACTTCTCAAAGGCCGCCTGTGCTTGGGGCGTCCACTTCCACACCTCGGTTTTCTTCGTGAGATCCGTCAAGGGGCGGGCAATCTCGGAGTACCCCTTCACGAATCTTCTGTAGTAGTTAGCCAGCCCAAGGAACGATCTCACTCCATGAACATCTTCCGGCGGCTTCTACTCTTCAATGGCTTGGATCTTCTTGGGATCCATGCGGATTCGCCCTCTCTCAATGATGTGGCCCAGGAACTCGATCCTGTCTTGGCCAAATGAGCACTTCGACGGCTTGGCATAAAGCTCGTGCTCTCTCAGTCTAGTGAATACCTTGCGGAGGTGCTCCAGATGTTCCTCAAGGGATTCACTGTAGATGACAATATCGTCAAGGTATACCACCACGAACTCGTCCAGGAACCCGTGGAGTACCTGGTTCATTAAGGTGCTGAAGGTGGCGGGGGCGTTTGTCAAGCCGAAGGGCATCACCAAGTACTTGTATGCCCCGTACCTTGTCACGATAGTTGTCTTGAACTCATCTCCTTCCTTGATCCGAACCTGCCAGTAGCCCGATCTAAGATCGATCTTCGAAAAATGTTTTGCTCGGCTGAGGCGATCGAAGCAATCCGCCACTAAGGGTATTGGATATTTGTTCTTCACCGTCAGCTTGTTCAGGGCGCGATAATCACAACACATCCGTAGGGTGCCATCTGACTTCTTCTGGAACAGCACAGGGGCACCGTACGGGGACTTTGCAGGCCGGATCAGCCCGCTCTCGAGCAGTTCCTTTAATTGTTTCCTGAGCTCCTCGAGCTCAGGGTATGACATTCGATATGGTGCTCGGGCAGGAGGCTTTGTGCCTGGCACCAACTCGATCTCATGGTCGACTGCCCTCTTCGGCGGTAGCTTCTTCGGCAGTTCATCAGGCATGGTGTCTTCGAACTCCCGAAGGATTTTCTTCACGACCTCGGGGATCTTCCCCGACTTCTCTTCAATGTCTTCTATTCGGAGGGTGCACAAGAAGGATGGCTCGTTCTTCCGGCACCCCTTCACAAACTGCATCGCGGACAACGGCTTTGAACTCGTTTTGTGTGACACCGTTTGGGCCACGCAGGGTTTATTACCCATCATCATGAGGGCTCCAGCATGGGGCATCACCGCCGTCTTCGTGTCCCGCAGGAAGTCCAACCCAAGGATGAGCTTGAAGTCATCCATGGTCACAATGGACAAATTTGTCCTCCCTTCGTATGGCCCTAGCTTGATTAACACGGACCTTGCAACTCCGGCAATCGGTTGAGCGGCAGAATTGATGGCCTTCACTCGGCCCACTCCCTTCTCCAAGACTAGCCCAAGTCTTTCAACTTCGGTGCTAGCAAGATAGTTATGTGTGGCACCTGTGTCCACCATCGCTCGAACGGGCTTCCCGTTGATCTTCACGTCGACAAACATCAACCCCTTCTCCTTGGTAGACTTTGCCGACGCTTCCCCAACTGCTCCGCCCTCCATTGCGGGGGCGGTCTTCGTGTTTTTGGGTAACGCCTTACCCTTCCGTGCCCCCGTCCTTGACAGGGCATTGCAGCTATGTGAGAAGGCTCCAAGATTCTCTCCTTCACTCTCGGAGTCTTCCTCAGGCTCTTCCGGGACTGGCACCGGTTCTTTCTCCTTCTTTTTGGACGTTCGCTTGTCCCACTCCATGTCTCCACATAGAGCATTAATTAGTTGCCGCTTCGGACAATCCTTTAGCATGTGCGGGCCGTTGCACAAAAAACACCCGTCGAATCTCGAGCTTCCCGCGGCTTTGTTGCCCCCTTGAGGGCGGCTCTTGTCGGTGCTCCCTTGGGAACTCTCTTGGGAATGGGAGGGCTTTTCTCCACCACCTCTGTTGTAAGTGGGGCGGAAAGTTCTGCCCCCACTCCCCTTCTGCTGGTTACCACTGGGCGCTGGTGGCTTCTTCTCTCGGGTCTCCGTATGGTAGTCCATTAAATATTCCGCCGCTGCCATTGCGTCGCGGATGTTGGATACTCGTTGGCGTTGTAGTTCAGCACGGGCCCAGGGCTTCAGTCCATCCATAAATTGGTAGACTTTGCTCTCCTCATCCATGTTCGGGAGGTCCAACAATATGGAGGCAAATGCTTTGGTGTACTCATTAACCGTGCCTGTTTGTTTGAGCTCCCGAAGTGCCTTGCGGGCGTTATACCCGACGTTCTCAGGGAAGAACTGTTTTCTGATGACCGCTTGAAGGAGGTCCCACGTATCGAGCCGCTCCCGTCGATCCCGGATGTCTTGGTATTTCCCTCGCCACCATTGTTTCGCATCTCCAGTCAAATACATAGTGGCCGTGGCGATTCGCTCTGATTCCTCCTCTATCTCAGCCGCTACGAAATACTGCTCCATGTCGAAGAGGAAGTTGTCGACTTCCTTCGCGTTTCTAACGCCGCTGTAGAGTTGTGGTTCGGGGATGCGTTTCCTCGCTCCCCCTCCAGTGCCAAAATTCTCCATTCGGCCCGCCGGCCCTCTGTTGACAACGGCTTGTTGGAGTAACGCCACCTGCGTTTCCAACCTTTCAATAGCACGTTGCGTCTCTCCTTCGGACGCCCGTGCCTCTCGACTCTCGCCCAGCCGATGGTGGAGATCTAGGTTCTCCTCTTCAAGGATTTCGACCTTTTCCCGTAGGGTCGCGACCTTTTCCTCCAATTCAGAGACTACATACCCAAGTCGGGTGCACTCATTTTCTATGGAGTTCATTCTTTCACTCTTAGTCGGGGCCTTTGTTGGAGTCCCCATTTCGGGTCCCGTTTGGCCACCCTTCGTGTTGGAAGCAGTAGCCACGTCTTCCATAGTAACCCGCCTCGGTCCGTGGATCAGGAGCCGAGGCTCTGATACCACCTGTCACGGGGCGCTTGTAGTGCTTGGGCTAGTGGCGCACCGTGCGGCTAGTAGTCCGTCCTAGACTACGTCCGCCTCACTCACAAAAGCTTTGCTCGCAAGGCTTGATGCACGATGACGACGCAATTCACACCCTCCGGTGCTTTTAGTGGTCTCGGCAGAGCAAGCAACACATGAACACGATTGATTGCAAGGAAATCTTCATTAATGCAATTTGAATGTACATTATAGCTTGGAAGCAATTACAGCACGCGTTGGTCGGAGAAGGGGTCGCTCCTTACAACGCTCACAGTCAGACAAAAGTTCGCTCTCACCCCCTATAATAGGCTTAAAGAAAAAAAGGCTAGCGACAGCACTAGATACTACTAAGCTAGAAAACGACAAAAACGGCCGTGCAAGGCCGTGCTTACAATATGTACACTACAAGGAAAAAAGCTAGCACTCTAGGCAACTAAGGAGCTTCAGGCGGGGCGTTTGGCGGAGGTCCGCCCCGACGGTATGTTGGTGCTAGTGCTGGCGGCCCAGGCAGGTGCGGGTGGCCCGGGGTGCTGGGGCGCCAGTCACGGGAGCCCGACGGGCCTCGACAGCAAGGGCCCGATGTTGCCTATCCCAAGAATCGGGATAAGGGAATGGACTTGTCCCGGCGTATCCTGGGAGAGGGGATAGGATGGGGGTGGCATCCCGTGACACAATATCATATTGAGATGTGGTGACTTATGCATATTAAGATTCCACAAAGGGAAAAATGACTGACAAATAGCATGCCATAAAATATGCTGAGTTAGATTTCAAATCTCTCATTTCCTTTTCACTCGATCCACAAAAGTTCGAGAACAATAATTTATTTATTTTTCTTGGAATCAAGAAATCTAAGGCCTTTTTCCCTCATATTGTTGAACTGTTTGAACATTAACTAGCTAGGAATCTTCTAAATATATGCTTCAAGAAATGAGTATGACTCGAGTGATATATTTACTATTTATTTATACATTTTATCTGAGCTAATATTTTGTTAATATATTATATATTAACATTAAAGAATTATGGGCTGAAAATATCCAAATATATGGAAGCTTCCATAGAAATTTATCTGAGTAGGCGAAGTTTTAGTCAGGTTTTATGATCGTTGAATTATAGCAAAATCTGGGGCCTGGTAGTAATTATGGTACAATGAATTTGAGATGTCATATGTGCGAAACCACACACGTGGGAAAACAAATAATTAAATAATAATATTCTGATTTTCACGACTAAGAAAACCCCAATTTTCTTAGCCTAGCTATTATCTCTATTCTCCAATCAGTTTCCTTTATTAAATTCAAGGGAGGAGCCGGCCACCAGAAAATTATATATATATATATATATATATATATATATCGTACATCTAGATTAAATAATATTTTTATTTCATATTACATTGTTAGTAAAAAATTAAAATTATCTATAAAAGATAATTTAGTTGATAAAAGATCCAAATTATGATTAAAATAATATTTTTATTTCATATTTTTATTTCATATTACAATTTAGTTGATAAAAGATCCAAACCAAGACAACCATAAAGTCAATATATCTCATCAATTGATCACCCAAATTATGATTTCTTTTTAACCACACGAATCATGCATGTGCGTCACAATTAGAAAATATTGTTACAAACAATGAAATAAAAATAAAAAAACTAATCAAATGTTGTAAATCTAAGAAGCGCACGGCTACGTACATTCCCAACATATTCATCATTTAAACAAGTCTCTATGTGTGAATGACCTAATATAAGTCCGCCCCATTTGTGACTCCTATTAATTATGATGTGGAAATTAAAATTTCCATATTATCATGTACTCGTAGATTAGAAATATTCTTGATTAAAGTCTCCGCCACCAAAAACAAAAAACAGAAAGCTAGCTAGCTAGCTAATTAAATAGCCATACACAGATTTATTTAGTCTTTGATTAATTTTCATGAATGTGTGCGTTGTTACAAATGAAGGTATAAAGAAGCTAGCTAATGAAGGGATGAATATACATATATAGTAGTATTAATTAATGAAAATTAAGATGATCTAAGTAAAGTAAGTAATTAGATGATCATTGGAATTGGGTTAAGGAGGGAGGCCTAGGCGATGGAGATCTGTGTGCTTGTTCGGCCAAGTAGTCGAGGGCGTTGACGACATCTGTGATGGCGGGGCGATTGCTCGCTTGCTCTTGAAGACACATTGAAGTTATTACAATGGCGTGCTGCACGCTCTTCGCCGAGTATTGCCCTTCCAGCAGAGGATCTACCAATTCCATGAACCTTTTCCTATCCTTCAGAAAAGGCCGCGACTGCAACAATTAATTAATTAATTGCATTACTACAAAAATATAAAAATGATGAATTAGTGACTGACCCAGACAACCAGGTTCTGGTCTCCTGGCTTTTTGTTGAAGTCCATGGCTTTGCGGCCGGTGATGAGCTCGAGCAGCACCACTCCCAAGCTGTAGATGTCGGATTTGAGGGTGAGTTTACCGCTCATGGCGTACTCAGGAGCGCAGTAGCCGTAGGTGCCCATGACTCGTGTGGAGACGTGAGTGTTGTCGCCCACTGGACCTAGTTTAGCCAGCCCGAAATCAGAGAGCTTCACGTTGAACTCGCTGTCTAGCAATATGTTGGAAGACTTGAGATCCCGGTAGATCACCGGTGGATTAGCCTTGCAGTGAAGGTATTCCAGACCACGAGCTGTGCCCAAAGCAACCTTCAACCGGGTGCTCCAGCTTAGTGGTTCTTGATCCGGCTCTAGATCTATTAATACATTAATGTTAATTAACTTCAATATATATACACACACATTCATCAATTAATTAATAATTATATATGATATGTAATGTACCATAGAGATGATTCTCGAGGCTGCCTCTAGGCAGTAGCTCATAAACCAAGAGCCTCTGCTGAGCGTGAGTGCAGTAACCGATTAGATTTACGAGGTTTTGATGGTGCAGCAAGCTGAGCATCAAAACCTCGACGATGAATTCTTGATGGCCTTGGAGGCCATCAAGATTAAGTTGCTTCACAGCAACAGCCTAGATCATCAGATGTAATAGTAAAGTAAGTAATCAATATAATATTATCAGAGCTGAGCTGAGTTACATATGATGATCTGATCTGATCAAATTAGTAATTAGTAATTAGTGTAGTGGATATTGAGTCTGGTTTGGTACCATGCCGGAGTCGAGTCGGCCCTTGTAAACGCAGCCAAAGCCACCTTCGCCAATCATGTTAGCATCCTTAAAATTCTGGGTTGCTGCTGCCAGCTCCTTCAATGTGAAGCTGCGAGCCACGTTGCTCTTTTCACCACCACCACTACCGTTGCCGCCGCCGCCTCCTTCTTCTTTCATCAACAAAATTAATTAACATATATAAATCAACTACTTTATTAATTCTTTCTTCAAATATTTAACTACCTAGCTACTTTGCATTGTTATTCATTACTACTCATTAATTACCACTTACCATCATCCTTCATGGTTGCATTAAGCTTTGCATACACTGCACATATATTATACTCCCTCCGTCCCATAATTATAGTCCATTATTCCTTTTTGGGATGTCCCAAAATTATAGTCCTATTCTAAATTGGGATTGTATTAAAACATTCTTTTACAAATATAACCCTATTTAATATAGTGTGAATGAAATTAATAGAGTAGAAATAGGGGTAATATAGGATAATTGTTGTAAATTGTGCATTTCCAATACATATTAAATGTGATTTCTTAATCTGAGTGAAAATGGAAAGGGACTACAATTATGGGACGGAGGGAGTAATTTATATCCATCATCAAACACAAATTAATTATGGATATATGTTGTTAAGGAAGAAAAGCAAAACAAATTACCTTGATCTTCAATGGATCTTGGGGTAATCTCTTCATCATACTCCATTACATCGTCACGCTTAAAGCTAACACAAGAAAAGCAGCTCATCTTTTTTCGATTCCCACCAGAATTTATAGAGATCGACTCGCAAAGATTCAACTTAATTAGCGTCCCAAATCAAATTCCATTTTCATAAGCTAGCGTAATCAATCTCTAGCGAGTCATTACAATAATATTACATATATACATGAGTCAGAAACAAAGAAATTCAATAATACAGAGATAGAGAGAGAAACAAAAACAATTCTGGAGAGAGAAAACTTTATGTTCTCTCTCTCTCTCTCTCCTTTCAGAACTCCGGACAACCCTATTCAGAAACAATAAAAAGCTCCCTCCACATTTTACAGATCTGCACGCAAGAATGTAATTACAACAATCCTCATCATAAGCAAAAGACAACCAACCAATTTACATGCTAAAAATAGGCAAAAAAATATTGTACTCTTTAGAGGAAATTAAAAAGATTGAATTGAATTAATTCCACATCTAGATTGTAACCCCATAATTTTAGGGCCCTTGTGCTAAAAAAGACTATACATACGATCCTTGAGCAGCAGCCACGTTTTTTTCTTTAATTTCTCCTATATTTAGCTCGCAATAATACCGCATCTCTAACGGTATTACCCGTCCTTTCGAATCCTCTCGGATTCCTAAATTTTATATATTGCACATAATTTTATAGATACGAGAGAATTTAGTGGGAGAATTAACCAAATTAAATGTTGCCTTTTAAGGCTCCTTTAACATGAAATCTTAATTAATTTATTTTATGATCACAGTTAGCATGGAAACATGATGAATATAAAATAGCAGAGTGAGTGAGTTATATCAGAATACATGGAAGCAGTAATTAAATAATGAGTATCACCAATCCATCATCATATGAATATATTGTTACAGTGAGTGTTGTTTGATATTGAAATGCAGAAAACTATCCTGTAATGTAATACTCAAACAACCACCTAATGGAATTGAAGCTTTAGTTGGATTTCCTATATATAGTCTCTCCCGCTCACTGTCAAAGGTTAACACACAATTCTTTAATTCCGCCTAAAGAATTAGATACGCCATCGATCTATACAAGCTTTTTGCTCAACTCTTTCTACGCTTATTTTCCTCACTGCCAACATCAAACAGCTGCAGCCTAAAAATGGATAAATCAATATTCAGAGCTGTAATGCTAAATCGGGCTGTTGGGGCGAACCAATTTGCAAGCTCGAACCAGGTGAACCGACTGGTACTCTTACATTCAGATCCGGGGGAACTGCAATATTGTGCCTCTGCTGCGCTGCCAGCCCCTGCCAAGACGATTTGACAGAACTCCCCCGTGTTTCAACTTCTCCGAGGGAATTAGAGGGCATAACTTGTGCCATTTGATATCCAGGGGGCAAAGCATTGCTGCTTTCTGGCAACTTAGTTTGCTCTGGGGTGACTTGGTTCATAGCTGAAGAATGACTTGATGGACGCTCATTTGGGGATGCTATCTCTGCCTTTTGTTCTGCTACTGAATGTTCTGGCATCGATACTCTTGTGGTGCCTGCTGCAGATAAACCATACCCAAACATCCCGCTAAAACCATTTCTATGGGACTGATGCACATGATTTTGCTGAGGTGGGAGTTGCGTTCTCCATGAAGAAGCGTCACCTTGTCCAGCTAGCTCATTCTGGCTGTTAAGTTTTCTGACAGCTTCAACCATACCTTCGGAGGGCCCATGCGCACAGGAAGAATTCAAACCACAGGTTGAGGGTGTGGCAAGTTTGCTTGAACTATAATCACCACCAGATGATTTCTGCTTCTCGATTGAGATAGGCAATGGCTGGGAAGGTACTCCATTTTCACCCACCCAGCCAGGACCATACTGCACCCCCGCAGGTAAAACGGCTTCTATCTTCTTTGATGCCATTTTCCAAGCTGCGGGGCCAAGATTTGCAGCATACCTAGCCAGGCTTCTGGCATATGCAAGGGCTTCTTGGAGACCAATCTATAAGGGGGGGAAAAAGAGATAAGCATGTCAGGTAAGGTCCTGGCATTTGCCAAATTTAAGTCCTTAATGGCTGGAGTTATGGCAGTAATATACTAAACAAACATGAAGTCATCTCAGGCAATGCAAAAGAAGCTTAAAAGATCCAAGGAGGCAACATCCCCTGCCTGGGGAAGCAATAATGCAAAACAAGGCACTTGAAACAAAGCACACATGATCAACACATTAGACATAACAAATTTCCAATTTCTAAGAAAATATACCGGCACCAGTCGCTTCATGTTTCCAGTCGAATGATACAAAATGGGTGAATTATCGCCTAAAGACAGCGGATCGTATAGCCTATAGGTATCACGCTTGTTCTCATCCACTGTAAACTGTTTTTTCCCATATTTCATGTCAGCCCTTAAAATTGACGCTGCAAGTCAGAAAAAAAAGGGATTAACTCGTCGAAATACAATTTAGTACTCGTGGAGCTTTTGACATAGCACCCAGACAAATACCTGGAAATTCATTATTCCAATCCGTTGAATACTCAGAGTGGTTTTCACCATTTCTTGAATTGTAAGGCGACACAAATGGGTCAGTAGACCTGTACCTAAATAATGTTGATCCCTTTCTTAGATTGTAAGAATTAGATCCAGTTGCCTTATCTTCTCCATTAGCAAGAGTTGCACCTGAAGAAAGGTCAGTACCAACACGATCCACCGGGGATGTCTCAAGAGGTTTCTTCTGGTTCTTACTGCTTGGCGGCCTGCCTCTTCGCACAATCTTGGGTTGGGGTACCCCATCATCACCTTCATGCTTAAGATTTTTGAAGTCCCTCTTTGCAAGCTCTTGTATAGTACGTGCCTAAGGATGCCCATAATTCATATAGAAGGACGACGTAACAAGGAAACAAGGTATAAAATAAAAACAAGGCAAACCTGCCGATAGTAGACTGTATCTGAAGCATTATATTGCATGGCATTTGAACATATCAAAAATACATCACCCTGCAATCAAAATAGGGTAAAAATCAGTTGCATTTCCATGGTCTGCCTCAATTACATGATAAATGAAGAAATCTAAACAACTGAATCAACAGTTTATTCTGGAAACCAAGCTCTAGTACGAAAAGATAAAGCGAAAACACGAAAAAATGTATGCCGATCAACATTACAAAAACCAAAATCCAAGATGGTAAGCAACATCACCATTATTAAGACTCAATCCCCAGAGTATGTGTCTAATTCTTCAAACCATGAAAATACAACAAGAAGAATGCCCACTGAATGAGAAAGAAGCTCGACAAAACAAAGTGACGTCATAAGGTGTGTATCCATCCAGGTGAATCCTTGTCACTCCTAGAATCGATTCTAATGGTTTTGGGTTCATTTATTGGCCATTATGGCCCCAATAATAACTTATTTCTAGCATGTTTATCATCAAGGCTATCCAAGTCATAGAGCAATGCAAGTAACAGTAAATCTACCCTTTGCACAAAGATTTTAACTTCCATTTCATTCTTCTTCATAAAGAAGTCATTTCCAAAAAAATTGGACTTCAGGGTCTTGGTAAAGTATAATAATGAAATCAAAATGACTGCTAAATAAGAAACTGAGTATCAACCTCCAACTCTTCCAAATATTTGTACGATCCATTATCAAGTTTCTTCCTCACTGTCCCAAAATCCATAGGCTGCTTTATTATGTCAAAATAATCAGGCAGCTGCACGAAAAATTAATGCTAAATCAGTCGCAGATAAGACAGAGCTATTTAGTATGATAATTAATCTACAATGGTGTAATCACCTCATCGGGATCCACAGCCTCAGAAAATACTCCATAAGTGTCCTTCCTGCATCAAGATACATCCAAGAAACTAATGTTGACAACTGACAGTGGAAACCCAAAATAACACACTACCACATATAAAAGATTTCAAACATCACCGAAACTAAAAGTACATAAGCTAAACCAAGTACATACTTTTGAAGCCTGTCAAGAATGTAGACCACCAACTTTTTGTCAGGTAAGAGAGTTGTGGGACCAGACTCCAATGGTGACCCTGTCCACAAAAATTAAATGAGAATCTACAGTCAAATCAAAACATGAACGCGATTCTTCAGACAATTTTCTCAACTAAAAGAAATTTATTTTTCTTCGCAAGTGTTATCCCAAAATTAAGGTTATGAATGTAACCTTGTAGAGGAGTGTCTGTCGCTTTCACAACCTCTTCTTTAACCTGCACACATCAATGCAACACTCATTACTAAGTCGTCCATAGGTAAAGTCACACTGAAGCAGTTCGACGGCGAAGCAGTTAATGAAACAATAGCATCAGCAGTTGCCAAAGAGAAAATCAAGCAACAGCCTCGTAATCCAAGGAATATTAATCCATTCAATTAAAGCCAAAACCGAACTTTTATAAAAGTGCACTGCTATATAAGCAAATGACAAAATATATTCACTTGGAAAAAAAATGGTCTTCATAAATAGACTACAAGTAGATTATATACGTCATGAAATAGAAACACGTAATTTATAGGAAGTACTACATGATTCATATACGAATGTTTCATTAACAGTAACTATATCGAAACTATAAAAAATGTGAACTAAATCATGCAAAATCAAAGCTTTAGAAGGAAACAGAATTAATAATCTGCTTTATTTTGTAACATAAAACTTGACCGAGTCAAAACACAGCACCCACTCCAGATCTTCAGAAGCCACAGACTCCAAAAGGAAAAGTAAAACATTAATTTTTTTTAAGCGGGAAATCCCAAAAGCCCCATCAAATCACAACCCACATTTTAAAATCTCCAGATATTCCGGAGCCAAAATATTCCCAAAATAGAAACTTTCGCTTCAAATTATTTACAAACAAAAATTAAAAACCCATGCAAGCAAAAGCAAGAGCATTGCAAACCAAATTTTCTCAACAAAGATTCCAGACGAACCACGCCAAATCCCGTGCAATTTCCCAAAATCTAACAAATTAAGCAGCAAATCCAAACCTGATCCAAACCCCCATCGTCAGATCCGCCATCAGCGCCAATTATCTTGCGCTTCTTCGTGGGGCCCTCCCGATCCTCATCATCCGGGTCCGAATCATAGCCCGACCCAGAGTCGGAACCCGAATCGGAATCGTCAGAATGCCTCCCGCTCTGCTGCTGCTTTTGATTCTTCTCAGTAGCTTTACTCTTCTCATCCGATTGAGGCAGCCGAACGACGAGCTTGACCTTCTTCTCCTTGCGCTCGTCCTCGTCATCGTCGAAGTCCGGCCGCGGCGGAGAATTAAGCTGATTAGGGTTCCGGCGAGTGGATCGTCGGTTTGAGGAATTGGAAAGAGAGGTTTTTGGTGGGGTCGAGAGGGGAAGAGGGTTCTTCAAGGGACGGCCTTTCTTCTTCTTTCTCTTCATCTCCGTTGATGCTGCCACCGCAGTTGGTACCTTACCCATTGTTTTTGGGTTTTGGGGAGAGAGAGAGAGAAGAGGAGAGAGAGAGGGGGGGGGGGGGGGGGGGCTTTTATTTTTTTCTTTTTCCTTGCTGCTTTTTGATACTATCGTAAATTTAACTACTTCCAAACGACGTCGTTGTTGCTCGGTTTTTTGCCCTTTTTCATCCTTTTCATTTTTCCCCTTGTAATGAAAATATGAAATAGGATCACCTCTCGTCTCAAATTGCATAGTAAACTAGCACTGCTTTTTATCAAAATGTACTACACTTAGAACTAAAAAAAAAAAAAAAAATGCATACTACATTTATATTTAATGAATTTCAAACTTTTATTCTACATAAATGTATTGAAATTTTATTTTGGTATCATTGATAGTTATGTTCCGAACCTTTAATTTAGTTTCATCTTTCATGTGTGATTACTATTCACACGAACTAACTATATCATATTATTTCTAATTTATAACTTACCAAATAAATGACATACAATTAAATCAATTTCTTATTTTACTTTTCAATCGTCGTGTTCTTATACAATCGTTATCATTCTTTAACATGTCCAATGTGTAAACACGCATACACATTATAGTTTTTTTTTCTCACTATAATTACATCTCAATTCATTTTACCGACAAAATGATCCTCACACAGACACATATATATATTTAGTTTTTTTACTCACTATAGTTACACCTCAATTCATTTTACCGAGAAATAGATCCCTACAAAAATTAAAAACAATTCAATTTTCTAATTGCTTTCCGCGTAAATACCTGTGTTAATGATTAAAACTAGGAGGCAAAAACTATTTTAGCCATTTAAACTTTTAAAAAAATTATTTTAGCCAGTAAGTTTTAAACATATTTTTTTTAGTCACTTTGGACCAAAATGCTCTTTAGACATAAAAAAAATAAAAAATATCAAATATGCTTTTATCTTCATCTTTAGATCTGTTTTTCATCTTCAGAAAGAGAATTAAAATATCGCCGATCATCATCTTCATTTTCAGATTTGCTTTTCATCTTCATCGTCGATCTTCATCTTCATCGTCGATCTTTATCTTCAGATCTGTTTTTCATCTTCATCTTCATTGTCAATCTCCATCTTCATCGTTGATCTTCATTTCTTGGACCATAGTTCTCGCCATACTTCGTTCATGTCGAGCTAGTGCAGTGAGCACTTAAGTTCGACTTTTACAAAAAAAAAATGATTTTGTTCTTAAGTGCGCGCTGGATTGTTCTTAAGTGCGCGCAAAACCTGACGCGCACAAGGCATGCGCGCACGTAGACATCGGCAGACTATCGGCGGACTATCGGCATGACATCGGTTGATAATTTTTATACATCGGCAGAACAACTGTTGATAATCTGGCCTCAAGTGTGCGTGATTTTCTTCTTAACTGCGCCCACAAGCATGCGCGCACAAAGTAAGTGAGCGCGCAGACATCGATGGACTATCGGCATGACATTGGTTGATAATTCTGTGCATCGGCAGAACAACTGTTGATAATTTGGCCTCAGGTGCGCGTGATTTCTTCTTGTGGGCGCCCACAAGCATGCGTGCATAAGGCATGTGCGCACAAAGTAAGCGCGCGCACGCACAAAGTAAGCACGCGCGCGCAGATATCGGCAGAACACATCGGCATACTATCGGCATGACATCGATTGATAGTTTATGTGCATCGGCAGAACAACTGTTGATAATTTGGCCTCAGGTGCGCACGATTTTCTTCTTAACTGCACCCACAAGCATGCACGCACAAGGCGTGCGCGCACGAGCATGCGCGCAGGGCTCGCACGCAGTTAAGAACATCATTTTTCCAGATTTTTTGAAAGTTGCAGAAATACTTCATTTTTTCTAGATTTTCAAACATCAACTATATTAGTGGTACTTTTATTGTCAAAGCATGTCTATTATGTGTAGAAATAAACTTCAAACTTCAAAAACAAACAACATCTAACAATTTAACAATATTCTTCGAATCAAATTTTTCCCCAAATCAAACTTAAAAAAAAACACCTAACAATCTAACAATATTATTAATAATTAGATCTGAAACATACACATGTTGGGGAAGGATTTTCTATTTCTTCGCTTGAATTTTCAAAGTCGACGGCTCGTTGGTGGAGAAATTTGGAGAGAGAGATCTTCACACGAATTTTCAGAGGTTGATGGCTTGAATCTGGAGAAATCTTCAGTTGAATTTTCAGTGTTGCAGATTCCATTAGTGGTGAAGAAAATGAGATGTAGAAGAGAGAGAGAGAGAGAGAGAGAGAGAATTTTTTTCAAAATCTCATTTCAAAATCTGAAATGTGAATGGCGGGCGGTTGAATAGGTGGGGGAATTGAAATAGGTTAAAAATAAATATAGGGGTAATATAGTAATTCTATCCAAATAAAATATATTTAAAAGTTACTGGCTAAAATAAATCTTTTAAAAGTTTGACCGGCTAGTTCCATATATTCCCACTTAAAACTAGTCATGCAAGATTGTAAAAAAAAACTTATGTGACAATAGGTCTTTTTAGCCACTTCAAAGTTTAAAAAACTTTTTTTAGCCACCAAACTTTAAACATTATTCTTTTAGCCAAAATTACCACAATACCCTTATTTAAAAAAAAGGTAAAAGAAATTCAAATTAGTTTCTCTCTCCAAAAACACTCTCTCTCCAAAAACACTCTCTCTCCCCTCTCAACTATTCTGCACATAAATTGGAACTTTGCACCGGTCACCCCCTCCCATTTTAAAATATGCAAATTGCAAAACTCACCACCACCACCAGTATCACGACAAATACAACCGCCGTCGCTCTCTCCCCTCTCGGTTTAATTAATTAGTGACAATATGGTTTATTTCTCCTTTTCACAAATATGTATTTTCTTAAACAAAAAAAAAAGATCTGCATTTGCCATCGTCGCCTCCGACGCTCTCGTCGTTGCCTTCGCCGCCACCACAAGCACCTCCCCTCGCTGTCGCAGTCGTCGCCGTCGCCGTCGCCTCTCCCCCTTGTATTCTTATCTGAACTTTGTAAATTTGTAAATTTGTTTTGCTTATGAATAATGTTGATTTTGTAATTTGAGTTTGAGTTTTGGTTTGGAAAAGAAATAGCAAATGGAAAAGAACATTATGAAGAAAATCATATGCACTTTTTTTATTTTTTTGGTTCTGCAAATTTTTGGACTTTTGCATAAAAAAATTTTGAAATGTGTTTTTACCTACGCACTGAGCTCAACACGCAGCCCCGGGCCCGTGCTGTCCCCGGAAGCGAAGGCCCCCGGCACGCGGCATCCCCCGAACGGGCTGGCCCCGACACGCGTGCAGTCCCCGGGCGCGCGGCGTCCCCCGGGAGCGCAGGGCCCGGCGCGCGCGTGGTCCCCGGACACGCGGTGTCCCCCGGGAGCGCAGGTCCCGGCGCGCGATCCCCGGGGCGCGCTGGCCCAGCGCGCGTGCTGTCCCCGGGAGCGCAGGCCCTGGCGCGCGCACCTGCGCACCGAACTCGGCGCGCATATCAAATGCGCAGGTAAGAACACTGATTTTTTTTTTTTCACGAAATGATTTTTTCAATTTTTTTCATTTTTCAAATGCGCAGAGAAGGAAAGAGAGAATTTTTTTTTTTTAATTTATCTTTAAAAAATGGAGGGAAAGAGTATTTTAGTCGAAAGTGGTTAAAATAATAATGTTTAAAAATAGGTGGCTAAAATAAGTTTTTTAAAGTTCTAAATGGCTAAAAAAAAAAATTGACCCAAAAACTCATTCTAACCATGAACTTTTGAAATTATTTATTTCATTACACTTACCAAAATAAAGTTCAATACATATTGTACTTGTATTATTTTTGAAAAAATTTTCATTAAAACAAAAAAAATTAAATCTCTCCCACACCCCGTCATTTTTTTCTCTTTTTTTAATTATAAATATTATATATAAAAGAATGCTATCTTATACATATGGTCTTAAATACTTTCGGGTGAGCATTTAGTAATATGATCTTTATATAATGGCTAATGTATTATTCATAATATTGTGTGATTACGGATGTGTCTAACTAGAGATATAGAATAACATTATTATTATCATAATATATACACTTATATGTAATTTATATAAGTAATAGATAAATATTATATAAACTACTTTTTTAGGGGAATGTATCAACTACTTTATTTTTTTAGCGAAAATGTATCAACTACTATTGTCTATTGATGACAAAGAAATTGAATGATTTACGAGCGTTGCGAATCATATATTCCTATTGGTCAAAACTGATTCTCATGGTGAACACCCTCAACTATAAAATATTATATATTCTACCCACTTCCACATTTTGTTTATAAAAGATACCCCACTTCCAACTTGAGAGAATAAGATCGAATATTCTTTGGCTTGGTGTTGTTTCTGGAACGATTATATTTCACTTCTCAAATATTAGAAAACACATCAATATTTCTTGAGAAATTTTCATATTTATACATATACGGAGTGTGTATATATATATATATATATATATATATATATATATATATATATATATATAGAGAGAGAGAGAGAGAGAGAGATTGCTGGAGTAATTTTATTTATTTCTCAAAATACTTATTTGTGAAGATATAATTGGAAGTACAGTATATTTATATTTGAATATATTATATAGGAAACATCTTCACCAATATTCCCATAGTAGATTTATCCCTGAAAAAAAAAACACTACTAAATTTACAATTTACGAAGTGCTTGGTAGTTTAAAGGAAATATGAATTAATGAATGAGTACAACATATTTCTTTCCTTTTGAGTTGGGGTAGAATGGTTCAGAGACCCGTTCTTTACACAGAGAAGATCACGTTCTCAAATTCGTCATTACAATAATGTTTGTTATAGAAAAATATTATAATATAATTAATCATATTTAATGTTTATTTTTAATAATGATTTTTTAAAAAAAATGATACACTCTATTATTACATAATCAACCATAATAATTAATTAATTAAAAAAAGTAATTATATACCCTAATTAATAATTATAAATTTAAAAGAAATAAAAAAAATAAAGATAAATTAATAAAATTTATAGTAATAAATGATTGAGTGAGTGAATTAGAGGATGTGGCTTAGATGGAAAGTTATGCAATGACATGGGTGGAAGGCCCAAACATCAAGGACATATTTGTTTGTTACCTTTATTAGTAGAAGGCCCAAACATCAAGGACTCCACAAAATAGCAGTCCAAATATTTATCAATGGCCATTTCATTTTTATTTATTTTTTTGAGAAAATTTTATTTTTTATTTTCAAATTGAATAGTTGAGTAGTGAGAAATTCTATATGCACCAACAGTTTTTTTTTTCACTGTACTAACAAAAATATCATTAAAACCACCAGTAAAAATAAAGCGAACTTATATTGTTGTAAGACAGTAAAGGTGATATATAAATTAACGACTTTAAAGATAAAAACTATTATAAGAGATGAACAATTGGAAATATCAATTTAAGAGTAAGAAGATAATGTATTTTGAATATGTATTATATTTATATTAATTTTCAATTAAATTATTATATTAATGATCTACTTAAATTTAGGAATTAAGTTATTTAAAATAAAAAGATTAGGAATATGATTGTTTGAGTCTTTGATTAATATATAGGTTCATCCATGCAGGTTGTAAATCAATAGTTTTAATTCCATCTTTTTTTTTACGAAAACAACAAATTAATATTATACCATTAACAAACGTTCAGACATCGGAATGTCTAACAAAGCAACACTCGGAATATCTCCAGAGTAAGAAATAAAAGCAAGATTACTAATAGCTAATTGTGCCAAATTATGCGCCGTCTTGTTAGATGTACGGCGTACCCAACTGTAAATCACATTATCAAAAGAGGCCTCTTCTGCTCTGATCGACTCATAGATTCCTCCCATATACGATAGATCCACCCGAGTAACACACATATTTTACTAGATTAATTTGCAATCCGTTTCCAACACGATATTGCGACCACCATACGACGCTACCAAAAACATTCCCTCCTGACATGTCAATCCTTCTGCACATTCAGATGAGACATGAGAATAAGATAAGAGACATCTAGTCCCAACCACAAGTCCCAGGTCATCTCTAATGACAACTCCCAATCTAATTTTCCCTCTATCATTGTTGGCAGCGTCAACATTAACCTTCCAAAAATTAGTTTAAGATTTTAATTTGCCACTCTTCTTCCCTGCTGCGAATGTTCTGAATTTGGTTAACTTGTAAACTGTCATGAAAATCAGTATGCATCTTCAGCGCTTTATCAAAGCAGACCTGTTGGGAAGCGAAGATTTTCTTAAAAATAAGTAAATTACGTTCCTTCCAATTCACCCACAACAAAGTTGCAAATAAGCTGTGAAATTGAGGCTCGTCCACCCGCATAATCTGCTCCACACATTCCCTCAACGTCTATACCCTATTCTCCCAATTTAGGTCCAACCGCAAAGGAGAAGCTTTCCAGAAAAAACTGCTCCAATCACAATCTCTTAACACATGCTCCATTATCTCTTCATCCATTCTACATATTTGGCAAATAACCTCACATGGGATCTGTTTCATTCTCAATATCATGGCAACTGGCAAGTTTCTTTTGACATGACGCCACAAGAAATGTCGAATTTTTAGTACCACTTGAAGTATATTTATCCCCCTCCAAATCGGTGCTTCCAACCCCGCCGAAGTTGGCCCCATCAAACGGTGGTCCCTCATTTAGTATGCAACACTGAAGCCCGATTTCACAGTGTATATGCCATTTTTTGTGTACTTTCAGATCAACACATCATCCCCTCTATGCGTGATTTTGGAATTTAAAAGTTTGAAATTTTGCCTTTCAAAATAGGTTAGGTAGAGTATTCGTACATGATGAATCTTAGGCATGGTGGTATGATGCTTAATGACTGTGGCGTTTTTGAATATTTAGAGGGTACAGTTTCTGCTTTTGATTTTGTTGACACGCGGAAGTGGTGTTTTAAGTATTTAGAGGGTTTATGTGAACAAATAGGCTACCTAGGGGCTAAGAAGTTCTATGACAAGGATGAAAACGGTAGATTAAAGCCGGTTGTGTGTGAGTATGATACTTGGCAGCTCATTATAGTGGCGTATGAAAGCAGAGAGTTCATGTTGTATTTAGATGGTCCAAAAACATTAATTGAATCGAATGAAGGGGTAGTGGAAAGGGAGGTAGAGTACATAGATGATGTGGGAGCTCAAGAACAAACACAGGTTGAAGATCATGTGGTTCCTGTTATAGGGTCTATTAGGAAACTTGATGGGGAGCATACAAAGCATGTTGTGGTAGAAACTAAGGCTACAGAGGAGGTTGTGGTTGCAGCTGGGGCTACAGGGGAGGTTGGGGTTGAAGCTGGGACTGCAGAGGAGGTTGTTGTTGAAGCTGGGACTGTAGAGGAAGTGGTGGTTGAAGCTGGGGCTACAGAGGAGGTTGTGATTGAAGCTGGGGTTGCAGAGGAGGTTGTGGTTGAAGCTAGGACTGCAGAGGAGGGTGGGGTTGAAGCTGGGACTGTAGAGAGGGTTGTGATTGAAGCTGGGGCTGTAGAGGAGGCTGTGGTTGAAGCTGTGACTACAGAGGAGGGTGGGGTTGAAGCTGGGACTACAGAGGAGGTTGGGGTTGAAGTTGAGACTGCAGAGGAGGCTGGGGTTGAAGCTGGGGCTGTAGAGGAGGTTGTGGTTGAACCTCAGCAGGTTGGAGAGCAGTAGGGAGATGGTATAGGGTCTGATCCTGTGTGGGGGGCTATGTTAGTTAAGATGGCAATAGAAATTGATGATATGGATGGTGAAAGTTTGAGGCAGATAGAGGCTGGTACTTTGAGACAGACAGAGGTTAGAGAAGACTTGATAGTTTGAGACAGTGAAGACTCTGATTTCAGTGCAGAGATAGACAATGGTGATGAATTGCTTGATGACATCATATTCAGTGAAAATATTGATAGAGATGCTGAGTGGGGAGACACAACACAAGTGGTGGATGATGAAGAGAGCTCAAGTTCAAGTGATGATAAGTTTGAGGGAGATCACCATGGGAGTGACTTTGAGAGTATAGGGTCTGAGGAAGCAGAGAATGGGGATGATGTTACTGAGAGAGCATCAACATCCACCTCTGAGACTGAAAGATATAGTTTGGGCCAAACTTTCAGCACCAAGCAATAGTTTAAGGATGCAGTTAATGATTACTCAGTGAGTTCAGGAAGGGCTATAAGGTTTGAGAAGAATGATGTAAGAAGGATATATGCCAGATGCAAGAAGAAAGATGAAGGGTGCACCTGGTATATCAATGCACTTAAAGTGAAAGATGCAGCATCCTTTCAGATCAGACAAATGGATCTCACACCCACATGTGCAAGACAATACTATGTGGATAATACAAGGACTAGTTGGTTAGCTCAGAGATTTTAGAAAAAATTTAGGGCAGATCCTAAGACAAGTGTGAAGGGTTTTAGGAACAATGAAACTCAAGAGCTAGGTGTCTACATATCAACTAACCAAGCTTTCAGAGTAAGAGAGAAGGCACTTAAAGACATTGAAGGAGACACAAGTGAACAATACTCAAATTTGTGGGACTATATAGAGAGTTTGAGGGAAAAGAATCATGGATCAACTGTGATTCTACAAACTGAGCCTACAGCTACTGGTAACACTTTCAAGAGGTTTTATGTTTGTCTGCAAGCTGTGAAGATGGGGTTTAGGTCAGGCTGTAGGCCATGGATAGGGGTAGATGGATACCATTTGAAGAGTGGACCAGTTGTGTTGTTGAGCTCGGAGTGTATAGATCCCAAAAATGATCCATACCCCTTGGCATATGCAGTTGTTGGAGTGGAGAATAGAGAATCATGGGAATGGTTTTTACAATTATTGAAGGAGGATTTATTAACTGAGAGAGAAGATGCCTATACTTTCATGTTAGACAGGCAGAAGGGTTTAATTGGGGGCATTTGAGAAGGTACTTCCAGGTGTGGAGAATAAGTTTTGTGTTAGGCACCTCCATGGCAATATGAAGAGGACAGGTTTCAAAGGTAAAAAGTTCAAAACATTGTTATGGAATGCTGCAAATGCCACAACTGTTGCACACTTTCACAGTGTCATGCTTGAGAGTGAGAAGATAGATAAGAACTGCATGGAGTGGCTGCAAAGGGAGAAATCACCCAAGGAATGGTCAAAATCACATTTCTCAACTTTTGGAAAATGTGATACCTTGGTGAACAACATGTGTGAGCAATTCAACCATTGTCTGCTAGATGCTAGAGACAAGCCAATCTTAACAATATTGGAGTGGATCAGGGAATATATGATGACAATGTTACAGAAAAATAGAGACAAGGCTGAGAGATTGTGGGAAGGGAGGTCTGTTTGTGGGAGGATAAGGAGAATACTTGATAAGTATATGTAGGCTTCTTCAGATTGCATTCCCATTAAGTCTACTGAAACTAAGTATAAGGTATCAAGCTTTGATGGGTCCAAATATATAGTCAATTTGAAGGATCACGCATGTGATTGTAGGAAATGACACTTGAATGGAATTCTCTGTAAGCATGCAATTTCTGCAGAAGGTAAGCAGCCAGAGGATTATGTGCATAACTGCTATTCAGTTGAGACTTACAATGCAGTTTGTGAACATGTTATAAGTCCAATGAATGGCAAAGAGCTGTGGGACAAAACAGGGTACATTCCACCACTTCCACCTGCCTTTGCAAAGAAGGAAAGGGGTAGGCCTAAAAAAGAAAGAAGGTTTGGGCTTGATGAAGAGCCACAGAAGAAAAGAAAGAGGACTCAACAAGTTCAGAAGCTGGGAAAGCAAAAATTCAAGGTCACTTGCAAGTTTTGTGGAAAGCAAGGGCACAACAAGTTGGGCTGCAAATTGAGAAAGGTGGATTTGTTCATTTAGTTTGCTTCTTTATTAATTATCTTACTAACTGTAATACTAATCATGAGAGTGTTTTTCATTAGGAGATGCCACATGTTGAGCCACCAACTGAGGAGAATATGCCACATGCTGAGCCACCAACTGAGGGAGATATGCCACATGCTGAGGGAGAGATGCCACAGGCTGAGGAGGTTGAATTTGGCTCCACTCAGCCTGAAGAAATTTCACAACATGATTACCCTCCTTTAACCCAAGTGGATTCTACTGAGTTTCAGCATATAAGCTGTAGCTCCTTATATATGATGGTTGTTGTGAGTAACTAATTTTATACATTATTAATATATGATTGCTTATGCAGGTTATTTCTGAAAAGGCATGTTCCAGCTAAGGATGTCAAACGGGCCAGCCCGTCGGTTTCGGGCCAACCTTATCGGGTTATCGGGCTATTCGGGTCGGGCCATTTCGAGCTGAAATTTTTTCGGGCTAAAAAATCTTAGCCCTAACCCTAAAACTTCGGTTTTCGGGCTAGCCCGTCGGGCTAACATGTTTACGACAAAAGTTAAGTGTAAGGAGAATACTCTTTCAAATAGTAAGTTTTCATGTCCTATATTAGATCCAAAACTATAACAGAGATACCATATGTTTATACAAGCATCACATAATTACAAGCAAAGTTGATACACGAGAACTTAAGCAGCACAGTCTGTATAGATGCATAGGTTAAAATCCTCACATAATCTACAGTTCTATATTACGATGCATTACAATTTATTCATTGAGGAATTTCGTCAAATAATGGAACTACACATTCTTCAGTGTCGAATTGATTGCAAGTTGTATTATATTTTTTTTCACTATATTCTATAGAAGAGTTTCCAAAACATATATTCTAATTTATTTGATTGGATTTATCTCTTCCGCAGCAGTGACCATTTCTTCAACAGTGAGATTTTTTTTTGAGAAATTTAGATAATAGATAGTCGACTGAGAGCATAAGCTAACGATTTTATAATAATTCATTTGTTTATTATAAAAAATTAAAATCCAAGTTCAACAGAAGGAAAGAAGAACAAAGAATGGTGAGTTACCAGTTGAAAGCATAATCTAACATAGGCATGCACAGGCTTTTAACAATCACACACCAAGAAATATTTATTTTCTTTGCTTGAAGATGCATCAGACATTGTTTTCTTTTGCTTGTAGATGCAGCAGAACTAAGTGTGTAAATGTATATATATATTCAATGCAGACAGGTATGAGGCATAAATGCCTTCCAAAGGGTTGAATTTTCCCTCCAATTTCTAAGAATTCCCTCCAATTCATTGTTATGAATAATGTTCTGTACGGGATAAAAATCGCAAAACACTTTGGGACTAAATTTGGATTAACGTTTAACGGCAAACGTGACGGTGAGGACCAATTTTGCATACCGTGATCCAATGGGACCAAATTAGAAAGTATGGGTATCATAATCGAGGGAGGCCATGTCCTATGGGACCATTTTTGCAATTAACTCAATTATAGAAAATTGAGGCATTGAGAAAAGAAATCCTAGAAAAATATCGGGCTTGTAAGGTTCGACCAATAATGGAATCTTATCCATTGAATATACGCCATGCTTACTTGGCTAACATGGCTCTGTTGAATTCAGATAAATCACAAAAACCCAATCTACCCCAAGCTTTTGGCTGACACACTAATCTCCAACTACACCAATGAATTTTATTCTCTTCATTCACTTGAATTAATTTTCCGACACACATGCTCCGGGAGTAAAAAAAAAACTCATTAGATAAGTGAGTATTTCTTGAGCAACAATTTTCACTAACAAACTCCATCTAACATGGGATAAAAATCTCCTCTTCTAATCTTTCAATTTTTTTTTGCACCCGATCTTCGAACATTTGACAGATCTCTTTTTTCGATCTTCCAATCGTACATAGAATTACTAAGTAGATGCCATGTTTCTGAATATGTCTAGCTTCCAACTGACCCGCTGATGAGTGGTGTTTTTGCACAATATTTTGAGGTTTAAATTAAGTGAATTGAAGAGTTTTGCATGTGCTTTAACCCAAATTGCGCTTTTAACCTCCCGGCTAGGGAGTTTTGTTTTTTATTTGGTTTTTGTAAGAGATTTTTGATGAATAAATAAATTTTTGAGTGATCCAATGTCATGGGAAGATAGAGCATCGAATTGGGAGCACGGTGTAAGCTGAATTGCCACAATCGGATAAGAAATGAAAGAGAATGAAGCAAAATCGTAAAAGTGTAGGAACAGAGATGGAGGCGCAACCCGTAGGTGCGACTTCTGTGGCGCGAGTGACCTGCTCGCGTCGATGGGCGTGACCCATGCGACTGTACAGAGTCCATTTTTGCTCGTTTTGAGATGCGAGCCCTCAACACGACCACTTCGGTCGCGCAGATGGGCGTGAGTGAGGGCGCGATCAACCCCGTCTCGTGCCCCGTGCACTGTTTTTCTGATTTTGTTGTTCTTTTTCCCCATTTTTGATTTTCTTTGAATCATTTTATTCCTTCACTATATAAACCCACCCAAATTTGAAATTAGGTCATTCCATTCCACCTTTAGTCACTTTTAGAAAGAGAAATACTCGGAGAAGAAGAGAGGAGAAATGAAATTAAATATTGGGCAAGAAGAACAAAGTTGAAGCAAGATTTGAAGGCCAAATCATCCATCCGGGTTCTTTTGTTCTTTAATTTTGTTAAAATTACGTTCCTTCTTGTAGAGATTTTGGTTACTTATGTAATTGTGAGGAGCTAAATCTTTGATACTCTTAGGTGTTGGTTTTATTTGGATTATGAGACATAAATGATGTTTATTTTGGATGTTTAATGGTTCTTGATTATGCTTTGAATTCTTTGTTATGTATTGTTGATTGTTGAGAACTAATTTATAATTAAATAGCATGATTATGTATGTTAATTCAAAATTCGAGAAATGAGCTTCAACATAGGAAACTAAATTTCAAAGAGCAATTGTCAACAAAATCGAGAGGTTTGAGATAGTTGTTAAGGCATAGATCCTTGTTGCTCTTGGTAAGCACACTCAGGTATTAATTGGAGATAATAATCCTATGCATGTGCCCCATATTCTAAACGCTTCAAGAGGAGATTTAGAATAAGTTAGTGATCGTCTTGGTAATCTTGAATTGGAAATTAAACATTCATTATAATTAGATTTTGTACAAAGTAATCTAATAAAACCAACCCCTGAAATGTTCCTTCCTTAATTGCCCAACTTGTTTGTTAATTGCACTTATTTACTTTGCTTTATTGTTTAGTTAGTTTTAAATCAAATAATTATCCACTATGTCATCTAGATAACAAATAGGAATAACTGTCATAGTACGTGCTTATTTAATTTTCTTTTTCCCTGTGAATTCAACATCGTTTCACCATGTGCTATATTTGCTTGTTCACTTGTAAGTTTATTCGAGTTTTAAAACTAAATTTTACACATCAAGTTTTTGACGCCGTTGCCGGGGAATTAGTGTTTTAAATTTGTACTATTGTGATAAGGTTATTATTGTTAATATAGAATTATTTGCTTTATTTTTTTCACTTTTTGTTGTTGGTGCTTTGAAGGTGGTGCATGATCACATGATCTTGGAGAGCACTCCTTGAACGTAAGGTTATTGTTTCCTGTCGACAAAGAGAGATTAAGAAAAGAAGAATAGTCATGGGAGATGAAAATGAAGGTCTTGTTCATCGTCTACAACAACAATTTGAGGAGATACAACAAAGATTGGATGAGCAACGAGATGTTTGGGTTCAAGTGGAACAACCACCCATTAGAAATATGTTCCAACTCATTATAAATGAAGAAGTGATGAATGGGCTAAGAATTGAAGCCAATAACTTTCAATTAAGCCTAGATTAATCTCAATGATATAACAAAACTAATTTGGTGGATGAGTCTATGAATATCCAAATGAGCAAATTGATCAATTTTTAGAAGTGTGTGGGACCGTGAAGCTCAATGGAGTCCCGGATAATGCAATACGCCTCTGAATTTTTCGATTTTTTCTTAAAGAAAAAGCACGAACATGGTATCAAGGTTTGAGAGTTAGATCTATTGAAACTTGTGCGAATTTGGTTTCAAAATTCCTACATAAATTTTTCCCTCCAAGTTTGACATTGAAGTTGAAGGGAAAAATTACATAATTTCACCAATTAGATGATGAGAGTTTAAATGATGCATGAGAACGGTTTCGTGAAATATTGAGGAAGTGCCCTAATCATCGGTTTGATATCGACCACCAAGTGTGTATATTTTACAATGGGACCAATCAAGACATGAAGAGACTATTGGATGCCGAATCGGGTGGCTCATTGTTAGGAAAAGGGCTCAATAATACCATGAAAGTTATCGAGGACATGGCCATAAATTTCTATCAATGGCTTGGGAAGAGACAACAATTGCAACACTTGAAGAAGGTGACTCCTACATCTGAAATCGAACCTTTGTCAATCTTGGCAGCTCAAATGATAATTCTCAATAAAAAGATTGAAGCCATCATCCATTCTTAATTGAGCTCAAAGAATGAAAAAATCCAAGAAGTTGAAGTGATGAAATATGTCGAGCAACGGGGCAACAATGTCCGCCTAAATCAAAATTTTCAAGAAGAAAATCACTACAATCAAGGAGTCCGACAACATTAATCCTAATGGTGATTGCCAATCTCCACCCAACTTTACCATAACAAATGACATGGTTGATGATGAAAGGAATCCTAAAATGGATGATCTTTTGATAGCCTTCATGGGTAAAATAGAGACATATATGGGAGAGTTTTCAAGTTCACTTTGAAAAGATTGAGAACAAGATGTAGATTATTGGAACAAGAATGAATGTGATTGAGAAGAGGATGGATAGATTGGAGGTTATAGTGGGAAAATGACCACAACATAGCCCGAAACATTGCAAATCTATATCTGTGATGAGTTTGAAAACTTTTGATGGGTCAAAAATGCCATGTGATGAATTTTTGGAAGTTGAATGTGAAAATTCCTGAAGTGAAAAAGATGATGAAAAGGGAGAATCAAAGGAATTGGTTGCTTCAAGTAAGCCGCTATCGGTAGCCCTAGGTCCTGCTTTTATTGCCATACCTTACCCTCAAATGTTGAAGAAGGATACCATGAGGGGACAATTTACCAAATTTTTAGATATGTTTCGAAAAATTCACATCAATATCCGACTTGTGGAAGTCTTGGAAAGAATGCCAACTTTTTCAAAGAAATGCTAGAAAATAAGAAGAAGTTAAAGGATCATGAGATTGTGAGCCTCACGGAGAATGTAGTGCAATTATTCAAAGGAAGTTGCCACCAAAGCTCAAGGATCCAGGGAGTTTCATCATCTCTTGTGGTATCGGGGAGAAGTTCTTTGGGAATGCCTTGTGCGACTTGAGAGCAAGCATAAATCTCATGCCTCTTTTTTCTTAAATGAACTCAACATTGGGAAGCTCAAGCTAGCGAGTATTTGCTTGCATATAGCAGATCACACTTTTACCTATCTGAAATGGATCTTAGAAGATGTGCTAGTAAAGGTGGATAAATTTATCTTCCCGATTGATTTCTTGGTACTTGATATTGAAGAGGACAAAAATGTGCCTCTTATGTTGGGGAGACCATTTTTGAACACTATGAGAGCTTTGATCGACATGGAGAATGGTGAACTAACTAATCCTCCGAGTGCATGAGTCAAGAGCCGTGTTCCCCATTTCCATGAGGAGAGACACAAAAAATGATGAGCTTAAGAGCATTGAAGAATGCAAGGTGGTCCAAGAGATAAAACCACGAATTGAGAACATAAAAGTAAAGAAAGAGGTGGAGGTGCCCAAGGAATACTATATGATCTTTGATCTAGATTTGACTTTTAAGCCTCAAAGAAATAAAAAGAGTTCTTAGGTGGCATCAAGTGCCACCAAACCCACCTTGACGGTTGTAAGTCCGTCCAAAATAAACCACTCCTTCTCTTTCAAACTTATTCGTACTTTGTTCCGAATAAGTTTGGGAGAGAAGAAAGTGTGGTTATTTTAGACTCCTTTTCATTTATTTTTGTTTTGCATTGCATGTAGTTTGCATTAAAATTTTGGTGAAATTTTAAATTTTCTAGTTTATTTGCGCGTTTACTTACTTTCAATAATCGGTGATTTTGGATTTGGTATTTGATCTTGTGGAGATTTATGGTTGAAAATGGTTGAAATATGGATTGGTTTGTTATGGTGCTTATGATGAGATGGTTTTATTTGCAAAAATGACATGAAAGCATGTATGATTTGTTGATATTTGTCTTGATAGATTCTTAAATGTATTGACTCTTGATCTTGGTTGAGCCCATGTGAGTTTTTGAGCTAAAGATTGCTTTATTTTTACAATTTTTTCCTTGCTTGTGTATGATCAATTATACTTGAATTGTCTTTAGAACTTGCATTATGTCTAACTCGAGATTGCAATAGTGTGCTTGATGACTTAAAAGGATTTAAGGCCATCTTTTGTCTAGCTTACTCCATCCAAATCTTACCATTTCCACACTATAATCCCTTGTTAGCCCTCTCGAGCCATGAGACCGCATTTATTGTTTTGTCTTGGGTTTGGAATGAGTAGTGATGAGTATTGATGCTTGTGTAAGTTTGGAGTGCTTGAAATGAAAATTTCATTTTAGAGTATTTGGAGCCGAAAATGTCAAATAACCCTTCTTAGCTCTCACAATAAAAAAAAGAATTGAAATGAACACCTTGAAAAAAAAAAGAGAAAAAAAAAGTTGAAAAAAAAAATGATGTGTTCACATTTTTTACCATTGAAAAGAAAGAGCAAGAAATGGGAGTAATATTGTTTATTATGATAAATTTCTAGACTTTGAGATTTTGTGAAGCTTGGAATGTGGAAGAGTACTCATGTAGTTCTACTTGGTTAGTATGGAAATTTGGGTTATTGGGGATTAATTATTAATTGAGTCATTTAGCCAAACAATCTCCACCTTACCAAAGAGCCTTCATTGCAACCTAGAACAAACCTTTAATGATTCTTGTTTGAAAGCACACATGGTGGTGGAGAGGATGGACACTTTACAAGCCTACGGTAGACTTCTTGTATGACTTGATTTTAAGTGTATACACTTATAGCCTAAACACTTGAGTGATGAGTGATCTTATATCATAGAGAGGTTACAAGTTCTTTTAGTCATGTATTGTATAATTTGTCAAGGCTTGTTGATCTTTGATTATCATGCTTGAATGTGCAAAATGTGTTTTGTATCTCTGAAGCAATTTCCATCCTTTTATCCGCACTTCATCATTTAAACCTCATTTCTCTTTTCTTCATTGTTTGATGACAAACAATATTTTAAGTTTGGAGGAGTTGATGAGTGGTGTTTTTGCAAAATATTTTGAGGTTTAAATGAAGTAAGTTGAAGAGTTTTGCATGTGCTTTAATCCAAATTACGCTTTTAACCTCCCAACTTGGAAGTTTTGTTTCTTGTTTGAGTTTTACAGGAGATTGTTGATGAATAAATGAAACTTTGAGTGATTCGATACCATGTAAAGATAGAGGATCGAATTGGGAGCATATTGCAAGTTGAATCACCTCAATTGACGTGAAACAAGAGAGAACAAAGTAAAATCGTGAAAAGTGTCGAAGTAGGGGTGGAGGTACGACTCGTAGGCGTGAGCTGTTAACTCGTACCCGTAGGCGCGACTGCTGCAGTGCGAGTGACTTGATCACACCGATAGGCACGACCCGAGCCCCGGCGTGACTCGTACGACTATACAGAGTTTGTTTTTACCTGTTTTGAGGTGCGAGCACTCAGCGCAATCACTCTGGTTGCGCCGATGGGTGTGAGTGAGGGCGCGATCGACCCTGTCTCGTGCCCCATTCACTGTTTTCCTGATTTTGTTGTTCTTTTCCCCATTTTTTATTTTCTTTGAATCATTTTATTCCTTAACCCACCCAAATTCGAAATTAAGTCATTCCATTCCACCTTTAGCCACTTTTAGAAAGAGAAATACTTGGAGAAGAAGAGAGGAGAAAGGGAATTGAAGATTGGGTAAGAAGAACAAAGTTGAAGCAAGATTTGAAGGCCAAAATATCCATTCGAGTTCTTTTATTCTTTAATTTTGTTAAAATCGTGTTTTTTCTTGTATAGGAGTACAAAAACACACGAGGTAACTTCCCCCCACAGGCCGGGGGATCGGATCTTCTGCCCATGTCGCAGTCGTTGTGCCCAAGACTTTCTATATCTGGCAGATTCTTTCCTTATTTAAAAGATCTGTCTCGTAGATTCTGTACTCGCCGTGCCCTAGGAAGCCGATATTCAACCTTCCTTAATTAGCCGATCCACCTTCTAGAATATGGAAGATGTGATCAGACTTTCATTGTAAGCTCCTCTTTCTTTCAGCGGCTAGGGTGCACTATTCCTGCTTCAGCTGGTAATTGTTACCTTTGTGCCCAGTCTCCTCTCCTTCTCATGTTAATCACTATGGGTTTGTTATGGGCACGATAACAAACTTCTCTTTCAGTAATGCTGGAATGGTGGACATTTCTGCCAGCTCGAAAGAGAGCTTTCCATTGAGAAGTCATTGCCCATCTATGGTATCATTGGCATCCAAATACCCTCTAGATGTAATTATGCTGCCTCATGCCTCCCTTGTGCCTACACTGGCTCTTTCCAACTTAAAAAAGAGAAAAAATAAAGGACAAAAGAACGAGAAAAAGATGCAAAAACACGAGAGAATTTGGACTTGTCACGCATGAGATTTAATTTCAGTTTCAGCATGTAGTGGGTGATATATATTTTATAGATATCAAAATCATTTTATTTGATCAACACGCATCCAAATGAATCCTGGCAATCCATCAAATTTCAGGATGAATTTAATGAAGAATGCCTTTGATGGTTTTGCATATGGATCAAACGCCATCTTCGGGATGAACTTGGTGAAGAACGCCTTGAATATTTGAGAGAATTTCACTTATGAAATTTCTTCTCAAATTCTTGAACTCTTCAAATGACTTTTAGTGTGTTTTTTCAACTGATATGAAGACCCTTATTTTTAGTTGTAGGTAGGAGTATCTAGGGCTGACATAGCATAATTTCAGGGCTCTTGAATATTGAAATATACAGTAAAACCTCAGTAAATTAATAAACTCTTTAAGATAATATTTTTTTCCAGTCCCGACTTGGGCCAGTTGAATATATCATAAATATCGATAAGATAATATAATTTTTGAAATCCTCTGTAGAAATATATGGTCCTTTCAACATCATAAATTAATAATTCTTTAAAACTACAAGCATAGTTAAGTTACTTTAGTGAAATATAATTGTACCGTTTTTTATTTTTTTTAAACGTACTACCGTATTAACTGTTCCAAAGGTACTACCGTGTTAACTTTCAAATAAAATTTTCAAGAACTCATAACTATAAATCTTTTTGAGCGTATGTGGAATGATTTATTTGTACTCACATAATGTTTTACATATTTTAAATGTCAATGTTGATTTTGAGACACCTTTTAGATGATAAGTCATTGTTGGATACAATTTTAAGAAATTCACTATGTTGTTCATGTAGTGTAATCTATGGCCATCACACAATGAATATTTTTAGTAAAAATACAATGAATAATATTTAATTATTAAGAAAAATTGAACATTACTTATTAATTTTCATTAATAACATGTGAAATGAATTTATTTTAATATTAGTTTAATAATATGATACATAAATTAGTAAGATACAATGATTTTTTGCAATCAAAATTAAATTTTATTAAATCATGAAAACACTCTTTAAATTAATAAATATTAATTTATATATCACTATAAAATAATAAATTTGTGTAAAATCTCATAGTTCAATCTTATTAATTTATAGAGGTTTTATTGTATCTCTGCAAAGATATTTACTTGTTGTCAAACACTTGATGTTTATCATATAATAATATCTTATTTTGAACATGGGCATTTGGTTTTGAAATTTTGTTTTCGGAGATCAGTTTATGAACCAGACCCTAGTTTTAGAAAAATTATTTTCGAAAATCTATTTTTCTATGTGTGAAATTTAATGTAAAAAATGATGAGTTATTTTGCTTTCATTACTATTAATTTATGGCAAAAACTTGCATGCATCATGATGCAAATAACATTATATGAGACGGGTCAGTCAAATCCGCTTTTGACCCGATCAACGCGGGTCAACCCATAAAAAAAAAAAACTGTCCAGAGTGAGTACCAACATTCCTATTAAAAAGTATCACAAAACATTCGAAAAGTACCATCTGTATCATTAAGGGGTCTGCTAGTTATTTTATACTAGTTTATTTAGTTCAAATTCTGATTTTTTTTTTCAGTTTTTATATTGTATGTGTTGAGATTAATCTAAAACAATCATCATTCCAAGAATTTGCAAAGGAAAGCAAAAACACGAGTTCGGTAAAATAAAAAGTACCATGTGGTAAGAAGAAAAGTATCAAGTACGATAAAGACATGTATCAACCTGAGACAGGCGCGTGGGCCTCACGCGCCGCGCGTGGGCGCCACGTGGCACGCCCGCATGGGGCCACACGTCCGCCTGAAATAGCCGGAAATAACAGTTGTTGTATGCAAGTGCACCTCCTTAATTTATTTGTAATGAGATCAGGAATCGGATTTATTTGGATTACCGGTGGGTTTACAATTTGGAATGAGAGGAGAAAGAAAATGGGGTGAGGAGGAAGATGTTGAGTTGGTGATGACACCTTTTCATTCTTGTTTTTGCAATTTCTTTTGAGTATATGTTTTTAATTGGTTTTTGAATAAATGTTTATTTAATTTAAAAGAATATTTAAGTAAATAATTAAATATTTATTTTTAAATAAAAATTAATAGTGGTGTGAAATGAAAAGTTACCGGTGTATTTAGAAACATACCCTCATGTAAAATAATCTGGTTATATGCAATTTCATTAAAAAAAATTAAAAAATTATAGATGAGTGATTGACCAGACACTAGTAAAACTGTCTCAACTTTGTTTTAAAATGTCCTTAAAAAAACTTTAAAACTCAGTAAAATATTGTTATATGATTGAAATTCAACATAAAATTCTACTACTATTACATTGCGTATGGGAAAATTGAAGAATAAACAAAATTAAATATAGTCCGGATATTATTTTTTAAAAATCCTTCGTGGAAATATCGCAATTCTTTGATAAATATACTGTATTTGGTATGACGAAAGAAACGATTATTGAAAAATATAAAAAGGTAGTGAGCACATACGTGTCATGAAATTGCTACTTGATTTATTCTTTTTAACTTTTATTAACAAATGAAAATTAAAATTGCTCTATATTCCAACTCATCTACATAATGAACAGAAAAAGTCATTAAATTCTCCAAACTCATACATCACCATCCAAAATTTCCACTGTTTAAAGGCTATATTGTATTAGTTTTAATTTGATCCACTACAAAAGCTAGTGCAGTCCTAATCACTATTTGAGTAGCTGCGAAACTTAGCTAGGTTATCGAGATCAAATGGCATCGAATTTAAATCGGCTCAATTATTAATCTATCTTGCCTACTAATCAAATTTATTTCTCCAATTTTATGGCAATAAGAGCTATAGCTGCCAAAAGTGTAGACCAAAAATTAAATTATGTATAGTTCTATCAGTTGAGACGGTGCAGATAACAAAGCATTTATTAATGTTGCATATTTGCATTCTTTTTTAGATCAAAATTAGGATAAGAAAGAAAAATAAAAACACACTCAAAAAAGGCAGGTAGGATTGCATTATATATATACATATAGGGAAAGGATCAAATGAGAACTCTTCCCTCAGGTGAGAACTAGGAACCAATCTTAGCCCTTGTTTGACTCAATCTGGACGGTCCAGATTAAATCAAATTTAAGTGGATGGGCGGTGGCATTCCTGTAATTTTTGGCAACTTTCTGGACGGAGGGGTAATATAGTAATTTAATAATTCTTCCCTTTTGTTCTGAGGCTAAAATGAGAATCGCATGAGACTAAAACTATCGAAGTAGGAGGCTAAAATTGATGTGACATTTTCCACTAGGGTTCACCGTTCCCAATTAGGGTTTATTAAGTTCCTGATCCCAACTAGTATTTATGAGATTCCTATTAGGATTCACTGTCCCCAAATAGGGTGTATTGCATTTCATTCCAATGAAATCATCGTTCCATTTTTGTTTATCAACACATGCTAAAATGAGAAATCCATGAGGCTAAAATGTGCGAAGTCGGATGCTAAAATTGAATCTGGGCAATTTCTGAGTTCAGTTCCGATTTTACCCTTAATGAGACGCGCGAATTGAAGATTTTCGCGATAATTACAAAAATACCACCGAAAATCTGGATGGATCTGGGGCGTCGATTTTGCAGGATGGACGGATGGGATCGGTTCCCGGTTCTCACCTAGCGACCGGTTCTCACCAGATCCCATCCCTATATATATATATATATATATATATATATATATAATTAAAATATCCAATTTGGTCCTACAACTATACCCGAAATTTCAGTTTGATCTCGAAATAAAATTTCAGCCCAAATCGATCCCTCAAATTTTTTAAAAGGTATCACGTTCATCCCTCCGTTAGTCCCTAAACTAATTGTCGTTAATGTGTGTTACTAACGGCGTTAATTTAAGGGAATATGTCCAAATTGGTCCTACAACTATACTCGAAATCTTAGTTTGATCCCGAAATAAAATTTTAACCAAAATTTTAATTATTCCATGTCGAATATTTTAATCTCGTTTTTCCTTTAGTAATAATTTTTTTATCTGACTAATCTTTTTCATTTTTTATTAATTAATAAAGTCTATGATTAATTTAAAGAAAGTCTCAAGATATTAAAATGATTGTGGATGATATAATTAGTAAATGTATATGTTTCAGGATCAAACTAAGATTTCGGATATAGTTGTAGAACTAAATTGGACCTTATTCCATATACATATAACCCCAAAATCATATTAAATAATTTAATGCACCAATTGTCGTCTGTAAGAAATTTATAATTTGTTTGAGCTTAACTCGCCAAGCATGCACCAATTGTATGTGTATCTTTGTATTTAACAAAAGTTAAAGGTTAAGGTGAATAGAGGTTTGACAAGTAAAATAAATAAAGTTATTATATTCGAGTTTAGTTAAAGTCTATATAAATTTAAATTGATGAACAATCGAACAAGCTCAAACACAATTTTTAAAGTTCAATATCATTTTATACAAGTTTAGAAAATTGTCTGATTAGCTATGTAACTTGATTCGATTTATTTATTAGATTATATTGTCTAACTCAATAGTCTTATTTTTAAAAAAAGTCTCACTAGCAAGCTCTTAGACAGTCAATTGTCCATCTTCTATTTTGGCTCAATGTAATATCTATCCAATTATAAGCCTTGACTTTGATGGAAATTAAATAGTATTGCATTGCTAAAGCCAAAGTTAATTTTTCTTAAAGGTAAATTTGTGTGAGACTGTCTAATGGATTTCTATTTAATTTGACCCATGAGATGGTCGATTTTCCCTTTTTTATTTTATTATTTTTTTTAGTGGTCCCCTCCCCCTCTCTATTATTCTTTTTCTTTTTCTTTTTCTTTTTTTCACTTTTTAATTTTTTTATAAATATATATTTAATTTTTTTAAATTAATTTAAAAATCCATGTTATGATTTATGTAGAAAATAATTCATTTTTTTTAATTAATTTAAAAGTTCACATTTTGATATGTGTAGAAAATAATTCATTTATTTTTTTCTTAACATGAAAACACTTCATAGCTGATGACTTTAATTCATATTAAATGATACTTCGACACATAATTAGTGATATTTTACTTTATACATGCATGTTGATACATGATGTCTAGAGAATCAACAAATATTCCAAAAAAGAAGATAAATGAATCAACTAAATTAAAACCTCAAAATATAATTTTTTTGAATTAATTCAAAAGTCCACATTTTGATTTATGTAGAAAATAATTCAATATTTTTTTGAATTAATTTAAAAGTCCACATTATGATTTATAGAATTCATTTTTTTCTTATCATGTGAAAATACTTCATAGTTGATCATACTTTAATTCATATTAAGTGATATTTCGACACATAATTAGTGATACTTTACTTCATACATAGTGATACATGATGTCTAGAGAATCAACAAACATTCAAAGAAAGAAAAGAAGATAAATGAATCAACTAAATTAAAACCTCACATTATAATTTGTGTAGAAAATTATTTCATTTATTTTCTTCTTAGCACGTGAAAATACTTCATAGTTGATGATACTTCAATTCATATTAAGTGATATTTCGACATATAATTAATGATACTTTACTTTATACATAGTGATATTTTACTTTATACCTAGTGATACGCGTGTTACCGGGCACATTGGCTAACTGTTTTTGCTGATTTGGATGAGTTTTTTGAGCGGGTTTAAATCTTATTTGATTCGTCTAACACAAGAGACTCGCTAGACGGCCTCATACAAGATTTTATCTTTTCCTTAATTATTATAGGTGACGTTACAGTCCAACTCAAAATCAAAATGTCTTTGACTGGGATTCTCCCAAATGAATTGTATAAATAAAGAAAAAATAGTGTGACAAACCTAAGAGTTCTGAAAATCACATACTGATAACTCAGGGACCGGAGCCTCATCAAATGTTCAATGTTGACATATTAAATTTATGTGTCTTTGACTGGGATTCTGTATTATTAAATTTAGACACAATTTTGGCCATTAGTTGTAATTTTTGCCAATTTGTCAATTTGGTGAAAATTGAGTAGCTTATTAATATCTAACCACCTTCATTAAACTCTATAGACTATATTTCACTTTGATCAAAATTTTTAAATAGTCATTTTTACTTAATAAATTATGTAAATAGCCACTTTTTAAAAAAATAATGTATCTAGTCATTATGAAAAAAAGTACTATAATATCCTTACTTTCATATTTAATATTAAGAAATATTATATGTGTATATATATAATATATATTCATATATTAATAAGATTTGGGGAAAAAAGATCTGATTTTCTCTCTCTTCAATCTATAACGTCGTTCTCTCCCCACTCGTCTCTCTCCTTTTCAATCGTTGTTTTATCATTTGGAACAAAACTACAATTAGCGAAGATCAAAAGCTATGATTTTTGAAGATTATCACTATTTTTCATCTCTGTAATCACCGTTTCATCAATAAATTATCTGATGCAAAGTCAAAAATTAGGGATTCAATGCGAGTTAGGTAATTTTAAAAAATTCTGTTGACATCGCGTGTGTTGTTTTTTGCGTCAATAAGATATGATCTTTATGTATATGTACTCTTTTTATTGATCTACATATTAAGTTTTTATTTTTCTTTGTTTGGAAGTGGTGGAAAAATTGAATGTTTTTTGGTATACGAATCAATTTCTTTCGGTACACGAGTATTGGAGTAGAATAGTGCACCAATTTATTTATAACGTGTGGAATATCAATTTTTTTACTGTTGCACAATTACACGAATTAGCAAAATAATGAACTCGTGCGTATCTATGAATTTTTGAAGTAGTGCATGAATACACGAATAAATATACTAATGCAGTCGTGTTTCAAGTTAATATTCAACTGCTACACGAGTACATGAATGAGCATAATCGTGTTCTCGTGTATTGAATTGTTATATTGAATTATTCGTGTACTCGTGTAGTAGTTGAATATTTAACCAATGCACGATAACACGACTTGAATTACTCGTGTCGTAACACTCGTGTACTCGTGTTGCATTATAATTTTGATTTAAACACTAGTATATAATCTTCCTACTCGTGTAAAATTCATGCACCACTAGATTAACTAACTATTGTCTTTGTGCATCACATGCAACTCCAAAGGGAGAAAAACAAACTATATACTCGTGCATCATGTTTATGATAAAGGTCGAATTGTTACCTCTTCAGAGAATTGTTCGTTATGAGGATGAGGTTGTTCGAAATCATCGTCCATGATTGTTCAGTGACTATTGAATCTTGTAGTTTTTTCAGTTTTTAGTGTTGATACTCGACTTCAATGGTGGCGACTGGCGAGATATATTTTTAGTTTGAGCGTGAGAAAATATCAATGTGAATCAGCGTTCTTTGTTTTCGGGTGTGATAAAAGATTACTATGAATCTGATTTGTTTTTAAATATATTAGATTATTATGAATTTAATTTGTTTTTAAATATATTATGGTATTTTTATTTTAGGAAATACTAATGTTAAAAATACATTATTTTCAAATATTATTTATATGGAAATAAGGGTATTAATGTATATTTACATCCTAAAAGACTAAATACATCATTTTTTTAAAAATTAACTATTTACATTATTTACTAAGTGATAATGGCTATTTACCTCTATTAACACTTTCACTTTTATAGAAATAAGAAATTATGACCTGTAACGGGCGTGTCCCTCAATTTTTATTAAAAAAATATTTAAGAAAGAGAAAGTTAAAGAGTTCTATTTTTTTTGTCTTCCGTTTTTGGCACCATTGAATGCAATGTAAACTGTCAAAATTGTATACCAATATCATTTTCCACTTAAAAAACTGTCTAAATTAATTATTAAAGTGAATTGGATTCAACTCTTAAGGTTAGATCATTACTTTTCGAAATACTCACAGTCTCATCCTTACAATTTCATTGAAAAGATACATAGTAGAATATGTCTCACTGAACAATATGACGAGGCATATATTAGTCCCTTCAATTCACAGTAATTGTCGTTTTAGAAAAATACAACATATTAATAAAATTAATAATCAAGGTCATATTCGAACACATAGGTTTTAATTATTTCCATTTTGAGTTTTCAATATATCCAGTTTAATTTCGGCATTCGGCTCTCCTGGGATTATTCATTGTGGTTGGAACAATTTTGGTGTGCATGGGTTTTGCCTTTAATTTGAATTGAGCTGAGCTAATGTGGAGTGGTGAGGGAGGGCGCAGGAATTTGCTTCCCACTTTGTTTGGCTGAATGTGGATTCAGCTTATAAATTATATGGTTTTCTTGTTACGTGCTTCCTATGACTATGAGCATCATGGTTTCTTGGCGTCTTAATTAAAACTAGATGGATTCGTATTTTCCTCTATTTGTAGGGGATTCTTTTTCAAATTTCGCAAATTAATCGAGAGGTAATATAATCAAGTTGTTGATATGGGCCATATTGATTCTCTTGTTATTTCTGATGTCTTTGGTTTTAGATATCTCTAGGGTTCTAAATCTCGTCAATATTTTGTTCTAGAAAGGTACTCTTTTTTCCTTTGAGTTTTCATCAAATATTTTAAGGAGGAGGACTTGCCCCTCATAGATTTCGATTCGTGGTTTCTTGGGATGTTAGGTTTTCTTTTCTTTTTCATATATATAAGTTATTTTAGATCCCACTGTAAAGATATATATGATTGAAAACTTTGTAAATAGAAATTGAGTATGAATAAAACACGCATGTTTCAGTATTTTAAATAGTAAAAGTTGGAAATTTTCATTTACAAATAAAAAGAAACAAGGACAATAACTGTTAAGTTAATCAAATAGTGATATAATGCTAAAGAATTAGGAGGGCTCAACCTCAAGCATGGAATCTACCGATAGTTGAGGGAGGTACAATTTAATTAGGTTAGGGTGAGGGCGACGTACAATCAAGTAAAGTACAAGCCTAGGTGAGCTATAAAATTAAATACATAGGAGGTCAGGCTGCATGCACATATACAATATATATTACAACAAAGATAGATATAAATATACCAATTTTCTCAAATCTTGTTTGTTTCACCTCTCCAATCCTCTTTCTCTCTCTACATCAAGATTGTTGAACAGTTGTTGTTAGTAATAAGAGAGAGAGAGAGAGAGAGAGAGAGAGAGAGAGAGAGAGAGAGGTAGCAAAGCTAAAATGTGCATTGCTGTGTTTATGTGGCAAGCACACCCTATCTACCCTTTTCTTCTCTTGCTGAATAGGGATGAATACCACAACAGGCAAGTTCGTTTCTGAATTAATAATCTACAAAGTAATTAATGTTATTACTCAACCAAATTAATCTTAATCTTGATTGTATGTACGTACTAATTTATATTGTAGGGCTACGAAGCCGATGGGGTGGTGGGACGGCGGCGAGATAGTGGGTGGAAAAGACGAGGTGGGCGGAGGAACGTGGCTGGCGGCCTCCAAACAAGGGCGGCTGGCCTTCCTGACGAACGTGTTGGAACTCCACACCCTCCCCGAGGCCAAGACTCGAGGGGACCTGGTCATCCGTTTCTTAGAGGTATGTATGTTGGATCAGTGTTGAGTGTAAATAAGTTAGAAAATGAATTAATCATGCATGCATGCATGCAGAGTAAGAAGAGTCCGAAGGCGTTTGGTGCGGAGTTGGGTAAAGAAGCAAATGAGTACAATGGGTTCAACCTAATAGTGGCAGATCTGGTGACCAAATCAATGGTGTATATCTCAAATAGGCCTAAAGGGGAGCCTCTCTCCATTGAAGCAGTGCCTTCCGGCATTCACGTCCTCTCCAATGCAATGCTCGACTCGCCCTGGCCTAAGGCGGAGCGCTTGGAGACCACCTTCAAACTACAACTTGATCGTTACGGTGGAGGCGAGATACCGGTCAAGGAGCTCGTCGAGAAGCTCATGAGGGACACTCACAGAGCTGATGAGAACAACCTGCCCAATATATGCCCTCGCGATTGGGAGCTCAACTTGAGCTCCATTTTTGTTGAAGTAGACACTCCATTGGTAATTAATTAATACATATATATATATATATATATATATATGAAATATTAATTCATGCATGTTTAATTTGATGAATTTGTAGGGAAAATATGGAACAAGAAGCACTGCTGCATTGACTGTTAGAGCTAGCGGAGAAGCTAGCTTTTACGAGATATATCTTCAAGGAGATGAATGGAAGCACCACACACTAAACTACTACATCCAAAAACTGTGAATTCACATCCTTGTGCTTCACAATATTTTTATTGCTGTCTGTTTTCCATTAATTGTACAACTTAATTATTCCATTTTATAGCATTAATTAAGGCCAAAACTGTACTAGTATTTAAAATATTGAGTTTTTAGGCCACAATTGATTTTATTATGCACCACCAATACAATATATATATATATATATATTGCACTACATGTTGGAAATAATTAAATATGCATAGGTTGTCTTAAGGGTTGTCCAATTAAAGTTATCTAAATAAAGTTTTAATTTCGACTAAAGGAAATATCATATGATCATGAAATTAAAAAAAAAATTATTTTTTTTAAAAGTATTACCGTATTAACTGTTCCAAAGATACTACCGTGTTAATTTTCAAATAAAAATTTTCAAGAACTCATAACTATAAATCTTTTTGAGCCTATGTGGAATGATATATTTGTACTCACATAATGTTTTACATATTTTATCTGTCAATATTGATTTTGAAACACCTTTTAGATGATAAGTCATTGTTGGATACAATTTTAGGAAAAATGGTACGACAAAACAAACGATTATTGAAAAATATAAAAAGGTAGTAAGCACGTACGTGTCATGAAATTGCTACTTGATTTATTCTTTTTAACTTTTATTAACAAATGAAAATTAAAATTGCTCTATATTCCAACTCATCTACATAATGACCAGATAAAAGTCATTAAATTCTCCAAACTCATACATCACCATCCAAAATTTCCACTATTTAAAGGCTATATTGTATTAATTTTAATTTGATTCACTACAAAAGCTAGTGCAGTCCTAATCACTATTTGAGTAGCTGCGAAACTTAGCTAGGTTATCGAGATCAAGTGGCATCGAATTTAAATCGGCTCAATTATTAATCTATCTTGCCTACTAATCAAATTTATTTCTCCAATTTTATGGCAATAAGTGCTGTAGCTGCCAAAAGTGTAGACCAAAAATTAAATTATGTATAGTTCTATCAGTTGAGACGGTGCAGATAACAAAGCATTTATTAATGTTGCATATTTGCATTCTTTTTTAGATCAAAATTAGGATAAGAAAGAAAAATAAAAACACACTCAAAAGAGGCAGGTATGATTGCATTATATATTTATATATATGGGATAAGGTCCAATTTGGTCCTACAACTATACCCGAAATTTCAGTTTAGTCCCGAAATAAAATTTCGGCCCAAATCGATCCCTCAACTTTAGAAATCACGTTGTTTGCGCAACAGCAGCAGGGTCAATTTGCAGACATGATTCCCACCACACCAGATGTCTAATTTCGACATGCGATCTACCGTTGGAAAGCCTTTTGAGTGTAAAACACATTAGGCTTGGGTTTTGCAACATTTGGTAGCCGATTCAGATGCAGATCAGGTGAGAACAGAGACTGCCCTGTGCGCTGATCAGCAATCTTGCAGCCGAGAGTCCGGGACTTTTCGGCGACGAATTTACAACAACGAACAGTTGAAATTAAAGGGCTCGGAGTGAGCTTTCTAGTGGTGTTCTCGATTTTGGGATTCTTCAACTTTTTGAAGGTCAATTGAAGTGTTTAGTGAACCTAGAGCTCGTTGCGAACTTAGATTCAATTTAAGAATTTCAGATTCTTCCTAAATTAATTTTCAGAATTTAGTTTAAGGCCATGTGCTTTCTGAAGTTTTGACTTTCAACAAAAAAAATGAAAAAGATGAAAAAACAAAAAAAAAAACCTACAAAAATAAGATTATTATTTTTTTTTTGCAATTGGTGGTAGAGAAATTACAAACTCAAAACAACGAGCAACTTGACTTTGAAATCAACAATAAATTCGACATAAGTAACAATTTGTGCTCAAATGATGTCGACCGAATATATATATATATATATATATGTGTGTGTGTGTGTGTGTGTTGTATATTGTTGGCCCATTTGTTACGGCCCACTTACCTTGGCCCATCTCCTCTCATTTATTGGCCCGAGAAACAAGCCTTGTCTTAGAGCTTTGTGCGCGCTCTTACATTCTCACTGTTTACAGTCCCAATTTGTCTAGATTTCTTAGTGGTCTCCTTGTGCGAGTAGCCTGGGATAGCAGTGGGTATGTCGTGGGTTTGGCTGGAAGCTTGAGCCGTTGTGAGGATTGTGTGTGGTCTGCCTTCTTTACCTTTCTGGTCTCGGTGTGTGCTGGTGACTGATTTGGATGAGTCTTTGGTCTCAGGTAACCCTGAGCCTTGCTGCGACCTTCCTCGCTGTTTTCTTAGTCCCTTGAGGGACGAACGAACTGATCTGCCAGCGGCGGAAAGCAAGAGAAGTAACCTCTGGAAGTCTGATACCCTACAGTGGTATCAAAGCCACGAGGACGCTCTTTGGAGGCACCCTCCGTCGCCCTTCGGGATACCGTCCGAACACCTGTGTATAAGAACAACCGGTAAGTCAGGAATCCCAACTGTGAGGGTTCTTACTCTGATATTGTACTCTTAACCCTAGAAAATTAGGGTTTTGGTGCTCTCTTGAGATCTGTGTGCATCTCTTTGTGAATCTATGTGATTTTTGCCCTATTTTCATCTTATCTCTATGATTCCTTGAAATTGGCTGTGAATCTCTGTGATTCTTTGGGTATTGCTGGTCCTGGCTCTGTGTTTTGGCTCTCTTTGCTTCCGCTTCTATTTTACTGGTGTTGGTTTTTTTTGGAGAGTGTGTTGTGTGTATCTCTTTCACCCATAATCAGGACACAAGTGAACTCTGTACGACAGGTTAACATGCTTGTAATCTGGGCTCTCCGTGTCTTCCTCACTACTTGTGAGAGTGCATTGATTTTATCTCCCCTTCGTCTATCCCTAAATTTGTCTTTGGGGCTCTGTGATCTCTATCTTGGTTGTTTGTGCCTACCCGTGTGATTGCTATGGGTTCTGCATATCATACTATTCCTTTTGATGGCAAAAGTGATTTTCAGATTTGGAAAACCAAAATGGAATGTATTCTCATAAAAGAAAAGGTTTACAAAGCTGTTCTTGATGGATGTGATAGAAATAAAACTGATGATAAGAAATTGAGATGAATGCAAGTGCTAGATCTTCAATTTTGTTCAGTCTCCATGATTATGTGATGAGACAAGTTGTTGGTGTTACTTGTGCTAAAGAACTGTGGGGAAAATTAAATGAACTATACACTCAAACCTCTTTTCAATCTCTATCTTTCCTGCAAGAAAAGTTTTTCAAATTTAGGCTGGATATGTCAAAAGATATCAATGCTAACCTGGATGATTTTAACAAATTAATTCAGGCTATGAAATTGGGAGAGGATGATACAATTGAAAAGTATTCTGCAACTGTGCTCATAAATGTTATTCCTAATAAATTCAATGATGTTAAATCTGTTATTAGATATGGCAGAGATGTGGTTACTTATGATATTGTGGCAAATGGTCTTAAATCCAAAGAAGATATGAAACATGGGTCTAGCTGCAGTAGCAAGAATTCTGGTGAAGTTTAGCATGTTAGAGGAAGAACTTCTGAAAGATCTAAGCCTAATCATGTCTCTGATAAGAAAAAGTTTAGATCAAAATGATAAAGTCATGCAAGGCATTGAAGGCCTTGAACCCGAGCTGCAATTCAAAGGTCCAATGACGCGACTTCGAGCAAAGAAATTACAAGATTATCTACAAGTGTTGATTCGCAAGAAGTTCGAAGAATTGGAAGATGCAAAGGGCAGTCATGTGCTAGTTAATTTATTAACTAATGAAGATCAAGATCACACCATGGAGAATATAACTTGAAGAGTTGAAGAAGAGAGCAAGAAGAAGTGCACGTGTGCATGAAGATGTCGACGTGCATAGAGCTTATTTTCGCCCTTTAATTAATTTAATTAAGGGTTAATTTTTATCTAGACTATAGTATTTATTTAATTAATTTAAACTATAGTTTAGATCAGTTTTTATTTAATTTTGATGTAATTTTCGTCCCTTTTTATTTAGGTTTGACTAGAATCTATATATATATTAAAGCAAAATCGCAGGGGTAAAATAGTCATTAAAAAATCAGTAAAAATTTAATTGACAAATATATTTTCTACCAAAAAAATGTATGATAATGTCCGTGGTGAAATTGGTTGACCGGTTTAAGTTTAACATCTGCTTTAACGCATGTGTGTGAGTTCGATTCCTTTTAGCGCATTTTCGTTTACACTTTTTTTTAGCTTTAAAACTTTTTTTTAAGCTTAAAACACTTTCGCCCAAATAATCATTAGTTACACATGATAAAGTATAATCAACCATTCATCTCTCAATTATATATAGGTATGATTTGTTCACACACACACACACACACATTTAATTACAGATCCCAAAAACATACATTTTTTATTTTATTTTAATCTATACATATATTAAGGCAAAATTGTGTGATAGACAATGATTTTGCTATAAACCGTTGTCTATCAAACGATTTAATAATTATATTTTGGACAATGCTTTTTATATAATAGACAATGATTCTAAGTTAATAGATAACAATTTTGAGTGAATAGACAACAATAGTGACATTTATTATTGTAAATTTTTCTTCTTCTTCTTTTTTTTTTTTTTTTTGCATTTAACATGACAGTTTACATTATAAGCGTTGTATTTTAACAATTTTTTGCAATCTTTTTTTATTATTTTTTACTTGGAAATTTGAGATTTATAATATTTTTTATTTTATTTTTATATGCATAGGTGAATGATTTGTATAGTACTCTACATTTATCGCATAAAAAAATAGATTTGATTTATGTTGTGCTATAATAATAATGATGATGATGATGATGATGATTTATTTTTCTATTTTAATTTCATCATTTAAAATATTTAAAAAATTATATTTTTTATACCTATCATATATTCAAAGACATCAAATGTTCTTTAATCTTGGACAATTATACATTGCTTTTTATAAAATTGTGTCGTTTGAAATATTTCAATTCGATCTTTCTAACAAGGAATTTCATTTAGTTCCTAAAATTTAATTTTCTTTTTGTTTGTCGTAACTACACAAAATTAGTCTTCTTATCTAATCAATTAACATATGTGCATATCGTTTTATTAATTTTAAAAATTAAGCACAACATATAAAATTCAAAAATAATCATAATATTACAAATTTTTAAAAATAATAATTATTTATGCACTGCACATGAGAAATACTAGTTATATTTAAGGCATATTCCTACCTTGAATAGAATTCTAGTTTCGGTATTTTTCTAGTATAGTTAGAGATCTTTTTGGATCAGATTTTAGGCCATTTTTCTTCATTATTTTCGTGCATATTAAGCCCTAAAAATAGGGAAACCATGTTACTTTGATATTTTAGACATTATTGATTAAATTTGCTTTTGCATTCAATTTGTGTCTCAACCGTTTAAAGCTTTTGATTATTTTCTTGAAAATACTCATTCTTGAAGCCTAGCAAACTTTGAGTCATACATCAAGGGAACGTTCTAATTCACACGAGGAATTAGGGTGAACTCGCTATCTGAAGAACAACTTTGAGATTTGTTTTCGTCGTACAAGATACATCGGAGATTAATCGGGTTGCAATTCAACAACACCATCATCGTCCATCATCATCCACGACATCCTTCCATCCTTCATCGACATTCGCAGCCTTCTCATCCATCCAAGACCTGATCGTGTGTTGATCATCAAGGGTTCGGTCCGATACACGTTCAATTCATCATGTTTTCCATCTATACGATAAGTCCTATACATCCTTAACATATCCTATCTTCTCTAACTATTCTTAACCCATAATTCCCATCCCAAATACACCTGATTTCCAGCCATAATATTCGTTCCATATCAGCCCCTTTTTGTTGGATTTTGTGTATCATTTTTGTGTCATAGTTTAAGTGTCGTAATTAGGTCTAGATTGTTTTATTAAATCGTTTGAGTCCTTTAAATTCTCTGAATTTAGTTCGTTGTTTATTTGAGTCATAAAGTAGGGTTGAATCCTTCCTTAGTTGGCATGTTCATTCCTAGAAATCTTCCGCGCGTTCTCCTATCCTGTACAAATTGTCCGAGTTACATCACAAAATCTAGAACTGGAAACAGAAAGTGCTATAATTGCAATAAATCTAGTCACTATGACAATAAATGTGATAAGCCTAAGAAAATCAAAAGGAAGTATGAAAATTCCAGTGACAATCATGCAAATGTGGCTATTGATTCTGAGAATTATGGTGATGTTCTCATGGTCTCTGATATGTTCTCTGAACCCTATGTGAACTCTGTGTCAAATTCTCTGTCTGAATCTGAATGGCTTATTGATTCTGGATGCACTTTTGATGTCTCCATATAAATGCATATTTTCTAAACTGGAAGCCGTTGAGAATGGTTTTGTGACTATGGCTAATGAAAGAAAAGGTCCAGTTGTTGGCATTGGTGAAATTTGTTTAAAATTTAAAAATGTCAAATATGTCCCTGATCTGAGATATAACTTGATATCTGTTACATGTTTAAGTGATGATGGTTTACTTTCTAAGATTGAAGTGGATGGAATTAAATTCTTGAAAGGTGCTATGGTGGTGTTTAAGGCCCCTAGACAACATAATCTGTATGTTTGCAATGCTAGCCCCTTGAATTTGGTCCATTTAATGTTAAACTCTGTGCAAAGTGATAAAACCATGTTATGGCATGCTAGATTAGGGCATATGAGTCATAAGGGTCTGAAAATGTTGCATAAATCTAGTGCTTTTGGATCTGATCACATTTCTGACATGTCTTTCTGTGAAAATTGTGTGATGGCGAAACAACATAGGGTTCAATTCCCTGTCTCTGGCTCCCATAAATCTCATACTAGCTCTGATATTCTTGAATATTTACATGTTGATATATGGGGTCCTACTAAAGTTGATACTCATGGTGGAAATTGGTATATTTTATCAATTATTGATGATTTTTCCAGAAAAGTGTGGGTTTTTCTAATGAAAATAAATCTGATGTTTATGATAAATTCTCTGCCTGGAAACTTCAGATTGAAAACCAAACTGGTAAAAAGATTAAAACCTTGAGAATAGATAATGGTCTTGAATTTTGCAATGCTTTGATTGATGAATTATGTGTTGAGTTTGGGATTAGGAGACACAAAACTATCCCCTATACCCCTCAGTAAAATAACATTGCTGAGAGAATAAATAGAACTCTTCTTAAAAGAGTTAGAAGCATGCTTGCTTCATCTGGTTTGTCCAAAAAGTTTTGGGGTGAAGCAGTTGCCACTGCTGCCTATCTAGTTAATAGGTCCTCCTTGTTAGTTTTGTATACTGGAAGACTTGTCTTTGTATACTTTTCTGATGATATGATGATATGAAATGAAAGTTATTGTAGTCACTGTTTGCATTTAGATTATGTTCTATAATTATTTTATGCAATGTTCCATATACTTACATTGTAGATGATATGGTGTGGGGAGTCACACGGTAAAGATCATATCATTAGAACCTTATAATGTATTAAAGAGCTCACGGCTTAGATGGTCCTGAACACACCATCGGTACACCGTAGAATAATCTGATAAGTTAGTTTATCTTGGATAACTGATTATTCTAGTACACTGGTTAGTGTATTGAGGAGGATCACGATAGGATACTATTCTCTGTCTCTGACCCAGTTGCTGAGAGAATAAAGATCCACAGAGTTCGGGTTCTGAACTCATGTGATATTGGCGAGCATATGTGTGTGTTGTTTATTACTTTGATTTATCAATGGGTGAGATCTTTTCGTAGATCGAATTCGATATCTTGGGTAATAATAATGTATACATGATGTCTCGAGCAGTATGCATGAGCACTGTGTCCTGGTGCGCTAGGTTGATGATGCTCTCTTGAGGAAGCACAAGTTCATGTTGAAACCCTGCAGGTGGAATTTATTTTGTACATGAATAAAGCTTGTGTGGTACTACTCAAGGTTTTAGATGTTAATTAATTATAGCTGTCAGAGGCTTACATAATTAATTAATGAACATTATATCTTAAACACGGGGAATGGCTGGACTAAAGGAGAAAGCATATTCGTAAATATGTATTAAATTGGTAGGTCAGTTTTACTTCTTTAGTGGAATAAAAGTAAAACTTAATTTAATTAATTATATCCTAGGTTTATTGGATATTGGATATTAAATAAATTAGTAGGCCAATTTAATATTCTTCTAGATCACTGTTGTAGCCCAATTGACTGAAAGTGGACTGAATATTGAACTTGAGATAGAGGGCCCAGCCCAATAAGGCTGGAACATGAAATTTCGCCCCTCCCTATATATAAGGGGAGGGGGGGCACGAAATTTTCATGAATTTATTCATTGGAAATCAGCCCCTCTAAGTCTCTCAAAGTTATCCATAGATTTCACAACTCTATCTAGTAGATTTCAGCCCACTCTGAATCTAGATACAGTCCGGGAATACAACAGAAGATCTTGGAGTGGAATACTGTGGTGCACGATTTTGAGGTCATAGGTGGCGCCATTACTGTGCTCATTCAACAGCAAGATTAGATCTTTAATCTTGTCCACAGACCGTCTATCGATTTGTAAGTAGATTCATTTTCTATGTCTTCCGCTTTATTAGAATCGAATCTGCTTTGCATGCTTTTTGATTAGACTGTGATAAACATGCATGTTACATAAAATTATGATTTGCATGAACATGGATTAATGAACAACCAAATGATCCTGCGGTGGTTTAATTCGAAAAAACCCCAACAACTGGTATCAGAGCGGGTTTTGGCACTGTTCTAGAATTAATTCTTACATAAATTTCGAACTACATATTAAATTTGATGATAAATTTATGGTGTTTAAATTTTCAGATTTAATTGGCATGTGTTTCGATTTTATGGTATTCAAAACTTGGAAGAATTTGAGATGTAAAAATCGAAAATTCTAGTTTTGAGGTATATGAATTTTCGGCCACTGTGGAATAAAGATTTGGGATGATATTTGATGATCTTCAAATTTCCAGATTTTATTTCACATGGTTCGAAAATTTGGATGTCAAAAATTTCGATTTTTGATGTGTATAAAATTCCCTAATTTGTTCTTTTAATTTTCAGTCATATTAATTAAAGAATAGATGATGTTTTGATCAAGATCAAATTTCCAACTTTAATTTGGAGTAGGATCGAAAATTTAGTATGATTAGAATAGGTTTTGGTGATTTTTGATGTATATCAAAAGTTACAAAATTCTAATCAAAATAGGTTTGAAATTAGAATTTTAAATTTGGTAATTTTTGAAGTGGATCAAAATTTCCAGATTTATTATTTGGTAAATTTCGAAACTTATGTTTATTTTATTTGGAATAGTTTTTTGATTAATGTCAAAATTTCCAAATATGTTACTTAATGTAATTTTAGATTTTGTTAAATTAATTTGGAGAAGATTTTGATGAAAATCAAATTTCCAGATTTATTTAATGATGGTTTTCGAAAATTATGGTTATTGGATTAAGATTTGATGTTATTTGATGTATATCTTAATTTACCTAATTTTAATCTAGATAGATTTGAAAATAGAATTTTAAATTTGGAAGAATTTGAAGTGGATCAAATTTCCAGATTTATTATTTGGATATTTTCGAAATCTATGTAATTAAAATTGGATAAGGTGCTTTTTGGATATATACAAATAATTATCAAAATCCAATTGTGATAAGAATTTTATTTTGGATAAGTTTTGGAAGATTTTGGATTGGAATCAAATCTCCAAACTTTATCCTTAAAGATTTAGATTCTTATGGATAATATTTGGATTAGATTTTTGATTTATATCAATATATCCAATTATTATTTAATTAGGGTGACTTAGAAAATATTAAATAAATTTGGTGGATAATTATAAATAATTTCCAGATTTATTTAAGTGATATTTTCGAAATATACAAGTTAAATTGGTGGATAATTATTTTAATTTTCAATTTTTATCTTGTGGATAATATCGAATTAATTAATTTAATTAATTGTAAAATTCGAATATTATTTAATATTCATGCATAGATATCATATGTTATTTTATGTGGATCATATAATACATGATTGTTGGTTTTGTAGACTGTGTTTGTTTCCAGGTTTACCAACTATCATGGCTCCTTTATTTTATGTGATGTATGTTTATGTTGAATGGATGTTGGCCGTATGCCGGTTTGGCTACGTGATTTTAATCCATGAGAAAATCCATGGATTAGGTCTAGGTTTTATTTTACGTTGGTTTAATGTAATAGATATAAAGCTGTTAGACCAAGTTTTTGAGTTGTAATTTTTATTCTAGAAATATTAGATTTTTCCTTTCGGAATAGATAGTCTGTATTGAATAAAGATCGGAGATCAACTCAAAAGAAGGAAAGTGGTTCAGCACCAAAAAGGAAGGTTCACCGGTTCACGTCCCGAAACCCTAAATGGAGCTAGGATTTTCGGCGAGGCGCGGTGAAGGGGCGGCGGTTTCAAAGCCTGTTCCGGAGCTGACTTTTCAGTTTTATCTCATCAATCAACATGAGATATAAGCCATGATAGTTGGAATATTAATGTTGCTTATTATGTTGAAGCATGCAATGGATGTTTATCATTTTATGTGATGTTTGCATGTTCGATAATGGGATAAAATGAAACCTCAAACATAAATAACTAAGTGGGAGAGATTCATACTAAAGTATGTAGAAAATCTCATACGGTCTCCATTAAAATCTGGTTTAATTGAGAAGTGATGGGTATGCGCGTTGACATCGGTCTTCCTCCATATCGGATGTGTCATATCACAGATTTCTCTAGAAATTAAATCTCCTAAAAGGATAGCTGTAGAACACTATTAGGACTAACTGACTCCTCCATCTGGAGCGGTTAAATTCGAGTAGTGATCTTGGTGCGAAGATAATGGTGTGCACACTTAGATGTAATTTATTGATAAACATCCACACGATCGTGGCTTATCAGTTAGACGATTACATAACCGTGTTAATTATCCGGCTATTAATTTGCTTGTTGTAAGGAAACTCAACTGGAGGCAAATTAAAGGTTTAACCTATTTAAGAATGGATTTTATAAACGTCCACACTATCGTGGCTTATAAAAGACGTTTTTAAAGTGTCGGTGGAAAAGTATATAATTTTTATGAGGTTTTTGATTATATACTGTTTATCCTAAACTTGTTATGTGACTGTACTGCATGTTTAATTTCAGTTATTTCATATCATCAATGGCACTCTCCAATCTGTCCTCAATCCTCAAAGAAAACAAACTTGTTGGTGAAAACTACAATGACTGCATGTTTATCATTTTATGTCCTCAATTCGGTCATCAGAACCGCTTGGCACGCCATTTGGCAATGAAGAAGCTAATGGATGCGAGAATGTCTGACTCCACACCTATTAGGGATCACGTTCTCATGATGATAGGGTATTTATCTGAGATCGAGACCTTGGGTGGAGAGCTAGATGGCGACTCTCAAATCGACATTGTTCTTCATAGCTTGTCTTCGAAGTTTGAGCAGTTCAGGCTGAATTTTAACATGATTAAAAGGGATGTCAGCCTGACTGAACTGCTCATAGATCTTCAGGCGGCTGAATTGCTCCAAAAGAGCAATCCTGAGGCCCACATAGCTGAAAAAGGAGCGTCTTCTTCTGGTGGAAAAAGGAAGAAGAGAAACGCACCTAAGAAGGCTGCAGATGAGGCACCTAAGGTGAAGAAGCTAAAGGCAAAGATTCCTCCCGAGGAATTCAAGTCGAAGACTAAGTGCTTCAAGTGCGGCCAACCAGGTCACTGGAAGGCGGCGTGTCCTAACAAGAAGAAGAAGAGAGGTACATCTCACACTCTGGTTGTGGAAACATGTTTAGCAACTTGTTCTACCCAGTCATGGGTAGTAGATACTGGAGCTACTGATCATGTTTGCATGTCTTTACAGGGATTCCTGGTAAAAAGACAGCTGAGTGAGGACGAGATCACCGTCTACATGGGCAATGCTACGAGAGTGGCGGATGTTGCAGTGGGAGACGTTGTTTTACCTTTCAGTAGTGATAGAACTTTGGTTTTGAAAGATTGTCTTTATGTGCCTGGTTTTAGGCGAAACTTGATTTGAGTTTCTAAATTGATTATGGATGGATATTCTGTTTCTTTTGATAACAAAGTAGTTATCTTTAGTGGTAAACATTTTATTTGTTCTGGCACATTGGATGGACACTTATACTTTCTTAAACCAACTGAAAACACTACGCAAAGACAACTGTTGAATACGTCGATCACAAACCCTAAACAAGAGAAAAGAACCTTCAGAATTGAATCAAACCTATCTTTGGCATCTAAGGCTAGGTCACATTAACCTTAAGAGGATACAAAGGCTTGTAAACGATGGACCATTGTCTTCTTTGGTACTGGAATCGTTTCCTTTGTGTGAATCCTGTTTGGAAGGTAAAATGACCAAGCGTCCTTTCCAGTCAAAAGGAAATATATCCGAAGGGCTATTAGATTTGATTCACTCTGACCTATGCGGCCCTATGTCAGTTCAAGCTCGAGGAGGGTACGAGTATTTCATCACTCTCATTGATGATTACTCTAGATACGGTTATATCTACCTGTTACGTCGCAAGTCTGAATGCTTTGAGAAATTCAAAGAGTTTAAGGCGGAAGCGGAGAAACGAACAGGCAGAAGTATCAAGTCACTACGTTCCGATCGTGGTGGCGAGTACCTCTCAAGCGAATTTAGGGATTACATGGCAGAGAGTGGGATTACATCCCAGTTGACTGCGCCTGGAACGCCACAGCAGAATGGCGTGGCGGAAAGAAGGAATCGTACATTGTTAGAGATGGTTAGATCGATGATGAGTTATTCTGAGTTGCCTATTTCATTCTGGGGATATGCCCTGGAAACAGCAGCCTATATTCTTAACTTGGTTCCATCGAAATCAGTTCCTGCTACACCTACAGAATTATGGACTGGACGAAAGCCCAGTTTGAACCATATTCGGATTTGGGGTAGCCCAGCACACGTGTTGGACAAGGAAGCTGATAAGCTGGCTCCTCGTACTGATGTAAGGCTGTTCGTTGGATATCCTAGAGGAACGAAAGGTGGTTTGTTTTATAGTCCTAAGGATCAGAAGATCATTGTTAGCACCAATGCTCGATTCTTAGAGGAAGACTATGTCATAAACCACAAACCAAGGAGTCACATCATCCTTGAGGAGTTAAGGGGTAGATCGAATCCTACACCAGTTGTACAAGAAGAGGAACCACCAAACACTGCACAACGTGTCACAGAAGTACAGGAACTGCCTCGTCGCAGTGGGAGGGTTGTACGCCAACCTGATAGATTCATTGGTCTGGGAGAGGCTTCAGATTTCCCAGAGGGTCTCAATGAATTGGATCCCATGACCTATGACGAGGTAATTCGAGATAAAGATGCAGATTCTTGGAAAACTGCAATGGAGTCTGAGATTGGATCTATGGATCACAATCAAGTCTGGGAACTTGTAGAACCACTAGATGGGGTAAAACCCATTGGCTGTAAGTGGATCTACAAGCGCAAGAGAGGATCTGATGGGAAGGTTGAAACCTTCAAAGCTAGATTGGTGGCAAAAGGGTATACTCAGAAAGAAGGGATCGATTATGAGGAAACCTTTTCACCGGTAGCCATACTTAAGTCAATCTGAATTCTCTTGTCTATTGCTGCTCATTTGGATTATGAGATCTGGCAGATGGATGTCAAGACAGCTTTCCTAAACGGAAGTCTTGAGGAAAACATTCACATGAAACAACCAGAGGGATTCATTGCAAAGGGCCAAGAGCACTTGGTGTGTAAGCTTAAGAGATCCATTTATGGACTTAAGCAGGCATCGAGATCTTGGAACATCCGATTTGACGAGGTTATCCAGTCATATGGATTCGTGCAAAGTCCGGATGAGAGCTGTGTGTACAAGAAATGTGACGGAAACGTGGTGGCATTCCTCGTACTTTATGTTGATGACATCTTGCTTATTGAAAACAGTAAGAAGGCGTTATCAAACATTAGGGTGTGGTTGTCCGAGCAGTTCGATATGAAGGATCTGGGTGAAACCGGACATGTTCTTGGCATCAAGATCATTCGTGATCGCCAGAAAAGGATGTTATGTCTGTCCCAGGCGACTTATATCGATACAGTGCTAGCTAGATTTGGCATGCAAGATTCCAAGAAAGGTTTTATACCTTACAGACATGGAATTCATCTATCCAAGGAAATGTGTCCCCAAACACAGTCTGAGATAGAGGAAATGAAGAAAGTACCATATGCTTCGGCTGTGGGAAGTTTGATGTATGCTATGCTATGCACTAGGCCTGATATATGCTATGCCGTTGGCATGGTAAGCAGATATCAGTCTAACCCTGGACAAGGTCACTGGATTGCGGTCAAAAACATTCTCAAGTACCTTAAACGGACTCAAGACTACATGTTGGTTTTCCGCTCTGATAGCCTAGTACCTTTGGGTTACACGGACTCAGATTTTCAATCCGACAAAGATCAGAGTAAGTCTACCTCGAGCTATGTGTTTACATTAGGAGGTGGAGCCATCGCATGGAGGAGCATTAGCAGAAATGCATTGCGGATTCCACCATGGAAGCTGAGTATGTAGCTGCCTCTGAGGCTGCAAAAGAGGCTGTCTGGCTCCGCGGGTTCCTAGTGGGCTTGGGCGTGGTTCCTGATTTGCCTAAGACTATCACGATATACTGTGATAACTCTGGTGCAGTGGCAAATTCGAAGGAACCCAGAGCCCACAAAGCAAGTAAACACATAGAGAGAAAGTACTATCTTATACGAGAAATCGTTAAGAGAGGAGACGTGGCGGTGGTCAAGATTGCATCTGAGGACAACCTGGCTGATCCATTCACGAAGAGCCTGGCGGCTAAGACCTTTGATGGTCACGTGGAGAAAATGGGAGTGAGATGCAGACCCGGTAGCGCAGTTTCAGTTGATAGTTTTAGATTGGAGAGTTTGCCAGTTAGTTATTATGCTTGAAAGACATGCTTCAAGTATAAGTGGGAGATTGTTAGTTTTGTATACTGGAAGACTTGTCTTTGTATACTTTTCTGATGATATGATGATATGAAATGAAAGTTATTGCAGTCACTGTTTGCATTTAGATTATGTTCTATAATTGTTTTATGCAATATTCCATATACTTACATTGTAGATGATATGGTGTGGGGAGTCACACGGTAAAGATCATATCATTAGAACCTTGTAATGTATTAAAGAGCTCACGGCTTAGATGGTCCTGAACACACCATCGGTACACCGTAGAATAATATGATAAGTTAGTTTATCTTGGCTAACTGATTATTCTAGTACACTGGTTAGTGTATTGAGGAGGATCACGATAGGATACTATTCTCTGTCTCTGACCCAGTTGCTGAGAGAATAAAGATCCACAGAGTTCGGGTTCTGAACTCATGTGATATTGGCGAGCATATATGTGTGTTGTTTATTACTTTGATTTATCAATGGGTGAGATCTTTTCGTAGATTGAATTCGATATCTTGGGTAATAATAATGTATACATGATGTCTCGAGCAGTATGCATGAGCACTGTGTCCTGGTGCGCTAGGTTGATGATGCTCTCTTGAGGAAGCACAAGTTCATGTTGAAACCCTGCAGGTGGAATTTATTCCGTACATGAATAAAGCTTGTGTGGTACTACTCAAGGTTTTAGATGTTAATTAATTATAGCTTTCAGAGGCTTACATAATTAATTAATAAACATTATATCTTAAACACGGGGAATGGCTGGACTAAAGGAGAAAGCATATTCGTAAATATGTATTAAATTGGTAGGTCAGTTTTACTTCTTTAGTGGAATAAAAGTAAAACTTAATTTATTTAATTATATCCTAGGTTTATTGGATATTGGATATTAAATAAATTAGTAGACCAATTTAATATTCTTCTAGATCCCTGTTGTAGCCCAATTGACTGAAAGTGGACTGGATATTGAACTTGAGATAGAGGCCCAGCCCAATAGGGCTGGAACATGAAATTTCGCCCCTCCCTATATATAAGGAGAGGGGGGGCACGAAATTTTCATGAATTTATTCATTGGAAATCAGCCCCTCTAAGTCTCTCAAAGTTATCCATAGATTTCACAACTCTATCTAGTAGATTTCAGCCCACTCTGAATCTAGATACAGTCCGGGAATACAACAGAAGATCTTGGAGTTGAATACTGTGATGCACGATTTTGAGGTCATAGGTGGCGCCATTACTGTGCTTATTCAACAGCAAGATTAGATCTTTAATCTTGTCCACAGACCATCTATCGATTTGTAAGTAGATTCGTTTTCTATGTCTTCCGCTTTATTAGAATCGAATCTGCTTTGCATGCTTTTTGATTAGACTGTGATAAACATGCATGTTACATAAAATTATAATTTGCATGAACATGGATTAATGAACAACCAAATGATCCTGCGGTGGTTTAATTCGAAAAAACCCCAACACTCCTATGTGCCTTTACATGGAAAAACTCCTAAATCCGTATTTGCAAATAAATACATTAATTTTTCAAATCTTAAAATATTTGGTTGTTATGCTTATGTTCACCAAAAGCATGATAAATTGGATCCTAGGTCTAAGAAGTGTGTCTTCCTAAGGTACCCTGAAGGGGTAAAAAGATAGAGGCTCTGGGACAAGAGTGTTTTTTATTTTAAAACCATTATAAGCAGGGATGTTATCTTTAATGAAAATGAGTTTCCTTGTTTATCTTCTCCTAAACCTGTGTCTGCGAGATCTCCAAGTGAGGCGGAGCATTTGTCTGTGCTAAGTAAACTTGATAAGCCTGGTAATGTGCTTGAATATGATAACTTGGATCATCCTGAAGATGACAGGGATCTCAATGATCTCCAGGATAATTCTAATGAAAACTTGGACAATTCTGAAGAAGGGAGAGATTCCAATGTTCTTCAGAATTATCAACTCACTAGAGACAGAGTGAGAAGAACTGTTAAGCAACCTCAAAGGTTTGTTGGACTTGCTGACAGTCATTTGTCCATGTTAGCCTTTACTGTGTTCAATAATCTTGATGTTTGTGAACCACTATCTTATAAAGCTGCCTTAAACTCTAAAGATTCTGGTAAATGGTTTGATGCTATGAAAAAAGAAATAAAGTCTTTGCATGATAACAAAACTTAGATTCTTTTTCCAAAACCTGCTAAGTGCTCTGTTGTTCAATGCAAATGGCTTTATAAAATTAAGCATGAATCTGATTCTATGAGATATAAGGCTAGATTGATTGCAAAAGGATTTACTCAAAATGAGGGGATTAATTACAATGAAATATTTGCTCCTGTTGTGAAATTTACTGCTGTGAGAATCATGTTATCTCTTGTTGCTCACTTTGACTGTGAATTAAAACAAATGGATGTTACAACTACTTTCTTGCATGGTAACCTTGAAAATGATATCTTTATGAAACAACCTGAAGGCTTCATTGATAAGAATAAACCTGATCATGTGTGTCTATTAAAGAAATCATTATATGGTCTTAAGCAGTCTCCCAGACAATGGAACAAGAAATTTGATGCTTACATGCAATCTCTTAAATTCAACAAGAGTAACTTTGATCACTATCTGTATTTCAAGAAAAATGATTCAACTCATGTGTTCCTCCTTCTCTATGTTGATGATATACTCCTTATCAGCCCCTGTTGTAAGTCTATTAAGTATGTTCAAAGTGCCTATGTGAAAATTTTGACATGAAAGATTTGAGTTATGCTAAAAAAATACTTGGTATGCATGTTCATAGAGATATATAGAAAGAATCATTCCCTTGTTCTGAATCAAAATTCATATGTTGAAAAAGTTTTGAATAAATTCTCTATGCAAAAAGCTAGTAGGCCTATTAGTGTGCCTCTTGCTGCTCATTTCTTGCTAAGTAAGGATCAGTCTCCTAAGACTAATTCTTAAATCCATGATATGTCTAATGTGCCTTATTGTAACACCCCGTCCCAAAATAAATCTATTAATTAATTCAACCGTATAAGAATCATGTGTTGATTATATGGTTCTTTGAAATGATTTTAGAAAATCCCAAATATAGAGAAAATGACTCCCAAAGTTGGCTCAATTCTATTCTTAAAATCATGTTGTCCTCTAAATCTTTCTCGATCACATATCTTGTTCCTCGTGACGAGATATTTTCATGAGTATTTTTCATTCATAATCTTGCGTGTCCAAATTATTGATAGACCGTATTTTCATCACGAAAATAAAATCCTACCACTTTATGTCTAACTCCGAAAATTAGTTTCATGTTTGACTAGGAGTTACAAATCTTTTCATAATCGTGTGGTCGTTATTTCATTAAAAAGGGAGTTCGTTTGACCTTCCAACCCAATTTTATTCATTCTATATTTCAACCCAATACTATATATTAAAATACATCATAAATTGATTGCTACCATTCAATTTTGCATTGCTCCAAGTGTCAACCTTACCTTGTTCCAAGTGTCACCTTGCATTGCTCTAAATGTCACCATGCATGACAAGAGTGCTCCATATGTCACCATCTATCCCAACTAGTTGGATGCATGTCCTACACATGTCTAATATAGTTATTGGTTGAATCAAGTAGAGGGGGATGAGAAAGAGCCCCAACTTTCTCCCACATTCTCTTCTTCACTAGTTTCTCTCTTTCTCTCACAACAGCAACCTTTCTTTTCTTCTAATTTAGACCCTCAAACCTTAACAAACAATTCTGAAATTTTACAGAGAGATTCCCACTTTGATATAGATGATGTTGGCTGAAGGAATCATCCAATTTGGTTCTCATATGGTCGAGAACAAAGGCAAACATTGCAGTGGTCGCTGTTTTCCGCCAAGCTGCAGCAATGATTGTATTCTGTACATTTCGGCCCTCAGATCTCCACCAACATAGCTGAACTTTTGATATGTTGTTCCTCTATTCACGTAGTTGATTTTAGCCACTGGAATCACTCGATTTGGTGTACGGAAAGTCATAACCGAAGACATGCAAAATTGGGGTTTCTAGCTGTAAGTTTTATCATTAGTGTAGCAGTCGTATTTTACCATTTTCATCCCTTAAATCTCATCCATAAATTCTGAAATTTTAGGATGTGTTTCCTATAATTATGTAGTTGATTTTAGGATCAAGAATTTCTCAATTCGGATCTCTAAAACTCCTAAACGAAGCTCGACTATTTTCTTGGTAGTTAATTTTCATAACTCATTGAAGTCATTTCCAATATTTTTTCTCGTGGATCCAGCCATTATCTTTCTATGAGATCTACATCATTATAAACTTAACTCTTCAAGGTTTTCAGAATAGGTCTCGGTTTGTCGATATGATATCATTTGGTCTATCAAAGATACATCGCAAATCGACATGTCAAATCTGCCGCAGAAATCGTCGTGTTGCGAGTGCAACTTCGGAGGCTATTTCCCGTCGATTCCTCCATCCTCTTGACTTGATTTTTGGGCTGCACAATCTTTTCATATCAATATTTCTAGACATATTTTCCAATCCATGATCCGATATCATTTGTTCTTCCGAAATCGATTCGTAAGTTTCCCGAAAACCAACTTATTTTCGGCAGATTATGTCTCATGTTAATAATGCTGAATTTCATACTCATTTACAGTTGTTATATAATATAAAATCTAAATCCGTTTGCTTCATTGAAATCTTTGTTTCCTCTAGTATCAAAAATTGTATTTTTGAGTGAAAATTCGTTGAGTATCGAGCTCGTTTGAGCCTTAAACTTTTTGACGAAAAATCTGTTCCGGGAACAATAAACAGTACATTTTCGGCCGATTTCAGGCCAGGATGATCGGAATTTGTCTCCGACTCCTTCTGACCAATTTTAGGTCTCATTGTGACGAACGCGTGGCCACTGACCATGCCTTGATCAGATTTGAATCGAATTTTCTATGATTTTTCAAAGTTGCTGCTCTGTTTTAAGTTGCTCCATTTTACGTCGATTTTGTTTCAAGTTAATTGAAGAGTATCGTAAGAACCTATTATCGATTTGTGTTGGGTTTAAAACCCGAGTAACGCGCATTCCTAGTCGAAGTAAAATTAATAAATCTTCAATTAAATTAAAGCGAATATTAGATTAATTCCGGAAGTAGTTATTGATCCTAAAGCAAGATTGATCCTTGTAGGATTGGCGTGACTTACGAGGAAGGTGAATGGTTGAATCTCGAGATGGTTAGAGCAGCTTAGCCCTAGGGAAACCCGGGAAGGAACTTCGGACCGTTGCTCCGCCTCCAGTACCGTATTCGAGTATTGGATCCTTGTTAGGACTTCTGTCTGTATAAGGTGGGCTATTATACTATCTTTGCAAATTGTATATTTCAAGTTATTAAGCTCTGCTTTGTTAAAATTGCATATGTAACTATCTGTGTTAACTATTTACGTGCTACTGTATGTTGTCGGAGTCTCATATACCAGCGATGTGTCAATGTGAGTAGCTACAGTACGCATGCATTATTGGTCATGCCCTACTCCTTGTCGGTGAGACTAAAATGAAACACTTATTGGTTACACTCTTTGGTTACACTCATTGGTTACACTTATTGGTTATACTCATTGGGTATTCTATGGCCATACTCAACTTTACGCGCTGGTGATGTAGTTCAGGTTGCGGACAGTGACGAGTTATACTCTTAAGCGCTTCACGATAAAATGTTTTGGTGAACTTAGGTTGCTTTCAACTTTTAAACCTCCTAAGCTTCACTAACTGCATGAACACAGATAGATTACTTTAACAAAATGATTTGCATAACTTGAATTGTGAAAACTTGCCCACTGAGTGCATTAGTACTCAGCCCAAATCTTTTCAAATATTTTCAGGTCAGTGGGTTGTAGCGTGGAGGTGACGAGGCTGAGATATGGGCTGTTATTATTTACTTATTTCCCATTACTCTTTTTGTTAATATTCTATTGGGAATTAAGCTTCCGCACTTATGCTACTCTTTTGTTAAACGTTAATAACTCTGATCTTGGTGTTTTGAATAAATATATGTATTAAAAAGCATGTTTGGTTGTTCTGAGCCTTCTCTTAAGGTTTCATTAATTAATTAATTACCCCCTTTCTTTCCCGCTTCTTAATTCCAACCCCCGTGGTGTTCATTTTTACGGTCTTTCGGGACCGGGGCGCTACACTTATTCAAATGCTATTGGTTCTGTGATGTACCTCATGATCAGCACCAGGCCAGATATTGCATATTCTGTTTTTTTGTTTAAGTAGATATATGTTAAACCCTGGAATGCCACATTGGGAAGCTTTAAAATGGCTTGTCAAATATTTGAAGTCTACTTCAAATCATGGCTTGACTTTCTCTAAGTCTCTTGATGGGGTGAAACTTGTGGGATATGTTGAGTCTAGCTATGCAAATGATAGAGACAATAGAAAGTCCACCACTTCATATGTGTTTACACTTTATGGTTCATGCATTAGCTGGAAATCCGAGCTCCAGCACATTGTTGCCAACCACTGAGACAGAATATGTTGCTGCCACTGAGGCAGTGAAAGAAGCCATTTGGCTCAATGGGCTACTATCTAAAATTAATTTTGCTAACATTTCTCCTACTCTATTTTCAGATAGTCAATCTGCTATCCAATTGTGTAAAAATTCAGTGTTCCATGACAAAACAAAGCACATTGATGTGAGATTTCACTTCATCAGAGATGTTATTGAAAAGGGAAAAATACAGCTGGAGAAAATTCTCACTGAATTCAATCCAGCTGACATGGGAACTAAGTGCTTGCCTGCTGAGAAATTAATCTCTTGCCATAAAATTTTAAACTATGACCTTGGTTAAATCTTTCTAACTCTACATAATTATTTATGAATTTATTTGATTCTTTGTGAATCTTGTTTATCTTCTGATAATGTGTTAATCTGTTCTAACTGTGTGTTATGTTTCTCCTCTTGTCTCTGTAACCTTGTAGGGAGAAATAAAAAGGCAATGATGAGTCCTGCAAAGCTCCTTTCAAAGATCAGTGCACACCAAAGGGCCAAAGGTGGAGATTGTTGTGTATTGTTGGCCCATTTGTTGCGGCCCACTTACCTTAGCCCATCTCCTCTCATTTACTGGCCCAGTTGACCACCGCCCATCTACTGTTCCCGTTGCACCCGTTCGGCTACCTCTTGCCTCATTAAAAGAAGTCTGGGGCTTCACTGTTCATCATCACTCACATTCAAACTCTCTGTCTCCCTGAGTCTTCTTCTTCTTTGCTTCTTGCAAACCCGAGTAACAAGCCTTGGCTTGGAGCTCTGTGCTCTTACATTCTCACTGCTTATGGTCCCAGTTCGTCTGGATTCCTTAGTGGTCTCCTCGTGCGAGTAGCCTGGGATAGCAGTGGGTCTGTCGTGGGTTTGGTCGGAAGCTTGAGCCGTTGTGAGGGTTGTGTGTGGTCTGCCTTCGTCACCTTTCTGGTCTCGGTGTGTGCTGGTCACTGTTTTGGAAGAGTCTTTGGTCTCAGGTAACCCTGAGCCTTGCTGCGACTTTCCTCGCTGTTTTCTCAGTACCTTGAAAGATGAACGGACCGACCTGCCGGCGGTGAAAAGCAAGAGGTGTAACCTCCAGGAGCCTGATACCCTACGATATATATATATATATATAATAGAATTACTTTTGGAAATTAATGCAATTTTTTATATAATCAATGGTTTGCTTACATTTGTATTTATACAATATATATATAATTATTAATTTATCTTTATTTATTTATATATTTTTCTTAATTGTTAATTTTATTTTTATTTTTATTTTTAATTATAGAAAAAGAATGATGATCTAACTCCAGATTCTCACCATAAAATGAGTGAAGAATAATCATATACTACTTGTCTACAATATTATTAATTTATTTTAATAAACCTACTTGATTAATTTTAATAAAAAAATACTAAAATGAGAATCTAATATAAAGTTTTGACTTTCAACAAAAAAATTGAAAAAGATGAAAAAACAAAAAAAAACTACTAAAATACAATTATCATTTTTATGTTTTTTGCAATTGATGGTAGAGAAATGTCAAACTCAAAACAACGAGCAACTTGACTTTGAAATCAACAACAAAATTCGACATGAGTATTAATTTGTGCTCAGATGATGTCGACCGTGGGTGTGTGTGTGTGTAATAGAATTACTTTTGTAAATTAATGCAATTTTTTATATAATCAATGGTTTGCGTAGATTTGTATTTATACAATATATATATATATATGTATAATTAATTATTAATTTATCTTTATTTATTTATATATTTTTCTTAATTGTTAATTTTTATTTTTATTTTTAATTACAAAAAAAGAATGATGATCTAACTCCAGATTCTCACCATAAAATGAGTGAAGAATAACCATATACTACTTGTCTACAATATTATTAATTTATCTTAATAAATCTATTTGATTTATTTTAATAAAAAAATACTAAAATTAGAATATCATAATTTTCTTGTTTTGTTCCAAACACAAGATAAATAACACTCCATTCGTTTTATTACGATTGCCGTTTTAACCTTTTTATTTTGTATCAAAATGTTTGTTGTTTTATATATTTTCACTCTCTCTCCCAATTTTAACCATCTCCCAAATCATATTTTAGGAAAAAATATAAGTGAATAAAATTTTATGTCATGTATGAGGGATGAGTAATAGGGTTGTATACGAGCCGAGCCGAGTACCATCGGACTCGAGCTCGGCTCGTTTAGGTATTCGTGAGCTCGAGCTCGAACTCGAGTTCGACTCGAGCTTTGAACTCAGGCTCGAGCTCGGCTTAACAGGAAAAAATTGAGCTCGGACTCGACTTGATTATTTAAAATTCGAGCCCGAACTTGAGCTCGGGTCGAGCTCGACTTGATTATTTAAAATTCGAGGCTCGAGCTCGTTTACGTGCACAATTATATTATAAGTCATAAGTCATATCATATTCCAATACTTAAGATAATTTATAAATTAATCATTCTATATTATTTAAGAGACTACTAATTCTTAATTTGTTTAATTATTATTCTTAGTTTAGCTTATTTAATGTTAGTCTTAGTTTTTGTTAATTTTTTTATTAACTGATAGAAACTATAGTTATATAAACTATATACTATAATATAAATTGTATATATAAATAAGAATATAAGATTAATTATATTACATTTGTGCTAACTACTAAGAAATAAGAATATTTTTAATCTTGAATATTTGATTTCTTAATTTTGATAATAAATTTTTGAGAAATTATTATGTTTTCAATATAATTTATTTCATTTAATATTTCTTATTTAATGAATTGAGAATGATTATTTTATCAATTAGTCTTAATTTTTGTTAATTTTCTTTTTCCCTTTTATTGTACATTTTAACTAATATCAACTATATACTATAATAGACTTATTGCTATGTACATTTTAACTAATATCAACTATATACTATAATAGACGTTAGTTTATATAACTAAGTGTTTAAGATAAACTATATAACATTTCAACTATATACTATAATAGACGTTAGTTTATATAACTAAGTGTTTAAGATTAACTATATAACATTGGTGCTAAGAATATTGTTACTATTGAACATTTGATTAGTTTTAATTTGTGTTAATTTCATTTTTTCTTTATTACTTTGGTACTTTTGATAATATTAATTTATTATCATTGATTTAATTTCATGTATTAATATTTAATTATGAGTATTATTTGTCAAGTTATCAATATTAATCTTAATTTTTTAATTTCATTTTTCCTTTAGTACTACTTTACGCAAATTATAAATTTATAATTTATAACTTATAACTTATATTCTTATAAATTATAACTAATAATCTAAGATGGACTGTAATCTATTTTTTTCCACATGTTATATATATTCTTATAAGTCAATAATTATATACTAGAATACTAATCGATAGAAGATAGTATATATAACTAAGAGTTTAAGATTAACTATATAACATTAATACTAAGAATATTATTAATTTTGAACATTTGATTAGTTATAATTTTTGTTAATTTTTATTTTCCTTTATTATTATTTTTTTTACTTTCGGTAATATTAGTTTAATATTATTCATAATTTCTCGAATACTTAGTATTTATTATTGAGAGTTCAATTTCTTAATTTTGATAATATTAATATAATATCATTTCACATTTCATATTATTATTATTATTATTATTATTATTATTATTATTATTATTATTATTATTATTATTATTATTATTATTATTATACTATGTCATTGTGAATAAGAAAACTATATTATATATAAATATATAATATGTATATATATATAGTTCATTAGTTTGTCCATTTGTGTATATAATTGTTACTCTTGATCATTGATTTCTTAATTTTAATAATATTGGTTCAATAGTTAATACCATTAATTTCGTTTTATTTTAAATGCGAAGTATTAATTTGACAAAAGTTACAATATAAATAAATAATATTTTAAAAATTAGAAAAATAGTATGTGTCTTGAGTTCTAAATCAAATAGCTTGCGAGCTCGGCTCGTTTAACTACTCGCGAGCCTCTCGCGAGATAGTTCGTGAGACGGCTCGTTAAAAAGCTCGAGAACCACACGAGCCGAGTTAGCTCGGCTCGAGAAAATGGTGAGCTCATTTAGCAGGCTCGAGTTCGGCTCATTTAATAAACGAGTCAGTCTCGAGTGAGCTTTTTTCGAATCAATATCCGAGTATCTCGCGAGTAGTTTGGCTCACTTCCAGCCCTAAGTACATTAATTTATAAAATTAATTGTTAATTCTAGATTAAAAAAAAAAAACAATCAAAACAAAACGGAAGATGTAACATTCATTTTCCAAATGAGTCTTAATATTATGGACAAATAAGCACTTGATCTTACAAGTTAAATACTATAAACTCTCGATCCTTTCTACACTTCTTAATGAACTAAAATGGCAACAATCCATCTTTTACGTGGACATCAGATTTGCGACTAATAAAATTTCCGTTTGCTGGCTACATATTTTGAGGCCCGTTTTTAAACTTTTAAGCTTTCTTCTCTGTTACAATAGCTTCAGGTCTTGGATAAAAAAAAATCACCCTAAACCATAAACGACTGAAATTTTGTGGTTGAGAGGAAAGATCAGAACTTGGTTTTGGTATACTCCGTCAAGCACAAAAGCCGAGGGGGAGTGAGGTTATATTTGACCACAAAGAGTTTTAAGTATTCAAGTTCTGTAAAAATAAGAGCTAATTTGTTACAACGAAAAAGGCAGAGTTTGATTGTTAACAAAAAAGAGAGAGGTTTCAAAGTCTTATCTGCTCGGGCGTAAGATAAGTGTGATAATTTGTGCCAGACATCATCATGGTAAAAACACGCATGACTGCAGAATAGCATTGCTCAACTCTTTAGTAGAATGAGACATCAACAATAGTAGAAAGAAATGAAACAACGTATACGTAGACAGCCAAACTACCAGAAAAAACTAAGCTTCTCATTAAGAACTACCATAATAAGCATATACTGCATACATAGTCTAAGAAGTTAGCAAAAGTAGCATAGTTAATACCATATTATAAACTACTAATCCATGTTACTAGATCCAATGGTGGAGTATGGCCCCACCTAACCACATCAAGAAAATCGTGAAATACACCAACAGTCACAATGTCAATCCTGTCGCAAAGTATTCATCAGCGCGGTTTAATCATCATCCTCCTCATCCTCCTACAAATGAAACAAAAACATTTAGTTTCACATGATTGTAAAATATAAACTCTCAAGAATCGATTAGTGGATTGAATAATCCATATACATGAGACAAATAACCTCGCCACTGCCTCCCTCATCATCTTCATCATTTATTTCTGACTTTGACTTGTCAGAATCATCATCAGCACCTCCAGCCTATTACAATGTTCAAATTGAATTTAGACATGGAATAACATTTGTGCAAAGCTTACATATAAGGTAAGTCACTCTAACATAGGTAATATTTTTTTCTGACAAAAACAGTCAATTACCAATTTTTTGTTGTAGGCTTCCATGGTTCGTTCATATTCTTCCTTCCGTTTCTGTGCCTTAGCCACATAGGGAGCCTTTTCCTATATTATGTAGGCTAAATTCATGAGAATGACACAATAAAAGGAAAAAAAAAAATCCAAACAGCAGTAGGAGGAATATTAAAAACATAGGCCATCATATATCAAGCATCTAAATATGGTTACCTCGTCACTCAGTGACTTCCACTTATCACCACCAGCCTTGCCAACCTAAATGCATCCCATTAACTGTATCAGATACTACACAAACTAAAATGAAATGAAGAGGAAAATACTAGGGCGGAGCAACTAACTGCAGCAACTGATTTGTTGTTAGGGTGCTTTTCCTTATATATCTTCCTGAAGTCTTCCCTGTAATCATAGATAGGATAATATAACATCACTTACTACCCACAAATCAATTTAAAAAACAAGTGGTGCTAGAAAAATACAAGAGGCAATGGACAAGTGTAGGATTTATTTACATGAAAACAAAGAAAGCGCTCGGAGGCCTCTTTGGCTTGTTTGGGTCCTTTACAGCCTTTTCAGTCTTTGACTTCTTCACACCAAGCCTAACATCATTACCATAACGTTACCATTGCTCTGACAAACAACACCCGGACATTATACAAACTAGGCCAAAAACTAAGAAAACAGATAACCATTTAGCATTGTTCCAAATTACAACAACGAATTTTAAGAACTTGTGTAGAAACAAGAACATTTGAAAACAGCAAGACCGTGCTTGACAATTTAAATTGGAGAAAGCGATGAATGATTATCATCATTCGAAATACCTAAATTCCTGCAAACAACCAGATCCACAAAGAAAATGAGAAAACGCAGTATTGTGTGTTTATTTTTAGAGCAATGCAATTAAAATTCGTGAAGAACAAAGAACCAGAATCTAAATAAACATAATAATGAAGAATCTCAGCGCAATGCAACTGATCTAAATCTAAGTCTGAACAAGTTGAAGCAAGTACTAACAAAACTGGTTGCAAATAAAATAGCAATGCTATATCGCATACTAAACATATAAAAATCAGAGAAAATTAAACATCAACTAAGACCTAGATACACGCAATAAGTAACATCTTAAGCTCGTCGAGCCCAAACCTACGCAACGGAACAGGGAATTCTAAGGGGAAAAAAACTAAAAAAAACAAATAACACCGAAAAAAATAAGAAGACAGCAAACAAACATGCTCACCTGCTGTCAGACCTCTTCGAATCAGCCTTAGATTTTCCTCCTTTCATGACGACGCACTTCAATCAAACGCGTAAACGAAATTAAAAGCAAAAAATGCAAAAATCGGGAAAATGAAAAGAAATACACGGCGAAAATGGAAGCGAGACGGCAAAAACTACCTGAAATAGCAGCGAACTAGGGTTAGGGTTTTGTTTGGCTAATTTTTTAGAGAGAAGGCAGAGAGGGAAACAAGGGTGCGGTCGGGTTAGAGGAGAAATGAAAGATGTGCGATTATATTAAGGGGAAGGGAAGGCGAAGTTGGTAAAATTGAAATTTCCCTTGGAAATAAAATGGGAGGGGTTTGGGCGGGATCTCAAATTTTCGCCACGTCACCGTATTCAGCTTTATGCCTTTATCATTTATTGCCAACATTATTATCAACATAAATACATAAAGATATATAGAGATGGAAGAATCAAATTCTAACGATACACGGGATTTCAAACTAGACTATCCTTATTTAATTTTGGTTCATAAGTGTTTGTCTGAAATTAAATAAATAAAATTAAAAATTTACAAAATGCATTTCAATTTGAACGAACTAATGGTCCGTGTATATTGTTGTCACAAATTATATAACTCGAATCTCGAAAATTATATGGAACCTATGTGAGAATGTGAGATTAATCCATTATCAGCGCTACGTAGGAATTAGTAAGTAACTCGATATGAATTTGAGGGGATGTTTTTATTTTTCCTTTTTTTTATTACAAATTATAATTATAATTACGATTTGTCATAAATTAATATAGTGGTTTTAGTGGAGGTGTGCTTTAGAGCACTGTTTTTAAATTCAGACCGGACCGGCCGGTTTGACCGGTTTAACCGCTATTCCGGTCCGATTATATATGATTTTCGAGTTGAAAATGACCCGTAGTGAACCGGTCAAACCTCTTAAATTTGGTAAAAATTGATCGAACCGATCAAACCGGTCCATATTTAATTCTTTCATGCGTAAGGAGAATTCAAACTCACAATCTCCAAAAAATACACAATTTTATATTATGCACTTAACCAACTATACTAACACATGTTTTTATTATTATTTGGATATTAATAATATATATATGTGTGTGTGTGTGTGTGTGCAACTTGAAAATAACTAAATCTCATTTTAATTAAAATCAATGTTTAGCATATAATTAAGTAAATGGAGAAAAGAAACAAAATCTAAAATAGTGACTTATAAAATAAAGATGAACAATGTTTTAATTGTTATTAATTATACAATATTATTTATAAATAAAATTAATATTTAATTTTTTGACATTTAATTATATATCTTCTCATAATTTAATATTTTGATGTTCAATGTTTATTTTAATTTAATAATTGCCATATTTTTAATTATTTAACTTATGGAAAAAGTATCGATTAACACTTTATTTACTTAGCATTAATATAAATTAAGTTCATTTTTAAAACTTAATTTAATATATTTATTATGATACAAGATTGTTTATTTTAGTTTACATTTTAACATGTACATAGATAAAATATAGACAAAAACTTGTATGAGACCGTCTAACGGGTCTCTTACATTAGACGGATCTCCCCGACCCGACCCGATTGAGACCCGATCCGGCATATATATATTAAAAAAAAACTGAATCACTCTCATCACTCTCATCTCTCTCTGTATGTGATTCACTCTCATATCTCTCTACGCAATTCTCTCCCTCATGACTCTCCTCTCTCACCATTTCCTCCATCTTCAACCGGCGATTCTCCCCTCCGTCTTCAATCGGTGATTCTCCCCCTACAACCGCTACTTCTCCCCACAACCGCACCCTCCACGATCTTTCTCCACAACCGCACCAATTATCGTGAACTATCTCGACCACCACTGAAGGAAGTTGTGCCACCACCATCACCAACTATCGCGATCACCGGTATCGCAGTCTTATCCGTAACCGGCGGTCTATCATCAACATCTACGACGCAGGGTTCAACTTCTTATTGTAAGTCTATATAGGGCTTTTAATTTAGGGAATTTTAATTCAGGGCAATTTAATTTTGAATAACAGAGAATCCTACGTTGAGTTGATTGTGTTAGTCCTTGTTTATTGTATTTCATTTAACAAATCTATTGCTGCTATTTTACTGTTGCGGTTTGTTCTTAAAATTCAAAAATGCTCTTGCAGTTCTTGTTAATTGTTAATGATACTTCATTGTATTGATAATGATGCTTACATTAATTATTGTTGATACTCTGCAATCTGCATCTTAGTCACATTGACAAAGCTGAAGTAATTTGATTAATTTTTAGATAGATAGCTGCTATTACGTTCTGTATACACAATTGATCGATTAAAATTTATTTTTGATTCTAATTTTTGCAGTTGGATTTTGACAGATAATTCTCGTTTATTAATAGTGATACTTCATTGCATTGGTAGTGATTCTTAAGTGAATTATTAGTGATACATTATTGCATTGTTTATGGTAGTTGATCAAAAATTAAAAATACTATTGCTGCAAACTAGTTGAGTGATTAAGTCTTTTGTTCTGATGCCCTACTCCTCTGTCTTATACGGTTGACTTGAATTTGTATGGGTTAATCGTGTCTTCCGTGCTATTCTTAAGAGGTGTTTGTTGTGTTGCATTAAAATCTGCACCACTACTGTAACCTGCTGTCAATTAGCACCTAAAACATGTTAAAATGACATGAGTTTGTGTAAAATTTCAATTTACTTAATATGTTGTATCTATGCCATGTTTCATATTTATTGTATTTGGGTTAGCAAATCTACTGCGTGCTATGCTTACTGTTGCGCTTTGTTCTTAAAATTCAAATATGTGCTTGCAAGTCTTGTTCATTATCAGTGATACTTCATTGTATTGATAACGATGCTTAAATAAATTATTGCTGATACTCTATTGCATTGTTAAGGAAGTTGATAAGAAACTGACATGCAAGTATGAGTATTATTGATACTTCATTGTATTGATAGTGATGCTTAACTGAATTATCAGTGATACTTTATTTCATTGTTATTGATGTTAAGGAAGTTATCATTATGAATTAACTGATAATGTTCAATTAAGTGAATATATTTCATTAAATACAGTTAAATGCGTTCTTAATTACTGTTTTAATTTAATTTATATTTGTAGTAAACATGACGCTAAGAAAGGTGATGAATGTGATGATAATGAGGATGAAGATGCTTGTTCTTCACCTGAAACCAAACACGATGTTAAGAAAGTCGAGGAGTATGATGATAAGGATGATGAAAATGCTTGCTCTCCACCTGAAGCCAAGCACGAAATTAAGAAAATGAAGAGGAAATATACTAAGAAGAAGAGAGAATCATGTGATGATAAGAAGAAGAAGAAGGGTAAGAAAATTAAAATTAGGAGGAATCGTGACGAAAATGAAGAATTGATTTTTTATAGATATGATGGGAAGTTTTAGTGATTTGGAAATATTGGGTTTTGTAATGTTTCCAGAATGTATTTGTTGGACTTATAAATTTTAGAATATGCAAGCCATAATTTTTATTTTTTTTGTAATGAATTGCATTTTTGTTATAGTTATGAACATGTTTAGAAATCTTTGAATATATATTTTGTAATGCTGCAGATAATATGTATCATTATTTATGAAGAAAAGTATCATTATCTGTGTAGTGAAGTAACACTATTTATTTTGTGTATTAGCAATGATAAAATAGACACACACACACAAATTATAAAAAAACATCAATAACAATAAGGATGTTCTCAATATATCAAATAATTTTATGGATTATTAGTAATCATTTAGTATCATAACTTATAAACTACAATATCACTATATGTATCGTGAAGTAACACTATTTATTTCGTGAATAATTTAATAACATAGCAGATAATATGTATCACTATTAATGCATAAAAGTATCACTATGTGTGTTGTGAAGTAACACTATTTACTTTGTGTATTATCAGTAATAAAAAACAGAGACACACACGCACACAAAACGTAAAAAATCATCAGCGATAGTAATGATATTCTCAATATATCAAATAATTTCCTGGATTATTAGTAATCATTTACCATTATAACTTATAAAATACAATATCAATACTAATGTAACAAAGTATCACTGTTTGCGTAGTGAAGTAACACTATTTAACTATGAAGTGAAGTATCATTAGATATAAACTTGGCTAAATATCATTAACTATTAAGGGAAGTATCATTAGATATATATCTTGTAAAGTATCATTAACTGTGATGCGAAGTATCATTAATTATGAGATGAAGTATTATTAACCCGGAAGTGTAGTATAATTTGATATTATTGATGATTAAACATTGATTATCGAATCAAGAATAGATAAATGTTATTAATTATGAGTGTACTATCATTAACTCAAGTATCATAAGTTAGACGGATCTCTACCCGACCCGGATTCGACCCGACCATATATATATATATATATATATAGTGGAGTACACTTGTGTGAGACCGTCTAACGGGTCTTTTAAGTTAGACGGATCTCTACCTGACCCGAATCCGACCCAGCCATATATATATTGAAAAAAAATACATCAGTTGCCTTAATTAGATCACCGCTTCTCCAATCCCGATTCTTCTTCCTCTTCTCCTCCTCTCTTCACTGCCTATTATTTCTCGAACAGCAGTAACTGTAGCTCCTCCAACAACGCTAAGATGTGCAATGATGACGAGCTCTTCGTTGTTTTGGGGTACAAGGTGAAGTCCTCCGACATGGCGGAGGTGCCGCAGAAGATCGAACAGTTGGAGCAAGCGATGTGCAATGTCGAGCAAGACGGCCTCTCGCAGCTCGCGTCCGAAACCACGCACTACAACCCTTCCGATCTCTCGTAATGGCTTGAATCCATGATCTCCGGCCTCAATCTGATGTCAGATTTCGACGCCTTCCTCAAATCGTCCGCCAATCGAACGGTGTCGGATTCAGATCAGACGGCTCTACTGTGCTAGTTTTGTTGGTGAGATTTGAGGAAAGAGAAGGAGATGTGTATTTCATGCTAAAATATATGAATCAGATGAAGATGATAATACAAAATATGGATAGTAGATCCTCAATTACTTTTAATCTCACCATTATATTAATTGTTTCTCATGCATATAACTAATGGTAGATCGATGTGTTCATCAGAATAAATAATATTGCCTTTTTATTAAAAGATGCAGATGCAAAATGGAGCACCTTTTCTTCTGAAGCACGTTAGAAACTGTGATAAATTTTTGTTAGTGTGGCACTAATTTATTGGATTAAAATGTGGGCTAATTTTGTAACTTCACTCAGTTTTGAGCTTGGATTCACTATGGAGATTTGTGTTATTTTGAGTAATTCTTAGATCTAGTTTGGATTTTGAGTTTGTAGCAGATCTGTTGTCACCGGTGCGTTGAGGATGCCATTGTTGGTCTTGTAAGGTGGAAGATCGAGACTATGTTGAAGATTTTTAGTGATACTATTGTTTATAATTAGTGTTACTTTTTTTGTAATTAGTGAAACTTTATTTTGTAATCAATAAATAATTTTTCTATGATAATAGAATAAATTTTTTTACTCAAGAATAAGTTTTTATTGTATTCATAGGCCCGATTCTCAACTTGAGATTATGTTTTAAACTAACACTTTTCTTTCTAATTAGTGATACTTTCTTTTGTAATCAGTTATACTTTTTTCATAGGTGATGATACTTCGTCTCATAAATAATGATACTTGAGTTAATGATACTCCACTCATAGTTAATGACATTTATGTATTGTGGATTTGATAATTAATGTTTAATCATCAATAATATCATATTATACTTCAGTTCCGAGTTAATGATACTTCATTCATAATTAATGATACTTCACAGACATATAATGATACTCACCAGATATATATCTAATTATACTTCACCTAATAGTTAATGATATTTCTCCAAATTTATATCTAATGATATTTCGCTTCATAGTTAATAATATTTCACTTTACAGTTAGTGATACTTTACTTTATTCCTAATGATACTCTAGTGGCTGCGCGTGGGGCGCGCGTAAATGGATTTTGGGGCGGGTTTTGGGCGGATTTGTGATTTATTTGACCCGTCTAACGTAAGCGACCCGTTAGACGGTCTCATACAAGTTTTTGTCAAATAAATATCATATAACGGATCATTCAGATTTTTTAAAACGATTCAACCGGTCGAACCAGTAACCCAATGACCCAATATATTGACTGGTTCGATGTCCGGTCCGGGTTTAAAAACATTGGTTTAGGGTGACAGTGAAGTGGCAAATTATACGCTACCCCCCGGGTACTACCCGAAGTGTCACAATAGATCTATTGTAACACTTCAAAGTGTCACAATAGACCTATTGTGACACTACAAAACACCTATTGTGACATTTGGATAATACCCTAGGGGTAGCATATAATTTTCCGTGGTGAAATTGATGAAGTCGTGACCAAAAATCGAGTACAAATTTTATCAACCTATATCAAATCGATCGCATTTAATTTTCTTATTTATTTAAAAAATTGTAGGAAATTAGCTAGGATTCAATTTTAAATATCCAAAAATAGATAATATATTTTTATTGCAAATAAATAAAGTCATTTTTTCTTCTAGTAAATTAAAATTCTCGTGTCTATATAAACTTAAAAATAGTCTTTTTCATTCCTATATAGACATGAGATTTTTTTCATTCGATAGGAAAGGATGATATTATCTTTTTTGTTATAAAAAAAATTTATTATCCACTTTTGACTATAAAAAAACCCATTACACAATATAAGATATAAATATTTTGATAGTAAAAAATATTATTCGACTCTTTATTAGTATGGACAATTATATTACGATCTTGACTTCTAGTTAATTTTAGATGGTATGCATCAACTCAATAATTGGTTATAACCATTTATTTTTATTAATACAAACTAGGACACCTTGGACATAACTCATAAGTATTTAAAATCCACTGCCTCAGATTTATAATAAATTTTTTTAGGTAACAATTTCATAATAATTTTTTTTTTTTTTTGAAAGAGAAGGGAATTTATATTAATGAATTAGCTCTTTCAACCATTGAGAAAAATTCTTATTCCAAATACATATCTCAACACTATTTGCACCAACACGTGCAAGTGAGTGGGCAACACGATTAGCTTCCCTGAGCACATGCCAAAAAGCAATAATCACACCAGATTGAATAACATCAAATAGAGGACCAAGCTCGTTTGCAATATACTCCCATCCCTCATCATCATTCACAATTAATCGAATAGCTAAAAAGGAATCAAAATACACTACAAACGGGACAAGCCTCTCTTGCATACATAATCTAACTCCATATAAAATCGCACTCAACTCAGCGTCAAGGACTGAGGTAAGTCGTTGAATGGGTTTCGCTAAAGCAGCACAAAGCATCCCATGCCAATCTCGAACTAGCGCACCTAGACCAAAAGAATTCGCTACCTCGTTAACCGCAGCATCAACATCCAACCTGAATACATACCTTCTCTGGCTGTGATTATTCATGACTTCCTACCTTTACCCCAAGGTCCATAGCCCTTTTAAAAACTTATCTAGCTACATGGAATGACTCAAGCCATTTCATAATAATTAATGTTTTAAGTTTTACAACAAAAATTAAGAAGTAAAAAAAGAGACAAATATATTCTCTTCTCTCTCCACATCTATCAAATTTTATGGAAGAAATTTTAATGTTATATTTATCAATAGTAAGTTAATGTGTAGGAGATTTTATAATGTTTTGATATGGAGTAAAATTGGAAGAAAAAGTGTGAAAGGTCTAAAACGTCATATAATTTGAAACACAATTGAATGGCTAAAACATCAATTAGTATGAAAATGAGGGAGTGATAGAGTGAAGACGGAGGGAAACTAAGAAACTGGATTATGAATGAAATTAAAACACAACTCCTCAAACGAGGCCACAGAAACTGGAGGTTTTCTGCCACAGCGTGCGCTGCAAAAGTTCAATGATCCAAAAAGATAAAACCTAATTACGTAGAGAGGCAACTATAAATACTACTTCCTACTAAGGCCCATAAAACATAAGGCCCGGAATAAAATAAATAAAATAAATATCCTTTAATAATTAAAAATGAGAACTTCCCAACTAATTTAATTAATTTGTTGCTGCTGTTGTAGCATCTTTGGTCTTGTTCTTGCGCCGGGAATAAACTATAATCCCTCCCGACGGATCTCTATCAATTACTCCCGTCGGCGAAACAGCCTTGTCCTCAAGGCGGAAATTTGGAAATTGGCCATGCATATCCTCCACATCCACCCACGAACTCTCTTCCACACCCAACCCATGCCATTGAACCAAGACTTGCTCCACATTGCGGTCATCATGAGAAACCGTACAACGCTGCAACACGGCACACGGAACAAATGGTGGATCAACTCTCAACATCTCTTCTGGTAGGGCAGACGCTGGCAATGCAGATCCCACCGCAGCTTTCAACAATGACACATGAAACACTGGGTGAATCTTTGAATTATCAGGCAACTTTAATTTGTACGCTACTGAGCCAATACGCACAATAACCTCAAATGGTCCATAAAAATAAGGAGCCAATTTAGCATGCTGACTGGTAAATAGACTGCGTTGCCGGTACGACCTGAATTTGAGATACACCTTATCTCCCACCGTAAATTATCACGATCTGACGTGATAGAAACTGGAATTCCATGTAGTCGAACAATCTCCTTCACATAAATTTGCGCCAACTTGCTTAATTTCGTTGTTGTTTTGATTGGCACAAAATGTGCTGATTTGGTCAATCGATCTACAATGACCCACACTGAAGAGTTTCCTTTCGCTGATCGCGGTAAGCCTACCACAAAATCCATTGTTATATGCTCCCATTTCCACTCTAGAATTTCCAACGGCTGCAATAACCCCGAAGGTCGTTGATGTACCGCTTTCACTTGCTGGCATGTTAAACATCTCTCCACAAATGTGGCTATCTCCCTTTTCATATTATTCCACCAGAAATATTGCTTCAGGTCCTTGTATAGCTTTGTGCTGCCTGGATGTGCCATGTAGGAAGTATTATGAGCCTCTCTCATAATTTCTTGCTTCAATGTGTTATCTCTGGGAATGCATAATCTATCACGGAACATTAAATCTCCGTCATTATCTTCCCTAAATTCTTTTGGTTCTCCCGCTTTGACTCTTTCTCTTATCTTCCCCAATCGTTCATCTTTTTGCTGAGCTCCTATAATTCTCGATCGTAGTTCTGGCTTGGCTATCACTGCGACTATCACACTTGTTGTAGAGCTTGGTGCAAACACCAACTCTAATTCCATCTTTTCTATTTCTCTCACAAGTTCCTCCTTATTTGTCAGTAGATATCCCATCACTCCTTGTTTCTTTATGCTCAATGCGTCGGCTACTACATTTGCTTTTCCAGGATGGTAGTATATCGTGCAGTCATAATCCTTCACTAACTCTAACCATCTTCTCTGCCTCATATTAAGCTCTTTATGTTCGAAGATATACTTCAAACTCTTATGGTCAGTGTAAATCTCGCATTTTCACCCCATAAAGATAATGTCTCCAAATCTTGAGTGCATGTATGACGGCAGCAAGCTCCAAATCATGGGTTGGGTAGTTCAGTTCATGAGGTCTTAATTGTCGTGAAGCATATGCTACTACCTTCCCATTTTGCATCAGCACGCATCCTAAACCCAATTTAGACGCGTCAGTGTATATCACGAATCCTTCTACTCCTTTTGGCAAAGTTAAGACTGGTGCAGTTGTTAATCTTGTCTTTAGTTCCTGAAAACTCTGTTCATACGCATCAGTCCACTCAAACTTAACCTTCTTCCTCAAAAGTTGTGTCATTGGCCTTGCTATCTTCGAAAAATCTTTAATGAACTTCCGGTAATATCCTGCTAAACCGAGGAAACTTCTTATCTCATGAATGTTGGTTGGTGATTTCCACTTCTTCACTGCCTCAACCTTTGCAGGATCCACCTTGATCCCCTCTGCTGACACAATGTGTCCGAGAAACATTACTTCATTTAGCCAAAATTCACACTTGCTGAATTTGACATATAACTTTTCTCTCCTTAGTGTTTCTAGCACTAGTCGCAAGTGTTCCTCGTGTTCTTCTTTATTTCTTGAGTATATCAATATGTCATCAATAAAGACCAAAACAAACTTATCCAAATATTCATGGAAAACCCGATTCATTAAATCCATAAAGACTGCAGGTGCATTTGTTAACCCAAAAGGCAACACTAGAAATTCATAGTGGCCATATCTTATTCAGAATGCAGTCTTGGGTATGTCATCTTTTCTTACTTTAACTTGATGATACCCAGATCGTAGATCAATCTTGGAAAAGATTTTTGCACCTGATAATTGATCGAAGAGATCATCTATCCTCGGAAGTGGATACTTATTCTTCACTGTCAACTTGTTTAACTCCCGATAGTCAATGCACATTCTCATAGTACCATCCTTCTTTTTGACGAATAGAATCGATGCTCCCCAAGGCGATACACTGGGTTTTATAAAACCTAATTCCAATAATCCCTCCAGTTGCACTTTTAACTCTTGTAACTCATTCGGTGCTAACCGATATGGGGCTTTGCATACTGGTGTTGCCCCCAGTTCTAGGTCTATGGTGAACTCTACTTGTCTATCTGGCGGCAGACCTGACAAATCATTTGGAAATACATCTTCATAGTTCTGTACCACTGTTAAACCTTCTTCTTTCTTGCTTACAAGGTTTACTAGAAACGCCTGACAGTCTCCTTTTTGTAACAACTTTACAGCCTTTAATGCTGAAATAATAGGGATTATATTTCCCATTTTTGCTCCATAAAACTTCACTTATTCCTTGCCTAGCTTCTGAAATATTATCTCTCTTTCATGACAACGTATTGTTGCACTCTCCTTCGTTAACCAATCCATCCCAAATATAATGTCAAAGTCCAGCATCTCAAGAGCATAAAGATCAGTTGTGACATTCTTTTCACCTACTACCAATTCTAAGTTCTTACAAACACAATCGGCTAAAAGTGTTTGTCCTGAGGGAATGCTTACTGCTAAGGCTTCTCCTGCTAATTCTAGCTCTAGATTGAGACGTTTACATACATCTCTAGATATAAAGGAATGTGAAGCTCCAATATCAAATAAAGCAAGCACAAGTATATCACATAAACTAATCATACCTGCCAAATTCCCAGAGTTCCCAGCTGCCTCTTGCTGGTTGAGAGCATACGCTCTGGCTTGTTGTGGTGCACGAGGACCTTGATTCTGATTTTGCTGAGGTCTGAGATTACTCCTATTGTTGTTGTTATTCCCTTGACCTCCTCTACCTTGTGGTCTCGTATTTCTCATGTCCTGTCTGAATTGTGGCCTCTGCTGCTGTTCTTCTGCTCCAGAATTCTGTTGGCATTTATTAGCATAATGACCTTGTCGACCACATCGATAGCATTGGACACATGGTCCAAAGTGATATCTGTTACAAATTCCACACAACGGTGAATTCCCTTGATAGCCCTGAGATTTTGGTGCAACATTCACTTGCCCTGCAGGCCTTGGTCCAAAGTTCCTTCCTCCTTGATAGTTATGCTGAAAATTCTTCCCTTGATAACCTCGTTGTGGTCCATCCCACTTCCGTTTTCCCTTCTGATCCCCAGCTACTGGTTGAGATGGTGAAGCCTTTGATGTTCCTTGCATTGCCTCAATACTAAGTGCCCAACTCAGTATTTGACCATAGTTTACTTCATCCTTTCCAATCAATGCAGTGCCTATCTCTGGTTTCAAACCCATGCGAAATTTTTCAATTCTCTTTGCTTCTGTGTCTACGGTCTGTGGTGCGTATCGAGATAACCTATTAAACTGCAAATCATATTCTGCGACTGATTTGCTCCCCTGTTTGAGATTCCACAACTCATTAGCCTTCTGATGTTGATAATGTGCCGGTATGTACTTTTGATACAAGATTGTCTTAAAGTTCTCCCATGTGAACACTTCCCAATCTGCATCAGATATTGTCCTTCGAACTGACTCCCACCAGAAATCTGCATCATCCACAAGTTGATACAGAGCACAGGCTACCATTTCTTTATCACTACAATGCAAAAACCCAAATATCTTTTCAAGTGCTCGAACCCAACGTTCGGCTGTGAGTGGATCCCCTTCTCTATTGAAAGTTGGGGGATTATGGCGTCTGAACTCCATTTCTATTTGTGGTCCCTGACCCTACGGGTTATTCGGTACTTCCGGTACCGCCAAGTTCACATTTCTTGGTCTTCCTCTTGGCATTCTGCAACTAGTCAAATCTCCAATCGATCAACACTTGCGTAAAGATTCGAAAAGAAAATAAAAATAATAACCACTCATCTCGTAAAGAAAATGAAATATATATATGCAAAACCTTCCAAAAATATATACACGATATATATATATAAATCCGAAAGATATCTTGAAACAGAACTTTTATATAAAAGAGTGGAGTACCACACATACATCATCTATACATCAAAAATATAATATACCGTCTAGTCCACTAAGTCAAAAGGAGGCTAACTACCGAATGCCTCATGTCGGAACGGTCTTATAACAACGACAACGTTTCCGACTAACAAAAGCTACTGAGCTAATGATACAACAAAATGTCAGCGTCAGTATATACTAAACTACTCAAACTACTACAACTATACATCTATCTATGGAGACGACGGAATATACCAGTGCCCAGGACGCCCCTCTGCATCGAAATCACGTCGAAAGTAGAGCGTCGTACTTCCATCAGTTACTTCCATTGGCTCCTCATCGGGATCCTCCTCCGGGTCCTCCTCTGCAATGGGCTCTAACTGGGTCCCAGATGGACCAGCCTCATCATCATGCGATGCTATCGTGATAAGTGGCGGCTTTGGTGCAGGTGGTGCCGAACGATCCATCTCGATCGTCCTCTCCTCTGGTAAGACCGATGTAAATGGTACTCTAAACATATCCATATCCTCCTCCACTATGGGTAATTGTGGAGCCACACATCGTCTATCTGCCCAAGTCCGTAGCACATACGTGAAGAATCTCGAGAAATAGACTTTCTCTGCAAAAGTAGGCGGAGATCTCTCTGAGAAAATATCAGCAACTCTTGTAGCCCATGGCCTCCAGGCTTGAGGTAGTCCAATAATATATCTCGCCGTAGCCTCTACCTCTGTAATATCACCGATACCCGAGACAGTCATCCACAAAGTCACAAAACGTGCAGTGAACTCTGGCACATCCTCCCCTGGTCTACTGATACATGCACGGAACCTCTCTATCCGCTCATCCATCGTAACACGAGTATGACACCTCTTTTGAGGTCTCACCTGCCATCCCGCCATCTAATTAGCACAACTTCTCAATCAGTCTACGTTCAAACATTTTCACAAATTCTTACAAGTTCAGCCTAAGTTTAGCAACTACAGGCTAAGTTCATCTTAAATTCTCAAATTCCAAGTCAAAGTACTCATCTAGAGCACAAACATTAAACACAAATCAACTATCAATGTGTGTAATCAACATATGTCAATCATTCATAAGTATGCCCACATGCATATTTCATTCTCAAAACCAGTAAGTAATCAGTATAAGACTCAATCTTTCAAGGCATTCCCGCTAACATAGCAAATCACAATCTTTCATTTCCAAACAAACTTAACATTTCACCAATTAATGTAAACTTTTAAAATCTAAAAACAGCAATAAAACATGCGTACCTTTTGGCTATTGCGTGAGTGACGAGCTGAGGGCTTATATAATATCACACGGGAATTTAATGAAAAAGAAAAACAAAATAAATTGACCCAACAGGTTTGCAGAGTTGCAAGACCTGCTCTGATACCACTCTGTAGCGCCCCGGTCTCGAAAGACCGTGGAAATGGACGCCACGGGGATTGGAATTAAGAAGCGGGAAAGAAAAGGGGGTAACCTGATTAGTAAAATCTCAACAGAAGACTCAGAATAATCAAACATGCTGTATAATAATATATATATATGTAACACCCCGTATTTTTGGATTATAGTTAAAAAATTTTCTATTTTATTTAGAAGGCTACAAAAAAAAGGAGCTAAAATAAAGTAAAATAGATAAAAGACGCGATTTTAGGTATTATTTAAGATTGAAAAAAAATTATAGTTTAAATATTTTTGACGCGTGGTCAATAATGATTTTCGTAGAAATAAAACGACCTGAGAATTTCAATGATACTTTTAAAATTTTAATTAGAGGTCAAATGAACTCTTGGCACAACTTTAAGTTGGAAAATAATAAATTTAATAGAAAAAGGCACATCCGTCATTATCCAATTTCTTTTTCAAAAGATTATCTTATTCTTAATTATCCTATTCTTTTTCCATCATTATCCTCTTTCTTTTATTCATTATTATCCTATTTATTTTTCCTCTATAAATAGGAGCTTAAGGTTTCATTTTTCATTCATTTTCAAAATCAAAACGCCGAGCAGCTTTCAGAGAATATACAACTCTAGTTTCCTATTTCAATTCTGAAATAGTCATTTTGAAGGTGTTAACGCGTAGATCACGAATGCATGATTGAAATGATGACACGAAGGATGATCACGATGGAAAATCATCGTGACCGCTGCCAATTCCTCGGAGAAGGTACTTTCTCCGATTCTGGTCATTCGGATCGATGAATTTAGAAATTTCAAGTTCTAAATATGCTTATATTTCGATTATCTTTAATTCTACCGATTCCAATTTTTGATGTTGTGAGTTTTCAGTATTTTTTCCCGTTTTCATTTTATGTAAATCTCAGATCTACTCTTCCTGGATAGTCGTATTAGAAATCTTCTTTTTAAAAATAGTCTTTGATCATTTGGATCTTGTAGTTAACCGGAATAGATTTTTGATTTCTTGTCGTTTGAAATCCGGATCCGAATATTACATTATAAATCTGCCAGTTTCGAATTTATGATCTAGCCGTTCGATCTTTGATCTGATTACACTATTAAATTCCTTATTTTCTGCACTATCAAAAATTGTACTTTTAAGCAAAAATCCAACGAGTATCGAGCTCGATCGAGACCGATACATTTTCACCTAAAATCTGTGAGCTTTTGTCCCGTTTCACCCATTTTGGGTCGTCAAATCGAAAAAGTTTCTTCTCAAAAGTTGCTCGAAATAATATTTCCTATGCTCCCGTCGAATTTCCTAATATTCGGATAAATTTTGAATAATATCAATTATTTAATTTAAGCAGTTATTTTATTTCCGAGAGCATGTGTTATTGAAAAAATTCTAAAACCCTCAAACTATAGTCTTGGCATATATAGGATGGTCCTTGAATATTTTCATAATTTTTGAACGGTTAGAAAGTGCCGTGGCACAAATCTGATAAAAATCGATTAAAATGACAAGTTTTGAAAAGAGACCTCTATCAAATCGGTTGGTCCCAATAAATCAAGAATAATATTTTGGAATTTATTTTCTTCTTTGTCGGAATTATTCGAGGTCTCTAGAGTTGCGCAATCTATTTCTGAAGAGAATATAATTAAATAATAGCTCGAATTACAGTAGATTAATTCCTGAAAATATAGCGATTATTCTGAGTCGAATATCGACCCTTGTAGGACCTGCAGAGCCTGATAGGATTAATGAAACCATTTTTGAAGTTATTGTGCCGCCATGTGCTCGTCATCCAGGTGGGTTATATTTTTCTCAAATTATGTTCAGCTAATAAGCTCAACTGTTTATCAACTGTATAGCATGAATATCTGTATCAAAATGATTTAGCTCACTGTTCGCGTTCGCCAGTATCCTACGAAAATATTGAGTGCTTAACTAGACTCGAGTTCGGATCCTTAAAGCTTTGGGACCGTATACACTATCCTTTATTAGACAGCTGGGCTGGAGGACGTGTATATAAGTTAAGACACTGTAGGAAGGGACAGTTGAGATAGAGCGTGCAAGTAAGGTTAAAAGAAGCTTTGTATACATGGAATGCTTTTGAGATTTGAAACCTTTCCATTGTTATACTTGTGTGGATACGATATTCATATTTATAAAATGTTTGTGAACTGTTTATCAAAATCTGCCACTGGGTACGCTAGTACTCAGCCCAAATCTTTTCTAAATATTTTCAGGTTGAGAGGCAGGCCGGAAGATGACGGAGCTGGGGCGAGGGCTTACTTGTTGTTATATGCTTGCTCTTTTTGTGTTGTTCAGAAATCTTAGATACTTAATATCAATTAAGTGCTTGCAAATAATTTTACTTGAATTGTGCTCCGCGCTTGTTCCGTTCACTCTGATACAGCTTGTCTTCAGTTGTTTGAAGCATGTTATGATTTCAACATTTTGCTATAATGTTCCTTTATAATTGTTGGCGGGATAAGTTCCCTTTGATGATTGGTATTTTATTTAGGTTCTTTCTAAACGCCTTAGTGCGTGGTTCTATTACAGTTACAGAGGTTATGCTGCCCAAATTTTTAGGGCACTAACCCTATTTCTTTGATAGCTTCTGTGCAACAACCCCTTCCCCCTTCCCCCAGTAGTGCACCGGTCCCTTGTCACTACTCTTCCGGGATCGGGGCGTTACAATATATACATAATCATAACACCAAGATCAGAGCTCTTAGTGTTTAACAAAAGGATATTACAAGCGCGGAGATCTCATTATCAACAAAATATTTAACAAAAAGAGACAATGGGAAAATACATAAACAACAAAAGCCCATCTCTCAGCATCGTCACCTCCACGCGCCAGCCTACTGACCTGAAAAATATTTGAAAATATTTGGGCTGAGTACTAGTGCACTCAGTGGGCAAGTTTTTACAATACAAGTTATGCAAATCATTTTGTTAAAGTAATCTATTTGTGTTCATGCAGGTAGTGAAGCTTAAGAGGTTTCAAAATTTAAAGCAACCTAAGTTCACCAAAACATTTTATCGTGAAGCGCTTAAGAGGGTAACCAATCACTGCCCGCAACCCGTACTACATCACCACGCGTAAAGTTGAGTATGGCCAAGTATACCCAATGAGTATAACCCATAAGTGTTTCATTTTTGTCTCACCGACAAGGAGTAGGGCAGGACAAATAAAGTATGCATACTGTAGCTACTCACATTGACACAGCGCTGGTATATGAGACTCCGACAACATATAGTAGCATGTAAATATTTAACACAGATAGTCACATATGCAATTTTAACAGAGCAGAGCTTAATAGCTCGAAAGATACAATTTGCAAAAATATAATAGCCCACCTGAATAGAAGATAAACTCTCAAATCTCAGGTTTGTTCTGCTCAAATTCTGTTACTTCTTCTAGCCCTACAACAAACAGTCTTATCTTAATTAGACAAGGGCCCCTATATATATATAAAATCAAACCCTTAAACTTTATTTTAATTATTTTATTTCAAAACTTTACTATTAATTAATCCTTAAATTTATTAAAATTCGATATACATAAATGAATATAAGTTCTAAAACCTAATCTTTCTTGATGTTTCAATTATCTGGATTAATAACATTTGATATGCACTATGATTGAATATTTTAATAGCTAAGCATTTTTATGATAATCAAATGAATTGAATTCGAATTAATTAGAAAAGAAAGGGAAAAAAAAATAAATTCTTACCTTCTGCGACAAGCAAAACGTACGAAGGCAGAGTCTTTCTTTATTTTGAATAATTTGCTAATACACTTTTTTTAGCCCTTTTAATATAATCACCCAAACCATTATATAATTAGTCTACACGTGTAACTATATGGTGAGAGATGTGTGCATGTTTGCCACATTATTTCTTTAAAGACTATCACTAACTTTTTTTTTTATTGTATCATCCATGCAAGTATACCCTTATATGTATATTTATATATATAATAGTCCACCATGCACATATTGTTATAAATATATATGTGTATATATATATATAGATATGTATAATTTATGATTGAAACATTAATTAACAAAGGTTGTAGTAAGTATATTTATATATATATTTCGTTCCTCTTTTTTTTCCTTTTTTTTCACATAAATAAATGATATGTATATATATAATGTATAGGTGTGTATTTTTTTATAAAAATCATATTAAATCAATTTGCACTTAATAAATAAATTTCTAATTAATCTAATTAAGTTGGAATCTAGGGTTCTAAATAAAATAGAAGATGGTCTTGGGTATCATTAACCCACTAAATGACACATTTTACCTAAAAAAGAGATCTACAATGATAATTTTTTTTTCCTAGCTTACACTTAAGAATAGCATAAACTATTCTTTTATACTGAAAATGTTTGGATATTCCACTTATTCTAACTATTAGATTTATATTTCTACTTAAATTTAAATAATAAAATTTTGGGGTATTACAAACTTGGTTTACCTAATACCTAGTTAGGGTGGTTGCAATGCAGGTTCTTGATCAAGTTTCAAGAAGCTGAAACCTATACATTTTGCATTGTGGTGGACAGCATGGCAAAGTTCTAAAAAATTGGCTTCCCTGAGAGGAAGCCAATTTCAAATAGTAAAAGTAACTATTTTTGTTGTGAAATGGCAGACCTTTTCGGCCACAAGGCCCACCACAACTATTCTGAATTTTTTTTGTTTATTAAATTGGGCATGTAAATACACGTCCAAATATATGTGTGTATATATATATATTACCGTTACTATAATATATATTGTCAACGGCTATTTTTTTTAATTAAAAATGCCAATGGCTATTTTTAAAAATTTCCTATAAATTGAACTTCAATTAACTCATTTTTTCACAATTCACATACTATTTCTCTCTTTATCACCATATTTTTTCATTTCTTCAAAAATTTTAATCTAAAGATGGCTGACAAATACAATGGTCAATTTCCAAATTATTTTGGTTCGTCAAATACGCAGGGAAATTCAAGTTCTCAAAATTCTGAAAATCATCCCAATTCTCAATCTTCTCAATTTCCTTTCTATATGCCTCATTTTTCTCAGAATTTTCCAACTGCTCCTCCGTGTTTCATGCCCTCTTCATAAAATAATGCAGCTCCGTATTTCATGTCTCAACATAATTATTATGCAGCAATGGGTGGCCAGTTTATGTCACAACCTTCTCAAATATTTTCTCTTCCACAATCAAATGAATCCAGGAGATCGAGTCGCGGAGGGTCTGCATCCGATAACGAGGCAACACCACCATATGGCTCTCTATTTCCACTACATTCTACATAAACTGGGCTAAAGCATATCAGCCTTGAAGATGAAAATAAAGTTGTTGATGACAACAACGAATGTGTTGGTGGATCTCGTGGCCAAGTGAGAATGATGTGGACACAGGAAGAAGAGATTCGTCTTGCAAATTCTTGGAGCACCATCAGCACTTGTTCAAAAGTTGGCAATGCACAAAAGGATAAACAATTCTGGAAAAACACTGCTGCGTACTTCAATGAGCATCGGCCTGCGGGTGCTCCTACTCGAGAATGGAATAAGTTGAAAGCATATTACTATAAGGTAATTCGTGAAGTTACCTTATTTTCTCAATGGTACAATAATTTTTATAACAATCGAGCAAGTGGTCAGAGTGACGAATGATGTGTTAGAAGCTACAATTGCACAATGGCGCAATGCGTATCTAAAAAAAGACTTTAGATATATGCACGTATGGAAGATAATGAAAGAGTTGGAAAAATGGGTTCCCCAACAAATGAGCTCTAACAAGAAGTCCAGAACATCTGACACTGGGGAGAATAGTTCAACAAATCCAGATACAGATTGTGAAGCACATCGATCACGTCCAATAGGAACATAGAGGGCAAAAAAACTTAGCAAAGCTAAAGCCAAAGCAAAAGTTAATGAAAAGGGTGAAAACGATGAAGCATGGGAAAAAATGCAACAACTTCTCAAGGAAAAAATTAAGCTAAAGAATGAAAAGATAAAGCAGAGAAATGAAGAGATAAAGCAGAGAAAAATCGAGGCGGAGCAGCGACAAATTGAACTAGAGCATAAGAATTTTGAACTCCTCTGTATGGATACGAGTGGAATGTCGGAGTCACAATTAGTCATGCATTTAAAGAGAGTTGAACTCATCAAAATTAGGCGTGGCTTAATCTAGATTGTGCGCTTCATTTTAAAATGCTGATTTATGTTGTAATTTCTTTCTATTGTTGTATTGTATGTAATGTTATATTGATGTGTGCATCATTTATTTTGAATAATACTTTTCAATTGTTATTAAAAATACTATCTTTACTTTCTACTATCGGCAAAGAAATAAAACAATACAAAAGTAGTTGTTGTCAACTAGCCGTTAGCTATAATAATATTATCTTTAGTTTCTGATGTCGGTAGAGATGTTGGCATATAGAAGTAGCTATTGCCAACTAGCCGTTAGCTATAATAATATTATCTTTAGTTTCTGATGTCGGCAGAGATGTCGGCAGCTTTAGTTTCTGATGTCAGCAGAGATGTTGGCATATAGAAATAGCCGTTGCCAACTAGCCGTTAGCTATAATAATATTATCTTTAGTTTCTGATGTCGGTATATATGTCGGCAGTTTTAGTTTCTGATGTCGGCAGAGATATTGGCATACAGAAATAGCCGTTGTCAACTAGTCGTTAGCTACAATAATTATTTCATCTATAAATTCAAGTTTATTTTATGTTCTTTTCATTCTCAATCAACTCTCCACTCTAACTTTAGCTAAATTCATTCTACAAAAATTCTCTCACTACAAAAAAAATAGCTTCTTGTGACGACATTTTTTGTCACTATATGTACTAAAATTGTCACTAAAACTACCTAGTGACAACTTTATTGTTTGTGGCTATAGAAACCGACACTATAAATTATAGTGACAACATAAAATAATCGTCACTATAACTTAAACTATAGTGACAGACATTCTCGTCAGTAAAAAAAGATGTTTTAGTCACAAAAAATATTTGTCACTATAATTGAAGTTTATAGTGATAATATAATATTTGTCACTGTAATTGAAGACTTCAGTGACAATAAATATTTGTCACTAAAAATCTATAATATAGTGATATTAAATAATAGTCACTAAAACTATTTAATTTAGTCACATGTTATTATCATCACTAAAATATATTTTTATAGTAACTTATAATGCTCGTCACTAAATCTTAGTTTAGTCACATTCAATTATTGTCAATAAAACAAAATTCTATAGTCACAAATATATTTCATCACTAAAAGCTGTTAATTCAGTCACTAAAGTATTAAATTTTAGTGACATGGCTTCTTGTCACTATAATTTCTATCACTATTTGTTAATTTATAGTCACAGAAATAAAATTTATAAATCATCACAATACTAATAGGGAGAAATTTTTATCTAGACAAAAAAATGTTAAAATCGGTATAGTTGGGCAAGTTTTAGAGGGGTAGGAGTTATATGGGCAATTTGTACTATGTTTAAAATCTTTGACCAAAAAAACTGAATATTCCATTACTTTTCTGAAAAAGCATCTTACATATTTGTACTTTTCATGCAGAAAAAACAAAAGATTTGCATGGAATAAAATCGGATAAAATCTCTCCCTCTCTCGTCTATCCAAACTCAATGTTAGTTTGAAAAAAAAAACAAAGTTGTGGTATTAATTCTTCGAAATCTCGGTATTAAATTTTTTAACCACCCCCTTTACACTCTCTTTCTCTCTCTCATCTGCTCTCTCTCAAGCTGTGTTATTTCATTCCCCCTCTCTTCGTTTCGTTCCCCCTCTGTAACATAAGAAGAAGTAACGAAAAACCCAAAAAAAAAAACAAATATGCTCCCTTGACTCCGCCACCAAAAGGGATAAGGTTGAAATCTCTCCCTCTCTCATCTCTCGTCTCTCTCTCGTGTATCGTCATCATAATCTAATCACCCATTTATTTTTAATTGTTAGAACTGTTAATCGAAGATGGAGAATACAAGAGATCTTCGGACGGGTTCGGCAGGAGAAATTCCGGCAGAGGTTAGCTTGTTTCGAGAATACAGAAGCATGTTTTGGTGAAAGAAATTTTCATGTTTAATTGTTAGATCTGGAGTAACGTGAGATTTTTAGATGTAAAACGATAGTATTGATGCATAACGAAAGTGTATTTGCATAACGATGGTAGTTTCATTGCATAGCGAAAGTGTAATTGCATAACGAAACTATTTTAATGCATAACGAAAGTTGTTTAATGCATAACGAAAGTATTTAAATTTCATAACGGAAGTAGTTTAATGCATAACGAAAGTAGTTTAATTGCATAATCGTTATGGCTAAAATCTGTAATTAAAAAATACTTCAAATTGCATAACGAAAGGTTAATTTAATTAATCGTTATTATATTTTTAATATATCGTTATATGCCCTTAATCTGTAACGAAAGTATATAAAGGTTATTTTAATTAATCGTTATTTTATTTTTAATATATCGTTATGCTAATTGTTTGATTTTCGTTATGCCAATCATTATGCCCTTAATCGTTATGCCTTTTAAATATATCGTTATGCCCTTAATCGTTATGCCTTTTAAATAATTTCGTTGTGCCTTTTATATTAGATTTTCGTTACATTGAATTTTGATTTTCGTTACGTTGATTTTTGAATTTCGTTATGCGTTTATGTTATTTTCGTTATGCTAAAATTTAAACTTTCGTTTATGCCATCTATGTTAAATGTAAATTTCGTTATTATTAAATCTAATTATCGTTATTGTTAAATTTAAATTTTGATATGTTAATATTAAAACTTTCCTTATTGGTTCAATTAGATTTTCGAAAGTGTTAAATATTTAGTTCGTTATTGATAATACTTTTTTAATAATAATAATAAAAAAAATTAATAAAATAACAAAAATAATTAATCTTTGTGATTTAATTTAATTACAAGTAATCATTAACGATAACCTTAAACGCACTGAAGCACAACGAAATTGTATAAAAATGAAATATTAATAATAATATTAGTCTAATTAATACTATATATTACTATAAAAAAATTAAAAAGAAAACAATTCATATAAATAATAATACTTTTTTAAAACAAATAATAATAATAATAATAATAATAATAATAATAATATTCGTGTAAGTAATAATAATAGTAAAAAATAAATATATAAAAAACAATTAATATAAATAATTATACTTTTTTAATTATAATAATAATAATAATAATAATAATAATAATAATAATAATATTCGTGTAAGTAATCATAATAGTAAAAAATCAAAATATAAAAAACAATTAATATAAATAATTATACTTTTTTAATTTAAAAAATAAATAATAATAATAATAATAATAATAATAACAACAACAACAACAACAACAACAACAACAACAACAACAACAACAACAATCACTAATCTAATAATAACAATAATATTTGCTAATTAATAATATTAGTAAAAAAATAAAAATAGCAAAAATAATTAATATAATTAATAATTTAATAACAGTCTAATTTTCTATTGTGAAATTTAGATTGAGTGGATTAGACGCCCCCTCCAGAGGTTCAAGCCGACTGTGAATATGTACGTGAAGATGGAGTTAGTAGACAAAATTAGGGAGGTGTTACAGCATTTCGGCGGTGATGATACGATCCAAACGTTCAGATCTGGATGCTTAGGACACTTCGTGGACTTTAGGGGGGGTAACATAGCCCGGAAGGCGCTGCATGCATTGATTTGTCACGAAGTGCGTGCCCAGGATCCTGCACGCGAGGGTAGAGAGTGTTGGTTCCATGTGAGTGGAACGACACTACACTTTGGGCCCTCAGAGTTCGCACTGGTGTCGGGCTTGTGTTCGGGCCGTCCAGTTTCGATCCGAATGCGGCTCATGTGATTCTGGCCAGTAGCATCTATCACCGGCTATTTGAGGGGAAGAAGACGACAATTACACAGATGTATGAGAAGTTCACGGTGAAGCGTCTAGCCAATCACCCTCCAGATTACGTGAAGATTGCGAACATTCTGATCGTGTACCGGATGTTATTTTGCCAGGACCCCGGACGTACGATCGATGACTGGGTGTGGGCCCGGGTAGAGGATGCTGATGCGTGGTAGTAATTTATGTTTTAGTAATTTGATATTATACTTACATGATATTCTACATTTTTAAACAGGCATGGGCCTGTGAAGTTTTTCCCAAGATTGTCCGTCATTTCGGTGTCCCTGGAGGTCAGATGACCACACCTCGCTTATTGAGGTGGTCATTCATAGCCCCAAGCATCGACTTCTCCAGATTTTTTGATAGACAGGTAACCTTTTTTATGTAAATAATTTTAATTATTAAATTGAAGTATTATTGGTTAATGTTAACATGGTGTTCGTTATTGGTGCAGATGGATGTCCAGCCGATGGTGCCATCAGCAGCGGAGCTCCTGACCCCATATGTTCAGAGCTTGGATGGAGATAGTTTGTTGGGTGTGAGGTACGTGGTACCTCGAAAGGTCTCCAAGAAGAAGTTGCTGACTGGGGTGGCCCGTCGTGTGGTCCCGGGGACATACAAGGGGATCTCTGACGTCGTCAACCCAGCACCACAGCGTAGGAGTGCCCGTACTGCACAGCAGCAGGCTCCACAGACGACACACCGTTTGATAGACGAGCCGGATGAGGGATCTGGACCCTCGGAGCAGGGACCGGACCGCAGTGAGAGCCCTTCTCAACCGACAGGCAGTAAGCGCCCGAGGAGGAGCCATGAGGGGAGCCGTGGAGAGCCCGGTCCACGTCCTGGTTGGTTCGATCGTGTTATCCACATCGTTGCTGCCTCAGAAGCCCGCATTATGGGTCAGATGGAGAATAATTTCAGACAGATGGAGAACAGTATCAGAGAGATGATTGAAGGCTTATCTGATCGGATGGGGCGGTTGGAAGACCTTGTTATGGGTCGGCTACGCAGGTCGCCCACATCACCTAGGGGGCCCACACCGGTGCCCAGAGACCCCACACCACCTCCCAGGGACTCCACACCTCGTAGGGGGCCCACACCGCCTCCCACAGACCCCACATCACCTCCCACAGACCCCATACCACCCAGGAGGCCCACACCGCCTCGTATGTCCCCCCGTATGAGAGGGGGGAAAGTCAGAGGTAGATCATTTGTGGGTCGATCTTCTTCGCGCCCTTTGTCAGACGCGTAGTCATCTCCAGGCCCGTCGTCTACCCAGCCGTCATCTATTGGCCCGTCGCCTACCGCGCGTTCGATGGTATTTGACTTACTGGAGGCGGATGAAGCACGTAGGGTAGAGGTTGGATACACGGAGTTCAGGAGGAAGGGTCATGGGGTGAATATCCAGGTTATTCACACCGGTGGCATACTCTGGCAGGCATTTTTTGAGCGTATGGAGGATGTTAATGAGCTCGTTGATTATGAGATGGTTGCACATTTCTTGCTTGAGGTGAAGCGACGATTTTTCAGAAGGCACATGAGCGATGTTGTGATTTGCTCTCCATATTTTTTTGTAAGTTCAAGATACATTCTTTTTTTTTTTGTATTTCATTATCTCTTTGTGTGTTTACGTGATTTGTTCATGTGTTTTTTTCAAGTTCAGCTACAGTCAGCATGGCAGCAGCTTTATCCAAGAGATCCTCGTTGTGAGGAGGAGTATGGTGAGGACAGATATCTGCACTAGGATCCTCCAGATGTCTTACTGGATGTAATCAGAGGCAAGGGTGGCGTCCAGGAGGTCCCGTGGACGAGAGCAGTTTATGTAAGTGATCTTTCAAGTACACTTATCATACTATCTATGATGATTTTTTTTATTCATCCCTTAATCATTATCATTTATGTAGGCGATCATGATATGCAATGTTGGAAATGCTCATTGGGTCACTGTACGTATCTGTTTCGCGACGTGGAGGGTCGAGTTGTATGACTCGTTATTGTTCCAGATGCATCTCCCGGAGAACCAAGAGCTTTCTCAGAGGCGTGATCGAGAGCTGCTACCGCTCCTACGTCTACTGCCACGCGTCATGTGGAGCGCTGGTTATTGAACGGGCACTCCCTGCCATGCTTGCACATGTAGACCAGTCGTGTCTTGTTCGATCGATACACGGCATACTCCACTCTATTCTGCATGTGATACAGTCCCACGGATAGGACCAAATCATCCTTGGTGTGGAAAATCGCACCCTTCTGAAGTTCATCCGTATTGGCTGCTGACGGCTCGTCCCAACTCAGTGGGCCTGCAACGTCAATATTCGCAAGTGGAACAAGCCAATTGCTCCCACCCCTCTCAGATACATCCTCAGCCCTAGTGTTCGACGATGATGCTCCTCCGGTCATGCCTATCAATCGTCCCGTACCCCCTGTAGAACGAATCCATCCCGTGAACTCTGTGAACACTGATTCGAGCAAGTCCGTTCTCACATTCTTCTCCGCTTCTTCATCAGTAGTAGGAATTTCTTCTTCTTCTCCTCCTTCATGCAGGAATGCATCATCATCAAAATCGTGCTCTGGAGCCTCATACTGCTGCGTATCATCATGAACCTCCTCTCTGACTGGTTCTCTATATTCGGGCACGGTGTCAGGGATGACCCTTGAGCTGATGCGTTCTCTCTGAACAACATACACAATCATCTCTTGACTCTGCTCATGGAGCAAGTCAAGCAAATCAGCATCATCTTTGAGTCTAGTCTTGATCTGTCTCCCGCTATTGGTGCTCGACATCCATGATAACTGGTACTCGACAGAGATGGGATCGGTCTCCAGTAACTCATGTATCTCTCTCATCAGTGTCCTAAAACAGATATCATCAGATGACATGATGATCAGCTCCTCCACACCATCTACATATTGAGCTCTCTCCCAACGACCACTATGTCGTACAATTATACGACGTCTAACCATCTGTGATAATAAAAAATTCTAATTTAAAGATAATGAAAATTTATTTCCACGTAAGCATAACAATAATTTCAAGCATAACGAAATAATTCAATTCTAAACATAACGATAATTCAATTTTAAGCATAACGAAACTTTAAATTTTAAGCAAAATTTGACAGTAATGAAAGCATAATTTAAGCATAACGAAAGCATAATTTAAACATAACGAAATGAATAATATTTTTTATTTATAACGAAACTTTAGTGCCAATTTAAAGCATAACAATGGATAATTTTAAAGATAACGAAAATTTAATTTATCACTAACGAAACTTTGGTTTTTAACATAACGATCATTTAAATTGAATTATAACGAAAATTTTATTTTAACATAACGATGGATAATTTTAAAGATAACGAAAATTTAATTTATCACTAACAAAACTTTGGTTTTTAACATAAAGATCATTTAAATTCAACTATAACGAAAATTTAATTTTAACATAACGATGGATAATTTTAAAGATAACGAAAATTTAATTTATCACTAACGAAACTTTGGTTTTTAACATAACGATCATTTAAATTGAACTATAACGAAAATTTAATTTTAACATAACGAAAGTTGATTTTAAAGATAACGACAATTTAAATTTATGCATAACGAAAACTAAATTTTCAACATAACGAAAATAAAAATTAACATTAACGAGAATCTAATTTCAACATAACGAAAATACAAAATTAACATTAACAAAAATTCATTTTATGCATAACGAAAATTAATTTAGCCATAACCAAAACTCATTTAGGCAATAACGAAAATTTAATTATAACTTAAGTAAAGCCATAATGATAATTTTCATATTATGCATGATGAAAATTAGTTTTATGAATAACGAAAATTTAGCCGTAACTAAAGTGAAATTATAACGATAATTCATTTTATGCATAACGAAAGTTCATTCCACCTCTACTTTTTTAGCCTAAGGTTACAAAATTAAATCAAGCATCCACAACACTAGTTTATAAATTTACATGTTATTTTAGAACTAGAAACATAGAAACGTAACAATAGGTACCTTTAAAATAAAAATCCTACGTTTCTTTTACAAATAAACTCGAAACGTATCTTTCAAAATTTAAAATTTTTCGAGGCCGGCCGGAGAGTATTTTCTTGATGAAGACGTCGTTGCTTTCTTCAGTATTCTTCTATATCAAGCTCTCAATATATTTTTTGTGTTTTGGTGTTGAATGTTCGGGATCAAACCCTACCTTCAATATAAGTACATTATACCACCAACCTCTCTTACACAAAATTAAATGTATTAAATTGAATTTAATTTGCCTCAACTAATACCTACCTATACAAATACAAATTTATGCGTTTTACCTACCTCATTTTGACCAACACATAAAGAAACAATAACGCATTTATGTTAAAACTTGATCGGCCATAACGATTACAAATTCGTTATTCAAAAATAAAATTTCGTTATGAAAAACGAAAAATTTCGTTATTCAATAACAAAAAATTTCGTTATATTGATAATGAAAAAAATCGTTATTCAATTACAATTTCGTTATTAATAATAATAGTAATTTTGTTATTGTTATTATTACAGTTTCGTTATTAGTAACGATATAGTTCATTATAACGATATTGTTCATTTTTTAATAACGATATTTATTTCTAATAATGCAGTATTTCGTTATAACGATATAACGTTATAGTTCATTATAGAAAATTTTCATTATAATTTTGTTATAATGATAATGAAAATTTCGTTGATAAAATTTTCGTTATAATAATGATATAACGATATAGTTCAGAAATTGTATATTTTCGTTATAATTGATGAACAATTTTCGTTATTAATGAACAATTTTCATCAATTTTCGTTATATCGATATAACCAAAATTTTCGTTATTACAATTTCGTTATAATGTTTACGAAACATTTTCGTTATTACAATTTCAGAATGTTAGGTGAGGTGCATTTAATGCTTAGTTATTTAAAATTTGTAAAAAGTACACTTACCCAATCATTGGGTGTGGGGACAATTGTATCATAACTCCATATTGCCCATGAAACTACTATACCCTTATATGTTGCCTTTTTCTCCCTTTTTTTACTTTTTTTTTGTCTATATTTATAGATTTACACATACTAATATAATAACAAGAATTATATTATCACTAAAGCTACAACTTTTGTCACTATAATATTCGTATATCATTTTTTAAAAATTAGAATAGCCTCAATTGATTTATTGTTTAATCCATTGATGTGATAATAATGTGTCTACACTTTTATTCATAATAATATATATAAATATATATTATTGGGAGAAAAAAATATAAAAAATTAATCATCATTTAACTAACAAGATAAGATTCATATCAAAGCAAAATAAAATTCATTAGTATAATTAACTAAACATGACATAACGAGTTCAAAAGTAACTTACTGTTTACAAACTGAAATCAAATAACTAAAAAAAAACAATGTACAATTAAACAAGAATTATAAATCAAACTAATTAAACTATTATAAAATCCATTCATGAATTCGAACTTATGCACTTTGTGGATATGAAACCTGTAATTTGATCAAGAGAAAATAGAAATGACTAATATATAATAAGTGATGTAATAATTCATAAAAAAGGGTTAACTTATAATTATAAAGCATGTATATAGATACTAAATATATATAAACATACTCACACTTGATAGAATTCGGATTTTGGCTATTTTGACTGAAGCTTTGAAGTAGAGCAGGGAGTTGAACTTTCAAAAGAGCTTCAACTTGAGCTTGTATATTCATTTCTTGGTTGCTAACTTGAGCTGCTATGGACTCTAATTGGGAGGTTATGACTTCATTTTGTTTTCTTAACTCTTCATTCTCTTTTTGTAGTTCAACATTAATTCTTTCTCCTCTTTTAGAAGCTGGTTTCAAGCAATCTCCATAAGCACGTAGTCGGCTAGATTTTTCTTTCCCAAGAACTTTCACAAAAGCTTCATCCTCAGACATGGGATATTCACCATTCTCAATTGGTTCAGATTGCCACTATAGAAGTATTTTTAGTGACAAAATCACTATAGAAGTATTTTTAGTGACAAAATCACGATTGCCACTGATATAGTCATCACAAATGACTTATTTTGTGATGAGAATAAATATTATCACTGTAGAGACATTTTTAGTGACAAAATCACGATTGTCACTGACAAAGTCATCACTAATATTTATTTTGTAACGAGAATAATTGTTGTCATTGTAGAGGCATTTTTAGTGACAAAATTACATTTGTCACTAGTATTGTCGTCACAAGAAGCTGTTTTTTTTTGTAGTGTCTTTTATCATCAAAATGTCTTCCAAAAAACAAATAATTCGTGATTTTGTGAGGAATGAGATACTGGAAGAAGGAGATGAGCTCGAATTGATGATGCTTGATCATCTTGAGAAAAAAGAGCAACGACTTCATGCGGCTCAAAGTTCTTCAAAAAAACCAGAAAGTATGTCGACCGAGGCCGTGAAGAAGGTCATGCTCGTCTTGTCCGTGATTATTTCTCCGACGATCCGATATTTACTGATAATATATTCCGTCGTCGATTCCGAATGCGAAGAGAGTTATTCCTTCGTGTTCTCGATTCCTTGGAAAATCACTCAGATTATTTCAAGTGGAGGAAAGATGGATTGGGCAAAAAGGGTTTATCTCCACTACAAAAGTGTACGGCAGCTATCCGTCAATTAGCATATGGTTCTCCGGCCGACTCACTCGATGAGTATATACGGATGGGTGAGAGAACTGCCTTGGATTGTCTATCCAACTTTTGTCAATTTTTCGTTGAAATCTTTGGAGCTCAATACTTGAGAAGTCCAAATGTTGCAGACACACAACGTTTACTTCAAATGCACGAGTAAAGACATGGATTTCCTGGTATGTTGGGGAGCCTTGACTATATGCATTGGGAATGGAGAAATTGCCCAGTTGCTTGGAAAGGCCAGTATACACGAGGTGATCATGGAGTCCCAACAATAGTTCTAGAAGCGGTTGCATCTGCAGACTTGTGGATATGGCATGCTTTTTTTGGTGTAGCTGGATCTTACAATGATATAAATGTTCTTCATGGATCGCCGTTATCCAACGCTGTCCTACAAGGAAATGCTCCGGAGGTTCATTTCACGGTAAATGGCACATCATACAATCAAGGTTACTATTTGACAGATGGAATCTACCCGGAATAGTCTTCATTTGTCAAGATTTTTTCGTGCCCTATAGATGCAAAGTGAAAATTATTCAATGAGAGACAAGAGGCAGCAAGAAAGGATGTTGAACGGGCATTTGGAGTGCTCCAAGCTCGTTGGGCGATAATTAGAGGTCCTGCACGACCTTACTACATCGATATTTTGCGAAATATCATATATACGTGCCTTATTCTGCACAATATGATTATTGAAGATGAAGGAGATGGAGCAATCATTTGGTCTGATGAAGACTCCCCTCATTCGACAACAATTAACGTAGGCTCTACCCAAGCATTCCACACCTACCTTCAGAATTTCACAAGGCTACGTAGCAATGATACACACCACCAACTCCGAACTGATTCAGTCGAGCATATTTGGGCACGGAAAGAACGCGATTAGTGATAAAATGTTCTAGTATGTTGTATTGTCTTAATTTCCTAGTATTGTTGCATTATTATTGTTGTTGTTGTTGTTGTTGTTGTTGTTGTTGTAACACATTTTAAATAATATTTTCTATTTATTATTTAATATTATAATTTTTAACTTTTTAATTAAATTTTTTAATATTGGAAAATTAAATTAAATACGCCATCAAATTTAATTAATTATATAATAAGTGAATATTGTAAATAAAATCAATATACTTATATATATATGATGTGTATAAGTGAGACCCTTTTAGAAATTACTTTTTGATTTTTGCATTGTGGAAAAATTGTATTAGAAATTGGTGGGGGTTAACTTTTGATGTAGCGCTGACGTGGCAATGAAAAAGTTGAGATTTCTGGGTTCTGCATTACAACTACCCTTAGTACGCGGATGATAAGATAATATAAATATATTATTTATTTGGTACATGCAAATAAAAATATAGTATATTTTTCCTTTTTTGTCTTCTCAAAGCTTTCTTTGCTCGTATAGTCATATTTCAAATGTACTTATGTACCAATACCATGTTGACATGAGTACATGACCACCAAGAAAGTTGTATAATATCATTTTTAGGAAATTATAATCGGATCCAAATATGAAGAAACTACAAATATCTATGGATATGATATGAACTTGAATTCGAAGATAGAATCTGTGAAGTGCAGATGCATCGACAGTGCCTTACGCGATATAATTTACTCCACTGTTAAACAACGACGACTATTGGGTTGCAGTCAACTCTTCAAGTTTCAAACTCTTATTGTTTAATAATTTATATTCAGTATTCGTACGACATTTGCAACTATTACATCTCATTTAAGAAAAGAAAGAAAGAAAACGTTGGTTGATTGTCTTTTTCTTGTTGTTTTTCCATTACAGCTGCCGCCACCTCTTCGCCCTTTCTCTTTGCTTTTCTGGCGCATCTTTGCCCCCTTGGCCCTTCTGCAAATTCACGCAACACTTGGAAATGATAATTTATCCAGATTCTTGAGTTCATTTCTTTATTTGTTTTTGACATTGGAATTTTCCCCCCTTCTCGCTGCAGTTCATTTGAAGATACTTTTCAAGGTAATAGTTTGATGATTTTTCCCCCTTTTCTGGTGAAGTAGTAGATGTTATTGCTCATCATTTTAAGCTTTAGATTGAACTAAATTCTTGTTATTTACCATGTGGGCTCGGGAAACTTCGTTGAAAAATACTATGGTGAGATGGTTTCTTGTGTTTTTGAGTTTTGGTAGGTGGGCTCAATTTGAAATTCCTGTCACTTGTCTTGATTCTGGCATTTGAAATTGAAAAAGTGATCGGTGATCGTAGATGATTCTTGGAAATATTAGAAGTTACTATAGCGTTAATTTAAAAGAGATCAATAGGTTTCTGCTACACTGCTAGTATGTTCGAATTTCAAGTATTCTTGTGAATCACCTTGTGAAATGGAGCTAATTGGAAGGGAATATGATACCACAAAATGTAGTTAGACCTGAAAATAGAAGCAAACTAATGCAAAACTGCAAATGTACCATAACTACTTCAGCTGCACTCTGCTGTCTTCCAAGATTGCCTTTCACTCGAATAGCTTAAGATGTCATATTAGCGACGAGCATGTTTTACCAAGCACGAGTGATGGTTATTTTGTCGGGATAGGTCTTGATTCTGATCTCACTTGAAAGAAATCTTGGCTATGCAGATAGAAAGAACTAATGAATGTTGCTATTTTTGCTTAGTTTTTGATGGCTGGAAGCTGGGATGGAAATTCAGACCTGTGTGCTCAGTCAGACGATAGCTATCTGCGTATAGAGCCAATCTACGATGCGTTCTTATGCCCTTTGACAAAACAAGTGATGCACGATCCAGTGACCTTGGAAAACGGGCAAACATTTGAGAGAGAGGCCATTGAGAAATGGTTCCGAGAGTGCAGGGAGAGTAGAAGAAGGCCGGTCTGCCCGTTAACATTGAGAGAGCTGAGAAGCACTGAACTGAGCCCTAGTATTGCTTTAAGACACACGATTGAAGAATGGAATGCCAGGATTGAAGCTGCTAAGCTTGACATGGCCCGAAAATCTCTATCCCTGAGCAGCTCGGAGAGCGATATTCTGCAGGCCCTGAAGTTTGTTCAAAACCTCTGCATAAACAACCATTCAAATAAGCATGTAGTCCGTGATGCAGACTTGATGCCGATGATTGTTGACGTGCTGAAGAGCAGCAGTAGACGAGTTCGTTGCACAGCTCTTGAAACTCTTAGAATTGTGGTGGAGGGAGATTCTGATAATAAGGTTGTTAAAAGGTTCGTAGCTCAGTTGAATCTGTCATCTATAACTGTCACCGACTCACCATCAGGTACCTATTCTTGCAGGAAATAATGGCTGAAGGAGACACTGTGCGCACAATAGTCAAGTTCTTGTCTCATGAACAATCTAAAGAGAGAGAAGAAGGCGTTTCTCTTCTTCACGAGCTCTCTAAGTCTGAAAGACTCTGTAAGAAGATTGGTTCGGTTAATGGGGCAGTTCTCATTTTAGTCGGAATGGCCAACAGCAACTCGGAGAGTCTTTTAACTGTGGAGATGGCTGATAGAACCCTGGAGAATCTAGCACAATGCGAAAACAACGTTAGACAAATGGCTGAAAATGGAAGATTGCAACCTTTGCTGACTCTGCTGCTTGAAGGTTCACTCACAAACCTAAGCTCCTCTTTTTGTGCTTTTGGCAGTAATTTAAAAGAACTGCTCATGTGAAATGATTATATTAGATGTATATTCCCCTATAATATGGAAATATTGACAGGATTCTTGAAGCTTTTTAAGATAGCATAGTGTTGATTGTTGAGAAGTTAACATTTCTTTTGCAGGCTCTCCTGAAACCAAGTTATCCATGGCTGCCATTCTTGGTGAACTGGTTCTAAACAATGAGGTGAAAGTATTTGTAGCGAGGACAGTTGCTTTTTCGCTCATCAATCTCATGGAGCACAGCGATATGCCAGCAAGAGAGGCTGCTCTTAAAGCTATAAACCAGATTTCATCTGATGAGACGAGTGCCAAAATCTTGATCGAGGCAGGCATCTTGCCCCCTCTAGTGAAGGATCTCTTCACTGTCGGAGCAAATCAGCTGCCAATGCGACTGAAAGAGGTTTCAGCAACAATTCTTGCCAATGTTGTTAACTCAGGCCATGATTTTGATTCAGTTCCAGTTGGACCTAATTACCTAACACTGGTCTCGGAGGAAATCATTCACAACCTTCTGCATCTTATCAACAACACCGGCCCTTCAATAGAGTCAAAGCTGCTCCAAGTTCTAGTTGGACTCACGAACTCTTCAGCAACCGTATCCAGTGTTGTATCCGCCATTAAAAGTTCTGGTGCTGCGATCAGTTTGGTTCAGTTCATCGAAGCTCCTCAGACAGATCTGAGGGTGGCTTCGGTAAGGCTTCTTCAGAACCTGTCTCCACACATGGGTCCGGAACTAGCCGGCTGCCTACGTGGGCCAGCTGGCCAGCTCAGCAGCCTAATCAGATTGATATTAGAAAATGTAGTGGTCACTGAGGAACAAGCAGCAGCAGTTGGCTTTTTAGCTGATCTCAGTGAAAGGGATTCTGGTCTCACTAGACAGATGCTATACGAAGGGGCCTTCCCGTTGTTCGTTTCCAGAATAATTAGGATCCGGCAGGGTGAGACAAGAAGGAACCGTTTCATGACCCCGTATTTAGAAGGGCTTGTGAAGGTTCTAGCAAGCATCACATTTGCCTTGTCTGAGGAGTCGGGCGCTGCTCATGCACTTTGTCGTGAGTACAACCTAGCATCGCTGTTCATAGACCTTCTGCAAGCGAATGGACTAGATAATCTGCAGATAGTATCAGCCATGGCTTTAGAGAATCTATCCCAAGAATCCAAAAACTTGACACAATTGCTAGAGTTTCCTGCTCCTGCATTCTGTGCCTCGATTTTCCCTTGCCTAAGCAAGCAACCAGTGATCACTGGATTGTGCCCTATTCATCGCGGGATATGTTCACTGAGAGAAACATTCTGCCTCTTGGAAGGACAAGCTGTAGATAAGTTGGTGGCTGTCTTGGACCACACGAACGACAAGGTGGTGGAAGCATCACTGGCTGCCCTGGCCACTTTGTTAGACGACGGAGTGGACATAGAACAGGGAGTTCAGGTGTTGCTAGATACAGAAGGAGTGAAGCCTATACTCGACTTGTTAGTCGGTAAACGAACGGAGAATCTACGGAGGAGGGCAATTTGGACAGTGGAAAGATTGTTGAGATCTGAAGAGATAGCATATGAAGTTGCAGGTGATCCAAATATAAGCACAGCATTGGTAGATGCTTTCCAACATGGAGATTATCGAACAAAGCAGATTGCTGAGCGTGCCTTGAAACATGTTGACAAGATCCCTAACTTCTCTGCCACCTTTCCCAACATCAACATGGGATAGTCTCTCTCTCTCTCTCTCTCTCTCTCTCTCTCTCTCTCTCTCTCTCTCTCTCTCTCTCTCTCCATTTTTGTTCCTGAGTTCTTCAGATTCAATCAGCTGTAAGATAGATGTGAATGTATTGGTTTCAGGTTCTGAATTGTGTATTGTTTGTACTACATTCTACTTATTTGTTATATATTTGTGCAGCTCGAATGTACACGCATATTTTGCATATTGATGAAATGAAACATGAGATGAAATACTAAATTGCTATGAAGATCAAAGTGGTGTTTTTTACCCTTGTTGATCTTGTTTCACAAGTTCAATTTAAAATTGCGTCAAGTTGTCTATTTCTTCCATCAACTATTCGAAGGAGATGGTCTGAAAATGAATTCATCACAGGAATATATTGAAGAACAATACAAGATATCAAATGCATCCGAAGGAGGAGATCAAACAATGTTAGTCTGATCTTCATTTACAAGCGCAGCACTGTCATGGATTTTGTCATGCACGACGAAGCATCCAGATCATTTGCTGCATGATTTCTAGAAATGTGATTCCAACCCGTTTGAGCATCAGAAACATCAAACATCGTCACAAAGTCTAGTACCTGACCAAAAATCTTGAACATTTCAACACCAAAAATGAGTTCATCATCAGCAATAAAAGCAGCATTCCAGTCCATTGGAGCATCAGGATGTGTCGATTCTTCTGTCCATTTAAGCTGCATGAGATCGAGCTCCCAGAGCTTTCTCACTGCTTTATTTCTCCGGCCAATTTGCCCGTCTCCCTCACACCACGACACAGAGAGCATCAGCAGCCGGCCCTTGCAGGAGATGAGCTTAGGATAGTACTCGTGCACACGGGGTGGGCTTGAAATCGTCTGGATTTTGATCCAGTATCCCCTCTCTATGTCGTATCCAGCAAGCTTGTCACTTTCTGAGTAAACATAGAATACTTCGTTGCATACAACACCGGTGCAAGCCACACCAAAATCTAGAGGCACCTTCTGGATATCTGTCCATTTATTTGATACAGGGTCATAAATTTCACCAGAATCCAGTGATTCATCCCAAGATCCAAGGCCTCCCACAGCAATCATCATGAACTTTTTACTGCCTTTGCTGGACGAGCTTTCGTGTTTTTGCCTGGTAAACTTGCACGGCTTGATCGTGTGTAGTGATGAGATTTCATTTTCGTCAAGAGAGTGCCTACATTGCCGTCTAACTGAAAGTCTGTGAGGATCCTCATAAACATCTGATACACCACCTACTCTTGACCGGGATAAACGTCTGTCAGATCGACTTTGTTGATTTCTAGAGACGAAATAATCTTGATTGACCTCTGAAATTCCTAAAACTGGAGATGATCGAGCATACTTCATAGCTGCAACTTTTCTCCATGACTTGGTCAAGGGACTAAATACCAGTACTCCTTTGTGTGTCTTGAACGAGCTCCGATCCACCCTCCCAAAGTTAGTCAAGCTAGAACGACCTCCGACTACATAAACATCATCATGGATGCTAGCTACAGAAAAGAAAAATCTTCCCTTGAGAATCTGGGAATCTATTTTGTGCCATTGATTTTGGGAGACGTCCAATGCATGTATTTCTCCAGAACAATAGCCATTCTTTATGACACCAAAGATAAATAACCACGAACTCTGAAATAAGCCTTCTCGCCTGATCTGCATGAACCGGGGTGTTGTAGTCAAGTTCCTCCATTTCTTGCATACACAACGAGCATTCACTAGACTAGCTAATGGAAGCCTCACCAAACACATTTCTAGAATGTCATCAGGAAGGCGGGCATTCATGCTGTTGCTTTGTTCAACTTCATTACATCTTAACAGCCTTCTATTGCTCCTCCTGAAAAATTTATCCATTCTATTGGAAAAGCAATCAACGGTGGCTTCATCTTTTCCCCAAGTCGGACCTTTTCCATCCTCACTTGCACTCGATCTCCTTCTACTGCCTGGATCCCCTGACTCTTCATCCATGTCAGCACTCACTTTGCAACCTCCTCCTCTGCCATAAAGGGTAAGACATCTCAAAGAAACACCAGTCGTTTCATCATCTTCAGAACTTTCGTTTTTATGGTTCTTTCTTTTCAACTTCTGGCTCATACTTCTCACAAGACGTTTTGAAACGCTCAAAGACTCAAACTCTTGATTGATAATCTCTTCTTCGGTTAAACTTTGAGAGGTCATCTCGGACCCTTATTTTCACAATGATGAATAAAACACGAGCCCCCTATCAAACCATATACTGCATGTTTCCAAGCTTGTATGTTAACCTACACGAACAAACACCTCTTAAGCTGTACATATCATAAACAGAGAAGAGCTACATCAACAACTCATCAGAATATATATATATATATATATATATATATAGCTTCTCTACATGAAAATGATGAAATGGCAAAACTCTAAAGACTGGGCGCAAAGGGAGAGGTCACACACACTCTCACACACTAGAATTTGGCTGTTTCTTAAGAAAATTCAGGCTTCTTGTTGTTTGTGGCAAATCCGACGAAGCTCGAAGAATATGATCTTATGCTCTTCTTCTCGAAATTAAACATCAATTATCACCTTTACTCAAAAAAAAAAAAAAAAAACATCAATTATCACCATTTTCAAACTCCAAATCCAACTGCTATTCAGCCACAGTAAAATCCCCAAAAATAAACAAACAATCAAACCGCAAAAGCCGATACTTAATCTGAACTAGGTAAGATCACGTTCAAGAAATCAAACCAGCAGATTCACAACCACTAAAACCCTAACCAAATTTTAAAATAACAATCAAGAATTTTCATGAACATCTCACAAACTCATGAACACCAAGAGATGCAAATAATGCCGCATAAACGCAAGAATATGGAAAGACAAAAAAAAAAAAGCAGAAGAAATTGAAGAGCAGCGGAGCCCCCGAGAGAGAGAGAGAGAGAGAACCTTGACATCAAAGCATTGAAGCACCAACATCACCAAACAAAGTAAATGCCCCTGAGCCCATCTCAAGATTCACTCAATAAAAGATGAGGGGCAAGCCCGTGAGATCTAATCTGCAAAAAAAGCTCAAATTTTTAACCTTTACACAATATTGAACTCCACCATTCATTGTGTGAACATGGATAAATCATACCTTGGAATAATTTCTTTTTCCTACAAGATGAGCATTTTCTTTTCTCTTCTTGCCTTTATTAATGCTGGGAATACTATACATACACACGTACATATATATATGTATGTATTTAATAAATAACCAAAGTGAAGATGAGACGACCAACCTGATAAAAATGATAATTGTAAAAGCGACATCTCTCTTTCTTTAATTCTCCCCTTACATATATTTGTACACACCAGCCTTTTGTTTTTGTGATTATTTTTGCTGATTTTGTTCTTTCCTTTCCTTTTTCAAATCTGTGGATGAAATGATTGTGTGAGAGTCCCACACTCCTGCTTTTCGTTTTTTTTGCTCATTAGTCACCTCAACCCCCTTCTCCTTTCATCCCACTTTTTCTCTAATCTCTACCCCATTTTCATTTTTTTTATCCACCGTTTTTTGCAGACCCCAGGAAACAAAATGTTGATGCATATTGTCCGGTGGTATGGTCTAGCGGTGGAATGATGAGCTCGTAATTGATAGATTATGAGCTCAAATTTTATAAAGGGTTAATTGCTACAAAAAAACTTCAATTCTGAATGAATTTGTAATTTAAACATGATTTGTTGAGCAATTAACCATTTTATAAATATTATTTAAGTTGAGATATGGTGTATACATGTGTGGACTGTAGTAGCATATGTGCGGATATCTTAAAATAAAAAATTGATGCACACTAAAGACTGTATTGAAAAGTTTAGCCATTCTGTTTCTTTTTACAAATGCAGGAATTATACATATTTACTTTTACTCGTGGCATTCTTATTTTTTTGTATTTTGTTTGTACATATCCATTTTGCTCGGTATTAAATTATAATGTGAATAAATATAGTAAACACAATGTTACAAATAAGAATACAGGAACCCAGTTTTGAAAAAGAGAAAAAATAAAGGGAGAAATTTTAAAGTAACGAAATCCAAGTTGTAAAATTCTTTTCTAACTAAGAATTCTAAAATCTTTTTTTCTAATCAAACATAAGGCTAAATGTCTAATTTACCCTTAATGATTTTTTTTAAAATAAAAAATTGCGGCTCTGTAAAAAGAAAAGGTGGCCGTGTACCTGGACGTTAGCCATGTACTACATTTTGTGGTTGTGTAGAAGGCGAATATTTCTTTTTTTTTTTCCGCCAAATAAAGACGCTGATTTTTTATTTTTATTTTTTATTTATTCATTTCAATGGTCACGGTGGTGGGTAGTTGAATTTTAAATATAGTGCACAGTGCAACATGTGAAAATTGAATTTCCAAAAAAAAAAAGTACACGGTCAACCGTGTACAATTTTTTTTTTTTTATGAATGAGACTAGAATTTCAACCTACAAATTGAACTATCTAGGATTTAATTAGTTTTTTTCAATTATGATATAATTATTTTTTGAATTAACTTTCATATTTAATTTTTCAAATTTTTTTTGAATTAATACTTAATATTTCTTAGGTTTTTTATTTCATCTCAGCCGTGTACAAAAAATGAATGGGCGTGTAGAATAGAATAAATAATTTGGGTGTGTAAAATAGAATAAAAAAAAATTGACTATGTATTACTCTCTTTTTTCGGTCGTGTATTACTAAGATTTTTTACAGATCATGCCCCACAATTTATCAAGGATAATATAGGAACCAAAAAAGGTTTGGTTAGAAAAGAATGTTCTGCAATATTTAATTAGAAAAGAATTTTACATGTTAAATTGGCTAGAAACATCCATTCACACGAAAATAAAAGGATTCTCGGTTCTCTAGACTCTAATGTTTTTTTAAATATATAGAAAAAGGAAATGGAAATTGCACACCAGAAAGTAATGAATTCCTACCTAGAAGTTGTAATTTGTGCCAATTTGTTGATTGGAGTATAATTAAGTTATGTGACAGGAACCCTATTAGTGCACCTCTACGGAATGAAAATAAATTATACTCCATCAATATTGGTGAGTTAGGTGAGTGGGAAAATGGGCCCATTATGATTAATTAACTTCACAAGGTATAATTTAGTGTGGTAGATTTTAGATGGCAACTTCAATTTATTTTATTCCAAAAAAATTCCAAATTTTTGGCTCACTTGTCCGATTATTACCAATGGGACATTCATGTCATCTAAAACCAACCATTTTGTGGGTACCTCAAATCAAATTCAACAACCAATTTGGACAAATTATCATCCTATTTTATATCAATTCAAGTGTGAACTACATTTATCACACAACCTCAAAAATATTAATTGGGATGACATTGTATCCCAAATGGTCCAATCATGTATAGCAAATAAAATGTCCGCATACAAGTTGTACATCACAGTACAATCCATCAAGTGTAGGATGCAGAAATCTTTATCTATTTTCAATCATTTGATATAATACCTTCTAATAAATGAAAGAAATGTGAAACGAGTTGGAATCAGCGGCTGCCCAGGCGTTCGACGTTAACCCGAGACGAAAACCTGATAATCGGCCCTCTTATGCGGACTAGCAGCCTAAGTAGAATTGTTCTGCGATTACACGACTGAATTCCGTCTATGCGGTCGAATTTAATCTTTTTTAAAAATATATATATTTTAATATATATAATAAATTAATAATTAGAATTTAGAACTCCTAAAGCATCTGAAAACGTAAAATTTCATTTGAACTTTGAATGTTATTTTATCATTAACTTTAAATAATTCAAACTTTCAACGATTGTTTTATTTTGAATTTTGAATGATTTAAACTTTAATTGATATTATTTGAAATGTTAAGATTTATGAATTTATACATGATTTTTTTTACATTTGTTAAGAAACCTATAAAATAATAAAAAAAAACATCTAGAATCTGCATAGGCCCCTAACTAGCGCTTTCTGCAACCTTGGTTGGAATAAACGTAAAGTTGAGGTAATAATTAATACTTTAATAGTGCAAATTTATGATGATCAAAGCGAAATATTCATGAATAATAATAATAATAATAATAATAATAATAATAATAATAATATCTATACATGAGGAAGAGGAGGAGATGCACATGTCGTCACCGAATTGATACAACAACACTACACTCAAATATACAAAAGCTGAATACCAAGAAATGAGAGAGGGGTAGCTAGCTAGATGCCAACCGTGGCCAAAAAACATCTAAAAATTCTAGTTACCTTCCAACACACCTTTCAGAAGATTCAACCCCTCAGCTGATATGCTCCTCCGAACTCGACTAGGAGTGATCTCGATTCGGGGTGGAGGATCTTGTGAGAAACAGATGACTACTACTGTCAAATTATCACATGTATTGCGTTTCAGAGCTTCCCTAACCAGTTCTCTCGAGCATCTTTCGGGGTCGTTGTGAAGCATCAACTCTTTCCTAGCCATTGTGACTGCACATTGGCTGCTCATCACATCCCATAGCCCGTCGCACCCCATAATCAAGAACTCGTCATCTTCTGTTAACCATGTCTCCTGCAACTCTGGCTCTGCGCTTAAAGGGCAAGCAGAGCCTTTCGAGCCTTTCATGTGCCAATCTCCCAGGGCACGTGAAACAGATAGTTGCCCGTTGAGGTAACCATCGTATATGGCACCTCCCAGTTTTTCAATTCTCTGTCTTTCAGATGCAAAATTGGGCTTGTGATCTTTCGACATTTCAATAGCCCTACCTCGTTTCCCCAGCACAGCTCGACAGTCTCCAGCATTGGCAACGATCATTTTTCTGCAGGGAGATCAGGTTATATTATCTAGCAAGACAGCCTTCCCAAAGATGAATAAGATGAAATCAGTGAGCCCTATTTTCAGAACTTCCATCAGAAAAATAGATCAATACTTCAATGTTAATTTAGTAATCTGAAGCCCCAATATGCAGGGACATTCAATATTAAGAAGGGTTTTTGTATTTTGATGATAAATTCAAAGAGGAAACACATTCTAGCCTGCTTACCTTCCAGATATGAATGCAGTCAAGGCTGTAGTACCAGATGATATATCAAGAGAACTATCATCTGCAAATGCATAATCAGCTTTAAGAAATGCACTCTTAATTGCTTTCTCCAAACAAGCTGGGAAACAGGAGCTTTCAACTATAAACTTAAGAATATTGTTCCTCACAAAAGATGAAGCATCTGTACCTCCATGACCATCAAACACCTGCTAACATACAGTGTGGATCAGTAAATGTAGAGTATAAGTAAATAGTGAACAAAATGGGTGTTTCAAAGGAAATAGAACCCGAAGAGGTGTTACAATAGTTTAATATGTATATAAAAAATGCATGTCAGCAGATATTAGATGTATAGCAGGATAACAGAGTTGACAAAGAACTAGATACCTATCCCCAGGACCCCAACTGAAAAACAATGATACGCATCCTCAAATATCGATGCTCATTAGTCATTAATTGAAAACATTAGCCTAGCCAGCATGCACATGTCTCAACTAACTTAGAGAAAGAAACAAGAATCTCATACATTAAAAACCCCTCAAGATTGGGCATGGAGCGAAGGATTTGAGAATGAACTTAAATCTACAAGGACAAATCCTTCATGGTTGTTCAGATTGAAGTTGTATTTTCAACTATATTTTGAATGATTTGGGTGATCCATTTCAAATCTTTGAAATCTCCCAATCCAAATGCAGCATAAAAAAGGTTATCTTTTTCAGTGAGCTGTAAGAAATTTAATGGCCACCTTAAAAATCTGTAAAAAACTTCCTCTTCAATGAAGAACAAAGTATCGACACAAATTCATAGAAACTAAATTACCCCATAGAAAGATGCACATGAAGAGAAACCAGAAATGTCACTTAGATATTGAGGCAAATCATCAATACAGATATGTTCGTCCTCCATGTATGGCTTAGGACCTTTCTCAGCACAGCTTCCAGACTGAAAAATTGGTGTATAGCTAGATATTATTTCTGATGGGGACTTGACTCCGGTCACACAAGAATCCTTCAAAATATAACAAGAAAGAATTAGCCATTTAACCTTGGTGCATTAGTAATGTGCCATATAGAAATAAAAAATAAAAGACATATATGCTTCAAGTATGAGAAAGGAAAGAAGAAACATGACATTTCCATGAAATCTTTTATTTGCAGACATGATTTGACATCTTCAATCAAAGTTATTTCCCCCAATTCTAAGACAAACGCCAATCCTCACTATTACACATTTCCCCCCAAAAAATCACTTCTCCCAACTCCAAAATTCTCAATTACAAACCAAACACTCAAGAACCCTTAACTTCTAACTGAGAAGCATGAGTAATAAATGGAAGATCATGATCAACAAACTAAAAATGGAGAAGTTCCCAGATAAATAATAAAATCCAAATGCATCAAGTATCACAGGTAATTCAATGAGGCAATAACTATTTTAGCCACTTGAACTTTTAAAAGATTTATTTTAGCCACTAACTTTAAAACATATTTATTTTAGCCACTTTGGACGAAAATGCCCCTGTGCGCGCTGGACACTGCGCGCTGGGGTTGGACGCATGCGCGCTAGGGGTGCGCGCTGGCTGTGCGCTAGCAATGCGCGTAACACGCGAGGGTAAAATCGTCATTCTGGCTAAAATAAATATGTTTGAAAGTTAGTGGCTAAAATAAATTTTTTTAAAGTTTGACCGGCTAGTTTTATATATTACCACTAATTCAATTCTACACCTAGGGACAGAGAGTCCTCATCCCAAATAGAAGGCAAACCATTATGGACAGAACTGGCTGATAACAAGTGTAGACACATCAGAAAATTACAGCCGTAATCATTATATGGCTATATTGATTTGCCAGCAAACATTAAAGCGTAGGCAAACAATGTAGGCAGAGCCATTTTCTATTTTGTCTACAACTTATCTGCCAAAATTACACTGCCTAAAGTGGTTTGCCTACATTTCAAGAATGGGGGCACTGTCTCAAGGTAGCATCAAATTAGCCCCGAGTATATCACACCTTTAACCATAAAACCTGGATCTTTAATTAACATATTTAATGTAATCAAACAACTTAAAATCAACCTAAAGCTACATACCATACTTGATTAATCACTGAACTAAATCATACTTGTTAACAACCAATGCAAGACTCGATAAATCTGAAGGACTAAAACACTGAACACGACTCAACTCACCAACTCTGAAGGCGACAGGAAAGCACCAGTTATGAGAGAGTGCCGCACAACTGACAAATGCCGTGGGGGTTTACCATTTAATGTCTGATTCAGTTCTTCCGAGTTATCTGATATTACATCTTTCACCTCAGAAACCTCACTGCTATCATTACTATAACCACTTTCTACATTAGTAAATGGATGTGAAAGCTCAGTATCCGCAACCATTCTCCTTCACAGAACATCAATCTAAATTTCTTCAACAAGAGAACACCCACAGAATCCAACTTTCACAAAATTATCCAATCCCAAAATAGAAGTAAGTTGCATAAAAGAAACAACTATAGAAATTCCCAAGCAAAGGAAAACAACCTCGATCAAAATCACCTAACTCCAATAAAATTACTAAAAGATAGCTGTCTCTTTTTGATAAACCAAGAACCCTTTTCATCAATTCTTCTCTCTCTTTTCCCACAGAAGGCAGAGAAATAAATATCTCTATCTACTCCCCCCAAAAAAGTCTTCAATTCTTCAACACCATGAAATGTCAATCAGCTAAAATATCCAACCCTGCACAATTAACCCTAAGCCCAGATCATAATCCATGACTGCTGCACCAAATCAACACCATCTATAAATAGATAAAAATCCGTTTTGACAAAGAAACCTAATTAGAGCATAAAAATCCAACCTTTTGGCCACCATATGAAAAAGTAGAATCTTTCTCAGATTCAGAGCGTGAAATGTTCTCAGATTCAGAGCGTGAAATGGTATTCCAATTCCCTTTATCCCATAAACAACAAAAAAAATGAAGAAAAATCCCTTCTACATAACTGATACAAAAAAACAGAAAAATAATTGAAGGTAATTTTGTTTATAGTTTTGAAAGGGCAATGAAAAGCAGGGGAATTTTTTTCGTTAAATTCGATGCTGTTAGTTTGTGACAGCCGATCACAGGTAAAAGGGTCTAGTTTACCGACACGTGGCGTGTACTGATCAATCAGTATGCTGATTATTTGGACGGCCAACTGCAAATGCTTCCTGTCCGTTGGATTAGGTCCGTGGGTGAAATTTTCACGGCTATGATTCGACGGTTTCGGGAGGGTCGGTCTATTGACGGCCGTTTAGGACATTTGACGTTTCTTCACACGTGTCTGGATATGATTGGTCGGAGTGGCTTTTCAGCTGACGGTAACACTTTCTAGAAATAGCGGACAGTTTCCGTCTTGTAATTTCTGTGGTGTTATTATTTATTTATTTATTTTTGTTTTGTTTATAACTTTACATCTATACTTACATAAAAAGTGTGGATGATATCTTCTAAAATATGATTTGCCTATTATATTCATAATTTACATTTAATTTAAAAATAAAAAATAGTTTAATATATTATAATTCTTTTCTAATATAATATATTATTTTTATTTCAATAGTTTTGTTATAATTTAACTCTACTATATAAAATTATTCATAATATAAAATATTATAAATAATAGTGATGGGAAATTTTTCCTACTAAGAGTTTTAATACCCAAATTTAACTTGCAAGTATACAAACAGATTGTAGTGCAAGGAAAATCGGGGTCGAAACCACATGGAATTTAGATAATCCAAGACATGCGAGCACCATATTCATGTCGTTTTACAAGTCAAGCATCACAAAATCATGGGTTGAATTTATTTTTTTTTCTTTTACTCTAAGCGTGGAAAATAACAAGTTGTTGAAATAAACTTATAATAAACTCAAACAATCACAAATCCACTAAAAAGGGGTAACAAATGAAAGGGAAAAATCCTAGGGTAATATTCATCAACACAAACGATTGGTTTCAAGATTAGAAAGCAAATTAATTCGCTCAAGATTAATTCCAAAAATAATCTTAAACTCTCTCGAGTTTCTAAGATTTAATTGAACAAAAGAGAATTCTCCTATCTCTAGGACTAAACTCCAATTTCCTCACATTCAAGCACAATTAATCAAACGAAAATCCAACTAGGCATAAATTCTCATTTAATACCTAATAGGTCCCATAAATCAACTCCTAATGCTAATTAGTTTCTCTCAAAACATAATCAACATAAAGTCCAACTCAAGGAGGCCAACCCTAGTTAGATAAACCCAAACCATTGATTCATGGAAAATACAAAGAGAGAGAATTAACATGTTTTTTCATTCATCCACCCAACCATTCAATGTCAAGGTCTCTGCATGGACGCGCACTTGCACCGCTCCTGCACCCGGGTCGCGCCGACTGTCTTCATTTGAGCCCTAACCCGATCGATTTTGCCCTAAAATTGCACGACAGTGTTTAAAAACACTTATTATAAAATAAAACGGAAAAAAAACATTAGAACGTTAAAAATACATGAAAATATCAATAAAACGAATATGTTATGCTCGGAAATACGGGCGAAAAGCCCGTTTGTCAAATAGTTGTAAATATAATATATAATATTTATTTAATATCTTACAAAATATGATTTGTCTATTATATCTATAATATGCACTTAATTTAAGGGTAAAATAGTAATATACTATATCATGTAATTAATTATTCAATATAATATATTATATAAATTTCAATAGTATTGTATTATTTCAATTCTTCATCCACATCATATTAATTTTCCATCAATTATTTCTCTATCATATCAATCATAATAAACAAGAAAAAAAAATAATCCCACAATAATATAATATTTTAGATAATTAATTCGACAAGTATAATATATTATATTTAATTTTATAATTTAAATACTAATTCAATAGAATTGTACTATTATAATTTTTCACTCACCCACATGAATTAATTATTCATCAGTTACATCATCTATATAAATTATATTCAAATGAAGAGATTGAGATCATTTATAGAAAGATTATAAACTAGCATGATGATACCGATGATACTTAATAAATTCTCTATCAAAAATCAAGAATTTATTCTCCATCAATCATTATATAATTAATTATATTCACCTATAATATATTATAGTTATTTAGTATTGCACTATTAAAATTCTTCATTCACATCAATTAATTCTCCACCAATTATTTCTCTATCATATCAGTCATAGCAAACAAGAAAAAAAGCATAATCACAAAGTAATATAATATATTATATATTTAATTCTCCATGTATAATATATTATATTTTACAATTTAAATATTATTTCAATATAATTTTACTATTACAATTTATACATATTACATCCCAATTAAGAGATTGAAAAATACAAATATGAATTTATGGAAATATTATAAACTGACATCATTGTTCATAAGAAGTTATCTTTCAGTAATCAAGAATTACATCTTCATCAATCATTAATTAGGGGGGAAAAGATAAGAAGAATGACATTCAATCAGTGACTTAGTTCATTTAGTATAAGTTATTTAAGTAATTCTTACTCCCTCTGTCCCGATTATATAGTCATTTTTTAGTTGCACGTAGATTAAAAATATTTATGAAAACTAGATACTAAAGCTAAATTTCTAATAAAACCCTTATTTAATATGTATGACTTTCAAAATTTAAGTAGTTAGTTTTTTAATTTCCAAGATTCAACAAGTGTGTATTTGTACGTTACTATGAAAATAAATACTAGTTATTATAGTGAGACTATATAATTGGGACACCTCAAAATAGTAATATGGATTATATAATCGGGACGGAGGGAGTAATAAAAAACATGTAATTTAGTTGCGGTAACTACAGTGTGTGTGTGTGTGTGTGTGTGTTCTAAAACATGTTATATGGTATGAAAGAAAATTGAAAAAAAGTTGGTTCTACAATATATACAACCAAAATGCTAAATTTTAATTTATTCCTTAAAATTGAAGTGTTCATTCTCATTTATATGATTAAAAGTAGTTTCAATTATATTTATTGAAATTAAATTTTAACTTTTTATTCATGGTCGTGCTCGGATAATATTAACTGCACCAAGAAGATATGTCAGATGATATATATTGAACTATTATAATATTATCTATTAAAGTGAAGAACACCTAAAAAAAAGTCAATGATGAAAATAAATATAAGAATAGATTAATGTGGAAAATTTTGGGAGCTCTATTTTGAAAGCTATCAGACAAAGTTTTTTTTAGGGAAAGCAGTTTTAAAAATACGGTTAATTGTAAAAAAAAAATCACAAACTTTAAACAAATTTATAATTTATACATGATTTTTAAAATATTACAACAATAAATGGTATTTTGGGAAAATAAATTTTAAATTATGGTTCAAATGTTACGTTTTTCTAGCTTATTAATTTACAATTTGAGAAATTTAAAATATTGATTAGTTTGATAATTATATATAAAATATTTTATATTAGGTTATTCAGTTAATTAAGAATAGTTAATTATATTCATGTTGGGGGAATGAATGAGTATTGCATAATTTTTGGGAAATATGGATTATGTTGACTACCCATAATCATATGATTGAGAATAAACATAGTCCAATTAGTTATGACATAGTTGAAATAGAAGAATTGAGTATTTTTCCATTAGATTAAAGTACTAATTATTTAACATGATTTTATAACTATTTAGCTAAACATAATATAGAACAATAATATAACACGTAGTTATATGTAGAAGTGTTATACATTATGATTTTTTTTATATATTGATATGTATTAAGTGTTTTGGTTGAATTAGAATGGTTAAACTAATTGGTTGGAAGGAATGAATATTCCATATTTTTTGGAATATAGATTTCCACGAAAATGATGATTACCAATTTTAAAACATATCAATCATAGGAATAAGAATATACATTCTCTGTTAGTTGATGAATTGAATAATTTTCTCTTAACTTTGTACTACTGATTATATTAGTTAGTCATTGAATCAGAAATTACAATTGACAATCAAAATATATTTTTCTTAAAGAAATTGTAAACAATGTATAAAATTTTGAAAAATATGTCGAACATGAAACCTGAAACGCAATTTACCACAACAAATTATTAACCAAATTTTGTTCGGTGGAGATGGTCTGGTGGTGGAGTGGGGTTGTTTGGAGACCAAAGGTCACGGGTTCAAATCTCCTCAATATCACAAAGTCTGATGTGTGAATAAAAAAACAAAACTTAACCAAACTTTGAGATTTTATCATTTATTTATCATTGAGCAACACATGCATTGAGCAACACATGCTGCTATAATAATAAAGTTTTTTTTTAATCTTTAAACACACGATATTTATACATTCAACTTCATTTTAATTTAGTTAAGTTAATTTTAGTTTTATTTGTTCAATGTAGTCATTTATATTACAATAAAAAATATAATATTAAATGTGTGTTCGAATAAAATACACATATAAAATAGTTAATATTTTGCAACATGTGTAATAATTAAAATAGTTCAATCAATTCAGCGTATCGTGATATCATACGCAAATTAATTGATAACATAGAGTGATTAAAAATATAATTTAATTATGAGATAAATTATATCAATTGATGTGCGATAAGGTATTTTGTCATGATAGTAAAAAAACATATAATTAATAATATTTTGAACTCAATAACTATTTAAATTATTTTAGTAAGTTTAGTTAACTTGATACTGAATCTTTCTGAAATGGATGATGCAAGATTTTGTGAAGTTATATATTAATTAAAAATTTATATTTTTATTAGACAATAAAGTCAAAATTACAATTGTTAAATAAAAGATTCGAATTGTATTAAGGGTTAATTGCCTTAAAAATCATGAACTTTGAGCTTAGTTGCAAATTTAACATGAACTTTAAATGTATGCAATTAAAACATCAACTTTGAATTTGTGTGTTATTCAACATCCCCAAACTTTTATAAAATAAATTGACCTTTAATCCAACATAAAATTGGGGCCACTTTGACGTCATTTTCAAAAATTAATGGTCGAGTCGTGACGGGCTCGAAGAGACGAACAAATTGCATGTTGGATTGGAGGTCAAATTATTTTATAAAAAAATTGGGATGTTGAATAACATACAAATTCAAAGTTCGTGTTTTAATTGCATACTTTTAAAGTTCATGTTAAATTTGCAACTATGGCCAAAGTTCATGATTTTTAAGGCAATTAACCCTTGTATTAATACACATATACCTCCACAATCAAATGCTGGGAATCGTTTTAAAAAAAGGAAGCCGAGAAAAGATACATGCATCTATGTGTCTGTGTGTGTATTAAAACAACAAAAATATAAATAAATTAAAAGACTATTAAGTTCCGAATTCGTGTTCGAATAGTTATAATTTAATTATATTTTATGTTTATATAATTTTTCTGATTATTGATTAATCTAGAAGTTTCAAATATTATTATATTTATAAAGTGATATATATATATATAATGAATTTTTTTTAATTAACTACTCAAATATAGTACAATAAAATTATTCAAATTATAATAATTAATTTAAATAAATTAATTGAATTGCGTGCGCTTCTCTACCGGTTCCAATAAAAGAATTAAACTTTAGAAGTAAGTGGTTGGTAGAGTGAGGAAGTTTTTGGTCGAAAATTTGTGAGATTAAATTCCTATTAGTACAACTTATTTCTCACAATATTGGTTATGGAAATTTCTTCATAAAAATTAAAATTAGTGCTTCAACTTCAATTTTGAAATGAATACTTTGAGAAATTTTACATATGGAATGAATGGTAGATGTGTTGTTAAAAAAATATTTTTACAGATTTGTATGACATGTAAAATATGGAAAAAGCCTACGATTTATTGATTAGAGATGAAACAAAGATAGTAGAGTTTTCTCGAAGATGAGAAATCTAAACAGAGCTAAATTATCTACCCAACAATTTGACAGTAACAATACCAATTAAAAAAAAAAAAAAAAAAGCAAACATGAAACAGTTGAAGAATCAAACAACAAACTTCCCATCTATTTATCAGAAACTGAGTCTAATCAGTTACAGAAGAAAAGAAAAGAACTGAGAAATCATTCAGTTTCTCAATATTCTCCAGAAATAACAAACTATGATGTGCTTCTTAAGATTCTAACAGTGAGCAAGCTGCTAAAAACAAGGACTACTCCAATTTTTTTCATATAAATCATAGGCCTCAACTATTATGGCCATGGTTTCAAGTGCAGAAAATTTGATTGCATAAAACACTCAACTGTAATTGATCAAATGAATCGCACCTCTGCAGCTTGATCTGAAACCATATGAACCTCAAAATATTAAATATTAGCGTGTGAAATGTCCGAGTTTCTGTGCATCAGAATGAGGAGGTTTTAGGTTAATTCCCCTCTCCACCATGATATTAACAAGCCATCCAGATTCTGTGAGATGATTTTCTTGACAAAGGCCAACCAATAAGATTGAGTAAATGGCAGGATCAACGGATAGCAAAGTTCCCGACTTTTCAAGCGTTTGAAACAAGAAATATCCATCAAGCACTCTTCCCTCTGAAATTATCCTTTTTATGATGCTACTTGATGTCAAACCATTAGGCTTCAATCCACGAGCCAACATCGTCCTAAACATCTCCTCCGACTCCTTAAACTTCTCTGCTCGAAATAGGGCCAGTACAAGTATACTATAAAGCTCATCATAACCAACTCCATCATCTCTAAACTTATCAATTACCTCGTGAGCCTCCTTTACTAGCCCTTCTTTGCAAAGTCCATCGAGCAAAGTAACAAATGTCACCCTATTCGGTCTCAGCCCTGAGTTAGCCATCCGGTCAAGAATCCTCACTGCCTCATTGCTCGTCCCTTTTTCAACAAAGCCCTTTATCAAAGTCGTGTAAGTTACAACATTTGGCTTACACTCCTCATTTTCTTTCTCCATTCCACCTAAGAATTGCAATGCCATATCCAGACTCCCATGCATACAAATTCCATCAAGAATCGTCGAATAGACCACAGCATTGGGCACACATCCATGCCCTTTCATATCCTTAATCAATCCGAGAGCAGCCTCCAAATTCCCAGCATCACAGACACCCTTAATAATAGAAACATAAGTAACCATATCAGGATAAAGATTGATCGAGCCCATCTCCCTCAACAACTCCATTGCCTCATCTAACCTACCTTTCGCCACAAGAATCCTAATTACCACATTATACGACACCGTGTCGGGCATACATCCAAACTCCTTCATTTTCCTCAAAACCCACAATCCCATTTGCGCATCCTCAGATGCTCTACACAAATTCAAAAGCACCTTAAACATCTTAACGCTGACTGCAAAACCTTCAGCCCTATATTCATCCACAATATCAACAATAATTCGAGGGTTTTTCTCAAGATTCAATAACTTACAAGCTTTGCTATACATATGCGAAGTGTGTCTGTGTGTGGGATGAAGAGCAGCCCAAACAAAGAATCTGATCCCCAATTTGGGCTTTTCAACAGCACAATGTTCTAACACTTGAGCGACGCATTGCGAATCCAGCTTCGATTTCACCGTGCTGAGCGATTTCTCGACATGGGATTGATCTCTCTGCAAATGGGTCAGAAACTCTTGGGCAGAAATCGATGAATATTTGCTGAAAAAGATGAACTTTTTGAGTGGAGAGTTAGGGGTTTGGGGTGTAATGGAGGAGTATCGAATGACTGAAATAGCAGTCGGCATATTTTTCAAAATTTAATTCATAAAACGAGAAGGAACTGTAGTTTTCTTATCGGATTAGAACTCAGCCACCAGCACCAGATTCCGGCAAGAAACTGTCGCCGCCGCAGACAGGAATTCAGTGGAACTAAATGAACTCGATGAGAGCCGGCAACCTTCTCTTATATTTCATTCAAATAACAAACCACTACAAATTTTAAAGGGTTCTTTTAGGGGAAAATTTAATAAAATTGTCAATTACAATTAGTAGCTAACTCAAATCAATTAATATTTTTATTTCAAAAGGTTTTAAAAATTACATATTGCTACTTAATATTTACATAATTAATAAATTTAACATGAATTATCGAACAATCCAAATTCATTATGACTTGTAGAATCAATGAGTTTGGTGTATATTTTGAATATTTTTATATCAATCTTCTTGATTTCGATGAACAAGTTAGATTTGGAATGTCAAAAATTTACTCATATTCTATATTTATTAGACCAGTCACATGTTGGAATCAATATGTAATTTTGATACGCTGAGACATAAATGTTTGCACCTACAAACATTATATATTAAAGTGTAATTAACCCAACTTAAAATTGTACTAAATCTAAATCCAAAATAATCAAAAAACTAATTAATAACTACAGGACTTCCTTTTTAATAATTGCAGGACTTGGCCACCCTTTGTTTTAAGGGATAATAGTAAAAAAAATATAATCCTTAGTTGTTTTTGTAATTTTGTTATAAAGTGCTTTTATTATTAGTATTATCACTAACCAACTCTTAATTTGTTGTTATTTCACGGATGGTCTATAACTTTGATAAAATTAAAATTAAATTAAATTTAACTCTTCATTATTTTAGCTTTTGCTATAATAAAACGTGACATTTCAAATTACATAATTCATGTGGACACATGTTTAATTTCAGTTTAATTTTAATATATGATAAAAAGTTATTGAGATTTGAGACCGTTTAATCGATCTTTTACATTAAATGAGTTAAATAAAGAGAGAAAAGTTTATCTAGACAATTTAATTCTAAAATTAGGGTAGTTGGGCAAGTTTTAAGGGTGTAGGAGTTATATGGGCAAATTTACTATATTCTGTACTCTTTATTTATAGTGGGTCCCAAGAATCACGATTTTAAGAAACAAATCTGAAAAGATGTACTTTTTATACTTTCAACACTGAACTCATTAAGGAATCTGAATATTTTAGAACTTATCAACTGCCTTCTTTTACTTTCGTTTTTCCCATATTTTCGTTCAACTCAAAACTTCCGTTACAAATTAAAAAGACGATAAAAAAAACTGTAGCGACCTAGTTTTCTAATTATATTTAAATTGCTACATTTTTTTTTCTAAAATTATTTTTTTTTATTCATTTTTTTATGTGTGATATTAAATGATTAAGTCTAATAAGCCGCGCATAAGTAATTTATAAGCATGAATTCATTTTAGTAAATAGTAATTTTATAGCATGATCATGCATTTAATTTTTTTTATGTTAATTAAAGTGTCTAATGTGTTACATTTTATTTATTTTGTCCAAAGTTTATTTCTAACCCATTTTAGTTAATTGGAGACCAAGTCATTTCAAGCCCAAATAAATTTTATTTTTAAGTCCAAGTTGTCAAGCCCAAATGTTATGTGACCCAAATTCAAGAATTTTTCTTTATTCTCTTTCTTCTCCACGAGATTCAGTCAAAGAGTTCTCATCTCTCTCAAACTCTCTAATATTTATCACATTTTAACCTTATTAATTTGTTGGTGAGGATATCTACGTGATCTTCCTTTTTCCGTTCAAACTTTAGCCCTAACCTCATAATATAAATAGCACTTCCTCTTGTTCATTTCGTCCGCACCCAAAATATATGTAGCCAGCTTAATAGGAGTGTTAAGTTGAGAGCTGTTGTGAGGTATGTTTCGTTCTTCAGTTATGTTTTCCATGCATTACATAACATTTGCATGATAGTTTGGGTGCATGTGTGAGGGTGAGAGGAGATTGCTGATTGTAGAGCAGTAGCTCTCGGCAACGGTGGCCGCGGCGTGGTTGCGTCGGCACCTGGTGAAGCACGAAAGAGTCCCAACAGCAGCAGTCGATTGTCATAACGGCAACAGATGGCGAAATACATGCCGTTCCGGTGAAACAGATGGAGCGGAGTGTTGTTTTCTTTCTCTTTTTACTGCTCACGTGAAGGGATGAGACAAGAATGGGTAATGGTTTTGTTTTATACTAATATTTTGATTGCAGAACGGCTTCGTAAAGAAGGAATAAGAAGGGAAGATATTCTTTCCTGTTTTGCCGCTTCACGTGAACCGTAAAGAGAGAGAGAGAGAGAGAGAGAGAGAGAGAGAGAGAATAAACAGAATGCTGTGTTGCTGCTCCTTTGCGTGAGAGAAGTTTTGAGAGTTGGGTTTGGGGGCTTAATTAAATGGAAGTTTGGGCCGAGAGTTTGGGTCCAAAAAGCATGCATTAACTTTTCTTTCTAACTTATTTATTTTTCCATGATATATGTATATCTATATAATGTCGTGTAGTGCCTAGTAAGTTAAGTATAAAATTTGGCCATGCATTAATTAGTTAAGAATCATGCATTTCTCACTTAAATAATAGTTGGCCAAGCATGCATATGTTAACTATAAATCTACGGCTTTAATTTGCTTAATCACTTAGTTAAATAATTAGTTATTTTTTTTAAGCATGCATCATAGATCAATCTCATGCACAATTTAATTACATCATGTGATGCATTGTATATACATAGTTTACGTATTAGTTGCATGATTTTTTGTTAGGAAATAGATTTATACTAAGTAGTATTGCTTAAGCATGTTAAAAACGTTAATTACAAAATTTGGTTGAACATATTCATGCATAATGATCCATTGTTTATATATATATATATATAGACGTATAAATCAAATAGCTAGATTTATAACATGATTCATTTAGTTAAAGTTTACTCATGTCAGCATATGCATGTCCATAGTAATCATTGTACGTATTCTTGTATTAATTTAAAATAATTATTTATAGGCAAAGCGCGCAGGACTTAATCAGTTAATATCAAGGTCAAGGTCAAGGTGGGGTTTTACGTTGAACTTGTCCCTATTATCCTCTCTATATGTTTTACCGAATATATGTGATGTCACATCATAACAAGAGCCTACGGGTTATCACGCAGAGCCTTTGGGCAATACACGCAGAGCCTACGGGCTATCACGCAGAGCTTTCGAGCTATCACGCAGAGCCTCCGAGCTACATGGTTTGGTCTACGGACTGAACATAAGTTTATGATTTGCATATTATTCTGTTTGATATATAGCTTGGATAATTGGACACTCCCCACTGAGTCAGTAGTACTCATCCCAAAATCTACTTATCTTTTCAGGTGTTATCTCGAGTGATGCGTAGCGGAAAAGATGTGATGATGGTGGTCAAGTGATCAAGCATGATTAAAGATTTTAATTTATTTTGACTTTATTTTTATGAAATAAATGTCGAATTATGCTTTGAAATTTCCGCTGTATTTCAAGTAAAATATTTTTATTAATGAAAAGCATGGATAACGTGTCTTTTTCTATTAAAAGTGAAATTGGGGCGTTACAAAAACCCTTCTCTTCACGCCATAGCCGCCGAGGACACCATAGCCATTTTCTTCATCCTCTCCATTCGTCTCCTATCACTGAACACTACTTGGCAGACTCGAAGCAAAAATCAAAACTTCTCTCGTCTCTCCTCCGTTGTTAGGAGCAGTGAATTGAATGATGTCGGATGCACAAGAGAATCTATCGGGATCTGAAGAGGTTAGCTTACATTCGTTAGATTATTTGGTTGTTGAATGTTAGATTATTTTGTTAAGCATAACGAAAGTATGTTTGTTGTTGAATGTTAGATTATTTGGTTAAGCATAACGAAAGTATGTTTGTTGTGAAACTTCCATGAATTATTTCTCGATTTGTAGTAACGATAGTGTGTAGATGTTAATCGTTACGGTTTGTTGTGAAACTTCCATGAATTATTTCTTGATTTGTAGTAACGATAGTTCTTAAGAAGCATGATGATAATTACCGCTTTCGTTATGGCTTTTTTTATTTAATCGTTATGGCTTTCGTATGGTTTTTTTTATTTAATCATTATGCTAAATTTTAAATAATCATTATGCTAAATCGAATAAATCGTTATGGCCTTTGAGTTCTAATCGTTATGCTAATTCAAATAAATCATGGTGCTAATTTTGTTAAATCGTTATGGTTGTCTGTGTAATTAATCGTTATAGTCAGTTAGTTTAATCATTATGGTTTTTTAATCGTTATGGTTTGTTAATTAATCGTTATGCTTTTTTAATTAATTGGTTAGTGTAAATCGTTATGCCAAATTTAATAAATCGTTAGGCTAATTTTATGGAATCGTTATGGATTTTTTTAATTAATCATTATGGCTTTTTTAATTAATCATTAAGATAATTTTAAGAAATCGTTATGGCTTTTTTGTTCAAATCGTTATGCGAAATTTAATAAATCGTTATGCTAAATTTATGAAATCGTTATGGCTTTTTTTTAATTAATCGTTATGGCTTTTTGAATTAATCGTTAAGCTAATTTTAATAAATCATTATGGCATTTTAGTTCTAATCGTTATGCTAATTATAATAAATTTTATGGCCTTTTTTTATAATTAATCGTTATGGCTAATTTAATAAATCTTTATGGGTTTGTTGTTCAAATAATGTGTAACGAAAGTATATTCACATAATACATAACCCCAAAGATTTTTTTTTAATTAATTGTTATGATATTTTTAATAAATCGTTATGCCATATTAGTAGGATCGTTATGATGTAAGCATTGTCGTTATGCCTTAATTATAATTTAATTTAATAAAATATTACCATTAAGCCTTAATTACAATTTAATTTAAATTAATTAAAAAACCTTAGTGTAAATAATACTATTAATAAAAATAACAAAAACAATTAATATAAATAATTATACTTTTTTAATACTAATAAATAATAATAATTATAAATAATAATAAATATTTAATAATAATAATAATAATAATAATAATTGTTTAATACACGTAGCTAAAAATTTAATTTAATAATTTAATAACAGTCTAATTTTCTATTGTGAAATTTAGATTGAGTGGATTAGACACCCCCTTCAGAGGTTCAAGCCGACTGTGAATATGTACGTGAAGATGGAGTTAGTAGACAAGATTAGGGAGGTGTTACAGCATTTCGGCGGTGAGGATACGATCCAGACGTTCAGATCTGGATGCTTAGGACACTTCGTGGACTTTAGGGGGGGTAACATAGCCCGGAAGGCGCTGTATGCATTGATTTGTCGCGAAGTGCGTGTCCAGGATCCTGCACGTGAGGGTAGAGAGTGTTGGTTCCATGTGAGTGGAACGACACTATACTTTGGGCCCTCAGAGTTCGCACTGGTGTCGGGCTTGCGGTTCGGGCCGTCCAGTTTCGATCCGAATGCGGCTCATATGATTCCGGCTAGTAGCATCTATCACCGGCTATTTGAGGGGAAGAAGACGACAATTACACAAATGTATGAGAAGTTCACGGCGAAGCGTCTAGCCAATCACCCTTCAGATTACGTGAAGATTGCGAACATCCTGATCGTGTACCGGATGTTATTTTGTCAGGACCCTGGACGTACGATCGATGACTGGGTATGGGCCCTGGTAGAGGATGCTGATGCGTAGAATTCTTTTCCATGGGGGGATACACATTTCAGATCCTGATGCACTTTATCAGCATTCTCCCTAGAGCTCGACGGGATATAGGCCCACAGGGGGACGGAGCATATCATTGGTACGGTCCTGTTTGGGTATTTCAGGTAATTAGTTGAATTTATCATGAAAAATTTATGTTTTAGTAATTTGATATTATACTTACATGATATTCTACGTTTTTAAACAGACATGGGCCTGTGAAGTTTTTCCCGAGATTGTCCGTCATTTGGGCGTCCCTCGAGGTCAGATGACCACACCTCGCTTATTGAGGTGGTCATTCATAGCCCCGAGCATCGACTTCTCCAGATTTTTTGATAGACATGTAACCTTTTTTATGTAAATAATTTTAATTATTAAATTGAAGTATTATTGGTTAATGTTAACATGGTGTTCGTTATTGGTGCAGATGGATGTCCAGCCGATGGTGCCATTAGCAGCGGAGCTCCTGACCCCATATGTTCAGAGCTTGGACGGAGATAGTTTGTTGGGCGTGAGGTACGTGGTACCTCGAAAGGTCTCCAAGAAGAAGTTGCTGACTGGGGTGGCCCGTCGTGTGGTCCCAGGGACATGCAAGGGGATCTCTGACGTCGTCAACCCAGCACCACAGCGTAGGAGTGCCCGTACTGCACAGCAGCAGGCTCCATAGACGACGCACCGTTTGATAGACGAGCCGGATGAGGGATCTGGACTCTCGGAGCAGGGACCGGACCGCAGTGAGAGCCCTCCTCGACCGACAGGCAGTAAGCGCTCGAGGAGGAGCCATGAGGGGAGCCGTGGAGAGCCCGGTCCACGTCCTGGTTGGTTCGATCGTGTTATCCACGTCGTTGCTGCCTCAGAAGCCCGCATTATGGGTCAGATGGAGAATAATTTCAGACAGATGGAGAACAGTATCAGAGGGATGATTGAAGGCTTATCTGATCGGATGGGGCGGTTGGAAGACCTTGTTATGTGTCGGCTACGCAGGTCGCCCACACCACCCAGAGGGCCCACACCGGTGCCCAGAGACCCCACACCACCTCCCAGGGACCCCACACCTTGTAGAGGGCCCACACCACCTCCCAGGGACCCCACACCGCCTCCCAGAGACCTCACACCACCCAGGGGCCCCATAGCGCCTCGTATGTCCCCCCGTATGAGAGGGGGGAAAGCCAGAGGCAGATCATCTGCGGGTCGATCTTCTTCGCGCCCTTCGTTAGACGCGCAGTCATCTTCAGGCCCGTCGTCTACCCAGCCGTCATCTGTTGGCTCGTCGTCTGCCGCGCGTTCGATGGTATTTGACTTACTGGAGGCGGATGAAGCGCGTAGGGTAGAGGTTGGATACACGGAATTTAAGAGGAAGGGTCATGTGGTGAATATCCAGGTTATTCCCACCGGTGGCATACTCTGGCAGACATTTTTTGAGCGTATGGAGGATGTTAATGAGCTCGTTGATTATGAGATGGTTGCACATTTCTTGCTTGAGGTGAAGCGACGACTTTTCAGAAGGCACATGAGTGATGTTGTGATTTGCTCTTCATATTTTTTTGTAAGTTCAGGATACATTCTTTCTTTTTTTTGTATTTCATTATCTCTTTGTGTGTTTACGTGATTTGTTCATGTGTTTTTTTCAGGTTCAGCTACAGTCAGCATGGCAGCAGATTCATCCAAGAGATCCTCACTGTGAGGAGGAGTATGGTGAGGACAGATATCTGCACTGGGATCCTCCAGATGTCTTACTGGATGTAATCAGAGGTAAGGGTGGCGTCCAAGAGGTCCCGTGGACGAGAGCAGCTTATGTAAGTGATCTTTCAAGTACACTTATCATACTATCTATGATGATTTTTTTTATTCATCTCTTAATCATTATCATTTATGTAGGCGATCATGATATGCAATGTTGGAAATGTTCACTGGGTCACTATATGTATCTGTTTCGCGACGTGGAGGGTCGAGTTGTATTACTCGTTATTGTTCCAGATGCACCTCCCGGAGAACAGAGAGCTGTCTCAGAGGCGTGATCGAGAGCTGCTACCGCTCCTACGTCTACTGCCACGCATCATGTGGAGCGTTGGTTATTGGAGAGGTCAGAATAGGCCAGATACACATCTCTTAGCCATGACACCGGACAAGACTATCCAAGAGCAGTTTGCGCAGTTCGACAGCGTCAGTTGTGGTGTTTATGCTATGATGTATGTGGATCGTTTGTTGTTTGGCACTCCTGATCTTGATGTCGGTCCATATGATATTCAGAGATACCGTCTTTCTGTAGCAAAAAGGATCTTCTCACTTAGCTATGGCCGTCTAGAGTGACTTATGATGTTATATATGTATTGTACTTGACGTCTTTCATGTATGTATTACATTTGACATTGCTCGTTCATTTTATTCAAATATGTTTGTTGACTACATGATTTTTAAACAAATAAAACTAAAGCGACATTATTATCATTTTAAACAAATACAACCAAAGTCGAGATAAACCATATTATCACTGAATGCCAACAACAATAATGTAGACATGATCAATCTAGGTCATCCGCCTGTCTACTCGGACACCTGGGACGGGTATGAGTCGTCTCACCACAAATACCACACTTCTTAGGTGCTCTTCTACGTGCAGACTTCGGTGGCGCGCTCTCTGGAGGTGCATTTAAGTCCACACCGACAATGGGCACTGGGGCTGTGCATACGCGTCTGTTATGGCCTAGGACATGACATCTAGTGCAGATCTGCCTCCGCTGACTGGATGATGCCTCAACACCCCTCCGAGCTCTAGACATTCGAGGACGACCGACCTGTTTTGTTATCACAGGAGCGCGCACAAGTGGACAACCGTCAGGCGGGACAATCCAATCTTCTGGACTGGGTAAGCCCATGATGACTGAGTCGTACATGCTGGCAATTGTCTCCGTCTTGTAGCATCTATCCACAAACTCGTATATGTTTCCACCGGAGAATCTACGTGTGAACACGAATTATAGTTAAAAAAACATGATTACTCACAACAATGATAGTGTTAAAAAATTTAAACAAGCATGTACCTGATCGCTGCTGCAGCGTGGCTACACGGGATCAAATTCAACTCGAACTCACGACAATCGCAGGTCCGATGATGAAGATCGACCATAAAAGACTTCATGCCCATCTCTACTTTCCACAGGTGTGCTAATGTCGTGCATCGAACGGAAAAACATCGTCCTTGCTCGACATTCTTGGATAACTTGTCCACAATGGGCTGTGTCAACACGTGATCCCACATCTGCGCTGCAGCCCGACGCTCAACAAACCAATCTTCCACAATTTTCCTGAATAACTCAAGCATTGAGCAAATAGGCAGTCTCCTAGCCCACAGTAGACGGGCATTGAGTGACTCGGCCGCATTAGATGTCATGAATCCGAAACGCCGTACGGGACACTGCGATCGGGACCAATGCTGCAGACCAATATTACAAAGCTTCTCGTATGCTGGTTTGCTCAGCATTTCCAATGCTGACAAGTGCCTCTGGAATACATCTGTCCGATATGCATAGGCAGCATCCTTAAACAACCCAATGACATTAGACCCGCGCTTTGCCATCTTAGTCTGTAGATGATAATAGCACAATCCGTGTGTCGCTCTTGGAAAAACAGCTGCGACAACATTCTTAATGCTCTTGTGCTGATCGGACACGATCAGGAGGTCTTCTATCCGCCCAAAGTGATATGAAATCGATTCGGGAACCAAATCCAAGTGTCATCATTCTCGATCGAACCGATACCAACTGCAATAGGTAACACCTGTTCATTGCCGTCCTTCGTCACAGCAACAAACAAAATCCCCTTGTTCTTCCCCTTCAAGTGTGTACCATCAATCACGACCACTGGTCTTGCACCCGCATGAAAGGCACTGATACATGGTCCGAGTGCCAAAAATGTATACTTCAGCTTATGTATGGTGTTCGTCTAAAACTCGTACAATGTCCCGGGATTGCGCAGCTGCAACGCGTGTAGAAATGCGGGCAATTGCGCATAGGACTTATCAAAGTCCCCATAGATCATCTCAATTGCAATGTTCCTCGAGCGCAGAGCGAAACTGTAATCAATCTGAATCCCGTGCTCACGTAGAAGCTCGGAGACCATCTCTTTGGGCTTCAGAACAACCCCCTCATCGACCAGTTTACGTGCAAAATACTTTACAATCACCCGTGCAGACACCTGTCGTGGGGCAACTCGACTCATATCCATGTGGCAAGTATGAGTGCCGTCAAACTTGTAGATTCTCCAAACAACTCCATCCACAGCGGCACACAGCTTGAACGGGCACTCCCTGCCATACTTGCACATGTAGACCAGTCGTGTCTTGTTCGATCGATACACAACATACTCCACTCTATTCTGCATGTGATACAGTCCCACGGCTAGGGCCAAATCATCCTTGGTGCGGAAAATCGCACCCTTCTGAAGTTCATCTGTATTGGCTGCTGACGGCTCGTCCCAACTCAGTGGGCCTGCAACGTCAATATTCGCAAGTAGAACAAGCCAATTGCTCCCACCCCTCTCAGATACATCATCAGCCCTAGTGTTCGATGATGATGCTCCTCCGATCATGCCTATCAATTGTCCCATACCCCTTGTAGAACGAATCCATCCCGTGAACTCTGTGAACACTGATTCGAGCAAGTCCGTTCTCACATTCTCCTCCGCTTCTTCATCAGTAGTAGGAATTTCTTCTTCTTCCTCTGGAGCCTCATAGTGCTGCATATCATCACGAACCTCCTCTCTGACCGGTTCTCTATGTTCGGGCACAGTGTCAGGGATGACCCTTGAGCTGCTGCGTCCTCTCTGAACAACATACACAATCATCTCTTGACTCTGCTCGTGGAGCAAGTCAAGCAAATCAGCATCATCTTTCAGTCGTGTCTTGATCTGTCTCCCGCTATTGGTGCTCGACATCCATGATAACTAGTACTCGACAGAGATGTGATCGGTCTCTAGTAACTCATGTATCTCTCTCATCAGTGTCCTAAAACAGATATCATCAGATGACATGATGATCAGCTCCTCCACACCATCTACATATTGAGCTCTCTCCCAACGGCCACTATGTCGTACAATTATACGACGTCTAACCATCTGTGATAACAAAAAATTCAATTTAATTTAAGCATAACGAAATATTTAATTTCATTTAACGAAATATTTAATTTAAGCATAACGAAATATTTAATTTAACGAAATATTTTGAGCATAACGAAATATTTAATTTAAGCATAACGAAAAAAATCAACGAAATATTTTGAGCATAACGAAATATTTAATATAACTTTCGTTTTGAGCATAACGAAATATTTAATTTAAGCATAACGAAAAAATTCATAACGAAATATTTTGAGCATAACGAAATATTTAATTTAAGCATAACGAAATATTTAATATAACTTTCGTTTTAAGCATAACGAAATATTTAAATTAAGCATAACGAAAAAATTCATAACAAAATATTTTGCGCATAACGAAATATTTAATTTAATTTAAGCATAACGAAAAAATTCATAATAACGAAAATTTAATTTGAGCATAACGAAATATTTATTTTTTACATAATGACTCATAACCTTAAATTATAACGAAAATCTTTTTATCAATAACGAAAGTTTATTTTAAACATAACGATAATTTTAACTTCAACTATAACGAAAATTCAAATTTAAATTCAACTATAAGGATAATATCATTTTCACTATAACAAAAATTTAATTTGAGCATAACGAAATATACAATTTTAAACATAACGATAATTTTCATTTAACACAACGATAATTAATTTTAATTATCACGAAAGTTTTATTCTATATTGTAACGAATAGTCAAATTCAACTATAACGAAAATTTAGTTTTTAACATACCAAAATTGAAATTTAACAATAACGAACATTTAGATTTAACATAACGATGTTTAAATTAAAACCTAGAACAATTTTCTAACAAAACTTGAAACATACCTTTCAATTTTGGAGAATTTTTCCGCGAAATTTCACTGATGATGATGTTTTGTTGATGACGATGATCTTCTCGCTTGCACGATCAAACATTCATTTTTTTATGTGAATTCAGAGATTTTCTTCACCAAACTCTCGAACTATTTCTTCTATTTGGGTGTGGGTTGAATTGATGCATCGGTGTAGTGTAAATATAGGTGAATGACACCAACCTCTCTTACACAAAATTAAATGCATTAAATTTCATTTAATTTGGGCCAACTAATACCTACCTATGCAAATACAAATATTTATGCATTTTACCTACCTCATGTTGACCACACATAAATGACAGAATAATGCATTGATGCATAACGTTATAAATGTTTCGTCATAAGTTTTCGTTATATATTTATAAATTTTCGTTATATGTTTTTATACATGTATCGTTTAATATTTTCGTTATACATAAAATCCTATATAATGAACTATCGTTTAATGTTTTCGTTAATATTAATTTCGTTATTATTATTATTATACTTTCGTTATTATCAATATATAATGATATATTACTTTCGTTATTTCGTTATTCTTATTATTATTACTTTCGTTATTATCAATATATAATGATATATTACTTTCGTTATTTCGTTATTCTTATTATTATTACTTTCGTTATTCTTATCATTACTATTAATTTCTATCGTTATTCTTATTATTATTATTATTATTATTATTATTATTATTACTATCGTTATTCTTATTATTATTATTTTCGTTATTCTTATTATTATTACTTTCGTTATTCTTCTTATTATTATCATTACTATTAATTTCGTTATTATCATTACTATCAATTTCGTTATCCTTATCGTTATTCATTATTATTAATTTTAAAAATAAATTGTCTATAAAAAACTGGTAGGGATCGATCATGTATTTATTTTTATATGTTAGGGTTTGTAAACTTTAGGGTTTTAGAGTGCATTTAATGTTTAGTTTTGAAAAAAAATGTAAAAAGTACATTTCCCCAATCATTGGGTGTGGGGACAAGTGTGTCATAACTCCAAATTGCCCATGAAACTACTACACCCTTATATGTTGCTTTTTTTTTTTTCCTTTTTTACTTTTTTTTTGTCCATATTTATAGATTTACACTTAAATAAAACTCAAATCAATCTAAAAAACCCCGCCAACCACCCCACCCACCCGGTTTAAATCCAGATGTGTGAATTCACGTGCCAGGATCCAAACTCCTTTTCTTTTATTCTCTCTCTTTCTTTGGCAGTTGGGCCAGCTGCTTTTCATCATTTTTTTTCACTTCCATTCATCTTTCTTCTTGCTTACTCTTTCTTTCTTTTCATTTATATATATATAATGCACAAGTCCACGTGTTAGTATCAAATGAGTTCATTATGCTAGACTCTGAATTAAAAAAAATTAATTTAATTTTGGGATTCACTAATTCTATTTTATGGTATATATATTTATTTTTAAAAAAATATTATCGAGTGCAGCGCACGAGCCCATGTGTTAGCGTCATGTGAGTGCGCTGCGTGAGACAACGAATAAAAAAAAAAAATTAATTTAATTTAATTTTAGCTCCATTCATTCCATTTTAGAGTATATATATATTTATTTAAAAATAATAATTATCGAGCACAGAAAAATAAAATTAATTCAATTTAATTTTAGGATTTACTAATTTTATTTTAGGGTATCTATTTATTTCAAAAAAAAAATTATCGAGCGTAATACACAAGCTCATACGTTAGCATTGGACGAGTGTACTGTGCGAGATATCAAATAAAAAAAATTAAATTAATTAAATTTAATTTTAGGGTTCACTATTTCCATTTTAGAGTATATATTTATTTCTGAAAAAATAATTATTGAACGCAGTGCACGAGCCCGCGCCTTAGAGTCAGGCGAGTGAACTGCAAGAGACGTTGAATAAAAAAAATTAAATTAATTCAAATTTTTTTAATATATATTTATTTTAAAATAAAGAAATTAAAAAGTGAAAAAAAAAACAAAAAGAAAAGGAAAGGAGGAAGTGGAAGTGGGTCTCCAAAAAAGAAAATTAAAAAGAAAAGAAAAAGAATGGGGGGACATCTCTTGGGTCAAATAAATATTCATGTAACGTAAGAGATTCATTAGATGATCTTACATAAGTGTACCTCTTAATATAATTATAACCATGACAAATTTAGTTCCTTTAGGGATGATCTAGTGGTGGAGTGGTGTTTTCTTGAGGTCAAATGTTGTTTGAACCCCACCACCAACACCACTAGATATACCACTAGGTATGAGTCTGTCACATCTGATTTATCATGTGTGGTTTACCACACTTTTGTATGAGCCTGTCAAACTGAGTTTACCAAGTGTAGTTTATCTCTATTTAGTGCGCACTTCGGTAGCGACTGGGGGTTATCTTCGACCTGTCACGCCTAGTTTCCTAGTGTGGTTTACCTTTATCTAGTGCACACTTCGGGAGCGACTGTGGGTTACTCTCAATCTATCACACCTAATTTCCCAAATGTGATTTACATTTATCCAGTGTACACTTCGATAGCAGTTGCGGGTTATCCTTGATATAAAAAAAGTGTGGTTTACCACACTCCTGTGTGAGTCTGTTACACCAAATTTACCAAATGTGGTTTACTTTTTCCTAGTGCGCACTTCTGTAGTGGCTGCAGGTTACCTCAACATAAAAAAAACTCATGTGTGGTTTATAAACTATTATACTGAGGCGGAGTTTACCCAGTGTGTACTTCGGTAGCGGCTGCATGCGGATTATCCGAGACATAAAAAAAAAAAAAACCATGGCAAATTTAGGGGTCATGTATGGACTATGGAACTAAAACCAATTGAATGTTAATTGGTATTACTAAAACTAAAATTATACAAACAAATCATAGAAATGTTTAGAGATAGTGAATTATTTTGTAACTAACTCCTTTTAAATCGCTTGCTTTCTATCCATGTTAATAGCAAAGATTAATATTATGCTCACGTGAGTCGTGACATTAAAAACGTATAGTATGAATTTGTTAAATTAATCAAATCAATTTTTTCAATGTAAGATTGTGAATCACTAATAGATCACGATTCACGACACTAAAACTGGTTAATAGTCACTGTTTCTTTAGTATGGATGAGAGAATTGAGGATCGAACGAGCTCGATACTAGCAACTAGAAATGTCGATAAAGAATTCTATATAATTATGGATGAAAGAGAAAAAAAAAAAAAACTCAACTATGTTGGGGTGATTGTTCAAAGGAAAAGTCGATATTGTGAGATTCTGGCTTTGCTTGCAAAGGTGGGCGAGGAGGTCTGGCATGATTAGAACCGTCGATTTCGGAAAGATCATCGGAGGCGTACGATCTCGGCGAGATGGGGAAGACATCCCCGTCAGGTGTGTTGGACCGGTTTTTGTAGTTGTGCAGCAGATGAAGAGGGGAGGAGCCTCGAGTTGGAGTAGCATCTCCACTCATTATCGAAGACGTGTCTGTGATTCCTTTACGTTGTTTATTCCTCTGCTTTGCAGCTTGGTGCCATTTCTTCAGAGCCTTGGATGTTTGCTCCTCAAATATCGACTTTTTCATGTTCGATCCCATCTAAATGTTCGACATATTGTGACCCGTCAGATGATCTCATCTCACATTAATTAGTTTTTGTATTGATTAGAATTTCTCGGAGATGAAGTTACCTGTGTTACCAAGGCGTAGAGTGGGAAAGTGATGTAGCTGCTCAAGATTTGAAGGGCTACCCCTAAGAAAACTCTGATCAAAACTATGTAAAGTTTCTCATGGAAGCATGTTGTGATTCCAAACTCGTACTGCAAAACATTTTTTTTAAAATATTAGAGAAAGTGATGCATTAATAAGTATCTTAATTTGTTAATTAATGAAATGAAATTATATTGAGGGATAGATTACTTACCCATTTCCATAAGAAGTAGGCCATTTGATATGCATTCTACAAGCAATATAATTATTGGGCGGTCAATAATAGATGAAAATTTCTTAGTTGTAATGTTGGATTGAAATAATTACCTGAAATAAGGTAAAGTGTATGAGAAATAGTATCCATTGTGGTCGATTAAACCAAAAGAAGTTGTTACTAGGCTCCACAAGCGGAGCTCCTCTAACGACAGTCGTTCGATCTTGGATTTGTTGAGCCATCTCCACAATCACGAGTTCGAGTTTCGTACCAATTAATAAAATTATCTGTAAATAAAAAATATTGGATAATTATTATTTTCTCAAATAATATTTGTTAGTTACTCACTCACTAGTAATTAAGCGTACAATCTTGTATGTATATGAAATAGAGTTGTGCTCGTGCACCTGCACAAATATGGACAGTTGTAACCTATCCGTTAATCATAAGTAGATATTAAACTCTTGTCCAAATCAAATAAATATTTGAACTTTCAAAATAGCCTCAATTCAACCCTGTGTTAGCCCTCCTCTTAGCAGATTTGATGTCCATACCACGGACAATCGAAAGCTACATATCTCAATTCTGAATTCCCAAACCATGGGTTTCAAATATAAATCAATTTCGATTTTTGAGGATTTAATGTTGGACTAGTGATGAAATCTTGACTCAAAGCTAACAGAGGGGTCCAGTTGAATTAATTTTGAAAGTTTGAGGGGATCCAATTCAACCTAACAAGAAAGTTCGATGGTCCAATTGGACCCAACAGAGCTTAAGTGCCTACTTGAGACTAACAAAATAGTTTAGGATCTCATTTGGACATTTTTCATAACTTAAAATGCTTGATAATTGTTTTGCATATTAATTTATATATCTAAAATTAACGGAATTTTACAATAGAGAATAAAAATATATTTTTATATATTGAAATCATATTATTATGCATACACATTTTAAAATGTTTAAACTCCATCTGTACTTTTGATATAATCAAATAATAATAATAATAATAATAATAATAATAATAATAATAATAATATATCATGGTTATTAAAACACGACCTTTATAGAAATATACATAGCAGATATACTTTTTTTGCTTAAAAACAAAATTAAATTATAAAATTTAGAAAATCCATGAAAATAAATTTTTTAATATGCCATGATTCGACATCTCATAGTTAATAATATGTGTGCGCGCGCGCGTGTAAATACAATATATTCAATGCTATTAATATAAATAGATAATATAGCAAAATTTATATATTTGATGGAAAAAAGGTAATGAAATATTAATATAGTCGCGGAAATAACTATATTATATTAATTAGTAGTGAATTTAAGATAATATTATGTTAATATTTAGTAGAAATAATATATATATATATAATATTAAGATATTTAATATTTAATTAGTGAAATATTTTCTATTTGACGTGCTAAAATCGACTTACTATTAGTGGAATCACGGAGATCCAGGCCAATGTGTGCCATCCTGCATAAGCATAATTAAGCAATTATTAAAAGTTAGAAAGTAATTTTATTAAATTGTTGAGTTTTGAATTTTGTGTTTATATAATTATATATATATATGATGAAAAGACTTACTATAGACATTGAGGAATAAAAACATAATTGCAAAGAACCACAAGGGAATGCTGCATAATACATGTAAACACCAGTGATTAGTTCAATAGTGTGTTTCTTTAATTAACTCCAATCTTCCATAATTCCATTACTATATATATAAATCACGTATATAATATGAGATCATCATTATATACATGATGTATATTGATAATCTGATATATACACACACACACACAAACCTTATCCCCAAGACTGATTTATAGTCATCTTGCATTGATCTGTTTATATATTTGTGGAAGTCAAATTTGGAATTCGGCGCAAAATGGGCCTGCATTTCACCGTAAAAAAATCAACAAAATTGAGAATGAAATGTGTATACATTTATTGATTCATTCTTGGACTTATTTATCACCTAATCTAGTAATCTACTCTAAATAAATCCAAATTATTATCCAAGAATTGAAATTATATATTTGGCTTACATTTTATTTTCTTACCGTCTAGCTTCAGTTTGTCTATGTCAAATAAATTACACTCAGTGTTGCATTAATGATCAATCATTTATTTAATTATCCAAATCACAAACATTTATGCATATGAAATAAACATTGGAATGTATAGATATAACAGAACAAATTGCAGAATAAAGAAAACTTACACTAATAAACCCATTGCGGATGGTCATGTAGTCCACCTTAGATATCGATCCAAAAAATTGCCTGAAAAATGCTACCTGTTACATAATATATATAGTATTAAATTAAAAGCAAAATATCTTATATAGGAATTAAAATGTAAATTAAATGGAAATAATATTTAAAAAAAATTAATAATCTTACAATCCATTTGAGAACGGGAGTGCTGTAGATTCCTGAATGACGCCTCACGAATGAGGTTTGATGAGCGAACCTAAATCTAGCTGGATCTGAAATACAATTTGAATTTTAATTTAATATTTATTGTGGGTTCTAATTGAATTTTAATTTAATATAACAATCTCAATAACTAGTTTACAAAATTCATTAATTATGCTTTCGAATAAATTAACAATCATCCAATACCCTCCTTGGATTTTTCTATATGTGAGAGTTCCTTGAGATTTTCGATTTGCATATTATTGAATTAATTAAAAAGAAATAATACCATTAGTAAATTGGTAATCCAAAGACGACGTCTCCAATTCCCACTTCTTCCACTTCTTCATCTGAATAATATTGTGACAAAAACATCATCAAAATTCAAATATAATTATAAAATCTGTATTTTCTAATATAAATTAAAAAAAGAATCCCAAATTAATTAATAAACTTACTTTGGCATGGCCTAATGCCATGAGAATAGCACTGTAAAGAACATGCATAACTGCCAGCACAAATATGAAAATGTGCAATTGGTGAATCCCAGTATACGATATCAACGACACTTTCCCCTGCAATTTAATTAATTCCAATAATAATAATAATAAAATATTCAAATTTGAAATAATTAGTTAAAATAAAGAAAGAAGACTAATGTCTAATTGTACACATTTACATTAAATAAGAAGCGTTAGTTCCCTTACTTTTTTATCACAATAATCATACTGATCAGTTTTATCAGCCAAAGCTCGACGCCACACCATTTCTTGAGCATAAGAAATCAACTTCCGACCATTCTTCCCTTTATCGTCGTCGTCGTCGTCTGTCTGTTTTTCGTCACAGGGGAGAAATTTATTTCCGAGCTCTTTAGGCACACATATCTTCGCAACGTACGTCGTGCCCACAGTAAGAAGTAAGGATATAAATCCCAGCAGCATCAGTTCTAAGGAAAAAAAATATATATATATAAAAATGAAATACGAGATTGAAATATAATTATACTTAAAGAAACACCATCACAACACCTAATTAATTAAATTAAACCTGCTTTGATCTTTTCTAGGGCTTCGATCATCGCCTTCTTGTCACGTTTTTGAAACCACTGCCAAAAAAATAAATAAAAAAAACAGATCGAATATGTGGTGTGATGCACCTAATTAAAAACATACTGAATAATGGTTGCTACAGATAAGTATCTAAAAGGAAGAGTGAAATTAAAGTGTTGTAACCTTTCCGAGGGACTCGATTCCATGTTCTATAACGACGGATATAATGACGAAAACCGCGCAAACAACGGCGACGGCCCATGTTGAAGTCTCTTCGAGAGACCTGTCTCCTGCCGCAGCCATAGATGCAACAATTATTAATACTCCAACAACACTTATAATTCAAACATGAACATTAATATATAGATTGGATTAATGCCAATTATAATGTATGGGAAATTTGACTAGGTCAATAGTTGGGGTCGTCATTTAATTTACTTTGTTGTTGCTATGTTATGAGATATTGAACATTGGTCATGACATTTCAACTTCATCTCAAATTTTTGTCTTAAAATGAAACACCAAAAATTTCTCAGTTGTGAAGAAGAATATGTTGCCGGCCGGCCGTGTAATAGGTCCAAAACACGAGAATAGAAATAAAAGCCATAAATTTGTCCATCAACAACTTCATTAATATTCATATATATATATATATTCATCAACACTCTGAATAATATTCATATATACGTATAGTAATATAATGAAGTAGGTGGGATTGATTGAGAATGCTTATCTTGCCTCCGAGCATGGTGTCGATTACTATAAATCCACTCGCTTACGCATCTCAAATTGATTGAGAGCTTTTCCTGATATTTTCATAGAAGAAGAATAATATGAAGAAATACAAGTAGAAAGAAAAATGTTACCAAAATAAAAATAAAAATAAAAATACAGTACATGCCTAATTATGAGTTTCATTTCAATAATCGGCGTCCAAATTAAACGCGAATCACAATTAGATAATAGATTTTAAATATTGTTCATTAGGCCCAATCCTCAAGATGTAGATGCATATATAGTGTGTAGTGATCAATTATATTTTTTAAATATACATATAATTGTTGGCGATTCTTGAAATCGCAAGTCAATCAATAATAAATGAATAAATGAGAGATTACAAATTTACAATAGGGCGAAACAAATCAAGATACTCTATTTCAGATTGTGTTTTAATTATTTTTCTATTGTAAATATGCAGATTTAAGGCCCAATTAAATTGAACCACATAATTACATATTAAATTACCCTTTGTATTTATTGGGGTTTTTTTTTTTTAGAGAAAACTTACTTAAATTAATGAAAAATTTCTTGAGAGGACCGAATATCCGGCAACACAATATCCGGGACAACACTGGTATAAGAGAAAAAGATAAGATTAATGTCTAGTGGTGGAGTGATGTTATCTTGAGGCCAAATAGTGTTATCTTAAGGCCAAATATCTCAAGTTCGAATCTCATCACGGGTTTACCCAGTGCACACCTAGGTAGCCGCTGCGCTTACCCTCTCAACATAAAAAAAAAATAAAGAAGATAAGATTAATTACTTGATGCTAATTTAGTAAGGGAATGTGCCACAACATTGGTGCGAGCGACGAGCCCAACATAAATCACTCGCTCAAAATGGATGGAGGGCTTCGGTTGGAATTGAATGGCAAACTGCCCCGTGATAGATCCATCATCGTTCTTGTTTCTTATCTGCCAAATTAAATATACTTAAAATTGATGTTTAAATATGTAGTATTAAACTGCTAACACTCGATTAAGTGCTGCCACATGTCAAAATGCAAAAATATCAAGATTTGATACCCATTTTTCTCAAATCACAACCAATTAATATGAAACAGTCAGCTTGTATCGATCAAATTCAATCCAAATTGTTATAGCAGGATTTAATCATATCTATACTATGGTCTCTAGCAAAAAATATATATATATCAACTTTATTCCCACAACAACTGAGTTACACAACGAATGAGAATATACGGGCAACTGAATAATTTTGGTCAAAGTCCTTAATTTTTTGTGCATTATTCAGAATTAAGGGTTTTGAATCATTTTTCTTCAAAAAGAAAAAGAAAAAAAAGTTTTGAGTCATTGATTAATTACTCATTGGTTGGTTCAATTGGTTGAGTAGAGATCCTCTAGTCTTACTTGTGTGTGCCAACCGTGTGCCACCATTAAAATTATATATTATTAATAATATTTTTTATAAAAATAAAATTTGTTTTATCATAACTAATCATAATTAATATTTATTGTAAAAAAATTAAAATTTTAAAAAATTATATACCATAAGTTTGGAATAATCAACCCCAAAAATCAATTATATTAACTAAAAAATGAAAATTAAATATTAAAAAATAATTATAAACCCTAATTGGGTGGAATAAACCCTAAATAATAATGTAAAATTATAATAAATCAAAAGAAATTAAAATTGAAGAAAAAAAATAAAAGAAAAAGTAATAATTTTGAGATGTGGCACACAATTGACACACACAAATTGAGATTAGAGGATCTCAAGTGCAATTGGTTGGAGTACGTAGGCGTTAATTAATCTAGTTTCATAGACGGATATATATAGGATTAATCGATTAAACTGTTTCCATCAATCATTTTTTATGTTGTGATTTTTGAATTTTTTTTATATTTATTTATGAATTGTGGGAGTAGGTGGCTTTAATATTGCCATTTTTATTGATTCTGATATGATTTTAATGTATAATAATTTCAAAATGGACGGTGAAAGATATTACTAGACAAAATAAAATAACGAAAGGAAAAATGACATAAAATAATGTTCTTTTTTGTTTTTGAGAAAATGTTAAAATCACATAAACAATCAAGAATCCAAATCAGCTAACAAGATAATTTGGAAAACCGGATAGCTAACAACTCGAAATACAAAGAAAAGATGCATGTCTAGTCCCTTTGGGGATGGTCTAGTGGTGGAGTGGTGTTTCTTGCGGTCAAATATCTCAAGTTCGACCCACCACCAACACCATTAGGTGTGAGCCTGTCACATCTGGCCTGCCAAGTGTGGTTTACCTCCCCTGTGTGGTTTGCAGGCTATTACACAGGGGCGGAGTTTATCCAGTGCGCACCACGGTAGCGGCTGCGGGTTATCATTGACATAAAAAAAAATGCATGTCTAGCCAAAGAATAAGCGACCTCATTAACACTATGATACATTTGCGAGAAATCAATGACTAAACCTTCTTGCACAAGATCTCGGGTTCATCATCCATCACATTGCCATGCCCACTCAGATCCACAATAAGATAAACTGCAATGAGTGAATTTGAAGAAACTTGAACCAGGCTGATTTGTAATTCAATGATCAAGATAATCACGTACATAAATTTGTTGTTGAACTACATGGATTGTCCTCTATTATCAAATCAATGAAAAAAATATATATTGTCACATCTTTACGTAAATTAAGATACAGTTTAAATGAATAAACATTGAAACAAATTTTTATGCATCTGCGTTAGAAATTGTAAACAATATTGAAAAAAAACCTGGCGTTGTAAATGCATTAAAAATCCTTTAAAATACTAGTTTTAGTTGGAATATGAGAATTATGGATTAAACTATGCTCTTTCAATCTTACAATATGAAAAGTTCGTTGGTGTATGAAAAAACCAGTATGTTGATGATCCAAATATTAAAACAAATAAATTATTAAAAAAAATATTTTCAAATTCTCAATTATAAATGTGGAGCAAAATAAGTCGGAATATCTTATCATTTACAATGTTTAGATTAATATAAAATTAATAAACATGAGCTAAATAATCAACTTATTATATTTAGAAGGTGAACTTTTAAACGGAAAAAATGCAGAACTTTTTATTTTTATTTTTAGATGAATGTATATGTATATAAGAGAACTTCTACTAAAAAAAAATTGAAAGTAAGATAAACACGATTTTAATTTAAAAAAGACGACAACAAGGTAAATAAAAGTTAACGACTTAACGCAGCACGTTTGCCGATTTGCATCTTCGATTTCATCGACAACTACTTACAAAAAAGAAAAAAAAGAAAAAAAAAGAAATAGAAGGCGAAGGAGGTGACACTATTTCTCTCTCCCCCCCTCTCACTCCACTTTCCTCTCGATTTTATCGCACTTCACTCTCATCATTTTTCTCTGCAACTTTTTCAGAATGACGGCTCTATCCAATTCTTCTCTCGTGATTTCTAGGAGCCCTTCCGTTGATTTTTCTTCTGGTAAATCTACGTTTTTTTTTTCATTTGGTTGTTTGTTTGCTGGTTGATTTTCTTGTTCGATGGCTTGATTATTGAGATATTTCACCGTTTTTTTTTCGTGCGTGCCCTAGTTAATGTGGTGATGGAATTGGGTTTAAATAATTTTGTGCATGGCTTTGTTTAAAGCGCCTAAAGAAGCTGAAACCGGAGCTTGTCTCACCTTTTTCTAGAATTAGTTACTTTGCCACTACATTTATGTGCTGAATTGGGTGTTTTACGGCCCATTTTTTTATACTTGATAATGAACGATTTCCGACTGGGATTTTGTTGTATGCTGGCAGAGGTTATTGATGGGCGTTTAATCACATTATTGGTAAAATTGGCAGCTGAAAACTTGAAATGTCAATTATATATCACTAGGTATAGCTAAGTTATATTTCTTTTTCTTTAAAATATTGAATGGGATTCAGGAAAGCTGCCTTGCAAGTTGCAAACCACATTATGGAAGTTTGGAAAGATTAGGGGTTGCCTTTTAGCAGATGCACCAGTATACAAGATCAAATAACTCAAAATAATCTTGCTTTTATATTACTCCAAAAACATTTAAAAATGTTTCGAGTATGATGACACATATGGCATGTAATTTTTGTTTAGCAGTATTGTATCTGTTTCTGTGAAGGATTACTGTGAATAGGAATGAGCTTCTGTTTTTAAGCTGAATAGCTCATGAACATTGTAGCCATCTTGTGACACTCATTTACTCTTGCCGAATATCCTACTTCCCATGGATGTGCACCACCTCATTACTATGGTCAACTTTTCCTTTTGTGTTAGGTTCTTCTCTGAAGTCTGCTGATCAATTTGTGAGACCCACTAACTTGGCCTTGAGTTTTAAGGGTGACAGGAGACCGTGCACCCAGAGAAGGGTACTCACCGTTCAAGCAAGATATAGGTATTTCACATTCAATTAACGTTGCTGCAAAACTGAAAGTAATAACACTTGTCATCAGTAGTTTGCTTTTGTTTTCTTCGCATTCTCATGTTGTGAAGGGCTCTGTACATTGGATTGCACTTATTATATTAATATTAGTTCCAAGTTGCCCTAAACTTGCAATTGTCTCCAGATCATTCTTTCAATTTTTTTGATTATAACCTTGCTAAATGTAGTTTGGGCCATAAAGCACCAAAGAAGGACCAAGATTACTTCCTTCAGTTATCTGTATAAGGTTCTTATTGTGAATAAATGAGAAATGGATTAATGAAATAAGTAAAATAGCACGGGGGTGTGGCACTAAAAAGACTGCAGTTTTCCTCCTTTCATTTTAGATACTGGTGATATGCTTCTAAATATATCTTGCGTATTTATGCATTTTATGGCAGTGATGGTGGAAGGACAAACAGTGGAAGCATCTTTGTCAGCGGCTTTGTGTTAGGGGGAATAATTGTTGGCACACTTGGTTGTGTTTATGCACCTCAGGTGATGATTGAACCGCAATATTAGATGAATTATATTTGTTTTTTCATGTTCATGGTTGCCATAGTCTTTCATTCTTATGCAATACTAGGCTAATTTTTGGGACATTCATGTTTATATTCTGTAATTTCATACTTTTCTGCTGCATTTTGAGTGTTGAAAATAATTATAAATCGATATTTGGTTTTATATCTGCTATTCAACAGATCAGCAAGGCTTTGACTGGAACTGACAAAAAGGATCTCATGAAAAAGTTGCCCAAATTTATCTATGATGAAGAAAAGGCCTTGGAGGTATGCAAATTTCTTAATATAGGAGGCTTTCTTTATTCATTTCCAATGCTCCTAATGAGGTTCATAGTTATGGATAACAGTTCACTAGTATATTGCCATTGATTTTTTTTTTTTGAATGAGTAAGTTCACAAAATTAGTTGTCGCCTTCTTTCCATTTTTAAGTAATTAAGAAATCATCAGGATATATATAAATATAATAGATTGATTTCCTCTGTTTTAACAATTGTTGCATAATGTCTCACATATCCATATTTCAAATTGATTGAAATGGCTAGAACTCTCCATGTTGGATGTAATGACCAACTCTGATGTTCATCTTTGCGTGGATGTTCTCAGCAGGAGCTCATGGGGGTCAACCAAAATTTTATTCTTGTAATGCATATAAGTATTTCCTTTTCATAACACGGTACTTTTTAAGCCTATCATTTCAAGGAGTACAAAAATAACAAATAAAAATATAAAAAAAATTAGCTGAAACTGGATGATGCTGGGAATATATATATATATAGGATTTGATTCAAATAGGTACTGATCTTCGTGTGAGAACTAGGAACAACGCTTATCTACTACGATTTTATAGCTTACTTTATTATATTTTAGTGCTAATTTTTTTTTTTTAAAAAAATTTTATGGATTATCTTGTTGTATTTTTGAGCTAGTGCTAATAGCACTAAAATAAAATAAGGTAAGCTATAAATCATAATAAATAAGCACTGTTCCTAGTTTTCACATGAAACACAGTCTTCATTATAACCCACCCCTATATATATATATATATATGGGTGGGGGGGGGGGGTTAAATAAGGACCTATCTTGTTTTGTTGACGGATCTCTTGATTTTAACTGTAAATGGCCTTGAAGTCTAATGAACTCCCTATGTGTGAGTAGATCAAAACAAAGGTATGCCCACAACTTTGAGATAAGATTGATTCTGTCTCTTTCTGTTGTTATTATTGTGATAAGAGGCTAATATATCAGTCAAACTTTGTCAAGGTTGAGATCAGTTGAAAGCTGTGTAGCTTGTATTAGGATAAAGTGACTTGATTTTTTCCATCTTTGGTTGAATCAATTGTCAATGGCATCCATTCGTTGCATGATATACACATTCAAACTGTTCTTTCGCTTGGATTTACACATTTGTGAAATATTCTATGTACAGAAGCAGCGCAAGAAACTGGCTGAGAAGATTGCACAACTGAATGATGCCATCGATAATGTATCCACTCAGTTGCGATCAGAAGAACCACCAAATGGAGCAGCAGTGAGCTCAGATGACATCGAGGCTCTCATCTAAGACTCATGAACATGTACAACCTTACCTCCAAGGCATGGTTGCTTCACTGTGGATGCCATTGTTTGCAAGCTGATCAGACATGCTAGTCATTTACGAATGCCGGGCCTAAGACATGATGATAGTGGTATTTTGCTGTTAGTTTTCTGCATTTTGATGAATGACGATTCTCAGACACGTCTAATAACCTCGTGTATTGGTGGTCATCTCAGTTCTACACGAACCCTTGTTTTTATGTATCTATGTTTTTGTGCCTTTTACTCTACTCTGTTACAAAAATGACATTTCGTTTTAGTAGTATCCTTCACATGTAAAATGATGATGTCTTCGATGCATATTCATAAAAATGTTTAATATAGACGATATAAATCACAATAGAGCCCTCAGTATAAATTTGCGTTGTAGTAAAGTGCTGCGAAAATTGTAACTCCAATATTATTTTTTTCAATAGTCCATGATCGATGTTGTTGTTTGGCCCTAAATAAAGATTATCTTGAATAAAATCAACGTATATTAATTATTAGGTATGAGACAGTAGCACATGAACATAATCTCTATAGCATTCAAGTTTCAACGTAGTGAAACTCTGAAATTTTCAAAGTGAAATGGGAGAATTTTACAGATAAAATTAACACTTGTGCTGACCCACAACCAGAAGAAATTTAGAACTATTAAAATCTGATTGGTTAGTCTTTCAGGAAATAGTAGGAAAATTAGTTCATAAAATTCAAATACTTCCTTTTTTTAGGAGATAAAATTCAAATATTTCAAAGGGCCATCAAGAAATAAAAATTACAATGGGTGAAAAATCTGTGGCTCACATGCATTTTGATGGAGCAAGAAAAGGCAACATCTTATCTGATATCAATCTTCACATTCCATCCTCACCACTCAATATTCTCAACTCATTTCCATCCATAATTGATTCATTACTAAGCCAATTAACAAAATGACAAAAATATTAATACTTCCTAAAGTTGAATTATATTATGTGATTGAAATTATATACAGATAAGTTGTTCATTTAATTTTTTTTTAGTTGCAGCAATGGCATCCCATGCAGCTTTGGCCTCTTCAAGAATCCCTGCTTGCACAAAGCTTCCTTCCAAGATCTCTCATTCTTTCTCTGCTCAGTGCTTCTCAAAGGTCAATTTTCTTCCCTTTTTCCTTGATGTAAATTGGATTCTACATGATTTGATGCCATCCATATTCTGATTTTGATCTAAATCTTCCATGCTAGCTATTTACTTATGATGTGATGAAGTTAATTTTCATGCAATTTTAGTGGTTTCAAGGAATTTGATTTATTCGGTTTTCATGGTTGTATAGCAGCTTGAAGTAGCAGAATTCTCTGGCCTCAGGTCTAGTGGTTGTGTGACTTATGCCAAGAATGCTAGATCAGAAGCTTCCTTCTTTGATGCAGTGGCTGCCCAGCTCATCACTCCAAAGGTACTTTTTTCGATAATCGACTGCTTCTTTTGTTCTTAAAGTAGACCTAAAAGCTGATAAAATACGTATCTAAATGATCTCACTACTGTAAACAAGAATCACAGCACAGCACATTTAAGGTTTCATATACATTGTACATGAGCAGTTGCTCCATTCAAGATTGTTTTTTATTCAATCCGTAGTAATCAATAGATCCTCGTAAATGGAGTTTTTTATTACTAAAAATATGATATATGGCTTTTCGATCTACTCTTAGTAAAATTAATCCCTTATATTTTTTCATAAACTGTATGTGAAAGTTATGCCTTGTGACTTGGTGATACTTAATGTTTTAACTGTCTATGATCCTAATTCAATAAAATAATGCAGTTACATGGATTTTCAATTTGTATGAATATATATAGTACATAACTTTAATTTTTGTGCATTGTCCAAATTAGAGTGCAGGAGCAGGTCCTCCTGTGAAGGGAGAGACTGTTGCGAAACTGAAGGTAGCCATCAATGGGTTCGGGCGAATTGGGAGGAACTTCCTTCGCTGCTGGCATGGGCGCAAGGACTCACCACTGGAAGTGATAGTTGTCAATGACAGTGGGGGTGTGAAAAATGTAAGACAAAATTAATCAGATGTATAATTAATGTTGGAATATGTATATTCATTTGCATGAATGAGAATTATGTATATTGGTGCAGGCTTCTCACTTGCTCAAGTATGACTCGATGCTTGGCACCTTCAAGGCTGATGTGAAGGTTGTGGACAACGAGACGATCAGCGTTGATGGGAAGCACATCAAGGTTGTCTCTAACAGAGATCCTCTCAAGCTTCCTTGGGCTGAGCTTGGCATTGACATTGTCATCGAGGTAGCTAGATGAATTGAATCAATTGATTGGTATTTGATATTGATTGATGTAAAAGTGAAAAATAAAATGCAGGGGACTGGTGTTTTTGTTGATGGTCCAGGAGCTGGGAAGCACATCCAAGCAGGAGCCAAGAAGGTTGTTATCACTGCTCCTGCAAAAGGTGCTGATATTCCAACCTACGTCGTCGGTGTAAACGAACACGACTATGATCATCACGTCTCTGATATCATAAGGTCAGCTCACCAATCACTCATCAGCAGATAGATCCACAGTACGTACGTAGTTGATCATATCATGCATGTATAGAGCTAGCTAGGTTAATTTATAATTAATTATATTGTTGCAGCAATGCTTCTTGCACCACCAACTGTTTGGCTCCATTTGTGAAAGTCATGGATGAGGAATTTGGTAAGTTATATATATATATATATATAGTTAAGATGAAAGTGGAGTTTGAATTGAAATGTGATCATATCCGCATGCATGCAGGCATTGTGAAAGGGACAATGACAACCACTCACTCCTACACTGGTGATCAGGTATGATGATATATCTATATCTACATGAGGTAGCTAGTGACGTATGTAGGTGTTGATTATATATAATTAAGTTGTGCGTGCGTGCGTGTATATACGTACGATCGAGCAGAGGCTTCTGGATGCATCCCACAGGGACTTGAGGAGAGCTCGGGCTGCAGCGCTGAACATAGTGCCAACGAGCACAGGTGCAGCGAAGGCGGTGTCTCTGGTGCTGCCACAGCTGAAGGGGAAGCTCAACGGCATTGCTCTTCGAGTCCCAACGCCTAACGTGTCGGTTGTTGATCTGGTGGTGAACGTGGCTAAGAAAGGGATATCAGCTGAAGATGTGAATGCTGCATTCAGGAAGGCAGCTGATGGAGCACTGGCTGGTGTGCTGGCTGTTTGCGATGCTCCGCTCGTCTCGGTCGACTTCCGTTGCACCGACGTCTCCTCCACCATCGACTCTTCCCTCACCATGGTCATGGGAGACGACATGGTCAAGGTGGTCGCCTGGTACGACAACGAATGGGGATACAGCCAAAGGGTTGTGGATTTAGCTCATCTGGTGGCGACCAAGTGGCCTGGGGCAGCTGCACAAGATCCATTGGAGGAATTCTGTCAAGATAACCCTGCAGATGAGGAATGCAAGGTTTATGAAGCTTAATTAATCACTTCATTATTCATTTCTTTCTTTTTTCTTCATTTTTATTAATTAGGATAACTAAACCAGGCTAGCTACGTTTTGATTTTATATATGCTCTTGGAATAGATAATTTAATTAATTTCCTCTTGTGGAAATTAATTAATTAAAGAGGGATCATCGATCGGATATGATATTCAAACTTAATAAATAAATCTAATCTATTACTAATAATTAGATATTGGTGGAAATATATCTATGAATTGAAGACTTACATGCATTACCATCATTATTATATTGACATCTATATATACACACTATATCTATCGTATTTCCTTTTATTTTATGTGAGGACACTTATGGCCTCTTTCCTTGGCTTGCTATGAAATTATCTATTACACTTTATACATGGCATATAATCTGAAATATGTTTAAACACTAGTAGCTAGATTGCCGCAATGCGTGAAGCAAACCAATTAAGCGGCACGTTGATCCAATTATGATGAGTTTCTTTGTTTCTGAACAAGAGTTTAATTAGCACCTACTCATCTTTATCCAACAAATTTATGGAGGGAGGGTCAAATTATATTTGCAGTAAAAGAATTTCAAATTCGAATTCCATTTATACAGGCTGAGCATGTTGTACGTGAGTGAAAGTCATACAAATTTAATAAGCTAAATATGATGAAATATACATATTGTATATCTAATTACATACACTAACAAATTCTAATTACGAAATAATTTATTTATTTTTTATTTATAGCAGCAACAAAATGAAATTATCCACAACTGCTACTTAATTGAGGGTGACTTCTATTTGTGTACTATATGTTACAAATGAAAGTACATGCGGCCACTACTTCATATCCATATGATTTTGCAAATGAAATTAACATCAACACTACTTAATTAAGAATAAACCTTATTCAACACCAGTTAATATATTAGAAAGAGATTTGAAAAGTGAGTAAATTTCGATTTTAGTCCCACGCAGGACACACGTTAATCTGTTTTTGATCCCGATACCATCATTTTTAGTTCCAAATTAAGAAAATTTCAATTTTATTCGCTTTTAGTTTTGGCTTAAAATTATGGGATCAAATTAATTCGAAAATCATAAACCATGAGACTAAAATTGGATAATTTAACTTTTTTGAAAAGAAATCAAAAATAATAGTATTGTGACCAAAAACAGACTAACACATGTCCGTCCTATATGACTAAAATTGAAATTTACTTTGAAATATGTTGATGTGATTTAAATTTAACCTCAAGTTGGTGTCTCACTCCACCAAGCTATTACCAAAGGGATTATATTTAACACAAAAATTATTTATTGATTTGGAAGTCTCCACAACCCAATATAAAAATAATATAATAATGGAAAAAAGAAAATAGGTAGCAAGGGGCAGCGTTGCAATAATTAATTAAGTGGGAAGTTTGTATTCCAACTGCCAAGTACCGACGTCCGTACAAATCCGGTTAAATTCCCGCCATCCCTGTTTTGTGTTGTCCATAATTTAGAAAGTAAATTGAATTGGAGGATAACGAAATGAGGTTTAATTTTCTTCCGGAAATCATCATCTGAAATTGGCGATGCTTCGTCTTCGTCTTCGTCTTCTTCTTCTTCTTCTTCTTCCCCTTTCGATCATTCTCGCTTCTTCTTCAAGCGAAACAGAAGAAGGTCGGGGAGAAATGGCGGAAGAGGGCGAAGGAATGAGAGGTTCCCGGGAGCTCGACCAAACTCCCACGTGGGCGGTTTCATTAGTCTGTGCAGTTATCGTCATTTTCTCTTTGCTTTTGGAGAAAACTATTTTTCTTGTGGGAAAGGTACGTACTTACGTATAATTAATTAATTAATTACCCTATATATATACATATGAATGTATGTATGCTGATCATCATTAATCCACCATTTTCCACTTTCGAATATGCAGGTAATGGAAATAGGATTATTTTTTGTTTGCATTAATATAATTGTGCATACAATCTAATCTGAAAATTCATTTCGAAATTTCTCTCAACTAATTAATATGAAATTAATTAAATTCGTGCCTGGCTAATTTTCTTCCTTGTGTTTATTTGTACGTAGGCTTTCACAAATAAAAAGAAGTTCGCTTTGCTTGAAGCTCTTGAGAAAATCAAGGCGGGTTAGAACTCCAATCGAAACACACACACACACACATGTATATATGTGTATATACTTATTAATTAAGAGAGTTAATTTAATTTGTACGTTCTCGGTTATATATGTAGAATTCATGATCAGTTTGTTTTAATATATATGTTCATTCATATTTAGAAATTATAAATTTTATTTCTAGGTAGATATGGCAAATTAAACTTGATTAGTTTTATTATAAGTTTTTTGAATTAATTATATATATTGTTGGAATGCAGAACTAATGGTTGTGGGTTTCATTTCGTTAATGCTGACATTTGGGAGAAACTACATCATCCAAATCTGCATTCCTGAAAAAATTGGAGAGACGATGTTGCCATGCGAGCTTAGAAGACGCGGGCATCATGGCCCTAATCACGGCCATCATCACCATCATCACGAGCTTCGCAGGATGCTCTTATGGTATCAACACAGAATGCTGGCAGCTGATGATCTATATGGAGAATGTGAGAAAGTAAGATAAGTAATTAATTTAATTAATTACATCATAATTCATATGTATTGAAATGAAATATTGAACTGATGATGGATGGATGCGTGCAGGGACATGTGCCTCTTATATCTATCGATGGCCTACATCAGCTTCATATCTTCATATTCTTTTTGGCAGTATTTCATGTCATGAGCAGTGCCATTATAATGACGCTCGGGAGGATGAAGGTACCTACCTACCGATATTACTTACTACTACAATTCAATTCCAATAAATTAAATGTAAATTAAACTAGTGTTGCACATGCAGCATATATATTTATATATATATATACTAATTCTAGCTATTTTCTCGACCGATCTCTTGTGAATTGAATATATATAAAATCGATCACGCATTGCATGGGAGCAGATTCGCGAATGGAAAACATGGGAAAATGAATGTGCAATTGAACAATCAAAAGATGGTACGTACGTACTGATCATATGTATATCTTGATGATCAGTTAGTTAATTAACTGATGCATGGAGTTATTTAATTTGGATTTCTATTAAAATAAAATCAAATGTGTTTTAATTTATATCGTACCTACACATGCATGCAGCTTCTTCTTCGTCTTCTCCTTCTTCATACAAGCTTACACACGAGACATCTTTCGTCAAAGGCCACACTAGTTCTTGGACGACAAACCCCGTCCTTTTTTACATTGTGCGTAAGGATATATATATATATGATTAATGCCTGTGTTTTGTATGTATGATGCAAGAATTAAACCTATTTAACTTAATTGGAAGTTGTATTATAAATTGACGATTAATAATTCATAAAGTATATATATGAGCTGAGTACAGGCTTGCTTTTTCCGGCACATGTTTTGGTCAGTTCGTAGAGCTGACTATCTGACCCTGCGCCATGGTTTTGTGTCAGTGAGTTACGTTACAATCTTCAAGTATATATATGCATGAGCCATGATGGTAAATTGGTAATTAATGAAGTAGTTGTGTCGTAATTAGCTAGGTCCATTTGGGTCCTGCAAATAGGTTTGATTTTCAGAAGTACATCAAAAGGTCCTTGGAGGATGACTTCAAAGTTGTCGTAGGAATTCCGTACGTACTGCCACTTTACCTCTTGATTAATTCTTCATCATTCATAATTAATTAATTAATTTGGCGATATATATATATATACTGCATGCAGCCCATTGCTGTGGTTTGCTGCAGTCTTCTATCTGCTTATGAGCGTTAAAGGTACGTGATTAATTCATTAACCCCCATCTTTTCATCTAATTAATTAATTAATTAATTAATAATATTCTCTTACATAACATGCACGATGTTAATTATATTCAGGATCACTAGCTATGTTTTGGCTCTCAATCATGCCCCTACTGGTAAGACTAGCTTAATTATAAATTAAATTATACTGCATGCCTAGCTCTTTTCTATTTCTATCTATCCATGGTAATGAATGAATTAATATATATATATATATATATATATATATATAATGTTGAATGGTTGATTGGTGTACGTGAAGATAATTTTAGCTGTTGGGACGAAGCTACAATCAATCATAACTCGGATGGCAGTAGAAATCCAAGAAAAGCATTCTATAGTGCAAGGAATCCCTCTTGTGCAAGTCTCTGATGAACATTTCTGGTTTAATTGGCCCCAATTTATGCTTCACCTTATCCATCTTTCTCTCTTTCAGGTCCCATCCCATCCTCTCTCTCTCTCTCTCTCTCTCTCTCTCTCTCTCTCTATAATTTCTTTCTATGAATATAATTAATTAATTAATTATTAATTGTGCGGTACGTAGCTATATAGTCTCATTTCATGGAACTAATTAATTAACTAGAGAATCTGTTTTTTCTTACTGATTTCCAGAATGCTTTTGAGATAACATATTTCTTTTGGATTACGGTAATGATCAATTAATTAATAAGCTCTCTTTCCTTGCTTCATTTTCCTTGTTATATATTTTTAATTGAGCTAACCAATTAATGTTCAAAAAATGTAATGTAACATTTGGCAGTATGAATATGGGTTGCACTCTTGCTTTCATCGTTATTTCAATCTTGCTGTTCTCAGAGTCTTTATTGGGTTAGTCTTAATTATAATATTATTGAAGACACACACACACACTGCACACACACATTTATATTTCTAACATATAATATAATATTATATTATTGCGTGCAGGCTAGCAGTTAATATTATGTGCAGCTACATCACTCTTCCACTTTATGCACTTGTTACACAGGTACGTACGTACTTATAATTGATGAATTAATCTTGTGTGTGTGTATGTTCATTAACGTACAATATTAATGTTTGCTTGAATTTGAAAATTATTAATTTATCAGATGGGATCCCATATGAAAAGGGCCATCTTCGATGATCAAACTTCCAAGGCATTGAAAACGTGGCATAAAAAGGTAAGGAAAAACAAAGAACGTTTTAAACAAAAAAAATTACAAGAGGGTGGTGAAGATATTGCAGCCAAAGATGATGATGATCATGCCACGTCGGCATCGGCCGATGTCGGCTCCACGGAGCTCATGACCAAAGTAGACATTCCCGGAGATTATCCAGCTCCCACCACTACCCACTCTCCACAAATTAATCATCAACTGCATCTTCATATATAGGGCCATCATCTAATTCCAAGGCATGCAGTTCATAATTATATATATCTTCTATTAATTATCCCGCGTGAAGGTTTGTATGGATAATATCATTTTATACACGCGGAATCTATTGATAGTGGAAAATGAAATGTCCTTAATTATTTAATTTGAAATAGAGGATCACACTTGTACGGCGCATCAAAATCGGCAATATATATGGAGATGTCAATGCCGGCCGATCGTTGCAGAAGAAGCTAACTAGCTAGATACGAGGAGTAGTGGAAAGTAATTAATGTTTCCAGGGGAGAAATTAAGTCCTTTTTCTCATTCACATTCCTTCATTATTTGTTTTTGTCTAGGTTTGATGTTACCAGCTGGCCTTGTGGGATGTTATTTCATTAATCCTGACAAAAGTTTTTTTTTTTTTTTTTTCTCAAGTGTTAATTTTTCATTCCGGCCAAAATTATTGACTTGGAATGTCGGAAATCTAACGAGGAGGTTTGGAGACATTTGAAGAAGGTGAGGGAGGCATTTCATGTCAATATTTGGGTTATCGAAAAATAACATTAGCACTATAAGTGTTAATTCGTCAAACGATGGGTATTAAAGTGTAATTTTTGAAATTTCGGTATAAAAATGAAAAAACGAACAAATGCTGCATACTGAAGTGTAATAAACTCAAACGTAAACAAGAGGGCATGTTTATTTGGGAGGCGCTGTCGTTTAAAGTGTCATCCAAACTTTTTTTTTAGCATATGAATTTTGAATGTTCTAAAAGGCATATACAAATTGTAGTGGCGTCAACACGTGTGCCAATTAAGTTCTCATTATTGAAACAAATTTAAATTAAAAATAAATATTTGACATTTGTTCTGGAATATTGAAATTAAACAAATTTAAATGAATCGATGCATCTATTATTAAAAATCAGGGGTTGGACCGATGAGACCAAAAGGAGTTTCAAACTTTCAATATACGTGAACCAAGCAAAATAGTTTGGGGGCACTGTATGAACCTTTTACACATAAAAAAAATGGAATTGATTTTAAAAATTAAAATAACTTTATTAATGCACTAAAAATATAAACGAAATGAAAAACAAATTCAACGAGCTTATGTATTGGATTAAGTTAAGAGCACGTGAGTTTATACTCATGCATGCGGTTAGCTATCAGTTAGAAATTAGTTCAAGGTAGTTTTTGCTTCTAGATTCTTCTTTTAGTTGTTTAAAAGCAAGCAATGTATAATTAAAATATAAGTTTTCAGATTAAGAAATGCAGATACAAAATTTTCTCATATCTTTTCTCTCTCTTTCTCTCATTATCTCTTAAATCTAACATGGTATCATTGTCTCAAGCATTTTTTTTTTTCATCTTTCATTCTCCAATTCATCAATCTAAATCTCTGCTATTTTCATGGCTTCCGCTCAATCTCATTTTCCAAATTTTCACTCCATCACCATCCGCCCTGATCACACAAATTATACTTTCTGGCACGCTCAAATCCTTGCCACCGTTTGTGCTCATGGATTCGATGATCTCCTGGATCGTTCTATGATTTTTCCATCGCAATTTCTACCGTCGGCAACCGGCGAACCAACATTCAATCCAACTTATCTCCACTGGATCCGCCGTGATCAATACCTCCTTAGTTAGATGCTCAGCTCCATCACTGAGTCTATGTGTGGCCATGTCACTGGCTGCTCCTCGGTGTTGGACATGTGGTTAGTCATTGAAGGACTTTTTCAGTCTCAATCCAAAGCTCGTGTAATGCAACTATGCATGCAGTTGCAAACTCAAAAGAAAGGTGATATGTCGGTTGATGAATACTTTCTGAAGATGAGAGGATTCACTGATCTCCTCGCTGCTATCAGTCAGTCTATCACTGATGAAGACCTCATTCTCCACATACTTGCTGGATTTGGAAGTGAGTATGATGTTGTAGTTATAAATCTCACCAATCGACCTGATTCCTTAAATCTTCAAGAGGTGCAATTTGCTCTTCAAGCACACGAGATCCTCCTATAAAATCTCTCATCTGTTGATTATCCTCTTGCACATGTTGTGTATCAACGACGTTCAACTTCAGCATCTGATCAAATTGGTAGTCATGGCACTATCTACTCTCCTGACAGTCGTCCTCCTCATTCGCCGGTGCCACCTCATGGCCGTGGTGGTTGTGGCTTCTACCGCGATTCAAAAATTATGTGCTATCTGTGTGGCAAAATAGGTCACGTTGCGTTGAAATGCTTCAAACATTTCAATGTTCATTTTACTAACAATCCACCCCCTTCTACTCCTCAAGATTTTGTCACTGATATGTCCTCCTATGGCTATGTACAGGAAGATTATAGTTATAATCCTAACTATGAAACTAACTAGTACATTGATAGTGGTACAACCACACATGTCACCAATGATCTTGGCAATCTCTCGCTCAGCTCACCCTACAATGGAGCCGACCAACTCACTGTTGGAGATGGTACTCATGTTCCCATTTCCTCTATTGGCTCATCCATCATCAAATCAATGTCCTCTTGTCCTTCCTTACTACTAAATAAAATTTTATATGTTCCACAAATTACTAAGAATCTAGTCAGCATATCTCAGTTTACAAAAGATAACCATGTCTTTGTTTGAATTTCACCATGATATTTGCTTTGTCAAGGATAAACAAACCCACTCGGTGCTATTGAAGGGTCATCTGGAAAAGGGACTTTACAAGCTGGACCTAGCAATACCTCGACTCAATAAGGTGGCTGCTACAGTCTCTATGGTGCATTTATCAGCTTCTAACTTCCCCGATAAAAATACATTGTCAACTGCATTAAGCTCAAATAAAGTTGTACTAATTCTAAACTTTCATAGTGCTAATTTCTCTACTAGCTTATCTTCACAAAGTGCTTGTAACGTGTCTTCCAATCTTTGTAACGATTTCAATCTATGGCACCGAAAGTTGGGTCACCCTAGCAATGTTGTATTATAGTCTGTGCTTAAAAGTTTAGCTATAAACTACTCTTCTTTCTCAAATTCTTACTGTGAAGCTTGCCAATAAACCAAATTACATCAGATACCTCATACTTCACAATCCACCAAAACTACTACATTTTTACGACTTGTTCACTCTGAAATATGGGCCCCTCTTACACTCCAAGCACAAAAGGCTACATCTATTATATTCATTTTATTGATGACTATTATAGATTTACATAGCTTTTTCCTATGCGTGTCAAATCTGAAGCTTTTTCTATTGTCAAACAATTTCTCACCATGATTCATTGTCAATTCCATACTATTGTCCAGTGCTTTCAAACAGATTGGGGAGAGGGGTGAATATCGACCTCTTGCTTCTTATCAATCAGCTCTGGGAATTCACTTTCAACATCCTTTTCTATATATTCATCTACAAAATGGAAAAGTTGGGCGTAAACATCAACATGTCGTTGATATGGGTTTAACTATTCTTGCTCAAGCTGAGTTTCTTTTCTTTTTCTGGTGGTATGCCTTTGCAGCTGCTGTATATCTCATTAATTATCTTCCATCAGTCACTATACATAACAATATCTCATACTCTCTGCCATATCACGCTTCTCTCAACTACACAATTCTCAAAGTGTTTGGTTGTGCCTGTTTTCCCTATCTTTAGCTCTATAACACTCATAAATTTCAGTTCAGATCTACCAAATGCCTTTTTCTTGGCTACAACCTTCACCACAAAGGGTCCAAATGTCTTAGTCCTAATGTCAGACTTTTCATTATTGATACTGCTGATTGGTGTTTATTTATCCTATTTTCTAATATGAATTTTGTGTCTTTGTATGTGTGTTTCCTTTGTTTTTGTGTAGTTTTTATGTTATTTCCTTCACTTTTGCTCTTTTGGTGAGATATGTCAGGTTTGTGCAAAACTTGAACTTTGTGTGTCCAAAAGCAGGATTTTATAGCATAAAAGTGGCTAGAAGGCAAAACCCAACTCAAGCTCCAGCTCGTTGCTAGGTCCTGAATCACCCGCTTCGCTGAGCTGGTCGGGGGTCTCGCTACCCAATCAGCGAGTCGGAGGGTCAAGGGAGGCGACGTCCCCCTTGTCTGGGGGTCCGGAGGGGGTGGGGACGCCCCCGACCCAACGGTAAAGGACCAAAATGATGGCCGAGCTCAAGTCGCACCCCAAACTGATCAATTTTGGGGTCAAACTGAAGATTCCAAACAAGAGTTGAGAGCTTGGAGCTAAGCTGGAGCCACAACTGATGGGATCAGTCGGAGTCTCCTGACTGATGAACTGAATTAATGAAGCCAAGAGCTTGGAGCTGCAGCTGAAGAACCGAGAGCTGAGTTGAAATTTCCCAACTGAAGAAACCCAATCGATGAGTTGTAACTGATGAAAAGCCGAAACTGAACTGAAAACCAAAGCCGGAAGACGGAGTTGAAATGCCCCGTGGCGCGCTTTCCCCACGGCCGCGCGCGAGCACTCACAGCGCAGCACCTCCGAGGGTGCGCAACTGCCGTGAGCGCACGGTGCCCCACCGGTGCGGGGGTGATCAGTCCAGCCCCTCGATCAGTTCTCAGCCATGATCAGTTTGCTCTCTTCGATCAGTTCCAGTTTCAGTTTTCATCAGTTTTGATCTTTAATGTTCTCCACCACTTGGCCAGCTGTGAGAATTCAATGCACGCGGTTCTAGCTAGGAGTGGAAGGAGTTGGGGGAACCATCAAGCAATAACTCCACATTTTTACTTTCTCTCTCCTCAACCAATAAATCAACCATCTCCCCATTCGTTCTCAACAAGGGCTTCTGGGGGACAATTCTCCCTCCAGTTTCATAGCTCTCCACAGACGGAAGGAGAGGGGGAAATTGACAACTTCCCTCTTAACTTCTTAACACTCACCACTCACCACCACAGTTACAGAGAGAGAGAAATGAGGAGGAGAAGAGGCAAAGAAGCTCAAGCTCAAGGAAGAGGCACGATGATGAAGGCACGATAAGCATCAAATAATCAAATGAAGAGCTGCCATTAAAGGGTTTCCAAAATTATTACTTTGTTAACAATTAAAGATTGGAGATCAAAGTTTGAAGAAGAGAACATGAAGAACAAGCATGCACATGTACGTCGCGTGCATGAAGATGGTGACATGAATCACGTGCGTGTATGGAGCTGATTTCGACCCTTTAATTAATTTAATTAGGGGTTGAATTTTATTTAGACTATAATATTAATTTAATTATTTTATACTATAGTTTTGGATAAGATTTTATTTAATTTTTTTATGTTAATTTTCGTCCATAGCTGAATAGATTTGACTAGAATTGTATTTAAGACAATTTCCTATCTTGAATAGAATTCTAGTTTAGAGAATTTCCTAGTATAGTTAAAGATCCGTTTTGGATCAGATTTTTAGGACTTTTTAGCATCAATTTTCGTCCCCCCTTAGCACTATAAATAGGGGAACTATGTTACATTGATATTTTAGACATTATTGAGTAAATTTGCATTTACATATAATTGTGTCTCAAATATCCAAAGTCTTTTGATTGTTTTCACTCGAAAATCATCATTCTTGAAGCCTAGCAATTTCAAGTCTTATTTCAAGGGAATGTTCTAATTCACACGAGGATTTAGGATGAACTCTCTACCGAAAAACAACTTTGAGATTCGTTTTCGTCGTACAAGATACGCCGGAGATTAATCGGGTTGCAATTCATTCTACGACAACAACAACATCAAGACGCCTATACCAACATCCATTCAACACCGACGCACGCCTCATATCAATCCCACAAGTTCAGATCGTAATCCACAAGATTTCCAAGTTCAATTCAACCGTGTTCGTTCATGCAAGCTCTCGACGTGAACATCAACCATACCGTAAGTTCTTCTTTATCTCGTCATACCCTGTCTAATCAAGACATTCTAAACCTTACACACACATTCCATATGTCTCATACCTCTTCCACAAACCATTGATCCAATTCAGCCCTATTTTGTTTGGTTTTGTGTGTTATTTTTGTGTCGTAGTCTAGTTATCGTAATTAGGTCTAGTTCGTCGTCTATATTAATTTCGAGTCTTATTGTTAATAATTCAGTTTATTTTTAATTTATTGAGTATTATAGTAGGATTGAGGCCTTCCAAGTTGACGTGTTCGTTCCTAGAAGTCTTCCGCGCGTTCTCGTACCATGTATAATTTGTCCGGATTATATCACACGAGAAGAGGAATCCGACTTCAAGTTGTCCGCGGAAGCTGGGCTTGCTCAAGGAGCTCCACTTTTGGTATTTCTTTCCTAGCTTAGCTTATTTGTGGGTATTATCCCAAAACTGATGAGACAAACAATATTGTAGAAGTTTATATTTTATTTATCTTTTGATTTATAAAATGAAGAACTTGTATGATTCTTATTTTATTTCGAGCATGATGGGCTAATTCCGTTCATTAGGGGATAGATAATCGATTTGGGTTCGATCCATGCTTGTGATGGTTGGTTTCTTGTTGTTGGAATTGTGCTTGTTTATGTTGAGTAATTGGCTGCTACTTAGCATTGTTAGGCTCTAGATGAGACCGAGAGGAGATTCTATAGCCCGACTTATGTTCCTTCAACGTTAGGTGAATCGGGTTTCGTAAGCCTAATTGTTAGTCTTTAGGTGGACTGGGTACGTAAGCCTAATGGTTCGTATGATATAGCCGATGGGGGTTTAATGGATCGACGGTAACAGTAAGTAAAGTTAAGCCTCTTGAAGGGGTCTATTGTACGTCTAGGATTAACATAATCAACTTGAATCAAGCTAGGAGAGAAACCAATGAGAGAATCTACACCCTAATGCTCTTTTCATAATCTTTTCCCTTATCTTTGTTATTGTTGGCGTCGTTAGTTAATTTTACTTGCTTTAAATTGATAGCTTAGCCAAACAATCCAATCTCTTGTTTAGAGTGTTTAGGTTGTATTTAAATTCATGTGTTTGTAAATAATTATAGCGTAGAAAGGTAATCGCCCACATTAAGCTTTCCTCGAGAGACATGACCCGAGTTAGCTCTCCGCACTATAATCGAACCCGTCCTCTTGCGGGTCCGGATCGAAATAGTTTGCATAGGACAAATCGGAAACAATCAATTGCTGCCTTTAATGAACATGAGTTCCTCTACAAAACTCCTTTTCTTGCTCCACCATCTCTTCCTTCTCCTACAGTCCCCTCTTTTAGTCCTTAATTTCTCATTACTTAGCAATCCCCTATAGTTGCTCCTTCATCTCCAGCATCTCTTCCCCATCTGCCACTTTCCTCTTCTACTCCCTTCTTTCAAAATCCTCCACAAAATACTCACTCTATGGTCTCTCGAGCAAAAAATGGCATATCTCGACCAAAAGCTTCTCTTACTCAATTTTCCTTACCTTCTCTCCCCTCTACAGCGGCTGATGCAATTTTTGATCCCTGTGCAGGCCGAGTTTCAGACTCTCCAAGCTAATCAAACTTGGATTCTTGTCCCTTTTTCTTCTGATCAAAAGCTCTTCACCAACAAGTGGGTGTTCCGAGTTAAACCTCATCATTATGGCTCCTTAGACAAGCTCAAAGCTTGGCTGGTTGCTTGGGGTTTTGAGCAAATGGTCGGTGTTGATTACATGGAAACCTTTAGCCAAATGGTAAAATTTTCCACTATCAGATTAATGTTTACTCTTGTTGCAACAAGGGATTGGTCCAGATAGATATCAACAATGCATTTCTTAATGGAGATCTTGTAGAAATAATCTACATGGTGCAGACATCTGGCTTTGAGGATTCTACTCATCCTTCTTATGTCTGCAAATTCCATAAAGCATTATATGGCTTAAAACAGGCTTCAAGAGCTTGGTATGACAAACTCAGAAGCTATTTTCTCCATCTTGGATTTCAACGTCCCTCCTCTGATTTCTCCATATTTTACCGTAAGTCTGCTGATGACATTCTTCTTATTCTAATATATGTTGATGATATTCTCATCATTGGGGATAGCTCGTCTAAAGTACAACACATTATTCAGGAGTTACGTGACAAATTTGCTCTTAAAGTCATGAGAGATGTTACATATTTTCTTGGCATTGAAGTTATGCAGCATGACTCTACATTCAGCATAAATCAATCCAAGTATATTCATGATTTACTTGAGAAAACCAATCTCTTGTCCTGCAAACCGTGCCCTACTCCCATGACTCCTGCAATCAAACTTCATCAATCTGGTGGTTCATTGTTTGATAATCCTACCCTCTACCGAAGTACCGTTGGAAACTTGCAGTATCTCACCTTAACTCGCCCTAACATCACCTTCTCTGTAAACAAAATCAGTCAGTTCGCCATCCACAGTCATTCATTGGTCCGCATGTAAACATCTTCTTCGATACCTACAAGGATCACGATCTCTCTTTTTGGTTTCAGTCTGCCAGCTCCAACCAATTCGAAGGCTTTATAGATGCTGATTGGGCGAGCTGCATTGATGACCGCCGTTCCACTGGTGATAATTGTATTCGTCTTGGCTCCAATCTTCTCATTTGGAACGCCAAGAAACAAGATATCGTCTCTCGCAGTAGTGCTGAATGCGAGTACCGTGCTCTTGCTAATGTTTCCACAAATTTGGTATGGCTTCATGGCCTCTGCAAGGAATTAGGTGTCTCTTTCACTTCCCATTCTAAGCCCTGGTGTGATAATAATAGTGCACTCGCACTTGCTGCAAATCCTGTCTTCCATGCACGAACAAAACATATTGAAGTTGACGTGCAATATGTTTGAGAAAAAGCTGCTGATGGAACTCTTGAAGTCGGCCATGTTCCTTCTGAAGATCAAATAGCTGATATATTCACCAAACCACTATCTGTATCTCGATTTCAAATGTTACGTGATCGTCTCAAGCTTAAAGCTATGGATTAGCACGTGGTTTGGTTTCAGCAGGGGTGTATTGGATTAAGTTAAGAGCACGTGAGTTTATACTCAGGCATGCAGTTAGCTATCAATTAGAAGTTTAGTTATTAGTTAGAAGATTAGTTAGAAATTAGTTCAAAATAGTTTCTGCTTCTAGATTCTTCTTTCAGTTGTTTAAAAGCAAGCAATATACAATCAAAATGTAAATTTTCAGATTAAGAAATTCAGATACAAATTTTTCTCATATCTTTTCTCTTTCTCTCACTATCTCTTAATTAAATCCAACAGAATGTGAGCTTTTTTATTTAAAAAAACAAACTAAACTTTTTGAAAAACTCCAGCAAGAATAAAATAATAGTTGGAATTTTTGTTGGAATAGTTAATTAATTGTTAATCAAGGTCAACACGTACAAAACCAAACTTTGTTCATAAAAATTTGTATGGGATGGATATATAAGTATATATCCGAATCCAAACAATCATATCCAATTGTATATTAATTTATACTTTTATTGATGTTTAATTGATTAATGTGTTTGAGTTCAGATTCTGATCCGTCTTATATATTTATTAATTTTAATTCATTAGACGGTCTCCTTCAAAACTCCTAAACATTGGATACATGGTAAACACTAAGTTCACCAAATAATATTTACAGTGAGCACAAAATTCACCTAACTATTCAACGAATTTAAATAATCATTATGAATTAATAACATTCCACTTTCTACGAAGTATCAAATATCTAGAAAATTGGTGTGTCCAATTAATTAGGGATCGATTTTCGTCAGGTTCAGGAATCAAATAATGTCCTTTCCATATATATATATATATATACATATATATATATATATATATTTATATGTGTGTGTGTGTGTATTTGGAAAGAAACGAAATGTTCTTCAATAATTTGCCAGATAGATATTATGTCTAAATTTTTTTTTGCCAGATAGATATACTCCCTTTTCTATCTTCACCCAATAAATCGTTTTAATTAGTTCGATTAATTAGAACTATTATGACAAAATTAAAGAAGTACAATGTTAATTTTTTAAATTTCAAAACTTATTTAACTTTTTCTCCTAAATCTATACCCATACACGCGCGCACATATATATGTATATATGTATATATATAACTAGGGATAAACTAAACTATTAATTGCATATCTGATGTTGCATTTCCTATTGCGTACTTGATTTTTTCATTTTTTTTCTTCAATTTTAATTTCTTGTTCTTTAATTTAATTTTGCACTTGTTATTTAAGGTTCATCATACCCAATTAAGTTGTATTATATTTTTTTAGTATATATTTAATTTACACAAAGTCTCTTATCAGACTTTGGAAATCAAAATCCATAAAATCAGACCATCAGACAAGGCGGGTCAACCCTGTCCCTCCAAAATAAAATAAAAAAAGTTCGCCAGAAATAGTATCATTCTTAACACTAAAAAGTATAATTTCAAAGTATAAAAAGCATCACCCGTAACCATAAAAAGTATTGGCCTGTGACTTGTCGTATACGAGTTACTTTAATTCAAATTATGATTTATTTCATTTCAATTAATGTTTAGAGCTTAGGGGTTTGGGGTTTAGGGTTTAGTGTTTTTTCAAGTTTTTTTTAGGGTTTAGTATTTTTTTGGTATTTTTAGAGGTTTATTTTGTGTTTTTAGGGTTTTTTTGAGTGTTTTTAGGGGTTTATTTTATATTTTTTAGGGGTTTTTTTTGTGTTTTTAGGGATTTAATTTGTGTTTTTTAGGATTTATAATTCCATTTTACGATATAAATTCATATTGATTTCAAATAAATTGATTTAATTTATTTGAATTTTAAGATTCATTAACTTTATTTTAGGATATAAATTTTTGGTAAGAAAACAAAAGAAAAAAATAGAAAATTGAAAAAAAAGAAAAAAGAAAAATCTATCTAGAAAAAATAAAGAAATAAATTGACGGGCGCGTGACGCAAATGCGCGTGACGCGCCCGCCTGACCCTAAGTTAGTGTACACTAAGTGTACGAGAGAACAACCCTTTAATTATAGTTTTTAGTCATTAATTGATTATTTGAAAAATGAAACACTAAAAAGTTATAATAAATCCTAATTGGGTTAACTGAACCCAAAATAATAAGTGTAAAATTAAACTATGGCACAAGAAATTGAAATTGACAAGAAAAATAATGAAAAAGAACTAAAGGAAATTGACTATGCATGTAATAGAGAAAGGTTGCAATAGATGATTTCGTGTGATAAAACTGATACATCATATCATAGTATTTATTATACATACATATTAAATATATGTGACATGAGTAGTACATGACATATCGATGCGTGCATGTGTTATTTTATATATATATATATATATATATAGTAATAGCAAATTTATCTAAGATAAAGACGTACGAAAAGTATGGGAAATTAATCTATTTTAGTAGGGTTGCATGTGCAGTTTGCTGTATTTTGATTGTGTTGCCGACCATTATGAAACGAATTAATGCGACTTAACATAAATACTAGTGGATATGATCCATCACAATCGCCACATGTTTTTCAATTTTCACATGCACCTACCTAGCTACATATTAATGCGTCTTATAAATATCCAATGATAATAATTAAATAAAAAATGTATTTTCTCATGATTACATCAAATTTAATTTCTATTTTATAATGTACCGCAACTTAATAAATTAAAACTTATAATTTCGGTGGGGATGGTCTGGTGGTGGAGTGAGGTTGTTTGGAGATCAAATATTACGAGTTCGAATCTCATCAATACTATCAGGTCGGTTGTGTAAGTAAAATAAAAAAAAATCAAATTTATAATAATCCAGACAAATATTTTAATAAAAAAATATTTTCACACGTGAGAATTGAATCGACGCGGTAGTGCTCTCCTTCTTCTTCATAAGTTATCCTTTTTTTTCCTTCTTTTTTTTTCTTTTTGAAAAATTTATTTCCAAATTATGACGTTATGCATGTGGTTATCCACCAATCAAAGGAACTAATGCGTGAACTAGCCTTTTAAATGTATAGTCAACCCCGTTACCTTTCATGTAGATTTCTGAATTAACAAGTAACTTGCAAATGGAAAAATTTACTAAAAAATGATAATAATTAAAATGAAAATTTGGAGCCCATTTGGCTCAATTTGAATATTGAAACTAAAATAATTAACACGTGAACGCGAGTGCGTGAATAAAACTTTGTGATAGAATTAAAATCCCTATATATATATATATAATATAGTCATAACTCCATTTATATTCTTATTTTTTAAGAATTAGTGTTCATATAAAACAACAAATAAAACATATATAAGCGCGCAGCAAGAATTAAAGTGTGCAATGTTCATTAGACCAGTACATATTCAATTCACACGAATTTAACACACACACACACACACACACACACACACACAGGGAGGGGTTAGGTAAAATCCAATTCTAGTATGGGAATTATGACCATATGTCACACTACATAATCTTTAAAAATTAAAGGTCTAGATTTGATTAAAAGAGCAGAGACAATGTAAGATTTGATTATTTACGAAATTGCCACCATATTTTTAATTAAATATCAACTATTAGATCAATACATTGGGATGGTGGAAATGTGGTCCTAGTTCCTACACTAGAAAAAAAGTCCTATTTGATTCATTTCATATATATATATATATATATATATATATATATATATAATATTAACATATTGACAAAATTATAATTTTAGAAGTATTTGTTGTTAGTGACATATCCATAAACTTTTCTTAGGGGCGGAGGGGGTGATTAGTTGAGCTTCCCATTTGCTCGTGCGGCTAAGAGAAAGAACAATGAAGGATCTCGGAACAATTGCTAATATTTACATATTTAATTTCCTTTTCATAATTATGTTAGTGAAATGATGACATTTTCAATTTTTCTTATTTTCTTTAATTAGCAAAACAATATCATTTTGATTTGACGTTCTTCTATTTTTCTCAGATTAGATAGAAAGGATTGTTGTTGTCTATTAAAATAAATAATTAAAAATAATAACTAGAATAAAATAGTTTTGAAATGACGTTTTCTAAACTTATTTATTAATATCTAAATTAAATTGGTTATGCCTAGCGAGAAAGCGATAATAATTCAAAAGAATATATTCGTACAAATAATTTGATGTACAAAGTATAGCTTGACATTTCTAATTAGAGTGACAAATAATAATAAAAAGATAACTTCACAATATATAATTTATAAAATAAATTATGTGAATAACTTAGATTAATAATAAAAAAATCAAAATAAACAAAAAATTTATCCACAATTCACTATTAATGTAAATTTGACATCAATTTAATAAACATATAATCTATATTAATAATAGCTAAGTAAATATACTAATTTAATTAATATGCAACATTTATAAATTATAACCCTAGCTATGTTTGTGTGTGTGTGGGTATACATATATACACACACACACACACACATATATATATATATATATAGGGTTGGGTTCTAGAAGGAACCACACCCTAGGTGAGAACCGAGAACCAATCTCAACCACATATTGCTTTGATTTGGGCGGCCAGATCTGCTCCAAAATTAAAAAAAAAAAGCGGTGGCAATCTCGTAATATCTTGAAAATTCGCTGACCCTGAAACTTAGAAAGGGTAAAATCAGAAAAAATATGAATACTCAGAATTTACATGCATATTTTTCAATTTCGGGTTTTAGCACTGTCATTTCTTATTTTAACACTATCATGATATTTTTTAACACTATCATTTTCTATTTTAGCACCATCATTTCTATTTTATATACACACACATAAAAGTGTAACACAATAATTTAAACATCCAGCACGGGGGTGAGCTGTTACGGGGACATGATTGTCTGCAGCTTCAAGTTGATCTCCTCCATCTTCTCTATCAGCTCGTCATTGGTGAACATGCCTAAAAGCACGTCCCTGATCGTCTCCCAGCTTTCAATCAACGGCAGAGAAATGATGACAGCGGAAGCTACTGTGCCCCAAGCAATGGCTATCACTGCCCAAAATGTGAAGTATCCCTTGTTGAATTGCCCTACATGCTCAAATAGCATCGTATAAGTATTAGATTACAAAAGTCAAGAAATCTTTAATATTTCAAAAGATGATGAATTAATCATGTTTATTCTTGCACCTGCTGGGAGGATAAGAATGGGCCAAATAACAGTTATGACTAAAGTGAATCCAACTCCCCATTTAACTATCCATCTCTTTGCTTTAATGAGCTTTTCCTCCTTGTACTCATCAGATGATAGCTCACTCTTTTCCTTCTCCACCACAGTGATCTGTTTCGTCGTCTCCCAGTCGTAGTCTTGAGAATTTTAGCACTGTCATTTTCTATTTTAGCACTGTCATGACCTTTTTAGCATGACTTTTTTAGGTTTTAGCACTGTCATTTTCTATTTTAGCACTCATTGCCTTTTTTTAGCATGACTCTTTTAGGTGTTAGCACTGTTATTTTCTATTTTAGCATTGACATGACTTATTTTAGCATGACTCTTTTAAGGGTTTTAGCACTGTCATTTTCTATTTTAGCATTGACATGGCCTTTTTTAAGCAAAGTTTCTTATCTTTTCCATTTTAAAATACTTTTGTAAGATTTTTAATTTCCTCTTTTAAGTATCACGTCTACTTATAACTAAAAATGCCTTTTGTTTAAGTCGGAGGATGGGGGGTTGATTACAATAAAGACACGTCTTAAAAAATAATGAAAGAACAAATAAAAAACATTTGCAATACCTGAGGTATAAATTCAGACACTCTGAGGGTATTTGTTTGAGAATTTCTGAGTGAACGATGATTTTGATGATCATATTCATGAAGTGTATGCTTTAAAAAATATTGTTTGCAAAAATAATTCCAATAACTATTCATCTAATGTCTGTGTGTTTAAAAAGTGAATGGCAAATTAATTTTACTATAAAAATGTTAAAATGTGTATTTGAAAAGTGAGATGTAGAATTTACAAAATTGTTTTAAAAAAACATTAATTAATTAAGCCTAGGCTAAAAGTTGCATTTAGTTGAAACAATAATATATCCTCGGTTAATTTTTTGTAATTTACTATATATATTGTTGGGTTTTTATCACACATGTACAATTCTTCTTCGTTATTTAAATCTAAATTGAAGGTGTGTATGGAAATTGAATAGTAGTAGTATAGTTTGAGCGACAAGGGGCAAAGTAAGTGATGTATTTCAGAATAGGTGATGATTCATAATTTTCATTAAGAAATTAATTAACCACCCGTTAACATTTTCCTACTAACATGTATACATACATAAATACATATTAATATTTATTTATGCGTAAGAAATTCAAATAAGTTTTAAGATCATCAAGCACGTGTCCGTAAATTTATAATAAGAATCGCCTAACATAAAATTGTAGTTCCAACACAACAACGGCCACGACGACTACTGCTAATTTCAATAATCATGCAACTGCTGCAGATTATGTTTTCTAATAAAGTTTCAACTGCTGCTAAAATAGTTCATAGTAGTGCTAAAATAGGTTACAACATTGCTAAAATAGATTACAGTAGTGCTAAAGTACATGGCAGTGCTAAAACAGTTCACAGTAGTGCTAAAATAGATCATAGTAGTGCTAAAATACATGTTAACTGAGCATGAATCACACAATCATAGCCAAAAATCACTATAATTATTAATTTTCACTCCCCCAAATATACATAGCAAAACAAAATTCCCATCAACAAACCTACCAACAATTTTGTAAAAATAATCAACCAAAAATCACTACAATTATTGATATTCACTCCCCAAATATACACAGCAAAACAAAATTCCCATCAACAAACCTACCAACTCCTCCCGTTTCAAAAAAAAAATTCCTAAATATTCACAACTGCTGCTTTGTGTAATCCGATTAGAATTCACATGGTATCATTGCAGAGCATACAAATTCAAGATTCGAGACTACACGCGGCGCACGCACGGATACATTCGAACAGCGTGAGAGTTGCATTCCTTCCACATATCCTCCATCGTTTCCATGAAGAGATTCAAGCTTCTCACCGGCGGGATGTGCAGCGTCACCGGCGCCGCTAAATAAAAATATATATGTTGTCATCAGAGCCTGTTGTAATTGGTAGAGTGATCGGAGAAGTTGTAGTTAACTTCTCCCCCACTGTAAAAATGTTTGTCATCTAATTAAATAATAGATTTCATAAATTACGACAATACCACCGGTTCATTAAAAGGTCACTATAATTACAGTAATGCCACCGCATTTTTTAATTTTTGAGTGTATCTTGGCCGTCCAAATAGAGGAGATCTGTGGTTAGAATTGGTTCTTAGTTCTCACATGGGGGTGTGGTTCTCACATGATCCCATCTCTCTGTATATATATATATATATATATATATATATATATATATATATATATATATATATATAAAATGTTGGGGATGCCTCATCGTGGATCAGCCACTGTTTGTTGGTGATATATTAAGTTCGTGGAGGTTGCTAGATACACCTATATTTTACAGAGCTCTCACCAACTTCTAGTGGAACTGGTTGCGATTTTTCTCTTCTTATATACTCTTAATAATGAAATGTCAAAATGTATTTTAAATTATTTACTTGATCGAGTATTCATCTGCTACTCCTTTTTGCTTTTTTCTAAATTTTTATTAGATTAGAATAATTATAAAATTCCTCACAACTTAAAGTAGTGATAAAAGTAATTTAAAAAAAAAAATCAACCTTTTCACCCGGTACATTTACCATACAAAAGTAGAATATTAGGATTAGGAGATATTTTCTTACAAATAAGCAACCATATCTTATTTTAATGTTTATATATGTTTTCTTAAGATATTAAAGAAAATTATTGAAGAGAAGTGGCAAGAGTTATCCCTTACTAGTTACCAGAGCTAAAATTCAAATATCAGTTAAAAAGTTACTCTTCCAACTAACATTCCTCATATAAATACACACACATTTCCGCCTCCACAGCTCAAACCAAAGGTAGTCAGTTACCCCAATTTCACCATCTCCGCACTTTCTCTCTCTACATGACTGCCCGCTCACGTCTCCTCGTCGACGGCGGCGTAAACTCGCCGCCGCCGCACTCTGGAGGCTCTTCTCCGACGATCGAAGATATTAACTCCGACTTCGTAGTGATCCTCACCGCTCTTCTCTGCGCCCTCATCTGCGTGCTCGGACTCGTCGCCGTCGCGCGCTGCTCCTGGATCCGCCGCATCACCGGAGGAGATTCATCTTTGCCGCCGGCGACGGCCTCCAACATTAAAGGCTTAAAAAAGAAGGCGCTGAAGTCGCTGCCGAAGCTCACCTACAGCGAAGACGACGTAGAGGCGGCGAAGCTCCACGACTGCTCCATTTGTCTGGCGGATTTCGCCGCCGGCGAGGAAATACGAGTGCTGCCTCAGTGCGGGCACGGGTTTCACGTCGCGTGCGTCGACACGTGGTTAGCCTCTCACGCGTCCTGTCCGTCGTGTCGCCGGATTTTGGAGGTGGCGCGGTGTCATGAGTGCGGCCGCTTGCCGCCGGCAACCGCCTGTTCTGCCGTTGGATTGCGGCCGGAGGCAAGAGAAAGCCAAGCTATTGTAGGCTTTTATCCTTAATTAATTTGATCAATTACTGCTTGCCAGTAATTGTTTTATTTAATTAAGGAATAATTAATTAGTGATTGAACTTAGGAAATCAAATTTATTAATGTAAATACGGTACATGCAGTTCAATCTTTGTAAATACATGCTATGGTTTCAATGTTCGGAAAAACAATATTTCAGATATTTGCTATTTTTTTTTTATTTAGTTAGTCAATCTCTATGGATGGGATTTGAATATATACATTACATGTGTTTCCTCAAAATAAATTATGATATTAAGCCAAACGAAAAAACGATTGCTTTCATATGATTTTTTTTTAAGAACTTTTATATGAAGTTTTGAAATAGTATACACCCACTCTCCCATAATTATAATTATAGTCTCTTATTAATTACTTTTTTGTCCATCCTAAAATTATTACTCACTTTCCTTATATATGTGCACTAAATTTTCACTTTCCTTAATGTACCCCTATTTAATGTTCTTTAAAATTAGCATTCATTTTTTTTTTGAATCAATAAATAAGGATATAGTAGGAAATATTTATGCAATTTTATTGTTCTATGTACATTAAATGATTTTCCATAATATGTGTAAAAAATGGAGGACTACATTTTTGGGATGGAGTAAGTATATATATAACTAGTACTAGTTAGTCATATTAAAGTAAATTGTGTTACTAGTATATAGATAGGATATCTAAGGAGATTGTGATCATAATTGAGAGGATTTTTAGACTTTTTGGTAGAAAAAATGTTTTTTTTTTAGTAACACATGAGGCTATATGAATTTTTCTCTATTTATAAAACACAAAAATAAAAAATAAAATTGATGTGGGAGATCGCATAAATAAGATAGGTAAACTGAATAAATCTATCCTTCAGCCCGTTTGATTATCCCACAATTGATATACTTGATGGTGACATATATTATGATTTGAAATTTTATTCATATATGTACGTGAATTTGCTTGTGAATTTTGTTCTTTTAATTTTTGTTGGTTTACCTATCGTCTGTTTTTTATGGGGTTTGGTGTTTTGGTGTAAACTTTTTATTTTCTTTTGGTGGAGTAATAATATTGAGTTCATTTGATAATAAAGATTGTTGTTCATATGTGTGTGGTAACATAAAAAATTCATTAATACAAACAAAAATTAATTTCAGGAAGTGGAGAAATTAAAGAAAAAGAGATGTATGTCAGTCCAATTCACGCTTTTTATTGATGTTTTATTTGATGCTCATGCTAATGAGCACAGTTTTGGACTCATTCATTCCAATATAGATGGTACGTACACCAAGTATATATTAACTAATAGAATCTGAGGTTTCTAGAAAAGTAAAGGGAGAAATAGACAAAATACAAAAAAGCAATTGATCAATGAAGATATATGGTACAATATAAATTCTTGTTAAATTAATCCCAACTTATATAAATGATAGTCGTGACACTTTCGTATTAGTGTGGTAATAAAGTATATAAGAAAGAAGGAATTTTCTGAGAGACCGTCACACTACACGGGTCATAATCCGTAAAACGGGTAAGATCCTAACTAACACCCATTCAAAAACCAAACATAATTGAACGTGTCATTGAATGTATATGTATTTTAATCTTGTCTTATCTTATGAATTTTAACCCGTACAATAATGTATAGTACCCACATAAATTTTTGTCATAAATATATAAATGTAAGTGTACATGTTTGAAAGTACAAGATTTTTCCAAATCAAGAGAAATCATGTGTCCTTTCCAATTAGACGGGAGGTTAAAGGTTGGAACCATAAAGTTTATATATTTTGCAGTAGATACCTAACATATGAGATTATATTCTTGACTATGATCAATATGTATCAATTCTTAAAGGAAGAAAAAATTAAGCATAGTTAATGGGAACATATGTAAATATTATTTTTTCTTTTTCTAATAGAAACAAAAATCAATTTGTACATATCAATGTGTAAATGGTTTAAGTAGAGACTTTATGGCTGAATGGAATTATAAGATACAATTTAAATATGGTAGGACAATATAATAGTTAGTAAACAGCAAAAAGACCTACTAAAAATGACAAGATTATGTATATCATAATGTTTAAGGATATTATTAAATAAAGAGGTATATATATATATATATGAGGATATGAACAAACTTTACAATTTGCATACAACAGCCGACTTTTTCGTATGATAAAGTTGCCAACAATTCTAACCTATTATGATAACGTTAGAGCAACCAAATTAATGGTGTAATATTGCAATAATTTATTTATCAAGGGACACATTTCCATTTTATTCCCTTTTAATGGGAGCCGTCCAATAACCCAAGATGGAGGGCCCTCTATTGTTCCACTAAACCCCACTAACAACAAAGTTGGGAAGTCCTATTAATGTGGACATCAAATAAATTTTTATATTGCATATCATCATATACTTAAACATGTATATATTTGTTCTAGCTATAATTAATTAAGAAGATATAGTCATTGTAAAAAAAATGCGATGGTATAATAAATAATATTTGATAAAGATTTTGGGAGGAGGTTTTTATTGTAAGGATATATATATAATTAGAATTTTTTTTTTTTTCATAAAGTTCTTTAGAGCAAGGACTAGAGTTTTATAAATTAATCATTTAGGGAAATGACTTTTCATTTTTTTGAGGGGAAGAAAGAACTTTTTTTACTTTAGGTTAGATATCAATCACATATTCACATAGTAAAAAGTAATACGTTTTATTTTGAGAGAATGATATATATTTGGAAATTTAGCAAACAAATAGATACCGAAAGTTGAGAGTTTGGAATTGCAATTGCCATAATTGTTGAGTTGTTTATTGATTCGTGTTGTGCGTAAAAAAATCCTACGCTACTACGACAACCTAACATTTCCCATAAACAAAGAAATCTTGGGGAAATTCTACACTGCCCACGTTAATAAAATTTGGATTGCTTTGAAAGATAATTGCATATTAACTATTTTAATTGTGTGTTTGGTTATTAAGATAAATATACTAGATTGCTTCACACATCTGTTTTGTACATTATTTTATTTGGTACACTGAGGAGGCGTCGGATACCTTGTCTAGAAACTGTAACCGAGGGGGGCGTTGGATACATTGTCCAGCCGAATCAGTAAATTACACCCCGGGCCTCATGTTAGGAATGGGCCTCGCGTGAACAAGCAATGACTACCAAACATATGGTTCTTGCTAGATACTTTTACTAATATGCCTTTATCCAGATTACCAAACATTGTCTTAGGGTACTATCCTAGCTGTTACTCTTTTCATTTTTGAACAAGTATCATTCTAGCATTTTAATTCTGTTTCAAAAAAAGTGTCATTCTACAAATTCGAGATATAAAAATCACATTTTTCATACATTTACCTTTCATTTAATGCATTCACACATCTATATTTAACTCATTTAATGTATTCACACAAGGGTGTATTAGATAACTTAATTAATTTATTAATCTGTGTGCATTCATCCAAAATGACATTTATATAGAAACGGGGGAAGTAATATATTATAATAATATTTTTATTATTTATCTAATATAATTTTATTATTTTTTAATGGTGTATTAGTGATCGGAGCATTACCCCAACCACGAAAGTAGAATTTCCCAAAATCTTGATATAGATCACCAAATATAACATGAATACAATTTCAGATCATTTGTATAATTTTTTGTTACATTTCATGTGCCATTTTTTTTTTAAAATTTATCTTTGATTTTTTGTTCACGGTTCATCTTTCCCTAATTAGTGTATATTAAAAAGGAAAAAAAAGTTATGATACACGGAATGGCAACGAGGATCTGATCTCTTCATTGGACTAAGGCCCATTGGGCATATAACAATGAAAATCAATTGCGGGCTCCTTCCATTAAGGCCCACTTACTTTCAAAAATCTGCTAAATTTCTTTCATTCCTAAATCCCCAATCTGCTTAATTCTGCTATCTCAATCCACAACGATTTGCCCTAAATTTTCTGCCAGAATGATTTCCGATTCGCCATTCCACCAATAACTGCAACAGCAGAAATGGCTTCAATTGGGGTAGTACACGTCCGTTCGGCTTCGTTCCTTCCTGTAAGTCAACTCTCAGCCGCTCCTGTAATTCTCTTCTGCAATTCGGCCTTTTCAGGGGTTTTAAAAACAAATTTGGAATTTCTCATTTCTTACATCCTTTGATAAAGCTTCGAAATTTCTCGAATGGACTTCAATTTTGGTCGGAACTGGGCTTGGCTTGTAATTGTACGTACGGGAACCGGAGAGTTAGATACAGAAAGCTTGTGGTGAAAGCAGTGGAGTCCGACGTCGACAGGCAACCCCGGCACAACGTCGTTGTCGTCGAGAAGTCGGAGGAAGATAATGCCGAGAAGCCACAGCAAAATGTAGTTGCTAAATTGCACGAATCAATTGGCTCTCTCCCGGTCTTCGCCTTCTCGGTGATTTTTTTCTTTTCTTTTGTCTTACTAGTCTAAAGCTTATTATTTGGGCTTCTGCATTTGAATTCGAGAAGTTTCCCTTTTAAATTATTTTTAAACAGTTTGAATTTGCTTTTCTATTATGTGGAATGGAGCATGAAATTACTTGCCTTGGCATCTGGAATTATACTTTTTACTCCAGTTTTCAGGAGAAGAATGAGTTTCTGCAGTTAGGAATGGTGAATTTCTCGATGCTGCTGCTGCTAATCATGTGTAGTTCAATTGCCTATAAGATTAGACAGGTCCTTAGATAAAATTATTAATGTTGTAATACGGAGGTTAGGTTCTTGAAACTTAGGTCTGCTTTTTTTCTAGATTGACTGGATTTTGACCATAATGTTTCAGTTGGTCTACATTATCTGTTTATTTATACTTGCATTTACTTTTCTATCTCTAAGCTCCTTATGTATGTTTATTTCATTGTCCATCCCTAGAATTCTTAAATGTGCATGATTTTCTGTAATACTTTTCATTATGCTTGATTTTGTCGAAGTGGATGGCCACATAAGAGCTTTTTTTTTTTGCTGTTGATAAAGAGAGAGAAAAAAAAAGTTTTAGTATAGGAGAATAGGTAACCAGATGGTTCAGTTGATGGTACTGTTCTTTTGCTGCAATCAGCTTCTGCGTTAACTCTAGTTCGCCACCAAACCCCCCCCCCCCCCCCCCAAAAAAAAAAAAAGAAAATTAATTAAATTCCTCTAGGATCAAGTGGTAATTCCAAATCACTCATTGTATTACCATGCATCAGATATTGGATGTGATCCATACTTGAAATTTACTTTCTTTTTTTTCTGGGTTTTGGCAGGTTGGAAAACTTTCTGGTATGAACTTCACAATTGGATTATGCATTGTAGCAACCATGTTAGTTGTTGTGGTGAGAGGTTATGCATCAAAGAAGTCAAGTGACAATCGCCCGGGCTCTGTAGCTGATCTTGTCCGCCGTGGACAGCTTAGATCAGATAGAAGAGGCATGTATGATTCTAACTTCCTTTTATTGAGATTGAGTTCTAGGATTATACAGTTTGTGAGCTATATTTAGCTTTCATAAATCATTCCTACGAAATGGTTGATGAGTTCAATTTTCCGACTCATTTTTTTCTTGGTTGTTGGCTTATCTAATGATGTTCAAGGCTCCTGATATTGAATTCTTCTGAAGATTTTCATATTTTTTGTTTGCTGAGTTCGAGTTATGCTCTCCAATTGTTGGTCATGCTGTCATGGCATGTATTGATTATACCTTTTCATTTTTCTGCACAGCTCCACACCTCTTAAGTATGAGGACCCTTTTAACAACCCAATGGTAAAAGTCAGCAAAAGCAATTCAACTGTTGAAATGTGTGGAAAAGTTTACCGCCTAGCTCCTGTTACTCTTACCGATGAGCTACAAACAACACATCAAAAACGAAGATCCCGTGCATATCAGTGGAAAAGACCAACTGTATTTCTCAAGGAAGGAGAACCTATACCTCCCGATGTAGACCCTGATACTATTAGGTGGATTCCTGCAAATCATCCCTTCGCAACAACGTCTAGTGAAATTGATGAAGATTTGGCTCAAACCAATGTGTACCAGAAGCATGGTGTTCCATTCCGTATCCAGGCAGAGCATGAGGCGCTGCAGAGGAAGCTTGAAGCACTGCAAAATGTAAGAGTTTGATGTCATAAAAGTACTTAAAACATGCACGTCACAATTTACCCTTTTTCCCCATTATTCAGAATATCTCAGAACGTGCATGCACCCTCTCTCCTAACCCATATATGTTCTACATGAGTATTCGATACATAAGGGCATCTCTTTTAAGAGTATTAATAGTAATACATCATAAGGGTGCCATTACAAACTATCCAATACTGTCCGATATAAATATTTGCACTTATCATAATTTTAAGTAGGAGAAATGATCCATCATTCGGCTTGTTTTGATTGTGAGTGTTGCAGGATCAAAAACTCAGCAAATTAGTGATAGATCCTGCTGCAGCAAGAGATTTCGAGAGGCCATTGAAGTCACATATGAAGTCAGAGAATCAAGTGGAGCATAGCACCTCTAGTCCTAAATTGGGCTCTACGCCGTCTGATCACCCCAATAATCCCTTTGGTAACAAACCACCACCTGAGGAGATGCAGAATCCTTAATTTCCCTCTAGTCGAGTATTCAAGTGGCTAATCACTGTGGGCTTGGAGCAAGACGTGAAATTTTGTATGTCAAGTGGGAATAAGCTACTACATTTTACGGATGTACCTTGATCTAATGTACATATAATGCAGTTGTAACACAGTGTCTGTTTTTGAGTATCTATTGGTAAATTTGTTCTTTATTTTTGTCTTTAGGCCCTGCTGATACAGTGATATGCAATTAAGAATTTTTATTTTTTTTTAAATTCTACTGGCGAGACCCCTTTTGCAGCAAAGCAGTAAACTCTTACCATACGATACCGCCATTTCGAAACCATTGCAATGATGAAGATAGAGAGGTTGATGTTAAGTTTATATGAATCATTGTCTTGTTAAGATTAGGAAATGGATTTGAGATGAGGCTTATTATACAACCTTGTTTGATATTGTTTCCTCAATTTCTCTCCTCAAATTTATTTTTCAGTAACAGGATTACATAACCTTGCTTTTGTCCCCCAAAACTCATAATTCTCAAGGTATTTACAATGTACAAAATCAGCTAGATTGACACTATCATCTTCAGCAGCACTACGAACTGGCATTAATATCCAGCTTTCGATCTCGCTCGAGTTTTGCTCCAACAGCAAAGAACTCTGTAATAACTTCCAAAGGCATGCCTTTGGTCTCCGGAACCCTCAAGAACACGAAAATCCACGAGACCATGCAGACTATAGCATAAATTCCGAAAACTCCAGCTAGGCCTATGGAACCAAGCATTAAGGGGAGTGTATAAGTAACAATGACGTCGCATATCCAGAAAGCCAGGGCACATATGGCAATGCAGAGGCCGCGGACTCTTGTAGGAAAGATTTCCGAGCACAGGATATTAGGGATTGGCCCGTAGCCCATCACAAAGACGCAGAAATATACCACAACGCAGATGGTTGAGATCACTGCGTGAGCTACAGAACCAAAATCAAACACATTTCCAATCACCAGAATAATGAGCGATGTTATCAACACAGGAATCGTGGTGAGCAGCAACGACCTGATTAGAGCGTAGAATGAGGCAAGCTGATCAGATTTTGTCTCACAACCAAAATAGAATAAAATAAAATTAGTGCTAGAATGAGAAATGTTCAATTCTATAATTTAAGAAAAATTGGCATGGAAACTATGAAAACAAATGAGGGAGTCTAGAAACCTTCTTCCAGCAACATCCATGAACCTCATTGCAACAGCAATACTGGGAAGCATCAAAAAATTAGTGAAAGCACTAATGAGGAAAGATGCAGAGTCTGAACCAATGCCAAGGTTTGAGAGAAGAACGTCAACGCCTGCTTGCTGAAGTATTTGAGGAGTGTAGTACAAAACCCCGTTGATGCCCGAAAACTGAATTTACCATGGAGAAGAAAAATGAGGGATGAATCAAACCCTAAGAACAAGACTAACTGGCTACAATATCTGGCTAAGTTGAGACATTGTGCCAGTTCATATCGTGTATTAATGATATTGAAATATGAGATGTTCAAACATGAACTCAATAATGTTCCGCAAAAAGAGTTAGCAATACCTGCTGCAGCATTTGAATCCCAATCCCAACAATTAATGCTCGTTTAACACCTGGTTCAAGAAGAGCAGCCAAACTTGGCCCTATCGAAACATCTTGTGAAGGGTTCACCATTGCTGGTCCAACAGGATGCTGATCCACGACTTCCTTTCGATAGAGAGACGGCTGGCTTACTATGGCTGCAGCCTGAATGTAGTCACTCTCCGCGATAGCATCACCACCAGGGAGCGAAACAAGTGAACCACGTCTCGAGCTAGGTGCTCCCTCATGCAGGTAAATCCTCTTAAACTCTCCTTTCTTTCCATCTTCGCCTTCTCTCTCAGACCATCTCCATGCTAGTTGCCAGCCACCACCAATTCCCATGCTACCAACTGCTTCACCGTTCCCTTGCACGAGGCTACCATTATTTCGCATGATCGTAGCTTGACGTGAAATTAAGGGGCTTTGCAAATTGTCATCAGACTCTGCAACACCACCCTCCGATGCATAATCCTCACCATCTTCTCTATGCAAACTCTCTTCATCCCAGTCTTCATTTTCATTTTGAGGCTGTGCATTACTAAACATGCTACCAAAATTGGGGAAAAGCATGCTCCTCATACTCCCCGTCTCTGGTAGCTTCTCATGGACACTGCTGAAGAGTGTCACTAGAGGATCCATAAGAGGCACACTTTGATTTATGATGCTTCCTTGCCGTGAGACTAGACTAAGACGACTTTGACCACCCGTGACTGGTTTTGCTATCCATGAGAGGCCCTCCTCTGGCCCATACAACTTGATATGTTCTTGATCAGCAGATTGTTCGTGGTCCTCGTCAACTGCATCTGCTGGAGCAATAACATACTCCTCTATTGAAGGTTCACCACCAACTGTCAGACCTTCAACAAGTAACGCCATCTCACCTACCAAGATAAAGTGCATAAATCAATCAAACAACTTTCTCATTAGGATCTTGTAAATATATAAGGTTAATGTAACAGCATGTGCAGTGATAAGCTAGTGTATAATCTGCACAAATAAGTAATAGCCAATCAAGTAGAAGCTATAAGATAGACAGAAATGTACCTGAAACATCCTCCCTACCACGCAGTTTTTGCAAAACCCGTTTTGCCTCGAGCATCTTTCCTTTGCTTACTAGCCATCGAGGAGATTCAGGCAACCACAATACTGTTAATCCAAAATATACAAGAGAAGGAATTGAAAGAACTCCAAGCATCAATCGCCAGCTTGGGGATGGTACCAACGACATCCCAAAAATCATACAATATGCTAAAAACATTCCAGCAGAGCCTGCAAACTGAGGAAGAGTATTTAACAAGCCTCGTATCTCTGAAGGGGCAGTCTCGGATATATACAGGGGAACTAGAGTAACAGCAAGTCCAACACCAAACCCGTCTAAGAGCCTTGCTAGAAGTAAGACGTACACATTGGGAGACCACAGCATTATCAAGCCACTGAGAAAATAAAACAACGATGACATAATAAGCATTGGACGTCGTCCAATCCAATCTGAAATCGTCCCTGAACAAGTGGTGATAGCTGTGGCTCCAATAAGAGACATTGCCACAATAAGCCCTTCTATTGCAGCTCCCAACTCAAGCTCTTTTTTAATGTAAACAGCAGCTCCTTCACACAATAGAAATAAGAATTATTCACACACTGAACAAAGTTTCAAAACTAAATTTGAATTCCTTATTTGGGAAGCAGAAGATGCTACAAAAATCGAACATACATGATTTTGAAATTTAAAAAATAAAGTAGCTCCTCCCAATTAGGATTAGGGTGAGAAAATTGACCTGCAATAGTTGCATTATCCCAACCCTGCAAAAGGTTGCCGATTGTAGCAGCAATGGCTACCAATGCAGCACCCTTCATCTTTACACCGAGTAATCAAACTTCAAACCTCTCAGACTAACCTGCTATCAAATCGAAACCAAGATCACAAAAAAGCAGTAACAATCAACAATCAATAAGATAACACACACATGATCTTACAACACGAAGCTTTCACAATTATGTATTGACCATTCATGTACAAACAGAAGAAGAAACAAACACAAGAAAACCGAATTTGGAAAAGCCCATCAACTTGAAACGATTGCCAGTGACGAAAAATGGTAGGTTTCAAGAATGAGAGTAGCAAACCTAGTACAGACAAAGTACTATTTTGATTACTATTTGGCAAATGAATGAATAAAAAAGAGAGGAGGTGTTTGAATAATAACTATAAGAGGATACTAGAAAATCTACTTTCTTTTGTTGGAACATTTCACATAAACTATCATCGAAATCAGGGCAAACCTATGCACAATCTCCAGAACATAAACACAACTTAAATATTTCAGAAAAAAAAAAAGTACATCTTTTTAAGAGAAAAGTTAGTTTAGATTTCAGGGTTCTCTGGAAGAACAAGAACTGCTATATCATTCATGAGAGAGAAATCAGTTAAGTTAGAGATAACTCATTCTCAGACTTACCAAACAAAAGCCCTTATAACTGGAGGAGCGTTGGAGTTCAAAACTAGGAAAGAATCATCTAATTAGTGCTAAAAATTGAATCTTTACTATTAGGAATTAAATTTGGAAACTAATACTGGGTTATAAATAGAGAAAAAAAAAAAAAAAACAGATGCCAAATGACAAATAGACGATTGCACACTTGTACAACCTTTATCGGTAAAAAAAATATTATTTTATTTGTTGAATTATTTCGTTTTCATGTGATTGAGATGAGATTTTAATTGATTGTCAATCTCGTCCACTTTTTGAAGTGTTCCTTGAAGAGGATGGTACGAGGTGCATGAGAATAATTGGATCAATTTGTGGGGTTTATACTTTTATCGTAATCAAATCATTGTCTTCCAAATGTTAAGCCTTTTCGAATCCTAAAATGTTGGGCTTCCTTTTTCTAATTCATTTCACTATCTCACCAACAAGAATATTTTTTTATGGTATTTCCTCCCTCATTTAAGCAATAAATCCGGAATTTGATTCAATTCCACCCTCCACCCAGAAAAATAAATAAAAAATAAAAAAGATCCATTATTTAGGAGCCACCAGTTATGGACTTAAATTAAGGCAACGGGAATGGGAGGAAGAAATTATTTTAATTTTTAAAATTTTAATGGAAGGAATAAAGGATATTAGACCAGCTGTTATATTATTAGTTTATAATAAATTCAAAAACAATGCAAAAACACAGTATTGAGAATAATACTACTACTAATAATAATAATAATAACAACTGAAATTGATTATTAGATTGAAAATCTTTAGAGATAAGATAATGATGAACTGAAACTCGTTTACATGTGAATTCATGACGCTAAGGATTTGTTGAGTTGTCAACACAGAAACATGCATGTCCACAGGCCACACCCCATACAAATGATACAATATTTGTTGTATAATATTATAAAATTGATGATGATGACAATCAAATAAAAGTATAAAAAAAATTAAAAAACTATAAGATTTACATGAAAAAACTTAAAATGAAAAAGGTTCCAGGTAGAGAAGATGATTTATCTATATGTCGAAAATATAGTACATGCAATAGGCAGGGCCGTACTAAGTAATTTGGGGGCCTGAGACGAGGTCTTGAAGATATATCAAGTACTCCTTATTGAGATTTAACTATCGTATCATTTTTTTTCCTTTTTCTTTTAATTTTTTATATCAACTTTCATATTTTTTATTAGATAATTTTTATTAAACTATTCAACTAATATCACAATAATAAATACAAAAAAATTAAAAACAAAATTTCAAAACATGTATTAAAAGAATCATCAGACAATAACCGATTAATAGTGAGATAAAACCAACAAAAAAACTAAAACAAAATATTAAAAATCAAAGAAGTTAAAAACCCAAAGTATAAAGATATATGGAATAAATTGAACAATGGAGTCGTGACTGTTGTTTTCACAAGAGATGGAGCATTTTTATTTTTATTTTGAATTCTGATTTCTTTGTCATTCAATTTTTTATCGGAACATATATATATTTATATTTGTGTGTGTATGGGCTTATTTGTAGGACTCGTTTTTTTTTTCCTTTATTCTTTAGAAATGTGCACTAAGGAATTATACCTGCTGCTAGTGAAGAAAAACTATAAAAAGAGGTGATGAAGGCTCGAACTTGGGCCCCATCTTCAAAATGATAAAAAACTTACAATCGTTGCCGCTGGAGCCGTGATAAAATCTATATTTTTCAACATAATTTATTTATCTATACATATATATAATAAGACATACGGATATCTGGGGCCTTAATTTTTTCGGTGGCCTGAGGCGGCCGCCTCGTTCAACACATGGATCAGCCGGCTCTGGCAATAGGTATCAGATCAACAACCAAAATCTAAGTGAAAATATGAAAAGTATGGTTTGAAGATCAAAATAAGGTCGTAATCATATATTTATCAAATCTTTATAGGATCTAAAACTAAAAGCACTATTTTCTCTCATATAAAGTCTGATGGAGTGATATAAAAAATGTTACCACTTGTATATGTAATGATGGTACAAAGGTTGCTTAGTTTTGAGGTGACATGAGATTTTTTGAACTACAAAGTACCAAACCTAAGATTGATCTTTATTATATAGGACAAATATATAAATCAAAATAATCCATTGTGTGCAAGTTCTCACAAAAATAATTTAACATATTGCAAAAATATAGCATATTTGTTTTAACAAAAATATCCACCAATCAACTTTCTTTCTTTGAAATTCCAATGAACTCACCGGATAAAGATGTTGTTTCAGCTACGTCATTTTTGACGTGTCGTGTGATTCATTATTTTTTTCGTTTTTAGATATCTACACTCTCATCCGGCAACTTCACTGTTCACTGTGATTTCAAGGCTGGAAAATTAGTTGGAGGCCATTTGTTAAGGAAATAAAGGCGATAGGATCTTTTTTTTTTTTTTTTTTGAGAAAACGATAGGATATTTTTAGTAAACAAAGTAACAATTGAAGATTCGGCGGTGCCCCAAATTTTGAAATTGTAATTAATTGTAAAATGTTTTTCTAAATATTTTTTTTGGAATATATCTTACCTCTTAAGTAGATAATAATTTTGTTGGTCTCGTTTTTTTTTACACCTCATGATATGTTGACAGCAATGTTGAGTGTTTTTTTACACAATATTATTAAATTACATAGCATGATAGCAGGAAGCGGAAAAAATAATATCTCCAAAATATTATTTAAAAAACATTTTACAAATAAATTTTTTAATTAAAATTAAGAAATTTTAGGGGCACCCTCTAACCTTCCTAGAAAAATAATAAAGAAAAGCCCAATTTAGTGGGCTTTTTATGTAACCCATTCCAGATTAGTTTATTGAAAAACTCCATTTTATGAGATTCGTTTTGGTAAATGAGCAGATTTCTCTCTCCATAATTCTGAAGAACAGTTGAAAAGGAGCAGCAGAAGCTGAAGAAGATGGTGTCGATGCGAGGGCAGCCGTTGGTCACCAAGCTGGCGGCGCTGGCAAAGGATGTTGTGTTTCCGGCGGCGATAATCTCTGCCCTCATCTACTCGCCTCCCGATTCTTTGCGCGGAAAGCCTCAATCTAAATCCAGTTGATTGCTCTTCGGATCGAAAGGTGCTCTTCAATATTGGCCTTCGCGATTGTTTTATTATCAATTTATCATTATCATTTTTTAAGTTTTTGAAATCGTGATGTTTGCTGTTAGGGTTTGTGTTCTGATCATTTTGTTGCGTTTAAATTTCTGTTATTTTTTCTCTGTTTTTTTTTTTTTTATTATTTTGGTGCATTTTTAATGTTGGTTTTAACTTAATCATTTGTTTAATTAATGTTATTTTGAAAAAAAAAAAAAAAAAAAGAATGAGAACGGGGAACGCCTGTTCATCCACCTTATTAGATATAATCATTGTAGATTTGTGTTAGATGATTTGCAGAAAGTAAAAAAAAAAAAATTGTGTCAAAATTGGACATTTATTTGAAATGTGTTTGATATGGATAACGGCAAATTTGCAGAAACTTGGATATTATGTTGATTTGGATTTATAAATGCTCCTGAAAAAGTTGTGGTGATGGTATTATGATGTTTAACCATGAGAAATTATAACTTCTTAAGTTGAGTTTAGAAAAAATTGTAGCATAATTCATGCTTTCTAGTTGGAAATGTTCGATTGAACTACACTAACAATATGCAGAGGAGAGTAAGCTAATGACATAAGAAAAGGTGATCAAGGATTTTGTTGGATGATTTAGCTAAACAAAAATTGTTCCTTGCTCTTCCCGTTTCAGATATTCCTAGCATTATTTCATTCTTCTATCCCTATACAGTCATTTTTTTGGCTATTCCCAAATGATTGTCAAAGAAAAGCAGAGTATGCTAACTGATAAGATTTTAAACTAACCACTGTCTGCCTGTTTCTTGGATTATTGTTCTACTTCACGGTTAATGCCTGCAATGTCGGTTTATGAAACTCATAATTTGAAATGATGAAGTTGCTAATTACAGTTGACATGCTACAACAACTAAGATTTAGAAATACAACTCTCTGTTTTATGAGATTTCCCTATCATGCGAAACTGATTAGGGATTTCTTTTTTGATCCAGCCTTTTGCAATGGTTGAACATGCACCTTTTGGTTGGAGGCATGATATGCTGAATGAATATGGTATGTAATAATAACTGCAATGCTTTTCCGCTGATGTAAACGGATTGTAAACATTCGAGGAATCTATTGAGTATCCCGAACTAGTTCTGTTTCTTCATTCACTGTCATTTGCCTCAATTTGTTTGATTTTGATTTTGATTTTGTCATTTTGATAATGCTCGTGCTGTGTAATAAGATTTTAATCGCGTCATATGGTATGTAGAGTGTTGGTTTTGTCATTGAGGAGCAGCTCTGTGATATTAGGGTTCCATAACTACAAGCATTGAAACATCTTAATATATAGTATTTGAGTAGGTCATGTAGCAATCACTATGCAATGATTTGGTGAAAGTTGCTCTGAATTAGCCAAGTATTGTTGGTATCCTTCTTCTCTGCCCAACTCATTGAATCAATAGTCCTTTTTTTGCTGCGACTTCAATTTCTTCTGATGTTAAGAGAGATATGCAAGTTGAGAAATTTTAACCTTATTTATAGTGATATTCAATATGTGGGTATATATATACGACTACTACAGTATATCCAAATGTCACATTTGCCGACACATTTATTTCCTTCTCTTATTTGGGTGCGGGGTAAAAAGGGGAATTGCTCAATACGAGAGTAAAATAGTAACTAGTTCTTTACTCTTTCGATAATTGCTTTGGTTGCGTAATGTGTTTTTGATAACTTGATTGGAAATGATGAAATTAATTGTTTTCTTAAATGTCACACCATGTGTAACAATTACTGGGGTCAGTAAAAACAGTTCAAGAAAAAAAAAACTTGGATTTTCTCAAAACTACATTTTCAGAACATTTGAGATCATTTCAGTTGTGGTAAGGTCAATCAAAAACATTTTTATGACTTAAATAATCAATTCACCATTTTATGGGACCATCGTCATTTTTATTTATCTATTTATTCAAACGGACTCTACATTTGGCGATCCCCCAAAAAAAAAAAGAAGAAAGAAAAAGTACCATCTCTATCCGTCTTTCTTGAAAAAAACCTTTTTTTAGGAGATGAATATAAAAACGGTTTAGTTTAATTATGCGCCATTTTGTTTTTTTGTTTTGTTTTTTCAAGACGACTGTTTTCATGATAAACATTGAGGGGACTTCATAGTGATGAATCACATGCTACATTTGGTGCAATGCTCTATCCTACACTTTTAAAATTATTAATTTTTATTCTTTTTTTTTATTTCAATTGATTGTGTTTTAGTTTATATACCCCAATTAAGAAAAGTGAATCGAATTAACAAAAGTAAATTTAAATTAAAATATAATCAATTTAAATTGAAGAAAAACGTAATAAAATGTGTAGTGCTGCAAAGAATGTAATAGATAATTTCATCCGGATTTTTTCCATACATTATAAAGCAATACAATTTAATTAACCGAATAATTTTATTTTATTTTTGAGGTAAAATATTTTTCTTATTTTCAATACTACATTACACATAACTTGCATTTTTCTTTTCATTCTCGTGGAAATTTAGTTTGAAAATATAATCCAACAAGGCTATGATAATGAGGATCCTAAACTGTTTTTTTTTCTTACCCCCATTTTTTTTCTACTTGGGAATGGAAATTATAATTTATGTACGGACGACGGAATTGAAGGCCATCGTTTTCGGTACAATGTATTCATAAATTTTTATAGCAACCAATTTTTGTCTCTTTATAGTTAGGGGATGATATCAGATATGAAGTGGGTAGTGGTGTTTGCACAAATTACCTCTGTTCTATTAATTATTATATATGCACAGCTATATATCTATATCTATATACCCAGCTATACTTGTACGTATAGGTAGTAGACTCAAGATGCCACACCCACACCCACTGCTCATGCAAGCAAAATATAAAGCCCCCACCCCCATAAATCACATCCTGCCCATCACATCACCCCTACCCCCCACCCACCCACCCTACCCCCAATCAAATCCAACCCCATCACTTTATTTCCAAACCCAGAAAACACTTCTGCAATAAAATCTACTTTCATGCCAGAAAATCAAAGATTTTTGTTATGTACAAGCAGTAGTAGTAGTTGTAAATTTGTAATCTTTATTATCATCATCACATACATATAAATATATTATATATATATATATATATATATGTATATATGGTACAAAAACAGAAAATGGTACCGGTCATTCCTTAGTCTTGATCATTAATGCCACTGCTACATGCTTACATTCATTCATGCCATGAAACAGATACACATTCAGAATCTCTAGATTCTGTAGATAACATATTTTATGGTATTCTACGATTAAAATAAGAGTTAATATATATATATATATATATATATAATTTAAATATGCAGAGAGACTGCCAAGAATAATCTCCAGTGACTTTGATGGGAGGTGAGATTTGAATCTCTACTTTCTCTCTCTTTCTCTACCACCATCTGAAAGCCGGCTCAGTTGACATCACATGATCAATAGCTGCAGCAGCACCCAATGAAGCAGCTGTAACGCTGTGATCACCAACTGTTGCTGATGGGATGCCCAAATTTCCAGCATTTACCCCAAAAATAAATGGGTTTTGATACTTGCAACTTTCTTCAATCTTGTCTCCCCACCTCATGCTGCTAGACCCATCAGACAGTAGTTGCAAATGGGTCCGAAAATCGGGCTCTTTCTTGCACTGTTTTGCAATGGCATTGCTCAGTTCTTTGAAACCAAAGTCTTCATTTGACATGAATGGCTTCATATTGAGGAACATGGACTCCTTGTCCGAGTTCAGGTTAACCGGGAGAAACCCGGCTTCCGACACCACCGGGTTGATTAGGGTTTTGATGTTGGATTCTTGGGTGTGAATGAATAGAGGGTTTTGATTTTGGAGCAATATTGTTGATTGATCTTGAGATTCAAGCAATGGAGGCAATGAGTTTGCACTGCAACTTGGGTTGTAAAATAAGTAGTTTTGCCCTTGCATTTGCACTAGATTTTTCTTATCAGGCATCTTGTGAAAAATTCTGCATATCACCCATTCCTCCTGTCCAATGTAAATACATCAAAACATACATGATCACATGAAAACATACTACAGTCTTCATTATTGTTTTTATTTTTCCAATTTGTGTCAAATTTTGAGTGATGGATATATATATTAATATTGTGTCTAGTCGGCAGACAGCAATACTATTTCCAATCTCCAAAACTTTCCATCAGTATTTCCCATGACACAAAAGCTAATTAAGTCAACCCTAAAAAAATTGGGACAAGACATGTCGATATTATGTTTGATATGAAATGAATTTAATCTTTTTCACAGGATTTTATTCCCTTGCCCATATAAACAAAATAAGTGCGAGCAATCAAATATCACATACAGATTGAACTTAATCAAAACACACACACAACAATGTAAAAGTCAGACGTCGAGTTAATTAATTAGCTACTGACCTTGCCGGTGTGGCGGCAAGAGAAGTCACCTTCGAGGCGATATTCATGCATGACCCACTTAGTCTTCTCCCCTCTGGGGGCTCTACCCTTGTAGAAAACAAGGGTTTTCTTCATTCCAAGAAGTGCTGCAGTTGCAGCACTCAGCACTTCTCTATCTTTTCCGGTGGCTTTCCAGTAACCTGCGCCGGTTGCTCGGTTTGTCCGAAGCCCCGTCGGGTACTTCCGGTCTCTTAAGCTGAAGAAATACCACTCTCTCTCTCCCATTTTCGCCCCATCTTCATTTCAGATTATATAACAAAAAACAAATTGAAAAGGATCAAAACCTATACATTCATTAATGAAATCTTTGCATAATTACATGTGCTTTAAAACCCTGTCAGAAAATTATTAAATGGCTTTTTTGCATATCTGATTTTCTTGCAGAAAATGTGAAGAAATCTGCCGCTTTGATCAGTTCTTGAATGGCATAAATGTGTTCATATAAGAAGATAAGGCTTTTGCAGGAAAAATGCAGTAAATGATAACTAAAGTGAAAGTTATTACTGAGAATGCCTAGAGAATTTCGATGCCGATTCCTCAGCTTAAGAAATTGTAACAATCATAGCAAGACACCAAGATTTTGCATATGATTTTCAGAACATATAAACTAATTAAACTCCATTGCATCTGCCAAGAAAGCAGAAAGGAACGAACTTATATATTAAAAAATGATTGGCTTTTAGGAACAATAAAGCTAAACACATGCATTCTCTCTCTCTCTCTCTGATTATGATGATACATGATTGATGAGATATTGAGTGTATATGTATATATAAATAGTAGTAATTAAGTACCTGGAAGTTCCCAAGGCTCACATCTGTTGAGGTCAACTTCAGCAATGTCAACACCGGAGAAGCTGCCATTGAAGACTTTGGAAGCCAAATAGAAGGTGATGAGCTCTTCATCAGTTGGGTGAAACCTGAAGCCAGGCGGCAGCCCTTTCTCACTCATCTCATCTCTCTCCAGTTCAACCAGAATTTCCTCCATTCCCAACATCTCTCAATTTCGTCACTGACAAATATTTTACAAGTGTGTATATAATATATATGCAAGAAAATGAAGTAGAGATGATGCCAAAAACATGCAGAAGAAAATGAAGTTGATAGCGGTGTTGGTGCGCCTGGTTATTTATATAATGGGAAGAAAGAAATTGAAGGTAGAGGGAATTGAAGCACTGAATCCGAAGGAAATTTGGAATTAGATTTTGGGAGGGGTCGTCATAAAGGCTAATCTGCAGAGGGCCTGTAAAAGCCACCTGAGAAGGGTTCCAAAACAGGCAAAATAATATTCAAGAGAGAGAGAGGAGAGAGGAGAGAGAGAAAGAGGGTTGGGGGTAGCTGCAGTAAATGCAATGGAGTTGGTTGCAGAGATTTATGCGTGCGTTTGTTAGCATGTTAAGAAGAGTCAGGCTCTCAGATTCATACTGCAGCAGCAAGGCTCACTCTCCCTCTATACACAAATAGGAGTGTATTATTTACTTACAAATTCACAGATAATTAACCATTCTTGTACCATATAATCTTATAAATGCTACCTTACACAAAATAAAATACATTAAAAGCTCTACATGCACCATTTATTTCGATTTAGATTTGGATGTATATGTTACATGCTTCTTCTATTTCACCTATAAATTATCATTATTGCAATTCACAAGTTAATGTGTGTCAACTCAAAAAAGCAAGAAACGAAAAAAAAGGTTAATTAATGTATGATTCTACATGTATTCAAAAAGGTTGAAAATAATTGATGGCATAATCGATACTGCATAAATTAGAAAAGAAGGGTATGTGTGCTTGGAGATCGATGTGAGTGTAAAATATCTCATTTGTATTATTTCAGATCATATCATATCAAAGATAGTCTAATCAAGAAAAATTAACTCAAACCTGCAACCATAATTTATCAAAAAATAAAAAAAATGAAATCCAAAACTAATCAAGTCTAGCTGGATCGTCTACTCACATGCACTTATTATATTTGAAAAGGAATAGCAATTGCCAATTAGCAAGTACAATTTTTCCGCCACACTTATTTTTTTAATGAAAAACATATATGTTATAACAAAAAAATGATCTTAGACAACAAATATCATCACTTATAATTGATATATTTAAGCAATTACATGTCGTCTCTAATTAATATATGTCATTTCTAATGACATTTTTGTGACGACATTAATATTATCACTTAAAATGATGTTTAATTTATTTGGAATGAACTCTTAGGAACACTCTATTTGAGATGGCATAATGTCGACGCAAAAAATATTTTTAAGTGACTATAATATCGTCACAAAAATGTCATTAGAGATGACATGTGTGCTAATTAGAAAACGATGAATTGTTATTTAAATATATTATATGTGACGACATTGTCATCTCAAATAATATTGTCTTCACTACCAAAAAAAGTCTTTAGTGACAATATTATTATCGACGACAAACATCGTCACTAATAATAGATTTAAGTAATGATATGTTGTCTCTAATAATTACATGTCATTTCTAATGACATTTTTTGTGACGACAATGTTGTCACTTAAAATAATTTTTTATTTATTTGGAACGAACTTTTAGGAACGCTCTGATGTCGTCGCAAAAAATATTTTCAAGCGACAATAATGTCATCACAAAAATTTTATTAGAAATGACATGTGATGATTAGAAACGACATGTCGTTACTAAAAATCTAGTATTAGTAATGAAATTTGTCGTCGCTAATAATCTTGTCTCTAAAGATCATTTTTTTTATAATGCTTTTAAAGACCATTTTTACTATAGTGATATGTCATATTTGGATAAAGAAAAATATAGTTGTTTGTATAAACATATTCTCCACCGCTGTTTTTTTTTTCCCTTCATGAGGGATATAGTTTTTTTTTTCTTGAAAAGAAAGAATTCTTGAAAAAATGATCAGACTTAAAGTTGAGATCCGTTGTTGAGAATTATTTAATTAGTATATAATTAATAATAACATTAATTTTCCTAACAAAATATTACTACAATTTATAATGAAATTAGTAAAGCAGTAAATTTATATATATATATAGATAATAAAAAAATGTGAATGTTATATTGCAGAAAAGGAGGCATTAATTAGAGGTTAGGGGCCCTCGAAAGAAGGTATAGATGGAGTTGTGCAACCCCAAAAAAGAAAAAAGTAGGGAAAGATGCCTAATACAAACCTCAGCTTTTGATGAAAACTGGACTGCTTCCTTAAAATTCTGATGCAAAATGCGACTTTGCACCAAATTGTAGGTTTCGTATGCATTCAACCCCCACCTCACACACACTTATCTGCTTGACAATACACACGCTTACTTAATCATCTAACGGTTTTCCATATGTTTTCCCATTTTCCATTTCTTTTTTTTTTTCTCCATTCTTCAATTTTGCATTTATTAACCATGTAACCTTTGCTTTTTGCTTTTTTTTTTAATTTTTTTATTGTGATGTGGAAACATACTAGTGGCGTCACTTCTATATGCAGTAATCCTCAAATTAATAGCTGATAATTTCGTTTATATTTCGCACTGTCACGACATGATAATTACATGTCATTATGTTTTATATGCTACCGTGTTAGTTGTGTCGCTAATTAACAAGTTGTTATCACATATGCGCATAAGCATGTTATAAGCAGGTCATCGGGCTTCTTAACCGCTATCATATACTCCCTTAATTTCTACCGTGTTTAATAAATTGACACGAACACGATAAGTCTAGATACGTATGTTATATTCTTATAATTTGTGTCACGAATAATTGTCATTCACATATAAACCACACGAAATTAATATGCAAATTACACTGAAAAAGGATACAATTGGCTTAACCTAGTAGAAATTGAAAGAATTTGTAATCGTAAATTTGGTCACAAGCTCACTCACCCTACCAATTAGGAACGTGCAAAAGGTCGGTCCGGTTCAGGATCAGATCAATAAGGTAGGACCGAATGGACTGAGCAAAAAAATTTTACGGACCGGACCGAATCAAATACTGACTGAATTTTTCTTTTTGTGTGTGTTTTTTTTTCCTAAATTTTAATCCATTGTACACTTTACTATGATTTTTTAAGTTTTAGTTTATAACTATTATGAATATGATATAATATTACTGTAAATGTGAATATTGATATTAATACACTAATACATATAATTATATTAATGTAAACCTTATTCAGTATATCTGGTCCGCCCGTTTTCATTCTTCGCCGGACTGGACTGATCGGAAAAAAATTCGATTCATTTAAATTAGGATCAAACTGACTGAATATTATGTAAAACCGATCAAATATTTTAATTTCCAGTCGGTCCTTGTACAGTCGTTGCTACCCAGTAAGCTTTGTTAAAGGCGACTTCAAAATATTTTCTATTAACATTTCTATTTTACGTAAATACATATATAAGAAAATATTTTCTTTGGATCGAGATTGTAAGAACTATTTGAGTATTTGAAAATAAATGGGTGGGAGAAACTTCCGACGCATTTCATGTTTGACTTTCTAAAATTTCCGAAATATACAAAATTGTATTCATGCAGAATTTACTGGAATCGTGATCTAAATCAAATTTAGTGAAAAAGTTGAAGAAAGTTAACCCAATGTAAACATTATTTTGTCTCGTTTCACTAGAATCACGATCACTATTGGATAGGTTCGTAGGTGGTGAAATTTCATTGTACACAAATTGAGTAGGAAGGTAAAAAAATATATATTAAAAAAATATCGTGCACATTGAGTGTCCAAGCATGTTTGTGCCCAATTTTGTGACAAATCAAATCAGCAACTCATCAAACTCTCCTAAGCATCTCAACATCTATAGCATTTTCATGAAAACTCTCCAGAAATACCAACTTCAAGAATAAATATTTAAATTACGTATATTAAATGTCAAAGAGCTAGGTGGAGGTGCGCTAGAATATATTTTTTTCCCTTTAAAATTGCACTTTCCACATATTCGATTTCTATCTCCTCATCAAATGTATCTATTTAATCAGGTAACACACACACGCGCATATATATATATATATATATATATATATATATACAAACAAAAATATTGTAACATTAATTAAGTCGCTATTATCACTATAAAATCAAGCGTGCGATACAAAATGTGGCTCAAACAACTTGAGTTGAGATTTCAATTATATGAAATACAGTAAAACCTCTATACATTAATATTGTTGGGACCTGAGAAAAATATTACTATAGGAAGGTTATTCTTATATAGAGTTTACATATAAAAATTATTATTTTTTTAAAAAAATTAATATATTTTATACAACACTTGGAAATATCCCTTCATATTTAAAAACATGAATTTAAAAGGCATATAAGATTCATTCATGTGCTCTAACCGAAGAATACATCATATAGAAATCACGCAAGATGCACATGATGATAATCAAGAGAATGATAGTGTAGAAATAGAAAAAGTATTGTGTCAACAAGCTTCAAACATGTTGGCCAGACAAGCTAGAAATGTTTTAGATTCAACAAGAAAGTGATCGTATTGATTAATTACTTTGAACATGTAAGTTAAAAGGTGTGATATTAACCCAAAAAATTAAAGCACTGGCACAAATAACTTTAGATAAGTATTTCATACAATCTTAAGTTTAATGTAACATATGTAGTTAAAATAGTTCTAGACATTTTATATAGATATTTAAATATATATATATATATATATGAAATTTAATGTTACTTTATTACTATATGGAGGTAAATTTCTTAAGGATGGTCCTAAAAAATTACTGGAATATTACAATGTAGAGGTTATTCTTATTTATAACTGGTTCCGAGTTGGGACCACAACTTTTTATTACTATAAGGAGGTTATTCTTATATAGAGTATTCTTATATAGAGGTTTTACTGTATTAAGATTTCACGTGCATGACAGTGTCCATTTATTTGGAGAATCATATATGATGAATTAAAGTAATTAATTAAGCATGAATCTCTCTATACCAAAAATCATATATAATTGAACAAGGCGGTTGGATTTATGGTGGCAAAAGAGAATTCATTAATTAAATTTAATAATATATATATTGTCACATTTTATCTTCCTGATGAGAGTACAATTTCATATATGAATCGAGAAGAAAAGAAAAAAATTAAAAAGGGAAATTAAAGAGGCGGATATTAATAAAATTGTAAAGAAGTTAGAGAGCTAAGCAAGTAAAAGATAGCAACAGTGAGAATCTAATGGCAGAGAGAGCAGCATGGCATGGTGATGGTGTAGCAGCCTACCTATATATGTGATGTGCACACGTACGTATTAGTAACCCACACCTACGCCCTACTCCCCCCCCTACCTATACCATTTATTTCTACTTTTATTAATAATTCACATCTGAACCTAATTCTTCAAATAAATAACAATCAATTTGCATAGCCTACACCCTATATCTACGATTCTATTTCATATATATATCTCTCTCTCTCTCTCTCTCTCTGTTAATTATAAATCCACTCCACTACTATTTTCCAACAGAAATCCACGATGAGTAACGATCACTCATCACTACAATAGCTAGTTCTACCAAATACAAGCTAATTTTGTATATATTCTTACTTTTATTAAGATGAATTACCTTGTTAAATTCATCTTGTCAAAAATAGTAGTACTTAATTAAGAATTTAATATGCTATAATTAACCTTCACCTTTCTTTATTAATTAAGTAACCAGACGACTTGTTAATTAAATGCATTTCTTAATATTAAAAAGGTAATTCAAATTCAAATGTTTATGAAAACAAAATATAATTACAAACTTGAATTATTCAACCAACAATAAGAGAAAAAGAAAAGAAATAATAATCATTTCCCTGCTATTAAAAATGATTTACTGAGAGCATCTAGCTAGTAGCATTCTGATTGAAAGCAAGCGGCTCATTTATTTGATGATTAGCATTACACGGCTATAAAATTATTAGTAAGCATGATGTGTGATAACATACCTAATGACAGGCTATATATATATATATAGAGAGAGAGAGAGAGTTTTGGTGATGATGGAAAGGTATGTGTTGAGATTCGAGCCCAGTTGTATTGGATTATTGTTCCTCCAATTGAATCACATTGCTTACTCCTGCTCTGCCGTCTTCTTGCTTCGAATTCTTCCTTATCTCTTTTCTATTTATTGTGCACCTTTTTCTCTTTTCTTTTTTTTTTTTTTTTCTTTTCTCTTCTTATCTTTTCTTTTTCCCATAAATTTATTTACTTGAAATTACAAAAGTTTTTACAAATCAAATTTATAAGATAGAAACTTTAAGTAATATTTTTAGCATAAAATTAAGAGTACTATATTTAATAATAAGTTTTAATTCATAAACATATTTTAATCAATATTCCAAATATTAGTATTTAAAATGGCGGATCCAACAAACTTAATTTATTGAGATCAACTCCAACAGTCTGCACTATTTTATAGCTTTATCTACATTATTTTACTACTTCATTTGCATTTCATCTTCAGCAGTTTACATCAAATTCTGTACTAAAAGAGAATATTCATAAAATATGTTTCTTTCTTTCATTCATTTATTTGTTAATCATGTCATGTATGCATGCAATTTAATTTAAAATGATAGTAAAAATAAAAATTGAGAAATAATATTTTATTAAAATATTACATAAAAGCAAAATTGAAGTAAAATGAAGAATCGTCTAATTTTTTAGAGACAATTAAACAAGAAAATGAGATTTTAAAAACCTTGTTTTTAGCAAATCAAGCAAAAAAAGATAGAGCTGCTGAATTGCGAAGGAAAAGCAATGAACCACAAAAAAGAATAAACGACACCAATCAAAAGCTAAGAAAAAGACTAGATTATAATGCTCAATTTGGATACTATCGAAGATCCAAACAATCGTAAATACTTCCAACGGAAGAAAGAATTTTTTGCAAAATCAAAGAGCTTACAAGCCAACTCTAGTAATTTTACTTTGTAAATTTTTCCTATCTTGGTGGAAATGGGGATGATCTCTCAAATTATTAGGAAAAAAATTGTACGTTGTTTATATTTTATCTATTTACGTAATGTAAAATATACTTTGTATTTTTTGTAATTTATCTATTTAAGTAAATATAACGTAGTTTGTATTTTTGGTACAAAATTAAAATATAAATATTGTATTTAAAAATAATTAAAATACAAAACAAAAGATAAAAAATAAGATACAAAATTGGTTTATTGTGTAGCATTAAAAATAATAATATACAAAACGTAGAATTAAAATTAGCAATAAAACAAAATAAATTAAAATATTGATTTAATAATTAGCATGCCAATGCCGGCTGGAAGTGTTTTGCCAAGACAATAGTCCAGCATCTGCTGGATTGTAGCGTCCGCTGGCTGCTCTTTCAACTGAATATACTGTTTAGGAGAGAGGAACAATATTATTACCATCCCTCTCTCCACTCCCCTAATTTGCCGTGTCCTTTACCGTCACTGCTGGAGCTGATAATCTATACTATTTTACTGATTTCTGTCTTTTACCATCGCTGCTGGAGTTGCTCTGAGAGAGATCGAACTTAGATTTAAAATGAGACATGTGATACATCAACACTTTTAAATTAGTAACATTTTCTCACTCAAACAATACGCATAGTATAACAATTTTGATAATTTAAACTGAATTATCAATGATAATTCGATATCACATATAAATTAAAATAAATCATTCTTAACCCTCCTTTTTGACAAAGATAAAACCATTAAATCCTTTCTGCCTGATTATTGACATGACAATTGATAGTCAGAAAACAAAATAATACCAATATTACAAGTAATTTGTAGTACAATTTTTATTTTATTTTATGAGTCCCTTAAAGACAAATTATTTTTAAGCTTGATTGGAATCTTATCAATATTTTTTAAAGTTAAATTTGTGGTATTATAGGAATTTATATTTTATGTGTGATTTATGGGTTATATAAGTGAATCCAAATTCCAAACACTCATATTAATGATAGCAGTTGTGATCTTTTTTTTACCAAAATAACAAAAGGAAAGAGATCTCTTGGTGCTTCTTGGGTTAATTTTCTAGTCAGTGGTTTACAATTTTCCTCTCAAATTTTACTCCTATGAGATGATTAATTAGTTGGCGGAGTAGTTGAGTTCGTGGTCAAAAACTACAAGTTCAATGAATTTCTCTTTATTTTAGAAAATATTGAATGACAAAATACTTTTCCTCCCTAAAATAAATGGCGCATAGCCCATCATAAAAGGCACCATTTCTATTTAATTGTTGCAATTTAGAAAGTTGTGATTTGTGAATATTAACAAACTAAACATTTGAATAGAACCTAACAATTAATTAGAAGGTCGTGACTCGTGAGTCGGAATTATTGTGAGAATTATTGTAGCTAGTGTATTATAAGTAGTTGTACGAACCTTAGTGTTTCAATCATGAAGCTCTGATTTCTCTGCTCTCTCTCTCTCTCTCTCTCTCTCTCTCTCGGCATTGCTTTGTGTTCGTACCACTGCAATCAATGCTTGGAACCTCTCTTCTTTTCCAACTTAATATACATAGTTGACATTTTGCACAAAACTTGTCTTTCACACGTCTCCTAAATGCGCATTCAGAATTTTAACGAGAAACTTTTTGAAATGAGACAATTTTAAATATATTGCTAGTGAAGAGGTGTTAATAATAATAATAATAATAATAATAATAATAATAATAATAACGACGACGACTATATGTAACTAATTAAAACACTCAATTTTTGTATTCTCATTTTATAATTTTACTTGACCAGTACAATTCAGATAAATCATTTTCTCAATGAACTCGTATAGTACACAAACAAGACTTAAAAGATGCGGTTGCGACTTATTTATTGGGGTTAATTTCTCAACCAATTCAATTTGAGACCATGGGGATATCTTGAGAAAAAATGAGTTTACGATCATAACGGAATGTAAAGAGACAGAGACGCGACTAAATTAATATTAAAAGGGAGTCTATATATACGTCCTAACCAGAACAAATTAGGCTCGAGAAATAAGTCAAAACAAAAAATCAAGCTCAACATAACATACACGGTTAGACCCCCTAGGTTCAAAGCATTCCAATAGAATTTCTCCATAAAATATTTTTTCTTCTCCACTTGAATCAACTTATGGATGAAAATAGATCAAACAAACCGGTAGGGACCTACGATCCACTCCTTTATGGTATTGATCTCTTTATTAATTAAAGAAGTCACTCGTTCACGTAAATAGGTCGAATTTAGGTCTTTAAAATAAGGCTATCAAGCTTGTTATAAGGTGGACTTATTTAGTAGAATAAGATACATATATATTATTAATGTTAAATATTTAAATCATATGATAAATAGTACATATAAAAATATATGAAAGTATGCATGCCAGACATAGGATTAAATTTAATAGAATATGCACAAGTCTCCCGAGTCAAAATATGCTCCGATCTGATACATTTACATCATAATAAAAATTTGTGTGAAATCATCTTATGGGTCAAAGCCTGTAAATGGGTAAAGATCCGTATCAAACTCATATTCAATAGCACATTTATAATTTTGATGGTTGTATTTGGATCCGAGTTTTGACCAATTTTATGAATTTTAACTCAGAACACATAACTCTCCCTTGTATCATTTACCAACATCGCATAATCGACTTCATATATTTAAAATAATTTATGTATCTACATTGACGATGTTATTGTTCTATACTGTTATGGGAGTAAAATTAGGATACACGCGTTTCCTTAGGAATGAAAAAAGAAAAACAATAGTATCTATCGAATGGTGAATTCGACGCATTACTTTTTACGGAAAAATTTGATATATTCTCATTCATCAACAAACAATTTATGTGTACTATCTTCTCGATCTAGTTGTGGTCGTAATATAGAATTATCAATGATATATAAATATAAATACCAAATCTAAATTATAAAGTCAGGATGGCCGAGTGGTCTAAGGCGCCAGACTCAAGTTCTGGTCCTCGTGAGAGGGCGTGGGTTCAAATCCCACTTCTGACATTTAATTTTTGTGTGCAAAAGTAAAATAGGGATTGAGAAAAAAAAAAAAACAAAAAACTTTTACTAATTGCCTCACATATATGCACTCACAAGCGTTGTGAGTCACAACGCGATAAATTTATTTTTACTGAGAAGAATTATAATTTGATATCTATATTTTGGACTCTTTTTAAAAATTAATGAAATAATATTTACTTTTTAAAAAAGTAAAAATAAAAAAATTTACAAATCTAATATTTGATCAATTTTACAGCTTCAAACGTAGATGGAGAATTAAAAGTATTAAAAAGAATCAATTATATAGAATTTTCGGGCCAAAAAATTGATCAAATGTTAGATAATTAGCAAAATTTTTGAAAAAAGTGAGTACTAATTTGTTAATTTTGAAAAAGTGAACTATTTTTGGAAAAGAACCAAAATGTATGTATTAAAGTGTAATTTGCCCCTTTTTATTACCTCACATATATTAAAGAGGGAAATTTTTTTTAGCCACTAAAACTTTAAAAAAACTTATTTTAGACAGTTGATGAGTGTGGTTTTTGCATCATTTATTGAGCTTCACATGATGTATTTTGATGAGTTAAATGTGTGTTTTCATCCCCTTTTGCCTTTTAACCTTCCGGTTTGGAAATTTTGTTTCTTGTTTGAGTTTTATAGGAATGGTGGATGAATAAATGAATTTTTGAGTGATTCAATGCCATGGGAAGATAGATGATCGAATTGGGAGCACGCTGCAAGTTGAATCACATCAATCGGACAAGAAATGAGAAAGAACGAAGCAAAACCGTGAGAGGTGTCGGAGTAGGGACGGAGGCGCGACCCGAGCGCGACGCGAGCAGCTCACTCGTGCCAAATGGCGCGACCCGAGTGCTCACTCGCGCCGTTTGGCGCTACCCGACCAGCTCAACGCGTGGCGTGACCTGTGAACAGGGGCGGCGCGAGTGGACGTCGATACAGAGGCCCCAAAAGTCAGTTACGGGGCGCGACCTCCGTGGTCACGCCCGTGCACGTTTTTTCCCGATTTTCTATCCTTTTTCACCCATTTTTAATTTTCTTTAATTTAATTTATCCCCCCACTCTATATAAACCCCCCATGGACGAAATTGAGGGAGAGAACCCTAGCACCCATAGAACACACATCCATTTTCCACCACCACACACCCAAAACTCTTCACATCACAAAATCTTCTTCTCCCACACCTCTCAAACCCTAGCCACACATCAAACTCACACCCTAGCTAGGATTTCCACCTAGCTAGGGTGAATAAGAAGCTAGAGCTTGAAGATGGAGCAAGGAGGAGAAGAATGGAAGCAAGGATGGATTCGAGGCCCAACTTCCGGGTTGTTTCAAGTTTCTTTTCTTGTTTTTATCTTCATTTTTCTTGAGATGATTTAGTCCTTACATTGTATTATGTTAGGCTAGATTATTTTGTATTTTGGGATTGAGAATATTTGGGTATTTATGCATTTATTTTTCTATTGATTGTTTATGACCCTATTTCATTTCTTGTGCTTATGATATGTATGGGTGTTGGTTAATTGATCACTAATTGACATGATTTAATCTATTGATTCATAAATTGAGAGATGAGTCTCAATAGACGAACCCTATGCACAAGACACATTTGTCAATAAATTCGAGAGAATTGAGGCTTAGTGTGAGGGCTTGAAATCCTTAGAGCTTTTGGTAAGTACATGTGTAGGATTCGATCGGAGACGGTGAACCTAGCATGTACCCTACAACTTGAGTGTCTTGTGAGAGAGCTTATGATGCATTAGAGATCGCCCTAGTGAAATTTGACACCAAAATAGACGTTCAATAGTCTCATTAGTGCTAAGTACCCAAAGAAATCAATCCCGAGAGTACCTCTGCTTTCATGTTTTCTTCTCCATTTATTTCTTCCCGTTTATTTATTGCTTTCCCTAGTTTAGATTAGTTAATTTCCCTTTTTATTTGTCGTCTAGATAATGATTGAGATCCGATGTCATAGTACACACAATTAGATCCAATTTAGTCTCTGTGGATAAGACACTTGCTCACCACTGTCTACACAACCCCGTCCTCTTGCGGATTGTGCTAAATTTTGGCCGATCAACAGTAAGTTTTAAACATATTTTTTTAGCCATTTTGGACAAAAATGTCCCTTTGTCCTATTTTTTAAAGAATATATATATATATATATAATATGTTTATTTATGGAAAGACATAACTTTTCCAAAATCTAAAAAATATTCCCTCTCTCTCTTTCCCACAAACATTAAATCGATTTTTTTTCCCTCTCTTAGCTACTCTCTCTCTTTCTCACACATTCAAAGAGATAAGAAGAAAACGAAGCTGAATTTCGAAGAGTGCGAAGTTTGTGAAACGTGAACTTCAATTTTGAGCTTTAATTTGAAAGGTATTATTCTCAACTCATTCACATACTAAACCCAAGACCGAAAAAAAATTAATCTTAATTGCGCGTCGGGTTGTTCTTAACTGCGCTCAAGACCCGGCGCATAGACGAGTGCACACATGAGGACTCTGGCACTCCCGGACCGTTGCGCGTTTCTTCAAGCGCACTTGATGTTACGCACAATATGTAGCGCGCATAGTGTGACTACCTGGAGTGCGCACATTTTGTCGCTCTTCGGGCGCGTACACATGGGAGCGAATGTGTGCTCGCGGGACTGTGCGCAGATGGTATGCGCGCACCTTTTCTGTGCACTCTTTCTGTGTTCGGCCAAGGTCATCGGCAGATATGTGTACAACATCGCAATTGCATCGGTTTAAATATAATGTGTATCGGCATCAATATGAAACCATTAAAACTCTTAAACATACCGAAAAGCAAATTTTAAAAATAATTTATGTGCACACTCTCGGGTCTTCAATTCTTGAAATGACATCGGCAATCACGCGTGCGCATCGAAACGAGGGCGTGCGCGTAATATGATTTGCGCAGAGAGTATGCACGCACCATTTACGTGCACTTTTTCTGTGTTCGGCCAAGGTTATCGGCAGATGTGTGTACAATATTGCCATTGCATCGATTTCAATATAATGTGTATCGGTATTGATATGAAACCATTAAAACTCTTAAACATACTGAAAAATAAATTTTAAAAATAATATATGCGTGCACTCTCGGGTCTTCAATTTTTGAAATGACATCGGCAATCACGCACACGCATTGAAGCGAGGGCATGCGCGCGGGACTGCGCGCACTATGATTCGAGAGTATGCACACACCGTTTACGTGCACTCTTTCTGTATTCGGCCAAGATTATCGAAAGATGTGTGTACATCGCCATTGCATAGGTTTGAATATAATGTGTATCCGCATCAATATAAAACCATTAAAATTCTTAAACATACTAAAAAACAAATTTTAAAAATATTTATTTGCGCACTCCTTGGCCTTCGATTCTTGAATTGACATCGGCGATCATAGAGACCACATTTTTACGTTAAATTAATTGAGAAATATTTATATTTTTATTTTTTTGCATGTAGATGAGCGACACGAACATTGTTTTGTATCATGGAGGATTTTGGAGAGACAACACTTACATAAATGGGATCGAAAAATATGTGCATGTTCTACCGGGTGGTATGACATACTCTCAATTATTTGACGAAGCTATTGGAATTGTCGGTAAAGATCTAATTCTATATAACTATGTTATTTCTACTCTGATGTTATCTGTTGATGGTAAAATGATGAGATTTAGGATAAACAATGATATAGACTTGGATCATGCTAACAATGTTCTACCGTTTTTGAGATTATACGTTGAAACCTTTCATAGGGTAGCACCTACACAAGCTCAACACTGATTTACTATTCCAGGCCATAATAATTTTGTGGATTTGTTGAATTCTCAAAATGTTTATCCACAAAGATACGAACATAACAATCCATTTGATAGGCGATTTGAGGCTGATATAGTTCACGGAGTTGAAAATTTAGGTAATGCTGATGATACTATTTTTGTTGAAGATGATAATATGACAGTTGATAATGATGATGATGATGTGAATGATGAGATTAGTGTCCGCAGCAACGATGACAATTTCAACGCTGAGAAGCGTTACAGAACGTATGATGAGAATGGTGAAACATATTTTAATGGTGATGGGGAAGAAGTATCTGCTGATGATGAGGTTGATGACCTTGACGCTTGCTGTGGAATGCTTTGTACATCCGTATCACCACATGTTTCCAGGTGTGAAATAGACGATGTGCAAGTTGATGCTTTTGAAGAATCATGTCAACATAGACGACAATGAATCATTCCAGGGGAATTTTATCAAGCAGCGCTCCCTTTAAATGATTTGGGTATTGATTTGAGTGTTAATTAGGTATGGCAATTGGTAGGGTATGGGTAGGGTACTATGGTACCCGTCCCCAAACCCGCGTTTTGAAAAAATACCCGTACCTGTCCCCATATCTGTTGGGTATCAACTTTATTTTTATGCCCGCCCCCGTACCCTTTGGGTACTTAACTACCCATACCCGTACCCGTTACCCGCATTTTAATTATTTTTATGCAATTCACGAGAAATATTTTGTAGTATTGAATAAATTTTAAAATATTTTTATAAGTTACAATAAAAACAATTGTAGTTATATATATATATATATATATATATTGTGTATGCTTTAAATACATGAAAAATATATTGAATACGATATGTAATTTATATAGATGATGGAGTAAAATAACTATTTATTTTAAAAAGTGATAAAAAAGATTAAATTATGTTTATAAATTTTCACTTTTTATTATAGATTATTTCTTTATAATATATTTGTGCATATATAATAAATAAATATTTTTTAATGTACATATATTGATGAACATATTCTTAAGCATAGTGAATATAAAATTAATAATATCTTTTCTGATAAATTTAATGACATTTTTCTATAATCATTCAAACATATTTATGTTTGTATTTTTTTATCGTATACATTTTTTAAAATATATATGTTATATTTTATGTAAGATATAATAATAATAATAATAATAATAATATAATTATATATATATATATATATGGGTATGGGGCGAGTTGGGTACTAAGGTACCCGTACCCGCACCCGTACCCATCAAAATTTGTGGGTAATTATCCGTGTCCGTACCCGTACCCATTAAATGGGTAATTACCTTACCCATCGTGGGTAATTTTTACGGGTACCCATAGAGTCCATTACCCATTGCCATCCCTAGTGTTAATACTCGTGATTTTTAGTGTCTGCTTGATCTAATAAATCAAGAGAAGAGGTATGAGTGTGTTTATTTCACACTCAGCAGGAAAGAACCATTCCTGCAAAGAGGTTCTGAACATTTCATTAAATGTTCATCATCATGTACATGAATAAGTTTCATATTTCCATGTACATCTTTGTCAACACCTATTTCTGACTCCAAAACATCATCTCTGATTTTCTGGGATTTCTCTATAAATCAGTAATCTAACGGATACCTGGATTACTTTCTGAACGGATTAGAGTCTTATATATACGTATAGCCATTTAGAGATGATCATATTTTTCTTAGAAATTCTAAAAGCTAGCCATTCTTGATCTCTCTTTGTTATCTCTCTCTTTCTGCTATTGCTCATTATTCTTTCAAAAAACTTGTTCATATTTCTATGAAGAAGATGATTTTGATAGGCAAGTCCATGGAGATTCTACCTTCTAGAAGCCCGTGCAAAGAGAACTCAGAGATGGGTCCTCAAGTAATTATACAAATGAACTGATCGAGAAGTACCATGGAGAATAAAAGGAAGAAGAATAAGAGAAATGAGAATCAACATCTTCAGTAAAAAAGACAGACTCAGAATCTTTCGCTTCAACATTTGTTAAAGCAGACTTTATTACAATGTAAGTAAGAAAGTTGCAATAAAGTAGGTCAAAACAAAAGGATCAGCAGTCAAGAAATTAAAGAAGATTACTACTTCAAGCAAAGAAGATCATCGTGTACCTGATGAACAAGCCCTTGAGAAAAAGAAGGGTCCCATTGTCGATGAACCTATTGTGCCTAAGAATGTATCTATACATGCCAAATACATGTTGTTGAAGAAGCTCTTGCAAAAGAAAAATCTCCAACGCAGAAGGACAATGAAATTTTAGAGAAAGATGTTTTTCTGATTAAATAGTACAAAGTAATAGCTACAGACAAAGGGAAGAGAATGTCAACAAGAGACCTTTAATAGCTACACCAACAGAACAAGAAGCTGTTCAGACAACTTCATCTTTAGAATTGGTTGAGAGAACACCTGTACTTGAGAAAGAGAAGCTTCTCGAAAGTGCCAGATAAGAAATTGATCCATTTGCTTCTAGATCACCTATTAAGAAGAAAACTCCAAAAGAGAAAGCGTTATCAGCCATTGTAAAGCTGATACCTAGAACTTCTGTTTAGGGCCGAGCACAACCAAACTGAAACCGAAAAGCCAAACTGAACCATCATTTTTGGGTCGGTTCAATTCGATCGATTATGAGTTCGGTTCCATTTCGGTTCAAGCTATGAAAACCAATAGTGGTTCGGTTCGGCTTCAATTTCAACAGGTCAAAAATTGATTAAAACTAAAGCGACCGAATATATATATATATATTATATATATATATATTATCGATATAATATATTATATATTTAATAAAAAATATAAAGAATTGAAATGTAGAGATGGGGAATTGAACACGGTACACCTCTAGGTTAAATAGGCACGTGGATTTCCAACTGGGCCACAAGCCCATTTTGTTAATTTTGGTCTATAAAATAGATGTATACATAAAATTTGTAAAATTTCATTTTTGCACAAAAATCGACCGAATCGAACCAATTACTTCAATTTCGGTTTGATTCGGTGCCCACCCTTAATTTGGTCGGTTTCACACAGATTAAGAAATCACATTTAATATATATTGGAAATATACAATTTACAATAATTATCCTATATTGCCCTTATTTTTTACTATATTAATTGCATTCATACTATATTAAATAGGGTTATATTTGTAAAAGAATATTTAAATACAATCCCAATTTAGAATAGGACTATAATTTTGGAACATCCCAAAAAGAAATAATGAACTATAATTATGGGACAGAGGGAGTACTTGATTTTTTTATTTTTTGAGAAAGGAGTTTCTTCTCGTTTAAGTTGTAACCTTATAATATAGTATATTATAATATATATATTTTTTTGGTAATATATAGTATATAAGATTATTACCTTGTAAAAAATTAAATTAAAATAATATATTTCAATAAATATTATATGATATATTACATGATTATCCTTAAATTAAAATTATAATAAAGACGCCTCTTTTTAGTAGATAGATATAGCGATACATATCACCTAATAATAATAGTACATGTAGACTAGTATAATTTTGTGTATCAATAGCTTTAATGAATTAATTGGGATTTGTCCACAAAATTGTAACACGATGACGAAATTTTGTAACATGTTATGACTTATGATTAAAAGGGTCTACCTAAATCTATGAAGCAACCGTAAAGTCTCCGGCACCTTCACTTGAAAGCAACAAACAATCACCACTCACCACTCACCACTCATCATATATATTTTCTTAGCTTCACCTAGCTATAAAAACTCTCCAATCATCTCTCAATTCATCATCTCATACAAACAAATACAAACATGGCTCTTACTCCACCTCCCAAGCTGATGTTTCTTGCAAGCTTCATCCTCTTCTCCATGTGGATGACAGCATCGGCCCGCGATTTCTCGATCGTGGGCTACTCACCGGACGACTTGACATGCATCGACAAGCTTGTAAACCTGTTCGAGTCATGGATCGACAAGCACAGCAAGAAGTACAAGAACATCGAGGAGAAGTTGCACAGGTTCGAGATCTTTAAGGATAACTTGAAGCACATTGATGAGAGGAATAAGGCCATTACTAACTACTGGCTTGCGTTGAACGAGTTCGCAGACATGAGCCACGCCGAGTTCAAGCACAACTACTTGGGGCTCAAGGCTGATCGCCTGCCCCAGAGAAACCAAGAATTCAAGTACAGGGATTTCGAGGGCTTACCTAAATCCGTCGACTGGAGAAAGAAAGGAGCTGTTACTCGCGTCAAGAACCAAGGCCAATGCGGTATGTATATATGCTAGAATCAAGAATGAATGCATTGCTGATAAGTAGGAGGATACTTTGTTTAGAAGTTGGATTATTGACATGAAAAGGCGAATGCAGGCAGTTGCTGGGCATTTTCGACTGTGGCTGCAGTGGAGGGCATAAACCAGATTGTGACAGGGAACCTCACAGAGCTGTCGGAACAAGAGCTGATCGACTGTGACACGACTTACAACAGCGGTTGCAATGGAGGCCTCATGGACTATGCATTCACCTACATTGTTTCCAGCGGCGGCCTTCATAGGGAAGACGACTATCCATACCTTATGGAAGAAGGAACCTGTGAAGAAAGCAAGGTAAAACCTTAAAACAAAATCAAGAAACTAGCAAGATTCAATGAAATTAATGTTGCTTGCGAGGATTGTTTTCAGGAAATGTCTGAAGTAGTAACCATCAGCGGATACCATGACGTACCTGCAAACGACGAGCAGAGTCTGCTGAAAGCATTAGCCAACCAGCCAGTGAGTGTGGCCATTGAAGCTTCTGGCAGAGATTTCCAGTTCTACAGCGGGGTACGTGTTCATACAGACACCTTTTTCTTACGAGTAGTATCATAGATCATAGATTTCCATCAAGATTTTGATGGTCTGGATTGACTGCAGGGGGTGTTTGATGGACACTGTGGGACTGAGCTTGATCATGGAGTGGCAGCCATTGGTTACGGGTCGAGCAAGGGCTCCGACTACATCATAGTGAAGAACTCATGGGGACCCAAATGGGGAGAGAAAGGATACATCAGAATGAAGAGAAAAACAGGAAAGCCTGCTGGAATGTGTGGAATCAACAAAATGGCCTCTTTCCCCACCAAAACCAAGTGAACTCAGCAAGTTGTGTTGAATTTCATGTGTGTTTTTAAGGAATAAGGATTGATGTTCTATTCTATTCTTAATGTGTAATTTTTGTTGAAAACTATAGTGGAAAAGGCTCATTCATCTGGAAAATTTCACATTCATGAACATTCAAACATAACAAGTACATGACCATTTGAGAATGTGCAAGAAGATAGATTAAGGCAGCTGATAACATTCAGTACGCTACAGTTTTAAGCAAAAGATGGAACAGTTGATATCTTACATTAAGATACACAAGATTCTACTTTACTCATACTTTGCAACGACGGCTTCAAAGATGCCATCAGGTCTGAAATGGGGAGCAAACAACCTCGGATCAACTGGCCCTGGCAGATTGAAGAAAAGTGTGAAGGGTCCAGGCTGGCATTGTTGCTGGAGTTTCATTTCATACACTCGAGAATACTTTTGGACAAATTTGCCACCAGTTGATGTTACCCCTCGAACGCAGACCTTCCCATCCCTTTGAATCTCACAGCTGAATTCACCTAATAGAGGCAGATAGTGTTTATACTAGAGATAACTGCAAGGAAAGGTTTCAGTAAAATTTAAAACTACAAAGATTTCGGGCAAATTTGTTTTGTATGAAAGCACTTAGCCACATTCCTAAGAAACAGAAGTAATGTAATGAGAAGAATAAACATCAAATGGTAAAAAGATATTTGAAATGCTTCATAAACACACTTTACTTTTCCACCTTAATAGTTGAACATTGAGAATTAATGCAGGTATTTCAACATTAGGAGGCAGATTCTCACCAGGTTGTCATTTTCTCTTGCCGTTCTAAAACAGAAAGAGGAGCATATGATACATTGAATAACGTCGAGTTCATATGTGCAGTTTTATGTCGTCACAAACTGGACTGTTAGTGTTGAGAAAGACAGCTTTATTTGACTGGTATCTCTAGAACTACAGATAAGAATCTAAAGCAGACTGAAACTGAAATGGGATGATAGATTTGTCCAAAAAAAAAAAAACAAAACTAATGATACCCCCTCCAAAAAAGAAAGAGAGAATGATCAGGTAAAGGACATTACTTGGATAAATCATTCACATGTACTCTTTATCAATTGAGTTTCATTTCTGCATTCCAATCAGAATTTCAAATTTTGCTTCTCACTTATAAATTATAATAAACATCATATTGAAAAGGACAGAGAATGAATGAGTCACAGAAGTGAAGAGAAATTTACCAGGATCTTTCTTGACTCCAGGTAGAGCAATACAAAAGTAATATGCAGATTTGCTCTCACCAATGTCTACGGCACCTACAGGTGGTCCAGTCCCCCCTCTGCAAGCTGTTCCAGTCAAGGCGATAGATGTATTTGAACACCATTCTTCCATTTTCGGTACGGGCAGAAGGGGCAAAGCAAATGGCTGGGTCGAATTGCAGGTCCTTGGATATGTAACCAATTGATGAGAATCACAATGGCGCATTTCTTCCCCTGCATCTTCGCATTTATCGGGATCCATGATCCCATCATTTACATCCACCGGGGATTTACTTCTTTTCCAAATGATTTTCTTTACCTTCCCAGGATTCGAGCTATCCATGCTGATATTCACACAAGTTTCAAAGCCATGTTACCTACCTCAAAACAACTTGACCCCATAAACTAGCTTGACAGGTGTAAATGAAAACTACATAGCAGAAACAACATGCATAAAGGGACATTTGGAAGAACACAAACAGCAAACGAAAACAAGCAGTATATAGAGCTCATCCTTCACATACCCATTCATTATGATTGTGGATGCGAGGAGGTTAGAAGTTCTCATGCAAGCAAAAGTTGAGAGCTTGATGGGAATATATCCTAGACCCAATGATCGGCCAGAACTTGAATGAATCATCTAGCTCAATACTTCGTAAATTTCTAATTTACTAAATATTTCCTTATTTGACCTCCAGCACTAAGCTAGAGTTGATATGTTTATAGAAAAAATGATAACAATTAAAAGCATGCAAATCACCTAGCAAGGTTAAGCTGATGATGATTCAAATATCGAGCTCCACATTCTTAAAAGCTCGATCTTGGCAAAGTTGAACTAGAACCCGAGCCCCATATTACTAACACAGCTCGACTCATCTTACACCCCCCCCCCCCTTCCGACACTGTAACGTCCCGCCCATGCAATTGTCCCGTAACCATTGGACTAGCTGATTCAGCCTCCTCACAACCTACAATCACAATCTACATCACCAGCTCTACTCTAAGTATTTCCCCCTATTTAAGGCTTTAAGCTCCAGCATGAAGCTACAGTTGATATGTTTACAGAAAGCATGATAACAATAACTAAAAGCATGCAAATCAGTTAGCAAGGTCAAACTAAACCATGTTTGAGATTGAGCTCCCCGTTCTTAAAAGCTCGATCCCCATATTGCTAAAACAGCTCGAAACCCCCCCCCCCCCCCCCCAAAAAAAAAGAAACATTTTTGTTCTGGATCCGACACTGTTACGTACCGCCCACGAAACTGCCCGAGTCACCATTGGTCAAGCTAATTCGGCCACCTCACAACCTACATTCACAATCTACATAGCCAGCTCTACTCTAAGCCACCTAAAACTAAATTAACACTAAAAAAAAATGCTTCAGATAAAAATGACCAAAGATCGTTGACATATAATTATATAAACAAAGCGGCATTGTACCACCTTCATGGAATATCTTCCACCACCCATCCACAACAATTCAGAGTTTCGATGTCTTAAAGCTGCAATTAAGCTGACTTTTGTTCTTTCTTTCTTTTCAATTTCAAGGCAACAAGATTGAATATTTTATCTTTTATATTTCAGCTTCGGGTATAATTAACCACCCAGAAACTGAATTTCTTAATTACCAACCTAACTAAGAAAAAAAAATGATGTAATACCAGACAATGATTAAAATCATGGGAAATCAAGCACTTCAAAAATTGAACGAGAAACAACGTTAAAGTAGTCGACACAATGAATGCAAGAAGAATTACCTTAAAAACTCGGAAGAGAAGATTGGGTTTTGTAATAATGGAGAAGAAATTTGGGGTGCGAAGTGGGCTCACCGAAACGACACAGTCGTGCTTCTTCTTCCCTGCAAACGGTGACAACATCAACTACAAATGAACAAGGAAAACATCATCACATTTATTTACCAAAAATCAGTCGCAATTGCTTCTTATTTTACTCAATTTTAACATAAATCGAGATATTCTTAGGTAAGTGTCCCCCCTTGTTTTGAATAATTATCAATTTAACACTTTAATTTTTTGAGAAGACAAAACTTGTATAAAATCATCTAACTGGTATCTTGCATTGCACAAATCAAATAGCACCCAAATCCACCTAAAAACGCGCTCAAACTTGCAAAAAGGGTCAGACGCGTAAGCTCGTCCCGGGGTATAAAGTAAAATATCATTATAAGTAAAGCAGTAATTATATATTGAAATATCACTTAATATAAAATTGAAATATCATCTACTATGAAGTATTTTCAAATACTATGAAAAAAATAAATGAATTATTATTTACATAAATCATAATGTGGGGATTTTAATTTAGGGGCGTATTCAATTGGGATTCTGATGGATTTTGTTGGACTTTTAAAATCCGGGTGTATTCAATCCAGACTTTTAAAAGTCTTTAAAAATCCATAGGTATTCAACATAAATTTTAAAATGTCTATAAAAATCTAACTGTATTCAAAACTCCACAGACTTTAAAAAGTCATTGATTCTATTGGATTTCACCTCAAAATCCCGTAAAAAATATAAAGAATGAGATCTGACATTTGCACACGAGATTTTGATGGATTCTTAAAACCCAGCGCGCGGTGTACTCCAGCGACCACTGAGGGGTTGAACTCGGACACCTCAGCGCGGAGTACCCAGCGGCCGCTGAGGGTACTCCAGCGGGGGTGGCGAGACAGCGGTGGCGGCGAGACAGCGGTGGCGGTGGGCGCGGTAGAGAAGGAGAGTTCGTCTGTGTTTTTTGAGAGAGGGTCGCAATTATGTTGTGAATTAGGGCTCGCGGGGGTTTAAATGCCTAATTCCCAGCAACCGCTGGCTTCCAGCGGTCGCTGGTTTTAATTTGGTCCTCGGCTGGCACCCCAGCGGTCGCTGGATTACATACTCTGCGCTCGCTGTGTCCCAGCGACCGCTGTGAAGAATGATTTCAAATCCATTAAAATTGTCCGAAATCCGTTCGAAATCCATACCCAAGTCAGCGAGACTCCATGTGGAGTCTATGGATTTTATAAATCCATAGACTCTTCAAAATTCTTTAAAATCTAATAAAATCCCAATTGAATACACCCCCTTAGTTGATTCATTTTTATTTTTTTTGGATAAGTTTGTTGATTCTCCAGACATTACGTATCACTATGTATGAAGTAAAGTATCACTAATTATGTGTCGAAGTATCACTTAATATAAATATATTTAAATATAATCAACTATGAAGTGTTTTCACATGTTAAAAAAAATGAATTATTTTTTACATGATTTTTTTTAATTAGGGAAATTTACACTTTGATACCTACATTTTAGACATTTTTTCAAAAATGATCCACTTTATTACTATTAGCAAAACAATACCCATTTTTTCATTTTTTTTGCAAATCTGACCTAAATCGAATTTCCAGCCTAGAATATCTACATGGCATGCCCAGCAAATTTATTTTATTTTTAGTTATTGACATAGAATATCCAAGTAATGTTTTTTATTGGAGCAAAAAAGTCACGCAAGAATTCTGGCGTGCCATGTAGATATTCTAGGCTGAAAATTTGATCGAGGTCAGATTTGCAAAAATTTTGATAAAGTGGGTATTATTTTGCTAATAGTAATAAAGTGAGTCATTTTTGAAAAAGTGTCTAAAATGTAGGTATTAAAGTATAAATTTCCCTTTTAATTAATTAATTTATCCTTTTTTTAATATGTTTGTTGATGCTCCAGACAACAAGTACCACTATGAAATATAGTATCACTAGTAATGAAACGAAGTATCATTACCTATAAAGCATTGGCAAATGGCAACCACCATTTTCTGTCTTTTTTTATTTTTTTGAGTTCTTTTAATTTTTTTTATTTTTTTAGTTTTTTTTTTAATTTTCATTTTATATCGAGCACGATACATGAGCCTACATGTTAGCGTCGGGGCGAATGCTTTGAGCGAGACACCGGGCACAAAAATTAAATTAATTCAATTCAATTTTAGGGTTCACTAATTTCATTTTAGGGTATATATTTATTTCAAAAAAATTAAATTAATTCAAAAAAAATAAATATATATTTATAAAAAAATGAAAAAATTAAAAAAAACTAAAAATGAAAAGAAAAATGGGGATTGAGAGGGGAAGGGAGACCACAAAAAAAGAAAAAAAAAAAGAGAGGAACCACCTAATGGGTCAAATTGAGATTCGTCTAACATAAGAGATAGAGATTTGTTAGATAGTCTCACATAGATGTGCCTCTTCTCAGAATAAGTATCATTTTACATAAAAAAATAGTTCTACACATTTAAGGTGAAAAAGTCAATTTTTTTTTTTAACTTACACACAATTAACGAATTCAAATAACCGATTATCATTCACTATTGAAAATAAAGAAAATTAAATTATGATGTATTAGATAATTTGATTATTTTATTAATATGTGTACATTTCTTCAAAACTAACACTTATTATGAAATCAATGGAGTTTAACATTTATTCTCAAATGGATAGAGTAATAAACTAGCGATATTTTTTTACTATTAAACATCAAATTACATAAAGTACCAACAGTCGAAAATACACAATTTTCTTAATTAAAAACATATGTTACTCTTATTCATCTCTTTATCCTCATTCAAAAATTATCCAAAAAGCCATTTGAAAGTAACTTGATGGCTGTCTTTATTGAATTTCTTACACATGTTGGGCTAATTCGACCCTGATCTCGGAGCACTGCTCTAACCTCTCATACATTGACACGTGGCCTGCAGTCGATCCATTTGGACGATACCTGGACCTCATTAAATTTGACACTCGAGCCTGAATTCCCGAAGCTGATTTCCGAGCCTGGACCCAGATCACTTACTGCTGCCGCCACCATAACACATCTCTCCCTGCATTTTATGTCATTCTGTAATTAATGCGGAGTGTACGAGGAGCTCCAAACATATTTAAATCATATCTATAATCGTCCCTTGATTTTGTAGGAATTTAGAACCCTATTTTCCTTCTAAAAAATTCTGCAATTTGTACTTTTCAAGTCGCGGGATTATATTTTTCGACAAAAAGATGCGGATTACCAGCAATTAATCTGATTTTGTCAAAGAGGATAGTTTATATTAACCCTACTAAATCCTAGTTTATATTTGATTTGACTACTTAATTAAAGCTTGTATTGAAATAGTTACTTTATGTAATGCAATACATTATTGTAGATGTATTTATGAAATTGTATTATAATACACGCATTATATATTGTTTTTTAGAATACACACATTACTTACAGACACACTCACACTGATTCACACACACACACACGGGAATATATATACACTCACACTAAAATTGTAAATATAAATGTGAATTTAAGTTATTTCATCTGTGTTAGTGAATTCTGAATACTTTTAAAAAATTTAGTATCATATTTTGTATAGTTTGGGTAAATGAATTTTTGAATTGTGTATAAATGTTCTAACCCATTTGTACTAAAATAACCCCAATGAAACACTTACCTTTTTTTTTTAATATGGTACTGTATTACGCTTTTGCCATTTCCACTAGAATCAGTAAATTTGTGCGCTTATAATATTGTTGCTAATTTTTTTATGGTAAAGCTTCATCAGCCATCGGAGGGGTGCACCTTGTAACCTCGTACTATCGTCGTTCGTTTCCGCCACACTTGTGGCTCTGCTACGCTGTTAAAGAGACCCTTATAATGACTCAGAGAACTTTTAGAAGCTCCGACCGAGGTACCACATATTTTGTTTTATTATTCCAACGATGTCCGTATATTATGGGATCAAATTTTTTCAACCAATTTATCTTCATTTAAACTTGAAATATTTACAATATTCGAGTTTTTTATTTGTTAAATTATATTTGTAATGCTTAATTGATTCACAAATATTCATTTTTAGGTGCACTGATTTCCCAAAGGAGTAATCTTTTTTTGTTAGATTGCATTAGGCAGAACTTAGGTCAAGAGAACATTGATTTTTTGAGATCATCATGTTTTTGTCATTTATTTGCAATTTCAAAAATTAAATTCCAATGATAGTTATTTAACGTTTTATTGAGGAAGTTGGATAGAAGTTCTCTAGGTCATCTTCGTCCTTCTTTTGACATCAGAGGACAGCGTTTAGAGTTCATACCAATTGAATTTGCGCTGGTTACTGGTTTAAAATTTAAAAATTAGGTTGAATCCTCTGTGGAATCTAAAATCCATAGAGTGGTATTCTGAGGGAAACCATCTCTTACTATTGATGACGTTGTAGATGCATTTAATAAAGAATGCAAATCAACTAGTGGGATTTCACATCGCTCGTTGTAGCTTGCATTCCATTTGATTTTGTATGGTATTTTGTTGGTCTGTGGTGCAACCTCGCACAATATTGACATGCTTGATGTCCACCTCGTTGATGATATCCATAGTTTCAATGCATTTTCTTGGGGTAAGGTTGCATACCATTTGCTAGTAAGGCGCACTCATCGTGCCAAAGAACAATTGAACAATCTTATGAGAAACAACAAATCACTTATGTTGGATGCTAATGGTTTTGTGTTTTCCCTAAAAGTTTAGGCTTATGAGGTGATTTCTATTGTGGCAAGAAATTGTTCTAAAAGAATATCAGGATCAGAAGAAAGGGTTCCTAGAATATTGCAATGGGCGTCAAAGAAGGCAATTAAATTTGATTTGATGAATAAATATTTTCTAAATGCAACCCCTGGCTCTCTGGTAATTAAGGCTTTATATGATCATATTAAATATCTTATTCATTGAATTTGTTCTTGTATTGTTGACAACTATAATATGTTAAAATGCTACATACGCCGATGAATGCTGATACTGAATTTGAGACTGAATTTATCTACCTCATTGGCATCGATGATATCACTAGTGATCCCGTCTTCTGAAACGATGAATATATTCCACCCCAAAGTTCACAGAAAGGAATGTCTGCTCGTGACTGTGAAAGTCATGACCCTATTAAAATGAAAGATCAACCTGCACACATTCATCAACAAAGTCATATTTCACCGTCTCTTATAGAAGAAGTATGTATGTATGATGATAGTCCTGCACTTGTATTATGAATACTCCTTTTGAAATATTTATGCTAATATTTTTTGAGATTATTATTATGATACATGATATATAGTGTACATCCATGGAGCTGCAACTCCTTTCAAGACGTGTAGCCGACCTAGAGCGCTTAATAACTAGGTTCGAGATGCGGTGTTGAGAAAAATGTTAACACTATGGTTGCTAATTCACCAAATAAAGCATGAATTGTAGATGTATCATTTACTGTTAAGAATTAACCGCAGGTTCTGAGTGTTATTATCCTCGATACACCCATATCAAGCCAACCTCAAGAGGTCATTAAACCTCTTCCTTCGAGAAGGAATGGTCTTCATTCTGGTGGTGCATCTTCGAGCTCTAAAATAGATAAACTTCAACCATTAACTAAAAAGAGAAAAACATTGAACATACCAATACATGCAGTTACGCGAAGCCTTTCCACTAGAAGCTCAACAAAAAAATGAGGCCTACAAGTGATCCAACAATAATTCTGAATAAAACTCACACCAGTGCTATTCTGAGACCTTACAATCTGAATGAGCACGAGTACTTGCCTTCTTATGTTAAGGCTTATGAAGAATGGCGAGATAGATCCAAATAAAGTGTATTGTAAGTTGTTTAATATGTGTATTTTTCTTAGTACTCCGTCTCTAAAATAAACACCCAATTCTTGATCAAGTGCAATCGAGCCATTTTCTTATTTCCTTTTGCAATGGTTCCAGAAATGAGTCCAACCTGGTTTGAGCCTCTATGGAAGCATCGAGGATGGTTAACAACTGATGTACTAATGTTCCTAAATCATAATTTTTATGTTCTTACACCAATAAAACCATACCACTTTTTTTTGGTAATGTCTTTATACTCACATATTTGATTTTGTGGCAGCATATTGATGCATTGGCCAACTTGCTGCTGTTGAATGCGAAAAAAGAATTGGGTCGCTACTATAATGGCTGGACTGCTATGGAGATGTTTTGATGGGTATGTATCCATACGTTGAGAAATTGAAATATATTGTAACATTCATAATACAGTTTTTAACTTAGTATTTGATGACTTTTTTTAAGTTTATTAGTGAAATTGTAGAGCGCTCCGGCACAATCTAATTTTCAGGTTATCTATGATAAAGTGAGCCTATACGTGTTTGGACAAAAACCTTTATACCGTTCACTCCATTAGGGAATTTCGTCAAAGGTATATGGAGTTGGATACATTGATGGAAATCATTGGGTATGTTCTGAGGTCTCATTGGATAAGCAGCGCATTATAGTTAATGACTCTCTATCGGAATCTAAAAAGCAAAACATGTATCACCGCAATTTGAGAATGTTTCCAAGAATATTTATAGGTCTGTCACGGGGCGTTTGTAGTGCTTGGGTTAGTGGCGCACCGTGCGGCTAGTAGTCCGTCCTAGACTACGTCCGCCTCACTCACAAAAGCTTTGCTCGCAAAGCTTGATGCACGATGATGACGCAATTCACACCCTCCGGTGCTTTTAGTGGTCTCGGCAGAGCAAGCAACACATGAACACGATTGATTGCAAGGAAATCTTCATTAATGCAATTTGAATGTACATTATAGCTTGAAAGCAATTACAGCACGCGTTGGTCGGAGAGGGGGTGAGAGCGAACTTTTGTCTGACTGTGAGCGTTGTAAGGAGCGACCCCCGAGTGCAAGGTATGAGATATGAAGGGATTGACAGACGGTTTACGTTAGGAATTTGAAGTTGTATCCTATGAGCGTCCACCCCAGCAAATCACTATTGATGATTGCAGTATCATGTCAATCAAGTATATGGAGTGCATGATCTCGTAGTTTGATATTCAAGACCTTGATACGGGTAGGTGCGGAGTATTTCAACATTCGTATTGTGGAAAATTTTGTGTAATTGGTGAGGAATCATTCACTACTTAATAAGCACGTGAAATTCATATTCGTAGTATCCTCATTATTAATTAATGATAATAATTTGTGCCTTGTTAAAATTGAATATAATATAAATTAGCCAATGGGCCGGCCTAAGACAAAGTATTTATTTATGGCCCAACAATGTCGAAGCCCACAAATGAGTGGAAAAAGTAAATTTGTCTCGCTAGTTGTTCAATGTTGGTTATCGTGTTCAACCTATTGTCCTAAGATTCACATTCATATGAATATTATCTTAGAATTAGAACGTAATGTCGGACAACTAATATATATGCTAATAATATTTTGCTGAAGCATATCTAAATACATTATGTCTTCATAACACAATGACCCTAACATAAGACAATATTATTTATGTTACAACATAGCATAGAATGAGGATCACACGATTCAATGCATGAGAAAGTTTAACATGATGGGAAATCACCCTAGAATCATCCTGAATTGTAGCGTGATGTAACACTTGATGCTGGAGTTTTTCAACGTCAAGATTGGTTGATTGCCTCACTTACAAAGCTTGAACCTCCTCTCTACGGATATCCCTCGCTATCGAAAACTTCAATAACTTCACTGTGTATGTTCTGTAGGATGTCCCAATTGATTTTTCCTTTGTCTTTGTAAAGTATTATAGAAGGTCATTGCTGCATATTAAGTTAGAAATATTAATATATCTTAGATCTCGGACAATATGCATTTAGTTTTTGTTATTTTACCTGAGCAATGGCAATCCATTTAGCGGCAGTCATTATTACTCGATTTGCACTCGGGTCATATCTTACTGAGTAATGGTCAAGCAACCATTTGATATTCTTGAATCGATCTTCCCACTGTATATGTTGTCGATAGTATTTAGCTATATCTATATCGATGTTCTCTTCATACATCTACAACTGACCAATTGAAGACATCCCATGTTTAGCTCGATATTTTCTATTTTCCAACCACTAATCCTTCGATGAGCATCCACCTTATGTAGCACCCTATCTTCAACATCACGAGACCACAGACCATTATAAAAATATTCATCCTAACTAAGAGTCGTTGAATCTGCCATCTTCAGTCCTTATTGTGAATGGATATGAGTAACAAACACACACACACCACACACTTATATATAAATAAACATGTAGTATGTCTTGCCATCAATAGGTAAATAGTACCAATATATTGTACAGTATTCTCATGAATGTCTTTCTTTCAATAAGGATGTTGTTAATTCAGAATCTTAGACTAACCACTAAAAGAAAAAAATGACAGTTTGTTTAAGCCATATCATGTGATAGGTTATCTACTTTATAATTAGACGGCTCTGTCTAAATCTGTGATAATTGTGTCCTGATCTCATGTATTCAAGATATTATAATTAATATCAAATGAACAATTTGTACTAAGTTTGAGAGGGCTATATCCAGGAGCATACCATTGATGGGTATACACTATCCTCTCATGTATTATTTGTGTGTGAGTATTGAGGGGATTGCACCTTGCGTGCGACTGTATGAGCCACTATCCACACGTTTGATATGACTTTATTTGGAGTTGGTGTATGCTCCCGTCTGTGAATCATCTTTTTTCTTTTTTGGATCAATTTTATCGGAAGTAGAATTACTTTAATAATTTGACACATGTAGTTAGATATATTTCGAAATGCGACATCAACACAATCAAAACCTGATGCCTTCTTCTTGCTATATTTATTGCCCTTCTTCCTGACATGAGTTACATCTCTTTTATGTGGCAACCATAGATAGTTGGCTTCTGGTAGATTCTGGAATGGCTGCTGCTGTGGATTTTTTAAGTTGGTTGTATGCTGGTCCAAAGCACGTTTACGTGATCCTCTAATTTTGGACAACTCCTCCATCAATGATTTCATAGGTTCTACAAATATAGACCTACATTCAGACATTTCCTTGTAGTCCATTGCCAATTCATATGCATACCTCATAACAGTACTAACAAATACTATGTCAGACACATTGTCTCTGTTTGATAAATGAGTTGTCCAAGTGTTAACATTCTTGTGTTTAGTCGCTTTAGTCAATCTCTTTAGTATGTGCCTCTCAAGTAAGCCGGTTAAGGTAATTGTGTAAAAAACCTTCAGCACATGCTTGCAAAACATTCACTCTCTTTTTAACATTCGACAAGTGTACGATCAATCCTCCCTGATGCGGTTGTAGTGAACCTTTCTCTTTCTGGTGGATGCACTATTTGACGACACTTTAAACTCAATATTATCTCCTAATAGATCACGAGAGTTGCATATAATGTCCACATTTATGTTATTTTTCACCTCCATTTCAAATATTTTTAGACATTTCTTGTGTATACTTTTACAACATGCCTTAACAATCTATTCTTCTCCACTTAATGTCCAGGCATTCCGCGACACAATGCATCTTCCCACATCTCTTTCAATCGCCAATTAACTTAAATATTTTCATAATAATGCACAAAGTCACTTAATGAACCATTGACGGAACATAGATCATTCATAACCTTATTCGTTGCCTCGCTCTAAGAGATCACCACCAAACCAGTAGTAAATATTGTATTGGTAAAAATTGATGCCCATCTTCTTCTCAGATTATACATACTAGTGAACCATTTGTTCTCTGCTAAACCATATATGTCAACCATTATCTACCATGATTGCTCAAATTCTTCTTCTGATTCATAACTATTCATGTAGTGTTGTCACATCTTCTTGAAGGCTTTGTTCTCATTGAGTGCATCAAAATAGGATGTTGCATTTTAATTTGTGTGCCACTGACATAAACGATGGCTAGATGTACGGAAAGTGTAGTCTATTCCATTCATGAGTGCCTGATCTTGATCGAAGAAGATTACTTTGGGTTCTTTCCCATTCATTACCTCGAGAAAGTTGTGAACAACCATTCGAATGATTATGTTGTCTCGTCAGACAAAAATATAACTCCAAACAAGACGTTCTGACGGTGGTGGTTCAATCCTACAAAGGGTATATATATCAAATCATATTTAATGGTTCGAAAGGTTGTGTCAATAGATAATATGTCACTGAAGCTATTGTAATCATCTGCACAACGACAGTCACAGAAAAAAATCCTGAGCCTTTCATCATCATCTACGAACCCTTTCCAAAAAATATGGCTTACTAACAAACTTCTCGATGAAGTATTGGAATAGGGCATCAACATCCCCGTTATCTATGTGGGTTACTTTTCTCTTGTGAATCATGTGGTTATACGCATCCTTATAAATAAATTTGACATTGCTAGATTCATTTTCCATCCACCTACAAGTCTGACTAACCCCAAATCATGTAGCATTTAAGGATTCTAATATCATTTTTTTAAGATTCCAAATTACAGGTAGATCCCAACAAATAACTATCATCTGCATCAAGTAATTCATGATTGTGTTCTTTATGGAAGACCACAATTGTCCAAGGTCTATTTTATTCCTGCATAACCCTCAGTTGTGCTTTACAATTTGTTCTTTTTATTTGTTTCTTGTACACTGCCATCTTGAAATTAAATATCTTATTATCAGGGAATCCCTGGCAAAATAATTGTACATTTTCATCTTAATATCATTTGTTTTGTTGAAATATGACTGTGTTCCTCGATTAGCCAGTCGAACTGTAGCTCAATCCTATTACTCTTGAAAACAAGGGTCTAGATCGACCCACACCGCTTGACCAAAAGCCTTGTCCGAACCTTATCTCTATTTCCAAATTTTTAACTTCTCAATCCATTTCTCGGCTTATAACTATCAAAATTCAAGTAAATAAACCAAACAAAAACACGAAAACAAAACAATGAATGGAAAACAAAAAGCAAAAACTAAAATAAAAGACCGAGTTAAATTAAATCAAAGTTTCCCCAAACTTATTTATTAGACACGAATAAGTTCAAGAATACAAAGATAACTTAACTCGGGAACTCACAACGATTAGGGATGATCTAGTGGAACATTGCACCACCAAGTGAACCCAATATCCTCATCATCTGAAGAATCCCCTAGGTCTAGTTCACCAGTGGCTTCACATGTATCATCCACGATATCTAAAATATCATCGAAGTCATAGAATTGATACGTGATCTTCTCCTTGATTGGTTGGTATAGCATGAACGTATCTCCTCTATGTGTCAATGACAATGTTCTCAACTCCACATTGATGACATATTTTATGGTATAGAGAAATGTATGCCCCAATATGAATGGAACCGTATTGTCTACAGGATGTCGACAATGATGAAATCCAATACATAGAAGTGTCCATGAATATTCACCACCACATTCTTGATTGTTCCCAATGCTTTGATGGTAGAATTATCTGCCATATAGATAGCTGTCTTGCAATACTTCATCTTAGGTAACTTTAATGCTTCATAAATTAACAAGGGCATCAAATTGCAGCTCGCTCCATGATCTATTAGTGCCTTTGACTCTATCTTCATCTCCAATAAAATCTGGATGAAGAATTCTTTAGGATCATCCTTCTTTGGAGGACAACTTTCGACCAATGAATCCCTCAACATCACATAATCATCGACTTACTTTGCTTGGCTAGGATCATCAGAAATTTTAACCGATGCCAAAAGTGTAAGGACATCTTTCTTTAAGATACAGAGTCTCAGAAAATGGCAATTTTTGTGCTCCGTCTTCTTCTTTGAATTCTTCTTTTTCCATGGCTCTTTTTTCTCGATTTTTCTTAGCTGTATTCTTAGGCAATCATGCAGCTGGAATGGTGATGATTTCTGCAACTTGTGCGAGTGTCTCTTTACTTGGAGTTGGTCTTTTAAGTAGTTTCTCTTGAAAAGCTGGATGAGGCACACATATGAGACAGAGATGCAAAGGCACCCATCCATCTTTTTCAAGATAACCTACCTTAGCTTTCTCGACTTTCTGCTTGGGATTCACCTCAGGAGTAGCAGGGAACTGTCCCGGCTTATGCTGACTAGCCAATGAAGCATCAATACTAGCGATGGTCTTTTGCAGTTGATCCATCTCACTTCTAAATGATTGTTTAAACTGAGTGATCTCAGTTTGTGTCTTTTCCATTATCGCATCAATTTCGATGATGTAGGAATTCACCATCTCAGAGAATGAATGGTTCTTAGGCTCATTGACCACTCCATTAGTTACAGAGAAACTCGGTGGAGACTGTTGGAAATTATTGGGAATTCCATATGACAAATTAGGATGATTTCTCATTGACAAGTCCAAATTCTCTCGTGTTTTTATGTCTTTTTCTCATTCTTTTATCCTTTATTTTTTTTCTTTTTTGAGTCAAAAAGAGCCAGTGTGGGCACAAGGGGGCAGGAGGCAGCAAAATCACATCTGAAGGATATTTGGATGCCAATGATACCATAGATGGGTAACGACTTCTTAACGGAAAGCTATCTCTCGAGCTTGGCAGAAATGCCCACCATTCTAGCATCATTGAAGGAGAAGTTCGTGATCACGCCCACAACAAACCCAGTGTGATTGATAAGAAAATGAGCAAAGACTGGTGATAAGTCCATTTATTTCGTGTTTTTATGTGCATTTTATCCTCTATAAATGTCCTTTTTAGTGTGTTTTGAGTCGAAAAGAACCAGATTGCGGTTAGAGGGCATTCCAAGAGTCGAGTCTGGCGGAAGGAGCATTTCATGCCCAGTTATTCACGATTATCTCACACATATATTCCTCAGAGGCACATGAGACTTCTTCAGTATCCATCCCACATTCGGTCAGTGAAGTGGGCATATCAGATACGGATGGAGCTGACAGATGATGCCGTACCCACAGTACTCGCACAGACTCGACCACAGGTTAGAATGGGCTTTCCCGTAAAACCCAGAAATCAGTTGGAGGAGAGATGGTGGAAGATAGCTATATATCCGAATGAGATTTAGGACTAAGCTGGACTCCTAGAAGGCGCTGCAACAAAGAGATAAGTGCGATCCCTAAAAAATAGGGATTTGATAAAGCTGAAGCTTATCCAAACAAATTAGAGAGGCACGCCGTTCCGGAATTGCAGCAGAAGACCCCCGCCTGTGGGGGAAACTCCACTCGGAAATGTAACTATTTAAGCAAGTTTAAACACTGGGAAAAATATCTTTAGACACGCTGAAACATTTCTACATTTTATATTTTTGTATTTCAGTTTTAGTACGCTGCTTAGGCAGCCAAAAACAATCTGAAAGGTCTTAAACCTTCCGGACTTAGGTTATGTTTATGCTTCTCAACGTTGGAGTTGAGTTTTCGCTTAATTAATTCAGTAAGTTTTTGTTTACTTTATGTCTTTAATTCCTGCAATTTCAATTATGTCTAGCTCTCTCGGCTAGATCTTTAATTTTGGCATTTGAATGATGGAATTGGTTTGAGCATAAATCTGGACTCGTGAGGCCAAAATGGGCATAATAATGCATGATAAGTTTCTGTTAATTCTTGAGCCTTGTTCCACGTGAGTGTGTGTCTGAAATGCCCAATGTGGCTGATCACTCGTTAGGTAAAGAAGGCACACCACTATTAATTGAATTGGCGAATCGTCACTGTGTGTCGGTTCATATAGTAATAAGGGAATTAATGGGGTGTTGTGGGCACAAGAGGAATCAGTTGAACACAATAGATCTGGGTCCGTCTAGGGCACACTGTTGCTTATTTGCTTACATCTCATAGAGGAATCGGGAGGTGGGTAACTGGTTAGGGGTTTAATCGAAGAGGAATCACTTTTAAATATAAAATGAAAGGATGGATGAGGAAACGCAAAGAGGAATCCTGTCACCATAACTAGATGATCTATCATGTATGAAAATCGGTGTGCCCATGATCAAGTTGTTTTATGTTTAAATCAAATTCTAGTTCAAATGCCAGAACCTTTTGTTATTTGACATTTTCTTTAGTTCCTTTTGCAGATTTAAATTCCGTTTAGTGACAATACCAAACCCCTCATTTGTGATTGGTTACTTGAAGATAGAATCGCAACAGCTCTCTGTGGGATCGACCCGTACTCATTGGCTAGCTACGCTCGCTGTGGGCACAAGAGTTTACAGATATATTTTTGAGCGCGAAACGACCGCGCGTCAAAATGGCGCCGTTGCTGGGGAGCTGGTTTCTAGTGATTTTTTCTTCTACAATTGGTGAGCCTAGAAGTTGATGCCCAGGGGCTCTTCAGAGAAGACTCTATTGTACGATTCTGAGATAGAGAAGACTTCGAGGAAAAATAGGGCAGCAGTGAAGAGGGCACGCCAAGCAGAAAATAGACCTCGTGAGCCCAAACCACCAGAGGATCAAGAAGATCAAGGAGCTGAAGGGCACGAGGAGGAAGGACAATTTGAGAACGGCCACAACATCAACATGGCCGCAAATGGAAATTCCGCGAACGGTAATGCGGATGATAACAGGACTTTAAGGCAGTTGGTTTTCCCGACCAACAAGAATTTGCGCCCAATGGGCATTACACTTTCCTTTCACTCTTCAAGATGGGGCACGGGACTGGCTGTACACACTACCCACTGGCGCTGTGACCACATGGAGATAACTTCAACAGAAGTTTTTGGAGAAATATTTCCCAGCATCCAGAGTGCAAGAAATGAGAAGAAGGATATGGAGCCTGAAGATGGAAACTAACAAAAGTTTCTATGACTATTGGGGAAGATTCCAGGTGATGCTGGTGAAATGCCCACAACACCAGATTACTGAACACGACTTGATTCAGTATTTTGTCAGAGGATTGAGACCACATGAGAGGAGGATCGTGAATGCCTCATGTGGAGGATCTATTTTGAACAAACAGCCTGTTGAAGCATTCAGAATTCTCACAAAAATGGCTGAAGACAACCGAAACTTCGGTAGAGAGAGCATTTGCGTTGTAAGTGAATCAGAAAAGGCACTGGACCAGGACAGCAGGATTGATAGATTGTGCGACAAGATCGAAAATATCTTATCCGGTACAAGCATAGCAAGGAAGCCCAGACCTTGTGGGGTATGCAAAAGCATATCTCACTTCACTGATGAATGCCCTACTCTGCAAGAAGAAATGGAAGAAGTGAATGCTATAGGGGGCCAGAATGGGCATTCCAGAAGATATGATCCCCATTCCCAGACTTATAATCCTGGCTGGAGGGACCATGAAAATTTTATATGGAGAAGGCCAGAGGATGGGCATCCAGCATGCCCATTGCCACCACCAGAGGAGAAAATGAAGCAAAGGCTAGAAGATCTTGTGTTTGCTATGGCTAAGGAGAATGAGAAGTTTAAGCAAGAGACGTGAGCTGGACTCTCGCATATGAGCAAGCAAATCAATCAGCTGGCTCAAGCCATGCACAAGATGGAGGAGAAAAATGGAAAGTTACCCTCCCAGGTTGAGAATCCAAGAGAACAAGTGAATGCAGTAGCATTGAGGAGTGGAAAGGAGCTTCCGGAGATGGTCAGACTAAGAAAAGAGAAGAATGATGTGCCCTTGGAGGAAGAAGTGAAAAAAATTCCCTCAGAAGACAAGGCACAAGAAGCTGAGCAGACTAATACTATGCCCATCCCGGAAGAGAAGCAGCCTGCCAAGGTGCCCATTCCAGAGAGACGGAAACCTCCCTTTCCAGAGAGATTGGCACAAAATAGAAAATAAGAAGAAACTAGGGAGATGTTGAAAGTATTCAGCAAGGTGGAGATCAACATCCCACTGATCGAAGCAATCAAGCAAGTACCACGGTATGCCCGGTTTCTAAAGGAGCTTTGTACAAGAAATGTGCGATTCAATGACGATGCAAGGTTCCTAGTTGGGGAGAATGTATTGGCTGTGATACAGAAAAAATTACCCAAGAAATGTGACGATCCAGGGATATTCATGATCCCTTGCATTATTGGAGACAGAAAAGTCGAAAAGGCCATGCTGGATTTGGGGGCATCAATCAATGTAATGCCCCTGTCGGTGTTCAAAGAATTGAAGATTGGACCTCTGAAGGAGACCCGTGTGGTCATTCAGCTAGCTGACCGATCGAATGTGTATCCAGAAGGCCTCATTGAAGATGTATTGGTTAAAGTAGACGACTTTATTTTTCCAGCAGATTTTTATGTACTTGACATGGGCACAGCAACTTCAAAATCTTCAGTTTTGTTGCTAGGAAGACCTTTCATGAAGACAGCTTGAACCAAGATTGATGTGGAAAAGGGCACACTGACGTGTGAATTTGATGGGGAGAAGATGACGTTCAACATTTTTGAAGCCATGAAGCACCCCCCGGATACAAAAAATTGCAATTTTGTGAACACATTTCATTCCCCGAGCTGTTCTACTTTATCCATGGTAAGTAACAGAGAACTACTGGAGTGGGCATTGTGGGATGGACTAAATGACCAGGATGCCCTGGACGAGGATGATGATATAAGGGATGGAATTATGATGCTATACTCATTGGAAGAAATGCTATACGGCTGTGGGGACTATGGTGTGCCCATTCGGAGAAATAATGATAAGCTGATGCCTTCTATTGTCAAAGCGCCCACGCTGGAGCTGAAGGCATTGCCAAGGCATTTGAAGTATGTCTACTTGGGAGATAATGAGACTCTCCCAGTGATCATAAGTACGAGGTTGAATCAAGCTGATGAGGACTGTCTTTTGAGATTATTGAGATTGTACAAAGAGGCACTCGGATGGACTTTGGCAGATATAAAGGGCATAAGCCCAGCGGTTTGCATGCACAAAATATTGTTGGAAGATGATGCAAAACCCGTTCGTGATCCACAAAGAAAGCTAAATCCAGTGATGAAGGATGCGGTGCTAAAAGAGATAATTAAACTACTAGACCAAGGCATTATATACCCAATTTTAGACAGCAAGTGGGTCAGTCGAATCCATATTGTGCCCAAGAAGTCGGGCATTCAAGTTGTTAAAAATGAGAAAGGAGAGCTTGTGCCACACGACTGCAAACTGGCTGGAGAGTTTGCATCGACTACCGAAAGCTGAACACGGTCACGCGAAAGGATCATTTTCCACTTTCGTTCATTGATCAGATGTTGGAAAGACTCACAGGAAATAAGTTCTTTTGTTTCTTGGATGGATACTCAGGATACATGCAGATTGCAGTAAGTCAAGAGGATCAGGAGAAAACAACATTCACGTGCCCATTCGGCACATTTACCTATCGCAGAATGCCCTTTGGCCTCTGCAATGCTCCGGGCACATTTCAGCGTTGTTTGATGAGTATATTCTCCGACCTACTTGAGAACTGCATTGAAGTATTCATGGATGACTTCACAGTGTATGGGAGCTGTTTTGATCGATGCTTGGACAATTTGGAGAAGGTGTTGCAGCGTTGTGTGGACAAATGCCTAGTGTTGAACTATGAAAAATATCATTTCATGGTCAGAGAGGGCATTGTACTGGGACATGTGATTTCTGAGAGGGGCATTGAGGTCGATAAAGTAAAAGTGGACATAATTGAGAAATTACCATACCCCACTTCTGTAAAGCAAGTGAGAGGATTCCTGGGGCACGCTAGATTTTACAGGAGATTTATAAAAGATTTTGCAAAAATTGCCCAGCCTATTACTCACTTGTTGCAGCACGATGTGCCGTTCGATTTTGATGAAGAGTGTAAGAAAGCATTCAATTTTTTGAAGAAGCAACTGGTCACGGCACCAGTCATTCAACCACCAGATTGGGGAATGCCCTTTGAGATTATGTGTGACGCCAGTGGCTACACTGTGGGCGCGGTACTGGGTCAGAAGAGAGGAAAAGAAAGCCATGTAATTTACTATGCCTTGAAGACTCCAATTCTTCGTCTGTTTTAGATTCTTCTGTGCTCAATACACCGATAAGGCTGCCATTTTGTTTTGGATTGTGGGTTCTTTTGGCCCACAATATTCAAGGATGCCCACAACGTCTGCAGAAGGTGTGATAAGTGCCAGAGGGTAGGGAACATTACAAGAAGAAATGAAATGCCCATGACGCCAATCATGCCAGTGGAGATTTTTGATATATGGGGAATGGATTTTATGGGACCCTTTCCAAATTCAAGGGTGAACCAATACATTATCCTGGTAGTTGATTATGTGTCTAAATGGGTAGAAGCAAAGGCTACTCCTACCAATGATGCAAGAGTAGTAGCCGTATTTCTAAAATCCCACATTTTTAGTCGGTTTGGTGTGCCCAGGTCCATCATCAGTGATCAAGGGACCTATTTTTGCAACCAAATGCTGGAAAGATTATTGAAGAAGTATGGGGTTCACCATAGGGTCACCACACCTTACCATCCCCAAGGAAATGGCCAAGCTGAAGTCTCAAATCGAGAAATTAAAGCCATTCTTGGAAAGGTTGTGGCTCCGAACTGAAAAGACTGGAGTGTTCATCTGGAAGATGCCCTGTGGACATACCGAACTGCATACAAGATGCCAATTGGGATGTCCCCATACAGAATGTTATTTGGAAAGTGTTGCCATCTGCCAGTCGAGTTAGAACACAAAGCACAATGGGCACTTCAGAAGCTGAATATGGATCCTGACGCCGCTGGGCATTTCAGGAAATTTCAAATTCAAGAACTTGAAAAAATGAGAATGGAGGCCTATGATAATTCGGTGCTATATAAGGAAAAGATGAAAAGGCTCCATGATCAAGTAATTCGAAGGAAGAGATTCATCCCAGGACAGAAAGTACTTTTGTACCACTCAAGGTTCAAGCTTATAGGAGGAGGACTAAGGACCAAGTGGGTTGGTCCATTTGAAGTGTATGCAGAATGCCCGAATGAGGCGATTGAGCTAATAAATCCCGATACTGGAGGGGGCTTCAAAGTGAATAGTCACCGTGTCAAAGCTTACCTTGGGCACTCTGATGAAAATATCATAGTGATCCGGCTCGCTGAGCCCACTTACGCCTAATCTGGGGTGATGTCGTGCCCACAACAATAACTGGGGCGCTACTGGGAGGCAACCCAAGTTTTTTATTTGTCTTAATCCATTTTATTTATTTTAAATAAGTTTTCCAGTTGATTAAACTAGTTTATGGAGAAATTTTACGCTTGTTGTGGATAAGTATGGTGCTTGCAGGGTTAGATAATGAGAGAGAAAGATGAAGATAAAATAAATCATAAATCCCTTGAAAATAGGGATTTTGAAGTGAGGCACTCTGAAGAGATAAAGTTTGTTCCAATTTTTAAGGGGATAAGACTTATCCATTAGCATGGGCATACTGATCCGAGAGACTCCTAAGGAATCTGAAGAGTCTCAAGTCAAATCATGAATAGTGATTTCTTTTATATAAAAGCCTTACCCCACAAAATCTCCATTATCACTTTCACTCTCCTATTTCAAAAATCAGAACTCTCTCTCTCTCTCTCTCTCGCGATTTCTCCTGTAACCCTAATCTCTGAAAACCTTCAAACTCAACAATGGCGAAGACAAGAGGGAAGAAGGTTGCACCCAAGGCTAGACCAAAGGCACGCTAGGAATTTGAGACTCCCACTGTCTCTGAAGAGCTTGCTCCAGCCAAGGTCACAAAGAAACCCTCTGCCAAGCCCAAGGAGACAGCTGCGTCTGAGGCAGCCACTTCGAGCAAACGTGCCAAGGAGACTCTGCTGAAAAAAGGAATTTGTGCCTGAGGTTGAGGCGACGGAGGAAAGCTCCGCAACCCCGACTCAAACGGAGCAGCAAGATGATGAGGCGACTACAGAGGGCATGCAGGAGGAAGAGGCTACTGAAGAGCCTAAGCCAAAGTCTAAAAAAGGGGCTGAAAAGAAGAAAGCTAAACAGCCAGTTAAGGCTCTGACCATTGTGCCATCGGTGGAGATCGAGGACGAGGAAGATGACGAAGAAGGAGAGGAAGTTGAAAGAAGAGAAGAAGGTGAAGAGGAAGGATACAAAGATACTAATTTGGACAAGTACTTGGATGAAATAGAAGATATTGAGGCTGAGCAACAACCGGAGAAGATACCACTTTTTGAACAGCAAGAAGAGGATGAGGCACCTGCTGACATCAAGAAGCGGGCATTGGAGAAAGCTGTGAACAAGCCTGCTACATCCACTAGAGTTTTATCTTTTAAACTGATGGGTAGAAGTTATTCTATGTCGGCTGATGACTTGAACATGTTGTTGGGAATTGTGACATATTTGGGCCTCCAGGATGAGGAATATGTCGATGCTGTAACTGTAGTGCCCGACTCTGCAGAAGGAGTCGACTCAAAGTGGGTTGATATTGGGGATGGATCCGTTTTTCAGAGCGGATCCACAAAAGGGTATTGCTTAAATAATGATGCTTTAAGATTTTTCCATAGGGTGTTGGTCTATAATTTCTTCGGCCGAAAGGATAGCTCCAATTCAATCACTAATCAAGAGCTGTTTATTTTGTGGTGCATGGTTCATAAAATCAAAATAAATTTTGGTTCTGTAGCCATTGCACACTTTCGGGAGATTAAAACACACCCTAGGCATCGTATTTCTTGTGCCCAATTGATCACCCAGATTGTGGTTAGATATAGGCTCCTTGATTTGCATGATAATGATTTAACCCCCCTTCCCCGTGAGTATTTTGATCTTAACTGCCTGAGAAGGATGCAAGATGTGGTTGACGATGACGATGGAAAACCTGTTTTCTTTGTGCCAGGGGCAGACCCCTCGAGCATGCTTTTAGCAATGGCAGGTACATCGAGGAAACCACCAGCAGGGAAGGCACCACAGAGGGAGCACCCAGTCGCAATGTGTAACAGCCCAGTCCCGAGATAGGGATTAATGAATGGGGACGGGGTGTTATTAAGGGATTTAACGAGTAAATTCAGAAGATTAACGAAGTAGTTTAAGAATAAAGGTACGCTTTGAAGATAGTTGACGATACTCGGGTTTACTTGATTAAGAAGGACACATGCTTTAGTTGAATAAAACGGCTAACTAATCAGATACCAACAAGCATAGACTCTTTTATAGGTGAAAGGAAATCATACTCGGAAAGCGGAAATAAACTTAATATGCATCTTATATATATATATAACCGTCTGGAAATATTCTTAGAATCTCGAATAACCATAATAGAACCTTGAACGAAATTTAGAAAGAGTTAATCAGAGTAGCAGAACACATAGTGGGATTTCAAAGAAACTTATATAATAGCAAAACAATCTTGACAGCCAACCCACATCTACAGCCACCATCATCCTCGGCATCTTAACCTGAAAATATTTGAAAAAGAGGGCGTGAGCACTAATGTACTCAGTGGGTTTTTTTAATGAAAGCTTCTTTAATAACTTGAGAAATATCCAACAATGAACTGGCGGTATATGGAGAGCAAAACGCAAAAGCCCTCTCCATATCCGAAAAACCTTTTCTTTACTTTTGGGCCCAACCTTGGCTCAAACCTGTCGTCAACTGTACTCTTAGGCATGCCATAGGATAGTAGAGGGATTACCTCAAATATACGAACGAGTTTGCGTGGGAAAAACCCAGCAGTGACTCCCTTAATGATTCCGAGCTCATATCCTGCTTAAGTGAAAAGCTAAGTTCCTTCTCTCTCTATACCAAGCTTAGAACTATGTCTAATGCTAATACCTTATTACTGCATGATCTCGGCCTACAAAGGGTTAAAGCTACCCTAACAAGGCAATTCTTAATCCTTAACTATACGAGCTTCAACAAGCATAAGCATTCAAATACGAGAAAATGAACGCGGATAAACATCGATTGCAATTAAAGCAATTCTAAACACCTCATGCTAGCATATATTGTAAATAAACAATTCTAGCATATCTAAACATACTTGAGAGCTCACTTAACTTATACTAACTTCCTTTACTTTATCTAACTCAAATAACAATTCAACATAATCATGCATATAACTTCTTTTATTCATTTCCTTTCCTTGTACAGAGATCAATCAGGCTGAGCAAAAATACTTTATTGGATATCTCATTTGCCCTAATATGCTTCTAGAGCTTATTAGCTCAAACTTTAGATGAGTATAGATTTACCCACCTCGATTACTGGATAGAAGATGAAGCAACGAGCAGAAGATCCTTCTCCGATTTTCTATGAGGCTCTCTTCCTCCTACAAAAGTCGAATCATCAACTTAGCGACCACCTTTGAGGGAATTGACTATCTAAAGCGAGAAATAATGGCATTTTACTCGAAGACTAAAATCTAAGATTTATTTACAGATTGCACGACTTTACGACTTTATAAATTTCGAGAAGAATTTATTTAAAGAACATCTCGACTTGATTTGCCAATTTTTAGACAAAGAATAACTTGAATGGATTACTCGAAATAAATTGAGAATATCTTGATTGCTTCTCTAAAATTTAACTTGAAAATAACTTGGAAATAACATGACTTGAAAACTCAAAAAGATGGAAAAATCAGCGTCGGATGACACGGGGGGGGGGGGGGGGCATCGCGCGCCGGCGGCACCCCGCGCGCCCGCGCAGCCTCCGCGCCCGCGGGTTTCTGGGCCGAGGGGGATGTCGCGCGGCCATGCACCCCCCGCGGTCGCGGGACCTGGTTTCTCTCTCTTCCTGGGCGATCTTCAACTGGGTTCTTCGTGTTCGTTGATTCTTTCGACGAACATGAAGAACACAAAGAACACTTAATCCGAAATTTCTTAAAAACAACGTACTTGAATTTATCATGTAATAACATGCCTTAACTTAAAAAGAATTTCGGCATTATAACGGTATAAACACGATAATCCTCTTTAAATATTTAGAATAACGAAGAAATCTCTAAATATAGCTTGAACAAAATTTAAATGGAATAAACGAGGCTAATCTCAAGAATAATAACGACAGGAATAATGCGAGAAATATAACGTAACATTATTAACTTGGAACTTCAATAAAAACTGAAATATAACTTAGACGGAAGGTAAACGAGCAATAATGAAAAACGCGAGGAACGTAAAGAACGGAAAGTAAATGCAGAATTTAAAGACGGAAAAAGAAATGGAGATCGAGACCGACGAACAAGAATGGACGGGGTTAGGTGCGTCGAAGGAAGGTGGCTAGCTCGGCGTCTCGTCGAGTTGCAACGGCGGCAAAGCCGCCCGCTACAACCCAACGGCGCCCCTAGCACCTTCCCTCACCGCATCCCTTCCATGCCACTCCGCTCGTCGTCTTGAAGAACACTCACGAAGAACACTTTTACTTTGACAGAACCTTCTCGGCTTTCAAAGCTTCTCACCCTCTCGATTTAGAAGTGAAATAGATGACAAATGAGCAATGAAAGCTAAAGGGGTGGCCTTGTATTTATAGGAAAAGCTTTGGCTTCCAAGGGAAGCCACTTCAGTGCAAGAATACTGCAAAAGTTACCCCGGGTTCGGTTAAAAGCTACTTTATTCGATGTCGAGGTCCAAATGACCTCAGACATGAAATCTAAAAATACCGGGAGACTTGTTGGCTCGAATACTAGTGAACCAACATGATTCGTGAAAAAGACGGGGTCGTCTGAAGAAAGACGAGCAAAGATTCCCTTTTTGGAATTACTTTTTACTATTCACTCAGACTGACAGATTTTACTCCCGAGCGTTCGATTGACCTCAGAATGGTAATCCGTGAACGCCAACGGAATCCTTGGGTCGTTTCCCATAAGAGGGGCCTAACAGAACTAGACTCGGATCAATGAGGAGGATTTCGTAAATTTCTCAAAACACGAACGCACGCAAAAGTTACTATTCATTCATCCTTAAAATACGTTTTTCATCACCGGGAACTCAATTGACTTTAGAATTAAAATCCGAAAACCTGTTTTCTTTGTGCTAGGGGCAGACCCCTCGAGCATGCTTTTAGCAATGGCAGGTACATCGAGGAAACCACCAGCAGGGAAGGCACCGCAGAGGGAGTACCCAGTCGCAGTGTATAACAGCCCAGTCCCGAGATAGGGATTAACGAATGGGGACGGGGTGTTATTAAGGGATTTAACGAGTAAATTCAGAAGATTAACAAAGTAGTTTAAGAATAAAGGTACGCTTTGAAGATAGTTGACGATACTCGGGTTTACTTGATTAAGAAGGACACATGCTTTAGCGGAATAAAACGGCTAACTAATCAGATACCAACAAGCATAGACTCTTTTATAGGTGAAAGGAAATCATACTCGGAAAGCGGAAATAAACTTAATATGCATCTTATATATATGTAACCGTCTAGGAATATTCTTAGAATCTCGAATAACCATAATAGAACCTTGAACGAAATTTAGAAAGAGTTAATCAGAGTAGCAGAACACATAGTGGGATTTCAAAGAAACTTATATAATAGCAAAACAATCTTGACAGCCAACCCACATCTACAGCCACCATCATCCTCGGCATCTTAACCTAAAAATATTTGAAAAAGAGGGCGTGAGCACTAATGTACTCAGTGGGTTTTTTTAATGAAAGCTTCTTTAATAACTTGAGAAATATCCAACAATGAACTGGCGGTATATGGAGAGCAAAACGCAAAAGCCCTCTCCATATCCGAAAAACCTTTTCTTTACTTTTGGGCCCAACCTTGGCTCAAACCTGTCGTCAACTGTACTCTTAGGCATGCCATAGGATAGTAGAGGGATTACCTCAAATATACGAACGAGTTTGCGTGGGAGAAACCCAGCAGTGACTCCCTTAATGATTCCGAGCTCATATCCTGCTTAAGTGAAAAGCTAAGTTCATTCTCTCTCTATTCTTGCTAGCAATACCAAGCTTAGAACTATGTCTAATGCTAATACCTTATTACTGCATGATCTCGGCCTACAAAGAGTTAAAGCTACCCTAACAAGGCAATCCTTAATCCTTAACTATACGAGCTTCAACAAGCATAAGCATTCAAATACGAGAAAATGAACGCGGATAAAGAAATTTCATCCTCTAAACCTTAATTAAAAATCTGGGGTGTTACATCCTACCCTCCTTAAAGAAATTTCATCCCGAAATTTACTAACCATGATAAACGATATCAGGGTACTGTGAGTAGCTCGGATTCGAGCTCCCATGTTGCTCCCTCTGAACCATGAAGGTTCCAGATCATCTTTACAAGATTGATCTCCTTGTTCCTTAACTTCTGGATCTTTTAACTCACAAAGGCCTGGGGCTTCTCTTCATAGGCGAAGTCCTTATTCAGGACTATCTCTTCCTTGCAAATCACGTGCTTTGGATCAAACACGTACTTTCTCAACATTGAGACATGAGAAGACTTTATGAACATCACTCAGGTTGGGTGGTAAGGCCAACCTGTAGGCTACTTTATTCACCTTTTCTAAATCTCAAAAGGTCCAATAAATATGGGCCTTAACTTGTTTCGTTTGGCAAAACGAACCACTCCTTGACGGAGACATTTACAAGAATACTATCTTTAATGTCGAATCTCAGTTCCGTTCTTCTTTCGTCCGTGTAAGCCTTCTGTCTGTCTTGAATTTCCTTGATTTGCTGATGAACAAGCTCGATCTTCTAGACTGCTACCGGGACCATTTTAGGTCCAAGTATCCTTCTCTCTCTAACTTCGTCCCAATACAAGGGCGATCTATACATCCTTCTGATCTGGGCTTTATAAGGGCTATGTTGATCGATGATTGGTAGCTGTTGTTGTACGCAACTTTTATCAATTACAGTAGTTCCTCCCAGCTGCTTCTTTGATCGATGACTACTCCTCTAGGCATGTCTTCTAGAATCTGAATAGTCCTCTCGGACTGGCCATTCATCTGAGGATGAAATGCCGTGCTGAAATTGAGCTTTGACCTCATTGCCTCTTGTATACTCCTCCAAAATCTTGACATAAATCTCGTATCATGATCCGATATAATCGAGACCGGCACATCGTGCAATATGTACAAATTTCCTATCATACATCTGGGCTAATTGATCTAGCCCATGATAACAGCAATGAGAGGTGTTGCTTTTGATAATCGATTCACGATTACCCAACTAGCGGTATTCCACCACTTAGACTTTGGTAATCCTACCACAAAGCCTATACTACTAAGATCATACTTCCATTCAAGAATTTCTATGGGTTGGAGCAACCAGAAGGTTTTTGATGCAAGGCTCCACATGTTGACAAATCGACACCTTTCTACGAAGGTGGCTACTTTTCTCTTCATGTTATTCTGCTAGAAGTTCTTTTTGAGGTCTTGATACATCTTGGTGCTTCCGGGATGTGCTGTATGTGGCGTGTCATGTGCCTTGCACATGATTTCCTCATTTAGCTCTTTCTTGCTTGGCACACAAAGCTTTTCTTTGAATAAGAGCGCTTAATCGGCGGCTTCTGCGAAGTCTTGCGAGCCATCTAATCGTGCTTCTAGGCTTTTCTTCTCGAGAAACTCATTTCATTTCCAAACCTTAACTATCTTTTGTCTCGGGTCAGGATGAGCGACTATCGCGGCGATTTACTTAATTGATTGCAGGTGGTGTTAGCACCTCGATCCTTAACTTCTTGAATTCCTTATCGAAGCTTCTTCTTAACTTGAGCGAGTCCTAACTCTCCCTTCTCCTTCCTACTTAGGGCATCAACTACCACATTTGCCTTACCTGGGTGGTAGCGAGTCGTGCGGTCATAATCCTTTACAAGTCCTAGCCATCTTCTCTGCCTTATGCTAAGATCCTCTTGCTTGAAGAAATACTTTAGGCTCTTGTGATCCTGAGAAGAGTCTTACACTTGGCTCCGTAGTGATAGTGCCTCCAAATCTTTAGCGCAAAAACAACCGCTGCTAGTTCTAAATCATGCGTGAGGTAGTTCTACTTGTGATTCTTAAGCTGCCTTAAAGCATAAATGATCACCCTTCCTCTCTTCTTCAACACGCATCCTAATCCTTTTCTCGACGCATAAGCATAAACCACGAAATCTTCATTTTCTTCCGAAATGGCCAATCATCGGGCTTGTGGTTAACATCTTCTTTCTTGAAATTTTCCTCGCACTCGGGTGTCTACCTAAACTTGAAGTCCTTTCTCAATACTCGCGTCATAGCCTTAGCTATTGACGAGAATCCTTCGATGAATCTATGATAGAATCCCGCGAGTCCTAGAAAACTTCCTATCTCATTCATGTTCCTTGGAGACTTCGAGTTGCTTGCAGTTTCAATCTTAGCTGGATCTACTTTGATTCCTTCTACTGAAACCATGTGACCTAGAAACATAACTTCTTTAAGCCAGAACTCACACTTACTAAACTTAGCGTAAAGCCTTTCTCCTCTTTTACTTCTCCAGCACCACCCTTAGGTGCTCTTGATGCTCCTCTTTGTCCTTCTAATAGATGAGGATATCATCTATGAAAACTAGCGCAAACTTATCTAGATACGGGTAAAATCCCGGTTCATTAAATCCATGAACACTGTGGGGCGTTGGTCGATCCGAATGGCATTACCACACACTCGTAATGCCCAAAGCGAGTCCTAAAAGCAGTATTAGGAATATCCTCCTTTCAGATCTTCAGCTGATGATACCCAGATCTTAAGTCTATCCTTGAGAAGACACTTGCTCCCTTAAGCTTGATCAAAGAGATCATCTATTCTTGGGTGAGGGTATCGATTCTTGATGGTCAGCTTATTAAGCCTTCTATAGTCGGTGCACATTCTCAATGTGCCATCCTTATTCTTCGCAAACAAGATTGGAACTTTCCGAGGCGACAACTAGGTTGGATAAAACCTAGGTCTAATAACTCTTGCAGTTGAACCTTGAGTCCTTGCGACTCCTTAGGTGCCACTCTGTAAGGGGCTTTTGACTGGTGCAGCTCCTGGTTCTAAACCGATAGTGGATTTCACTTGTCTTTATGGTGGTAGTTCTGATAGCTCCTTTTGGAAATACGTCTTCAAAATTTTCTTGTGCCTGGAACGCCTTCTATTGCAAACTCCCTTTCTTCCTTCTTCGTCGCAACCGCTTTTCAATGGTATTCTGACTTTATAACCTCTGCTGGAGATCACCGTCACTTGCAGGCATAAAGATCGCATGACTGGACCTTGAACGTAAGCTCAGAACTTATTTGATGTCATTCCTCAGATTGCCTCTTAATACTGGACGAGCTGAAAGATCACTTTTAGAGATTCACGTCCTACTAGAAGGGCACTAGCTATCATACTTAGATTCTTCTTCCTATCGGGACTATTCCCTCTTATTCTTCCAAAGGAATATTGCTTTATACTATCTGCTCTAATCAAGGATCCACACTCGAGCTCTATGAGTGGGAGCAAAACAAAATGGTTGCCTCTGAGTGAGGACTTTATCTTGATCAATAATTCTTTAACAAGTTCCAAAAGCTGGAAAAGATATAACATTAGGTTATTTATACTAGAAACATTACCTTTTCAGAGGACTTATAAACTCAAAAGGGGTTTTTGCGTGTAGCAACGTATGGGAGACAATCGATGATTAACAACTGAGAATTGTATTGAATATTTGCAAAGGCGTCAGCATATCTTTGACAAGAGAATGCTATCACTGATTCTGGATGATTAAAGAAGTATCATCAAAAGATTATAATTTGTCCAAAACGATATTGAAGAAATTCAATTAATATAAAGCTGTTGAAAGGTGATTGTTTTAATTGATACGAGAATGAATGAATAGACTCATCAAAACTTCTTATCTTACTGAAACTTTTAATCTACCACTTTTAAGTCTATCTGCTTAACGATCTTCTTCAGGTTCTTTCTCTTTCTTTCCTTGATCTTTACGTATATTCTTCTTTACTAGGTTGCTATGAAATAGCATGAGTCAGTTGGCCTTCAATTAGCTACACTTGGCTAGAAAAGGTGACATACGGGAATCACTTTCAGCTATTAGAAGGGATACAACAATCGACATGATCTATACGCATTTTCTTCTCGTCTGAAACCACTAATGAGGGTTATGCCTTGATAACTGGTTGAACTCTTGATCGTACGTTGACAACGTCTTCTTTTCTTGCTTCTAGCTCCAGATCTCTACCTCCTTTGCCTTATGAACAGTTCGGGATATACTTCTGATATAACTCGTACTTGAAACCTTCCTAATCATACTATGCTTACTGCCTCAAATTTATCATCCTTCAAACGGATTCCTACCTGAAGTTCGTATTCATAAAAGAGCACAACCTAATTTCTCATCTTCCGATCAGATTATAAAATTGAAAATTCACTTCTAAGGAATAACCCATTTCTCGACTTTCATCGGGTCTCCTAGACTATTAGAACGGAAAGGTTGTGTTTGAGAAACACATTCTTGGCTCTTGAGTCGCGGTTCAGGACTTGCTTGTTTGCGGCCTCATTCTCTCGGCTTGATTTCTTCTCGACGACATTCTAAAGAATCCTACATATTAGCGATGCTCGCTTGAATTTGCACGAAACAAAATAAAATGCCTTTCGATAAGGTCTTTAGATTACGTAGGATAGATCAAGCAAAGCGGGAAAATTACCTCATAAGAGGACTTTTGGCATAAATAAGAAAGAGGTTCTTGTTACATCCGAAAATAGGGCTACCCTTGGAGAATTACTGCTGCTATCAAAATCTAAAAGGTTGGTTAATACATTTTCAGAATAAGATCTGGATTCAAGCGGATAAACGGTCAACAGGTCAGCAAGGTGTTCTAACAACAACACCTCATTTACCTACTTCTAAAGCTTAACTATATGCTGGGTCCCCTTCTTCCCCATCTTTATCTGTCTCTTGTACCTCGAACTTGAATTTCCTTAAGCTTCCTTCGGAGAACTGATGGGGCATTCGTTGTCCCAGACTCTGAGGGGCAACTGGTTGATAATCAAGGGCCCACTGGTGCATTCTGGAGGACAAAGACTCGATGTCCTGGACGATCAAGGGTCTTGCTTCTAAGGTTCTTCAGCACATGGACACGGTGCTTGAAATTCAGGGGGACTGTTCAGAGTCGCCCTTTGCAGTTCTGGTTCCGTTACGGATGAGGGATTTTGCTCGGCTAGAGCATTCATGTGGCCATACTTTAACTCCCAAAGAGCCATCAAAGCTGAAGAGAATTCTGTCAGGTTCCCGATTACAACATGCGTCTCGGGATCACGGGTGATGGTGCTTTGCAGAATGCGGTACATTGCTGGCCTCTCAGCGGCTGGTGCTTGCTCACACATGCGGATGCATGTTTCCAAGTCGGATACCTTTCCAGGCGTTCCTCCAAAGTCGTTCATTTCTTGAACGGGGCGGAAAAGAGGCACATTATTCCTAGCAATCGAACGACGCTTAACCATCTAGAAATATGAAGCTTAATCAGTCTAGATTATAAAAGAGAGATCTATGGTTCTCCTGAGATCATGCTATCATTTAGATTCAGACCACTTATCTTGCATGCATAGATCCTTTTTGCAGTTGACTTTTACAGAAATTTTGGTGCCCAAGTCTTTGATCATAAACTTTACCTTTTCCTTTAAAACAAAAATTCGAGAATGAATCAACCCTTTTCTTTTAAATCTAGAACTCTTCTTCGAAACTTTTATCTTTTGTTAAGATATATGTTTAAAAAGATAAGTTTTTAAACACTTTTCTTTGTGATCAAGAACTTCTTTCACAACCCTTTTTCCTCTGAAAATCATTTTACCCGAATACTTTTTACTTGGAATTTCATTATCAAGATTTTCCCCTTATCCATAAAAGAGGCATGCTTGCTCAAATCTCTTCGGTTCCGATAGTCAAAAATTATAAATTCAAAATCTAAAATTTCTATACTAATATACCTCGATTTTTGTTGAAGATACGAGGGTGATGGCGAGCTGTGAGTTGCTGCTGTAACTTATCACGAAGCAATTCATATGCACATAAACACTTAGCTTTAACTTAAACAAAGAGTCAGGTCTGCAGAGTTGCAAGCCTGCTCTGATACCAACTGTAACAGCCCAGTCCCGAGATAGGGATTAATGAATGGGGACGGGGTGTTATTAAGGGATTTAACGAGTAAATTCAGAAGATTAATGAAGTAGTTTAAGAATAAATGTACACTTTGAAGATAGTTGACGATACTCGGGTTTACTTGATTAAGAAGGACACATGCCTTAGCGGAATAAAATGGCTAACTAATCAGATACCAACAAGCATAGACTCTTTTATAGGTGAAAGGAAATCATACTCGGAAAGCGGAAATAAACTTAATATGCATCTTATATATATGTAACCGTCTAGGAATATTCTTAGAATCTCGAATAACCATAATAGAACCTTGAACGAAATTTAGAAAGAGTTAATCAGAGTAGCAGAACACATAGTGGGATTTCAAAGAAACTTATATAATAGCAAAACAATCTTGACAGCCAACCCACAACCACATCCACCATCATCCTCGGCATCTTAACCTGAAAACATTTGAAAAAGAGGGCGTGAGCACTAATGTACTCAGTGGGTTTTTTTAATGAAAGCTTCTTTAATAACTTGAGAAATATCCAACAATGAACTGGCGGTATATGGAGAGCAAAACGCAAAAGCCCTCTCCATATCCGAAAAACCTTTTCTTTACTTTTGGGCCCAACCTTGGCTCAAACCTGTCGTCAACTGTACTCTTAGGCATGCCATAGGATAGTAGAGGGATTACCTCAAATATACGAACGAGTTTGCGTGGGAAAAACCCAGCAGTGACTCCCTTAATGATTCCGAGCTCATATCCTGCTTAAGTGAAAAGCTAAGTTCCTTCTCTCTCTATACCAAGCTTAGAACTATGTCTAATGCTAATACCTTATTACTGCATGATCTCGGCCTACAAAGGGTTAAAGCTACCCTAACAAGGCAATCCTTAATCCTTAACTATACGAGCTTCAACAAGCATAAGCATTCAAATACGAGAAAATGAACGCGGATAAACATCGATTGCAATTAAAGCAATTCTAAACACCTCATGCTAGCATATATTGTAAATAAACAATTCTAGCATATCTAAACATACTTGAGAGCTCACTTAACTTATACTAACTTCCTTTACTTTATCTAACTCAAATAACAATTCAACATAATCATGCATATAACTTCTTTTATTCATTTCCTTTCCTTGTACAGAGATCAATCAGGCTGAGCAAAAATACTTTATTGGATATCTCATTTGCCCTAATATGCTTCTAGAGCTTATTAGCTCAAACTTTAGATGAGTATAGATTTACCCACCTCGATTACTGGATAGAAGATGAAGCAACGAGCAGAAGATCCTTCTCCGATTTCCTATGAGGCTCTCTTCCTCCTACAAAAGTCGAATCATCAACTTAGCGACCTCCTTTGAGGGAATTGACTATCTAAAGCGAGAAATAAAGGCATTTTACTCGAAGACTAAAATCTAAGATTTATTTACAGATTGCACGACTTTACGACTTTATAAATTTCGAGAAGAATTTATTTAAAGAACATCTCGACTTGATTTCCCAATTTTTAGACAAAGAATAACTTGAATGGATTACTCGAAATAAATTGAGAATATCTTGATTGCTTCTCTAAAATTTAACTTGAAAATAACTTGGAAATAACACGACTTGAAAACTCGAAAAGATGGAAAAATCAGCGTCGGATGACACGGGGGGGCATCGCGCGCCGGCGGCACCCCGCGCGCCCGCGGGGTTCTGGGCCGAGAGGGATGTCGCGCGGCCGCGCACCCCCCGCGGTCGCGGGACCTGGTTTCTCTCTCTTCTTGGGTGATCTTCAACTGGGTTCTTCGTGTTCGTTGATTCTTTCGACGAACACGAAGAACACTTAACCCGAAATTTCTTAAAAACAACGTACTTGAATTTATCATGCAATAACATGCCTTAACTTAAAAAGAATTTCGGCATTATAACGGTATAAACACGATAATCCTCTTTAAATATTTAGAATAACAATGAAATCTCTAAATATAGCTTGAACGGAATTTAAACGGAATAAACGAGGCTAATCTCAAGAATAATAACGACATGAATAACGCGAGAAATATAACGTAACGTTATTAACTTGGAACTTCAATAAAAACTGAAATATAACTTAGACGGAAGGTAAACGAGCAATAATGAAAAACACGAGGAACGTAAAGAACGGAAAGTAAATGCGGAATTTAAAGACGGAAAAAGAAATGGAGATCGAGACCGACGAACAAGAATGGACGGGGTTAGGTGCGTCGAAGGAAGGTGGCTAGCTCGGCGTCTCGTCGAGTTGCAACGGCGGCAGAGCTGCCCGCTACAACCTAACGGCGCCCCTAGCACCTTCCCTCACCGCATCCCTTCCACGCCACTCTGCTCGTCGTCTTGAAGAACACTCACGAAGAACACTTTTACTTTGACAGAACCTTATCGGCTTTCAAAGCTTCTCACCCTCTCGATTTAGAAGTGAAATAGATGACAAATGAGCAATGAAAGCTAAAGGGGTGGCCTTGTATTTATAGGAAAAGCTTTGGCTTCCAAGGGAAGCCACTTCAGTGCAAGGATACTGCAAAAGTTACCCCGGGTTCGGTTAAAAGCTGCTTTATTCGATGTCGAGGTCCAAATGACCTCAGACACGAAATCTAAAAATACCGGGAGACTCGTTGGCTCGAATACTAGTGAACCAACATGATTCTTAAAAAAGACGGGGTCGTCTGAAGAAAGACGAGCAAAGATTCTCTTTTTAGAATTGCTTTTTACTATTCACTCAGACTGACAGATTTTACTCCCGAGCGTTCGATTGACCTCAGAATGGTAATTCGTGAACGCCAACGGAATCCTTAGGTCATTTCCCATAAGAGGGGCCTGACAGAACTAGACTCGGATCAACGAGGAGGATTTCGTAAATTTCTCAAAACACGAACGCACGCAAAAGTTACTATTCATTCATCCTTAAAATACGTTTTTCATCACCGGGAACTCAATTGACTTTAGAATTAAAATCCGAAAACACCGGCATACTCCTTGAGTTAAAACCTTTCTAACGAGACCACAAATGGTCATGAAAGAATTTAGATCAATTTTTCTGAAAAGATGATTTTCACGAAAACTGACCCTTAAAGTCGTGACTGACATCTGACCTCAATTATCCTTAATTAATTTTATTCCTTGACTTCTTAATTATCATTAAGAATCCTCTAAACCTTAATTAAAAATCTGGGGTGTTACACAGTGATCATGAGGAGACTTGAGTTGATCGAGAATGCCCAGTTCCAGACCAATGAAAAACTGACCCGAATTGAAGCATCCCTGAAGGCTTATTTCAAACATGTTGGGTTCTCCTACTGTGATACCCCGACCCTTTTGCTAAATTATAAATTATAATTTTAGTAAATGATTTTGAATTAATATTGTTGAATATTAATCATGTGAGTATATTTGTATGTTATGCCGTTGTTTTATTGCAGGTTGTCTCACTCGAGCCGATACGTCACAGCACAATGATGTTATACTGAGTGTATAACACAGTTTGAATTTTAATACTAAAGTGTCGAGTTATATGATAATGAATGCGTGTTATTGCATTGAGTTTTGTTTGCCAAAACCTTGAACACCCTAACACTGAGTTGATCAGGGGTCTCGCTGTGTATTAAAAGTGCTTTGAAAATTTAAAGGAAAATGGAGTGGTTTAAGTCCGGGAGTCGTTTAAAGTAAGGGGGATGATTTTGGCATGTCGAGCGCCCGCGAGGAGGTGCGCGTCCGCGGGGCCGTGCGCGGTCGCGGGAGACTGCGCGCCCGCGGGGCTGGCGAGAGACGCGCACCCGCAGGGGCTGCGCGCTCGCGGGGAGCATGGGCCGAGAACATGGTCGCGCGGTCGCGGGGGTTGCGCGGTCGCGCGGGTCCGGGGATTTTCTACCTATAAATACAACACTTATTCATTTCCTCCTCATTTCCTTTCCATATGGGCGATTTTTCCTCTCCATTTCTCTCTACAAATCCTTCATCTTTTGAAGTAGATTCTTCCATCATCATCCATCAAAAAAGGTAACCTCTACACCTCTCCTTCTTGGGGATTAAACACCCATTTCTTGTTGCTTTGAAAACTAGGGTTTTGTTATCCAAATTTGAGGATTTTCGATTTTGTTGATCTTCTTGCTTTGACATCTCAAACATATGGTTTATTTACCTCCTTGAGGCTATATGTGAAGTTATATCGAATTCCTATGGTTCATTGTTGCTAGGGTTTGGATTTTTTCCCTAATTTCCCTTTTGTTTTGTTGATAATTGTATGAAGATGTTATGAGGGTTGTATGGGGTTGAGTTTTATGTATGTTAGAGCCCTAGGGTGAAGGTGTTTGGTATTTGAAATGTTGGGTCTAAAGGATTTAAAATGAGTCATGAGCATGTGGTTTAAAATATGTGCCCGTAATGTGTTCGATCAAATGCTTCAAAGAGCTTTAATGTGTATTTTGAGTCAAAAATCATAGTATGAGCTTGTTTATCCATGGTTGTGCATGTGGAAATGTTTAAAGACCTTTAAAGCAAAGTATAGCATGAGTTTGGTCTAAATTATGATTTAATTAAATAACTCGACGTCTAAAATGAAAAGAGAATTGAAAGGTGCTAGGTGACGTGTTGGGGCTCGAGAAGGACAACTTGTGCACGGCAAAGGAGTATTTCAAGGATAAAAGGATTCAAAAGCGTCTCTTAAGGTGGGATAACTTTAAAATGTGAACACGTGTAAGGTTATAGTTACTGTTGTGCTTTGATTGTATATGTATGAAGGGTCTTCGGACCAGTGAATGAAAGAGATCCTTCAGGGTCGACAAAGAGACCCTTCGGGGCAGAGATCCTTTGGGATCGAACATAGACCTGTTAATGTCCTCCCTGGGGGGTAGGATATCTGCGGGCATCCCTACAGGGATAAAGATGTTCATTAACGGGGGCATCATGATGTTTAGACCCTACGGGATTGAGACTGGTCTCCACAAAGTAAAGAAAAGTCCATATGTTATATTTTCACTTGTGCAATTAGCTATAACTGTTTATAGTGTTCCCCACTGAGTATGTTGTTAAATACTCACCCCATTCATTCAATGAATTTCAGGTTGAGGAGTCGAGGCCGGAGTAAGGGCGTTGTGAACACAAGAGAACCCCACAAGCTTGTGTTTATCTTTTGCATGCTCTTCTTTTGATAACACTCACATTATTATTGTTATTATTACATTGATCACTCTTTTGCCTTACGATCGATGATTATTAGGGATGGGAATAGCCCGATCTTTTGTAGGCTATGATGTATATAACATGATATTATGTAGAACAACTTAAAGGCGGGTCGTTTGACCTTGGAGCCTTCTATGTGCGAATGATGTCGATAAAACCCCACAATACACTTGCCCGTGTACTAGAATAATCAACTAGTTTAGAATAGAGAATAGAATTTCAATGTCCCCACAATACACTTGGATTCTATTCTCTATTCAATGAATTTCAGGTTGAGGAGTCGAGGTCGGGGTAGGAGCGTTGTGAACACAAGAGAACCCCACAAGCTTGTGTTTATCTTTTGCATGCTCTACTTTTGAAAGTACTCACATTATTATTATTATTATTATTATTATTATTATTATTATTATTATTATTATTATTATTATTACATTGATCACTCTTTTTGCCTTATGATCAATGATTATTAGGGATGGGGATAGCCCGATCTTTTGTAGGTTATGATGTATATAACTTGAGATTATGCAAAACAATTTAAAGGTGGGTCGTTCGACCTTGGAGCCTATTATGTATGAAGTACGTTGTTGAACCCCTGTGCTATGTGCGTTAATTTAGGGTGTTAGACGGGCGGGTTGAGTAAGACCTATGAGCCCGATAGGTTAGATGATTGTGTGATTTGTGGATGGGTTTACACGATGCTTCTACTTAACACCATGTCGTGTGACAAAATAGATATGATAGATTGCATGCTTTAATTGCGAAAAATTCATATTTGCTAGGTGTTTGCTAATAGTTGCGTCATCATCTTCTCCATTTTGCTGAACAACTGATCAATTTTTACCTCAGATTCCGGTGTGTATGTCGATTTTCCCATTGCAGCTGCTTGCGATCTATTGTATACATCTTATTTGGTTTCTTCAGCCATCTCCCCGATCAGTTGAATAGCTTCATCTGCTTTTTTGTTTAGTATGGATCCCCCACATACTGCATTGAGTAGGTTCCGATCTTCCACCCTTAAGCCTAAGACAAAGTACTGGACTAAATCATGTGCTAGTATCTAATGATGTGGGCATTTTGCGAGCATCTGCTTGAAATGTCCTCAATAATCATAGAAGCTTTCATTTGCTCTGGCCTTGGCTGTTGAAATCTTTGTCTGCATGGCTTGAACTCGTGTGGTGGGAAAATACTTCTCCAGAAATCGTTCTTGCAACTGATTCCAAGTTGTTACACTTCCCGCTGGAATGGTGGAGAGCCATTCACGAGCTCCATCCTACAAGGTAAAGGAAAAAGATAGTAAGCGTATGTATTCAAACATATTTCTTGTGTTATTTCGTTAAGTGCTGCAAGCCATTTCAAAGTCCTGTAGGTGCCTCTGTGGGTCTTTTCCAGGATGGTCGTGAAATTTAGGTAAGATTGAGATGAAATTCAATCTCAACTCCCACTTCTCGACCAGATGCGGTAGTGTGATTCCAGATGGCCGCATGTTCATGTCTTGTGGAAAGATGAGTTTCCTCAATATAGGTTAAGGTAGTAGTGGTGGAGGTGGTGGTATTCTTTCTGTCTTTTCCTCGCTTTCAGATTCAAAAAAGAATGGGTTGTATTTTTCTTCGTGTGTACTGCTGGTGTTGCTCTCTCCCTCAGATATTTGGCTTCCCTTTGAGGTCTCAGATAGTGTGCTTAGGTTTATGGTCGTTTCTAGGCTTCTCCTTGCTTGTGCCCACCTTCTCCGTGCAATTTTCTCTATCTCTGGATCGTAGACTAGTTCTCCTACGCGGTTAGTGCATACCATAAACAAGGCTAAACGAGGAAGAATAGGATAGAAAAAGTGCTCTTATACTCCCCAGCAATGGCGCTAAATTTTGACACGCTGTCGTTTAGCGTGAAAAATTACACATGTGGGCAAAGCCCAACAAATGCTTGAATGTGCCTTCAACAACTTAGTATAGCTAGGAAGCGGATATCATCCCACAAGGAGTGTTCAACTCTTCCATCCTAATGCGTATCCTTTTGGAACTTTGAGAGAATTACTGTCACTAATTCGTTCATGTAACTTGACAATAAACAAAACTAAAATTTAAACTGAATCAAATAATAATTAAATCATGTTCAAGTCGAGTGCGAATTTGGACCGAGCTAATGTATGCAATCCCGGGCACAAACACATAGATACCTCGTTTAGACCGTTTGGTTATAAGGAGTCAGTATGGTCACCTTACACCCCTCCAATTCCTTCTTACTGTATACGCTAAGAGCGATACGGTCGGTGACTCTTAGTCCCTAACTATCCAAGACCCAACGAATAGAGTCATGCAAAGGGTTTGCAAGGATAGCAGCATTCGATCGGAGGAACCCAACGCTGGTATATGGGACCCCTTTGGCATTGTGCCTGTATCCACCTATACTTCAATCTTCGGGTTTCGTTGACTCTAGGCTTCGTCACCCGGTTTATCAATTAGTGGCTCATCAGGGTTCAACTATCCTTACTTCCATCCTGACTTACAATAAAAACGGTTTAACTATGAGTGGCCAGCCACATAGCCTCGCCATTTCCATGTCATCGTTCTTCCCAAGTTGAAGTTGGGAATCATCTCAAGATGTATTATGCCCGATTAGCTTCATGCACACTCATTGCTCTCGATCCTTATCACACTCAACCCGAACACTACCTACTTCGCTAGAAAACATATTCATAAATAAAGTAAGAATAATTAAATAACTCATGATGAAGGCAAATAAACTAGATTAAACTTCTGGAACTGACTTCAGAAAAAAGGCAAAACCAATACAAGCATTAACTGAGGGCAAATCACCAACAGCTATGCTGAATATCCAGAACTGAAATACTAAAATATAAGTACGGAAATAACTTGAAACTGAAATTATATCTGCGTCCCCTAAAATAAAATATCTAGCAAGTATTTATAGTTGAGTTTTGAACTGCCACAAACAGCCCAGCCCAACCCACGCAGCAGCACGATCAGGTTGACTCGTTCTACTCCTCCATCATGGCATGCATGCGGATTTCTCAGCCTCTTCATCTCTCTCCTTATCTTCTTCTTTTTTCTTATTTCTCCCTTCTTCTCTATCTTTCCTTCCACAACCGAAGACTCTCTCACGTTCCGGAACAGTTGCTGACGTGGATCCAGGTTTTTAGAGTGAGTGGAGGCTGAACTTTCGCGCTGAGTTTGCGACAAACTCTCTAAGCTTCAGCTCCCTCCTTTATGCCCTCAATGCAGATGGCGTCTCAATTATGCCCATACTGGATCCTTTTGTGTTCCTTCCTCCCTGTTTCACTTTTACTCCAGACTAGACTCTTGACTCGATAAAAGGGACTAAAAATAATTAAAAGAACATAAATAAAATACATGAACTTGAGTCTGTATTAGCAGGCTCTAGCTAGTCTCGAGCGAGCTTTTCAAATCGATACCCGAGTGTCTCGCGAGTAGTTTGGCTCATTTACAGTTCTAGTTACAATCATGAATAAACATTAAATCTACATAGATATAAATTATTAATATATTTAATTAAACAAGGGATACTGATTTATATATTTATATATAATAAAATTTAATCAACTAATGTAGCTATTTTGTATTTTTTTTTAATATATAATATGCGTATTTTTGTAACTAATATAAACAAAATTCTAATGACAACCTAAAAATAGTCAAATCAAATATGAACTAGGGTTTAGTGGGATTTATCTAATCTTTCATCTTCCAAAAATGTAGATTAATCAGTGCTAATTAATCAAAAATATTTTGTCGAAATTTAGGTTTTTGTAAATTGAAACAAACAAATTTGTAAAAAAATTTCAAGTAAATTACGATTCAAAAATCGTGCAAAATTAAAAGACGGTTATTCTTCCGATCAAATGTGAGTGAAGTTGCTGCTACATCCCGCATTAATTAGGCAAATGACATAAAGTCCATGGAGTATGAAGAGACGTGTTGTGGAAGGAATTTACAGGAGGTTTGGGTCCAGCTTCGGAAATCAGCAATGGAATAGCAGCTTCAGTGTGTCAGAAGAAATGTGGTCCAGGTATCGTCCAAATGGATTAACAGATGGCCACATGTCGCCAGATTAAAAGGTCGGAGCAGTGCTCTAATACTAGGGTCGAATTTGCCACATGTTGTACTTAGTTGACCCAATTTTCAAAAGAAAAGTGTTCTCAATATTTATATGTTAACACTATGAATTTTGTATTCACAACTTTTATGTTTAAAATCAATCAGAATGCTTGCCAAGTTGGATATGTCATGTTCATCATGCTGAAAATTGAATACCGCTCGTGAAAGATAATGGGATCTCGCTCGAGGTGACAAATTCCATAAAAAGTTCCGACACATTTGAAAATATTAAAAAGTGATCAAAATCATATGATTCAATGTAGGTATTATTCCAAAGTAAGTATTTCTTGAACGTGCATAATAAATTAGGCAATATAATTTTTTTAGTAAAGAAAAATGGGTATTATAGTGATTGGTAGTGTGATCTTTTTTAAAGTGATTGCCATAAAAAATGAAATTAGATAGGAATGAGACCATAGTTTAAATGGATTCACACTTTTTATGATAGGTACATTATCGAATGAAATATCATTTTTTATATCATAAAATGAACTTTTTTTTAATTGAATAAATTGTAGTAACTAATACATTATCAGTATGCCAATAAAAAAAACATCTTCCGTTAATATGTGATTTGTTTCCTAATTTTGTTTTAGTTAATTATAATTTATTTATTTTTATTGAATTTTTTTATTCTATAGTATTTAACTAATGAATATATAATAATTTATATAGCTTAATAAAAAAATACTTTATAGAAAAATAGTTTATCATTTTGATTTTTTATTTGAATATATTAAATTCTATAAAATACATAATTATTTTTTATTATAATATATGTATATGGTATATTTATTTTGGCACCACTTTTTTCATTTTTCTTAAATAAAATTAAAAAAATACATCAAATTTTGATTTTAATATATATATATATATTATTTTATTTTGAAAATAAATAAATAATTATGGAAAATAATAATAAATTATTTAATCGAATTGTCAAATTATTTAACTGGATATGATAAAATAATATTATAAGATATGATTATATCTAAATAAATCATACATATATATACATATATATATATATATATATGTTAGAATTTGTCAAATACTGTGAAAAAATAAAACCACGTGGAAAGTTATATACAATGTTGTAGTTAGTGTCACTCACTTGATCGACAACATTGTCATAGGAATTTATAGAACAGTTTGCACGGAAATAACTTAATACAAGCAGAAAATAGCTTGTGAAAAACATCAACGTGCAGATAAAAGAGTTGATGTTGAAGCTAGTATAACCACTATGCCTTCAACACGCAGTAGAAATTTAAATCAACTTGCACGAAAGATAGTTTTAAATCACACACCTTCAGTATGTGATTGCCTCATGACAAAATTCACTAACATAAGTGAAATACAAAAACAATACAAGTGTTGTCTCGATTCACTCCCTTGAAAACATTGCATACAACATACAAGATATATGTCCTAGCTTCACTCACTTGAACAATCTCTCGAACAAATATTATCTAAACATATAGATAGAAACAACACGTCAATCTAAATCCTAAGACTCTCATATTTGACTATCTAACCTACACACAACTGAAACTCAGTTGATTGGGACGCTAGGCAGATGTCGGGAAAGATGTCTTGGAACTTCAAGACGACACTAGATGCAAGATTCAGAGCTTCTCACAAACCACGGTGATAACTTGCTTACACAAATGATTTTAAGGTTTAAGGAAACCTTAAATACTTCATCCATCTTGCTCCAGCAGTTGCTCCACGATCACAAGAGGTTTGGCATTGAATCAACCACATTCCACTTCTCATTGCTGTAGTGGACTTGAGATAATCGTCTTCTGCATTGCGATTCACACGTTCTTCAACATCGTATAATGGTGGCAGTTACTCTAGTGACCCACGATCTCTTGCAACAGTTAGTGTTCAAGAATAAGTGGTAACATCACGCCCCTAAAAATTCGGAACAGATTTTAACCAATTCAAAATCAAATAATATCCATGATTTAATTCATAATAAAATCAACAATAAATCCCTAAATACGTGGAAAATAAAATGTGATGAAAATCACAAAATAATTAGATTAATTTAAAATAAATTAATCCCAAATAATAGGAAAGAATAAGGTTAGGTTCCAGAGAGTTGTACTCGATGTCACGAGAATGACGGAACACATCAGATACAACATTGATTTTGATGTTATCAAACGAAGTGATAACATCAAGAACACATCATTGTCAACAATATATATATATAGGGGAGGGTTACAATGAAAACCCTACCTAGTGTAGGAACTAGGAACCCATCTCACACCATACAATCAATAAAGTTCTATGGTCAATATTTGATTAAAAGGAGTGGTGGCAATCCTGTAATATTTGAAAAAAAATTCGCGCGGGGGTATTAACGTAATTTGGTAATTCTTATAAAAATCACGGAGGATATTTGATAACATATCGTCATGCTAACAAAGTATTATCATTATGCTAACGAAGCGTTATATTTATGCTAATGAAAATTTTTCTCATATTGTTAACGAAAAATTAAATTCTAAAATGTAATTATAAATTCTAATAGGATGGAAATAAACAATAATTCAGATATAATAAACTTCAATGATCTAAAAATAGAATTAAATTCTAAAAATTAATTATAAACCTCAATTGGATGGAATAAATCATAATAACAATATAAATATAAAACACTGGCATAATGATATTATTTTATTAGCATTGCGAATAAACTATGTTAGCATATGACAATTCATCGTTAGCATAAGTTATAAACCATAAATGGATGAAGAAAACTCTAACTAATATATTCTAATTTGATGAAATAAATAATATATAATATTCAATTAGTAACTAAAACATAAAAATTAAATCATAAAAAATAATTATAAGTCATAATTGAAATGTAATAAATCATGATAATAATATAAGTATGCATAGTACGTTAACATTATGATGATCATTCATTAGCACAATAAATGCAATATGTTAGCATATAACAAATGTTTCGTCAGCATACGTAATCAACTTATCATAATGCTGATGAACCATTATTTAAAAGCTAACGAAAGTATTTTCGCGCTGAACACGATTAAAAATTTATATTTTATATTTTTTGTCTATATTTATTTGAACAAAGATATCCATGACTGATCTTGAATTAAAGAGTATGAAAAGATCTTTAATTTGGTATATTATTTGCGTTGATCCGATTTGAAACGAGTGAGTTATGGTCGTTCAAAGTTCTTAGGATTTTTTTTTAAAAAAAAAGTGATGACATCAGCTTTTTATTGAAATTGGACAACTATACCTCCGCCTCCTTTTTTTTGCCTTGACTTGGACATTTAATCTCAGCCATTAGATCATCTAGGTGGACGGTATAAGATGAGTTCCTAGTTCCTACATCAGAAAAATGTGTATTTTTTATCCAACCCCTATATATTATTTTGTTAAATGAGAATAGTTAAACACATGGAATATGAGCGTAAATGTGTAATGATTAATTATTCTCTTATTTTTGGGAATGGTATTACCAAATTTTAAATAATATTAAATCGAAGTATTGAAAATGAACATAGGAATAATTATTTTATTTTTATTTCATTCAATTCCTTTATACAAATCCTATAAAAAAATGTAAAATAAAATAAAAGAACAACGAGGAAGAGGACCACAACGATAATATTAATAGTAGTATTAGTGCAGATTGCTAAATGCAAATGTCAGATAGTTTATTGAAATGTAATTATAATTTACTAGAATCTACCTATAGCCTATAAGCTATATATAAAAAGAAAATAATGTGTGTATATATATACATATATATATATACATATTGTGGTGACGATGTAAATTCATAAATTGAACTATGAAATTTTTTTATAGGAAGCTCAACTATTAATAAAATTGAAACTCAAGACCTTTCGCTAATATGCACACTTCTTCCAAATAAGACGTCATACACACAAATTTTAGCCCTATATGTAAAGGTCCGCATACATCTATAATTTTAATATTCAATATACTTTTGAAAACATTTTATTTTTTTCAAAATAATTTAATATATTTCGGCCCCCTACCCTACGTATAGAAGGTGTTTACTTTGTAAGATAAATTAAATAGATTAGATTAATAAAAATAATATATATATATATATATATATATATTGTGATGACGATGTAAATTCATAAATTGAACTATGAATTTTTTTTTATAGGGAGCTCAACTATTAATAAAATTGAAACTCAAGACCTTTCAATAATATGTATACTTCTTCCTAATAAGACGCCATACACACAAATTTTAGCCCTATATGTAAAGGTCCGCATACATTTATAATTTTAAGGCAAACACTTGCATGCATCATGATGCAAATAACACTATATGAGACGGGTCAGTCAAACCCGCTTTTGACCTAGTCAACACGAGTCAACCCGTTTTGACTGGGTCAACCTATAAAAAAAAATGTTCAAAGTGAGTACCAACCTTCCTATTAAAAAGTATCACAAAACATTTGAAAAGTACCATCTGTATCATTAAAAAGTAAGGGGTCTGCTAGTTATTTTATATAAGTTTATTTAGTTCAAATTCTGATTTTTTTTTTCAGTTTTTATATTGTATGTGTTGAGATTAATCTAAAACAATCATCATTCCAAAAATTTACAAAAGAAAGCAAAACACGAGTTTGGTAAAATAAAAAGTATCATGTGGTAAGCAGAAAAGTATCAAGTACGATAAAGAAAGGTATCAACCTGAGATTAATACTATCATCATTCCAACTACAATAAAAAGTACCATGTGCCACGTGGCACGCTTGCGTGGAGCCACGTGGCCGCCTGAAATAGGCGGAAATAACCCTTGTTGCACGCAAGTCCACCTCTAATTTTAATATTCAATATACTTTTGAAAACATTTTTTTTTCAAAATAATTTAATATATTTCGGCCCCTTACCCTACATGTAGAAGGTGTTTACTTTGTAAGATAAATTAAATAGATTATGTTAGAATTAGTTGTCCAAATCACTGAAAATAGAAACAGATTCGTAATGTCAAACTCAATGTTACAGATAGTATTTTCATTATCTTAACCAAGAATGCAGTGAATAAAAAAACACAAGTTTGCACGAAGATAAATTTTAAATCACACACAACACGTATGTGATTGCCACAGTGCGAAATTAAGCTTCCACAACCAAAAATAAAACAGTTGATAATGTCAGGAACCAATGTTCTCGACAAATCAACAAAAATACATGAATCCTAATCTAGTCTACCACCAAATTGAAATCAAAACTTCAAATTAACCTACCAATTAATTTGATTACAAACCAGCAACGATTCCAAATCCTAAATATCTTCTATCTAACCTAACTTGAACAACCTTTTCACATGAATTGGTTGAACAATGAAAACACAAAAAGGAAGAAGAAGAAATCGATAGAAATCTAGTTGCTAAGTTTGTGATTCGAGCTCTTAATCTTCTCACACACATCGGTGATATCTTCTCTGCTCGAATAACCTCTTCTAATGTGAATCATGCTCTTTAAATACATTCTTCATTTGAATCGGTTTGAAGGCCAAGTCATCTCTTCGAACGTGTGTTGAAATAACCGCCACCACTTCTATGAATTGGAGAGAAACCGCTCCTTGTTGTGGCTGGAAGTATAACCCACGTTCTACACCATTTACCTAGTATTTCCAACAAGTCATTTTCTGAAAAAGAAATCGATTAAATAAAAGATAACAAGAGACCTAAAAAATAAGTATTTCCAACAAGTCATTTTCTGAAAAAGAAATCGATTAAATAAAAGATAACAAGAGACCTAAAAAATAGGAGATAAGGTTTGACTTAATCAAACTCTATTTAAATATTAATATCTCAATCATATATATCCAATTATTTGTAATATAATTTTCGTGGATATATATGATTTAAGATATACAAAATAATATAATTTATTAAAAATAATAAATCCTAAAATCTAGGAAAGGATAAAATTATAAAACTTGAATGTCGCGGACAATGTTTGCGGGAGTTCAGTACAACATCAACTTCAACATTGAACTCGATGTCATACACCTCCTCACATATTAGATTAATAAAAATAATATATATATATATATATATATATTGTGATGACGATGTAAATTCATAAATTGAACTATGAAATTATTTTACAGGGAGCTCAACTATTAATAAAATTGAAACTCAAGACCTTTCAATAATATGCACACTTCTTCCTAATAAGACGCCATACACACAAATTTTAGCCCTATATGTAAAGGTTTGCATACATCTATAATTTTAATATTCAATATACTTTTGAAAACATTTTTTTTAAAATAATTTAATATATTTCGGCCCCCTACCCTACATGTAGAAGGCGTTTACTTTGTAGGATAAATTAAATAGATTAGATTAATAAAAATAATATAGAGTAATCCACCACATACTATATATGATGGATTGTATCATTTTAAAGTTCGAATCCTTTAAATACCCAATCACATATAGTGGTTGATCCAGACAAAAATTTTAGGAGGCATCTTTTTATTATGCATAAAAAAATCTACGTAAATAAATAAATATTAAGAACATATTATTGTATAAAAAATCATAAATTTAAATGAGATATAAATGAATGAATATTTCGTGCATTAAAATGATCTAAAAATTGACATATAAGGTTCTTTTTCCATCTCTTATTTAAATACTATCTTCATACTTGATATCAAATAGAAATATCAAACTCTTTAATCAATTTTCGTAACCCCGAATCACTAACAATATCAATAAGATTTAGTTCTACTTGTATTCGAAGTTGTTTGTCCATCAATTCATTAGCAATAGGTAAATGGCAAGATGAGAAAGATGCACCTCTACTAATTTTCTAAAAAAAAAAAAAAAAACTCTCCACATTCTATATTATATATATGTGATATAACAAATTGATAAAAATAATGACATTGAATCTTAATTTAAATAAAATAATATTAATATTATTAAATAAATAAAAATATTATAAATATAAGAAATCAATAGAAAAAAAAAATTACTTGTGAGCCCAAACCCACCAAAATTCATTCAACTAATATTTAATCACAAACACAACATATTTATATTTTAAAAAGAAATTATATAACTTATATATATAAAAAATTTTAAAAAAAGTTGGGAGGAAAGAAAGGGGCAAGTGCCTCCTGGCCCCCTACATCCGCCTGATCACATATATTATCAATCTAATCTATTTAATCTGTCATCCAAAGTATGTGCGGTGAAATGAAATAAATTACAAGTTAAATTAGAGGTTGGGATAAGTGTGATTTGGGGGGTGTTGAGGGAGCAGGCACAATTTTGGGGGTGGGGGGCACTACTACTGTGGTAGACTAGTAGTAGTAGAGCTTGTCTCAGATCGAGGTGCCTATCCTAAAATTGGAAGTTTACTTAAAATATTTAAATTTGGTGCCCATTTTATTTTCTCATACGATTTTAAAAATATATTTTTAATATTATAAATTTAATAATTTTGTAATTACAATACTATTCACATTTTCAATTAATTAAAATCATGTTATTTTTATATGATTGAAATCAACCGAATCCATGTTGGCTCTGACCAATTGAAAATTATACAATTATATCATGATTTACATCAATTTCAATTAATTGAAAATTTGAATAATATTGGTGTTACAAAAATTATTAATTTTTTTTTTTTACTCACACAACCGACCTGTGGTATTGAGGAGATTCGAACCCGTAACCTTTAGTCTCCAAGTAATCTCACTCCACCACTAGACTATCCCCACCGGGACACAAAAATTATTAAGGTTAGGCAAACACTTGCATGCATCATGATGCAAATAACACTATATGAGACGGGTCGGTCAAACCCGCTTTTGACCCGGTTAACGTGGGTCAACCCGCGCTTTGACCCGGTCAACGCGGGTCAACCCGCTTTGACTGGGTCAATCCATAAAAAAAAAACTGTTCAAAGTGAGTACCAACCTTCCTATTAAAAAGTATCACAAAACATTCGAAAAGTACCATCTGTATCATTAAAAAGTAAGAGGCCTGCTAGTTATTTTATACTAGTTTATTTAGTTCAAATTCTGATTTTTTTTTCAGTTTTTATATTGTATGTGTTGAGATTAATCTAAAACAATCATCATTCCAAGAATTTGCAAAGAAAAGCAAAACACGAGTTCGGTAAAATAAAAAGTACCATGTGGTAAGAAGAAAAGTATCAAGTAAGATAAAGACAGGTCAACCTGAGATTAATACTATCATCATTCCAACTACAATAAAAAGTACCATGTGGTAAGAAAAAAGGTATCAAGTATGATAAAAACAGGTATAAAAAAATTAAAAAATCGCAAAATAAAAGATGGGCACGTGGCACGCCAGCGTGGGGCCACGCGCCCGCCTGAAATAGCTGCACGGAAGGTTGTGTTGCACACAAGTGCAGCTCTTAAGTTTATATTACTAGAAGTACATTTTATAAATTGTGTGTGAAAAAACATAATCAGTTAAACGTTCGTGTATTTTAAGATAATTATTCCTTTAAAATTTTGTCAAACAGATCAAAGGCAATAATGTGATTTTGCCAATTTTTCATGTAGGATTTCACCATAAATGTGATGCTACTTCTTGTTTTTTTTTATATATATATTGGCAAAATATAATAAATGAATTAGGAATATCACTATACTCACACTCATCTAATATAATCTGTATGGGGAAATGTGTACTTACTGGATTTGCTAATGAGTGTTGTTATTTACACTATGAAATTTACTATTTGTACCATAAATTGAAAAAAACAGAAATGAAATAATTTTAAAGTTACTTAAATACCCTTTAAGTTTTCGAAAATTAATTGTGTTAAAGAAGATATAACACTAGTTTCCGAACCCGCTGAAGGTTATTCAAAAATTGATTTATGAACGTGTGTTGAAATTTTTTAAAATCGGTTGTATTCGAAAACCCGAGTTTCCGAACATGTTGAAGATGGTTCAGAAATTAGTTTTCGAACGAGTGTTAAGTTTTCGAACACAATTAATTTTACTTGTGTTATAAGATTCTTTTAGATAAAGAATAAAGGGTTAAGGGCCACATAACCCCCTTGACTATTGTCAAAGGGCCACATTGCCCCCTCCCCGACTATTTAGGCCACATAGCCCCTTCAACTATTAAAAGTGGTCCTCATAGCCCCCTCTTGTAAACACCGTTATAAACTCCGTTAAAATGCCAATTATTTACTGTAGTGAGTGAGTTACCATTAGATAAAAATTCATAAACCTCTCCAGCTTCCACTAATTTGTTTCAGGAAAAAAATTTCTTCCGCCGCACACATGATTTTCGCAGCCAAATTCCAACAATAATTTGAGTGGAAGCTAGTAAAAAGAAAAGGAAAAATTTACTTCTTGTGGTCCATCTGATCAAGTGTTGCCCACTAGCTAGGTTTGACTCCATCAAAAGGTATAGTCTTTAATTCATTCTTCAATTTTAACACAGAATGTTGTATAAACAATTAAGAAATTTGTTTGTTTGTTGTATTTTATGTAGTTCATCATTAAACTATTAGGAAACAATATTTTATTACTAATTTCGTTGATTTTATGTTTATGTATTCTGAATTTTCTAACATGTTGTTCTGTTTTTTTTTTTTTTTGGGGAGGAATTGGTGATAGATGGATACTGTGAATTTAGTATATAATTACAAGGGTAGATGGGTAGAATCTCCTAGTTTCTCATACATTGAGGGTGAGAGTAGTAAGGTAGAAAATCTAGACATAGATTTTCTATCTTTTACTCACATGGTGAAAAAGTATAGAGATGAATTTGGGATGTCTACTGTTACTAAGTTAATCTATCAACAACCTGGGTTAAATTCTAGAAATGGAATGGTTTTAATTGAAAATGATGCTGGGATTCGTTCGATGACAGAATTAATAAAAAATTTAAGTGTTGATGATGTTATCCATATTTACCCAGTAGAGGATGATGTAAAGAGCTCAACATATGTAGGAACTCAATCAAGTGCTTATATAGGGGGTGAGGGTGTTGTGCAAAAAGATGTTGATTGCAATGTAAGTGGATGGGTACGCACTTAATTCATGATAATGATCCACTCATGTCTCAAATAATGGAAGAATTAATTAATGGGGATATAGGTTTGAGTGAGCATGGGCATCTGCATCTGCAGGGTGATAATGGGAGAGATGAACTTATGCAAGGTGAACTTATGCAAGACGATAAGGGTAAAGGGGTTGTGTTAACTGATAGTGATTCCTCTAAAACGAGTATGGATAGTGATTATGAGGAAGATCTTTATGATAGTCAAGCTGAAGCAAATGACAAAAAACTATTTAGTCAAAGCCACAGAAAGGTAAAGTATGATATTGATGATAATAACCCACATTTTCTGCTAGGTATGACTTTTCATGATGCAAGTGAGGCTAGGCTTGCAATTGCTAGGTATAGTGTTGCTAAATGCACCCCTTTGAAGATAAGGCCGAACCAACAGAAAAGACTTAGGGCAAAATGTAAAGCAGATGGGTGTCCGTTTCATTTATTTATTTCCAAAGATGGTGACACTGGGGCTTTGATGGTTAAAAGAATCGATGATGAACATACTTGCTTGAGAGATTCTAAAAACAACTTAGCAAGTTACAAGTTTCTTGCTACAAAGTTTAAGGACACAATTTATAAGAATCCAAAAACTTCAATCAAAGACTTGATTGTTGATGCTGAAAAAAATATGAAATTGGTTGTGTCTAAGACCACATTCAAGAGGGCTAAAAGGATAGTTGTTAATGAGTTGGATGGTAGTTTTAAGAGGGAATATGCTTATCTTGGGGCCTATGTTGCAGCCATTACAAAGTCAAATCCAGGTAGCACTGCACACTTATAGTTATGTGAAAATTCAATGAAAGAGGGTAGATTTGTTTTTAAGAGAGTGTATATTTGCTTTGATGCTCTGAAAAAGGGTTGGAGGGCAGGTTGTAGACCCATTGTAGGCTTAGATGGTTGTCATCTAAAAGGTCAGGTTAGAGGACAAATTTTGGTTGCTGTTGGGAAAGATGGGAATGAGCAATTGTTTCCAATTGCATGGGCTGTCACAGGAGCGGAAAACAAAGACAATTGGATGTGGTTTTTGCAATTGTTAATCAAAGATCTTCAAATTGCCGATCATGGCAAAAAACGAAAAGAAAAAAAAAAAAAAAGGAAAGGAGAAGCAGGCGCCTTAATAAACAGACTGCAAGAGGAAAGTCGTCTCAGGTCTGTGAGGCATTTTCGCAAACAGTTTGCGTCAAGATGCATTTGAGCGAGAACGAGGGGATAGAAGGCAAAACCTTCGTGGTCACGGGCGGGCTGGGCTACGTGGGCACGGCCCTCTGCTTTGAGCTAGTCAGAAGAGGTGCCCGTCAAGTCCGGGCCTTTGACCTTCGGCCCGAATCACCATGGTCTCACGATCTCCGCCGTCACGGCATTCGTTGTATTCAAGGTTTGTTTCTTTCTTTCAAAATGTTACATTTGTCTGTGTCTATCGCAGCGTGGATCAAAATTTGATTTTTCTGCTACCAATTAAGAATGCTATTAGTTCTGTTCGTGCCATCGTAAGTTTGACTGAAATGCTTTTGATGTGTTTTACGTGATCGGATGGGGGGTTTTACATTAGTTTGATGCTATTATGTGTTAAGTGAAAGAATGAACATGTGGAGCTGCAGTTGGTGATTGGGAATTTCGAGCTAATTATGTTTATTACTGTTGAGCTATGTAAACTGGAAATTCCTTTCGTCATTAACGATTTTTGAACATATAAGAGATGAAAGATGTAAGATTTGATCTCGTCAGCGAATTTCAGATGATAAAAGCTGGCTGGATTTAATTTCCAATTAAAAGGATTTTAAAGATTTTTGGTTGATTGAGCAAATACAGATTACCTGCATTATCTTGATATTGCTCAAAATATAAATCATTCTTTCCCTTGTCATTATAAAAATTTTATTATAAATGCCACTGTTCACTCAGGGGATGTTTCTAAGAAAGAAGATGTTGAAAAGGCTTTGCAAGGGGCAGATTGTGTTTTTCACCTTGCTTCATATGGCATGTCTGGCAAAGAAATGCTTCAATTTGGCCTTGTCGATAAAATAAATATAAATGGAACCTGCCATGTCTTGGATGCTTGCCTGGAGCATGGGGTGAGCAGACTTGTTTATGTCAGCACGTATAATGTTGTATTTGGTGGACAAGAAATCGTAAATGGAAACGAGGCATTGCCTTACTTTCCTATTGATGACCATGTAGACCCATATGGCCGTAGCAAATCTATAGCAGAGCAGCTTGTTCTCAAGCACAATGGTCAACCCTTCAAGTAAGTTTTTATTTTTCTTAAAAAAAACAAATTATCCATGATACCTTTCCACTTCCCCCTTCCACACAAAAGAATGATCTCCCATCACAAGAAATGAAAGGGCAGTCCATTGGAAAATGGACAGAATTAATTTGTTGTTGTTAACCCACTCTGATTTTGTAAGATTGGATAAATGATACAGTTTTCATTTCATGAGGGGTTCATAAAAAATTCTTTTAACTCAATGGATGAAGTTGAAATTTGGTTCATTTCATTGCTGTACAGAAAAAGGAAAGGAAAATTATACTCCTGTGCAATCCGTCCTGCTGCTATATATGGACCAGGTGAAGAAAGGCACTTGCCTAGGATTATACAACTTGCGAAGTTGGGTCTTCTGCCATTCAAAATCGGTGAAATGAACGTGAAATCGGACTGGGTCTATGTTGATAATATTGTTCTGGCGATGCTCTTGGCTAGCATGGGCCTTTTGGATGATATTCCTGGGAGAGTAGGACTTCCTGTTGCTGCTGGCCAAGCCTACTTCATATCAGATGGTAAAAGTTGGTCTGCATGTTGATATGGCTTCTTTACTCTAAATTGGATCGAATCACAAGTAGTACTCGGATGTCTTCTTTAGATTTTTTGAAGTCTTGGCAAGAAATTCAGTAGATATAGAGTTCGTAGTTCATTGATGTTACCCTTGTTTCCTCTTAGAAGTCAATAATTTTACCTGTTTCCTTATAATTGGCAGGTTGTCCAGTCAACAGTTTTGAGTTCCTCCGGCAACTACTCGAAGGCTTGGACTACGACTTACCTAAATTGACATTGCCCGTCCCTCAAGCTCTTTTTCTAGGAAAGCTTTTCTGGGTGTTCTATTCACTCATGTATACCTGGCTTAGTCGGAGGTGGCTTCCTCAACCTCTGATCCTTCCTGCTGAAGTCTATAAGGTGCTACTCATAAGTTTCCCACTTCATATTATTTTATAGTTTTTCTTGCCTCAATCAAGTTGGTGTAGCATGTCCTCCAGGGAAAAAGGAAACTCATATAAAACAAAGATTCATCCCATCTTTTGCTCTTCCCAAAAGGAAACTCATAGTTAAGTGCGTATTGTGTGTATTGTGTGCTTTCGCTTTGCAGATACCAGTATGGTAATAACGCTTTCCGTACAGGAACCATCTTGATTCTTGTGTACAAATATCTGCTACTAATGTTTTAGGATATTTATATAGGTTTCATGATATATTCCATTCAACTTCTGCAATGAAAATGTATCAAATTGCTCAAATGCACATGATGTGAGCCTTGCAAAATGAGGGACAGAAGTGTTTTTCTTCTCTAAAATGAATTTTTAGGGAGAGTATGGGTCAATTATCTGCATTTCAACATCCATGTTGATGACATACATACTTCTTTCTTATTGGCAGGTTGGTGTGACCCATTACTTTTCGTTTCTCAAAGCGAAGGAGGAACTGGGCTATCGGCCCCTGGTTAGTCCTCAAGAGGGTATGGCTGCAACAATCGCATACTGGAAGGAGAGAAAAAGAAGAACATTGGATGGTCCAACCTTATCTGCATGGCTCTTCGTCGTGATAGGAATGTCGATACTATTCTGTGCAGCATTCTTGCCCGACTTTGGCCCTTTTCACCTGTGTCGAGCAATTAGCCTCTTCTTTCTACGCTCTATCACAGCGATACGATTAGTCTTCATGTTGGCTGTTGTCGCACATATCGGTGAGGGTGTCTACGCTTGGCAACTTGCAAGAAAATGCGATCCTGCAAATGCAAGAGGTTGGTTTTGGCAAACTGTTGTTTTGGGATTTTTTTCGTTGCGTTACCTACTCAGAAGAGCTGAAATGAAGCCAAATTAACCAAGTGGATTTCATTTTCATTTTCAACTGGAAGTAGATAGTCATTGGACTTACATTGATGGAAATGATTTCATTTTATTTGCGATTCTATGATATACAATCCTTACACAATGAATTGTGTTTGTTTCCCCCTCCCTACATGTTTTGACAAAATCGATGATTGATGGTTGTATGTAATGAGATAGTATAGAACTTCCCACAAATATGTCGAAACTAATACCATGCAAGCAGGTTTTGCAGACGATTAACAGAGAAATAAGTGTGCCAATAAAAAAATTGTGAAGCAGGCCAGAAGTTGCGACCAAATAGTAGATGACTAATAACAATATAAAGAAATCATGTTAAAGAACTAACTCCAAGTAACTATGAAGGCGACGGAAATCTGACGAGTCAGTCGACAAAGAACCCTAGCTAATTCTACAGGGCGCATAATATTAATAATACCTAAGCTAGATGCTACAATCGGGAGAAGATAGAGCTCGAGGTCCATATTCTGATGATAAAATTACAAATATATCATTTCCATGGCATGCTAGACAAGGCATGGGGGTTAGGGTGGTTATTGCAAGCACCGGAGCTCAGATTAGGCGGGCTGGCGGGCCCACCGGAGGATTCGCTGAACGTCCCTCGTGATGGCGAGCTGCTCGCGCCAGTGTTCACCTTTGGAGGAGCACAGAAAGGCTCCATATAATCTGCTGGTTTTGGTTCTTTCCGACCATCTGCTAAAAAGCTTCCGACTATTACCTGCAAATACAGAAATCCACTTTTAGAGGCTGGACTAACAAACATGGCCATATTCGTTGAAAATACACACAGATAGCAAATGCAATCAATCTCGCTTTACACCTTAGCATCAATGATAATTGTATTATTGCAACAGAAGACATTAAAGGGGCCGTGATGTTTTGTTAGGGTCAAATGACATTATAAGATGAAACGACGAACTAAGAAATTTGAGACCACCATTTATGATATCCGGACCGGCATAGCACAATCCAGAGTCTCCTACCGACAGCAAAAATGTTGAAGCTCCTAGCAGGTAAAAGTCAAAGTTTTCTCATTCAAGCCAATAGTGTTGATCATTTTGGCTTCATAGTTGAGTGATAATGATCATCAGAAAATGATAACATGTTTTAGCATCTCAAATCTGATGGAAATTGACCCGGCAAAAATTCAATCTTGCCATAAAGTAAGCTGAAGACATTTTTATATGTTATAGCATGCTCCATTCAAGGAGGAAGAACACCTTTTAATAGAGCAATCTACCTGGACAGGGGAAGCTGCGATTAGTAAACCCGCCACGCAACCACCAAAAACCCTTCCATCAGGTCCAGCTAATGTCGTGCTTAACCCACCAGTTCTGCTTTTATGGCCACCAACATCTGATAGCATAAATGATCCCGAAAGGGACAAGATGTCAAATCGCCCCTACATAAACAAAAATAATGGCATTAAAAAATATTGATCAATTAGATACAAGCCTTATGCCACAAGAAGAGTTTCTAATAACTTTTAGAGAAAGTAAAACTTAAATAGACAGAAGCTAATTGAGATTCTGATAAGCCTAGTCAGATTTGTCATCTCAAGTTAAACATGCAAGCAATGGCTGCCATTCCTAATTTGAAACCAGGCCCAATTTAATTAATTAGATGTTTATGATTAAAATGAACCTAGTAAACCAGTAAAAGGAGAAAAAAAAAAAGATAAAAATGTAGAAAACCTCAAAAGTTGCCGTTCCACCAGATGTTGCAGCTTGACGGAGAGTCACATTCGATATGACGCCATTTGCAGATAGGATACAAACAGCCCTTGGACCATTCTGAGAAAATGCCACTACTTTTGAGGACACATCCTGAAACACAGTAGCAAGCATTAATCAAAATATTATGATGCTGTCAGCTGCAAATCCATTGGCATTACTGAGTTCTAGTTCTATATGCATATCAAGACCTCCTTTCATGGAAAAATCCCAATCCAGACAAATCAAGAACAGAGAAAAAACCACTAAAACTGCATCACGCCCAATACTTTTGAAAAAATAGTAAAATGTGTGTTTGCATGAGTCGTGCTAGAAATCAGATGAAATTGTGTGTGATTTATGTGGTACTTAACGATTCAACACATTTTTTCAACTGACATGAACTCTGAGAATCTATAGAATGATTGTATATATTCTATTAAATTTTCAACCTCTCCAGCCTTCACATTGATTACATGAGGTATAAATCCAATTCCAGTTGAACCTGCAAGCACGACTTTGCGTAAGAATTTCAAGTCAAAAGAAGATAACAACAACGGTAGCAATCATGATGATAATGAAAAAGTAGAGGCAGCAAATGAATATGAAGAATGCCAAAATAAATAAATACATGCATATAAAAGAAAGCTCGACTACATAGTGCAAGTTTGCCCACTGCTATAAAAAGAAACTTTTGAGAAAGAAATACATCAAAACCGACATCTTGACCAGCACAAGTGAAAACATGGTAAAGTGAAAGAATATTTCCCAGAATAAAAGATAAAGGAAAAACAAAAAGAAACAATCAAATAAAATAAAATAAATTAAATGGGAAAAAAGAAAAGAAAAGAAACTTCTTGGCATTACAAATAGATGCAGCATTCACACTATATAATCAAGACAAAGCAAGTTTAAATGAACACAGCACAAGGGGTATCCAGGTAAATTCCATTCATTATCTTAGGATTCTTGATATTGACAGTGGTCAGATTAAGCAAATGACATTTTCTTCACAATACATAAACGTCATTCATCATAAAATAGCACTCTATATACATACATACATCCATACCTATTGGCAATTCTTGCACCAGATCAACTAAGATAAACTGAAACCCAAAAAAAAAAAAAAAAAAAAAAAGAACTCAAGTAACTGCCACATCTAAAAAGCATAGAAGATATGAAAAGAAAAGAAAAAAGAAGAGGTCAATTGGAATCCCAAGTGCATCGCCCATACTCACAGTAACACTCACAACATTCCCAATAATATTTCCTAGTCAAGTCAATGGCAACAAATATAATATATATCTATATAAAGAAACATTATTTTGGGCAAAGATCCGATCTTTCCAATCTAGATTCTTTAAATAACAGACCTATAGCTTCAATTTGCTTTTTCTTGTTGCTTGAACCAGGAGGCCTGCCTCTCGCCTTCTTGGCTGTGGGTGAGGCCGATCCCCCAATCGGCTGTTGGGACTCCGTTGCCAAAGAAAAGGTCTCCGACTGCTGCATTCCCACGCTCATTGGTTGCTGCTGGTGGCTAGAAGCCACTGTCATGGACATGCTGCCATCGGGCCCATATTTCCTCGGCCTACCCCTCTTTCGTTTTTGATCACCTGAGTTCAAATTCATTCCCTCTCCTGAGTTCAAATTCATTCCCTGTGGCTGGGTGCCACCAGGGACTGATTGAAAGGGAGATGACGCACCGACAGGTCTATAGGTGCCATCAGCAGCTGCATAGGGCACCCGCATTTGCTGATCCATCTGGGGCTGCACCGGCAATGGCACATTGAACTGCTCGCGGCTGTTCATCACGGCGGCTTCCGATACATCCGACATTTTGCCGGGTTCCAAAATTAACTGTGGTGACGGTTTCCAAAATTAGCCGAGGTAAAAATTGAACCAAAATTCAGAATTCGACAGCTGAAAAACTCGCGAAAAGAAAAACCAAAATTTAATTTCAAAATAAAGGAAAAACTGAAATTCAGTAAACGGAAGTGAAGAAGGAAGCTTTAAAAGGGAATGCCTTTGTGCAGTAAAAAATTGAATATCCAGCTGAATTCCACCAGATTTTCAAAGGGATCGAGCGAAAAACAACTGACGGAGCTCGAAATTGAACCCCGGAAAAGATAAATATTTTTTAAAAATTCCTAATTCTCACCAATTTACTGTAAATAATAAATACCCTAAAAATCACATAATAACGCATAAAATCAACAAAAATAGAGAAAAATTAGAAAAACTTACCAATAAATACAGAAAATTTTGTATGTCAGCCGAGAATTAAGTAGATCCAAACGCAAAGCTAGGGGATTTTTAGGGATTGTGGATACAGAAAAATAGGGTTTTTTTGCGAAGAAAAGCTTTTCTGTAATGTTAATTTATTTATAATTACGAGGGGCCGTCTTCGTTAAAAGTTTTTTTTTTCTTTTTTCTTTTACCTATTTTTGCATTAGATATAGAAAATAAGGAAGGAAGGTTAAAAAAATTACAAATTCACCATTACTATATATATGTATTATATGTATTTTCATACTCGCTCTTTTTAGCTGCATAATTGCGATTGACCCCCCCCCCCCCCCCCATTATTATTATTTTAATTTACGTGATAAACATTCAACATTATCATCTAAACATTATTATCTATTTAAGGTTTGAAACCAAGTTGTGTAAAATTTTAATTTCAGAGATTACGATAATCTTCATCGATTTGATTCATTTGAAAAATTTAAATATTGCTGCAAATTCCTTCGGAAAAAAATATGTGTGTAGGAAATATAAAAAAAATAATCATCAACATATATATTTTTTGTACTAATAAAATAACATATTGAACAAAAGTATGAAAAGAAACAAATAGCATAGATGGATAATAGTTTGAGATGAATCTAATCGCACACAAAGGTAATATTAAAACGTCATTTTATTTCCAAGTTTTATAAAATGTTTTTTTTAGTTATTATTTGTGGATAATTATATACCTTCAACCTCGTATCAGGGCATCAGCTATATACCTATATCTTGTTACATAAATAATTATTTTGTACTATCCTAGTTCTGGCTCAAGAGAGTAATCACTAAAAGAAAGTAAATTAAATAATATTTTCAAAAAATTGAGTATTTTAGGTGTTGGTATACCTTAAACTCAAAGTCCAACATTGAGTGTGATAAATTATTTAAGAAAATTATGTGTTTGCGTATCATACTTGCTCGCTTTGCTGCCTAAATACGATTAAATCTGTTTCAAAAGAGAAGAAAAGGATATTAATTGGCATAAAAAAAAGGATATTAATTGGCATAACAATTAAACAATAGGCAATTGTTTTTGCATCAAGTCATATGGAACACGCACTCTATTTCCCTAATTTTTTTTTTTAAAAAAAAGATCACATGGTTAGGATTTTTTTTCTTAGAAATACACATACCATTTATAACCATGTCAAACTCAAAAAAAAATGGTCTATTTGTTTGTCTATTACACTTTATTAAATAATAAAAAAAACAGAGAGAGATGACTTTGTTTTTTTGTTGGTAGAAGTCATTTTTGGTGCTCCTTTATTAGGGTACCCGCACAAAACCTGTGAGCCACCTTACTACAAAGTAATCTTTTTTTTTTCCTCCATACTTTATTTTGAACCTTCTGATTTTTCTATGGAATTAATGAAGATAGATGATATATTATAAATAATTTATTAATTTGGAAAATATAAAATTCAAGAATATTATCTAGCAGGGCCATTTTTTATTTTGGAAGAAAAATGAATAAATGTGTCGGTTTAGTCGCGATCGCAAACCGTAAATAAGTCCACTTTATCTTTCCCATGTACGTATGTAGGCAGTAGGTTCTTGAATGTTAAATTTGGTGTTATTTTTATTCATGCTTTATTTTTCTCCTCTACTTTAAAATTTATTTATTTATTTTGAGAAAATACTTTATAATTTAATTGGTGATTGTTTACTTGGTGATGAATGACTGAATGGTGATTTTGTTTTTTGAGATTTGAAGCCCATTGCTACAGGTGAAAAGGTATTGGGGCGTGGCGTAGATGGTGGTTTCATAAATTATCAGTTTTTTTCTTTCTTTTTTTTTGCATATATTACTAGTATATTTGTAGATGCTTTTTTGGTTTTTTTTTTATATCGAGGGTAACCCCCAACCGCTACCGTGGTGCGTACTGGATAAATAACACTTGACAGAGGCTCACAGCCGCTACCGTGGTGTGCACTGGGTAAATCACACTTGACAGAAGCTCACAACTGTTATCGTGATTTACATCTTTAGAACTCGTTACACTCTGAATTACAAAGAACACGAAAGGAGTAGAAGAGTAGAAACAATTACAAAAGACTGAAATAAAGAATTTAGAACAAATTGGAACTTGAAGCAGGTTCCGGCAAGCCGAGTCGAGGGGACCTCTCTCCGCAAGACAAATACGCCCCGATTAGTGCTCACGGTTAGGCGAACTGTCTCTCAAAGATGAAACGGTTTCGTCCTTCCGACAGTAGCACCACAAGTCCGGCAAAGCTCCAGCGAACTAGACAACGTCGAGAACTGGGAGTTATAGACTCTAAGAGAATTCTATGCAGACAATATGATACTAAACTTGTGCAAAATGTAGCATTTGAAGCATGCTAGAATGTCCTATTTATAGGCACATATCCACTGCAGGGGACAGCTAGGGTTTGAGGGCATTCAAACCAGATGGTGTAACCTCCAGGAGTTACAGCGCTGTCATTAAGCCCCTCCAGGAGTTACCTTCTGCAGATCCCGACATGTGTCCTATGTCGTCACGGATCCCGACACGTGTCCAGGGCAGCTGCAGACTTTGACTCCCGATAGGAGTTACTTGCAGACTTTCATCACGGATCCCGTCACGTGTCTAGGGCAGCTGCAGACTTTGACTCCCGACAAGAGTTACTTGCGGTTGCACTCCAACCCTACTAACTTCACCAGCTCCGTGTCCAGGGCAGCTGCAGACTTTGACTCCCGACAGGAATTACTTGCGGTTGTACTCCAGCCCCACTAACTCCACCAGCTCCTCCACAAACTGACCGTCTCTGAACCATACCAGCTCCAGGTGGGAGTTACACACATCAAGTCTCTTAACTCCACCAACTCCAACTCCCACATCAAGTTTCTTAACTCCATCAGCTCCAGATGGGAGTTACAGAGTTACACATACAAGACTGGATGTACATCATCAAGTGCACTCGCGGATCATGCATCTGACCCGCCGACCCACTCCACAAACTGACCGTTTATGAACCGTACCAGCTCCAGGTGGGAGTTACACACACATCAAATCTCTTAACTCCACCAGCTCCAGGTGGGAGTTACAGAGTTACACATTCAAGGCTGGATGTGCATCTTTCATGGCAAACAAATTGAAGTTTTCATTGTCAAAATATGAAAATTGGTGTTTTATTGCTACATTTAAAAATCACGTCACAATTGTAAAATCGTATAAAATTCATAATTTTTAAAATAATTAATGTCATTTTTATATAAGTAATGTAATATGATACGATATTTTATATGGATAAACCAGTCTTACGCGCTAGTTTGACGAGTAGAGATCATCTAGTCCCATTTGTGTGTGCCAACCGTGTGTCAATATTAAAATTATATACCGTTAATAATATTTTTTATAAAAATAAAATTTATTATATCATAACTAATCATAATTAATATTTTTTACAAAAAAAAATGAAATTTAAAAAAATTATATACCTTAAGTTTGGAATAATCAATCCCAAAAATCAATTATATTAACTAAAAAATAAAAATTAAATATTAAAAAATAATTACAAACCCTAATTGGGTGGAATAAACCCTAAATAATAATATAAAATTATACTAAACTAAAAGATATCAAAATTGAAGAAAAAAATGAAAAAAAATAATAATTTTGAGGTGTGGCACACGGTTGGCACACATAAGTTGGGACTAGAGGATCTCAGGTGTAGTTTGACTTGTATTTTCTAGAAAAACATATCAATGTTTTAGTTACCAAAAAAAAAAGGAATATTAGTATCTATCATTGCTTCAACTATAAACCGGTTTAATTTATAATTTTAAAGTAATTAACTCTTAAAAATCCATCCTATACCTAATATATAAAGGTAAAAATGATTTATTCACCCAACCAATTATTATTTAATACTATGGGAATATTTTCAAGAGCTTACTTTAGCTGGTTTTCAGCTTTTGACTTAAAATAATTAATTTTATGTGCGTCTAGAAACTTATTCTGCTTCAATAGTACATGAATGCCTGCACTAAAAAAAAAAGTACATGATACCATTTTTAAAGATAAATCTAAAAAATCCTAAACTCCTATGCTGATTTTAACACTATCAATTGTACAAAAACCCAAAAGTATCCCTTGCACAAAATAAACATAAAAAAGTGTACAGAGAAATATTTTTGAATTGAAATTATAATTATCAATCGATTCTCTTTTCGGTATTTTAATTTTTTTTTCTTCAAAAATTTGATCTCCATGTTCTTCAGAATCTTTAAGTTGGATTTGTCTCTTCGATCTTCATGAACTTGATGTTTTGGATTTTATAACGTTGATTCGAATGGTTTGAATCTTGATTTTGGATCAAACTATGGATTTGAGATGATCGTGATGAAGATTGTGTCGTTTCTTCGAAGAACGAGTTAAATCTTGTAAGAATGTCTTGAATATTTAGGTTGATAACGACACTCGAGGGTCGAGAACCTTGATTTCGAATTGAACAACAAATTTGAGTTGATCTTAACGAAGAACTTCTTAAATCTTGCAACTTGAATATTTGAGTTTGATAACACCGATCAGAGGGTGGAGCATCTTGATTTCGAATCAAACTTTGAATTTAGATGTCTATGGTGAAGAATGCGTTGTTTCCCACAAAGAAGACTTAAATCTTGCAAAAATGTCTTGAAGGTTGAGAGAGAAATTTTCTAAAGAAGCTTTCTCCAAGTTTTGAACTCTTGAATTGTGTGTGATTTCTTTTGGCAAGCCCTCTATTTATAGGCAAATGAAGAGAGTTAGGACGTATTAGGGCTTAGGTAACACAATTTCATTGATGACATATACTTTTATAATTCTCTACAACAATATGTTGATCTCTTATGTAAGCTCGTCATTTGTCCTGTTCTTATTGGCTGAAATTTTCCACATATTAAATATTAATTAATTTATATAATTTACGAATTAAAATTCCTAATAATTAATATAATTTGGATATTTAATAATTTAATTTTCATGTGGCACTATTTTATTAGTCAATAAATTTCGTTTAACTACATAATCATAATATGGAATACTTTTTAAAAAAAAATTATTAATGATTAGTTGACTCCGACCTCCAGGTAAATTATAATTGTCGACAAAATAACTAATTATGTTCATTAAATAATTTCAGATTAACGTATTATTTATAATTCAAAAATATTAAGACAGTCCTATTTGTTCATGAAAACAAACACACTAAGAATAAAAACAAAAACAATTGCAACTTATTCAAAACAAACACTTGAACATCTATCTTTCCCTCATCCTTCAAATTCTCATCTTAAGGATTCAAATACCATCCAATTCTTCTATTAAGCAATTTATGCACTGACGGAGATATCAAGATATTAGATCTTTTATACCATATGCACTGATGGAGATATCAAGATATTAGATCTTTTATACCATATTTTAAATTTGATTAGATTTTATTATCTATTTAGATTATGTTATTAATTAAAAAATTTATGTAATTTCAGTTTTATATTTTTATATTATAAGTTTCTCGTATATTATATATAGATACATCTAGATTTTTATTAGGAGAGTTGAAGTTTAATAAAAAAAAATGTGATATTTATGAGTACTTCCGTATTCTTTCTAGAATCAACGATATTGTTGTTATATTCTTCCGAACAGTGACGGATCCAGAAAATTTTCTTTGGGGACGAAACAACAATTGTACTTCCTATTTATTCGTGCCGCTAAAAAATAACATTAAAAATGAGACAGTTGTGAATAATTATGCATTTAATTACTTTTTGCCGTGTTTGTGAAATAACGTCATTTTCATTTGTCCATTGTTTTTTTCTAGTGAAACGATGTCATTTTAGGATCAGTTTACACATTCGTCTTTCTTTCCCTTCCCCAAATTAAATAGAAAATTTTGTCATTTTCATTAAAATAAATAATTGAAAATAATAACATGAATAAATAAAATTTGAATTGAATTATTTTCTAATATAAATTAATTCGTTAATTGAAATTTAATTGGTTATGATCAACAATAAAATTTGGAATAATAATTCATTCATACTAATCATTTGAGGTAGAAATTATAATTCAGGTGGCGAATTAATAAAATCATAACTTCACAATATATAATTTATAAAATAAACTACGTGAATAACATAGATCAATAATTTCAAATAAAAAATAAAGAAAATAAATAATGCAATTCAATCATGATTCATTATTAAATTAAAGTTGACATCAATTTAATAAATATGTAATCTAATTCATAAAAGTCGAATTGCTAATTCAATCCTAATGTGTTTAATTTGTTTTGATTGGAGAGAATTTGTTTTGATTTGTGTATTTAATTTTGTTCCAACATTTATTTATATATTTGAGTGAGGCCCAATTTTTTTTAAAATATATCAAGCCTAACAATAAGAATCTTAAATTAAAAAAAAAAAGTTAGCGGGCAAAATTAAAATTTAGCTAAATAATCATATTTAGAAAAAATATTTAATCAACGAATTATCCACGCTTCCATCTGCATCATGCATAATCTAATAGTTTCGTCCTCGCATCATATATATATATATATATATATATATAGGGGAGGAGTTATATAAAAACACTCTCTAGTATGAGAAATGAGACTACATCTAACACCACACAATTCTAAAAAATCAAAGGCCCAGATTTGATGAAAAAAGCGGTGGCAATTCTGTAATATTTGAAAAGTTTTTCGCGCGGAGGTATTATTGTAATTTGGTAATTCTTATAAAAATCGCGGATGATTTGATAACAGATCGTCATGCTAACGAAGTATTATCATCATGCTAACGAAGCATTATAATTATGCTAATTAAAGTTTTCAAATATTGTTAGCGAAAAATATATTCTAAAAATTAATTATAAACATAATTTGACTTAATAAACCCTAATTAAATGGAAAAAATCATAATTGGATGAAATAAACCTAATTAAATGAAATAAACATTGACTGGATGTGGTAAACCTTAAATGAGTACTACGTTAGCATTATAGTTTTGCTTCATCAGCATTGTGAATACACTATGTTAGCATATGACAATACTCTGTCAACATATGTTATAAACCATAATTGGATGAGATAAACCATAATAATCAATTATGAACTATAAATGAAAAAAAAATTAAAAAAATAATCATAATTAGATGAAATAAACCATAATTGAGATGAAATAAACCATAATTGAGATTGAATAAACCCTAATAAATTTGTACTACGCTAGCATTATGATAATTCTTTGTTAACACATCGAATACATTATGTTAGCATATGACAAATGCTTCGTTAGCATACGTTATCATATGTTATCATAATGTTGACGAAGAATTATTATATGCTAATGAAAGGATTTACAACCTGGGCACGCGTAAAAAATTATCTTTTTTATTTTGCGTTTATATTTTTTCATCTAAACATAGCCTTTCGACATCTTAAATGAAAGAGCACGAAGAGAGCTTTAATTTGATATATTTTTTATGTGCACTGAATTAAAAACGAGCAAGTTATGGTCATCTAAAGTTTTTAAGATTTTTTTTGAATTGCTGACATCATCATTTTGAATAGGTTTGGATGAAATTAGCCCTCCTTCCTTTATTTTTTACCCTATTATTTACGAAATTGTCACCTTAAATCTCAACCATTAGATCATTAAATTGGATGGTGTAAGATGAGGTCTCATTTCTCACATCAGGAAAATGGTCTCATTTGATCCATCCTCTATATATATATATATATATATATATGGAGAGAGAGAGAGAGAGAGATGAGATCAAGTGAGAATTAGACCCCCCTGTGAGAACAGAGAACCAATATGAGCCATAGATCTGGTATATTTGGATGGCCAATATATGCTACATACTTAAAAAAATGCGGTGGTAATATTGTAATATTATCAACTTTTTAATGAACTGAGATTATTTCTGTAATTTAGCAAATCTATTATTTTTGGAATGAAATATCTTTCCCTCATAATTCGTGTTGATCGTAAAGTCGACGCCACGTTCACCGCTGGGAAACTTCATAGATGAGAGAGACGCCACCATCAGAGAGAAGTTGAATAGTATGAAGGACATCTCGGGGGAAGTGAAGCAGCTGGAGGAGCAGACCGCCGTCATGATGAAGGCGGCAAAGGCGGAGATATCGGCGGCGTTGAACAAGATGAAGAAGGAGACGCAGGTGGAGATGGAGGAGAAGCTGGCGGAGGGGAGGAAGAAGATCGAGGCGGAGCTGCAGGAGGCGCTAACCAGTCTCGAAAAGTAGAAAGAGGAGACTGTCAAGGTCCTCGATTCGCAGATTGCCGCTCTCAGTCAGGAGATTGTCAACAAAGTTCTCTATGTTTAAAAACATTCAATCTTAATTTCAATTTTCATTTTTACTTTTATGTATCTTGCTTTCTCTCGTAAATGCTACATGATCTTGAACAAACTAGCATCTATTCAATATATGTAATTACTGATTGTGTTGTGGAATAGTGTTCAACTCTATTTTTGAACAATTCTTTTTTTGAATGTTGATCGGATATCTCTCTGATGGCGGCGTCTCTCTCATCCATGAAGTTCCCCAGCGGTGAATAGTAATGCTAAACAATTGTCATGCTAAACAAGGGTCATGTTAGTGCTAAAATAAGTCATGACAGTGCTAAAATAAGTCATGACAATGTTAGTGCTAAAATAAGTCATGACAGTGCTAAAATAAATAATGACAGTGCTAAAATAGGGAATGACAATGCTAAAACCCTAAATTGAAAAATATACACGTAAATCACATATACAATGTTAAACTCTAAACTACAGTGCTAAAAATGGAAGATCATGAAGCATAAAAAGATGCCAAACAAAGCTTAATTAATCGATCTCAATAACCCTAATAAGTGGTGGATGCAAATTAAACATGAAAAAATGAAATTAACCGGATAATGTCCACCAATGGAGATAGATGTGATGAATGATCATCTGGTCTGTACAGACTGTTCGACAATTAATAATCTAATCTCTCTCTTTCTCTCTCTATCTCTACATATGCACCATGGCATTAATATTAATAGCAGTGACTATATAAGTATATATTGATAAGAATATTCATCAATCAGTGAAGTTATTTGGAAGATGGTTGGGTTCTGTGGCCTGCCAAAGCAAGCATAGAAAATGCGGTGTTGTATTTTAGCACTACTGTAATCTACTTTAGCATTACTGTGAACTATTTTAGCATTGTCATGTACTTTAGCACTACTGTGATCTATTTTAGCACTACTGTGAATTATTTTAGCACTTAGGTTGACAAAGTTGATTAAGCTGTTATTTTAAATTTTTCACTATCAGTACTTTAGTACTACTGTGAACTATTTTAGCACTGTTGTAACCTAGTTTAGCACTACTGTGAACTGTTTTAGCACTGCTGGACTTGAACATAAATCAAATAGATTGAAGAGGAAATTGTGCAAGAGAAAGAGCACGCATTGATTAAGAATTTGTATAATTGTGGCTATTATTAGTGGAAGTGACCAATTGAAAATGGAACAAGAGACAAGTAATATATATAAATATATTAAAATAACCAAAACACAATGAACTCGTATATACTAAAAGTTGACTTCATTGAGTTTGTCGTGACTTTTCGCAAAAGAAAGAAAGAAAAAAAAGTATTGTTAAGAGATGATGTTGACTTTAAATTGTGGAAGTAGAAGATAGCAAATGAAGTGAGAAAAAATGGTGGAATTTTATTTTTCTGAATATGTTAATAAGATTGGTTTATTGGTCAGTATATGATTCTAAACAATTGTCATGCTAAACAAGAGTCATGTTAGTGCTAAACTAAGTCATGACAGTGCTAAAATAGGGAATGACAATGCTATTATCAGAAAATAGCATTGATGCCTACAATCATGTGTTTTCTCTCTGCCCTCTTCCCTGCCACCATGTTTCTTCACAGGAATGAGGAGGCTCGACTCAACAATTCCCCTCTCAGTAACATTACTCCTCAAACAATCTTCCAAACTGTCAAAAAGGGCACCACAGTAAAGAAGAGTTACAACAAAGTGATCCACAAAAACCGGGGAGTTAACATTTGTTACAGCATCAATTGTGATCATCACACGAGGGCTAATCCTTGTGATCACCCTCATCAAGGCCTCCAGCTCGTTCGGGCTTGAAACTAGCTTCTCCAAAGCGTATAAACCGTAGACTAGAACTGCTTCCTCGTCATCCAAATCTAGCATGCTTAGCTGGAGCTTGACAAAGTCCTCTAAGGTGATCACATGGAAAGAGAAGCTAATGTTCAAGGAACCGGCCAAGCTTCTTAGCCTAACACTGGCCTCTTCAATCACGCACCTCGTCCCAATTGCAACAGCAGTTATCTTGAAATGATCAGTGTTGCATTCATATTCAGATCTTGCTGCTAGTGCTAAAATAAGTCATGACAGTGCTAAAAAAGGGAATGACAATGCTAAAACCCTAAATTGAAAAATATACATGTGAATCACATATACATTGAAATTTCTGATTTTACCCTTACTAAGATTCAGGGGCAGCGAAGTTGGACGTTATTACAATTATACCACTGTGTTTTTTTAATTTTGGAACAGATCTTAATCGTCCAAATAGACGAGATTTGTGGCTGAGATTGGTTCTCGGTTTTCACGTGGGGTATGGTTCCTTCTGGAATCCAACCCTCTATATATATATATATATATATATATATATATATATATATATATATTATCTTGAATAACACTGAAATAAAAGGTTCAGATCATAATTGTCAACTTTTAAAGTTTGTGTGGATTTTATAATTTTATCCAAGAGTAATTCTATACATAACCTATTTTTTCTCTTTATAGCCTCATGTATAATTAAAATATAATTAATTTTTTAATAGATTATTTTTATCATTGTAGCCTCATATACTTCAAATAACCTAAAAACTAAAACTAAAGCCCCCTTCATGTACGTGTACTTGAAAAATATGGATTTTTCATGTATTTTGAGGTCTATTTGGATGGTAGTTCTGGTGGATTGCATGCATATATTGAGAAGTTGTGCATAGTTTTCCATATGTTGTGCAGTGTCACATATTTGCTCATTTTGAAGGGATTTAATGTCAATTATTTTATGAGATGAAATTGAGATTTAAAAGCACCTAAGAAGATAGAGGATCGAGTAAGGAGCGAGTTGTAATTTGAATCAGATTAATCGGATGAGAAACGAGTAAGAATGGAGCAAAACAATGAAGTGTGTCAGGTGGCGAAGAAGAGCACGACCCGTGCTCTTGTCTCGGTGAAACCATGTAATTTTTATGCAATTAAGAGCATGGACCGTGCTCCCCTAAGCACGGCTCGTGCTCATATCGACGATTTCCAACGGATTCCTTTTTAGATCGGGCTCTCTTTCTTTCTGTGGGCTTTCACCCCCTCTACTATTTAAAGGGCATTCATGGACGAAATTGACGAGTTTCTTTTCATTATTTTTCAGTTTTATTTTAGATTTCATAGCGGCAATACATGAAGATTCAAGATTGAAGTTTTATGCATTGAATTTCTCTATGGTTTTTCTAACCTTTGTTATTTAATTATGTTTCTTTATTCTTTCTTTCTTTTAGATTTCATTATGTGTGAGTAGTTTGTATAATTAATTCTAGGGTTTATAACATGTATGAAATTATTTATTGATTTAATTCTTCATCAATTTTCCTTCCAATTATATGGTTCAAACATTCAAGTTTAGATTTTTCATGCATGATTAAGGTCATAGTCATTGTATACTAGCTAATTAATTTGAGTCTTGGCGGAGATAATTAATTAGTGGAATTAAACTGAATGATTTGATACAAGTACCTATTGGGAGTTAACAATTAATCTAGAAACAGAAGTAATAGATAATTGTTAATCTACTTTTACCTTGAGACCTGGCGGAGATAGGTAATTAGAATTCTGATCCTTCACTGATAATTGGATTAAATTGGAAGTTGATGGAATTAGATTAATATATAATGGATTCATGTGTATGCATTTCCTAGGATTAATTATTTTATTTCTTTGATAGTTTACGTTTTTAATTTTGTTCGATTTGCATTTGATTTGATAATTGAGTTTAGGAGTTTAATTTTAATTATTTGTGTAAGATTAATTCAACTAAAAAATAAGTAGCCTGGATAATAGAAATCTGTTAGCTTAGTATTTAGTGTTAATCGAAATTGCAGTCCATGTGGATACGATATCTAATTTACTATCTATATTGCAGTGACATGTATTAGTTGCAGTTAATTGCATAATAAATAGTGCATCGTGAATTTTTCCCCGTATTTTTTTCCCTCATTGATTGGGACTTTCTATTTGTAACGACTCAGCTCTAACCTGATGGTTATCCCCACAAATCAACACGAATTTTTTCAACTTATTTTGTACTCACTTGCATGTTTCCTAACAAAACTTCACAAGGTCACCCATCCCACCAATGCCCAGGTCAAACACGCGTAACTTTGTAGTTCTAGTGGAATGTGTGCCAGAAAAAAAGATGCACCTTGAGATATGAGTAGCACCTATCAAATCATTTAAGTTCTACTCGACTATACAGTCACATTCTCCTCAACTATACAGTCTCATTCATGTATAGCCCTAAAATTTATCTCTTTCTAGTGGATTTGCTTCATTCATGTACCCTTTTATTTGGAAATCTTACAAAAATTGCTCTTTGTCTGTGCATGTGCATGGGCGATTACTTCATGCTTCGATCTCGGGCGTCACACTATTCATCCACATTTCTTCATCTTCTCACTATTGTAGTCAACAAATAAAAACACAAATTATACTACGAACTTCGAATTTATTTGACTACATTTGGACATGCGAAGTGATGTTATTTGAATCCATTTCTTGCATCAATGATCAAACAGTCGATTTCTTTCTTAAAACTAAGTTTGATTTCAAGGCTAATCTTTATTAACTTATACGGTAAAACTTCATACAGATAACAAATAAAAAAATTGTCCATTAGGGTTATTTTATGGAATGTGGTCCTCTATTTTATATTGTAAGGTTTAAACACCACGTTTTGCTATATAAAAGGTAAGCAAGCAATATATCAATTTTCTTCCCTACGTTCTTCTTTTTCTCCCTCTTTTCTTCTATAACTTCCCCATTTCTACCACCAAAAATATCATAAAGGTTACAACTTTATCATTAATATAACTGTTACAACATTGTCTGATACAGTATCTACACAATAGGTAAAAGAAAAGCTAAGAATTCAAGGGATTCAAGTGAGATCATTACAGCTTACACCTCACATATGTAAGACCCTCAACTAAGAAACAAATCATCTATCTACTGTCATTCAAGAAGTTGATAATTTATTGGTTTTTCCATTATAACTGATTTCTCCTTGGAGTGATGGCTTCTTAATTGGAAAAAGGAAAATGAAGGGATGCAGATGATCGACGATGCTCAACCCTTTTTTGTTGATACGAGAAAGCGGTGGGGGCTATGCGCAAGGGGGGCTTTAATTTTTGTTTTTAGGGATTTTTTAAATATTATAGGCTATGAGGATAAAATAGTCTACTAAAAAGTATAATTATATGTTAATTATATAGGTGGCCATGGAGTGAGAAAATAGGGTTATGTATAGAATCACCCTTTATCCAAAGTTCATTATTTTTTAAGATAAGTAACTCTATTTTTTTAATAATCAAATTATACTCTTCTATGTTGGACCTAAGGTTAGAACTACTAGAAATTATTTTAAATTCTTTTCAAAAGAGAAGAAAAATAAAATAACATAAAAATATTTTTACCACATCAAGAATTTAACTTGACGTGAATCACCTCCACAATTTTTTTTCTCTATTTCAATTTGATGGCCTCAACACATGCAACATTCAAAATTTTTAGACCAGATATTAATAACAAAAAAATATCAGGACTAAAATGAGAAAAAGCTTCACTCATATCATGGTCATGGGGCTAATATTTTAAAGTTTATTGCAACCAAACAAGATATTCAAGAAAATCATAAAAAATCAATCAATTTACATCCCAACTTCCCCAACAGCAGAAAAGCAATGGCCCCTATTTTTTCTTTGCATTCTCACTCCCTTCTCTCTCATCCCTCGTTCTCTCTCTCCAGCTCTCCTCTGCAACAAGGTCTGGTCTTTCTTTCTCCTCTTCCATTATAATATGCTACTCTGTTCATTCCTTAGTTTTTTTATTTAATTTTATGAAGACATAAGGAGGACCAAGAATTCATGCTTCATCTGCTGCAAGAGCAATGCGGTTGATCAGCAAAACCAATGGCAATAGTTCTTGAACTTTCCCGCTTGAATTTATAGACATGGTCTTTAATTATAAGCAGTTTTATTTTATTATTATTTTTACAATTCTTGATTGTTAACAGTGTGAGTGAATGTAAGACGAGAAGGAGAGAGCTGCTACTGCAGGCGGCTTCTGCTGCGTTTGCTTTTCCTGCAGTTTCTGCAGTTGCATTGGCTGCTGAAAGCGGTAGTTATGTTTCTTGCGCTATCTTTTTAAGATGATATTTTTAATCTCATTTTCAATATTATGGTTTACAATCTCGATTTTACAGAATTGCCAGAGGATTTTCGTGTTTATACTGATGAAGTGAACAAGTTTAAGATCACTATTCCAAAAGGTGATGTTTTTGTTGGAGTAACAAGTGTTGAAGGCATGCCTAAGATATCTGAATGGGGAAAAAAATAATCTTAATCATATATTGAGAGGTTTTAGCATGTAGTTAGCTGTTGTGTGAAAGGGAAGAAAGAAGAGTTATTTGATATTTTGAGCCTTGATTATTGATTGTTGAAGTACAAGGAATACTATTCTAGTTCTGAAAATAGTGAAATACTCATGGACATGGTTGATTGTATTTACCATTTAGTTGCATATGTGTAGAGAATTAGCTTGAATTTCTTGCTTCGGTAATGCACAGATTGGCAAGTAGGTACGGGAGAAGGGGATGGAGTAAGGGCACTGATTGCCTTTTATCCAGAGGGTGCGTCCAATTCAAATGGTAAAAAAACAACGTTTTTCTTTTTGTTCGTGTAACTTTTGCTCCATCTATAGTCTGATAATTATTGGAGTTGCTTCAATTGCTTGCTCCAGTGAGCATTGTGATTACAGGCCTCGGTGCTGACTTCACCAGATTGGAGTCTTTTGGCAAAGTTGATGCATTTGCTGAGAATCTTGTTGGTTTCACTTTCATCCATTTCTGATTAAGTTCTAGCAACTTGTTATGATGAACAGAGTGACTAAGTAGATGAAAAGAATAAATTTTGCTTCTTCTGCAGATTGGTGGGTTAGACAGAAGTTGGCAGAGGCCCCCTGGTGTTGCCGCGAAACTCATAGATAGCAAAGCTGCCAATGGTAATGACTTGTTTCGTTTTAGTATGATTTTATTTTATGTCATTTCTAAGCAGCTAAAAGAATCATCATCAAGAAATTTTGTGCTTTTTCTGAGCTGAGTATCTTTTCAGTCATGCTATGAGTATTGATAATCACAAATATCTTATTCTTATGTGACATGCTTAGCAAATTATTAGCCTGGCTGTGCAATCTAGTACAAGATATTGTTTCTAGTTAAGAGTTGAAGCTTTTCCTTACAAACTTTGATGCAGGGTTGTATTATATAGAGTACACACTGAAAAGTCCGGGAGAAAGTCGAAGGCATTTGTATTCGGTGCTCGGGGTAGCAGATAATGGTTATTACAACAGATTGTATACTCTCACCGGGCAGGTTAGTCGTATGCTAACACCACATTGTAATATAATTTCGATAGAATGATATGTTAGTTTCTGCATCTGTGACCTCGACTGTTTGTTGCGTCGTGCAGTTTGTCGATGAAGAGGAAGAGAAATTTGCGCTCAAGATTCAAAAGGTAAGGTGCTATCTGTCGTTAACTGTTTGCATTCATTTGTGCTTGAAGAATTCAACCTTCAAATCTTAACAATCTGACTTTATTTGTGATTTTCTGCCTTTTCGTGCAGGCTGTTTCATCGTTCAGATTAATTTAACGACTCATCAAAGGCATTGTGTAGTAAGTATTCAATATCAGAGTAAGGAAACTACTCTCTCTCTCTCTGCCTCATTCTCCTTATCCCTTTGTTGTAGGCGGATGGTGAGATAGGATTTTGACTTGTTTTGTCTACACTCAAGTTGTGAATTTGTGAAAACTTCTTTGTCCAGAAACGGTTCGAGTAAACTGCATCTTCAGTCATTACAGCGTGATTTTGTTTATTTGATTCTAACGGCAACAGAATCTCAAGAAAAACTAATGCAATGTAATGCGATGTTTAAATCTCCGATGACGGAATGGAAATAATTATTGAAATAAAATTTGATTCATACTTTCTTTCAGCAGCAGTAATGTTTTCAATATGCATGGAAATTCTTACACCTCGCGGAATTGGATCCTCATCAGCTCACTACGAAGTTGGAGAGAATCACCATATATATGCCTTCTGCAGGCAGCGATCAAGCTAAACGAATCTACACTAACAATAATCACTAATGGATCTGCCTAGATTTACACTATGAGACAGCAGAAGTCACACTGTCATCATACAATACAAGGTTACAAGATATTAAATTGGGATATCAATCAATCTTGACAGGCTCTGCTATGTTCTCTCCAGTTTTTGCTGGACCATTTTTATGAAACAGAAGAGTCAATTGATCAACAAAGAGCATGTTCTGCAGCTGTTGGAATTGCTGCCATTTCCTTTCCATTTGTAAGTCAAATTCCTCAAAGTGAAGAATCTTGTCTTCAATCTCCTTCGTCTGCAACAGAGAACGCCCAGAATATGGTCAGAATGACAACCATAATTATGAACGACTAACAGCATAAACATACAACAATTTCAATACTCAATCTACCTGAGTTGCAATTCCAGATACTGCTTTCTCCAGCTCCTCTTCTTCCTTCTCAAGTTGCATTTTAGCTTCACCGAGAGATTCTTCCATCTTGTTCGGGGCATCACCATTTGATGCATTACTGGATTCTGCATTTAAGAAGGGAAAAGAAAAGGTGGCAAGTCAAGTGAGGATCATATTTTTTATTCTTTTATGTTCAAATGACGCACAAGAAGGGGGATGCAACTTAAATATTCATTCTTTTATGTTCAAATGACGCACAAGAAGGGGGATGCAACTTAAATATTCATTCTTTGTTCTCTCTTCTTGCCGAGAAAAAATTTCCTTTTTTGTTCAAGTCATCAAATATTCATTTACAAGCAACCCGATAAAATGTAGAAGAAAAAATTTGGCAACATAGGCTCAAATTTGAAGTTCATAGTGAGCCTGTGGATTGGTTTTTCTACAGTAAAAATATCAATCTGATTTTAGCAGAAATTTAAAAGGGAAAAATTAGGCAAAAGTGATAAATAATATCTGCAAAGAAGGTAATCTTTGTTTCAGGGACACTATACATTTGATGGCCATGATGCATTTGTAGAGCTAGAGAACACAAATACACCACTTTGATAATTGATATCACATCTCTTTTATTCTGCTTGCATAGTTATCACCGAAGCATCTTAGAAATTTTAGTATATTAAAACAATAACAAATAGTAGCATAGACGGTAGACCACTTCCACTTTCAACCCTTTCATGTGTTTTCTTTCTCCTTTTTCTCTCTATCTTTTGGCAGAAATATATATATATATATATATATATATATATATATGTATGTATATGTGCACATATATAAACATCCATAAGGATATATGAGAACTGAAAATCAAAACCAGAATAAAATATATGAATGTTATCCTTAAGTGAGCATTTACTACCTAGTTGCTTCCCTTCACCAACATCAGATAAAGCCGTTAATGCAGCACGTGCTGCCACTTCTGCAACATCTACTCCAACCAATGTGGAGAGAAAGGCAGCCTGAAGACAAGAGATGGAAGAAAATAAAATCAATAGATGCCCTAATCAGAGTCTATCAATTACTAGCATAAACATAAACAACCGAAAAGGATATGAGGCCATCAATCTTTAGCATGTCATCTAGAAATGACATGGCGTTTGGTCGATTCATCTCACATAATTATGATAAATTGCAGTTAAAATCACTATAATTATGCTACTTTTTATACTCTACTGTAATAGTCTAGACAGAGATGTCAATATCGGTTAATCAATTATTCATTTACCCAAAAGAGGAAGTTCTTACCTGGGCCATAATTGGGTTACTTGCATCAGCAAGTGGTGAAAGATGCATCCTCTTTGTTGGCAATGTTTCATTTTGTAAACCCAACTCAGTATCCAGCTCTCCAGATTCTGGGGGACCGTCAAATTGCTCGCCAAATGGAAGTTTTATAAAGCGAGCAACACATTCCTTCACACTTCTTCCACCAACATGCTCTGCAACTTTCTTCCAATCGTCACCATAATGCATGGTAGCTTCTAGAAGTTGCAATGTCTCTTTATCAGTCCAATCTGACTTTGCATCTTCACTGATCTCAACCCGCTTAAAATCTGATGAATTCAATCCCACCCTATAATTACCCCGCACATAGCACCTTGCACATAGTGTCATTTCATGCTGCTCAGATATTAAAAGAAGAGACTCAGATTTCGTCTTTGAACGTTATATATAATTAAGATACTGAGACAATATGGATTTAAGAAACAAAGAAAAATACTTCTAGCATCAACGGACATTGCATGTTTGTTTGCTTAAGAGCACCATGATACTCATGAATACTACATACAAATACAAAACAATTTCTAGTTAATTAATCCTGACAAATATAAATGTGTGCATGCATAAAAGTTCTCGAGCAAAATATAAAAATAATAATGTAAATAACTTGAAAATAACAAAACAACTAATTTGGCGTTTCGATTGCATTGCAAGATTCGCAATCTCATATACATACACACAATACATATAGCAAGAAATATGATCAGCACAAGCGAACACGATCTCATTAAAAATCCACCAAATTAAGGTACGGGCATAAAGAAACAAGCACCTTCTCAGACGCGAAGCAAGCAATGGTACAAGGGGTCTTGCAACCACTGCAAAGCCTCTTCTTCGCCGCAGCAGCATCGGCACTGCTCCCACCAGAACCAACATCCCCGCCCTGCGCGGCGGACTTGGTCTCCTTATCCTCCCATTTCAGCTGAGGCCTTGAAGTAGAACCGGCATAATTGATCAAACCCCAAGCCTCCAGGAAATCGAAAACCCTCCGAATGGACCCCACATCACCGACGATCGTCTTCCGCATCTCGGTGAAAGTGATTTTCCGGCTAGGATTTTCCCGAAAACGCCGAATGATGGCATTCCTGTAGTGTTTGTAAACAGTAGGGTTCTTTGACGGCGACCTTCCGTCAAAGAACTCCGGGAGGAATCTGGCCTCGCAGTCATGAACGGCGTTCCACGAAAACCACCCTAATCATATAAAAGGCAGGAAATAATCATTAAAAAAAAAAACAAAATTGCGGAATTATCACGCGAAAATTATGAATTGGATGGGAAATGAGCATACGAGAATAGCTGGGGATGTGAATAACGTCGGGGTCGGGTTCGTTGACGCGGGGGGCGACGGCAGCCGGAGTGGTGGGGGAGGTGATGGAGAGTGTGGGGGCGGATGGAGGCGGAGGGTCGGCGGAGGAGGGTTTGGGTTTGGGGGGAGGCGTAGTTTCAGTAGCCATTGTTCAAAAAATTTGGAGACCACCGCCGTTCAAATTAGTAGGACTAATAACTAATTTGCAGTGAATTATGAGAATTTTACAGCGCATCCAATTCTTTTCAATGTCTACACACACAACTCACGAATCACGATAGCGTAGTATGAAAATATAGTGTTGCTTTTTGCACCGAATTTATTAAATACACGAATATCTTAAATTTTTATTTTTTACTTTATACACCGTATTATTTCTTAATTTTATCCCTCAATTTAAAAAAAAAAAAAAACTTCAACTAATTTTAAAAACAAAAAAGAGAGAAGACAACGACTCCTTCAGGGCCTCATCAAGCTACTCACATAGCGTTCTTCTCCTTGAAATGCCGCTATGAAAATGACCAAAAATCTAAATTATTTGGACATTGGTTAAACCAAACAGATGCATAAACCCACCCATTCAAGCCACCAGGAGTGTTGCACTAGTTAAATAAATAAATTTGAAGCCTAAAGATTCATGCACGAGTGACCACAGAACTAGTTTGCGGCTGTTTCTCGTCACCATCAAAGCTCACCAGCGCCATCCACCAACGACACCAACTACCCCTGCTTGACTATCAGGAATTTTTCTGGAGTTTAGATCATTTTCGTGTTTCTAACATGCGTGGAGGATTTAACATCTAATTGTGTTTGAATTTTTATGTTAGTTCATGATTTGTTTGATTGGTTGGAGGTGAGAGAATGGGATGGGGAAAGAAAATGGCTGCCACGTTTTTTTTTTTCTTTTTATTTTGAGTTTTTTTATAAATGTTAAATAGTTTTTAATTAAAAAAGATATTTAAGTAAATTAGTAATTATTTATTTTTTAATTAAATTTATTAGTGATACATAATAAAAAGTTAGTGGTGTGAATATATTAGGTGACTCAAGATTTTGCTATGACCGTTCCTTTTTTTTATGCACCTTAGTGCTAATTTTGTAGGTTTTTTTAGGTCAAAAGGAGAAATAATCCCTTAAACTACATGTGAATCTCAACGAAATTCATCGACTTTTTCTCTCAAATACATGCCAAAAGGGTTTTACAAATACAAGCGATCCATCAATTATTTAAATATATCAAATTCACGGTTTAACACTATTTTTTTCCATTAATTATTATGTGCATAAATTATTCAGTCTAATTATAATTAATTCAGTTGATGATATCATATACCGTGGGTATGACTGGAAAGCTCTTGTCATGAACTTTCTAATTAAACTCACAATTTGTCAATCAGATGTCAAACTATGAAATATTGATGACAAGAGTTTGTATTACATAGATTAGATTTCAAATTTTGACACTGATTCATTGCTAGATTTTGAAATTTAAAAAGGAGTTTGAAGCTCTATAATGTAGGCTATTTGACCGTAGTTTCAATTTATCCAATCCACATTCATATGTGATAAAATTGAACTTTACATGTTTTAATTAACAAAAAAAAAAACCTAGTGAATGTTAATGTCAATTGTCAGTTTGACATTGTTGAATATACTAGGACTATCGTACTTGTTAACAGCTTGGGTGTATGTATAAATAAAATAAATAAATAAAAAAATTGTAATTCTAAGTGGTACTAGTGAAATAGTTCCGAGTTTTATTTATCAAAGAGAGGCAGAGAGTGATTATTTGCACTATTAATTTTACTCTTTACACCATAAAAGAAATAAAGAAAAAATAAAATAATTGTGAAGTTACTTCAATACCCTTTTATTACTTGTTCTTACCACTAAAACTACTCTATACATCAAAAATTCAAAATTAAAATTGAACAAAGAAAACAAATTAATTGAAGTATTCATCAAGTTCTAATAGTTTCTATTAGAATTATTAGATGCTAGTATGGGTGTGTTGATCGAAAATAATCGAGTTTAAAATGTGTTGTGGAGGCTTTTTTTTGTCCAGATCGCGATTCGTTCGAACTGAAAATTTCTAACATTTTGGAGTGGTTCGAACTCCAATTTTCGAACAACACTTGGAGAAAAAACAGAGTTCAGGACGTTCGAATTTAAGTTTTCAAACATATTAGAGTGGTTTGAACTTCAATTTTCAAGCATAGTTCACTGCGAAAATATTTTTTGAGCAAATGAGGATTGTTCAAAAATTCAACTTTGAACACCCTTACACCCTGAAATTTTCTAAGTATCGTTCAAACAAAAAAAATTTCTAAGTATTGAAGTCGTTCGAATTAATATTCTTGAACAAGATGAACGTGTTCGAAGTTATATTTCCGAACATTTTTTTTAAAGTAAAACAAATATTTTTAGAGTGAAGGATATTAATGTAAATTTGTGTGTTGCAAAGAGTAAAATATGTAGTGTATTGAGTAATCAAAGTGCAAAAAATAAAATCGACAATTATCAAATTGACCTTTTGTTTACACATTTTAGTGGTGGTACAGCATGCTGCACTGAGGGCAGATGAACCATCATATATTCATATTTCTCATTGCGGCTTGGGTATATTTGATTGCTACATTTTGCTAGGAATAGATTATGAGGGCGTAGCCATATTTGGTTACTAAAATCATGCTCGGGATATAATTAAGACCACAAAATATCCTAGAAAATACCCCATCTAACATGACAATCAATATCAATATTGGTTAATAAAATCATACTCGTTACTTTAATCGTATAAAAAGTAACAAGACGAGAGATCATTATATTACGATCATAATTCAAGACGCAATAAAACAACTCGCAACCCTATTTTTCTTTTTCCTTTTTATTTGGGGCGGTGGGGGTCTCACATTCACACATTATCTTTCTGAGCAAAACCTAGAAGACAGCTGGTCCGGGCCCAAGTCAGTGAACCAGAGTATCATGCCTCGACCAATAATGTAAGAAACAATAAATCAAGAGAGAGAGAGAGAGAGAGAGAGAGGAAAGAACCATCTTCTTCCTTCCTATTGAGACCTTGAGCTTCTTTCATATTTTGAAGTCAGGCTCTAAAATGATCCAAAGATTACAATGAACGCCTAAAACTGTTGTTATGCACAAGATGCTGACCCGACTTTTTAAATACAATGCAGGATGCAAGAGAGAGAGAGAGAGGGGAGAGAGAGAGAGAGAGAGAGAGAGAGAGAGAGAGACTATCTACACACCCAAAATGCTGGGACTCACTCACCAGGACTACTATAAAAGAATCATATGTTGATTCTACCATAAATTCTTTTTACACAGGTTCATTATTTCCAGATTTAAGGCCAGAAATCCCATTCCGGCCACGACTCTTTTGCCAGTCATCCACAAGACTGACACAACACAACAGTGTTTTAAGATACAGGAAGTTATAGGATGTGCCATCCCTGCACATTCCATCCCCTCCCTCCACCATCAGGAGCGACTCCGACATTCACTTCTCTGGTGAGCGTGACAATGTAAGACCTGCATATGTTCAACAAAACTACATAAACACGCAGCGTGCACAAGCAAATATGCATTCATTGCTCCTCATAGCAATCATTACATTCATGGTTATCCATCCGGACTCTTGCTCAGTTTCAAGGCATTAAAGGCAAGGGTTGCTATATTGTTGACCCCTTCTTAAAATAAGAGAGAATATCTAGACTTTAGCACTCAACAAGAACAATAATGCATGGATCGAGTTTCTAGGGAGTTCCTACAGTGTGTGAAATTTGGAAACCGTCATTAAGTTATCAACACTCTAGACTTGCAATGGCTGCTGGCTTCACCACCAACTTCTACAAGCACTCAAATAATCAAGGAACAACTAGAATGCACCACCAACGATATCAAAAGCAAAAGCAAGGATACCTCTAGAATGCAAAACGAATAATTTGCAAGGCAAGATTTGAAGCCCGCCAATCAAGTGGCAGTACTGCTGTTCTTAGTCCTGCTGCAATCTAAGGGAACCTGAAATTTAGCATAAACAACAGGGACATTGTAGCATTACTTTGATGGCAATAAAATATAAATCCAGAAGTCCACAAGAAAACTTACCTAGATTAAACCCTCACCCAGCATTTTGGTCAGAACCGCTACCCGGCATGAATTGAGGTGAATGTGCAGGTAGTAAGAATTGTGGCTGTTGAGGAATATGTGTTCCAACACCTGATACAACCAACATGTTAGCCCCAGGTCTGCCTGTTGAAAGGATGAATAAAAATACAATTCTTACATAAAAAAAAACTAAAGATCATCCAAGGAATGCCATTGCAACTAGGTATGGTGTATTTTCTATGTAATGATGAAATTGAATTATAACACCAAGTTGCAGATTTTATGCTTTTGAGAACAAATACAAACTCAACCCTTCCCTCTCACTTTGGAAAATAAAAAGGAAAGGAAAAAAAAAGAATCAGACACAACATATCAGATATCAGAGAGAAAATAGCACAGGACTTTTGAATAGCCGAAAGATGCTACAGAAACGTTATCCATTTAACCAAATTTGACTATCTGACTTGAACATGTTGCAAGGAAGACTATGAATTTAGCACTTCAAGTGTTTGCCCTTAAGAGAACATTCTGCAACAATGACATGGGTCCATCATCAATAAATTTTCAAATAAATGACATAGTCAGCATGGTGGGGGAGGCATGTATTGTTACTTATTTTCGCTGGGACATGAATGATTTGGCATTTCCCATTGATGCTGAGCAGTTAAAAATACTAACCCTTGTGTTTATTAATATTAAGGAATTGATAAAACCAGTGGAAATTGAAATTTCAGCCCTATTTGTGCAATACACGTATGAGAAAGTAGTCAAATTTGTACCTATGGGAAAAAAAATAAGTAGGCACTTAACAAGCATAGATTTAAATAAAACCAAATCCTACATATTATGGAATTGTCACTATTGTGAATACAGAAAACAGATGGTGCATGAAAGAAGTGCAAATATGAAATGCTGAATGAGAGGAGCATATTTACCAGCAGGATATGGTGCTGGAATAGTTGGAACAGAAGTTGTTGTCATTGCATTGACACTGGGCCCACCGAACTGCACTATCTGATGGCCAGGCATTGCATATCCTGGCAACGCAGTGTAACTATGACTTCCTGGGACAGCCTGGTTCAACTGACTATATGGATACATAGTTGTGCCAACTGTTCCAGGCACGCCATATATGTGAAGGTATTGCTGATTTCCATAAGGATTGTAAACACCCTACAAGAAAACGACCCTGTAAAGTGTAAAAATTCCTTGAAACAGTATTGGCATTAAAAATAACTAAACATCAAGTTTCACAATGTTCACCTGAGGATAAGCATATTCAGGACTGTAAGCAGCATACCTACACCAGTAAAAGGATTAATGATCAAATGAGTAGAATAATTTACCAGAAACAACATTTAACATAAGGACACAAACATACATTATATATATATATATATATATATAATTAAGATCGTCGCCATGAACTCTTCTGAATACTACACCCTGACCTATGAGAGTATCATCTTCAAATCAAGATATGCATGAATAATAGCTATCTTTCTTGCAATAGAAGCACATTGAAATGGGAACAGATCAGATGCTTTAGGTGGGTATTTTTGAGTTGGGACAGGAAACACCATATCAGAATTAGTCATGTCTTTCCCTAAATCATTTTTCTTAAATATTTCTTCCTATTTTTTGCTCACTCCTTTCTGTATCTGAAAAAGCATAAACAGACCACAAAGCCGCCTTCATTTTGTATCTCCTCTATCCAAATTACCTTTTTCTTCTTCTACTTAATTTTCTTTCCTATTTCCGCATTTTCCTCTCTTGATCTTCAACTAAACACTATCTTTTCTTCCTTATTCCTTCCTTCAGTTTTCTCTTCATCTTCACTTCATCTACTTTCCATTTTTTATCCTATTTTCCTCTTTGTGGTCTTTCTTCTAAATGGTGATTAGATAGGATCGATAAAGCTTTCAGAACGATACTTATTAAAATATTCAGTGAATTGAATTTGTCTTGGCTGCATGATAGGATAGTGAAGACTCTTCACCAATGGAAGTCCTAACTCTTAACTTTTATCTTTTTTCGCCCAATCAATAGATGGATACCTAGTCAGGTTTCAGGTTGAAACCCAACAACTGCCCAATTTCAGGCCAGTAACCAGGAACCCCGTAATCAATTTTTCAATAATACCTGACCAGACCGGTCTGGGTCGCATTCCAATTTACCCGAGCCGAATTCCCACCCCTACAAGCATATATGCCAATTCAAATCAACAAGCATTACAACTACAATAACAAACAAGATACTCAACTAAGCTAAAGGCTCTTTATATTGAGGAAACAGTCAACTATACAACACTCTAAAACTTCAACAATCTTCTCAATTCCCAGTTCACTTATCAAGCATGATGATGATAAAAAAAAAGGACTTTTTAAAAAGAAACCACTGATGGCCAAAAGCAGTTATAAATGTCGCTCACCCATATGGAGAATACATCATGCCTTGCTGGAATCCATATGTAACAGGTTGCTGGTAGCCAAAATTTCCAATATAAGCACCCCTAGCAGCTGGTAGTCCTCCAGGGTAAGGCGCAGGAGATCTAAGGCGTCCTCCTATTAGCAATAAGGACACACATATACAGTTACAATACTTTCCATCTGATCATAAATTCAAGCTCTCAGACTACATATAAAAACTTATGTCTGATGTACAAAATCTGGCTTACAACGCCAATATTACCAAAGAACAATGGTCAGTTTTCAACCATTCTATATGCAAACATAAAGATTAACTTGTGGAGGTTGTGTACATACAATTAATAATGTCTTGAGAATACTCAACTTTCTTAAGAGCTCTGCAAAAATTATTTCGCAAAACACGACAAGGTTTTTGAGGGGCGGGGTAGTTCCCTAATAGAACTTCATTAACAAAAAATATTAATATTGATTTCTTGTCAAAAATATGTTTGATAAGTTTATACGAAGGACCGGAAGCATATTAATATAAGTGCAAATGTAGGGATTTTGCCTATGAAAACATACCATTAACCTAAAATCGTACTATTCTTATATTAGACCAGCTCCAATGAATCCACTTAACAAGATTTTCAAGACAAACCAATAAGACATTGCCATAAACCCAATTGACATTTGCAGGATAATAATCTAAATCCGTCGTACTTCCCCAAAATGATACATTGGAGACCTCCCAGCATGAGTAAAGCGCACCAAATTTGATGGAAAAACAAAAAATGCAAAAAAATTACAATCCTCATAGCAATTGACAAAGCAGTCTAAATATATTACCAAACGGAATAGCTGGCCGAGGTCTCCCCAATGAAGCCAAATTACAATTCGCTCGCCTCCCATCAATAATTGGTGTAGGATCGCCACATGCTCTCCTAGCTGATTCTGGATCCCGGAAAGTTACCTAAACCCTCCATACAAAACCATATTGGGACCCAAGTCATTCAAACATCCACATTTCTCTTCAATCACAAGAAATTAGAAAAATCCCAGTTTGGCTTTCGTACTTAAATAAGTTACAGCACCATGGAAGTTCAAAATATAATTATTCACAATCAAAAGGCTACTAAATCTTCTGACACTCCAAAACCAGAATGTGCAATCACCAACAAGATAAACTTTACTAAAGCCACAATAATACAGGAATACAAATTCAACACAAAATCCGAACAGAAAATATAGGTCAAAATTCTCAATCGAGTTAACAAGAGCTCACAAAACCGTATCCTTTGGATCGGCCAGTATTCTTATCGGTGATGACCACAGCCTCAAGAATTTCTCCAAATTGCTCGAAATAACGCCTCATCGTCTCACTCTGAGTTTCCCAAGCCAACCCTCCAACGAAAACCTTAGTGAAAGTGGTGTCCCCAAATGGAGAATTCATATATTGGTATCCGCCCGGCCCCGAGCCCGAGCTCGGACTAGGTATTGGCTGCTGCTGTTGCTGCTGCTGCTGATAAGCCATGATTGCCCACTAAAATTAATCAAACTAAATTAACAAAGTGACTTTTTTTTTTGGCTTCTAACAGAGAGAAGAAAGCCTCGGATGAACAAAAAGGGTTTGGTTTACTAAATAATCACAGAAGGGGGAAACGGCGATTCAAGTGATACTAAAGTCGATCCAATGGAGTGAAAGTACCATTTTTAACAGGAAAACCTTAGAAAAACCCTAGCTACGGCTGAAAGCGATTGAAAAGCCATTTTTTGTCCGTTAAATATTTAATTCTACAATATATACACGAGAAATTAAGGAGATACAAAATAAAAAAGGGGGCTTCTGAGTTTTGAATTTGAATTTACAAAATAGATACGGGAAACTAAGAGATCGCGAAGCACGAAGATCAAGATAAACAGGAATAGAAACTAAAAGGGGGCGAAAAAAATAAAAAATAAAAATCGAAGAAATAGAAGCGTGGAAAAATTTAAAGAAAACCCTAATTTTGAGGCGGAAAGTGGAGGCAACAGTAGTGGGTCAAAAACAGAAGAAAAAGAAGGGTGGTGGGGGGGTGGGATCAGCTGTACAAGAGAGCACAGAAAGCGTATGTATGGACTATGATGGTGGTGGTGGGGAAAAGCCGAAAAGGCGAATCATCAACGGAATTTCAAACTCTGCTTCTCCTCAATCAAATTCCAACCATCAACAGCAAGAGGGGGATGGAAAGAAGAAATGAAACATTAAAAAAAAACAGTGGTAATTACAATAGTTTGAGAGATTAATTAGGGAATAGGGAAAAGGAGGGTTTTGGGTTTGAAATTTTGATCAGGGAGAGGGTGGTGATGATGGAGAGAGATGATCTGGAACAGGGTTGTCATGATTTTTCAGTTTTCAAGTTTTTTTTTTTCTTTTTTTTTCCCTTAGGGGTTTAATTTTTGTTTCAATTTAGAGAGAGAAAGAGATGTAGAAACGGGTATGAATGAGGAAGAAAAGGAAACGGGGGGGTATGGACAGGTGCTTCCGAATTTCCAAACATAGAAGAAATACAGGTTGTAAGGGCCAGTTTGTGGGCCATATTTTTCCTTCCACCATCAACACACCTAACTAGCCTGCCTACTACTGTGTGTCTTTTTTCACTTCTAATATTATTTTTATGACTTTTTATATGCAAAATCTTCGGTTGTTTTTTACTTAACTACCTCTGTAGATTTCTTGAATTTGAAGAGGAAAAATATATTCAAACCTCTCTTCTTCATCAACTCATAATATATACGATAAGGAAATAAGAATTAATTTTTTCCATTGTCCAATTTGGATAATAAAAATGTAGACAGTCGTTTTCACAACAACATATTCAATCTAGTCAAAATAACTAAAAACACTCCGTAATACAAATTTAATATTTTTTCAAATTTTTTCAAATGTGGATTCGTTTTTCCATTGTCTAACTCCTTTTTCCCTCGATGTTATAGCCTTCATCTCCCATCTCGCATCCTCGCTAGAGTTCCGATTTTCTAATCTACCTTTTTGTGTTACCTTTCCATCCCACTCGATCAGCACTAAAATTAATCATCGTCTTGCTCGTTTTACTTGTCACAGTACTGTAAACATTAAAATTAATTATTTAATTTGTGAATGTAACTATTGTTGCATCGTTGTTAATAAGAGTGACTGCTTTTACATATTAACCAAAAAAAAATTATTTTAGCATTTTGTAATGTCAGATACTACCATCAAATTTTTAGATAGAAAGCCCACTCCATATAAAATAAAAATATTTCGGTTTTATAAGAATACAATCCTAAATCTCTTAAATTTTATAAATCCCCTAATTTGATACTTAATTCTAAAATTTAGGGTTAGTTGTCCTAAAATATTAGATTGGTTTTGATTTTTCACGCGATTTAAAAATGATTAATTACAAAAAAAATCACCACATTATATCGAATTTGTAGTTTAAACATGACTTTTGAAACATTTCAATAACGACCTAGATTTTTAATTTGTAGAAATTTCGACACATTTAAATTTTTCCGATAATCGAAAAACTGATGTGGCAAATCATCTTGTCCATGTGGACAAATTATGTCGTGTAATGCTACCTCATGAAAAAATAAAATCTAAAAAAAAATATTTCATTTTCTTTCATGCTTCTCTCCCTAATCCTAAAAAACATTAGCACAACTTTCAACAAGTCTATATGGAAGAAATCGGACAAATAATCCACATACGCAATTCGCATCGGATCAACATATGCTCAAGCCTTAAGGCCCTTCGAGCAACTCAAATCCACACCACCTATTTGGTGCATGTTTCGCACAGTGTAATTTCAGCACCAAAATTTTTATCAATTCTAATCCTTCATTCCAAATCATAATATTCTCCAAAAACTTCTATTTTATCATATAATTAAAATAAAAATATGCTTAATAATTTAAAACCTTTTTAAATGGTAATTATTCAAAATTAATAACTATTGATTATATAATATTTCAAAAATAATTATGAGATAATTTATTTATTAAAAAAAGTTAAATTAAATTAAATGATTGGATAAGTTATTTATTGCATTAACTTTATTAGATTATCCATTTAATAATTAATTTCAATAGTAAATCATTCATTGGCGTATGATGATCATCATCAATTTGGCAGCAAAAAATTCTACCACAATTCTTTAAAGTGGTGTTGCACCAATTTGGAGTAGAATTTTGGAATAAGGTTGAAGTGAAAATCTGCACTGAATTGATGTTTTGGCGTAACATTGGAGTTTGACCTAAATAATACGTCGGTTATTGACTTATTATTTTTTGGGTTTTTGAAAGCATGAAAATTTGATATTCTTGAAAAGGATCGAAAGAGCGAAAATCATTATCGAAATTCAATTACAATCTTAAATTGAAGTTCTTATACGTATAGATGGAGATGTTGAAATTGGAAACTTGAACGTATATTCATTGAACAGTTTCCGAGTAACTGAAAACCTCCTACGATCACAAAAATGATATTTTGGAATCTAAGAACCTTGTATTCTAGAGTGATTTGTGTGATTACACAAATGAAAAGAATTTTAGTTAAGTGTATTTGGCATTCATTGAGCTTTGTTCACGAGTTTTAATTAGGGATGGGGAAATATACCGAAATACCGAAATACCGCACTTATCGTACCGGAAAAATATCGAAAATACCGAATTTTCGGTATATCGAGATTTTCGATACGGTATCATACCGTACCGTGAGTTTTCGGTACGGTAACAGTATGCACTTTTTAAAATTACGGTATACCGATATTTCGGTATATACCGAAACACAACGGTATACCGGTATGCAGACGGTATATTGATGTCTCGGTACGGTACGGTATGTCGGTATACCGATACATACCGTCGTTTTCAAAAAAAAAATTACATCTATAAAATTCAATGTTGTAATTATAATATTGCAACATATATTAAAATTTACATTTATAACTATTACTCAAGTATTTAATAATATATGTGTGTGTGTGCGCGCGAGAGAGAAAGAAAAAAAATACAATGCAATAATATAATATTTAGTACTCCCTCCGTCCCATAATTATAGTCCACTTCCCATTTTCACACAGATTAAGAAATCACATTTAATATGTATTGAAAATATACAATTTACAATAATTATCCTATATTGCCCCTATTTTTTACTATATTAATTTCATTCATACTATATTGAATAGGGTTATATTTGTAAAAGAATAATTAAATACAATCCCAATTTAGAATAGGACTATAATTTTGGGACATCCCGAAAAGGAATAATGGACTACAATTATGGGACGGAGGGAGTAAGTTTTTTTATAAAAGTTTAGCAAAAATAGGATATTTGAAAAATATTAAATATATATGAGATATAAATAAATTATGAGATTTAAGAAAAACACTTCATCATTTATATATTGATTTTTGAATATGTCTCAATCATGTTGAAAAATAATATACTAATGTGAATGAACTACTTAACTAATGTGATTTATGAGTAAAATAATTAATAAAATAAAATAAGAAATAATTATATTAGAGTTCATTTGATTCTACAATATTGCAATATTTATTTAAAATTTGGATTCATAATTATAACTCAAATATTATTCCAATATATCAAAGATTCAAATTGAGAAAGAATAATACATGCAATAATATAACATTTAACAATTGTATCATACAAAAGAAAAAAAAAACTTTATATTTAAATCGCACAATAGTTAACGTCTCCATTCAATTAATAATTTAATATCATGTAACTCCTAAAAGATCCTAAGGCTTGATTCTTCTATACTATAATATACAACTATCAAGTATATCTAAAAATTAACGAGATCTATGTATATGAATGATGAAATAAAACTTTATATGTCCATTAATTAGTTATTCACTATATTGCATAAAAAATTATTAACTATATAAAATTATATTTATATCTATATCTAAAAAATTAATCATCATGGAATATTAATAATTAAATATTTAGTAAATAAATTTAATACATATTAGTGCATATTTATTTTAATAAAGCATAATCAAGAATTGTTTATATAAAAAATCTCATTACTTAAGTCTCATCTAAAATGTGAATGACTCTCATCATCAAGATTATATTTGATTCTTCTATACTATAATATACAAATATTAAGTATATCTAAAAATTATCGAAATATATATAATTGAATAATGAAATCAAACTTCCATTAATTAGTTATTCACTCTACTGCATAAAAAATTATTAACTATATAAAATTATATTTATATCTATATCTAAAAAATTAATCATCATGGAATACTAATAATTAAATATTTAGTAAAATAAATTTAATACATATTAGTGCATATTTATTTTAATAAAGCATAATCAAGAATTGTTTATATAAAAAATCTCATTACTTAAGTCTCATCTAAAATGTGAATGACTCTCATCGTCAAGATTATATTTGATTCTTCTATATTATAATATACAAATATTAAGTATATCTAAAAATTATCGAAATATATATAATTGAATGATGAAATCAAACTTCCATTAATTAGTTATTCACTCTACTGCATAAAAAATCATTAACTATATAAAATTATATTTATATCTATATCTAAAAAATTAATCATCATGTAACACTAATAACTAAATCTTTAGTAAATAAATTTAATACATATTAGTGAATATTTATTTTAATAAAAATCATAATCATGAATTGTTTATATAAAAAATCTCATTACTTAAGTCTCATCTAAAATGTGAATGACTCTCATCATCAAGATATTTTTTATATTACTCATGCAAAAAAGAATGACATATTTTATAATTATTTGATTACTTAATAGGTATAGTAATTGATAAAATCTATGAAATAAAATAAAAATTAATAAAAAGAATTAAAATATAACTAAACGTATTCACTACTCATCATTCCAATTTCCAAATATCAAAATCCCCAAAATCAATTTTTCAAGTCTGAAAACCCTTTTCTTCATGCTCTGCCCATCTGCCGCTCTCAATCTATCATCCATTGCTCCTCAACCGCACCACCGTGGTAGCTTCAAGTCCGGCGGCATAGCAGTTGCAAGTTCGACACGCGTAGAAGAGCGGTTCCAACCTGCAGCAACAACAACACCTTTGAATTTTGTTCGCCTTCAACATAGATTATTCAACAATGTGAGTTTTCGTTAAGGCAATATTTTTTGTTTCTTGACAAGGGCTTTTGATGTTTTGTTGTTGAAGAGTTGTGAAATATATGTTTGTTCACTGAATTCTGTTAATTTTTTTTTTAATTCAGAATTGTTGTGTCTATTTTCTTCAAATTATTATGTAATTTGAATGGCTATAAAGCATTAGACTTGCTGGGATGAATCTCTCAAGCAGTCAACATATTTACTATCTCCCTTTTTTTTGCGTGGTGATTTGCCTACTTGATAGCTGTTTCGTTGAAAAAGAATTAGCAAACGAGTTTTATCAAATGACTTATTATGTTTAGTTAATGGTATTGGTGCCCATAGGTTGAGATATGAGTCCAGTTTGTTGTATATCTGTAGACTATTGTCTTTCTGTTTTGTCTCTACTCTACATATTAAGATAACTTCATTTTACCAATTTTTATCTAATGAGAAAAAACAATACATGGGAAGATGATGCAGTACAACAGCAGCCCTGAATCCGTTAACCAAAGTAGCTTCATGAACTTGATGCCTAAAAGACTAAAGATCGATGCACCTCAGTTTTGAAGAACTAAGTTGAATGCTAACTGCTTTATTTCCATTACTCTGTTGATAAATGAGTACTCTTATCGATTTCATCATCTAATTGCCATGCTTAACACATATTCATAATTTAACCAAATATATATCATATTTCCAGTACATATTCCCAAACATTCAAACGTTAATGAATATTATGTTTGTTTTGAATCTTCATAAGGTTATTTCTAGCACATTCATTTTTTCCTCTGATATTATTATTCTTTATCATATTTTTGCTTTGTTGTTAGCTTCGAACAATTATATTTCCTGTATCCATCCAACTATTCAAACATTGCAGCAGCTATCTAGTTTGTATTGATATTTTGTTGCCTATATCATTTCAGGGTTGAATCTGAATCATCTCATACAGTGCCAAATCCACCAGAAACACCACACACAGTAGAATCTGAAAGACAAGCTGATATCACTGATGAGGGTACTAGTAAAAAATGACTAAGAGAAGGTTCGACACAAAAACCTCCTACAGTGCCTAAAAGAAGAAGTCCATTTTGGGAGCATTGTGAGAAAGGATCAAGAAAAATGAAGGATGGCAGTCTACAACAAATAGGGATATGCAACTACTGCAAGACTGAGATCCTGGTGGCTACTGGAAGTACTAGTGGGTTAAAAAACCACTTAGTAAGGAGGTGCGAAGGAAGTCCATTGTACGAAGTGAGCCAAGATGAGAAATGTCAAACTACATTGACCATTGAGACTATGGGACAAGGAAGTGGAAGTAGTCACGTGGTTTCTCACTCTTTCAATCAAAAGCGGTGTGAACAAAAGATTGTGGAGTTTGTGATTATTGACGAAACATCGTTTCGAGCTGTTGAAGAGAAATGATTTATTGGTTTGGTGAATGAATTACAGCCGAGATTTTGAATCCGTGATCGCAAGAAAGTTGCAGGTATGGTTTATGACTTGTTTTTAGTTGAGAAAAGTAAGATACAGAGTGTGATTACTGGTCAAAGGGTTAGTATCACAACTGATACTTGGACTTCAATTCAAAACATAAATTACATGGTTGTGACTGCTCATTTTCTAGATAGTGATTGGAAGTTGCATAAAAGGATAATTAACTTCACAAAAATCACTAGTCATATTGGAGGAGATATTGGCAAGATGATTGAAATTTGTTTGAGGGATTGGGGGATAGAAAAAGTATTTTCGATAGTAGTCGATAATGCTTCATCTAATGATACTGCCATTGAATACCTGAAAAAAAGAATGCGAATTGATAATACATTGTTGTTTGAAGGGAAATATTTACATTTGAGGTGTGCATGCCATATACTTAACTTAATTGTTAAGGATGGCTTGAAAGAGCTCAATTTGTCAATTAAGGCTATAAGGAATGATGTTGTATTTCTTCATTCTTCTCCTTCTAGGTTGAATAAGTTTAGGGATTTTGCTGTACTAGCCAAGTTTTCTAGTGCATCAACAGTACCTATGGATGTCAAAACAAGGTGAAATTCAACCTACAAAATGCTTGATGTTGCATTGAAGTATAGAAAGGTGTTTGAAAGGATGTCTGAAGAATGGTTGCCTTTTAATAAATATTTTCACGAAAAGGATGACAAGGGGAATGAGAGGATAGGGCCTCCAACTGTAGATGATTGGGAGAATGCAAAAGCATTTGCACATTTTTTGAAAAAGTTTTATGATGCCACTTTACAGCTAAGTGCATCAAAAACTCCTACATCCCAATTGATTTATCAATTGATGATTGCTCTAGAACTTGAGATTGAGAAAAAGATGATTGATGATACAGATCCAACTCTTAAGAAGGTTGCAAGTGCAATGAAGGAAAAATTTGACAAGTATTGGGGGGATTGGAATAAGATAAATCCTTTAGTTTTTATTGCTAATGTTTTGGATCTGAGAAACAAGTTTCAAATGATCAAAGTCAGTTTCAAGAAATTGGGAAGTACTCCAGAAAAGGTCAAAGAGTTCATTGATCAAGTTAAAAAAAATTTGGTTGCTTTGTGGACAGAGTACAAAGGAGTGAATGATACCTTAATTATTGAGAAACAAAACATGCAAGTTCTTTGTGATGGTGGAGTTGATAGTGCTGATCTTTGTGATGAATTGTTCAATGACATGGAAGCACAAAATGAAGAAGAACAATTTCAAGAGATTTCTAATGAAGTGGATAAGTACTTAGCTGATGACATTGAGAAAAGATCTAATTCATCTTTCAATCTTTTGGAGTGGTGGAAGGGAAATGAAACTAGGTATCCAATCCTTTCATCTATTGCCAAAGATATATTTGCAATTCCAAGCTCAACTGTTGCTAGTGAGTCTACCTTCAGCTTGGGCAAAAGAGTTGTGGATCCTTTTCGAAGTAATTTGAGTCCGAAAATGGTAGAGGCATTAGTGTGCACTAATGATTAGTTAAAGGCAGATGGTTTCAACATTTACAAGGATCCAACCGATGAAGACCTTGATTTATATAAGGAAATTGAAGAAATTGAAAAAGAGTAAGAGTTTCATTGTATAATTAAATTTAAATTTAAGTAATATTTTTTTTATATTAATATGAAATGAAGTGTATTGATAATTTCTAATATTTCTTTTACAGATGCTAATGCTAATCAAGACCGTTCTCAAAATTCAAATCCAATTTCCATTTAGTCTGTCTCTTTAGTCTGCCTTACAACTTGAAAGTAAGATTATATTTGTAGAATTACATGTTTTCGCTTCCCCGTTGAATATTTATAAATTATAACTAATTATTTTCTAATTTTGCAGGTTTCTTATGATGTTGGACTTTCAAGTTGTAAAATTTCTGATTGGTTTTAGATATATTTTGTGTTGATGTTGGTTGTTGATGCATGAATTATTAGACTTATTTTGCTGTGCTGAAGTTAAATTGTTGGATCAGATATAAATATTTCTATTTAGTTTATTATGTTGGAGTTTATTTGTTTTACAAATATTTTCGGTAAAAAATTATTTTTCGGTATTTTCGATATACCGTGAATTTTCGGTATTTTCGATTTACCATCAATTTTTGGTACGGTATGGTATATCAGTATATCGACACGATACGATATACCGAAATATCGATACGGTATCGATATCCATTTGTGACATACCGAAAGGTTCGGTATACCGCAATACGGTATACCGAACCTTTCGGTATGATAACGGTATGAATTTTTTCGATATCGAAATTTTCGGTACGGTAACGGTACAGCGTGAAATTTTCGGTATATCGTACCGACCCAACCCTAGTTTTAATGGTGGGGCTTGTGACCTGCTCTTTATTAACAAGTTATTACCACAAGTGCATGGTGCAATTATAATACCCAGCAAATAAGAATATTATATCTACATGGACTGATTATTTTTGTGTTACTAGACACATATATTTTGTCGAATACCTAGACTCTATATTTTGAATTTTTAGAAAATAAATAAAAACAAATGCAATAAATAAAATACTCAATTAAATAAACTCAAAACTTTATAATATAAAAATGTAGATTCTTGGGAACAAGTCAACTATATTATTTATTAATATTATCTGATCTATGCAACAAATTATTAAGTAATTAATAGTGGATAATCACGGGATTGTTATCAGACTGCTAGTTATCTGTCAGGACTCTCACACACATCATTACTAACAATCAAGCACACTAAGATCTTTAGTTATATACAATATTTATTCACTTGGTTGGTCCTTCTAAATGCTACATAACATGATTTCTATTTATTAATGAATTAATTATTCACCTTCCGACCTAAATGTTGATCAGACACTCATACACGAGAATTAAACCATAGAAAATCATGCACCCAAAGATAACAGGAAAATATAAATCAAATTATATTAATAAAATTCATAGTATTCCACAATCCTAGAATCTAGCTATTAAATTAGCCAGACATAATGCAATAACTAAAACAAAGAGTATAGGTGCTCATGATAGAAAATAACAAATAAAACCGTAAAACCACATGGTGGAATTCCAGTTGTCTTTATTATATCTGGTGTGGCATCTGCTCTCTTAACAATCTTTGACACATTCTCCTTGAATAGATGACAAGCCTCTCTATTATATTTATCTCTTTCTTTCCGTTAAAATTTATCTTCCTTTGGTAGTATAAGGATAGAGTCTTATATAAGCAGTGTTTGAAGCCTATTTGGAGAGCAAATTCCTATGTCCGCGAACTCATTAAGATATTGGTCAACCTAGGTTAGGTCGATCAAGTCGGGTTAATCCAGTACCTATGTTATTAGTGTTGTTCTGATCGACTAGGATGTGCTGTAAAACTAAAGATTCAGTCATTATTGAAATGTTTCAAAAGTCATATCTAAATTGTAATTTCGTGGAAAGATGGTAATTTTTTTTATAATTAACCCTTTTAAAATGTTGTTATAATAATATAAACTCAACACATTTTGCGCTTATAATATGATTTCACATTTGAGTAAAATTGAAATTAACGTAGCGGCCGGAATTGCAGACATGTGCAAGTCTTTCTTCTATTGAAACGATGTCATTTTTAATTAAATATAGATTTGTTAATTAAATTATTTTTATTTTTGAATTGAATATTTTATTTTTTAAAATAAAAGAACAATTTTTGGCAAATATACACCCAAATTTATAATGCCAATCTTTTTATCATGAGTGGAAATGAGCTGGTCAAGCATCTCCATCTCTGACCAATAAATATTCAATAAAAAATCAATGTCTCAAAAGTGAAATCCTTGTAAAATATCTTCTTATAATTCAAATAATATTTTTATGGAGAATTATCAATTCAAGGTTTGAGAGATGATTACTATCGATATAGATCCCAAAAGATTGATTCTATCAATTCAAAATTTGAAAGATCTAAAACTATCGATTTAATGCTCCAATATTTAGCACCGTTAAAATTCCATCCAATAAAACCTTCTTCACCCATAATATTCTTTACAACTAAATCAACCACAAGCTTTTACAGATTTACATTAATTAATTGAATTAACACACAAATATTTCAATTTTAAATTATAAAATTAATTGAATTGAGCAAAGAAATAGTTCAATTTTGAATTATGAGATGAAAGGTATAAAAACAAAAGAATGAAAAATTACCAATAGAGGGAAACACATTTCATAACTAAAAATTGAACTAATTTTTTGCTTAATTTAATTAGTTAATGTAAATATGTCTAACTTCATATTTAACTTAATTATAAAGAATATTATGTGTGGAGATGTCATGATTATTTAATAGCCACATCAATTTTTATTGAATGAGGTTTTAATGGTGTTAAATCATGGAGCCTTAAATCAATAGTTTTAGATCTTTCAAGCCTTAAATTGATAGAATTCATCTTTTGAAATCTATATTAATAGATTATGTATCTTTCGGGCATTGGATTGATAATTCTCCTATTTTTATTTATAATATTTTTTGACATATTTCATGTTGTTTCTATAATTCACAGTAGTTAAAAATTAATTATATTTGTTGTAATAATTTTCTTAATTATAATTTTCAACAAAGAAAATCATACATATTGCATCCATACATCTTACGGGAGATACTCTAGCATGTTAAATTTTAAATTTTTATCTTAGCTAGTATTCATCACTCTTATAAGTAGGGATAGCAAAATGGGTCGTTCAGCCTGGTCCGACTTGAACTCCTTTTGGGCCACAATTTTGGAAGCTAAGTCCAGCCCAAAAAACGAGACAAGCTACGTGCGGGTTGAAGGTTATTTTTGCTTTTTTGGGCTAGGTGGCTCGGATTCAATTTGGACCACTAAAATCTTGGCCCGGCCCATCGTGTCGGGCCAATTTTGCCCTAAAAATGCAACTTCAACAATGTCACATAGCATCACATCAAGAATTAAAATCCACTTAACTTTATAAACTTATCCTCTTAACTATAAACTCAAAAAAACAACTTGAACACGGGTCACACCAATATATATTATGAGTGAGTAATTGGTCGGTTCATATAGGAACTGGCTTAAAAATTCTAAACCAAATCCACCGAAGTCTAATGGGTGGCTAATCGGCCACCTAATCGATCACCGTCTGTGCTGGTTTGATCGATTTGGTTTGGCCACCGATTGTAATTCAAACAAAAATTTCAAGGTTTTCAATTTTTACATTTTTTGGCCAGTCACCAAAAAAGAAAAAAATATTAAAGAACATATTATTGACATAATTTGGGCAAAATCACATTTCGATTTTTGGTAGATTTCCATCTTAAATTGTAAAGGCGATGAACATGATTTTTATCTCAATTCACATTGTAGATCTTTGAATGCAGCAACATATATGATTATGAATTGACGAGTCTCATAGAAACGAAGTAGTGAGCTTTGTTTTTTAGCTTCTGGTAATTATAAACAAGAGTATCAAAGCATGAGTGAGAGAGATAGAGATAATAAGAGAGATAGAGAGAGGGAAGTGAGAAAAGAGAAAGGAAGTGAGAGGGTAGAAAACATGGGGTGAGAGAAAGAGAGAGAGAGATGGGGCTTGTGGGTGTGTGTTTAGATGATGAGTTCTTATTGTTGTTGTTGTTGTATATGTGTAAGGGTGATCGATGAGCAACTTAATTTCAAATTATCGGTCGGTTCGGGTTGGGTAAGGATTTTCGACCTAAAACCTGACCACCAAATTGATTTTAATTCGATATCTATTTTAAAATTAACCACTGAACCATAGCTCCACAACACCGCACTGAACCGACCGAACCCGATTAGTTCGGCTTCGGTTGGAACTCTGTTCAACCCTAATACACACACACACACATATATTTATATATTTTTCTTATACTATATATATTTACAATATTGAATTATAAATTCAAGAAACTCAAGACACACTGAGTTTCCACAGATTACAAGAATCTCAGTAACCCACGAGAATAAAAGACACACAAAACAGAAAAGTGGAAGCAGATAAGAGGATCGCAAGATACTGAACTGAAAGCAGGGCTTCAACACAGAAAAAACCTCAACATAGAGCTCTAGAAAACTTCTACCAGCAGGCAAACCCAACCTATCGACTAGGGAGTTTAGGGTTTCGCCGCTTTACCAGAGCAGATTCTCCTGAACAGGGGAGAAATCTGACTTACCTCGATCCCTACTCGTCGGGAGCGAATTAGCGCGGCCAAAGGGCGACGGGATGAAGATGATGCGGGTCGGAGAGTACCCCGACATGGTCTCCGTGGCTTTAATACCATTATTGGGTATCTTCATCTTGCCGGAGGTTCACCTCTTATTTCCCGACACCATTCGGCCACCTTCACAGTTGCTCAAGCAACTAGAACTCCCATAATCTTCAATTTTCTGATCTCTATATCTTTCTCTTTTCTTTTGCTTCAAAAACTTGCAAGCAAAAGATAGGACATGCAAAATCACTGTGCACAACAAGCTGAAATAAAGAGAACAAGAAGAGTAATGTGAAAGTATGAAGAAAAGTAGAGAAAACAGGGATTGAACGATGGAAAATTTTGTGTCTCGAAGACACAGTGGCTCAGAATTTCCCACGGTGGTGACTCTCACTTCCGAAAATAATAACAAACCCCAGACCAAAAGGTGGAGAAGATGGGTCTACACTCGAAGCTTTCACACTCAATGTCAATTAAGAATCCGATGGATAGGATTCCGGTGAGATAAATGGAAGGGAATAGCAGAGCCCTCCTCTATTTTCAGATTGTATGCCGCTTAACTCAGAGAGAGAGCGACGCGGGGTTAAGTAGAGATTCATATTAGGTTTAGGGTTAAGAGGGAATTAGAGTGGGTGGGCTTCAATTAAGAGACTGGGCCAAGAATGGGCCATAAAGAAAAATAAAGAGCATAGGCCAACCCACCACAGGTTGGATGATGCATTAACCAATTAGATGTGAGGAGCAGGGCCTATAGTTGAAAGTGTAGGTCATTTTTTATTTTTTGCAATTTTTTTTAATTCTATAATATATACATGGAACAATCAATATATATATATATATATATATATATATAAATGTTGTTCGAGAATTATTTAACCTATATTGCAAGTGTACAATGCGATTAATAATAAAAAGGTGAACAAAGTTGTATCCACATAGACCTAATAACTAAGCTACTAATTATCTAAATAAAATCTCCTAGAATTATCTAGACTACTCAACAAGATGAAAATACTTAAGTAATTAAAGAACTAAATTAATTAAAGCAATAAAAACAATCACAGACTGAAACACACAGAGAAATTAAATAATGAAGGAGGGGTGTATTTTAGGATTGAATAATCATCAATTAGTCCATTCTTTTAACTAATTCCATTTATACACCTATGTTGGGACTTCAATTATGCTAGAGCAACCATTTAATTATCTTATACCTTCTCTCGAAGTGCATAGGCTATTGGTTACAAAATAAAAACAATGTGCCCATTAATTATCTAAAATGCAACTCATAAATGCTCATTCGGTTTGAAAGTTCACTTATTCGTGTACATATATTTTCAATTTACTGCATACATATTTTCTTAATAATGACATGAACAGAAATAATAACAGATAAAAGAAAGCATTAAAATACATATGTTATTGGTAACCAAGTTTGGTTAATCAACCTACTCTGGGGGGACTTCGCCCAAACTCAAAGATTCGTTCACTATTTCTTCGTGAAGACTATTCAGGAATCATGAACACTAGACTCCATTTAGCTATTCACGACTTCAACTTGTAATCTCTCCCGAGATCATGAACAAAACGGAATAAAAACCCTTCACGTGTTTCATTCACGAAAACACTCAATGCTAGACTATCACATTGAATAATTTAAGGAACAACTTCTAGCTATTACAAAATACACAAACCCACGACTCTCAAACAATAAACTCAGAGAATCAACTATATTTCGCATACCAATTATGAGGATAATCAGCCTTCTAACACTCATTGACTTCAAGTTAGCTTGATCTCCAATATTTGTCAACTTCGAAAGTGAATTAGAGTTTGTGATTCTTTCCATATTGGTGTAGATGTTTTCCATGTAGTTGAGGGTTAAATCAACACTACGTCTACTCCAAAAGGCAGCCAAATGAATGGATCCTTGCTTCCCAAATATGTCCACACAGGATCTCTTCCACAAGAAAACTGCCATATATAAACTGTTTCGATGACACTCCTAGAACATCAGAGAGAACAATCACAACTTGTTTCTTTTCACCGCACAATGAAAACATCGACCACATCAAGAACAAATCATCAAACACTTTTCGTACATAAATCGCCAAAACAAACTTAGTGCTAAATGATGACACTAATCTAGTCAGTTCCTGTTGAAAAACAAAGCTTGGGGTATCCTGAGTGAATCCTTGCACCACAGATCAATCTATGTTGTGAACTGAGCTAGCTTCAGCTTTTTCCCCCTGGTGCTTTATTCCTCTGCCCTGAAGGGCTTGGTTTTTGCTTCTTGTGTAATCTGCTATGCCTGTTGGTTGCTGTCTGGTTTTCTGTTTGTTTGCTGCTCTTGTGATTGTTGATAATCATGAATAATCTTCATATGACGCCATTTAATGACAGAGATGATTTTCAGGACTGGAAAACCAAAATTGAGTGTATTTTGACAAAAGAAAAGATTAATAAGGCTATTTTGACTAAGGTGGATGAATTTGTAACTGATGAGAAATTGCATGATATGAATGACAGTGCTAGGGCTACCATTTTGCTAAATTAAGTAATACTATTGTTAGAAAAGTCTCTCATCATCGATGTGCTAAGGATCTATGAGATAATTTGAATTCTTTATACACTGCAACCTCTGAAAAGTCTGCTTAGTCTTTACAGACACAATTTATGACCTATCAAATGGGCACATTAAAAGATATTGATGCCAATATGGATGATATGGATGATTTTAATAAACTGCTCCAAGATTTGAAACTTGCTGATGATGATTCTATTGAAAAATATGCTCCTCAAATTCTGTTAAGTTCTATTCCTGAGTCTTTTGCTGAGGTTAAATCTGCTTTGAAATATGGTGGGTCTAAGGTCACCTGTGATATGATTGTAACTGGTTTGAAAGCAAAAGAAAATGAGCTTAAATTGAAATCCAAGCCCATGCATGGTGAAATTATGCATGTCAACAGGAATAGTAATAAAAATCCTCACAACAGCTTTAATAAGCTCTTAAATGGTGATAACCCTAGTGTTTTAGCTGCTGAAAGACACCAAAGAGAAAAATAGCTTGGTCAAAATCAAAATCAAAAGTCAAAATCAGAACTATGACCAAAAGCCTAGGAAAACATGCTGGAACTGTGGAAAACCAGGTCATTTTTCTAATATGTGTAAACAACCTAAAAGGAATAAGGGTTATGTGAACTATGAGCCCAAACATCATGTTAATAATGTGTATGAGTATGATGGTATTTATATGGTGCATGAAGCATATGATTTTCAGTACATCAATTACACTAATACTGTGTCAAAAACTATGTTAAACAATGAATGGCTAATTAATTCTGGCTGCACTTTCCATGTCACACCTTTTAAGCATCTGTTTCATAATCTGCATTACATAAATTCTGGACATGTTGCTCTTGCTGATGGTCGAAACTGTGAGATTCAAGGAAAATGTGACATTTGCTTGAAATTTGAAAATGGGAGCATGCTTACTTTAAGTGATGTCAGATATGTACCTAAGCTAAAATTCAGTCTGCTATCTATGTCCAAAATTGCTGATAAGATGTTTGATGGTTCTATGAATTATTTGAGATTTAAATTTAAAAAGGATTCTATGCTTTATTTCATTGCACCTAGAAAAGGTGACTTGTATGTTGTCCAAGCTCAGTATGTACCTTTACCTGTTGTTAATATGGTCCAAGAGGACAAAACTGCTTTATGTCATGCTAGGCTAAGGCATATGAGCAATAAAGGGTTAGACATTCTGCATAAATCTGGTGCATTTGGTAGGGATAAGGTGTCAAACATACCTTTCTGTGAACCTTGTGTTATGGGCAAGCATCATAAAGTTCCTTTATCTGTCACTATGCCTTATCCTAGGAAGATGTTAGCTCTGAAATTCTTGAATACTTACACGCAGATGTCTGGGGTCCAGCCAAAGAGCCCACCCATGGTGGCAATATGTATTTCTTGTCTATTATTGATGACTTCTCTAGAAAAACTTGGGTGTTTCTAATGAGAAACAAGTCTGATGTGTTTATTAATTTTTCTAAATGGGCAACTGAAATTCAAAACCAATCTAAAAGGAAAATTAAGTGCATTAGGACTGATAATGAGCTTGAATTCTGTAATCATGCCATGGATAATTGGTGTTCTGATCAAGAAATTAAGAGGTATAAAACTGTGCCCTATACTCCACAGCAAAATGGAGTGGCTGAAAGAATGAATAGAACCCTCCTTAAGAGAGTTAGAAGCCTACTCATTGCCTCTGGTCTGTCTAAAAATTTTTGGGGTGAAGCCCTCATGACTATGACCTATTTAATAAATAGATCTCCATCTGTGCCCTTGCATGGTAAACTGTCTGAATCTGTCTTCTTGAATAAGCCTATCTGTTTGTCTGTTTGTCCAACTTGAGAGTCTTTGGTTGTGCTGCATATGTGCATCAAAAATTGAGCAAACTTGATCCTAGAGCTAGGAAGTGTGTGTTGCTTGGATATCCTAAAGGTGTGAAGGGTTATAGGTTGTGGGATAGAAGTGTGCATGGTTTCAAAACTTGTGTAAGTCGTGATGTTGTTTTCAATAAGTATGATTTTCCATGTTTACCTATTTCTGAATCCTCACCTTATGCTGCTCCAAGTGAGGTGGAAAATATATTTGATTTTGTGCCTACTCATCCAGTTGTTCCAAGTGAAGAGGATAATGTGGAGAATTAGACTCCTATACAGTCTGAATTTGAAAATGTGCATCATGATTTACCTGTCACTGAGCATGAGCATGATTCTGACTTGGATAATCATAATGTTGATGATTTTGTGTCTGATCATGAGATTAATGATGAGCCAATTAATAATATGAATGTGTCTGATTCTGAAAATAGTTATAGCATTGAGAATGAACCTAAACCCATTCCTGAACCTGAGAATCTGAACAATTATCTGCTTGCTAGAGATAGAGGGAGGAGGAATGTGAGATTACCTGCCAAATATAATGATTACAATATGTCCTTATATGCTTTTAATGTATTCAGCAATGTTGATCAATTTGAGCCTATAACTTATAATGAAACTATGAATTCTAATGAATCTGATAAATGGCTTGCTGCTATGAATTATGAGATAAAATCCTTGCATGACAACAATACTTGGATACTAGTTGAAAAACCTGATGAATGTTATGTTGTTGAATGCAATTGGCTATTTAAAATCAAGCATGAAATTGATAATGTGAGGTATAAGGATAGATTAGTTACAAAAGGTTTCACACAAACGAAAGGGATTGACTACAATGAGATTTTTGCACTTGTTGTAAAATTCACTACTATGCGCATTATGCTTGCTCTTGTTGCCCATTTTAACTGGGAACTTAAGCAGATGGATGTTACAACTGCATTTCTGCATGGTGAACTTGAAAATAACATCTACATGTCTCAGCATGAGGGCTTTGTTGATAAAACTTATCCTGAGCATGTGTGTTTGTTAAAGAAATCCCTTTATGGTATAAAACAATCTCCTAGACAGTGGAACATAAAGTTTGATAAATGCATGCAAAGTATGAACTTCACTAGAAGCAAATTTGATCACTGCTTGTACTACATGCAATCTGACATTTCCATGTTCATGTTACTTTATGTTGATGATATGCTCTTGATTAGTCCCTGCTTGGAAACTGTGAAATATGTGCAAAAATGCATTTGTGCTAATTTTGATATGAAGGATCTAGGTGATGCTAGGAAGATCCTTGGCATGGACATTGAAAGAAATAGAGACAAATCCACTCTTGTGCTGCATCAATCTGCTTATGTGGATCAAGTTTTGAAAAAATTTAATATGAAAAATTGCAAACCTGTCAATGTGCCCCTTGCTTCTCATTTTGTGCTAAGTAAGGATCAGTCTCCTAAAACTGATTCTGAAATGAATGACATGCAAAATATTCATTATGCCAATTAGGGGTGCACAAAAACTTGCACAAACCGACCAGCCCAAATCGGATTTAGACCGTTTGACTCGTTATGATGACAGGCCGAATTTATTACGGTTTATAAATATTGTAAACCGATCTTATTGGGTTGGCTCACGGGTTAGTCTCGACCCAAACCAACCCAATCCAACCCGTTACTCTTTATTTAATTTTTTATATATATTTTTGTAAATGTAAAATCTTTATTGTATATATTATTGGTTGTAGAACTTGTCATCAATTAGTTCACTGACTTGCAGTATTGTTGGAGGAATGCAAGTTTACTTATAAATTTAACACACTTCTCTAACTATTTAGTTACATGCTATTGTGCTAATTAAAATAATTTTTTGTATTTGCTTCTGATATTTCCAAATAATTTATTGTATTTGCATCTAATATTTGCTCTTTCCTGAACAAGAGTTTAATTTTCTCTCTACCGTTCCAATTCCAATTTTATGACATGCATATTTATTTTATTTGATAGATTTTTTAGCTTTTGATAGATTTTTTTAGCTAATATTGTTTATAATATATGATTAATGATTTAAAATATTAAAAAAAATTAACTAAGTTTTGGTAAAATTTATTTCAATTTTTTTTGTCATAACCCGATGAACCCAACCCAACCCAATCCTTATATCCTTGTGAGAAGTAGGGTTGGGTTGTGAGAAAAAAAAAGATTAACGGGTTATAATTTCTTCAAACCGTTGTGTATGGGTTGGCCTATGTAAACACCTTCAATCCGGCCAATCCAACCCGTGTGCACCTCTAATGCCAATGCTATTTGACCTGTGATGTATTTGATGATTAGCACTAGGCCTGACATTACATATGATGTCTCATGCTTAATCAGATACATGGCTAATCCAGGTTTGCCTCACTGGGAAGCACTTAAGTGGCTTCTCAGGTATTTAAAATCCACAATGAACAGTGGTCTGACCTTCTCAAAGGCAGATGATGGTGTTAAATGTGTTGGTTATGTGGACTCGAATTATGCTAATGATAGAGATCAAAGAAAATCCACTACATCTTATGTGTTTACATTGTGTGGTACATGCATTAGTTGGAAGTCTCTACTTCAGAGCATTGTTGCCTTATCTACAACCGAATCTGAATACATTGCTGCAACTGAGGCTGTGAAAGAAGCCATTTGGCTTAATGGTGTGCTGTCTGAAATTAAGTATATTGATGACAAACCCCTCATTTATTCTGACAGCCAATCTGTCATTCAATTATGCAAAAATCATGTGTTCCATGATAGAACTAAGCATATTGATGTTAGATTCCATTTTATTCGTGATATTGTTGAAAGAGGTGATGTGCTTCTTGATAAAATCCCCTCTAAATTCAATCATGCATATATGGGCACCAAGTGCCTCCCAGTCGTAAAGCTGATGGCCTGTAAGAGATCTCTTAACTTTAATCTTGGTTGAACTCTATTATGTGCTCTTCTTGTGGTGGTATTTCAGACTGTGGGCCTGGATACTCTATTTGTTTTTCTGTGGATTCCTTATTTTGGTTTTGTTCTGTTGGTTAGTTTTTCCCTTTGGTTATGTGCTAGGTTGCAATTTTTGTCTAGGATAGTCATTAAGTGACTTGAGATAATTTGCAAAAAAATGAGTTGGTCTCTAGTGTTGAGACTGAGTTTAATACGCATAGTATTTCTCTCTCTCCCTCTCTTGTCTTGTCTTCGTGATAGATGAGAGAAAAAATGGCTATGATGATAATCCGTTTGATGGTGAGTACTTCATTGGCAACATAAAGACCAATGGGCCAAAGGTGGATATGTGGTGGGTTGGCCCATGCTCTTTATTTTTCTTTGTGGCCCATTCTTGGCCCAGTCTCTTAATTGAAGCCCACTCACTCTAATCCCCTCTTAACCCTAAACCTAATCTAAATCTCTACTTAACCCTGCGCCGCTCCCTCTCTGAGTTAAGCGATACACAATCTGAAAATAGAGGAGGGCTCTGCTATTCTCTTCCATTTATCTCACCGGAATCCTGTCCATCGGATTCCTGATCAGCATTGAGTGTGAGAGCTTCGAGTGTAGACCCATCTTCTCCAGCTTTTGGTCTGGGGTTTGTTGTTGTTGCCGGAAGTGCGAGTTACCACCGTGGGAAATTCTGAACCATTGTGTCTTCGAGACATAAAATTTTCCATCGCTCAATCCCTGTTTTCTCTACTTTTCTTCATACTTTCACATTGCTCTTCTTGTTCTCTTTATTTCAGCTTGTTGTGCACAGTGATTTTGTGTGTTCTATTTTTTGCTTGCAGGTTTTTGAAGCAGAAGAAAAGAGAAAGATATAGAGATCAGAAAGTTGAAGATTATGGGAGTTCTAGTTGCTTGAGCAACTGTGAAGGTGACCAAACGGCGTCGGAAAACAAGAGGTGAACCTCCGGCAAGGCGAAGATACCCAACACAACCCAACTCCAAAAACTTGAACTCATTCCATCGAACCCAACCTATCCTATTAGATAGAACTTGCAAAATGAGGTCTAGGGAAAGAGACATTTGGCGATAAGCTTCGGCTTGTTTGGGGAGATCATCATAAATGATTAAAGTGTGTTGTTTCTAGTACATAAAATATTCCACCAAAGTTGCTCCTGTATAAAGAGCGAGGTATTGTAATGTAGCAGGGGAATCCGCCGTTTCGGCTACCACAATAGTGTATTCCATCGCCCCCTTTCCTGTAAAGTAGTTACTACTTGAGCCACAAAAGATGCTTGAACACCCCCCATTACAACCACCCTAAGTGTTATAGGTGAGATACCAAGTAAATATAATAAATATTATATTACAGACACCAAAAATCAAATTATATTGTGATAATGTTAAGACATTTTATATTGACCAAACAATTTTCAAAACCAATAATGATTAAAAAGAGGGCTTCACGTCTCCAACTCCTGCTTGGTGAGATAAAATAACAAAATGACTTATTAAAATGACAACTAAAATTGGAGTTCAAAGGGTTCAAATAACATTGGCTGTGAGAAAGGATCCTAATTTGAAGAAGAAAATGGATTTCGAATGGAGTTCTAGGAAACTTAATTTATAGATGGAAACTAACAAATAATTTGAAGTATCACGTGACTGTAAATCAAGCAATAATCATAGTATAACCCATGAATTCAAAGGAAAAGAAGAAATGTATTTCAAAGAAGTTGCTCAAATGGAGGCTTACAAACGTGAAGTGCAAAAAGTGAGTGGCAGAAGTCCTATACTAACATACTTAAGAGATACATTAGGGTAACAAGGAAAATACTAAACTACCCTTAATGATAAAATAAGAAAATACATTTATATTTCCAACACTGACAAAATATAAATTGAAGGGTCATTTTGCAATGCATAAACATGCCAATGGGCAAATAAAAGTTATATGAACGGCCACTTTATTTATAAAATAATATAATTAATATAAAATTAATTATTGTTGTATATGAACATAGTAAATATTCATTTTCTAATAAAGACAAAAATAGAAATCAGAATTATGAAATGAGGAGTAAAACAAAAATTAGAATATATACAAAATAGAATTAAGGATGGTTAAAATTTAAAACAAATATAAGTAAAATTTGAAAAATTAAAGTGATATGGCTTTAATTTATTTAAATAGTAGTATAATTAATATTGAATTAATTATTGTTGTATATGGACATAGTGAATTAATATTCATTTTTTTAATGAAGACAAGATAGAATGTAAGAATTAAAACAAATTTAAGAATATATACAATACAAAATTAAGGATTATTAAAGCAAAGGCACGGACAGATAACCAAGTTTTAAAATCACGCCGAGACAACCACTCTTCTGCAAACAAGTATTTGAAATATTTTGTAAACATGTTTTTGCTGACATATTTTATTTACAATTTTACATTTTATATATGATTCTGTCTTAGTATATGTTACATGATCAAACCGTAATGGACTTATCTATAAAGTGTGGGATCTGATTTTCTCAATATCTCAGGTAAGATATGGTAGATTTCATCTTAAACTTTGATCTAAATTGAAATTGTATTCCATTGCAACTGGTTGATGATTCTATTCTATCTACTGTATATTTTATTTTGTGTTTTTAGGGGATTTGATTTTTTTAAGGTTTAATTAATTTGAAAAAAATTAATTATCAAGCGCAATGTACGAGCCTATACGTTAACGTCGGGTGGATGCATAACTCGAGTCGCCGTTTTTTTTTAAATTTCAAAATTAGATTTTTATTTTCAATCACCATTTATATTTGTTTCGAAAAAACTAAATTAGTTGCCGAGCGCAATGCACGAGCTCACGCGTTAGCGTTGGGCGAGTGCATTGCACAAGTCGCCTGATTTCAAAAAAATAAATTAATTCACTTTTATTTTAGGGTTCACAAATTCCATTTTAGGGTATATATTTATTTCAAAATTAGGTTTTTATTTCAATTCGCGTTTATATTTATTTCAAAAAATATATAATTATCGAGTGTAATGCACGAGCCCATGCGTTAATGTTGGATGAGTACATTGCGTGAGTCGTCGAATTTAGAAAAAAATCAATTCACTATAATTTTAGAAATGTATATATATATATATATTGGGAAAAAAATAAAAAAAAATGCCAAAGAGAAAAAAAAAAGGGCGGACGTGTGTGAGGTCCACGCACCGCGCGTGGTCTAAAATAGCGCCCCAAATAAAGAGGAGCTTGCCTTGGTGCTCGAAAGTCCTCTCCCTATATATATATAAAACAATTAAAAATATAATTTTGAAATACAAATTGGAAGAAATATCACATGATCAATCATGTTTATAGTTAATCAAGATTGAAATGAGTTTTGTGATTTCCAGGTCAAGAACTGAAAGTTTAGATGACTCTGGATTTATGATTAAAATTTGGATAATCATTCAACGTGATATTAAGATCAAGCCAAGTGAATGATTTCATTTTCAGCTGAATATTATATTGATTGATGTCTTAACGACTAAGAATGATTTAATTACGAATAATGGCGATATTTTTCTCCATAACAATCATAAACACTCAATTACTTTTCATATATATTACTTAGATATTCACTTAATTTTTTATTTGTAAAAAAATCCCATAAGATAGTCACAATCAGTGATTAGTTGGATTTACTATTTAGGCATTTTGATGCAGTGGCTAGGGTTTTGGGTTGAATCTGCCTGGTCCCAATTATAGGTGTTTTGGACCACAAATTAAATTATGTACCAACATTTTGGAATTTTCATTTGGGCCCAATTGATATGTGTCTGTCCTTTTTTACCCCCAATAATTCTTTTATTTTTTAATTAGTACTATTTTTGTGGATCATTTTGCAATATTGATTTCGAATTGATATCCACTGTACATTAAACTCAGGAATTAGCTCCTCCACTAAATTAAAATAATGCACAGTTATATGTTATGCATCAACATCAACGGTCTTTTGGTCCGCTTTAAAAATAATTAGTACGTTTAATTAAGAAATTTATTTAAAAAACAACATAGATGACGCAGGTCAGCATTAATAAGTGCTTAATTAAGTGCATGCCAATAAGGAGTGTCGTGTGTGCCCCTGTACGCACGTGTGAGTGGTCGGATGCTGCAACTTGTTTACTAACATAATTTTTTTAAAAGGTAAATTATGGTTTGATCGACATTTGAAATTTTTAATAAAAATATTCCGATCTTCTAATATTTATAACTTTATATTTGACCTTCGATTTATTTTTTAAAATCTGTTTCATAGTAAATTTATTTGGTACCTTCTAGCATATGTGGATGATCAGAAATGTAGAAATGTGATGTTGATTTTTATAATGTCATATCATACATAGAAATATAAATAAAAATTAAGAAGTTCAATAAATGCCGATTGAATTGTTAGCGATAAAAAAATATATATATATCATGAGAAGACAAGAAATAAGTTAAAGTGGAAAAAAGTTATTGAAACGAAACAAAATGTGAAAAAAAAGGACTGATGCGGCTATAATACACATATTTTTTAAGTATTGTCATTTTCTCTTATATTTTGATTTGTAATTCGAGCTTAATGATTCTTTTTTCGTATTTTTGTTAAACTTCCATGAATATTTAAATTTAAAATTTTTATTTTATATTTAAGAATGATATGATATTATTAAAATCCTTATCATATTTCGGGCTGTCCATGTATTCTATAATGTGCCATATAATTTATAAAGTCAAGTATGAAATCGTAAAAAATATTTAAATGTTGAGATATTTTTATTAAAAAATTTAATGATCTGAGTATCAAACTATACTTAACCCTAATTTTTTACTACTCGAAACATGCTATTCCACACATTTTTTGAGAAACTCAATCGATATTGATAAAATTCATATCTATTACCTTTCAAATATGAGACCGTCTACCCTAACATTAGATCACTTCTAGGAGGAAACTACCGCATATAAAAGTGATTAAGTACCTAAGAGTCTAAGACATTTAAAAAGAAAGATTAGATGTTTAAAATTTTGGAGCTTAAAATGACCATATATAGTCAGTCATCTTAGTTAATTTGGCTACAGCTTTGATGTTTTTTTTTTTTTTTGGAAGCAATACAGCTTTGATGTCGTTAATTGGCCGCATATTAGAGTTGTCACATAACTGGCTATCCTTATTAACCACTAATCAAATCATTACTAACTCAGACTCAAAAGTGAAAAAAACTTATCGATTTAATTAAATATTCTAATAATCGTGACATTAATTATCACAGAGCGACAGCATGTAAATATTGTAAATAATTGAGTTGGAGATCCTCTGCTCCCCTTTCCTGAGCTAAATTTGAGAAGATAAAAAAATTGCCACTACTCGCTTAAATGAAATCCATTGGGAAAGGAAATCTAAATTGTGTTGGGCTTATTTACGGTAGTAGTTGGGCTCAATTTTTAATAGTAGTGATTCATTTAATAGCTTAGTTGAAATGAAAGGTATTATTAATTTATGACATCTCTAAAGATTGTTCGTTGAGTCAAGTAATTGCACCATATTTGTATGGTACAAGCAATCAAGAAAAGAAGAATAACGAAGAAATCAGTGTTTTTAAAATCGGATCAGATATCAAACCGATGAATTTATTGAGCCATTGGGTTACTTGTGTAATTGGTAGAGCGGTTTTGAAAAAATAGAATTATCCGTTATATAATATTTATATATATTATATGTATATATACACAATAAAACATAATAAACTTATACAAACTAGGATCAAGATAAATATATTAAATATAGTTAAAAGTATAATATTTACAAAAATAAATATTGAACATCAAATACTGAATTTTGAGAAAATATATAATTAAATGTCAAATAATTAAATATTAATTTTAATTACAAAGAATACTGCACAATAACAATTAAAAACATTGATAATCCTTATTTCACAAGCCACTATTTTAGATTTTAGTTCTTCTCCCCATTTATTTTAATTTAAAAATGCTAAATTAGATATTGTTAAATATTGATTTTAATTATATGCTAAACATTGATTTTAATTAAAATAAAGATTAATTATTTTCAATTTGTGCATATATATGTGTGTTATTAATAAGCAAATAATAACATAAGAGTGTATTGACCCAATTGGTTGAGTACATTGTACAGAGTTATTCAATTTTTAGAGGTCCTAAGTTCTTTGATCGGTTCACTCCGTGTCTGGCCAACCTGTAATAGATGTATAACCAGACCGGACAAATGGTCGGTTCACTGTTAAACTGGTCGAACTAGCCAGTACGGTTTCCAAAACATTGGATTGATTTTTAACCAATTCACTCCGGGTCATGGGCGTCCTGTAATAGATGTATAATTAGACCGAATAAATGGCTGGTTTGCAGTTAAACTGGTCAAATCGACCGGCCCGTTTTTCAAAACACTAGAAGAAAGTTAAATTCCTTATAATTCTTGTAGATTTTTGTGAGAATCACTTTAAGGTCTCTAAATAATGGTGAATGCATTTTATCATGCTAAACACAACTCTCATTCTACTATTTGTAGCCTCAAAATTAAATTAAATAAAAATATGTAAGTGTCCTATTTTATCCTCATAGCCTAATTTATTTTTGGGGCACTCTTCTATGAGACCATCTAACGGGTCTCTTACATTAGACGGATCCATACCCAACCCGAATCCATTAAATTATAAAAAGTAAAAAAAAAAATGTTGCCAATAGCCACTCTTCTCTCGATAATATATCATAGCTAATGATATGTGCCTTATATTTAATGATACTTCACTTCAGAGTTAATGGTACTTCGTCTTACAAATAATGATACTTCTCTATTCTTGGTTCAATAATTATTGTTTAATCATCGACAATAACTAATAATACTTTACCTCATAAATAATGATACTTCATCTCATAGCTAATGATACTTCTCTATTTTTGATTTGATAATTAATATTGAATCACCGATATTATTCCTCAACTGAACTCATCATCTCAAATGATATACAAAAATCAAAAGTTGACTGAGCTCTAATCAAATATTAATTGAGCCCTCTTAACATAATTAAAAATTAAATAAGAGGAACTGATTCTGTTAAGCAAATCAGATTTAGTAAATGAAACTCATACACATCTACTGTAAACATTTTTAATCACAAATGCAATATCTTTCTACAAATCAAATAAGCTCTTGGGAGCATTAACTCTTTTTTTCAAAAGATAGAATACAAAGGTAGAGAGTATACTTAAATTAGTTTTCATTATTGTTGATATACATTCAAAAATCAAATTAGATTACAAATCTTTTAATATTCATAGCATGAATTTTGGAATTCTTTGCTTTCTTCCTCCGATCCTCTCCTGAGGATTTTCTTTTCTTATCCCAATTTTTCTCAAGATTCACTTCAGCAAGTAAATGATGAAGATTTTTGTGACTTCATTTTAATCTTCAAACAAAAATCAAGGAAACCCACACCATTAGCAAACTAAAGAAAGATGCAAGTATTAATAAAGTTGAAATAACATAAATGAAACAGAAAAATGGCAGTTTTGTAAAGTATTGTCAACAAAACATGCATACCAACAATTTCATATCTCCTTATAGTTTTTATATTCATCATGTCTTAAGGAGATTAGTTCACTTTCATTATCAATTTCTAACAATAAATTCTTTTAGAGAGTGGTGAAGATCTAAATAGTGGGATATTTTATCTGCTAACCTTGCTTGCTTACACGGATGATTGATTACACATTGAAAGAATTGAAAACTACTACTAGATTAAACAAATGCATAATGCACGACAAGAAAGAGATCCCTCAAACAACATCAAAATATTTGAGAAGTCTTACATAATAATATAATATCTTTTCTTGGCCATTGCCCAATAATGGTGCAAAGTGGATCAATACTAAGATCAAATAATACATATTATACATGCATATATTTATTTGAACATTATTTAATAGGACTAGTGCTCGATACAACCAGATAAATTGGTACATCATTTGGTGGCAAAACTCGATAATAATAGGATCCGATTTCCAAACAATTCTTTTGAGACTGATTTATCCTTGTGACATTTTAAGGTTATAGCAATTGCATTGACATACTTGTATGTGATTGTATATTTATCTAAAAAAGCAATTGCTCCAATGCTCCATGAAGCATACCTATCATCTAGATTAACTATAAATGTCCTAAATCAAATAGAATAATATAACAATAATGTTTAATTTCAGTTGTCTGTGTTTACATACAATACCAAATATATTAGATATCTATACACCAATTTAATTAATCATAAATCAAGACCAAATGAAAAAGTAGATTATTAACTTTAAAAAGTAGGAATTTACTATCAATGTCAAATATCCATATTTTCAACAATAAAGCTGGCTAGAAGATAAAGAAATAATCCTTATACTAATAATGAGGTAGTATTAGTTTTCTTGAAAACATAAAGATGAATATACCTAACCATACAAAGCAAATTATGCACTGATAATCAGAGATGATGAAAAAAAGGATGTTAAACCTCTTATATGTGCACCAACTCCATGTTGATAATATTGTGAGCAAATAGAATATTTTTCAATTTGCACATTTCAATAAGCATTTGACAGAGTAAAAATTAGAAATTGGAGGGAAATTGAATTAAAATTGGAGTTTGAATCTAGGGCTCAAATTAAGAAATTGAGTGGGAAAAATCTAGTGAATCCAGTAGGTGATGTCTGATGAGTGCATAAATTGCACTCATTTTGAGTGCATTTTGAACTTAGTTATCTTGTAAATATGGTGTGATTATTGTATATATTGCGTTTTCTTTTATTTTGTGTAATGTGACCAATATAGGGAATTTTTGGGTAAAACAAGTGCAAAAAGGAGTCAAGTTGAGAATTGATCGATCAACGCTTGCACAAAGATGAGAAAAGACAAGAAAAAGAAGCAAAAGGCCAAAAGCAACCCTGAAACGCGAACTACTCAGAGTTGCGCCACAGCTGCCCTGCAGAGCAACCCCAAAAAGCGACTCTTTTAGTCGCGCTTTGACAGCTTCAAGGGGCGTGTTTTCTTCAGTTGGAACGCGACCTTAAAGAGCGAGCACTCAGGTTGCGCTTCACAAGCAGAAGAAGGCGTGACCCCAAAACGCGATCACCTGGGGTCGCGCCACAAATTCAAAGCGCGATCCCTTTGGTCGCGTTCAGACGGCTTCAGAGAGATGTTTTTCTTCAGTCCAAACCCGACCCCAAAACACGATCACTTGGGGTCGCGTTTCGCCTTGACAGATTTCAAAACTTGACTTTTGGCACTCCATTATTGGTCCATTACTTATGTATTTTTGTGGGGTTTTTCAAAACAGAACCCATTACCCTTAGGGACGAAAATACGCTTAGAAAAACACGAAGATTGGGGATTTTTGAAGATCAAGAGGAAGGAGGAAGATTCAACCATCCATTTGAGCATCCAAGCCATAGGATTGAAGAAGAGTATTCTACATTGGGTTTTATCACTTCTTCTCCCTTCTTAAACTTGTGTTTAGAATAGGTTTTTGTTCTTGTTTTTGTAATCTTGATTTTATTGTGAATATGGTTGGCTAGAGCCTTAGGACTCTAGGATATGGTGAAGCAATGTGAATATTGATCTTTGATTTGGGATATATATATATATATATGTTATTGCTTTGTCAAGATTTTGATCTATGCTAGGGCTTGAATGGTGTTGTTTGGTTGGCCATCTTACCAACATCACATGTATGAATCACTTGCATCTAGTCAATCCCGTGATCATAAGCATGCTTGGATCAAATCTACGTATTTGTCTTCTTAGTCGAATGTCATTATGTGGAAGGAAATGTAACCCTTAGAGCCTTTGGTAGGTGCGACCTTAGAATGCGTTAGAGATAGCCATCCTTGTCACATTCGCAATTTAAGGGATATTCGAGAGATGCTCTTACTATATTCGTGGTCTTTCTATCTATGAACTTTGCATATATGTGTGTGTAATCCCTTGTTGTAGATTAATATGAGCATTGTGTAGCCATGTCCTAGAGTTTCTCCTTATTTACCATCTTCAAAGCTCTCCCTTGTTTGGTATTGTCTCTTGAGTGCTAATTATATTGATCATTATTGTGGTTTAAATGTTTATGTCTTTTGTTCTCATTTGGTATTGTGATTTGGTTAAAATACACTCTCTCCTTTTTTATCTTCTAGATATTTCGCTTGCCTATCGTCGTGGTACTTGCATTATCTAATTTCTATTCAATTTCCTTGTGGATCGACCTCGTTTCATCCTTGCTACAAATACATGCTTGTACACTTGTAGGCATTGACACGAGTTTAATAAATAGTGAAACCAAAGTAGAAGTGGAATAACGATCTATCAAGTTTTTGGCGCCGTTACCGGGAAGATGAAATTAATATGATATATGCAATATTGTGATAACGATTTATTTGTCCCTTTTGATAGGAAGTGTATGCACACTCGTTCTCAAGGAGAACCCCCTATCGCATTAGACTTGAAAATCGAAGCAACGGCTCACCACAACAATGCACGTAGAAGGAGGAGAATGGTGGATAATCCTCCACCGGTTCAAGACCCGATGATTGCCCAAATGCAAATGGAATTAGAGGTGATGCAAGAATAATTGAGAGCCCAAGAGGAGGCTCAAAATAGAAACGTGGAGGCACCAATCTAAAATCTCTTCCAACCCGTCGTTGATCAAGGGGTGGCCACTGGACCACCCATTCAAGCCAACAAATTCGAGTTTAAAACCTTTCTCATACTAATGATCCAACAAAACTAATTCTGAGGGATGCCAATGGAGGACCCCCATGAGCATATTCGTAAATTCCTTAATGTTAGTGGGACAATGAAGATGAATGGAGTCCCGAAAGATGCAATTCGAATCCGACTCTTTCCATTCTCATTGATCGACAAGGCGGAAATATGGTAGTTGAGCCATACTCAAGGAACATTTCAAACTTGGGACCAATTGGTGACAAAGTTCTTACACAAGTTTTTCCCACCCGGAAAAACTCTCAAATTGAAAGGAGAAATCATCGTGTTTAAACAATGGGATGAAGAAAGCTTATATGAGGCGTGGGAGCGCTTTAGGGAGATGCTAAGAAAGTGCCCAGGACATGGTTTTGGAAACGATCATCAAGTGTGCATATTCTATAGGGGAAGCAAAGACGAAGTGAGAACACTCATGGATGCGGCCACAGGAGGATCACTCTTTGTAAGAGGACCGGAAGAAGCCTTGAGAATAATTGAAGAAATGGCTTCAAATTCATTTCAATGGCCGACAGCAAGAGAGGGAGTGCAAATTCTAAAAAAAGTGGCTTCAACTTCAAGTTCGGATGTACTTGGGCTTTTGGCGGCTCAAATGTCAACCTTAAACTCAAAGATAGAAGCCTTTACAAATCTAAAAGCCGAGTCCTCTCACAGTCAATTTGAGGAGGTGAACTATGTGAACTAAGGAGGCTTCTCGAATCAACAAAGGTCATTTAATCCGAGGTACAAGCCCCAACATGGAGGTCAATATGGTGGAAACCAAGGTTACCAAAATAGGGCTCAACATCCAAACTTGTCCTATAGTAACCCAAACAATGCTATCCAACCACCTCCGGGCTTCTCGGTCATAAATGGTGTAATTGATGAGGAGAAGAAGCCCAAGATGGATGGACTCCTAATGGCATTTATGGGGAAGACGGAGAACTACATGAAAGACTCTCAAACACACTTTGGGAAGTTAGAGAATACCGTCGGAGCAATTGGCAACCAAGTTAACACTTTGGAGAAACAAATGGGACAATTTGAAACTATCTTGGGAAGCCAATATCAACAAGGCAAGTTCCCAAGCAACACCACCGTGAATCCGAAGGATCAATGCAAGGCAATTACCTTGAGGAGTGGAACCGCTTATGATTGCCCCGAGATGCCGGATGAAGAAGAAAGTAAAGGAAATGTTGATGAGCAACCTAGTGAAAAGAAGAAGGAAGAAGAAGGAAGAGGGACCAAGTCAAGAGGACTTGAGTCCCAAATTAAAGAAAAATGATGCTCTTGAAAAAGAAAAAGAGAAAGAAGTACCGACAAAGGTGATGCCGGAAGAATACAAAGTGCATATACCTTACCCACAAAGACTCCAAAAGGTGAAGAGCGACGAGCAATTCTCTCGGTTCCTCGACATTTTTAGAAAAGTACAAATCAACATCCCTCTTGTTGAAGCACTTCAACAAATGCCAAATTATGTGAAGTTCTTGAAGGATGTGATTTCCAAAAAGAGGAGATTGGGGGAGTATGAGACGGTCAACTTGACCGAGAATTGTAGTGCTTTACTATAAAGGAAGTTATCCGCAAAGATGAAAGATCCGGGAAGCTTCAACATCTCGGTCACCATTGGAGAGAATCATGTTGGGAAGACTTTGTGTGATCTTGGGGCAAGTATCAATTTGATACCCCTCTCTTTCTTTAAAAAGTTGAAGATGGGGGAGATCAAACCTACCACCATTTGCCTCCAAATGGCCGACCGATCTTTGACATATCGAAAGGGTGTGGTAGAAGATGTGCTAGTGAAGGTCAACAAATTTATCTTTCCGGTAGACTTTGTGGTTCTTGACATGGAGAAAGACAAGGAAGTTCCCCTCATCTTAGGGCGACCGTTTTTTAATACGGGTAAGGCCTTGATAGATGTGGAGAAGGGAGAACTTACCTTGAGAGTGAATGAAGAGAATATCACGTTTTTCCTTCAAAAAGCAATGCAATATCCCACAGAAGAGGTAAAGAATATTGAGGAGTGTAAGGTGCTCCAAATGGTGGATGGATGTGTGAAGGAGGAAGAGTTGAGGAGCCCAGAAGATCCTCTTGAGATTTGCATTTCTAACTCTATCTTTAATTCTTTACCTAATGATGATGTTGGTCTATGTGATTCCGTTTCTATGATGAATTCATTTCAGGAATCATACTTGAGGAAGCCAAAGTTCTTACCATTAAGAGACGAGGACCAAACATCAAAGGAAGAGGACGAGTTGAAAGTAAAGGAGGAAATGGAGTTGAAAACCCTACCTACACATTTGAGATATGCTTACCTTGATGAAGCCAAGCAAAGACCGGTAATCATTTCTTCCCTCTAGTTCGATGAACAATGTGATAAATTGTTAAGGGTATTGAGGAAATATCAAAGCACTATGGGATGGTCAATCTCCGACCTTAAGGGCATTAATTCTTCTATTTGTATGCATAAAATCTTGCTTGAGGAAGATTATAAACCTAAAGTGCAAAACCAAAGAAGACTCAATCCTATTATGCAAGAAGTTATTAGGAAAGAAGTCTTGAAGTTGCTTGATGTCGGTATCATATTTGCTATTTCGGATAGTGAGTGGGTGAGTCCTACTCAAGTTGTTGCTAAAAAGGGGGGAATGACATTGATAGAAAATGAGAACAAAGAAATGATTGCTACTAGGGTAGTAACCGGTTGGAGAATGTGTATAGATTACAGGGCTCTAAATGCTTACACTAGAAAAGACCATTTTCCATTACCCTTCATTGATCAAATGCTAGATAGGTTAGCGGGTCATGAGTTTTATTGCTTTTTAGATGGGTATTTGGGGGTACAATCAAATCATGATTACTCCCGAAGACCAAGAAAAGACCACTTTTACTTGTCCATATGGCATATTTGCATATAGATAGATGTCTTTCGGGTTGTGTAATGCACCCGCAACCTTTCAAAGGTGTATGATGTCCATCTTTCATGGTTTGATTGAAAATATCATGGAGGTGTTTGTGGATGACTTTTCTATGTTTGGTGATTCGTTTGATATTTGCCTTGATAATTTAACACAAGTATTGCAGAGATGTGAAGACACTAATCTAGTGCTCAATTGGGAAAAATGCCACTTCATGGTGAGAGATGACATAGTTCTAGGACACAAGGTGTCGGGTGAAGGTCTAGAGGTGGACCGGACCAAGATAGTGGCCATTGAGAAACTACCTCTACCAATAAATGAAAAGGGAGTTTGAAGATTTTTGGGACACGCCAGATTTTATAGGCGTTTTATAAAAGATTTCTCTAAAGTTTCTAAACCTCTTTTTCGTTTACTTGAAAAAGCCGTTGAGTTTAATTTTGATGCTAATTGTTTGCAGGCTTTTGAGACGTTGAAGAAGGCCCTAATCACGGCACCCGTGCTCATCACACCCGATTGGAGTGAGCCTTTTGAAGTAATGTGTGATGCAAGCGAGATAGCTGTGGGAGCCGCTCTTGGCCAAAAGAAGGACAAACTCTTCCGAGTCATCTACTATGGGAGTAGGACTTTGGATCCCGCTCAAGTCAACTACACCACTACGGAAAGAGAACTCTTGGCCGTCGTCTATGCATTTATTCGACAAGTTTATGCCCTATCTCATTGGGGCCCGAACAATTGTGTACACCGACCACGCCGATTTGAGGCATCTTTTTGCTAAGAAGGATGCAAAGCCAAGACTTATCTGATGGATTCTTCTACTCCAAGAGTTCGATGTGGAGATCAAAGATAGAAAATGATGCGAGAACGTGGTGGCGGATCACTTGTCCCGGTTAGATCATATGCAAGGAGAAGAGGAGACCAAGAGGCCAATCAACGAAAGCTTTCCCAATGAGAGAATTATGTCGGCATCAACAAAAGTTCCATGGTTTGCGGATATTGTCAACTAACTCGTTGCCAAAGTGAAACCCGTGGAGATGGAAAGCTATCAAAGGAAAAAAGTTCTTCCATGATCTCAAATTCTATGTATGGGAGGAACCTTATCTCTTTAGAAGGTGTGCCGATTTCATCCTTAGAAGGTGTGTGCCGGAGGAAGAATGGATCGAGATAATGAAGGCACGTCATGATTCCTCTTGTGGAGGCCATTTTGCTTTCAATAGAACCGCTAAGAAGATTCTACAAAGCGGGTTCTATTGGCCCTCTATTTTTAGAAATTGTGAAGAATTTGTGAAGGCATGTGAAAGATGCCAAAAGATGGGCTCAATTTTAAAGAGGGATGAGATGCCGATGAGTGCAATTGTAGAAGTAGAATTGTTTGATGTATGGGGGATCGACTTCATGAGACCGTTTGTGGTGTCCGAAGAAAATCTTTATATACTCTTGGCGGTGGATTATCTCTCCCCGTGGATCGAAGCAATTTCAACCAAGACTAATGATTCGAAGATTGTGCTAAAGTTCCTTCAAAGGAATATATTGACAAGATTTGGGGCTCCAAGAGCCTTAATTAGTGATGGAGACACTCACTTTTGCAATAAGTGGATGACGAGCCTCCTAGCACGACATGGAGTGAAGCACAAGGTGACGACTCCCTACCACCCACAAACCAATGGGCAAGTCGAGCTCGCAAATAGAGAGGTAAAACAAGTCCTACAAAAGGTGGTGAAGACAAACGGGAAGGATTGGTCGAGCCATCTCGATGAAGCATTATGGGCCTATCGAACGGCTTACAAGACTCCATTGGGCATGTCTCCTTATCAAATGGTGTTTGGTAAGTCATGTCACCTTCCGATTGAGCTCACTCACAAGGCGTATTGGGCCACCAAAAAGCTCAATCTTGACTTTGAGATGTCGGGAAAGGAAAAAAATTTCTATTTGAATGAAATTGCTGAATTTAGGCTTGAAGCCTTTGAAAATTCTTCCATCTACAAGATGAGGACCAAACTCTATCATGACAAGTTCTTGAGGAAGAAAGAACTTGCATCCGGAGATGTCATGTTGCTTTTCAACTCAAGATTGAAGTTATTTCCCGGAAAACTTAAAACAAAGTGGGGAGGTCCTTACTCGATTTCACGAATTTTTGAAAGTGGAGCGATGGAATTACAAGCTAAAGATGGGAGTCGATTTGTTGTCAATGGACAACGTGTCAAGAAGTTCTACAATGCGGAGAAACAAGCCGTAGTGTTTGTCCTCCATCTCATAGACATTTGAAGACTGTATCCCGTCGAGCTCACGACGTTAAATTAAGCGCTAATTGGGAGGCAACCCAATGGTTTTTAATTTTTCTTAATTTAAGGTTTCATTTTGTTATGTTTTTCTATGGTTTACGTTTTTAGTTAATTTAGTTTAGATTTCATGATTGTTTATAATTATGAATTTTTGTTGAGGATATTGATGTTTTGTGGGAATGAAATACTGTAGAATATGGAGCATGAATAAGGGAATGCATAAGTGTCGAAAAGAAGTCCAAAATGGGCTTGAAAAATGCCAAGTTGGGAAGCGTGAGCCTCAAAAGCGACCACATGAGGCCGCGTTTTAAAACAAAGCACAACGCGAGTGTAAAACGCGACTCATGTGTCGCGCTGTACAGAGCTTCAGAGGCGGAATTTCCTTCATCAGAAACGCGACAGGGAAGCGCGATCACCTTGAGTTGCGCTTCTATATGCCTTCTTAACCCGACATAAAAATGTGACTCAGGTCGCGCTTGGCCTACTACAGACATGTTTTTAATCCTTTTCTCTTCATTTCACACACACATTGCATTTTCTCACTCACTCTCTCTCACTCGAAAACACACACTTTTTCTTTACATTCCACAAGGTTCCAAGGTAATTCTCTCTTACTCTTTCATTAATCTACATACATTATCCCTTTACAAGAAGATTCTAAGGTTTAAATTGTTCATACTTATGAAAAATTGGGAATTTTGTAAGATTTTGTGCCCTAGGTATCAATTGAACAAAAATTGCCATGAAAATGCACACATTATGCTTATAATTGAGGATTTATACAATTTAGGGCATGGGTTTGAGATGGGTGGAAACAGTTTGGGGATTTATGGTGTATTTTGTTGATTTTGGTGAATTTACTTGGCAAATTAGCATGAAATTGGGAAAACAACCATGTGAACCTCAAATTTTCAAGTTAGTTGCTTGTTTCTCATTCAATTATTGCTTGAATATTGGGCATAAGTACAATACATGAGCTTTGGTATATGTTTGACTCAATTGCACAACCTTGGAATTGACATATAATGAGTGTAGAAGATCTTAAGATGCTAAGGAGGTGAAAATGCTACAATATGACATCATGTACCTTTGTTGTTTTGAATAAACCATGCAATTGTCATTCTTATGTTTGTTCTAAGCCGTTTAATGAATGAATGTTGTTGATAAACACATGTCTTTGAGGGGGCTATTTGTTTTAGATATTGTCAAATATGTTGGACGCCCCTATATCACTTAGAATGAGCATTATTGATTGCATTGAGCTTGTTAATAGGGTCTATGAGTATTGATTTTGTCACATTTGTTTAAGACCATTGCCTTGTCTCAACTGTTAGCAATACTTTGATTCTGGAAGCTCTTTTCTATCTTGATTTGCTTTTGATATTGTCATATTAGGTGTTTCACCCCATTTAGTCAAGATAGATTTGTACTTCATTTTTGCTTTTGAAGGTAACATGATTTAGTTGTTGGGAAAGATTGGCCATGCATATATGACTTTGTTTTAATACAAGGTTTATAATTGTTTAACAAAGATAAAAGTGGGATTGTGTTGGATTTTGTCATATGTCTAAAACCCCATTATCTTTGGTAAACTAACGATTAATTATGGTAATATGCCCTAAACTTTGTTGGATTTGTGTAGGTACAACACACAAATGCTAAGAAAAGAGAGGTCTTCTAAGAGGACACATGTTGAGTCCGACCCCGAGATCGAGGTCGAAGATGAGGGGCAAGATGAGGACTTGCCGGCAAGCCATCCAATGAGATATGAGGTCATCCTCCATGATGATGACCACATAGAGAATTGGAACCGGCTCTTTAATGTGAACATTGCCACCACCAAGTTTATGCATGAGGTAACATGCGAAGCTCTTGGTATCAAAGATGAGGTGTGGCAGCTCTTGGACCGCATTGGTTGGCTCCAAGCTCTTGAGCGAGATTGTTTGACGTATCCCCATCTAGTAAAGGAGGTGATGAGCACCTTTGACATGAAGATGACAGATAAGAAGGGGGCGGTTCGATGCACTTTTTGGCTTGGAAACTAAGACCGCGAGCTCTTAGTGGATGGGTTGAATGAGATTTTTGGGACCACGCAAGAGGGGATTTACCATGAGCCCCGAGAATTCAACCAAGACGAGACCTACTGCCTACTATGCCTCACAGAGACGGAGACAGAGAAGTACAACTCTAGTGTGGCCAAGGCATCCGCTATGCCCAACCCGGTCTTCTGATACCTACATCGAATCCTAGCCAACACCATTTGGGCTAGACGAGACAACAGTGGGCTGAGGACGAAGGAGTTGTTTGCTTTGTTGGTAATATTGAATGAAAGACACTTGAAATTTGGTGTCTTCCTAATTTAGCAGATGTTTCGACAATCCCACCTCGACAGTGGATACATTTACCTTGGAGGATTGATCACTCCAATAGCTTATTACTTCGATGTCAACCTAACATATGAGTTGGATACACGGGAGTTGAGGATGATCAACCTCAATCACTTGAGGAATGTAAAGATGCTGGCCTCGGATTTGAATCAATACCTGCAGAACATGAGAGCTGAGGGAACATTCCCTTTACCAAATCAAGCTCTCACACATGTGTCAGATTAACACGAGAGGAGAAATTGAAAGATGGAGACGGTTTCCCATCTTCAAGTTATGGGTATAGCTGGGCAACTATGAGGAATTCGAGGCAATCTTGAGGGCTAAGAAGATGACGGACGTGAAATTTTGTCTATGTGATGAGATCACATGTCGTTCTGCTTCATGAGCATGTGATATTTTGTCTATATTTTTGCTCAATTGCCTTATAATTGTAGATCGAGGTTATTTTGACTTAAATAGGTGTATGTTCTTATAACAATAATAGGGGTTATAAGAGCATGATTATTGATGAAATTGGAATCCTTAATGAGCATGAGCTTATGTTGAAAATTTTTGCAAAATTTTTCATAAAAAGCATGATGTCATGGCATGATTTTGTAAACAAAGTTCTTTAATGTCTCAAAATGTACAATTTGGGAAGGAACAACTTACCATGGGAAGATTTTGATCCAAAGATTACACAAGTGTAATATTTACCTTAATGAGTGATTAATGGTCTTCATAGTGCACTAGTTTTCTCTAGAACTTGCTTTGTGACTTAATTGAGGATACATTGGTGTGTTTGATCTCTCGAAAATGATTTAAGGCCATTTGTTGTCTAAACCTCATGATAATCCAAATTCTTTACCTTCCAATATAAATTAAATCCCTTGCAAGCCCTTTTGAGCCTTGAAATTATTTTATTGATTTTGTTGGGTTAGGAATGGAATAATTGGCTAGATTTGTGGACTTTTCAAATGAAATTGTTAGGAAAAACTATCAAGGAACCACTAGATTAGGTTTTGATGAGATGTCAAAATTATTTATGAAAAACTGACTAAAATTTAAGTTGCAGATCTGAGCTGATCGATCCAGAGAATAAAAAAGGAACTCAAGTAAAGTCAAAGTCAACCAATCAGGAGTATGGTCTGCAAACTGAAGGATACGTCATCCAGTCAGAAGTCAACTCAACTGAGGAGTCAAAAAGTCAAATCAGTCAAAACAAACTGACAACTAAGTCAGCTGAGCTGAGGGAGAAATGAGTCGACTAAAACTGATGGAACTAATAAGAGATCAGACTGGAAGTATCCAACTGATGGCTAAACTGAAGTAAATAAGACATATCAGCTAAAGGCTAGAACTGAAGTCAGCCAGCTTATAATTAGTCAAACTAACAAGAAAGCTCAAGAGAAATCAAGCTGACAAGCTAGCCAAGAACTTGAGATCAGTCAAACTGGAGAGACAAAGCTCAAAACTGCCAACTAGAGCAATGGACAAACTAAGCTGACAAGCTCAGAACTGCCAACTGGAGCAATGGCCAAACTAAGCTGACAAGCTCAGAACTGCCAACTGGAGCAATGGCCAAACTGAGCTGACAAGCTCAAAACTGCCTATTGGAGCAATGGCCAAACTGAGCTGACAAGCTCAAAACTGCATATTGGAGCAATGGCCAAACTGAGCTGACAAGCTCAAAACTGCCAACTGGAGCAATGGCCCAACTGAGCTGACAGGCTCAAAACTGCTAACTGGAGCTACGGCCAATCTGAGCTGACAAACTCAATACTACCAACTTGAGCAATGGCCGAACACAGATAAGTTTAGTACTGCTAACTGGAACTCAAAAACTGAAGCCAGAGAACCCTGGAGTTATTGCTCAAACCGGCGAATCTTGGAATAAATGCTTCAACGAAGATCCTGGAATTAAATATCCAACGAAGATCGATTGGCAGAGTAACGGCTATTTCAACTAAAAGCTCCATTGATCAATAAAGACCATCTGCCATTGATGAGCCAACAGAGCCACCGATCAATGGAACTCAACGGTCATTAAATCACTCCTCTATAAAAGACGAGTGAATCAAGTTTTTAAAAAACTCTTCACCTTCACAACTTTCGCATATACATTCTTGAAATATTCAAGCAAGAGCTTTTCTTTCTCCCTCCCACCTAAGCTCAAGTTCAGCATTTGATAAAAACTGCGAGAGTCCAACTGAGAACAAGAACTCAAAGAGTCAAGATATTCAGTTAGCTGTTGACAATCCAGCCAGAGCAGCCTTCTCAGTTTCAGCAATACAACGATCAACTACTCAGCTCAACTAAAGGAGCACATCAGTTGATAACCCCCGTTCAAGACTAATCTCTTGAAGATCGAAAAAGATCTAAACCCTTGTAAAGACGACAATAGCACCTACCTTCCTAGCGAGCAGTTAGGGACTTCAAGTGTGAGTCGTTGACCCACTGAGGTAGCGAGCAATTACCAAGTTCAACCAATTGTTCTTCATTGTGTAATTTGTAAAGAAACTCAAGTTATATAGTGAAGTTACCCTTCCACGGAAGGAAGATAGGATGTAGAAGTTTGAGACTTCGAACCTCTATAAATCTCTTGTGTGCTGTATTGTTTTGTTTATTGTATACCTTTGAATTGCACACAATCTCACACAAGCTGCACCTAAACTGCCTTAACTGATCAATAAGTTCGTGCATAGATAAGTTTCTCTAAAGCGAGTCAAAAGGGCCCCATTATTCCGTATTTAAAGTAAAAGTTTATAATCAATTTATTCACCCCCACTCTAAACTGATATCAACTCGCCCAGGACCAACAAGTGGTATCAAAGCAGTTGATTCTAAGGATCAGCCATTTCTGCAGATCAACTGAATCAGATCTACTTATCTGTGTTAACATTCCAGCTATGGGAAACCATAAGCTACCTTTGTTTTCAGTTGAGAATTATGATAACTGGAGCAGGAGAATAAAGATGCATCTCTGCTCAATTCATGAGAATATGTGGGAAGTCATTGAAGATGGTCCAATCATCATCATGATGGACAATGATGCTTACATAGTTGATATCAATCAACCGGCAAGGATTCCAAAGCCAACTAATCTTCTCACTAGTGAAGAGAAAAAGTTAAAAGAATCTAGAGTTTGTTGCTCAAGCTGCATTATTTCAAACTCTAGATGAAGACAGAATGAAGGATATAAAGAACTGCATAACTGCCAAGGAGATATGGGACCTACTAGCAGACCTATGCAAAGAGTCCGAAGCCCTCAAAGGAAACAAGCTCCAACTGGCAGTCGACAGATATGAATCCTTCAAAATGCAGCCAGAAGATTCCATCTCAAGCCTTGAAACCAGATTTCTAGGCATCATCAGTGAGATGACCAACCTAGGAAGAAGTTATCCCAATTCCGAGATAAATTCTAAAATATTGGACAATCTCACTGAAGAATGGGACATGAAAGTGATAGCTACAAAAGAATCAAGAAATCTCAACAGCATCACTCCAAGGGAACTGTTTGGCTCTCTCAAAGCTCATGAGTACAGTCTAAATTGAAAGAAAGAGGCATCTACATCGTGAGCTCAAGATGCAGCTTTCTATGATGAAAGGAACCGGTTTAGAGACACTCGAGGAAGGAACAACTTCCGACCTAGGAGCTCACCAGCCAGAGAAAATCAAGGCGGATCTTCATCTGAACGAAAGAAAGAAACAACTGAAAAGAAGGAGAATCTAACTGAAGACATCAACGATCAAATCCAATCAGTTACCAGGTTGCTAGAGAAGTTGAAGAGAGTTCGGGATAAACAATCAGTTCCACCTCAAACTGATGAAATCCCAAAAGATGAGAGAACTCATCAACCAACTGAACGATCAGCTAAACCATTCAGGGGTGGCAACCGAAATCAACGAGAGTGTTTTCACTGCCACAAATAAGGACATTACAGATATGAATGTTCAGAACTCCCTGAAGACAAGAAGGCCAAGGTGAGGAGAAGCTTCTTCAAAAGGAAAACAATGGTTGCAAATTATGAGAATGCCGTGCTAGATGATTCAGACTATCCATCTGGAATTGATTCTAACGGCTACAGCTCAGACGATGAAGCGCTATTCTGCCTCATGGCTGACAATGATGAAGAGGTTAGTACAGATGATTCTCAAACCTCTTTCTATCATATTAATGAAGCAACTGTTTCTAGCAATGAACTTAACATGAAACTTATGATGCTAGAAGATCAATTAGCTTCAATATCTTGCTTACATGTTGAACTGAAAGATGAAAATGATGAACTGAGAAATAAAGTTAGAAAACTGAACATTGATCATGAAAGATTGAATTATCTTGAGTCTCAGTTTATAGAATTTGAGAAATTGAGATTGAGAACTGCTGATCTAGAAGCTGAAAATCAAAAACTCAAGCAAGAGATCCATGAAAGAGAAAAAGTAACTCTGAAGTTCAAAAAAGGATCTCAAACTTTAGATGAGATATTAATTCATCAAAGAACAGGAACTAGCAGCTTAGGGCTAGGATATAGCAAGTTTACTGTCTTAGAGAAAGGAAAAACAGTTGCTCAACCCAGTGATAAAGGAATCCTAAAAGGATTCACTAGATCTCATGATCAGTTAGCTAAGCCAACCAAAGGCAAATGAATATTGAAAAATCCTCAAACACAGCCCAGATAATTTGGTCAGTTCTGCCAAACAAAAACACCAGGCCAACTGAAGCCCAAATTCCAGCCAAGATCATCAGTTCAATGAAATCAATCCACTTGTTCAAAGTCTCCAGTTCAACAAAGACCACCAGCTCAACAAAGAATGCCCCCAAGGCAAACTGATAGATCAGCCCTCTTTAGAAAGAAAAATCAGTTTAGATCTCAAGCCTATCCTACTAAGAAGTTCAATCAGAACACCTATAGGAGAGATCAAAGAAACTCGTTTGAACCCTACCATCACTATAATGAGTACCTGGATTCCAGAAATGAACCAAAAAGGTTCAATCCAATAAACTAGAAACATACAAAGCACGGTCTGATCACAGAACTCAAAGGTCTCAAGATCAAAGCATTTTAGTTGAATTGTTTTATCCAACTAACTCTCAACATAGGTATCACTCAACTGATTCAAATCAGAATAGAAGAGTTGAGAGAAAATCTAAACTGATTAGGCGATCAAAGTCAGTTGGATCTCTGAATGATAAAAAGCCAAAAGTTTGGCAAGTTTGGATTCCAAAGAACTTGATGTATCAACAAGGACCCGATATGAAACGAGTCCCTAAATGCTAATCCTTGTTTTTGCAGGACAAGAGCATCCTATTTATGAAGAAAGCCAAAGACATTTGGTATCTAGATAGCGGGTGCTCCAAGCACATGACCGGAGATAGAGAAGATCTCAACGGTTATGAAAAAGTCAAAGGTCCACTTGTCATATTTAGAGGCAACTCCAAAAGTCAAACCATTGGAGAAGAGTTCGTGGTCAAGGAAAAAGTCGTAGTAAATGGAGTCTCCCACGTGGATGGACTAAAACACAAACTACTCAGCATCAGTCAGCTGTGCGACAATGGCTAGACAGTTGACTTCACTAAAGACTCCTGCAGCATAGGAGACAAGTCAACTGGAGTAATTCTTCTCACTGGCATAAGAAGAGGCAACATGTATATTGTTGACTGGTCAACCGGCTACTCAGAAGCTTGCTTTCTTTCAAAAGGATCAACTGAAGCAAGCTGGCTATGGCATCAATGACTGAACCACCTCAACTACAAAACAATCAACTACCTAGTCAAGAAAGAGCTAGTTGAGGGGCTTCCCAAGAAAATATACAAGAAAATAGGCGTATGTGGGCCATGTCAAAAAGGGAAGCAAGTGAAATCATCCTTCAAAAATAGGAGTCATCCACCAGGAACAACTGATTGCCTCCAACTGCTACATTTGGATTTGTTTGGTCCAGTTAGACCACAAACCCTAAAAGACAAAAGATTCACTCTGGTAGTAGTTGATGATTTCTCAAGATATACATGGGTGGAATTCTTGAGGAGCAAAGATGAAACTTATAACAAGCTAATGGCGTTGATCAGAAGGTTACAAACTGAAAAAGAAAGATCAGTTCAAAGGATTTGCTCCGACAATGGAACTGAATTTGTGAATCAACAAATGATCAGCCTTCTCAACCAGCTTGGAATCACTCATGAACACTCAGCTGCAAGAACTCCACAACAAAATGGTGTAGCTGAACGGTGTAACCGGACACTCAAAGAAGCAGCTCGAGCAATGATAGCTGATGCCAACATAGGTGAAGGATACTGGGCTGAAGCAGTCAACACAACTTGCCATACTCAAAACCGAAGCGCCATTGTAGCCGCACATGACAAAACACCCTATGAGCTGTATAAGGGTCGTAAGCTTTCTATCTCATATTTTAAAATATTTGGTTGTAAATGTTATATTCACAACAATGGCAAGACTCAATTGAAAGCCTTTAGTGCCAAAGCTGATGAGGGAATATTTTTTGGGTATAACTCTCCTCATGCACAAGCTTACAGAGTGTTCAATAAACGAACTCTTGTTGTGAAAATAACATGTCATGTGGTATTTGATGAATTTGCTAATGAGTACAGGAACAAAGAAAGAATAGACACATCAGTTCAAGTACTACCTAGTGAAATTGAGAACTCGCAGGACTATGTGGATCACATTGTTCTAGAGCGGCTTGAAGTTTCACTAGAAGAAGGCAATGAAACTGGTACTAAAGCAGTTGAGAACAACTTGGTCAATGAAGACACAAATCGTGCTGAGATCATAAACCCCACAACTGAAATAGGGGGAAGAACTGATGAAAATGCCGAACCAACTGATGTAAGGGCGACTGATGATGTCACTACAGAAGAACCAGTTGAAGCTATCTTGCCCAAATGGCTCCGAAGCCATCCAACTGACAAGATAGTTGGTGACCCAAGAAGTTGAGTTCAAACCAGAAGTTCAACTGAGCATGCATTGTTCACATGCTTCATATCTCAAACTGAATCGACAAACGTCAAAGAAGCCTTAGAAGATTCAGACTGGATCATGGCCATGCAAGAAGAACTGAATCAGTTCACAAGAAATGATGTATGGTTTCTTGTTGATAGACTAAAAACCCAGAAGGTCATTGGTACAAAATGGGTTTTTCACAACAAACTAGATGAACAAGGAGTGATCACAAGGAACAAGACTAGACTGGTAGCCAAAGGATACTCACAAAGTGAAGGGATTGACTTTGATGAGACATTCGCACCAGTTGCAAGATTGGAAGCCATCAGACTGTTCCTAGCCTATGCAGCTCACTTCAATTTCACAGTCTACCAAATGGATGTCAAGAGTGCTTTTCTTCAAGTAATGCTCAAGGAGGACGTGTATGTCAAGCAACCGCCGGGCTTTGAAATTGGTGATCAAGTCTTCAAACTGAAGAAAGCCCTTTACGGACTGAAACAAGCTCCTAGAGCGTGGTATGAAACTCTCACAACATTTTTACTGAAAAATGGGTTTCAAAAGGGAGTCATTGATCGAACTCTATTCCGAATAGAACGATCAACTGAGATCTTAATGGTTCAAATTTATGTAGATGACATAATTTTTGGATCAAAAAGCAAAGATCTATGCACCCGATTCGCTCAACTGATGCAAAGCGAATTTGAGATGAGCATGATGGGAGAAATGACATTCTTCCTAGGACTCCAAGTGAAGTAGCTGAAAGATGGAATCTTTATCAGCCAGGCCAAGTACACTAGAGAGCTAGTCAAGAAGTTTGGCGTTAGTAAAGGAAAAACTCTCAAGATTCCTATGAATACATCAGTTCAGCCAACTCTCGATGAAGAAGGATAATCAGTTAGCCAAACATATTATAGAGGAATCATTGGGTCGCTACTTTACTTAACAGCTAGCCGGCCAGACATCTCTTATTCAGTCAGTCTATGCGCACGGTTTCAAGCTAACCCAAAGAAAAGTCATCTTGAAGCAGCAAAGAGGATTATCAAATATCTCAAAGGAACCATAAATCTTGGGTTATGGTATCCTAGAGATGACAGTTTGAGTCTAATTGGGTATTCAGATTCAGACTCTGGGTTTAGCAAGAAGCAGCACTCAGTTGCCACGTCAACAATTGAAGCAGAATATGTAGCTGCTGGAAGCTGCTGTGCTCAGATACTCTGGATGAACCAACAGTTGAAGGACTATAAAGTCAAAACTGAAGAAGTACATATATTCTGTGACAACAATAGTGCAATTGCAATATCTCAGAATCCAGTTCTACATTCAAGAACCAAGCACATTGACATAAGACATCACTTCATCAGAGATCACATCGAGAAGAAGGACATATGTATCAAATATGTCAACACTGAGAAGCAGATAGCTGACATCTTCACCAAACCATTGCCTGAAGCAAGGTTTATGGAGCTATGCATACAATTGGGATTACTTGAGCTAGCATCAAAAGATGAAGATGATCAACTGAAAGAAAAAGGCCAAGAATCCATTCCAGCTGAAGAAAGAAATTGAACCAAAAGGCTTCAAACTCCTCATGAGTAGTTCATAACTAAAAAAAAGTCGTTGAACTGATCAGTTAGACACATAAGCCATCAGTTTGAAATAAAGCAGAAAGTTGTGGAGAGAAAGTAAACATGAGCTTATTAGTTTACCCTATAAGCTTAACTAAATCATCAGTTCATTTGCTCAAACTGATGATCCAGTCAGTTATGCAGAACATATCAGCTGCAAATTGATCAAACTGATGAAGAAATAATAGGAACTAGAATAAACTCAAAAGAAGATATCAGTTCAAGAACCAACTGAAGGAAAACAGCTGAAATGAGAAACAACTGAATGAAGGTCCAAGCAGTCAAGACTAGTCAGGAACTAATGAGAAGACATTTCAGTTAGAACTGATCAACAGAAAGATCATTAGTTACAGTTGAAGCCAACTGATGACGTAATCAGTTTCAATCCAAGGAGAAACTACTAGAGAGAAAAGATAAGTTCAAAAATTTTAATAGTGGAAACGGTAAAAAAAAACACGCGTCACTCAAATGTTACCGTTGAACTTTCTCTCTCTTCCCTCATTTATCCCCAACGGATAAAATTGAAAGGCCAATCGACGTGTCAATTGAATCAATCCGACCATCGAAATCAAAGGCATACGAAACGATATAACCGTTGGATGAACCCCATCACCTCTCTATAAATAAGTCGGCTAAGTCTTCAAGATAAGCTTCACTCTTTCTACTACTGACTTTTCTATCTCATCTCCAGCCAGAGTTCTTAGCCTTCCAGATTATCTCCCCACGATAAAATTTCACCTTCGTAAATCATGACTCTATTCTCGACCAATCCTCATCGAATGAAGTTCAATTTCAAAATCACCGGTGAAGACTCTACAGTCTTCTGCAAGGATCTGTATCATGACAAGATACTCAGCAGAGACAGCTTCAAAAAATTCTCCAATATTCCCAGCTATTGTGAAGGAATCATTCAGTCAATTGAAAATTCTGGGCTGAAGACATTCCCTGAGGGTATACCCACTTAGATATATCCAGAGGCAGTTGCCGAGTTTTTTCTCAACTCAACTAGCATAGAGAACCCTCTGGAATTCAAAATAGAAGTTCGAGGACAAGAGATCATAATCACTCCATCAGTGTTAAAAAGGGTATTTGATTTCCCAGATGAAGGAGATAATGTTGAAGAAATAGAAGTTGATGCTAAAGACTGCTACGACAGATGGGTAACAATTCACTTTGAGGGAAGATATCACATCAATCATTCTGTGTTCAACTTTGGAAAAGAATTTCAAGTACTAGCAGCAGTGGCTGCAAGAATGATGATAACATCATGTGAAGATCACTCTAGCATGTCAGAAATAAAGTACAGAATCTGCAACGCAATCTGGGAATAAAAGAGAATCAATTGGTCTCTATACTTCTTTCAACAATTAAAGAAGCTTGTAGACAGTGTGGAAACTGGAACCAAAAGCTCAGGGTGCTTTCCACAAAATATGAACTTTCTCAACAGAGTAAGCTCCATCCTGGAGTACATGCTTCCTAATGAGATGATTAAGGAGACTCATTCTCAACAGATTGATCCTGATGATTTTATCTCCAGAGTGAATACAACTGCACTACCTCCGCTAACGATCAGGGAATCACAACCAAAATTAAGGCAGAAGCTAATCCCATCCACTCCAATAACAAGGGGTAAAGGAAAAGCTATAACGGTGGAGTCAGAGGTTCAATCAAACTCCGAATCAGATGATATCCTTCGCATCATTCAGAGATACATGCCATCAACCGAATGAGATAATGATAAAGAAGACTCTAGAAAGGGTCAAACTGAGCAGAAAGCAGCTTCACCAACTCAATTTGAGATGGTTGAGAAACTAGCTGCTAATTATCAAGATGTAGAGCATCAGCTGGATGCAGATCAAGAGACTGAAGAACATCAGCCAATGGCAGAAAAGACTCGATGATATATCAAACAAACTAAGAAGCAGCAATCAGGCAAAACGTCAAAACAATTCAAGAAATTGATCGAAAACATGAAAGTACAGGTAAAGCTGTTCTCTGAATCAATCCTGCAACTGAAAGCATACTCTGGAACAGAAAGCTCTGAGGAAGACTCCTCCAATGAGGACATGCCAGACATCTCCAGTAAAGCCAAAAGGAGAAAAATTGATCACAAGAAGGACTAATGGTTGATCAGACTGATTAGAAAAGCCCTTAGTTTACTTCTTGTAATTCAGCTTGTCATTATTTACTATGATATATATATAAAAATATTATCCTTTTGTTTTCAAATAAATGTCGAACTTCACATTTATTTTTGAAAATTTTGATCGTTGCAAGATAATGACACTTGTTAAAGTCATTCAATGTCAATGACCAAAAGAGGCCAGGGGCTAGTACCATTCCAACCATCAGATCAATGAGCCTGTCCAAACACTCATAACAAGCCCCTTCTTTCAAGCCTTTTAGAAATACTCCTCCTTCACTTTCAAAAATTCTCTCTCTCTCTCTCTCTCTCTCTCTCTCTCTCTCTCTCTCTCTCTCTCCCCAAGCTCTTGAAATTCCTAAAAGAAAAAAAAATCCCAGCCAATCCCAAAGATGGCCAAATTATCCAGATCTTCAAATTCCTTCAAAGAGCAACTTATGAGAGACAAATTCCTTGATAGGAAGAAATTCCAATTGATTCTAGATGAATCAAACAACCCACTCCTTCTGTCAAATCTTCACAAGACAGAAATTCTTTACTACCTGGAAACACCACCAAAGTTCTTTAGACAAAATTTGGTGAGTGGATTTTTGCTTCAAGCAAAATTATCTGCAGATGGAAAGACAGTGTCATCAGTGATTCAAGGACGGACACTTCAAATCACTGAAAGAATAATTGCAGAAGTGTTCCAACTCCCACAGGAAGGTTCATCCGTTCAAGATCTAAAGGAATTTGCAGAGTCATACTGGAGAGAATGGAAAGCTTCCACCTGTAACAAGCAATTCAGTTTTACAACAGCTAAAACTGATCTGAAGCCCGAGTATGGTGTTCTACTTGACATAACGAACAAAATGTTGTTCGGGGCCATTGAAAGCCTGAGTCAACTCACCCAAGAGATATACAAAGTTATGATTCACCTTGCTGGAGGGCGACAAACAAATTGGGCAGAATTTGTCTTTTAACAATTCAAGCATCAAGTCATCAAGGCCTCTGACTCAAAGAAATCTGGCAAATTTGAGTCCAAGGTAGGACTTGTTCTAAGAATGAGTAAAATGCTTGAAGACCTGCTGAAACTTCCAAATGATGAAACACTACCAGTTCTTATCTCTGACTGGATTCCCAAGAAAGGAACTACCCATCTTTAGTCACTAAAGAAAAAGAGAAAAGCCAAGGCCAAGACAAGCAATCACTCTTCGAGCAACTCAACTGCCAACGCCGTTCATTCTCCAAAATCAAAGAACGGATCACCAGTTGATTTCCAGGTTTGCTCTGATCCAGATGAGCTTATTCCATTCATTGGAATCCCTCATCCAAACTATGGAGCGGACTACTTCAGAAGCACTTGCCCTTCTCTCCAGCTGACTGAAGAAAATATTCGCACTTTCTACAGTGGTGAATATGCAGTCAAAGGTGCACATAAGGAAGTGACCAATCTCCTTCTCACTCACTTTGCTTTTGTTGCACAACGTGACCAAGAGCTGTTTAAAGAACTCCACCAGTATTTCTACTGGTATAACTGGAGACATTCCATGTCTATCCAGTCTCATTTTTTGTTAATTGCCTTTCATAACATAAGCTACTGGCAACGTGAAGAAACATGGAGCATTAAATGGATAGGATCGTCAAATCCATTTCCTCTAACTATGGTGCACGTCCAGCACATCTTGAATCACCGGCTTGTCAATAAGATTCCAGCAACCACCTTATTAGCAGAATTCAAGACCAGCATCATGCCTCAAGCAGTTGGGATTGCCAATTAATCAGTCAACTGTCAAACTGGCTCGCTTTGTCGAAAACTGAACTTTGATAATCTATCAAGTCAGTCAGCTGAGCCATCACAACAAACTCCAACTGCCACTGAAAGGATAGAACCACATCTATCACATACTGAAGCTGTGGCTACTCAGAAGAATCTAAGGCGTGCTGACGAGAGCGATAGTGATGATGATGAAGACACTGCCACGTCACCAAGCCTTCTATCCAAGAGCTATGTCACTCCACTGCTCACATCTAGCTCAAAAGGCATGCAATTGCTTATGAAAAATGATCAGTTTCGATCATCGCCAAAGAGAACTTCACAATCCCTTAGTCAAAGGATGAAAAACTCGTTAGTTGCCATCCAGCTTCACCTTCACCAAGCCAGGAGGACAGCAAGGCCTGAATTACCAAAGAACAAAACTACCTACAAAGGAAGCAGTACAGCCAGTCCAGCTAGGCCCTTCAAGAAGCGAAAACTGTCTACTGAAAGCCAAGCAACAGATCAAACCAACTGATCAATTCAGTCCAGTTGCAGCTTCAACTTCAGCCAGCTCATCAGCGACAACTAAGAATCAAGACTCAACTGATCATCCAATCGCTGAGCAGTCAATCAGTTGGATTGTATCCAACTGAATCCGGATAAGTTTCTTTTTAAAGCTTATCATAATTACATTGTTACCGTTGAGATTATGAAATTTCTTATATTATATTCAACGGCTCCAATTTGAAAATAGGGCTCTATCTCACTAGTTGCCATTAATATCTCTGCATTGATACTACATCATCTCTTCAAAGATAAAAAGAAAATATAATTTTCTAATGAGATATAAATAGCAAGATCTGCAGAAAATATTTTACTATTTATGGCAACTACCCCATTTTCAAAATTGCTTCTCCTCAGCCACACGATTATAAAGTTACCTCACGATCGAACGGCTGGAATGAATGCATCATTAATTCAGCTAATCATCCATCAAATCAGATGGCTGATCAGCTAAGAAAAGTAATTGAGTGTCCTCGATTTCTGCATGCAAAGCTGAATAAATATGTGCAAGGAGATGAAGGCTACGATCATCTGCAAACTCTTTCTCACTCTTGCTTTGATCACCTGCAAGCTCTCTCTCTCTCTCATCTCAACACACTTGCATATCTAAACAAGAAAAGCATCACTTTACAGATATGAAGCTCCCATTTCAGATGGTAGATGTAAAATCGCTAAAGCGCAAGATGAAAAAGGATAAGACTCTAAATCTAGAGCTTCTTAATGCACGTCTAGACGTAGAGAGCTTTCAAAGAATTTATCGGCCATTGGAGGCAACCGGGCTACTGCCGTTCTTGACTCTAATGCCAGTCATGAACATACCTACTCAAGTTGCAGAGTTCTACTACAGCGCAACCATCTCCGACAACAACATCATCCCCACCATCCAGAATCAAGTGATCACGGTGACAAAAGAGACGATGATGTCTACCCTTCACCTCCCCGGCGACGGCCCAGACGTAATGGACCAGGAACTGCCGTGCAAATACGCACTATGGGGTATTTGGAAGCATCCTCACGTGTACCATCATGACTGTTCACACAGGCTAAAGGAGAGCATGCCCAGCGAGATCATCCAACTCTTGGACATCACCGGTCATATCTTACATGGAAACTTTGAGACGGTCCAGTTCTCCGAGCTCAAAGCACATCTCACGGCTGCTCTATATTTCGGTTGTAAAGCTGACTGGGCCTCTTTTATTCTTGTTCAACTGCGAGCAAATATAGAGCGAGCGGAATATGATCCCTCAACTGGCTTCTTTCGAGAAAAGATAGGGTTTATGGGTTGCATAAGCCACATTCTTCTAAGCCAGCTTGATGAGGTCATCCCAACTGGCGACCAAATCGAAAGAAGAGACATGCTCCTAACTATATACTGCCATCAGCTCCCAAAGAGATCACGTCAACAAGGATATTCCAACTCAGGTCGTGGAAAGGCTCCTTTGGAAGCACCTGCTAGCTCATCTGAAGAAAGACAGCTGCTGATTCAGAGCGAATCTCTCACAAGGCTAAGTGATCAGCCTACAATATCAGCCAACTCCCAACCTCTAGCCTTAGTCCATCACGACTCCATTGAGGTTGAGTTTGAAGAAGTTTTAGACCATTACCTTAGCAGCTGCTTCGGTCTCATTGAGGGCACCGACCCCTCTCTATTCGAGCAACTGAGACGGTTCCTCCTGTACTATATATGGCAATTCCAACTGGATGAGACAACAATGTTCCACCTCATCTGCACCCGTGGATCCACATTCTGGATCAACGAAGGAACATGGAGTAGAAATTGGATGAATCATCCACTCGCCTCACCACCAACGCTTTCGGAGATAATGGATTTGATGATCAAGCGAATCCAGCTCAGTATACCAGCCGATGCTCCTCTCCCCGACAACAAACCGGCCAACTCCTCAAGCACACCATTTCTTGGAGATCTACCCATCGTTTCAATTGATGAGATCTTCACAAACTTGGCCTCAATGAACTTCAGAGAGCACGAAGTCTCTCTCATCTCTAATCAAAATTAGTTCATGACAATTGAAGACACCTATGCATGGCTCTCCTCGCCTATGCCAATTTCTTCAGTTCCCTCACTCCATGATGACAATTTGGCAACTGTCTTCACCTTCTTGCCAAACTTGTCAATACCATCATGCGATCCACCGCAGCTTTTGGATGATGCCAAAAAGGGGAAAGATGGACAGTATGATGATGGATGCTTAACTCTTTGGGATCAGATTCAAAGAGAAATTCATCATGAGGGGGAAGATAAGCTTCAGGGGGAAGCATGGAGAACACAAGGAGTCCAAGAAAGAAAAGAAACGAGCAGAAAAAAAAGGAGCAGTTTCAGGGAGTAAATCAGTAGTTTTAACTACTCTTGAAAATTGAAAGCCTGGATATAATATGCTTTAAGTGAAGATATAATACATACTGCAATTATTCAATATCATGTATCAAATCAAGTCTTGATTATGATTATAATACTCTGATAATTGAATGAAAGCATGCCGAGCCTGAATACTCTGATAATTGAATGAAAACATGTCGAGCCTGAATACTCTGATACTTGAATGAAAGCATGCCCAAAATGAAAGAATGCTAAGTCTAAAAATGCTCTGAAACTTAAAGTCTAAGTGTTCCAATACTTGAATTTCATGCATACCTTGAATGCTTTGGTACTTGAATAAATATCATGAATCAAATTTGCTCTGATTTCAAGAATCTGCTTAAACAAACTACAATAAGTATATCAAATGTACATTTGTAGTTTTTCCATCATCATCGACAAAGTTTTGACATCATCAAAAAGGGAGAAATTGTTAGGAAAAACTATCAAGGAACCTCTAGATTAGGTTTTGATGAGATGTCAAAATTATTTATGAAAAACTGACTAAAATTCAAGTTGTAGATCTGAGCTGATCGATCCAGAGCATCAAAAAGGAACTCAAGTAAAGTCAAAGTCAACCAATCAGGAGTATGGTCTGCAAACTAAAGGATACGTCATCCAGTCAGAAGTCAACTCAACTAAGGAGTAAAAAAGTCAAATCAGTCGAAACAAACTGACAACTAAGTCAGCTGAGCTGAGGGATAAAAGAGTCGACTAAGACTGATGGAACTGATAAAAGATCAGACTGGAAGTATCCAACTGATGGCTAAACTAAAGTAAACAAGACAGATCAGCTAAAGGCCAGAACTGAAGTCAGCTAGCTTATAATTAGTCAAACTGACAAGAAAGCTCAAGAGAAATCAAGTTGACAAGCTAGCCAAGAACTTGAGATCAGTCGAAATAGAGAGACAAAGCTTAAAACTGCCAACTGGAGCAATGGCCAAACTAAGCTGACAAGCTCAGAACTGTCAACTGGAGCAATGGCCAAACTAAGCTGACAAGCTCAGAACTGTCAACTGGAGCAATGGCCAAACTAAGCTGACAAGCTCAGAACTGTCAACTGAAGCAATGACCAAACTGAGCTGACAAGCTCAAAACTGCTTACTGGAGCAATGGCCAAACTGAGCTAACAAGCTCAAAACTGCCAACTGGAGCAATGGCCCAACTGAGCTGACAGGCTCAAAACTGCCAACTAGAGCTATGGCCAATCTGAACTGACAAACTCAATACTACCAACTGGAGCAATGGCCGAACTGAACAGACAAGTTCAGTACTACTAACTGGAACTCAAAAACTGAAGCCAGAGAACCCTGGAGTTATTGCTCAAACCGGTGAATCTTGCAATAAATGCTTCAACGAAGATCCTGGAATTAAATATCCAACGAAGATCGATTGGCAAAGTAATGGCTATTTAAACCAAAAGCTCTAGCGATCAATAAAGACCATTTGCCATTGATGAGCCAACAGAGCCACTGATCAATGGAACTCAACGGTCATAAAATCACTCCTCTATAAAAGACGAGTGAATCAAGTTTTTAAAAAACTCTTCGCCTTCACAACTTTCGCATATACATTCTTGAAATATTCAAGCAAGAGCTTTTCTTTCTCCCTCCCACCTAAGCTCAAGTTCAGCATTTGATAAAAACTGCGAGAGTCCAACTGAGAAGAAGAACTCAAAGAGTCAAGATATTCAGCCAGCTATTGACGATCCAGCCAGGACAGCCTTCTCAGTTTCAGCAATACAACGATCAAGTACTCAGCTCAACTAAAGGAGCACATTAGTTGATAACCCCCGTTTAAGACTAATCTCTTGAAGATCGAAAGATATCTAAAACCTTGTAAAGATGACAATAGCACCTATCTTCCTAGCGAGTAGTTAGGGACTTCAAGTGTGATCCGTCGACCCGCTGAGGTAGCGAGCAGTTACCAGGTTCAGCCAACTGTCCTTCATTGTGTAATTTGTAAAGAAACTCAAGTTATATAGTGAAGTTACCCTTCTGCGGAAGGAAGAGAGGACGTAGTAATTTGAGACTTCGAACCTCTATAAATCTCTTGTGTGCTGTATTGTTTTGTTTATTACATACCTTTGAATTGCACACAATCTCACACAAGCTGCACCCAAACTGCCTTAACTGATCAATAAGTTTGTGCATAGATAAGTTTCTCTAAAGCGAGTCAAAAGGGCCCCATTATTCCGCATTTAAAGTGAAAGTTTTTAATCAGTTTATTCACCCCCCCTAAACTGATATCGACTCACCCGGGACTAACAGAAACTTTTGAGAAATCTTGTAGAATGGAAAAAAGGTAAAATAATGAAATACTCATGTGATGAAAAAGAACACAAAGAAGTGAATTATCTTGTTTAGAATTGAAAATAAAATAAAGAAAAGATAGTTCTGAATGTATATCACAAACAAGAGAGTAAGAAATGTTGAAAGAAATTTGGAAAATCTCAAAGAGATTTGGGTTGCGAAGCAATAAGGGTAGAAGAGAACTTGATTTGTTCTACTTACTAAGTAATGAATTTGGTAATGTTGGGAAGTCACTTAGCCAAATTGTACATACCTTTCTGAAAAGCCTTCAGTACAACCCAAAAAGACCTTGATGATTCTTGTTTGAGAACACACATTAAGTAGTGGAGGTTATAGTCACTTTACAAGCATATGGTAGGATTCTAAGTGCACTCTCGACCATGAGCGATACACTTTTAGCATATACACTCGAGAATGAGCGTTTATTGAACCTTGAGAGAGTTCGAACTTCACAAATTATATCATGATGATTTTGATATTCTTGTTTATGATTGATTGCCATTATCATCTATGCATGGTCTTTCTTTTGATTTTAGAAGCAAATTGCCATCTTGATTCCAATATGCTCAATTACCTTGTTCTTTTACTCTTATTTTTGTTTGAGGACAAACAAATATTTAAGTTTGGGGGAGTTGATGAGTGCATAAATTGCACTCATTTGCACTCATTTTGAGTGCATTTTGAACTTAGTTATCTTGTAAATATGTTGTGATTATTGTATATATTGCGTTTTCTTTTATTTTGTGTAATGTGACCAATATAAGGAATTTTTGGGTAAAACAAATGCAAAAAGGAGTCAAGTTGAGAATTGATCAATCAACGCTTGCACAAAGACGAGAAAAGGAAGCAAATAGCCAAAAGTGACCATGAAACGCGAGCTACTCAGAGTCGCGCCACAGCCGCCCTGCAGAGCGACCCCAAAAAGCGACTCTTTTAGTCGCGCTTTGACAGCTTCATGGAGCATGTTTTCTTCAGTTGGAATGCGACCTCAAAGAGCGAGCACCTCAGGTCACGCTTCATAAGCAAAAGAAGGCGCGACCCCAAAACGCGATCACCTGGGGTCGCGTCACAAATTCAAAGAGCAGCCCGACCATAAAATGTGACCCCTTTGGTCGCGTTCAGACGGCTTCAGAGAGATGTTTTTCTTCAGTCCAAACCCGACCCCAAAATGCGATCACCTGAGGTCGCGTTTCGCCTTGACGGATTTCAAAACTTGACTTTTGGCACTCCATTATTGGTCCATTACTTATGTATTTTTGTGGGGTTTTTCAAAACAGAACTCATTACCCTTAGGGATGAAAATACAATTAGAGAAATACCAAGATTGGGGATTTTTGAAGATCAAGAGGAAGGAGGAAGATTCAACCATCCATTTGAGCATCCAAGCCATAGGATTGAAGAAGAGTGTTCTACATTGGATTTTATCACATTTTCTCCCTTCTTAAACTTGTGTTTAGAATGGGTTTTTGTTCTTGTTCTTGTAATTTTGATTTTATTGTGAATATAGTTGGCTAGAGCCTTAGGGATCTAGGATATGGTGAAGCAATGTGAATATTGATCTTTGATTTGGGATATATATATATATATATGTTATTGCTTTGTCAAGATTTTTATCTATGCTAGGGCTTGAATGGTGTTGTTTGGTTGTCCATCTTACCAACATCACATGTATGAATAACTTGAATCTAGTCAATCCCGTGATCATAAACATGCTTGGATCAAATCTACGTATTTGTCTTCTTAGTCGAATGTCATTATGTGGAAGGAAATGTGACCCTTAGAGCCTTTGGTAGGTGTGACCATGGAATGCGTTAGAGACAGTCATCCTTGTCGCATTCGCAATTTAAGGGATATTCGAGAGATGCTCTTACTATATTCGTGGTCTTCCTATCTATGAACTTTGCATATATGTGTGTGTAATCTCTTGTTGTAGATTAATATAAGCATTGTGTAGCCATTTCCTAGAGTTTCTCCTTATTTACCATCTTCAAAGCTCTCCCTTGTTTGGTATTGTCTCTTGATTGCTAATTATATTGATCATTATTGTGGTTTAAATGTTTATATCTTTTGTTCTCATTTGGCATTGTGATTTGGTTAAAATACACCCTCTCCTTTTTTATCATCTAGATATTTCGCTTGCCTATCATCGTGGTACTTGCATTATCTAATTTCTATTCCATTTCCTTATGGATCAATCTCGTTTTATCCTTGCTACAAATACATGCTTGTACACTTGTAGGCATTGACACGAGTTTAATAAATAGTGAAACCAAAGTAGAAGTGGAATAACGATCTATCAATGTCTCTGATCGAAGACCTCGGTGATGGGTGTAAATCTGCTTTGATAACCTGAAAGCCTTCGGCAAGAAATGCAGTGGCCTCGACAGATGAGAATCAAGATTGATGTGGTTTTCGACGGAGAAGAATCACATTTGTGAAACGTTGCATTGTTTTTTTCCTTTTTTAATTTATATAATTTGGCTCCAGATTCGGGTCGAGGATCCGTCTAACGTAATAAGATCTATTAGACTGTCTCATACAAATTTTTATCTTTATTTTTAGTTTTAGATCTTATCTTATTTTCAAGTCCTTATACTTTTCTCTGGCATCCAATTTTCCAAGAAAATATCTTCCAATAATACTTTCAGCTACATGACATCATTGAAGAAGATTAATGGTCCAAATAATATGTAAAATGTATATAAGGGGATTCAAGAAACATTTATATAGACTTTAAAAATAATAGTGGAATATTATGACCCAACGTGTTTGTGGTTGTAGCTTAAAAAACTAAGATGGTTTTATGGAATGATCTCAAAGAAGCTTGATGTTAAAAATTGATTTATAATTTAACTGATTTTAAGTTGTGAAATATTACAAGTTAGATAATTATAAAGAAAATAATAAAATACACAATTGTTTATAGAGGTTTGAAACAAACTATATATATGGCATCTCTTCATTCAAGTCAAATGGCATATCACTAAGTATTAATCTCAATAGTTTACAAAATTAATGATGAAAATAAGAGATCTCTTCATAGCTTGTCTCAGTTTGTCATGACTATTTGTCCCAAAGACTTCACAGGGAAGCTGCAGTTTGGTTCAGTCAGCTTGGTGGATGCTCACACTTGCAGTCTCTATATGCTTCTGCTATTGTGGCGGCTTATCCCAAAAACTTTACAGATACTCACAATTTCTTCCTAAGGAGTTAGGTGTTATATCATCGGATCGAATGTTGTAAATTCCTTCAGATGATTAAGGTTCTCTAAGTGTGGTGCCTCCAAATTGACTAGACTTGTCGGCATAGAATATTTGTGAAAATATCAAATGGATCTCTGTAGCTACAACATAATGAATGTAGAACTTGAATGCGTTGGTATATCTGCAGGGATGGGCGTGGTAAATCTATCTCATACATAAGTCCATGTTAAAAGGCTTATTAAGCTTGATGTATTTATAAGTTTGAGCTTCTCCCACTTGTCTCTCCCTATTTTCCCACACTTCAGCAGGGTGCTTCAATAATTTTTAATTTTGGTAGGTTGGTGTCTGAAAAATTATCAACTTTTTAGGAATGGGTGACGACTTCTTGTTGGTTAACTCGATTATGTGTCTAATGGATATATTTAATTAATGTTTACTGAACTCTATTAAGCTTGATTTCACGTATAAGTTGATTCATCCAGAGCTCCATCTTCAACTGATTCTTACTCTTGTTCTCTAGTTGACTCTTCACTAAGCTCTCCAGCTGATATATATTCAGGTGATTTCTAACCTGTTGATTTCTTTAGGTTGCTACGTATTCAACTTCAGCTGCAATAGTTCTTTGGGTATTCAGCTGGCTTTCTAACTGATTCTTCAGAGCTTCTTACTAAAGTTAAATGTCTTCATCTCAACTAAACTTATACAAAGCTATTACAAGTCAAATACTTGATGATGAGCGTAGCTTTACAGCAGCGTTGAGATAACATCAAGCCCGGTCCTGATACTAGGCTCAAGAGGCGTTTGCTTAGGCCCCCAAAATTTTTGGGGCCCATTTTTTTAATAGGTATATGTAATATGTTAATTTGTGGGCCCAAGTAATAAAAAAGAGAGCACAACCAAAGGAAAATTCAAAAGAATGAAAAATAAAGAAATTAGGAGAGTTAGAGAGAAAGTAATCTTTACCTAGCTACTCCTTTCAACCGCGAACCTCTTAACCGATGAACATGGATGAGAATTCTGAGGGAAAGAATATATTTTTTTAGAATTTTTCTCTAGATATTCTAGCAAATAAAATAAGGTACACATATGATTTGAAAATTATTTAAAATTCTAGGATATGGGGAAAACTATTTTATCTTAATTTTTTGCTTCCACAATTTCAAAACTCCTTGGAAACTTGATTTGGTATCAGTGTTGCAGATTTGATGTTGTGGTAACAATATGTAATATTGTATGTGTGTTTTGTGCTCCACAATTTGTTTGTTTGATTTGTTAATTATAATGCTTTAATTTTTATTTTTGTGTTGTTAATGCACTATTTTTTATGTAATTAACTTCAACTAACACAAATCAATGTAGCAAAGTTAGTAAATTGAGTATCGTATCCACAAAGACTGTAATAAGAATTAACACTAAGTACTAAGCTATCATGTTTCTATTATCTACACTGCCTAATTTTTAGTTAAATTAATTCTAGGAAAATAATCAAAATTAAACTACTAAACTCAATTATCAAATAATGAAACTAATTAATCATAGGAAATACAAACACATGAATCCATTCTATATTAATCTAATTCAATCAATTTCCAATTTAATCTAGTTATCGGTGGATGATCAGAATTCTAATCACATGCCTCCTTCAGGTCTCGAGGTAAAAATAGATTTACAATTTATTTATTACTTTCATCTCTAGATTAATTGTTAACTCTCATCAACATATTTAAAACCTCCTACAGATCACAAATACATGTATCAAATCATATATTCAATTTAATCCCACTAATTAATAATCTTTGCCAAGACTCAAATTAATTAGCTAGCATACAATGACTATGTGATAAGTCCATTTATTTCATATTTTTTTGGGTATTTTAGTCTCTTTAAATGTCCTTTTTAGTGTCTTTTGAGTTGGAAAAAACCGATCAATTAGAATGGACATTCGGAGGTAAGAATCTGGTGAAAAGTGCATTCTGGCCCATAAACGGAAGAATTTGGGCACATGAGAACTTAATCAGGAAGATCCGAATAGAGAAAGATGTTGTGACCATATCGGATATGGATCGAACTGAGCAAAAGACATCGTTCTCATAGTACTCGTGCATATTCAAAATAGGCAACGCTGAGGGCACAAGTGTGAATCTCGTAAGATTGTTGAGACGGATAAGGATCGCTGGAGATATAATCTTGGTTGAAGCTGACCACGAAGAGATAAGTCAAAATCTATAAAATATAGGATTCAGTTCAACCAACTTGAAGATAAGCCTTATCCATCCAGGCTGATATGGTCACATGAGATCTGGCAGACAGTTTAAGATCCCTATTTGTGGGGTATTTGATTTGATCTTTGTACTCCGTTGAGTATTAGTATGACAGATGGAACACACCCACTGGAACATCTATTTTCTATACTACATTTTTGTATTTTCATTTTTTGCATTTTGACTGCTTTGCAGCTTTGAACAATCTTGGACCTTATGCCCGCATGGAGTAGGATTTTCTTTTAATATTGTTTTCGTTCAATGTTGGTGTTGGACATCATTTAATTCAATTCAAGTAAGTTCATTTAGTTATCATGTCTCTTAATTCAATATTAACTTTTATATCTAGCATGAATGGCTAGATATTTTATTCTGGGATTGAACAACGATGATGATTTAAGAAACACTTGAAACTCATGAGGCCTTGTGGGCATAATACTGTATAAATTGGTTTTTGTCATGTTATGAATATATGTGAGGCATGAGGGTATTTAATTTGATTATTGTGGCACTCCTTAATTGAGTTGGGCATACTAAAGCTAATGTGGTTAATGAATCGTAGATGTGTGTTAACCTAATGGTAGCTTGTGCATGACGAGTTATTGTGGGCACACGAGAGATCAGTATTCACAACAAATCTGGGTCTGTCTAGGGCTCAAAGCTTCTTATCATTTACATTCTTAAGGGAGACCGGGAATAGGTGATAGGTTATGAATTTAATGGAAGAGAGATCACTTTTAAATCAAAACTGAAATGATAGATAAGGTTATGCAGTGATAGATCCTGTAACTATAACTGGATGACTAAATTTATATAAATAATTGGCGTGCCCATGATCGAGTGTATGTTTGTTAAATCTGATTCAAGTTCAATCCTGTAATATTTTATTATTTAATTCTCTCTACTTGTTTATTTCAAGATTATTTATTCTAGTTGTTGTGACCATGACAATACCCAAAACCCTTTTTAAAATTGGTGACAAAGAAAAGTAAAGTTATACAAATCTTTGTGGGATTGACATTGTACTCATACGCTGGCTACACCTATTGTGGGCATCAGAAAAATTACAAATTCTTTTTTAGCGCGAAATGACCGCATGTAACTATGACCCTAATCATGTGTGAGAAATCTAAATTTAAATGCTTGAAGCCTTAAACCATATAACTGGAATGAAAATTGATAAAAAAAATTAAATAAATACATAATTTCATACATGCTACAAACCGTAGAATTAATTATAAAAATTACTCACACGTAATGAAATCTAAAATAAAGGAAGAAGTAAATAAATTAAAAGACATAATTAAAATTGCAAAATATTAATAGAACCATAGTGAAATTGTGTAAAAAAACACTTCAATCTTCAAAGTTGCAGAAAAAACATTAGTTACGCAGCTGTAAAATCTAAAATAATGAAAGAAAGATAGAATTTTCGATCTAAGAAACTCTATTTATACTAAGTACTAAAACGCGGCCCAAAAGGTAAGTTCACGGGCCAAAAATATGAAAAAAAACAACTCTTGGGGAACTCGGCGATGGCGGATTGCCCTCGGCAGATTTGGCCTTGAAAAATCATGAAACCGTTGATCAACGGGTTGCTCGGCGGTTTTAGCCCCGTTTCTGTGTGATCTGTTGATTGAAACCACGTGTTACCTAAAGTTAATTTCATGAGAAAATGGAGCTTAAGAGAGATATTCAAGCATTATCTAGTTGAGTGGAATCGAGTTGGGAAGACGAAACATGAATGAAATTAAAGAGTTGAGACTGAGACGCCCAACGCGAGCCCCAAGCTTAACCAAGCAGGTCGCGCCCGAGGACCAGATGGCCACTTGGTGTGAGATGAGAAGTGTATCTGAGGTGTGGAATTATGTGGATATAACGTGACTTGTCGGTACGACCAACTTGGTCGTGCCTCACAATGCAATCGAGCCCATATCGGGGCTCACAACGCATTCTAATACCTCTTGGAGCAATCTCCAGGTGCCTCGCTTCACATTTTCAGATCTAGACCATTTTTTTTATTTTTGTAATTTTCTTTATTGCCAAATTTTCCCTCTTATAAAAGGCATCTTAAATTCAAAATTTAGGTAATCTCATTCATAGCTTACCTTATTTAGACCTAATACAAAAAGGATGAAGAGAAGAAAGAGAAGAGACTCAAGATTCAAAGGAAAAGAGTTGAAGATTTCCCCCAATTTATTGGGTTTATTATTGACCTTTTGATTCTAGGATTTGAAAGTACTTGGGTGGTATGATTTTTTGATGATTTCTATTGATTGATTTACACTTCATCTTGTTCTTGTTGTTTGCAATTTTATAGTGGTGTTGTTTGACTGACCATCTCTTAACACAATTTTGAGTTGTTGCCAATTTGAGAAAATTAGTTGCAACATAGACGTAAGAGAGCAACAAGCATGCTAACTATTGATTGCATTTGAGACAAGCATGATTGAGCTTATATAGCATGAGGTCCATTTGGTAAGTATGTACATCCTAGGTTTCTAGTTGGATACAACAATCATAGGGTGTAGTCCATGATCTATGTGTTTTGAGGGGAAGCTTAGATTATTTGAGTAGTTATCCTAGATAGATACTTCATAATTTTAATCAAAGAAACCAAATTAGGTTCATAGCTGTCCAAGGAAATCAAATCCCTGGGTTGTTTCTTTCCAACTTACATTCCTTCAATCTTGCCCGCTTTAAGTTTTATTTTATTTGCTTTTTTTTTTGTTAATATCATAACAATCTCCCATCTTTGATCATGTAGATAATGTTTAGAATTTATTGCATGGTACGCACTTGTGTGTTTACTGAAAATAGTTCCTATGGATTCAACTCATTTCGTGTTTGTCTACAATTGTTTGTACATTTGCACTCTAATACAGAATTAAAATATTGACCATTGAATAATTTTGTTCAACTAATTTGTCAAATAGATTGAAAAAATGGTTTTGTTAGTATTCTACACATGATTTCTTTGTTACACATGACACTTCACATTCTCACATCGAGGTCAATTGAGAAAATTCTTTCTTACTCACATGGGGTGAGATCGTGTCATGAGAAATTCAAAATTAATGAGAATATGAGATTATGACTTGTTAGCAATAACTTTTTATGATTGTACTCATGCCAAAACCAAACTCTTTATCATTATTACCGCACATGCGCAATAGGGTAGCAATCCATTATGCTTTATATGATTTTGTCTATAGATTCTTTTTTTATGTGTCCTTTTAACTTAATGTTTTTCTAGTTTATTTACTTACGTTTTTTATTTGAAATTTGTATTTTGCATACCTTATTGAATTTTGTATTTGGTAATACCATTGTCATTAATGCCCCCGGCATATAGTAGCATGACCCTGTATGCATGAGCATCTAAATTTGTTACACACTTAATCTCTCTCCCCCTCCTTCTAGTACATACGCATATATTATGTTATTTATGTATCATATTCTTAGAGAGAGAAAATACATCACAAAGTTTCAAGCATAACCAATTTTAATGTTGAAATGCATATATACGTACTGTAGGTTTTTAGTTCAGTAACAATGCATATAGATAAAACATAGGGTTAAAAATTAAAGTAGTCAAAGTTAGGATAACAAATGTTTTTCTAGCTAAGGTTGATAAGTCATGCTTTTCTATTCAAAAAGTGATGTAAAAGTCTTATATGCCCTTTTTGTCTCATTTGAAAGTCAATCCCCCTTTTTCCTATTATTTTCATTTCTCATTTTTTATCCGCAAGTGCATATGTGGCATTTAATGTGTATCCAACATGGTGGCTGATTGGTAGTTGGGTTGTAGTTGATTGCATTAAAAACTACAACCCATGTTAAACAAAAAAAATGTACACATTTGAGAATAAATTGAAGTGAAGAAACTATTCGACGTTTGCAATTTGTTGGAGAAACAACATATCTCCAAAAATTTTAGGTGAGTTTTTTTATTTTTCTAACTGTCAAGTTGTTCGAATTAGTCGGGTTTAAGGTCCTTTTAAAATTTTAAGCAATTTATCTGTAATTTATGTTAATTTTATAACATTTGTGTTTAATAGTTATTGAAGTTATAAGATCTGTATTTTTGTAATTTTTGAAGATCACATATGCATATATTGTTGTAGATTTAGATATTTTGTGGTAGATTAACGTGAGTTTGTAGATTTGAATATTTTGTGAAGATTGACATCATCGCATTATTTCTTAAATATTCAGTATTTTCGTGTCAAGATTGTCACAGTTCAGGTGATTTCATGACAATATTGTCATGAAATCACATGAATTCGTGACAATATTGCCATGAATTTGGTGTCTCGTGATTATAATATGTTCTCGAAAATATTGTCACGAATACGGTCCTTTCGTGATAATAGATTGTCATGATTTGTTGCTTTTCGCGACAATATTTAAAAAAAAATTCAAATATTGTCACGAAATCACTTGAACCGTGACAATATTGTCACAAATTCTGTGCTTTTGTGACAATATTCTCACGATATGATTTATTTTTTAAATTACTTTAATTAGTCTTTATTGTTGATTTGCAAATTACTTGACAATGTATTGGTGTCCGACATAGTGGTAAATGGGAGAGATCTGAGTATGTGGATGGTGAAGATCAGCTCGTGTACCTCCCATTTGACAATTTATCTCGTGATAAATTGATAGAAGAAATTCACGATTTTATGGAGACATCTCCAACAAGTGTAAGTTATACACTGAGTTTTTTGACGAGGTCATTGACAGAGAGGACACTAAAAGGACTTTTGAAAACGGATGTTGATTTAGCTCGTTTAGTTCAGGAGCAAGATGAGCCCATTGTATACGTCACCGAGAAATCAAGTGCAAGGAATGCAACTGCCAGATCTCCTGGACTGGGAGGAAGCTCTAGGAGGAGAGGGGGTTCTCGGGGGAGAGGGAGTTCTCGCCTGATGGGCTCTAGCCAACTCTTGATAAGTGGGCTTTATCTTCTTATTGCGATGCGCCTCATACGTCACGCCCATACAATCACCGAACAAGACACTTCTGTAATATGACGTGGCCACCTCATGCTCAGTCGGCTCTAAATATATGAAACACAATTGCTACAAATGGTAAAGATTGATTAGAAACACATAGATAATCAATAAAACACACATTCTTTAAAACAAATGCTTACCTCATCATAAAACAATGTGCCCAAACGTGCAGTCTTCGTCTTAAAAGTCTACTTCAAACACCTGGGCAATGCCTCTACTAATGAAACTTGTGCACAATGTACACCGAGTCAAGATACAGCCTCATATACCCATACCTATAAAATAAAATATTGATCAACTTATATTTGATAAAATAAGATTATAGTTATAATCGTAATAAAATTGAAATCATACCGGTAAAGCTCACACTGGTCCATAGAAATGATAAGACATTCTTTGCTTTTTCTCTATCTTCTTGAATTTTCTTGTCAGTTCCACCTCTGTAGACGGTACTAAACTCATATGATGCTCTAAAAGACTAAATGCATAAGCGCCCCATGGAAATGAGTTCCATCGATGCCGATCTTCAACTAAGACCCATACCCAATCATCTATCATGTGCGTCTGATCATATCCAAATATCATGATGTGTAGGAACAACACATTGACAGCTATCACGTAATCCATAATATCATCTCCTATGCAATAGGTCTTAAACATCTCTAGTAGGTCATTCACTCTCAGAGGTGTCTTCGAAAATACATGAAAATAAAATGAGGTCTTAGGAATCTCAGATGATGATGGGTGAAAATAGGATCCCGTGAACTGCAGCCCAGTCACTAATGCAAACTCCCTAGGGGAAAACCTAATGTTAGTTTCTCCAATACAAAACCAAATATCGTACTCCCGTGCACCATCAATGATCACCTCTCTACTCAACAATGCGTGTAAAACATTGTTACAACTATTTCCACCTATAAAATCCACCAAATGACCAAAACGCCAATCTCTCTTAAAATGTTATGTTAATTCAGGCCCGCTATTGATCACCTCTAATACTTCGTTAATCACTCTCATGTTGTCCTTCCAATATAAATTGATCCCGCAAGTGATGTTCTGTAAAACCTCTCTTCTCCACACCCAAGAACGCTATTTTTTAAAATAATAAAAAAATATCAATAAATAATGAAAAAATAAAACAAATATGAACAAATATAATTAAATTAAATCTAATTATTCATGCTATAGATACGTACATGAGGAGAAGAATTAATTATCATATAAAAAACACAAGCACGATGAATTATCAAACCAAACTATTATATACACGACAAATTAATCCGTGAGAATAAATACTCACGAAATCATATTTCGTGAAAATAAATACTCATGGTTCCTCCTTGTCGTGGCAATAATACTCACGATATATTATTTCGTGACAAAAATGCTCACAGTTTAAAGTTTTGTGTCAAAATACTCACGGTTTAAAGTTTAGTCATGAAAACATATTTCGTGAGTATATATTGTTACGAGAACTGGTTTTTGTGGGAATATATTTCATCCATTTCTGCTATAAAATTCACAAACTACACAGCAACCCATGAATCTAAATTCACCAAATTCGACAGATTTCACTACTTTCCAACATTAAAACATATTCTAACGTCTTAATTCAAGAAATTCCACAATAGAAATGCATAAATTGATCGACATATAATTTCATGAAATCATCTAAATTTATCGACATATATTCAAAAATTGATCAACATATATTCAAAAAAAAAATGAATTCAGTGTTCTAACCTGTTAAAAATCAGCAGCAACCCATGAATCGAAATTTTCTACAACTCAATGTCTTCGTCCTCGTCATGGAGGCTTCAACGTCGACGAGATTTTTCAAAATGAATTACTTGATTTTCGCAAGTATGCTACTTCGTGAGAATTTTTCTCGCGACAATAATTGGTTGATTTCGCGAGTATGCTGTTTCGTGAGAAATTTTTTGCACCAAGCTTCATGTCTATTCTGAATGAATCGCGAGAAAGAAAAGCAAAGGGGATCTCATGCTTTCGTGAGAATTTTGTTTTCAAAATTAGGTTTTATGTTTTCAAAAATGAGTCAAAAAGAATATGTTGACTGGGTCCATCCTTTAGTAAGGGTATTTGAGAGAATGACAAAGAATTTGAATAAAAAAGCATGAGTTAAAAAGGTTGATTAAAAAAGCATTTGTTATCTGAATTTTGACTAGTTATATCCATTTACACTAAAACATATATACATTATCACTAGCCACAAGGTAATTTTTAGGAACATTATGGTTTCCAAATTTAAATAATTATATTTAATTAGGATTAAATATGGGAACCTATTCCATATCACATGTTAACCTAAGTTAAATTTTAAAATTAATTGGGTAAATTACACTTTGATACCCATATTTTGAATATTTTTTTAAAAATGACATACTTTTTTCAAAATTATTAAAAAAGTACTCATTTTTTTAAGAAAATTTGCAAATATAACATTTAATCAATTTTACGGGCCAATAATCATATGTAAATGATTGTGTTTTAATATTTCTATTTTCTTAGCCACGTAAAAATATTTACCCAATCAAGAAATATTAAAATACAACCAATTACGTACCATTTTCAGGTAGTAAATTTGATTAAATATTATATTTGTATATTTTTTAAAAAAGTGGGTATTGTTTTGTTAATTTTAAAAAAGTTCCCAAAATGTAGGTATCAAAGTGAACCTGCGGACCGAGAGTTCAACCTGCAGCACGACCTGTCCCGTCCATTTTTGAACTCGTGGACCGAGAGTCTGACCCGTTCCACGGCCAGTTCATTTCTGAACCGTCCCGTCCGTTTTCTAATCCGCGGACCGAAAGTCTCGTTCCACGACCAGTCCGTTTCTGAACCGTCCCGTTCATTTCCGAAACCTGCGAACCGAGAGTCTGACCCGCTCCTCGACCCGTCCATTTCTGAACCGTAAAATCGTAACAGCTAGGTCCCGGAAGCCACGCCCAAAGTCCAATTCCAAGGACGAGGACGAGTCAAGCACTGGCAGGCGCGCATTTGTGGGCTCATGACCCACATCCTTATGCACTTTAGATATTACACTTAAGTGTTAATACACTTAAATACACTTCTTAACTAGGTTAAGAAATCAATGTGTGATCATTAAATGTGTCTTAAGCATATTTTCCCACACACCGTAAATGTCCAATCGTGTGACCGATTTCAACAATTAATTTCTCACTCATCGAAAATCGAATTTGAGAAAATAAAAATACTACGATTATCTACTACAAATATAGAACAATCATATGCGTTATTTAATTCCTCTAAAATTAAATAATCCGAACACAAAAAATCGGATAAAATGAGACACGACTTAATTTATTACATCCAATTTTCCAACAAAAAAAGACCATGTCTTTCAAAAGCAAATGTTGATTCGGCCTGAGAACAACAACCAAAATCCTCTATTGCACATTTGGTGTTGCATTCCCTATTGTACATTCGATTTGTTTAGGGTTTTTTTTCAATTTTTTTCCTTCAATTTCAATTTCATATGATTTAGTTTCATTTTACACTTATTATTTAGGATTCATCCTACCCAATTAGAATGCATTGTCATTTTTTATTATTTAATTTTGAATTTTTAGTTATTAATTGATTATTTAAAAAATTAAATACTAAAAAATTATATTAAACCCTAATTGGGTAGGATGAACCGTAAATAATAATTGTAAAACTAAACTAAAGCACAATAAATTGAAATCAAATAAAAATTTAAAAAGAAAAAATGAGTGTGCAATGGAGAATGCGACACCAAATGTACAATAGATTATTTCAAAAGGTGAGAACTACTTGGCAAATAAACTTAACTGTTAACATAATACTACTACCTCCGTTTCATAATGTTTGTTGTTTTGTTTTTTTTATCTGGAATTAAGAATTAATTTCATGGACAAATATACACATCCCTTATATATGCCATAAAATCTAATTCATCTATATTTTCCTAAAAAATAACAATATTTTCTCTCTCCATATATTTTTCTCTCTTCATATATTATAGGTAAGTTAAGAATCAAAAAGTCTTGTAGGATTTGAGAGGGTTAAAAGTGGGAGAGGGGATGTCAAATTATATAAAACAACAAACATTTTGAAACTAAAAAAAAAAACCTTAAACAACAAACATTATGAAACGGAGGTAGTATAATTTTAAAAAATACAAGTAGCTATTTGTGAGTATACAACAATACTTTTCTCAACAAAAACAACTCTATTGATTTTTTATTTGTGCGTGTGTGTATATACATAATCAAAATTGCAAAAGACATTGAACAAGCTCCTAACTCCTAAATAAATGTCGTTATCTCATCCGTTCAACGCGACTAATTCTTACAAACAACAAATCTCGCTCTTTAAACGGCAGAACACGGCCGGCAATAGTCACTACTCACTACCGCTATTTCATCAAATCCAAGAAAAACCGATTCTATTGGCATATATATAGCTGTTCAGTCATTAAAAAAAAAGGGTTAAATATATTAATGTTTTTATGTTTACAATAATGTCACACGCATTCCATAAATATATTTCCAAATGTATCGAATGTATTTTTGTTTATTAAATATTTCCAAAAATCGAGAACTAAGTAATAATAAGAGTTTGCAAAACTTCATATGAAAACTTATAAGTAGAATCAAGACGTGCAAAATTGGCTAAAAGATCATTTTTCGCAATAAAAAAATTGTGCTGTACTAGTCGATCGTGAGCTATATTTTTTTATTGCGAGTCTAATGTCATTTAGCATTATATCTAAGATCAATGTTAATTTGGACATTTTCATATTTTAGGATGAAATTATAATATTATACGGTATTTTTCTAAACAATTCGCCGGATGAAATGAATTTCGTCCAGACTTCTCTTACAATATTTATTTATTCAACGGACAAATTAATTACATTCAGACACTATCTACAGTATAAACTGCTTAAAATTATTTCGTATTACTATAAACTTTCCTAGATATAACTTAATCCAATTTACTTACGACTGTTTCGCGTCACTATAAATTTGATAACATATATTTATAACAAAATTGCGTTGATACATACGGGTTGTGTTCGGATTAATTCGATCATTGCGCAGTTATGGGTCCTTTTCTTAATCCTTTTGTTTTCCTTGCATGTAACGTATGCCTTAATGCACCATTCATTTATTTTGCAATTCTTGTTACATCACAGTTGTATAGTTACATTTAAAAAAATAAAACCAATTTATTGTAATTTATTTTAATTTTAAAATTTTATTTCAAATTCATCATCATTCCTAATTAGGATATATAAAAAAAATTATTCAATATGGGATATTACAGAGAATACAACAGAGAATTTGATCTAAAACAATACCAAATATTATTTCATTTTCTTTTAAGAAGGTAATATCGAAATCCTACAAAAAAAAAATCATGTATATAAAAAAAATTAACCAGTGAGTTGAGTTCAAATAAAATCTAGTATTTTTTTTACTAAATAAGAAACGTGTTTAACTTTGACTTGAATTGTGCAAATTAACCAACCAAACTCAATAAATTGCAAGCTGTTTACTTACGCACAAAACCACCCATTGCATTTTCTATTATATTTTTTGTTTCAAGTTTTTTATTTTTTTATTTTTTAATTTATTATAATTTTATTTAATTTAAATCTTTTATTTAGGGTTCATCCACTCCCAATTAGGGTATATTAATTTAAAAATAAAAAATAAAATCTAGTTATGCAACACGAAATGGAATAGGACTGATCCGATTTACTTAAATCAAAGTATTTAAACAGTTTCAGTTTTCCTTTTATACTCTTATTTATGTCCTGAACTTTTGTATTTCAAAATATGCAAGAAAGTCCTAATTTTTTTATCATTTTATAAAAATATAATTAGAGCAAAATTCAGCCATCAAATCTGTGTTTGGCACATTAGAATTCAGCATGTAAATTATATGAGCATTTACATATCGAATTTCGATATGCCAACATACAAATTTAATGTCAAAATTTTGCTCCGGTGATATTTTTGATAAAATGTTGAAAGATCAAATTTTTTTAAAATATTTTAAAGTTCATCATTTTTTTTTTACAAAGTAATAAAAATTAATGACAAAGTCATATGTTACTCATGTAAAGTTTTACAGTTGATTTTTTTATAAAAAGATTAAAAACATTTGATTATTCAACTCGGATGGTTTTACCATTTAAAATAATTATTATTGCATCCATTATTATATTAGCTATTCTTTTGTAAGTTAAAGTAGGTTTTTTGGAAGGGAAGTGTATTAGGCTTTCATCCCTCTATTTTACTCCTTAAAGATTTAATGATGGAGTATTGTAAGTCGAAAGCCTCAAATTTAAATGTATATCAAATTTGAATGCTCGTGTATATAATTTACCCAGAACATACCTGATAATAAATGCGAGTTATTTTCATTATAAAAAAAATCCCGCCAAATTGGGTGTTTTTGAAAATTATTGAAGGCATCTCAAATCTTCTATTAAAAACCTATATTTCATTTCATATTTCAATATTTATATTGTCTCCTAATAAATAAAAGCAAATAATAGAGTGACGTTGCATGTACTTTATAAATTTTATAATATAACCATAGAAAACTAGACAACTTTTTAAAAAATACAATCGACAAAATTCAATAATAAATATATTTTTTTAATAAAGAAGGAAATGCCAGCACATATCAAACTCCCTCCGCCTATATCCACTATAAAACAAGTGCTCCCGCAACTACCGCTCCTCCACGCCGCCGCCGCCGCCGCCACCACCTCCTCCTTCGCCACCTCTCATTCTATTCTGTACATAGATCATTCCTTTCCTCCCTTCTTCTTCCACGACATGGACATTCGCCGGAGGCCGCCGAAGCCACCACTGCCTACGACGCCTCTCCATCCTCACTCCGCCTCCGGCGTCGTCGCCTCCAAACCCTACGGTGCCCCCACCTCGCCTAGAGCTTCCGACGCTCTCCCTCTCCCTCTCTTCCTAACCAACGGCATTTTCTTCACTCTCTTTTTCTCCGTCGCTTACTTCCTTCTCCACCGCTGGCGCGAGAAGATCCGCAACTCCATCCCGCTTCACGTCCTCACTCTCTCCGAGCTCGCCGCCGTTCTCTCGCTCATCGTGTCGTTCATCTACCTCCTCGGATTCTTCGGCATCGATTTCGTCCAGTCCTTCATCTCGAAATCCGACGGTGACACGGACGAAGATTGCAACATCCATTGCTCAATGCCGAATGCCATAGTTTCGAAGCCGGAAAATCCCATCGACCTCTCGGAAGATGAAGAAGACGTCATCAATCGCGTCGTCTCCGGCGAAATTCCATCTTATTCTCTGGAATCAAAGCTCGGCGACTGCTTCAAGGCGGCCAAAATCCGGCGCGAGGCGCTGCAGCTGCAGACGGGGAGGTCCGTTGAGGGATTGCCGTTGGAAGGGTTTGATTACGAGTCGATTTTGGGGCAATGCTGCGAAATGCCGGTGGGGTACGTGCAGATTCCGGTTGGGATAGCGGGACCTCTGTTGTTGAACGGCCGTGAATATTCGGTGCCGATGGCCACTACAGAGGGGTGCTTGGTGGCGAGTACTAACCGTGGTTGCAAGGCGATATACGCCTCTGGCGGCGCGGCATTTGTGCTTCTCCGCGACGGGATGACTAGAGCTCCGGTGGTGAGGTTTTCGTCGGCGAAGAGGGCAGCGGAGCTAAAGTTCTTCCTGGAGGATCCTCTCAATTTTGATACGCTGTCTGTTGTTTTCAACAAGTATGTTTCTCTCTCCCTCTCTCTCTTCGGAAGTTTGTGTAGAAATCAATTTCTGCTTTTCTCTTCTTTTTTTTCCTTGAGAAAATTGACCAATGTGAGATATAATGCTTGAATTGTTTGTATATCTATGCGCATGTTAAATCACTTTCGTAAAAACGTTTGTTATTATTCAATGAATACTGATGCTGTTGGACTTATGCTTTGATTTCACATTTTTCGTCTTATAATTGATTTCTCGTCTATGATTGCTTTATTATTTCCTCAAGTGATTGTGTGATGTTCATGCCAAATTAGCTTAATATACGAGTTGTATTCGTTTTCTATTTTGTTTGAAATTTATCTTGTAACTGTGACTGCCCGGTGGTATCAAATACATTATGGCTAACCTTACCAGTTTAGGAGCGTCTGGCTGATCATATTCAGTTATTCATTGTGTTTCTGTTCCTTGATTTCTTCGACAGGTCGAGTAGATTCGCACAACTCCAGGATATTAAATGTGCTGTTGCAGGGAAGAATCTGTACATTAGATTTAGATGCAGTACAGGTGATGCCATGGGGATGAACATGGTTTCTAAAGGTGTTCAGAATGTTCTAGACTACCTCCAGAATGAGTTTCCTGATATGGATGTCATTGGCATTTCTGGTGAGCTCTGTTCACCTTCTTAAGAGTTCGATTTTCTCTTTTAATTTTCGATTTTCAGAGTTTTCCTTGGCGATCCATTGTTGTAGATTGCAATTTGCTCCGCATTTGATTACACTGAACGTGATTTGGCCTCCATGTTGCAGGAAATTTCTGTTCTGATAAGAAACCTGCTGCAGTCAATTGGGTTGAAGGCCGTGGAAAGTCAGTCGTCAGTGAGGCTGTCATTAGTGGAGATGTGGTGACGAAGGTCTTGAAAACTACGGTCCCTGCCCTTGTTGAGCTCAACATGCTAAAGAACCTTACTGGCTCTGCCATTGCAGGTGCTCTTGGTGGCTTCAATGCACATGCTGCCAACATTGTATCTGCAATATTTTTAGCCACTGGGCAGGATCCAGCACAAAATGTAGAAAGTTCTCACTGTATTACAATGATGGAAGCTGTGAACGACGGGAAGGATCTTCACGTTTCTGTAACTATGCCATCTATTGAGGTATTTACAACCCACTTATCTTCATATCAGCAATAACATCTTTTATATTTGATTGCATTTTTGTTGCATTTTAGGTTGGCACAGTCGGAGGTGGAACTCAGTTAGCATCACAATCTGCTTGCCTTAACCTTCTCGGTGTAAAGGGTGCATGCAAAGAGTCACCAGGGTCGAATTCACAGCTCCTAGCAGCCGTAGTTGCTGGTTCAGTCTTGGCAGGAGAGCTCTCTCTAATGTCTGCCATTGCAGCCGGGCAGCTTGTTAAAAGTCACATGAAGTACAACAGGTCGAACAGGGACATCACGAAACTAGGCTCATAGAATTAGAGAATTCCTAGCGACTCTCAGGAAACACAAGTGGAAATCCACATCAAAATGGCCCGGAAGGGAAAGATTAAGCCATGAGGGACAAGGAGATGGACAGACCATGTGAGGCAGCTGGAAAGTTGGCAATGCATGTGAAGGTAATATGATTCAGGGCACATGATCGCCCTCCCCCTCCCACCATTACAATAAGATCTCTTGACCTCGCATGTTTGTACCATTTCGTTTCTTTTTTAGCCCGTTCGACTTTTGTCCTTAGTCGTTATTACAATCGTTTGTCTTGAGGGCAAATGTCATGGAGTTGCTGATTTGATTACTTATGTAAAGGTTAATAAATTTGTGGAGCTGCGTCTAGTGTTACATACACGTTGTATTCTTTGTATTTTTGTGGTGGTGATGGTGTAGTTGTAGTTGATGTCGTAGGCTCTAACGTTTTGTGGTTCATGAACTGCCAATACAGCTCCTGCCTTTTGATTCTTGATTCGAAATTGAAATAGTTTTGAGTTCCAGTTGAGCTTGATACTTTAGTTTTTCATTTTTCTCAGCAGATGAAGACTGGTTTTTGTTTGATGCTGGCTATTTTTTCAATAACATAATGATTTAGGTTTAGGGTTTCTGATTCTATTATTTTCTATTTAATAATTTAATTAATCGGTGCTGTTGTCTAAATGAGAGAGAATTAAAAAAATAGAGAAAAGGCATGATCGTGATGATGACTGTTGATGAAGCATCTTCTCCTGCTGCCTGCTGGAATTCCAAAATGGCCATGTTATGTACATTCATAATTTCACATTATGTGTGAAAAATGCCCCAGTACACTACCTACCACACATCCTTTTGCTCTTTTTTTTTTGTCCCTTTTTTTCATCTAATTTTTCATGCTATTCTGAAGTTATGAATAGATCAACAGAAACTTTCTTAATTTACTTTTACCTTTTAATCCTTCAAATGGATAAAACTGAAGAATAGAAAGGGAACTATAGAATTCGATTATAGCTCAAAAGGAAAATGAAAAATGAACGGCAATGAAAGAAGAGGTCAGGTGTCATCAACTCCCATGAGGTAGTAAAATAAAAAAAATCTAAATCAATGTCACACACAAAGGATGGTAGCTTTTCAAAAATGAAAAACTAAAATGTTCTGAGGAATACAAAAAAGGTAAAAACTCCCTTAATCTTATAACGCTTGGTTGATGTGGCGTGTTTTATTTTTGTAATTTTTAGTCGACCACGAGTATTAGTTTGCACCTCTGGTTCAATTAATGAGGAGTCGATAGATTGACAATCTCCCTAAATCTCTTCAACATCAACAACTGTGAAGACTTAACTGAATTTTGGAACTTGTTATTTGCATCGCACCAATTCTCCATCCAATGACTCTCAATGTCACATCCTAGATCAACATCAATATTAGGAGCTTGTTTTATATCCAACTTTCTCCAAAACGGGTCTACACTATCTAAAGAGATTGACATTGATCTACGAACATGTTCATCAATCTCATGCGCACAAGGGATACCACATTTCATTCTTAAGAGACACCCACACAATAAAGGATCTACTCCAAATTCACCCACACTCTTCATTTCATCAAGCACTTATCCAAAGTCGCAATAGAAATCATACCTCGAAGTAATTGAAATATGAGAGATTTGTATCGATTTTGAACTACATTGATACTCTTCTCAAAGGAAGCCTTTATAACATTGATCGATGTCTCGAGGAGATCGTGCATCTTTTCCCAACATGTCTCGAGATTGTCCGTGTTTGATCCAAGAAACTTTTTTAGTTTGGCATGTGCACCCTCAGCCCTACATTTACCAAGAAAGTTCAATAAACACAACTAAGAAAAATTTAGATAATTATCACCATATAATTATTTAAAATTACCCGCAAGTTGTGGTATTGTCAAAATGCAACACTTTGTTAGTTCAACAATTGATGAATCTTTATTTGTATGGGATGATCCAATGGTCTACAAACATACTTCACAACATCCGGATAAGTGGAATAGTCCTCGTGAAATCTCTTGTGCAATTACACTGATACTGTGATTGCTCATTTCTGCATACAAGACTCCAATAAAGGTTTTCTACCTTTTCGGCATGGAGTATCTCTATCTAAGGATATATGTCCCAAAATACAAAAGAAGATAGAGGATATGAAGACAGTTCCTTCGGTGAAATTTATATGATAGAGAATCATATTGAGTTAACCTTCCGTATGTTAATGAGCAGATATTTTTTTATGAACATTATAGTAAATATGTTTAATATGCAAACTATTTATTGAATAATCAAGTATATTTCAGAAAATTTAAAATTCCAATGAGTGTTTTCTGGCACTCAGCCCATCTATTTTTTTTCATAATATTTTAAGGTATTTGATGATGACCGGCGACTGACATGGACCAATGGGGATTTCTTATTTCGTTGACCACTTTTATGATTTTTAATTATTGATTATGTATAGTTTATGGTCAATAAGTATAAATTTTCATGCTTCCGCTTTATGATCATGAAACATTTAACTATTTTATGAACATTTGTGAATGTTGTGGTCTTTTGACACATTTTAAATGTTGAATGTTGAATTTTGACTAGTCATGGTCGTACAAGTTTGAATGGTAAACGTCTGTGAGCGTGGATATTTTGAATATTTTAAACGAGATGTTGTCCAATTTTTTATATCCAAGACAAATTATTAATTTTGAATTGCGGAAATTTTATGGTCCATTGTTTTGGTTTGTGTTTTCGTTAGCATCTGGGCCTTCGGGTTCGAGTGGCTACATAGTTAGTCAAAATCAGTGAGACGGATAAATATTTGGTTACAATCACTAATAAAATTATAAATTTGTCACCGAATATGAGTTTTGATTCAAATCTTGGCCCGACCTACTAATTTAACCCGTAAAACAGTCTCTCTCACACAAATTTTGCCATTAAATTAAAGAAAAATATTTCCAATTAATAACAAATATAGAAATCTTTACGGTATATTATTTAAATACTATAAATATAAATTGATCTTCGTGCATCACACGAGTGAAGGGTAAAAGTTGTGATAATTATCAATTTGGAGCATGGAAGATGAAATCTATTAATTTAGATCATCAATGATTGAAACTATTAATCTAAGACATAAAAATAATTTTTTTTTTCTTATTTGGTTTTATAATTATTTTTCATATTTTTAATTAAATGTAATAGAGAATTCTTAAAGAAATTTACATAGAAAATTAATATAAAATATACACGAAACGAATTACATAATTTAAGAGGCCTCTAGATTTAAATTGTACTAAGTATTAACCCATATTTACCTGTTCTCTCTCTCTCAAAAAAAATAAAAAATAAAAAATCCCGTATTTACCTTGATTAAATTTGGACATTTGGACACGAGCCAAAACATTTGCGATATCCCAAAATTTGCTACTTCAAAAACACATTCATTCTAGGCGGGAAACCAACCAATCTCCGACGATGAGAGGTCCCGGCCGCCGCCGCGCGACGGAATCCCTGGCCCCGGACTGGCGTCCGCCACCTCCAACTCCGACTCCGACTCCGAACAATACTGGTGACCCCTTGCAGAACGTCTCCTCCCCAGTCCCCGGCCGTGAATCCGACGCCAGCTTCTGCAGCAGCCGCCATTCCATTGCCTCCATCCCAAACATTTCCGATCGATCCTACCAAAAATCCGCCCTCCGCATCATCAATTCCTTCCTCGCCTCTCAATCCGCTCCCTTTTCGCTCAAACATCCTTTGCCTTCCGCTAAAGACATCACTGAAACCCTAAAGCTTCTGCTCCAACGCTTCGACTTCGTTTCGAGGAAAATCGACGAAGATTTCAGCCTCGTCTTGAAGTCCTTCAAATGCCCCCTGAAACTGAACAAATCGGCGCTGCGTGCCCCCGGAACGCCGCATTCCTGGCCCAATTTGCTTGCGGTTATTCACTGGCTTGTTCAGTTAGTTCAGTATGGGAATTCTTCGCCTGATCTTGAGGTGATAAGATGTTGGTGTACACTACAAACAGTTATTTGCACTACATTGACGGAGATGATGAGGCCATGGATGCTTGGGATGCAGACTGTTTGAAGGAGTTGGAAGAGTGGAGGGATAAAGTGGGGGAAAATGCCTGTCTAGTCCGTGGATGAAACTGCAAATGAGCTGGATGCCAAACTGGCTTTGAAGAATGGCCCAAGTCAGAAGGAGGTTTTGGAGCAGGAGAAGGCGGTGGTGGAAAAGGACGTGATGAAGTTCCATGATATGATTGAACAGTTAGACGCTCATCTGGTGGATGTGCAAAAGAAATTGGAGGAGAAGGAAAGAGCATTAGAGGCCAAGGTGGAGGAGTGGAAGAGGATTTGCAATGAGAATGAGGAGTTGAAGAGGAAGATTGAGGAACAAGGAATTAATTTGAGAGATGCTGAGAGAATGAAGCGAGAATTGCAAGCTGTGGATCGGGATTTTGAGGAGAAGGAGGCTGGGAGAAGTGTCTGGGAGGAGAAGATATGGGAGCTGGATTCTGAGATAGCGCATAAGTTTAAGGAGCTCGAGCCTCTTGAGATGGAATGCAACCAAGCTATTAGAAGGTTTTTCTTCTGGTCACTCCCTTTATTATTCCAAAACTGCATAAACTAGTTGGCATTCCTATTGTTTTGATCTTTTCTTCGCAGTTGTCAATTCACGTTTGTATTTTAATGGTGTTAAAGGAAATTTGACTGCACTAATACTAGCAGCTTTAGTATATTAGTGTCAAGCATCTTTTGCTCAAGCTCATTTGCTTCCTTGTATATCTGATGAGGTGATTAGTGGCATGGTTATTGGTCCTGCATCTTGTGCAGAAGTTTATGAGCTTTTAATAAGAAGTGACATTTGAATCCCTGTAATTAGCTTCTTCGCTAAGATTGCCTCTATCAGCTATTTAAGATAGCATGATACCACTAAGTAGTAATTTTATAGCATCTCTATTGACTATAGGTAGTTCAGGTGAGCTATTATTATAGTCAACTCTTAATCATTCTCGAGAAACTCCTTTTTCATCATAACTCTTTTATCTGTACTTTATGACAAGGATGCAAATCATGAACCTTTCCCCAATCCACCAAAACCCAGAAGAAGAAAAAAGGCAGTACAGAGAACCAAATAGATATATTTCTTTACATATGATTTAATGGAAGAAAACCTTTTCTATCCGTTTATTTTGTCGCTGCATGAAACTATCATTTTTTGAAGACTCTGCACAAGCTGAATTCTAGTTACTTTGTTTTCCAGGGGTTAAGTTAATTTTCGTTCAATTACCCATTTGCTGATGGTGGCTATATTTTTGCAATACTCATTTCCAGGTTAAAGCTCGGAAATGGATTTCAATATAAGCTGAATGCTGACGGGTCCACACCATCTGAGTTATTGGGATTAGATTACAAGCTGATGCTCATGCCTGCATTTACCTCCTTTGGTGAGGAAATAAAAGTAAGCAAAATGGGGAAATTGGAAGAACGGATTTCTTTCCAGCAAAGGTCAGGTGAAAATGCTGCTAAGTTAAATGATAGACGGAACCATATAGCTGTTGTTATATCTCATATTGATGAGGTAAGCATGAAGAGTCAATTCTAGCAATACTCACAGCACTCGGCATGTCAAGAATTGCCTTTCACATGCATGTACACTTCTCATTTTGCATTAATACATCGGTTTTTTCTTTACATGTAAGAGTCCAATGTAAGATTAGTCTTCCAGCAAAGGTTTTGTTGTAAATGAGGGATGCAATCATTCCAGCCTTAAGAACCTGGAGTGTAGAGCGTGATAAGACGGTTTTGTCCATGTACAGCAGCATGCTTGTATTTCCATTATGCAACTTCAAAATAGACCCAACAACTTCCTGTCCAAGAAGTTGTATACTATGCTTTGTTATTGCTAAGAATGATCTTGTTTTTTCCATTCTGTTGTATCAAATGCCAATTTTTACTGCTAAAGACTACCATTCCAAAACGAACCTCAATCTTCTTGTTCTCAGTGTTACCATTAACAGTAGGCGCATGCGCATCAAGTTTTCCATATTACATCTACAATCAAATTATGTGTTTTTGGTTTCCATTCAAGTGAAGAAGCTGCTTTATGTCAAGCAGATATAACTTGCATTAGGGTGCTCTGAAATTGGGAGTAAAGAAAATGTATGTTTGAATAGTCCTTACATTTTACTGCAGGAATTCCATTTCATTCTGTTTGATATCCTGACTAAAATATGGTTGCCCCATTTGTGCTTTTTTCTTTTTCTTTTTTTCTTTCTCTGTTTTCCTTACTCTTAGGTTATAAACTTGAGACAGAATGTTGAAATATGCCCTAATCTGCATCTTGAAAGGTTCAACTGATTGATAGAATTCAGTCTTGATGGTTTCTTTTTCTTTTTAATCTTTCCACAGCTTTGAATTTTTTTTTCCCTTTTCTTTGTGTTAGTCTTTCTTTGATCAGAAGCAATGCTCCAGCTGGTTATTTTTTTTACCTTAAGATGCGCATGTATTTGCATGTGCTTTGTGTTGTTCTATATTTACATCCTTTTAGGTCCTTGAGTTCAGTATTGTCATAAAAGTATACTACAAATGTTCCTTGTAGCCTTTTAGGCCCTTGATCTCAGCATTGTAATAAAAGTATACCTTTTGCAGAGTACTGGTTTAGGCTATTCTTGGACAATAAAATTTTATACTTCTTAAGATACTGTGAGTATGCATCGTATTGACGCTCATTAAGAGAGTCACGATAAACACCTTCAGGAACACCTTGTATCTGATTATGTATTAACGAATGGTTTGATCATATAGGTTGAAACTCAGTTGGATATAATGAGGAAAGAAATGCACAAGTATCTATCTAGACGTTCAGCAGAAGGTAAAAAACTGGCAGAGGAAATTGAGTTGGAGGTGCAACACATATCTGCTGTTGAAAAAACAGCAGCAGAGTTATTGAAGGTTATGCCAACCACTACGTCCTTACCTTTACATCCATGGACATATGCACTGGCAAAAGATAAATTCTCTTTATGGCATTCTAATTTCATTAAGCAATCTCCATCAAAAGTCTTATCTACTGCTTTTTTCTTTGATTTCCTTTGTTGAAGACATCCAAGGCATGGCTGCATGAAGACATCATTCAGATTGAGGAAGATGTCAAAATGTGTGCTCAGGTACTCATTGACTTGATTAATTCAGTTTCGTCCTACAAAGAGTATGTAGGATCAAAAATAAAGTTTGCTGTTATTTTCTAGATTGTTGCATTTCAGTATGAAATCTTTATTCCTATGTTGTTCCAATATCTGTCAATTCTGCTCTCTCTAAATATATGTATGTGTGTGTATATCTGTATATATTATCTCTCTCTCATATATATATATATATATATATATATATATATTGCTTAATAGTGATGAAATATTTCTTTAGATAAATGATTGAACACAATGCTAGCATATTCAGCATCTTTGTTCCAAATTTCTAGTGTTGTTGCAAGTTTGGATTGTAATTGTGTGGCTCATTATTATTATTTTTTATCTCTATTGAATGCCTCTTCTTGGACTTGAGTTCATTTGTTTAGCTTCATTTTTAGAATTATAGTGCATTATAGTTGTTGAGCTTTTTGCTGTAAACTGTATTCCTACTTAATCTTTATCTTAGTTAATCTTGTGATGATAGTATACTAGAACTTCTCATCTTTTTTTTTTAGTAATACCATGTAAAGAGCTGAACCAGGAGAAGAAAGTATTGTTCAATCTATTTGTGTAACACATAATATGAAATCTTTATTCCTATGTTGCTCTTTCTGCCAACTTCTGTGTGCGTGTGTGTTCCATTAGATTTCATCAAATCATCAACTAATGTCCAGAAGCCATCTTTTTTACTTTCAACAAAGATCTTTAGTATTATGTTTTACACTTAATAGTGATATAATCTTTCTTTAGATAAATAATATTTTTGAATATATTGTCAATGAATTTTAAGTATGTTGTCAAAAAAATGTGTACATCTAGGTAACAAATATAAGTAGTGCTCAAGTTCAGTGGTCCTCTGTATCGAAACTCTGTGAACTATTAATATTTTGTAGATGGAACATTTCCCATCCGACTGCGTATTCATCATGTTGTTCTTTCCAATTAAATGATTATATTTTATGTTCGAGTATATAATTAAAATTACAAATAGTTATATGTACCAAAATTTAAAACTTTACCCAAACAAAGTGATTGAAAGTTTTTGATCCCTCCATTTTTACCAATGCAATGTAGATACTTTGGATCAGATGGAATTGGAGATGACAACGGTAAGAATGTAGTTGGGTATCTACCATCCAATGTAACCAACACAATGTTATACATCGTAGCAATCATATGACCCATGTCCGGCAACACTAGCCAGTTTGGTCTAGGAGCAAAATCCTTAAAACAATAGAGAGTTTTCTCTATGACTGTGTATCTTCCATGCTCGATGAAACATTTAGCCCATAGGTTTGCCTTTTTTTCAATTCATTTAAAAGTTCACTTCGAATACAGGACCACAAGTCCTCATTACCATAAATCAATCCAACGATTGCACGGAATCCACAATGACCATCTGCCTTAACATCCTCAATGCCCGAAACATAGGGTTGAAAATCACGTGATATTTGATTTATGTACTTAAAGATCGAGAGGTTGGAAGATGCTTCCGGTGTGCGACGAACAACCTATGATATGTGAAGAACATAAAATGTTAAACATGACAATAAATCAATATCATATGCTTAAAATGATAGATTGCCTTTTGTTTTCCTGGTCTCGTTATACTGAACATGGCATGTGAGGTTGGCGGTGTAACAAATACAAATTCATCTTGCACATACAAGTGATTATCAATGATTGAATTTGTATATTCAAATGCACTCTTATCACGTTCGGTTGGTGTGGCATGTTTTGTTTTTGTAATTTTTGGTCGACCACGAGTATTAGTCTGCACCTTTGGTTCAATTAACGAGGTAGTAGATCGATTGACAATCTCCTTAAATCTCTTCAACATCAACAACTTTGCAGACTTATTTGCATTATCAACATAAACACTAGGAGCTTGTTTTATATCCAACTTTCTCCAAAAGGGTCCACACTGTCTAAAGAGATTGACATTGATCTACGAATATGTTCATCAATCTCATGTGCACAAGGAAGATCACATTTCATTCTCAAGACATATCCACACAATAAAGGATCTGCTCCAAATTCACCCACACTCTTCATTTCATCAAGCACTTATCCAAAGCCGCAATAGAAATCATACCTCGAAGTAATTGAAATATGGGAGATTTGTATCGATGTTGAACTACATTCATACTCTTCTCAAATGAAGCCTTTATAGCGTTGATCGATGTCTCGAGGAGATCGTTCATCTTTTCCCAACATGTCTCAAGATTGTCCGTGTTTGATCCAAGAAACTTTTTTAGTTTGGCATGTGCACCCTCAACCCTACATTTACCAAGAAAGTTCAATGTACACAACTAAGAAAAATTTAGATGATTATCACCATATAATTATTTAAAATTACCTGCAAGTTGTGGTATTGTCAAAGTGCAATACTTTGTTAGTCCAACAATTGATGAATCTTTCTTTGTACGGGATGATCCAATGGTCTGCAACATACTTCACAACAACTGGATAAGTGGAGTAGTTCTCATGGATTAATCTCTTAAGCAACTCATTATACCGAGATTCAGTATCATCTAATACCATCATATTCCAAGAACTAAGGAAAGAGTTCCACTAATCAATAGTACGAAATTTTTTCTTACAATTATCAGCGATATTTTTATTAATATGCCACCGACACAAAAAATGTCGTGAAGTAGGAAAAGTTCTCCTAATTGCATTCATCAGAGTAATTTCACGATCTGTTACCATTACAGTAGGTAAGTACCTTTGATCAATCAACCTTTTTCAACACAGTGAGCGCCCATTTGTAATTATCCTCTTTTAGTGACTCCAAATAGGCACATACAATTGAGAATGTCATGTTTGTTGAAGTGACACCCACAATCTCAAATAATGGTAACCTATATCGATTTGCCTCATGCGTGCAATCCATCAATAAAACACTGGGAAAAGCATGAAGCAACTCCACACTTGTAGGATGTGCATAGAACATATCTTTTACAGTGTCAGTTTGCTCGCATCGCCAACTATATTGATAGTAACCATTCTCCTCCAATTTTCCCAAAAGGTATTGCATTTGCGATCGACCAGCATGTTCCACATATCTCATCTTGTGATGACTATTGTAAATTATCTTTATCGTTGACTTGTTATTAATAAAACTTTTTTGCAATGCAGCCAAAATTTGCTTTGGCTGAGTATGGCTTGACGACAAGCTGGCAACAATTTTTTCCTCATTAGATGTTAAACGATCAGAATATGCATGACCTTCTAAGTACGTGCAGATTCATGGTTATGAGAACCGCAAACAACTTCCAATAATCAATGACTATTCTTTGAAAAATAACAACAGAAAGGGACATCCATATTTCTTAGTTCCAGTTAGCCTTTCATTTTTTAACTTCTTTCTTTCCTTTTCCACATCTTCTGTTTCCTCCAAATGTTCATCTATACAATCACGTCATTGCCTTGGGATTTTCTGTTTAAACTCACGGTAATTCCCACCTCGCTCACAACCCAACTTTAAACGAGGACGTCTCCTTACATTTCCATTTTCAGAATGTCTAACAATGACAACAATGCAAGTGAAATAGCTCATTCACGAACCCAATTGATCAAACTTTCATGAGGCTTAAACCACTCCATTATGTGGAATACATCTCGATAATCAGTAACTAGCTCATATATTGGGTCAACAACACTACTACTATGTGGCACCTAGAAAAATGTTGCAAAACCAGTGTTAAATTCAGAATATTTTCTTACATATGATGCAGGTTCGAATGCAAAAAATCAAAACTTCATGATCACGTTCCAAAAATTAATTTTGGACAAAGCATCAATCCAAACTCATTAAAATCTTCTAAATTATTGTAAAACAATAGAGTAATTAACTTACATCGTTATTGTCTTCTCCGTCAACGTGTTGCATAATTAATTTGTAGTCAATCTTTTTTCAGTTGTGGAGAGAAGGGTTTTATCAACAGATAGCAGATGGCGGGGACTTTAATGAATTGAATTGAGTTGTTATAATTTTTAATTATTAGGATTTTCTTTTTATTTCTTAGTTTTTTAGTAGGGATTTAAGTATAAGGATATTTAAGTAAATTAATGATTATTTACTTTTAAATTCAATTTAATAACGGTGTTGTAACACAAAATTTTGTATTTAATTTTGTAAAACACAAAACATGTACAATTCAGATGGTTTTCGGATCAAAATATATTTATACGGATCCAATCTCTATTTTTCCTCTGATTCTTTTCTTCAAAACTTGATCTTCAAACGGTCTTTGAAATCTTCAGAGTAAATTTGTCTCTTTGATCTTCTCGGACTTGTTGTTTGAACTTGGTCTTCAAAGTTTTCTAGGACGATATGTGTCCTCGATCTTTTTTGACTTGGCATTTGGACTTGACAACGTTAATTCAGAGGGCCGACGCCTTGTTTCCGGATCAAACGCCAACTTTGGGTTGAATTTGATGAAGAACGCCTTTGACTGCCTTGCTTATGGATCAAACGCCGTCTTCGGGATGAATTTGATGAAGAACGCTTTGAATATTTGAGAGAATTTCACTTATGGAATTTCTTCTCAAATTCTTGAAATCTTCAAATGACTTCTGGTGTGATTTTCAATTGATATGGAGGCCCCTATTTATAGTTGTGGGAAGGGAGATCTAGAGCTGATGTAACACTATCTTATTGACTATTGGAAATTGATATATATCTTGAAAGATATTTACTTGTTTCCAAAGAACTTGATGTTTATCATATAATAATATCTTTATTATTTAAATATTTTATCTAATTTTGGATTTGATATGATTCCAAAACTAAATAAATATATTAAAATCAATAAAAATATTATTTATAATATTGTAAAATATCGCCACCTACAAATGCCCCCTCGAGACTTGTTCATTGACGACTTGTCGTTTGAAATGAATGAGTCTCAAAAATTGATTAGATAGTTTAAACTCGTATCTAGGAGTCTTGAACTTGAATTTATTAGATAGTTTATACTCGTGTCAAGGAGTTCTTGAATAGTTTATACTCATATTCAAGAGTTCTTCAATTTGAATTTATTAGATAGTTTATACTCGTATCAAGGAGTCTTCAATTTGGATTTGAATTTAGATAGTTTATGCTCGTATCAGGGAGCTTTCTTGAACTTGGATAGTTTATGCTCATATCAGGGAGCTTTTTCTTGAACTTGGATAGTTTATGCTCATATCGAGGAGCATTCAACTTGAATTTGGACTTTGTAGACCTTTTATACTCGTGTCCGTGAGTATTTGGATTTGAATTTGAATTTGTAGACATTTTATACTCGTGTCAAAGAGTCTTGAATTTAAATTTGTAGACCTTTTATACTCGTGTCAATGATTCTTGAATTTGAATTTGTAGACCTTTTATACTCGTGTCAATGAGTGTTGGATTTGAATTTGACTTTTTAGACATTTTATACTCGTGTCAAGGAGTCTTGGTATTTCTTGAAGAGTTTAGATAGTTTTGGCTCTTATCAAGGAGCTTTAGAAGATAGTTTAGGCTCTTATCAAGGAGTGTTTGAATTTTGAAGACTTTAGATAGTTTAAGCTCTTATCAAGGAGCTTTGAAGATAGTTTAGGCTCTTATCAAGGAGCGTTTGTACTTTATTTTCATGGATTGAAATATTTATTAGAGGACTTGAATGGGCCTATGATGAGATTTGTAGCCGTTCATCATCATCATCATCATCATCATCATCATCATCTTCTTATTCTTCTTCTTCTTCTTCTTCTTCTTCTTCTTCTTCTTCACTTGGAGATTCCTCGAAAGGTTTGCCCTCATCATTTATTTCTAGCTTTTCTTCAAAGTTGTGATGTTTTTGTATTGACAGTTCTTGAACTTCATTTGCGGCCATACTTAACTCCATGTCATAAGCTCTAGTGGCCAATTCCTCGAAGGTCTTTGGTTGAATCTCTTTCAAAATATATCGAAGACCCCAACACATGCCTTGGATGCAAATTTCAATTGCTGAAGTTTCTGATAATTGATCTTTGCAATTCAGGCTCAAGTTTCTCCAACAGTTGATGTAGTCGATGGCAGACTCTTCTTTTTGTTGGTTTGTATTTGTGAGTTCAACCAAGCTAACCGTCCTCCGAGTACTGTAGAAGCGGTTAAGGAATTCTTTCTCCCGTTGCCCCCAACTATCAATTGAATTTGGCTCCAAATCTGTATACCAATCAAACGCGTTGTCTTTTAAAGAACAAACGAATTGTTTCACCAAGTGATCTTCGTATGTCCTAGCATCATTACAGGTCTCTACAAAGTGAGTCACATATTGTCTTGGATATCCTTTGCCATCAAATTGTTGAAACTTTGGCGGCTGGTAGCCATCTGACATCTTTAAGTTGTCAATTCTTGGAGTATATGGCTTGTTGTAAGTCCAGAATGATTTATAGCTCTCTCCAGACTTGTCTTTGATTGTCTCCAGTATGAAATCTTTAAGTTGGTCAACTTGTATTGAGCTATCGGACGAGATTTCAATTTCTTTGGCTGTAGATTTTTCACTTTTGTTGCATGTAGCTTTGTAGATAGTATCTTCATTCGCTTGCTCACCACAAAAATCAACAATCCTTTATTTGTTCAGCTTCAAGATTTGAGCATCTCGTTCTTGTATCCGCTTGACAAGTCCTTCGACAAGCTTCGTCAAATTTGCAATTTGCTTTTCCAAAATTATAGAAATCTTGATGCTTGAGAAAATTTGTGAAGAGAAGAGATGAGAGGTAGAGATGGTCCCACCGGGCGTGCCAAAATTTGTAACACAAAATTTTGTATTTAATTTTGTAAAACACAAAACATGTACAATTCAGATGATTTTCGGATCAAAATCTATTTATACGGATCCAATCTCTATTTTTCCTCTGATTCTTTTCTTCAAAACTTGATCTTCAAACGGTCTTTGAAATCTTCAGAGTAAATTTGTCTATTTGATCTTCTCGGACTTGTTGTTTGAACTTGGTCTTCGAAGTTTTCTAGGACGATTTGTGTCCTCGATCTTTTTTGACTTGGCATTTGGACTTGACAACGTTAATTCAGAGGGACGACGCCTTGTTTCCGGATCAAACGCTAACTTTGGGTTGAATTTGATGAAGAACGCCTTTGACTGCCTTGCTTATGGATCAAACGCCGTCTTCGGGATGAATTTGATGAAGAACGCTTTGAATATTTGAGAGAATTTCACTTATGGAATTTCTTCTCAAATTCTTGAAATCTTCAAATGACTTCTGGTGTGATTTTCAACTGATATGGAGGCCCCTATTTATAGTTGTGGGAAGGGAGATCTAGAGCTGATGTAACACTATCTCATTGACTATTAGAAATTGATATATATCTTGAAAGATATTTACTTGTTTCCAAAGAACTTGATGTTTATCATATAATAATATCTTTATTATTTAAATATTTTATCTAATTTTGGATTTGATATGATTCTAAAACTAAATAAATATATTAAAATCAATAAAAATATTATTTATAATATTGTAAAATTTCGCCACCTACTGATGTATATTGAAAAATTAACGGTGTAATCACCCTTAAAGAAAACACCTTCAACGAAAAGATTTATTTTCTTGTTGCAGAAACACACTCACATAAAGAAACACAAACTATAAGTGAAGGTAATTAATTAACTCAAGTCAATATAAAGCCAAAACAAACATAAAATCCGCAAAGTATATTTATTGTGCTTCAGTGCTTGACATGTAACAACGGATAAACCAAACCAACTAATCATATGTTGCACAGTCACTTTGATCACTAATTAAAATTATTATGAAATTAATTTAATTAATTACTAATAGTAATTAACAATTAAGCACCGCCGTCAAAGATTGTTAGGCAGCGTGCCAATATAGCTGCTCTCAGCCTCTCACAATAAGAAAGAGAGATCGGTGGCGAATCTTTTTTCTTAATGGGTCTGCATTAATAACAAAGTGATTAGCAACTTGATTAACTTTTTAATTTTATAATAAGGAAAAACTGCTGGTTGTTAAATATCCTTCAATTAATTATTTAATTGATTGATGCTTCTTTAATTTTGCAGTTTTGAGTTATTAGTTTAAGGTACGTGGCTAATTCGCCCCCAAAAGCATCTTAAACACTCCTTCCGTTTTATTTTATTTGTTGTTTTAACTTTTTTATTTTGTGTCAAAATATTTGTTGTTTGGCAAAAACTTGCATGCACTAGATGTATATAAGTATAAGACGGACAACGCGTGTTGACCCAGTCAACTCGTAAAAAAGAAAAATGGTGAAACAGGTGATACTTTTTAAGATACAAATGATACTTTTTAGTGTTACGGTTGATACTAATTTTGACAGTTTTTTTTTTGTATTTTTTATTTTTTTGCCGATACTTTTAAGGATACATATGATACTTTTAGGCTTTTGAGTGATACTTTTTAGTGTTACGGTTGATACTAATTTTGAAGATTTTTAGTTGACTGGGTCAACGCGCGTTTTCTAGCATTGACCGGTCAACGTGTTGACCCGGTCAATACGTCTAATGGTGCATCTATTGCACATAAGTGCTTGTCTTGTTGTTTTGTATATTTTCACACACTCTCTCTCCAATTTAATAATATCACAAACCATATTTTAGGAAAATATAATTGAATAAGATTTTATGGCATATATGAGGGATGTGTATATTTGTCCACAAAATTAATTATTCATTCTAGATAAAAAAATCTAAAATAACAAATAAAATGAACGGTGGGAGTACTATTTTAGTAGGACTGTGGTGCATTTTGCAAACTGTAGAAATTATCTAGTTTCTTCAAGTCTTAAATTGATAAAATTCATTTCTAGACAATTTATATATACACTAATATATACTTATTTCCATTTCTGAATAAGTGTCATTTTGGATGAATGCATACATATTAATAAAGATTTTAATTAGATAATCAAATTATCTTATACATCCTTATGCGAATACATTAAATTAGTTAAACATGGTTGAATGCATTAAATGGGGGCAAATATGAGAAACATGTGAAATTTTTTACGTCGATTGTGTAGAATGAAACTCTTGGTGAAATAAAATTAAAGTGATAAAATGACACTTATTGTGAAACAGAGGGAGTATCATTTTTTTTAATTAGCAAATTATAGATAGCATTATTTACGTAAAAAAATTAATTAACGTATAAAAATTTTCGAGCTTCGATCAGTTCAAATAAAGAGATCATCATTCACGTACATATTGCGATCATGTCATCTATCTACATAAATAAAATATTGGAACTATGGAAAAATTAATGGAAAGAAATCTTGTGAAGTGAAACACTTTTGCAACTTTCCTTGATGAAAAAATCAATGAAATTAAAGATATATTGATTTTTTATCGTTTCCTTTTCAATGTGAATAAAATAATTGTATAAGTAACATTCTAGGTTGCAACTACCTCGGATAGAACATGCATGCATGTGACAAATCTTTCTAGATGTTGTACAATTTAACCAGGAAAAAGAAAATACTTAATTAATTTATGAACTGCCTTTTGACTCATTGGGGATGGCCAATTAGAATGAACTGAAGTAATCAATCAAACGAATATTAAGGTTGTTGAATCATTTTAAACTATATATATTGGGAGCTGTAATTAAATCATCATTATATTTTAATTATCTTATAAATATTATTTTTGCTTATTTTGATGTCACCATATATATATATATATATATATATATATATATATATATATATATATATATATATATATATATATATATATATATTAAAACCCTAGAGTTTAATTATTATTTTAAGTTTAGTGTTAGATTTAATAAGTAGACATAACAGTTCAACATTCACGAATTTTCACCATAACATGACAATTAATGTCGGATGAAGCTAGGAAGCATATATGTTCGGTGAAAATAATTTCTTTTGTATTATAGTTCAAATTTATATATTTAATTCATCCCACCAATATAAATAATATGCGAATAAAGTATATATATATATATAAGTATTTAATTGTGTGTGTGTGTGTGTGTGTGAGGGAGAGACAGATTTAATTTAAAAAGTGTATACATTCACAATAGCATGTCGTTATCAATCGATAAACTAATAATCTTGGAAACCTAATAAACGTATCCTAATATAGCTTTGAAATAAAACTACTCTCTAATCATCTAATAAAAGAAACCTGCAAATAAAATACTAATAAAGCAATGTTTGATAGCCTAGATAAAGGCATATATACTAAGATTGCTACGCCAGAAACTGTAATCGAGGGGGGGCGTCGGATATATTGTCCAGCCAAATCAGTAAATTACACCACGGGTCTCGCGTGAATGAGCAATGGCTACCAAACACACGGTTCTTGCTGGATACTTTTACTAATATGCCTTTATCCAGGCTATCAAACATTGCCTAAATATTTAAACTATATTTATCTTTATCAATACCTGTACGTATAAGGTATAACCCATAACGTACCGTTAGCATTACCACACGTACGCATGTGAAGTTAAGAAATGAACATATATAATCAACTTTATCCCATGAGATATCGCTCATTGCCAACTAGCTAGACAGATTATATACGAAGCTAGCTAGTTATATATACACGCACTACATTATATTGTGTTATATATATATATATATATATATATATATATTTATGTATTCTTAATTATGTTACTATCATTCGTTGTGTAGAACAACAAATTAATTAATTAAAATATATATTTAAGAGGATATTTATTTATAGTAATAATAGAAACAATTATGAAGATAAAATTTGTAAATGTTTGAAGTTTTTAGGACCCATTAGCATAAGTATGTCCTGGTGGATGAGGTGGCCGTCCCCCTTGTTCTTTCGTGCACTAATTAAGAGATAGGACTTTGGAGCAAAATCAGCATGCCCTTTAACAGACATTCTAACCCAAGTGGGAGAGAGGGAGAGAGAGATAGAACTTTTAGAGAGAGAATCAATTTAATTGCTAAATTTTAACTTTAATTATACATTACAGGAATACTAATTAATTAAGTTGATCACTAGATCTCATCTCATCCTACAATATTATGCATGTAATAATGATTAATTAATGTATTGAGTTAGATATTAGATATAGTTAAAACATGTTGAATATATGATAATTCGTTAACGAGTTTCTTTATTCTTAAAATCTTATATATATATATATATAGTGTTTGTGTGTGAATTGATATTTGTCTTGTATAGACGAAAGAACTTACGTAAGGAGAAAACAGGCGAAACAATGAATTGTATTTTCTTTTTCTTTTGATGAAAAAATGTTAGAAAGCTATATATATATATATATATATATATATATAGATAAAAAAATTAATATATATAGGGATAACTTCAATAATTTAAGTATGAATGCTTATCAATTATAATTGATACGATGGTTGATTTGAAGATATATTAATAAATATCATGTCTCCCTGGTAGAGAAGATCTAGAAAATAATTATACAAGAGGAGAAAAAAAAGATAGAGGATAGTTTAAACAGATATATTGCATATTGCAAATAAAACAGTATCAATTCTGAATCATTATATAAATTAACAAAGCAGTATATCATTTTAATGAATTATTCAATGTTACGTGCCTATGCAGACAATATACTAATTAAGTGAAATGTGTGTAGATAAATAATATTTTAGAGTATAGTATGGATGCAATGTTGTGGTGGATGACCCACTATAGAAAAAGGTGAAATTGGAGAAAACATATATATAATATAGTGAAATCTGAGGCGAATTGAGACGTACAGTAATAGTAGAAATTGGATTCTAGAAGGGTCTAATTAATAGTGTATTTGTTAAATTGGATTGGTGTGGATGCATATATGGATACCTTGAACCTTCCATTTTAATTTTAGACGTGGGTTTTGGCCCCATTTCCCTTCATTTCTGGTCCCCTTTTTAAGAGCATACATCATCACTCTCTTTTTTGGCAATGCCCATCCACAGCTCTAGCTAGCTACCATTATATTTCAGAGAGAGAGAGAGAGAGAGAGAGAGAGAGAGAGAGTTCATATATATTTCATAAATCATAATAACAAGATGGTCCATCACACCGTCTCACAAAACCATTTCGATTTGCATTAATTTTCAATTCAAAACTTTAGGAGCGATTTAATTATTTTACAAAATAAAAAATACAAAATACATCTCTCACTGGTTTTAGAAGAATTTTATGCACGATGAATGCATTATTGCATTAACGTACAAATATACATGGAAATATATATATATATATATATATATATATATATATATATATATATAATTGGTTGGTTGGAATTGGAATTCTATTGACATTCTCGGAATTTTGTCTTCTTCGTTGATCTTCTTGTACTTTAAATTTCATAAAGAAATCAATAAGTAGAACTTAGGGTTCTCCATCGTCAAATTCCACGAAGAAATTATAATTATATATAATAATATATAATAATAAAATCTCATTTTCTCTCTCAAGTTCATAAGAAATGACTTATGACCAATCAAATGTATCTAATATATGCGTATATAATTTTTTTTAAAAAAATAGTGACAAAATTTATTTGTACAACATTTTCCAAGTCATATATGAATAATTACGATTATGGTGATGAGGTCTCTATTAATTCAAATCAATACAACTCTGACTAAAATAAAAATAAAATAAATCGTTGAATTATCAACATACAGTATATATAAGCGCGATATTGATATATATTTGAAGTGAAAGTTTGAAACTAAAAGATGCAGTTGGAGAAACCAAATTAAAGTGATATGCATTGGAATTGAAGGCGTTGCCACCACATTCAACATGGCACGCTAGTACGTATCTAAATGATGACAGCGCTGACCAAATAATAATAATAATAATAATAATAACAACAACAACAACAACAACAACAACAACAACAACAACAACAAATAACAACAACAACAACAACAACAACAACAACAACAACAACAACTACTAATAAAAAATGTCTTCTCGTAGTGTCTTATTCATATTTACTTTAATAGACCTCTTACAGAAATTGCTTTAAGATTCACACAATTCAAACTACATACTACTTCTTTATAGTTTATATTGTACGTGCCCTTTATATTATAGCTTTTTTCTAAAGGTTGACTCTATATTATATATAATTTGTATTCAAGTTAGTTTGTGACTATATATATTTATATATAGTGATGAATCCTTTTTTATTAAAATAACTAAATAATAAATAATTTCCAAAATTATGAAGCTTGGTGCAAACAATATTATCGTGCTCACAATCAAGTAATAATATTTTAGGTAAAATTTTGTAAAATTAAAAAGTGTATATATATTTTTCAAAAAAAAATGAAAAATTGGAATACTTTTAAAAAATAATAAAATAATTATGTAAAATTTCTATAGCACAATATTGGGTTTCACAACAGGATTTTGTACATTTTACCACCGTCGATTTCAGATCCCCTGTGACACTCTTGCAAACTTATATTTTTTTTAAAAAAATAATTTTGTATGATTTAATGTAACTTTAAATTTTATTTAGAGTTCATTCTCTTTTAATTGGGTATATAAAAAAATAATAATTTTGGCACATGATCAAGATGTAACACAAACTGACATAAGAGGATCCGATCCCGTAAATTTCAATGTGAAACACATACAATGCATAACCACTTAGGATTATGACAAGTGTTTCTAACCACTTTTTGGTTATTTTAACTTTAGATTAGTCATATTAATTAATTGTAATTTCTCACTAAACAAGTTTAAAAAAGTCAAAGTTGGAGAGAAAGTGTTTTGTCACTTTGGTATCCGTGCCCTTCTCCAGAAGATTGTCTCGGTATATGGACTCTCACCGATAACTAAATTTTCCGATGAATAATTTACCGGCGACATAGTGAATAACGTCGTAAGCTGCAATATAATACTAATTTCATAACAATTTCGTAATTCGTTCGCTAATTTGAAATTGAGTTCAATTTTGAAAAAATTGCTAACTGTAGCCAATAATTTTCAATTTGTTGCTAAGGATGAAACACATTAAGATGGTGGGACAACACCATTGAAATGTTCTGAAGAATCCGAGATCGATGAGTAAGATGCTGCTGAAAAATCGGCCGGAAAAAATGCACCAGAGACAAGTCGAGATTTCTCAGAAAAATGATGAACCTGATAGGGGTCGATGTATGTCGGAAATGGATTTTGCCCCCGAGAGGGTCGCGATTTCTCAGAAATTGATGCACCCAAGAATGTGCGTGATTTTTTTTTTTAAAAGTATACACCCGAGACGAATCGAGATTTCTCAGAAAATGATTAATCCGAGAAAACGAGTTCAAAAGCACCGGATTTCCCCAAAATAGGTTCAATTGCACCTGGATCCAAAAAAAAGAGTACAGATACACTCGATTTCCTCCAAACGGGTATATTAGGATTTAGGATCTTTTTTAAGATAATAACATGTGACATATTCAAAATAACATGTCTAAGAACAAAATGTAATATAATAACATCAAACATAATAACATGTCAAATTGTTTAACAAGATCCTACCAATTACCTATTATTATACATTATATATTTTCAAATATGTTTCATATTTTTATTACATATGTTATTTTGTATTATATTTCATGCTATTATCAAATATATTATATAGAATTAGATACATGTATTGATATTCAAATTAAACGAAATAATTATCATTAACGTGTGCATAATTTGCACACATTTTATGCAAAACTGGGTGCAAATTGCACCTGAATCCAATAGAACGAGTCCAAATGCACCCCAATTCCCTTCAAAAGGGTTGATTTTGCACCCGAGTTCAAGAAAATGAGTCCAAATGCACCCAATTTCTCCAATAAAACTAGGGTTTGTTTGCTACATATGATAAAGGGGTGATAGATTTGTATGCTAACCTAATATGTTGTTTGGTTGGAAAATTAAAACCCTTGATAAAGGAGTGGCCCGTTATCCGTTTATGGCTTATGCTTGATTTGGTATCACATCTCCAAGGTGGGATGTGTAATCATAAAATTTAAGATAACCAATATTATTTATTATTTGGCAAAATTATCCTTCATTAATATAAATTGTAACCCTACAGGTCTCTTCTTCTCTCTCGCTTCCGCCGTCTTCTCCATTCACACACACACACACATATGGTTCTGTATAATTTTATTTTATATTTTAATATCTTCTAGTTTTAATTTTAGTCTTCTCGAATGAATTCAAGTACCATAATTGATAATTTCATTTCTTCTATTTTCTTTTTTCTCTTCTCCACTCCTGAATGTGTGTGTGTGTGGTTCTATGTAGGGTTGTTTATTTGTAACATCTTCTAATTTTAATTTTAGACCTCTCCAATAAATTCCAGTGCTATAATTGATAATTCAATTTCTTCTATTTTCTTTCTTCTGATTCTTTTGTAAAAGATCATCGTAAAAATGATTTTTATAAATTGAGATAAAACTTTGTTTCATCCACCAATTAATCATCTAATGGGAATGCTCACGCTGATTCATTTATGTTCCAATTCTCCATCCAATCATTTTGTAATATTTTTTTCATATTTTAAAGAGTTAATTTGATAAAAGAAAAAAAAAAGATTGCTAGCTGGCCAATTTTAGTTTTGGATTATTATTCATGAGAATCGTAATGTTTCTGCAAATTTAAAGAGAGAATAGTGAGTGAGAATTTGATCATTGGATGATTATGGTGTATTTTTAATAGTCGTCTAATGACTTTTTTTTAATGTAATTTTTTTTTAAATGAAGGATGTTTTAGAGAATTGTAATTTTAAACAGAAACTAATCAATTGAACCAAACAATGGATTATAAATCTATATAGGTGGATATATTTTAAAGCAAACATAATATTGATACATTTTCTAATAAAAGACATCCCACTCATACCTATCATAGCTTATCCCATCAAATCTAGTAAACGAGCCCCTAGTACATTAGGATTTAGGATCCGTTTTTATGCATTTCGCTCTCAAATACCGTTTTCCTTGATATAAAAAATGATATAATTATTTTTCAAAAATAAACTATTAAATAAAAAATAATTTTCAGATTTTAATGCAACGAGTGTATTTTGTTTCATAGATACGAGTCTTTGATTTTATTTTATTTTGGTGATTTATGTGATTTTTTTGTGATTTTAATTTTAATTAGATATGAGATATTGTTTTCTTTCAGATAAAAAAATGGGATGATTATGTTTCAAAAAATAAACTTATAATTAAAAATTATTTTTTAAATTTTAATGCAACTAGTGCATTTAGCTTCGTTGACACAAGTTCTTTAATTTAATTTTTTTTGTGATTTGTGTATTTTTTTAATGAGTTTCATTCATATAAAAATGGGATGATTATTATTCAAAAAATAAACTATTAAATTAAAATTATTTTTTAGATTTTAATGCAACTGGTGCATTTATCTTCGTTAACACGTGTGCTTTATTTTATTTTTTTGTGATTTGTGTATTTTTTTATGATTTTTCATTCATATAAAAAATGGGGATAATCATTTTTCAAAAAATAAACTTAAAAATAAACATTATTTTTCGGATTTTAATTATCATTTTTGTACAATGTGTGAATGCATTTAATGTAATGCGACTTGCATTAAAAGCTCAATACTTTCCATCTTATACAAAATAATATTTGTAGAAATATAATCGATTTTTAAAAATATTTGCTGGTGATTCTAAACTATATAATTTGATAATTTTAATCATATTGTAATTTTGCTGATATAAAAAAGATTAGGAATATATCTTAAAAATTATTATTTGTTAGTAATATATGTCTAGTTCAAAAAAGATTTGGTGAATCTTTAATTGGGTTGATCAAGCAACCTTTCTAATTGTACTTAACTCTTAATCACCAAAATAATAAAATAATATATTTTAATAATGAACACATGATAAAATCCTAGATAGGACGTGCAATGTATAAGGTTCCGCATTGGAATTTACCAATTCTAGATAAGACGTGCAATGTATAAGGTTCCACATTGGAATTTAAGACGTGCAATGTATAAGGTTCCACATTGGAATTTACCAAGAATTAGTGAAAAAATTTCCCTTGAAAGAAAAGGGAATTAGTGAAAATTGTGAGGGCAGGGGAGTTTTAGCCGCCGGAATTTGGGTGGTTGTCCGCCTTGTATTATTTATAATTTTAATTAAATGAATTTGTTATGAAATAGTACTCCTGAAGAGGATCAGAATTAAGTGTTGACTAGGTTTCGCTATTCCGACACTCTCCACGTGGTTCCATGCCACGCTGTCACTTTGACCTTTGACCTTTCATAATTTCACGGACCAAATAGTTGTTAACTTTATAAATAATAATCATAATTACTCCTACCTATGATTTATTAGTTTATTCATTGTTTTTTCGAATATTAATTATATATCTGTAAAGGGTTTGGTTTCTCTAAAAATTTAATACATAGCACTGCTGCACACCTGTTTCTTCTTCTTTTTTGTTGTTAGATATACTTTTCGTATATGTATCATATATATATATATGTATGTATGTGAGAGAGAGAGGGAGAGAGAGAGAGAGAATGCAAAGTGTATTCTCATCCTCACATCGTTTGAAACATTGCTTCTGCAGCCAAACACTTGCTCCTCAAGCTTCTTCTTTGCCTGCACCACAAAGGGAAAAATATATTGTTGTTGCCATTTTTTTGCTACGTGCCTTGCTTTTGATTTCTCTTTGGGTTGCCAATTTGGACGATTACTATACACATACTTGAATTATAATTAAAAGCCACGGTTAAGCTCTTCTCAATTAATTAGCATGTGACTCTGTGTGTGTTTATATATATATTGACGGCCATCCTATCTATCAATTCTTGGATTGATAACAATTTAATTTCCCTTGTACTAGCTAGCCAGCCTTCCACTTCCACTTTGGATCTCAAGACACTTCCTTTGATTGATCCCCCTCTCTCTCTCTCTCTCTCTCTCTCTCAATCTTGTTATTGTCAGATTACTTCAGCACAAAACCCTTTGATCCCTCATCAGTACTTCTCCTGCACATAAAGCAAGAAACTTTGCACTTAATAATTTCTCTCTCTTCTTCTCTATTACTATATATTATATTATACATACAGAGAGAGAGAGAGAGAGAGTATAGTGGTAGATGTGGAAATGGCTGGTTACGAGCAACAAGGCCCCGGTTCATCTCGATACGTTCACCATCTGCAGCCCCCTTCCATCTCTCTACACAACCCTACTTCAGAGCTAGACCCCTCCGCAGATTCCAAGGACTCCCCCCCGGATACAGTCGCCACCACCAGCTCCGGCGGCACCCCCACCACCAGCCGCCGCCCCCGGGGCCGCCCTCCCGGCTCCAAGAACAAATCAAAGCCGCCGATAATCGTTACGCGCGACAGCCCCAACTCGCTCAGAACCCACATTCTTGAAGTCTCGTCGGGAAACGACGTCGTCGACAGCGTCTCCGTGTACGCGCGGCGGAGGGGGAGGGGGGTTTGCGTGCTCAGCGGCAGCGGCACGGTGGTGAATGTCACTTTGCGGCAGCCCGCGGCGCCAGCCGGGAGCGTGGTGACGCTGCAAGGCCGTTTCGAGATTCTGTCGCTGTCGGGGACGGTGCTGCCGCCGCCTGCGCCTCCTGGATCCGGCGGGCTCTCCATATTCCTGTCCGGTGGGCAGGGGCAGGTTGTCGGAGGTTGTGTGGTGGGTCCGCTGATGGCGGCGGGGCCGGTGGTTTTGATGGCGGCGTCATTTGCGAATGCGGTGTTTGAACGCTTGCCTTTAGAGGAAGAGGAGGGCAGCGCCGCCGCGGCCGCAGCTTCGCAGTCTTCCAGCGTGACTGCTGGCGGCGGCCATGTTAATGAGGGTGGAGGAAACGGCGGTGGCGGTCTGTTCAACTCGGCAAGTGGGAATGCGGCTGCGTCAGGGAATTATCCATTTGCAGCTGATTTGTTTGGTTTGGGCGGTGGAAGTAGTGCGAGGCCACCACCACCGTTTTGATTTTCTTTTCTTTTCTTGAAATGTGTTCTTTCTTTAGTCATCTTTCCTTTTTTTTCCTTTTTTTTTTAATTTATGTTATTTTCTCTGCTCTCTCTATAATTTAAGAATATTATTGTCGAAAATTTTAATCTGAACTCTGCTCTTTTTGTAACCAAAGAGATACGCGCGCAAGTACCTTATTTGATTTATTACTACGTAAAATCCATTAATGTGTTTTTTGCTAACCCAAAATTACAACAAATGTCCTCAAAATTCTTTCAGAATATATTATATTTCCTAGCTAGTACGTATGAATCTCCCTCCCATCTTTATCTTTATCTTTATCTCCATTAGGTTAATATATTGTCACGTTGTTTCTCAAAAAAGAAAAAAGAAGAAAAGGATAATGTATTAGTTTGTTGGTACAATTCACACAGTAAGTAGTAAGTAGTTGGTGCAAATTCTTGGACAAGATCGAACAGTTGGATGTTCACATTAGGAAAGGAGTGTGGAGCAAGCAGTCCCATGATTCTTGCCTAATTGGGTAAAATAAAGAAGGCAACCCAATTTCCCACAGCAAAAGTGACAAAAGCAAGCATCAACACAGACTTACCATCTTAACTTTTTTGACATCGAGAGAAGAACAAAATGTTTTCATGCTTTTTCTTTCCACTTCAGATCAATTTATTTTCCCAGGTCACCGCCATATTTTCTTCTTAATTGCATTTTATAATTTATTTATTTACTTTGGGTATTTAATGTTTTTTCTTGTCTTGTACTCTTGTATGTATTTAATTAACACCACTGTTAAATAAGGGAAAAAAAAAGGCAAAGATAGATTTGGTTAATTCGCGCCAAAGTTCTCTTTTGGAACATTAACAAAATAAGAAAAGAAACATCGTTAAATTGGGAAAAAAATCGCAAGTTGATGTCCCCGGAAATATTTTCAACTGTTACCGTTGGATTTTTGTTGTCTTTGCATTGCCAAAAAAAGGGTGTCCCCATTTTATTCCCGTTTGCAACTTTTTTCCTATTAAATTTATGCAAAAATGATATTAAATGTGTACAATTAAAATATCATATTATATACGGTCGAAAGTCTTTAAGTTGGGACGGAAACTTTTTTAGCCATGATTTTCATATACGTAATTAGTAAATAATGGGCAATTGAGAATGCCATGATGAGAAGTTGATAATTTTTTTTTTCATTATCATTATTTTATTTTTTTGAGTCGGAGAAAGGGGAAGCGGTAGTCTTAAATCAAAAATGTCCCCCTTTTACATACGAATCGACCCTAGGTACGTGTCCCCAAGGTGATGAGTCGAAATTTCTTTTGGTATTTGTGAATTGATAGAAAGAGCAGTTTCTTTATGGTTTAGATACAAAGCAAAGCACAAATGGTGGTCCTCAGATGTTTTTGGCTCATTTCACTTTTACAGCCAACCATTTCTTTTTCAACTTCTTCAATTCTTGTCTTCTTGAAAGAAAAGAAAACGGTGTCTCACCCTCATTTTAAAGGATACAAAAATTGAGTTGTCTGAATAAAATATACATTAGAAAGCCTTAGTAGAAGAAGAAATTAGGGGTATGAATGAGGTCTGATTCACCATTCACACTGGCACATCTATGATATCGATTGCAACGTGATATGCATGCATATGGAGTTGGTTGGATCAACAACCTCAGGCCTCAGCCAAAGATAAAGTAAGTCAAGATCAATTAAATAAGCAACTCATTCATCTACACTGAAGAAAACCTAAGGTTATGGGGCGGCTGTAACCGAAAAAAGCCTCCGTGTTGTTCTCACTAGGAACTTCAATATAAACCTAATCCGCTACAATGCTGCTTGCTACATAATTCATAGTAAATTATGAACATTCAGAAAGTTGCAACTCCTACCAGTCAATCAAATTGAGAAATCCTTAATCCTTCTCCTTCGTTATTTGAGATGCTGAAATCTAGATATTTGGCTGCTCAAAAGGAACTCGGACAAAGAGACGACCGTGCAGGCTTACCACAGCTGAAGTTTGCACCGGATCAATTCTTGCTGGTAGGCTCACAACCTGAATATCACCAACTAGCATGTTAACCACCAACTTGAAATATTCCCCCCCACATTAACCCACTAGATAATGGTTGGGTAAAATTTCTGTAGAGAGGCTTTCTGTTATATTGTTAGAATGCACTTAAAATCAAAATGAAAAATATTCAGAGACAGAGATGAAGTGGATAAATTCAAAAGAATATGGCTCATACAAACAAGCACCCCCTAGCTTCTCTATTTCATTTTGACAAGGAACAAAATGCGTTTTATTTAATTTAAATTATTATAACAATTATTATTATTGCATGTAAGCTTTTTTATTGTGTGAATAGGATAATTTAGAAGAAGTACCTTTTTGAATGGTGTAATCCCCCAAGGATTATCAACTTGCTCCGGCTGACCTGTTATGACTAAACGTCCAGCAGGATCTGATTGAACTCGCACCTGAGCCAACAAAGGTAAGTATCATGTGTTGCTTAATTTGCAATCTTGCATTGAGAAAATGCAAACCCATCATCTACAAGATAAGACAAGCTTCTTCGACAAGAAAAGAGAAACAAACAAGATACACCTATGATCAGTAACAGTTTGTCAGCATCAGGATTCAAGTTCCCATCAGTGAGAAGACATGACCGATGCATACAAGGACCAATTTAAGGGACAGTGCGAGGAATAAATTAAAGCAAGTTTTCAATATAAAAGAGAAGTAACTGAACAAACTGAGGTCAGGAAAAGCATTTTGGAATTCACTTGATCATGAGTGTCTGCAAACAATAACATAAAAGAGGACTATTCATAATATACACTTATTCTAAACGAAAAACTATAACACATGATACAATTATATAGCAAAACATCTGCTTTAACCCATAAACTTCATGATTGGATTACGTGGGTCCATAGTCCTTAAAGAAAACTCACTCCTGAATCATAATTAGACTGGATCAAGTCTCTATGCTCTATAAAAAGTCAAGTCCCAAACAATATCTGCAACAGTTATGGCAACATAGCTATTCTTCCTTTCTGATTTTCTCGCTCAACAGATATAAATATGAAGAAGAATACTCCACTCAAGCCATCCAGTTTTAATCATGAATAAAGAAACATGAAAGATTGTGCCATTCTCTCCCAATATAAAGGGGTTGACTATAATAGAATTGTGCTTGGTGTGAGAACTACGCACTATGCTTAATTAGAATAATTTAATTGCTTATCTTAGTGTATTTTAGTGCTAATTAGTACTAAAATTTAATAAGATAAGCAATAAAATTAAAGTAAATAAGCATTAGTGCCTAGGTTATCACACAAAGCTCAGTGCTCATTTGAACCAAATTCTCTCTCTCTCTCTCTCTCTCTCTCTCTCTCTATATATATATATATATATATATATATATATATAAAATAACACAACTGTCTCTTTTTCAATCTTTTTTTTCCCCAAATGGAACTAGTGGGGGAAGACCAAAGAATCACATTCCCAGGCAAGCAAAGGAAATTACAGAGAGCACACACCTCCTCGCGTAACAGTCCCGGCACTAGGGCGTAAACCTCAAAACATTCTTTCTGCACATATAAAACAATTAACAGTCAATTCTTTTGTGCATGAGTGTAATTTCAGCAAATGAAGAAATAGAACTAAGATTATGTGAACATACAGTTTGGCGAACGTTAATTTTCACCCAGTCAGCTGGGGGGCCAACATCAACAACAGATGTCACCAGTCTACAAATCAAAAGGAGCAATCCAAAAAAGAGTTAATTGCCATTAAATTGAAAGATAAAAGGGCGGCATTGTCATCAGGTTTTAGATACATATAGCAATTCTGGTAGAGACAAGTAATCATCTTCAGCATGCTAGCTTTGACTAAGGATTATTGTTGCCAAAAGATTAATCACATGCAATACCATACAATACTAGAAAAACGATGCGACAAAGTGAGAGTTTCCAATGTTCTATATACAAATCTCCACTGCAAGCATCTTGGAGAGTCCAATTATTGAATTGTTACCAATGTGTCAGGGAAGACTGAATTAATTTTCTGGGACAGTATATGGAAGAATTTTCTCATCATCATTAAGTATCATATTAACAACTGGCCACTCTTTCTCAACTTGATAAGAAAGTCATCCATGAAGCATGTTACTTATGTACATAGCCCAACTAGCCATTATAGCTCAATCTTGGTGTCTCAGTGTATCACATAACTGGTATTATTGGCAACATATGATACATCTTAATCACTCAAACAAATCATCATTCTCATGTAAATCGGTTGCTTCTTATGGATGTCTGTAAAATTACCTACTTTGATACACATCTTAAAAAATCAATTCCAAATTAAAATTGAAAAACTAAGATTGCAGTTCGCAAGACTAAGGAACATACTCTAACAGAACCAAGTACAGATAAATTGTAGCCAAGACTTAACTGCTTAGATGTATCAGTTCGAGCTGCTTTGCTTGAATGCTCCACTTCATTTGGTCTCTTCTGTTTTAGTGAACCTAAATGATACCAGACAAAGAAAAGCCAACTATTTATGCCATACTCATAGGTTAGAATTAGATAGAACAGATTCCACCACGTCTATAACTTCAACAATGTTGATCTGAAGAGGTTAATATAACATTTGAACACAAAAACTAGCTTACCAATGCTTTTGAGATTCTTCTCATTCTTTGCCATATTGCTGAAATTCTTGTCCTATCAAATTATAATTGAAAAAAATGTAATCCAAAACCATGCTTCAAAACAAATCAAGCTGAAAGATTGTTTAAAGATGCCACTCACACGTACCTTTATAATTGGTTCCCCCCCCTCACCAGCACCAAGACGTTGGGCATGCCAACCTTGCATAGCACGGGCAGCAGCATCTCTTCTAGCCCTTCCTGATCCTGATCCTGATCCTTGATGACCATTTCCCTGTGAAAAATACATAAAGTTTAAAACTTATGCTGTACTCATACTATCACCTCACACAACAACTGACACAATTGTATAAATGTCAACAGATACAAACCCATATCAAAAGGATAAGAACAAGTACACATATAAAATATATAACATAAACTTTTGTAATAATGAGAGAAAGAAATCAATTGTACAAAATAAACTTCTGTAATAATGAGAGAAAGAAATCAAATCTTCTAAACTCAAGAGCCACTGCAGTGAAGAGTTGATTCATTACAAAATAAGACATTAAAGTCAAGGAAAATAATTTCATAACTAAAACTTTACACTTCAATCCTCCTATAATATTCATAGACTTCTGAAACCTGTACAATATATATCACCTGCTAAGTGCTAATGATCAAGAAATATAAAAGCGACAGAAATTTTCCTGCTAAAAACCTAATTTAAGTTGCAAAGATGCAGTCAGAACTATTGAATGGAAACTCACCTCACCATCACCACCAGAAACTTCAGGGAGCATTGGTATGGGAAGTTGAAGCTCACCACTTTGTGTCTTATGTCTTTCATATTCCAGGAGAGACTAATACACATAGGGGAAATAAATTAGGTTCTCGTAATACAGACATCAGGTAGTGCCAAATTATTATCATTATAGGTAAAGCAGAAAGAAGTACATGTCCAAAAGATAAAATGCATATGAGGATGTTTTCCTTGTTGATTTCACTTTTCCGTAATAGATAAGGTAAAGCAATAGTTACTTAAAGAATTTGCACTTGATCGTCTTTAATACATTACAGCATGAAAAGTGAATCGTCACCTTCTCATAAAAGATCCGAAAGGTCCAAGAAACTGTTGTACAAGTCCTGCAACAAGAAAAGGATAGGAGAGAGTGCGTTGAAACTACTTGGTCTAAAGCGATGAAGAAGGCTGTGTTATAATAGAAATTAAATACATTTAAATCAGGATATCCATAAATGATTTTCTTTTACACAAGTTCAGTAGACTCGCATGTATGGTTTCAATACAATTTTTATTAAGACAATACAAGGCCACCTATCAGATAGGACAAAATCATTTGCTGAGAATATGCAATTTAAAAAACCAAAACGAGTTTATAAGAGAGTTCAGAAAATAACAGGACACGATTGACAATGTGGCAATAGCCCCACCCAAAATGTTAAAGTTAATAACTCTAAAAGAAAACCACCCACACTATCCCCACCCCCCACCCCCACCACAACCAAAAATAGAATCCTGACAAACAAAAAACTAAAAAGAAGCATAAGCTAATCACAAGAATTTTCAACACCTTTTTATTTCCACACACACACACAAACTTACTTAGGTGGATGGAACGACTCTCCCACCTGCCTCCACAGCTTGGATCCAGTTACCTAATAAAAACTCGCAAATTTATAAATTTGGCAGCTGAAAGCATCTATTTTTTAAAAACTAAATTGTCAATGCAATGATAAATACTTATTAAGGATGTCCAAGTTTCTACCAGAGAGAACAACATTAAGTGATTGCGGTAATATATTGATAATGTCGTCTGAGTAACATAATGGAACCTCAGATTTTCCATGACCAGAAAGCAAAGTGGCCCTGTATTGAAGATACTAGTTACTGCAAACTGCTCTTGTGTCCACAAGTTGGAAGTACAGTTGCACCAATTTTCCATGTGTTGGAGACATGTTTGAAAACATTTGCCAACTGGCCAACTTCAATATTTTTTATTAACAATAGTCCAGTCAAACAAGAAGGAAGCCTCGGCCAAGTTATAGGTGCAAGCTAAAAATCTAAGTATTACGACCACAAGACCCAGCTCTAAAAAGTTGCATTGCCCATTTTGATTCTGGACTTCCTATAAAACTTCTTGTATCCTTTTGAGTTGGGAACATGCCGAGGACTAACCAACTAAGAGCTTTGTGCTGTTAGAATATCTAAGGAGCATTGCCAAGTTTATAGGAGAAGTTAATTGCACCTCCACATATAGCTACAGCTTGCCCTGCTTATAGAGCTTGACCCTAATAATGAAGTTCCCAACCTCAAATCCCTATGCCAACAATAAGCTAAAATAAATTGAAGTAACCATAACAAAATTTCAGCTGTCACACATGAAGGAACCCATTTCATAAAGTATTAAGAAGATGCAAGAAAAATCAAAGTAAACAAGATAGAATATATATGATCTTCATTGGAAAATGGGGTTCTCTTCAAATTTTTTTTTTTTTAAAAGCCAAAACTAGGAGAAAAATGACAGTGCTTATGAATTGGCACCAGGCATCACAATCAGTACATGTGACAAAACATTTCCATACCGCAGTAAACACATATGCTCATGTAAGTTTTGGTCCTTTGTGTAAAATGATCACTTTATGGTAAGTTCTTCAGTCCACACCAACAGCTTCAGACCTTGGTTTTAAAAAGCGCGCTTAGGCACACAAAATAAGCGAAGCGCCAGTTTGGGGCTTTTTTTACTACCAGGCGCGGCTCCTACAAGAAGCCCTCCCAGGCGCGTTTAAGTGCGCTGAAGCGCAGAAGCGCCGCCAGGCGCACCCCAGGCGCAAAGCCTAGTTTTTTTTTTTGTTTTTTTTTATAATTTTAAGAGTGTTGAATTAAAAAAATAGATAGAAACGGATTCTATTCTCCTCTCCTCACGAGTCACGGCTCAATCGCTCCACACCCTCCCTCCTCCACAACCCATCATCCGCCGCCCTGCCCTCCGCCGCGACCCCCATCTGCCACCCCGCCCTCTGCTGTCGCGAAGCCCTCCCGCGCCGCCCTCTATGCGCCGGCCCTCCCCCGCACCGCGCGCCGCCTTCAACAGCTCAACTCCTCAAGCCCCAAGGTCATTTTGTGTTGTAGACTGTAAATTGTTGTTGATTTGAGGATGAGGATGAGGATGTTTTTGAGGACTTTGGGGCGGAAATGGAGATGGAGGAAGAAGAGGACATTGGTGAAGACAAAGATGATAAAAGGAGATGGAGATGAATTTTATGATGATGATTATTAGTTGATTTGCTCTTGCTCAATACTCGTACATTAAGACTTTAGATTTATATTGTGTGAATTTTAAGACTTTCATATTTTGCATGATTAATTGTTGCATTTGTGTGATTTTTTGTTAATTTAAAAATTATAAGTGTATGATATTTTGAGTAGAGCTGTAGAGAACATAGTCTAGGTAAATATATTAGATTTTTTTTAGTTTTGGTGCGCCTCGCCTACGAAAAGCCCGCTCCCCGCCTGCGCTTTTGCGCCTAGGCTCCGGGGCTAGTTTTGCGCCTCAGTGCACCTTGCGCTTTTTTAAACTAAGCTTCAGACATATATTAAGCAATACTCACATAAATCCTTATGCCAAACCACGAGAATAATGGCAAAATTATTACAATGCCAAGATTGGTTAGCCAATATGGTAACTTCTTCTCCAGCTCAGCACAAATTCTAATCATTGGCATGCCGCAAAAAGATTTAAATGGATCCTTCTGAGAAATAATTCAGTGATCTGATTATCAAAATATCATAGATGGTACTTCTAAAATTGACAAAGAAGTGATGAAAATTAGCAAGATGAAATTAACAAAGTGAACGGACGTATCTTATACCTAAACCATAAGAGAGCATGCATTCTGTTTTAGGAAGATGTCCACAAGAAAATGTGCATTATTATGCAGTAAGGTTTCAAACTCTGAATTACACTGACAAAGAAAGTGCAAAACCATATCACTAGGTACATGAGTGTAAGCCAGTTAACTGATACTTGATCGTTGTACATCTGTGACAGAAGAATGAAGATGATGTTCTGTCCCATAGACTTTGACTACTGAAATGAAATAATCCAAGAGGAAAAGTTCAATCTATGTTCCATCAGCATTTCTTTCAAACATAATATGGATGCATGACTCTGTTCTTACCTCAGGTCCTCAGAAAAAAATACCAAAAAGCAAAAACCAAAGTATTTTTATCCTACTGCTGTGATAGGGAAACAGAAATTCATACTTGCCTTTTATCTGTAATTCTGTAAGCACTAAGACTAAAATTTTGCCTGAGCTGTAGTTAGTGCACTAAAATTTGTGTCAAAGTTTTTATATGCAATTATGCATATAAAATCTCAAATATATTCTTAAGTCTAGGCACAGGCAAGTACACTGCAGAACTACAAAACTTTTCTTCTTAATGCCAATAAATAGTAACATGGAGTACAAAGAAAATTGATGTGAAAGAACATTAGGAACATCAGGACATGCATACCCTGTCATAGCCTCCCAACCTAATTACGGCCCTCCATAACCTAGCAACCACCAAAGCAAGCAAATAAATCTTTTACACAAGGACAGAGTCGTAACAAAATCAACAAATCAGCACACTTACTTCAGACAATTTAGTGGCTGCCCATAAAATTTCGGTGGTTTAAAGTCTATTGTCCTCTCCCTATAGAAATGCTCAAGTTCCTTCATGAATGCTGCTTGATCCTCAGGTGTTCCATCATCATCCTCCTCCATCTAAAAATGAAAATACATTTTATATTAACATTGAATATTTGCAACATTATTTAATACCTACATCCAATCTTAAAATTTTCCTTGTATTCTCCATCAAAAATTATATTTATTACCAAAGGTAGTATTGCTGGAGTGAAAACAGTCATGGTTGTTTCTCCACTACTGTCTGCAGCCTTAGCAAAAGAACATCTGACAAGCGAATTTGGTGTCGCAGCTTCATGCTGGTTTGCAAGTGAAGATTCTTCAGCCTCAGGTTTGGCAACAGTTTCAGAAGTCTTGTCATTCCCATCAGTTTCATGGCTCACAACGACAGTGTTTGCACCCTCTTCTTTATCGCTAACCATCTTATCCTGATCAAAGTGAACTGCATCTTCCATCTTTTCATTATCACCTGGCCGAACATCATCTAGCTCAGCATCTTGTACTTGAGGATCTTTATCAGCTGAAAAGTCAGTTGGAAACTGCCTGTTTTCTGCAGGGACATCCCTAGCATCAGCACTTTCCACCATCGTCTCACCCGCAACATGTTCAGTATCATCTGTATCCTTGACAATTTCTTTCGGCTTCTTCTCCAAAGCATCTTCATTTGGTCTTTTATCCACATCCTCCCCATGGTATCCATCCACCGCATCATTATTAGTGGGCTCATTTTCTTTTACCACAGAATTAGTAGCCTCACGTTCAACCACTTCATTTTTTACGTTGATTTGTATCTCCACAGCACTTGCAGAAGCACGGTGTGCTTCGGTCTCAGTTTCGGTGTTTATTACATCCTCTCCACAGTTTCCATCCACCACATCATTCTTAGTGGGCTCATTTTCTTTTACCCCAGAATTAGAAGCCTCCCGTTCAACCACTTCATTTTTTACGTCGATTTGTTTCTCCACAGCACTTGTAGCAGCATGTTGTGCTTCAGTCTCAGTTTCAGTGTTTATTAGCTCTTTATTCTCACTTTTCGTAATGATTAATCCACAGTCTGATCCTTCCATTGGCTCAATAGCTTCATTCACAGGGTTAGTTTGATCTATAACTTCAGTCTTCACATTCGCCTTATCTTTATCTTCATCTCTACATTTATTTAGGTCTTCTCCGCCATCGTCCCTTCCATTTACATCCCCCAAGGAAGCAGCTGCACATGGAACTTCCTCTTCACGTTCAACCTTAGCATCAATCACTTTACATTCGGACTCTTGGATGTTATTTCCTGAATCATCATGGAGTTTTTCGGCATCCTCCATCTCCACATCACTTTTGCTCATTTTGGTATTGACTGAAAGATGTAAGATAGTGTCCATTGAGACATTTTCTTATAGATAGTTCTCAACATCAGGGACAAGCACCGAAACCACCATGCAAGATTGCAATACAAAATAAAAATCTAAACCACGTAGCATGCACAGTTTCCATCATTTTATCATAGATCGACCACTACCACTTTAAACCTAATTCCGCTAGAAAAGAAATCAAGAAACAAAGAGTTAATTTGTCATGACATGAACGAGAAACCCGAACAGCATTACAAATACGGCGCAACACGAAATGCAAAAATTATGATTATTCCAGATTCAGATAAGCGGGAGAAACGCAATTAAATCGGAAAAAAAGCACATCATAGGAAACCAGACAAGAAGCGTAGACAACGCCGGACAAACTTGCCTGAAAAAACAACACGCGTCGGCTGCGGCCAGAGCTTGAAGATGTTGATATGTCGGTACAATCAAATCTAGGATTTATCTTCTTCTGCTTTCAGTGTGAGCAAAATGAGGAGACAATGTGTGCGAGGGTGCCGGTTTCTGCACGTGTTGAATTCGACCTGAAATTTTGATTAAGATAGTTATAAATCGAGAGAAAAGAAACGCTTTATTCACAACTTAACTGAAATTTAGATGTACTTACTGTAAATAACGGCGAAAGCTCAGCGGCGAGGAGGAGAGAGAGAGAGTCTTGGCTCGGCAAACGCCGGAGAGAGAGAGAGAGAGAGAGAGAGAGGGTTCTGTTTCTGCGGTTTCGTAGTTCAAAAGAACGGAATTGGCTTGACGAAGTAGCATCACCTGGATATAGGTGACCATTCAATTTGTCTGTTTTACCCCTGCTAAATGAATTGCGTCATTTATTTCTCTCTCTCTCTTTTTTTTTGTAGAGGTGTTCCTCTTTTATTTAATTTTATTTTATAACAGTAATAAAGTCATGTCATTAGATTGCCAACTTATTTTATAATTATTTTAATGCTGTATATGGATATGTGTGTGCTTTTAAATAAAATACTAGGCTGTTTTTAGGAATTATTAAAGGTGTTATACAGAAAAAGAAAAAGGGCAAAATAACCAATTGGTTGAAAATACTATGTTTTTAGTGAAAAAAAAAAAAGTTAACCCAAAATGGTTGATATCATAGAAATTCAAGTGAAAAAACAGATTTAATCTTCCGATATTACCCTCAGCCTAACAAGGAAAATTAAATAAAAATAAGAAAGTCAATTATACACTCCATTTTCATTTATTTATTTTTATTGGGGGAGGGTCTCAACTCTAAAACATCATTTTTATTATTTGGGTGTTCTATGATAATTTTCACACTCCTTAATAAATGTGTAATCAATCATCTTTAAAATGGGATTGAGGTTGGGCTCTTGGGGTGGGGTGTTATTTTCACGTGCAGCCGGCATGTAACGATGAATTACTTTTAAATTCACGACTTTTATTATTTTTAAAATTTTAAATACAATATTTAAATTTTGGGGAGAAATCATAACTTTCTCGTTTTTAATCTGATTTATGTGAAAAATATACTAAACTAAAGATTTTTTTCATGATTGATTTAAAAAAAAAAGATTTTTTTAATGATCTTTTTCATTTAAGATGTCGTAAGATATATCTGCTTTTTTAAAAAATAAAAAAAAATAGTTTGATAGAAATTTTTAGTAGCCAAATAATAGTTATTGAAACAAAAATATATTGGAGAGTGTTGGAAAAATTGGTTTAATAAATGAGCCGTTTCATTTTATCCGATTTTTGGTGGCCACAATATTTAGTTTTTTATGAATTAAACGGTGTGATTAATCTACATTTTAAGTAGATAAACGTAGTAATTTTATTTTCTTAATATCAATTTTTAGTGAGTGAGAGAGTAACATCACATTGAAAGCTTAACACTAATTAAGTTTTACTTATAAGTATCACTTATTGAGTGTGATATCTAATGTGCAAATGTAAGTGAAGTCTTGAGTCGAGACGAGAGTCTGAATGTACCCGAGCTAAGATCTTGATTCTTGACGATTGGACTTTTGAGCTGAAGTTGAGCGGTTTTGGGCATGATCCAATATATCAGCCATTTGATTGACATGGTGGTTACGCAACTGTGTTATGCTCCTAAAACGTTACACATGATTTAAAGACCCTCAAATCTTAATTTGAAACCCTGTGTGTAACTTGAACCCTAATCAAGGTGGTTTACACACAAGGTGTATGAATACCCCTCAAACTCTAATTGGGGTGGATCCATGCCTATAAATAGTTGGCATAATGAAAAATGCATAATATCAGGTAGTTAAGTTCTCCAATTCCTCAACATTATCACTATCTAGTTCGCCAAGTTTGGGCCAAAAGAGGATTTCCTCGACTCGACTTTCAAGACATACAACAAGTGATCAGTTTGTTTTAATTCTGCCTTCTCAATTCATTTTTCTTATTCTGCATTATATCTCTTTCAGCTCCAAGTGTAGCAAGACATTGTCAAAAAGCATCATTATATTGTTTCCATTAGAAACAGATAGATCATCTTGATCATAGATTCATAGATAGGTTTCATAGGTCTCCAGTCTCCAACTATAAAAATTAGTTAGATCGCTCAATGCGAAAAAAATAAAATAAAATAGAATGACTCGACAATTCACAATTATATCAAAAACAAAAGGTGTCGTAGCAACACACACACACATATATATATGCTCTTCTTCTTCTTCTTCTTCTTCTTCTTCTATAAAGTGGAAGGGGAGGACATTAGTGAGAGAATGTCAGTAACAGCTGCCATGGCGGACAGAGCAGCTTTAACAACATCTTGAGAACATCCCGGTTTAACGAAGGAACGCACCTGAATCATTAATCAACAATCAACAATGTACGATATTAATTTAGGAGTATGGAAAACTCAAACTCTAGACTACAACTTGGAAGAGAGAATAATATTTTTTGCTGCTTGAAAAAATATATATATTAATTAAGAAAAACCTGGTCCAAGTATTCTTGCAATTTCTTGAGGCGTCCCATGTAATCTTGATCTTCAACGCAAAGGCTAATGGGTCTAGCATCAGCACCAGGACCATCAAACTGAAGGGGGCCAGGGTTTCTGTACACGTCATCCAACAAGAACTTGCTCCTATTTTCTCTTAACAACCTGACCAAACAAACAAAAATCACTCTTAACTTACCTAAAAAAAGCATTCATAATCACATATGTAATGTATCATGAAACAAAATATATCTAAAAGACATACTCATAGGCCTTGCCCTTTAAATCAACAATTGCAGGATGTAAAGCTGGTTGTCCGAGGGTTGAACCCCCATGATTCTTACCATGGCGCCTCACCGTCATCATAGCCTGAGAGGTGTAATAAAACACTATCTTTTCAACCGGAAAATAACCAAACAACAAGACGTAAACCACGGATCATACCGTTATAGGAGAAGCACCACACCTCCACTTATTCACAGGGTTCTTCAAGTTGGTAACAGTTGCTATATAACCATTCAACCCAGCAACAATTATGTGATACCCGATATGACCAAGCACCTACAATATTAATATTGCTATACTTTTAGCTCACCTACAATAACACTTGAAGAAAAAAATAATTATATATAAGCAAAAATGGCGGAATAAAATTGCAAGTAGAACTTACATAAGCATAGTCACAATCAAATTTGGAAGGCAATGATCCCCGAGCTTGATAACCGAAGAAATGACAAATCGCGTTGAATTTCTTACCCCTGTATGTTCCTTCTTTCTGCATAGACACAATCAGATATAGAAAAACACCAAATCCAACTAACCCTTCTTAAGAGAAATTACAATATCCAGCCTTCACACGGACGATGTATGAACTACTTAGAGCTAGATAGCATGAAGAAGTAATATACTAATATTCACCAACACACCCAAAATCTTTCAATATACCAATGAAATAAAAACGTATTGAGTTAGCTTAAGTTTGAGAATAATGTAGTAAATGTTACAAAAACAAAACAAAAAACATGCTGAGTTAATTACCGTTCGCTTGTTCATTTCTGCTTCAACAAGATGAGCAAAGAGCTTCTCTGTCTCAATCTGTCAAGGTGGCACTAAAATTAGTTGATACACGCTTTATATTTTACCTTGCAAAAAGATAAATCAACAATATCTCATTCAAGTACCTGAGAGAGCTGTGCAGAGTCATCTGATTCTGGGTGAAGAAGGAGCTATAGCACAAAATTAACTTCAGCACAAGCAAAAGAATGCAAATATATTAATTGATCTGCAAAATATAACTCAAGTACCTGTTTTCTAATAAAAGGAGGCAGGAATTCGAACAATGCAGATGCCCATGGTGATATTTGACCAGAAATATCGTCAGCAGAGACACCTTGCCTGAGTAAACCATGAATTTCCTGGAGAGATACCAAATTATGATACATACGCACAAATCACAATAACTTCATATTCATTTCAAATTAATAAATGACGCAGAAACTGAGGCTGTCATCATTTTAGTTTCTTTAATTTTTTACACTGACTTTCACTCTTTTTTTAAGAAAACTCAAGTATCATTTTTGATGGGGAAAGCCAGAAGCTGAGAAAAAATTAAGAAGCCTAAGCCCAATTCTTTTTACCTGCAACAGAGCATAGACTTCAGGAATACTTTCTATGAGACCCTCGGGCAATAGAACTACACCGTGATATTTATCTGAAAAGAAAAACAAGAACTTCTAGAAAGAATTAGGTGCTGCAACACTGAAGAAACAAGGAAAGCATTCGATGGACCTTGTTCAGCCCTTGCTTGAACAGCATCGCATATTTGTTTTGTGATGTCAAAAAGTGTAAGCTTTGATGCATCCACCTCTTCAGCAAGAATTATCTGAGCATAAAATGATCAAAACCTCTGTAAGAGACAAAGAAAACATTCAATATCTTGAAGCTATAAAAATGAAGTACAAACCATATTGGGATGGGATTGAAGTGTGCATTCCAATGCAACATGAGATGCCTTTCTCCCCATGAGTCTTATGAAGTAATAATACTGCATAGAAAGAGAGCAAAATCCTTAAGAGTTTGTAAGTAAACTGAACAATGCTCCATATATCTTGTCTTTGAAATACGAAAGGAAGTCGTGTAGTCAGTAGGGAACTCTCGGTTCTTCAAATGAAGAGATTTTTTTGGTTAGACATTAGAACAACATTTTACTTTCAATGGATAAGAATACGAACCCAGAATTAGCTCGGTCACAACTCACAAGTGAAGACATGCAAGCAACCTCCCGAAGGATCTCTGGACAAATAAAATGCAAAATTAAATTAAATAAATCTCTTACCTTCTCTGCAGAGAGTGCATCAGTGCACATGTTGCTGATCAGCTGTGAATTAACCTGAAATACATAAACAAGTCCTGTATCATTTGATTTTCTTGTAAAATGAAAATACAAGCTTTCTCTGTGTGTTTTTTTACTGGATTTTTTTTAATTTATTTGAAGATTTTGAGATCAGAAATTATAACAAAGAGGGTCTCAAAATAATCCATCACAATCAAAGACATGGAAGCTAAAATCACATAAATGACTAGACATGTTAAAAAAGAAAACAAGGAAATACTTCTTATGACATGAGTTTAGCATGAGAAAGTTGTCAGAATTAATACATTGGAGTGTTCATGCAAACAATAAGATGAGCATTAACGAGACAATACATAACAAACTAACACAGTTATCACTTTCCAACCCTCAATACACAGACCGGAAAAATCAGGAACATCATTACCTTACAAATTGTGTCGAAACCCACATTTGTCTCAACAAATTGGTTTTTAAGATCTCCATTTAGAGTAACAGGAATACCAACCACCTACAAAATTTATGAAACACTATGTTAACAATGGTTTAGAATAATGACAAATGAAAGCAACATGAAAGTTAAAACTGGTCGACCTACATGGATAAGGATATATACTATGTGCATGGAATAATTCAAGACAATGAGTCACAGTGACAAAAGTAAATGCAAAACTTTCGAGCAATATTTGATGAAGCAATGTGATATGTAGTTTACCTTTGTGGGACAGTTCCTTTCAGCAAATGTTTCTGCAAGTTGTGCAGCATCTGTGTTTGATGTCACACCTTCATAAACATAACAAAGAAAAGTAAAAAAACTACAATAACATAGATTATGGACTGACATGGGAATTAAGGAGAAAAACAAAGATACCCCCAATAATGACAAGAGCGTCAAGTTTCAAAGTTTTGCATGTATTAAGTGCTGCATCGACTTGTTTAGTTGTTCTAATTTGATCTTTCGTCCGTCCCAGCAAATCATAACCACCTATACAACATAACTCAACTAGCATAAATTAATTCTGAGAATTCAACTTACATATCAGATTTCCTAAAATTTAATTCCTGAAATTTAAATCACATTTCAAATTTACCTTGGTTTTTGTAGGTTGCAAGAACCTCGTCACTGATCTCTAAAGTTTTTTGAGCAAACAAACCTTCAGAACCACCTAGAAATATATGCAAGAGACGAAGACACGAGGAAGGATATGACTCAATAAATTATTGAAGATACAAACATAAAGAAATATATGATGACTAACTAGCTGATTAAGCAGACAGAATAATAATAACCAAAAAAAATCCCATGACAAAACCAATAAACTTGAGATTAAGGAGTTTTACTCAGCAAGATTCAAGCCTAAAATATTTAGAGGGAAAGGGAACATCATCAATCTAAGAAAAAAAGGGAACTAACTCCTTACCCAAAAAACCGAGCAAAACACTTTTCGGGTTGTGCACTTTTAGAGCTTCAAAAAGGCCCCAAATTACATTATGCCCTCCAGGAGATTGTCTACCACAGAAAACCACTCCTACCCTGAGACAGGACATGCAGAAGTTAGTCCATGGTAACTTTAATTTAGTGGCGGAGACAAAAACCTACTTCAACATAAGCAAATTGCAATAATTTTTGGCTCTAAAAAATTGATAGCAATCAAGATTTGCCATTACATGGACAAGTATCAAATTCATACCTAACTGCAGGGTGATCAGTAATAATTTGAGCATCAGCAACCTTAGCTGTGGCTCTTAGGAAGTGTGCTAAAGGTTGACCATAAGTGTGAGGAAAAGACCTACTTATGGTGTGAGCACCCGACGGATCTGAAGCTGTGGTTGCATCACCAAACTCTACACGAACCGTAGTTCCCTGTCCAATGCAACCATATTTTGTAAAAATACATGAAGAAATTAAAAGATGGTCTATAGAAAAAGATTAAAAGCAAAATTAGCATTTGTGGCTTTTGCATAGAAACGCGAGGGATCAAAATTGACTCTTGACAGTTCTAAGCAACACATGAACAGTTATCATAAGCTTTGACAAAGAGCTGCATCAATTTAAACGAACAACATAAAAGGTTAAAACTTAAAACCACTAACAAAGTTTTGCTGAAATATCTAAAACAAAATCAACCGCTCTTAAATTTTATGATAAATGTATCATGCCGTAAATAGGATATGTACATCTCCTATCTTCATCAATCATCAGTAAACACAGAAGTTCACAACCCCCACACTGTAAAAAAAGTAAGGACCACAATGCAATCCGAAGAGGCAATAACAGAATACAAGAGCAAGATACAGTCAATCAAACACATCGGATCTGTTTTGCTGGAAGCTAGCACGTAAATGTTCACACTCAATTCATCAACCGTGCAAAAACTTACATTTGCTACTTCTCAAAGAGTAAAATCAAGCCAAAATCAAACAAGCAAAACAACAAAATAACGAAAACGATCGTAAAAGCAACGAAATTAACTAATATGCAACGAGCGAGCGTCGTCAGCTCTGTTTCTTTCTTTCTTTCTAGAGAGAGAGAGAGAGACCTGAAGGCAGGGCGGGAGTTCGGGTTTATAGTGCGATCGAAGCATCTGCAGATCAGAAAGTTCTCTCGATATTCCGTAATCGGAGTCCATCTCTGTTAATTCACACTCACCCACTGCTGCAAACAAAAACAAAAAAATCTCCTTGTTTTTCTTCTTCTTTTTAGTTAAATTTTTTTCCTGTTTATGAAAACGTGAAATATAATATATTGCAGGGGAAGGGGCGGTATTACCAACCAACCAACCAACACACTACCGGTTTAGGCTGCCGCTGCCCTTTGTTTTATTTTAGTCTAAACATAAACTAGCTACACACTAGACTAAACTCTCCCTCTCTAGAAAACTTCTCTCTCATGTATTCCTTGACTCAAAATGATAAAAAAAAAATTTAGATATGTTCCTTCAATTTTCAGGTATGATGATTGTAGGTGGCGTACACAGTGTCAATGAAAGAGAAATTTGGTCTCATTAGTCATTGTTAAGACAGAGAGAATTAGTGAGGGTCTAATCTTTTTCAAAAACTTCATACTTTGATTTTGCAAGAAGTGGAAATAGTATTTATGGGAATTATATTTATATCGTGAAATAAAATATCGGTATTCGTAAAATCTGGTGTTGAAAGACAAGTGCAAATAGAGAGCCGAGTGGGTATCCGTATATTTGGTTTTTCAACCTTTTTTTTAGGGTATTTCCTTTAGCAACTTTATTCTTTAGTGAAAAGATTGAATTATGTGATCCGAATAAAATATGCCGATTCGTATATCCATATGTAATAACCTTTTCTTTTCTTGAAATGTTTGTAATAAAATTTTCCCTTTCTCACATTGTTGTTTTGTTAGTAGATTTTTTTTTTTTTCAATTGTGAAAGGCATCAGAATTTATTTTGGAACAACTTATTACAACTGCTTCATCAATTTCCTCAACTGACTTGGCCCACTCTGACTGTGCCGTAGCCCCCAAGCTTGTTAGTTGGTTGAATCATGGATGTATCCAAATTCCAAATCCAACAACCTAACCCTGATTGGGATTTTTAATGTTTTTTTTATAAGTTGAGAACTTTTTTTATGTGTTAGATTTGTTCAAGAGTTCCAGAGAATAGGGGATTTCACAAAGAGAATTAATTTTTTCGTTAAATTAGTGCCTTTTAAGTGCAAAATTATATTATTTTATTAGTTCTGGAAAGTGAGAGATCACACACTGTATCTGAAGATAGTGTTCATGCATTCCTGCGCAATAGTTAATATATTTATGAGTGTCTCACTCATTTGATTTCCTCCACCTCTGATAGCCGAAATACACAAAACCGTCGTGTTAAAAGTCATATCACAAAGGCATAATAACGCATATACTTGCAGTCTAAAGAGTCATGGTAGTAGTTCACATAGAAAACAAAAATAAACTAAAAATGATAAACGAACAAAAAAACAATGAAAACACCCGTTATCCAACTTATCTCCACCTAAAAAACTAGTAGTTGGCTTTAATTACTATTTGACATGGAAAATGGATTGGAGTGATGACCAGACAACTAGTAAGAAGAAACCATAGAGATAGCTGCATCACAGAAGCCACGATAGGCTTGTGTGCTTAACAGCCTTAACTTCATTCTTGATCTCGAAGCTTTGCATCTCTTGCTCATCATATATGAATATGAATGGAACAGAGACATGAAATTCTCATTTCTTGCCTTTCTTGGAGCCGCCACGCTTTTGCACTCTGTGCTGTCGACGTTTTTCAGAAGACTCGCTTCCAGAGTTGATAGAAGCTGGCTGGGCAGAATTAACAGGTATATGATGCCCAGGAACCCAAGCAGGGAACCCAACAGCAGGGATTCTGCACAGATCATACAACAGTATATACCATCAGTGTTCAAAATTCAGCTAAACTAACTGCCTGTGTTGTAGAAAGAAGCCAGTAAGTAAACATAATAACAAAAAATATTTCTTTCAAATGCCAAGATATATAAAGCTAATGGCATGCAGTAGCCATTTCTTTCAAATGCCAAGATATATAAAGCTAATGGCATGCAGTAGCCATTTAAACCATATGCAACTGCTACACCACCTGAACAACAGAGAGAAATGAAATGCAACGGTACTTATGACACCATTGCACAGTTCACTATGATCACATATTAGCAAGATATGAAACTACACTAATAATAAAGTCCGGCATCAATGAAAATCTAATTTGTTTGCTTCCCTGCAGAGCTCCTCACAGGTGATTCATTACAAAATTAACTTATAAGACCGAACAAAGGCGCCCGGGAATGATGGTACGGAACCTAAAGAAAACATAGCCGGAGTTCAAAGTCCTTACCCAACAAGAGCACAGCAGACTCCTGCTTGGACTTGGATGCATCAAATGCCTTACTATTGTGCATCGAAAACCGTAGAGCTTGATTCTCAGCAAGACAGCATTGGAGCAAAATCCCCAGCCTCCTGCATTCTGCTTCATAGTACTTGCTCTTCATCTCGAGATCACGCACGTACATCTTCTTCCTTTCCCGTGATCTCACTGCTGCATCCCTATTCCTCATTTGCCTAGAAAGATTGTCACTTATTGGTAAAACAAGGTGAAGAAGCCAAATACACGTTCAACACCAGATTAAATTAAGTATATGACTTCGATCTACTTACCCATCACGGCTGAAAATGATAAATAACAACAATTCAACAATTTGAATGCATAATTGGCGGTAAAATTTAATGCAATATCAACAAATCCGTCGAGCTATACCAGAGCTTGATCTAAAACTAAGCAACAATTAACAGAAGATGACGAGTTCCTCAATTTAAAAAAAAAAATAGTAAAAAACAACAATCAGAACATTTACTACTATCCAAGCTCAGAAGCAATAATACCTCTTCCGTTTCTTCGCATTGGGATCATTGGCATCGGCATCATCGTCAGCACCATCATCATCATCATCATCATCAGCGGCGCAATTCTCCGTAGTCAACATAATATCCGCCGCATTCTCTTGGGGCTTCTCCCGCTCTCTCTCCTCCTCGTCCGTCACAACGTCCACCGGCTCAGGACTGGCCGAACAGTCCTTGATTCGATCCGGATCCGACCGGCTTAACGGAGAATCCTTGGCCGGACCTGACTCCGACCCGGGAAAACAGTCGAGAAGCACATCCGAAATAAACTCATCGGCTAAACCACCCTTCTCCTCGGCCGGCTGATATGACTCGTCGTTCAAGAGATACTGCTCGATGTCATCGATCGAGAAAGAACAGCCGGAATCTGGTGACGTGGACAAGCCCTCCGCCGGTGGCAGATCGCCTAAATCAAAGTCTATGGCATCGGGCAGATTGTCCAGCAGATTATCCCAATCGATGATCAGTTCATCTCCCACAACTACGCGATCAACCATCAATTAAAAGAGTAACAAACAAATAAAAACAAAAGGGAAAGTGAATGTTGGAAATATAACTGTAGGAATTTAGAGAGACGAGGGATGTGATTTGAGAGGTTTTATGTAGCCCGGCGGCACGGGGGGGCGGGGGAGCGCAACTGCGTGGTTATTTCCGCTACCTTCGCGGGTAAGGAGAAGCGGCGGATCATCTGAACCGTTAGATCAAACTTTTGAGATTGACCTTGTATTTTAGAGGGACAACACATTCAGCCAATCAAAACCCGAGTGTGGTTCCACGTCGTTTGCTTTACAAGTTTTTAGTCATTACACGAATTTAATCCATTATTACATGGATTTTGTATCATATAATATATATATATATATATATTATCTTAATAATTATATGGCCTTTTTATCCGTATTCATTCATCCAAATAATTATAAATTTGAGATTACTTTTTTTTTGCAATAATAATAATAATATTTTCGGTGATAGAAATTCTATTTTTCAGTAATAAAAATTATGCATTTTTAATTGAATAATTATGAAAATATTACCGTCATTTTAATTATACTGGATTTGAGTTATCAGATTCACCTAATAAATTTTGGAAAAATTCTTAGTCGCATCATGAAATAGTACCCCCATGTGTCACAATAAATCTATTGTGACACATAAGGTACTACCTCAGTTAAGAATATCCTCAAATTTTGATGTGTCAGAAGATAAACCACACTTGACAAGTCAGGTGTGACAGGCTCACACCTAGTGGTGTTGGTGGTGGGTCGAACTTGAGACCTTTGGCCTCAAGAAACACCACTCCACCACTAGACCATCCCCAAGAGGACATGTGTCAGACTTTTTATCATTATTTATCGTGTACTTCCTCTTTATTTTTCTTTATCTATATTTGGCTTATGGGTTCATTTCTCGATTTTTCTTCCGTATTAAAAAGTAAAAGTGAGGCGCATAAATTAAAGTGTAAATGGATACAAGTAGTCAAAATTCAGATAATTCCCAATGTTTTTTTAGTCAACTTTTTTAACTCATGTTTTTTTATTCAAACAATTTCACAATCCCTTAAATATTCTTAGTAAATGGTGGGCCCAGTCAAGTCAGAACTTTTGACTCCTTTATTTTAAATTTGACTAGATCTAAAAAGCCAAAAAAATATTGTTTTCTCACGAGCAGCAACAAAGGAAGCCGATGCCTTTCAAGGTTTTTCTCATGAGCAGTAGCAAAACTTATTCTCACGAGCAAGAAATCCATTTTTTCTCACGAGCAACAGAGTTGATACCCGTTCAAATTTTTTTCACGAAAACAGCGTCGATCCCTTCCAATTTATTTCCACGAAAACTGTAATTCTCATGAAGCCTCCATCTGAAAAATCTCATCGACGTTGAAGCCTTCGTCATGAGGACGAAGATATAGCCATGGAAAATCTCGATTCATGGGTTGCTGCTGATTTTCAACAGGTTAGAACACTAAATTCGATTTTTTTTTGTTTTGAATATTTTAGATGATTTCATGAAAATATATGTCGATCAATTTATGCATTTATATTATGGATTTCATGAATATTTTAGATGATTTCATGAAAATATATATTGTTTTGAACATATGTCGAATTTGTTGAATTTAGATTCATTGATGAAATCTGTCAATTTTGGTGAAATATGTTGAATTTTATAGCAGAAACGGATGAAATTTATTCTCACGAAACCAGTTATCGTGACAATATACACACATGAAAACAATTTTGTGGCTAAATATTATCACGAAAACTAGTTATCGCGACTAAATATTCTCACGAATATGTTTTCGTGACTAAAAATTTAAACCCGAGTATTTTGACATGAAATTTTAAACCGTGAGTATTTTTATCACAAAATGGTATCTCGTGATTATTATTATCACTATAAGAGAAACCGTGACAATATATTGTCACGAAATTAGTTTTCAGGAGCATGTATCACGTGATTATTATTGTCACGATAAGAGAAACCATGGCAACATATTGTCATGAAATTAGTTTTCGAGAACATGTATTCTCACGAATTATGTTGTCGTGTATATAATATTTTTATTTGATAATTAGTCGTTCTTGCATTTTTTATGTGATAATTAATTTTTCTCCTCATGTAGGTATCTATAGCATGACTAATTAGTTTTAATTTAATTATATTTGTTCATATTTGTTTTATTTTTTCATTATTTATTGATATTTTTTTGTTTATTATTTAAAAAATAGCATGAATGGGTGTGGAGAAGAGAGACTTTACAGAATATCACTTGCGGGATCAATTTATATTAGAAGAACAATATGAGTATAATTAAAGAAGTATTGCACGTGATCAATAGTGGGCCTGAATTAATAGAACATTTTAGGAGAGATTGGTGTTTTGGTCATTTGATAGATTTTGTGGGTGGAAACAGTTGTAATAATGCTTTACACGCATTGTTGAGTAGGGAGGTGATCATTGATGGTGCACAGGAGCACGATATTTGGTTTCGGGTTGGAGAAATCAACATTAGGTTTTCTCCTAGCGAGTTTGCTTTGGTGACTGGATTGCAGTTTGGGGGGATCCAATTTTGATCCGTCTGCATCATATAAGATTTCTAAGACCTCATTTTATCATCGTGTGTTGTTGAAGACACCTCTGAGAGTGAAGGATCTACTTGAGAGGTTTAAGACCTATTCTCTAGGAGATGATGTTATGAATTACGTGATGGTCGCCAATGTGTTGTTCCTGCACACCATGATACTTGGATATAATCAGACACACATGATAGATGACTAGGTATGGGTCTTAGTCGAGGATCAGGATCAATGGAACTCATTTCCATGGGGCGCTTATGCATTTAGTCTCTTGGAGCATTATATGAGTTTGGTACCGTCTACTGAGGTGGAACTGAGAAGAAAATTCAAGAAGACAGAGGAAAAACAAAGATTATCTTATCATTTCTATGGACTAGTGTGGGCTTTACTGGTATGATCTCAATTTTGTCACGATCATGACTATAATCTTATTTTATCGAATATAATTTGATCAATATTTTAGTTTACATGTATGGGCATATGAGGCTTTACCTCGACTCGGTGTACATTGTGCACAAGTTTTATCACCAGCTGCATTGCCCAGGTGTTTGAAGTGGACCTTTAAGATGAAGACTGCACGTTCGGGCACATTGTTTTTTGATAAGGTAAGCATTTGTTTCAAAGAATGTGTGTTTTATTGATTATCTATGTGTTTCTAATCAATCTTTACCATTTGCAGCAATTATGTTTCATATACTTAGAGCCGAGTGAGCATGAGGTGGCCACGTCATATTACAGAAGTGTCTTGCTCGGTGATTGTATGGGCGTGACGTATGAGGCGCAGCACAATAAGAGGATAAAGCCCACTTATCAAGAGCTGGCTAGAGCCCATCAGCAGAGGGCTCCCTCTCCCCCTAGAGCTCTCTATCCTCCCAGAGCTTCCTCTTAGTCTAGGCGATCTGCGGGTTGCATTCCTCGTACTTGTACAGATACGGATGCAGTTGATTCATCTTGGAGACGACAGACTCGCCCTAGAGACAAGTGTCCTGGACTGTCCACCCCCACATCTAGTACTAGTGAGGATCACCACTGTTGCAAGCATGTTGGACAGATGCGAGACGTGGCACGTCAAACGGGCATGGAGATGCTCTGTATTATATGGGAGCGTGATGAGAAGCGTGAGAGGGCACACAGACAGTACGAGGAGCGTGAGAAGGCACGCAGATAGTATGAGGAGGAGCATGAGAGGGCACGCAAGCAGGAAAATGAGGACACACTGTAGAAACTGAAGGATTTTGTTAAAGACATGTTGTAACAGCCCGGTCCCGAGAATAGGGACGGGGTTGTTGGGCGTAAAAGCCGAAGAAAATAGATAGATTAATCGAAAATCCGGGGGGTGTTTTTAGAATTAAACTAAGTTAATGCCTCAAGAACTTAGGCAACTTAACTTTATGACTTGGAAGGACTTATCATTTTCAACGAATCAAAGGGGTCAAAGGATTCAATCGAGTCAAAGGAATGTCAAAACATAGGCCAACCGAAATTTAAACAGAATCCAAAGATAAACAGATAGGAATTTGGCTTTATAACTAAGCAAGCCTTCCTCAAAAGCCACAATGGCTAAGACCCATAAAAAGGTCGGAGTCAAATAAATCATGTTGTCTCATTCATAGGACCAAACAAGAAACTAATTCAAAACTTAACTTGAACGAACAGAATCATGCTTGAAGAAAAAGCCTCTTCGTAGGCAAACAGCAACAACAAGCATGCGAGACTTATTCACAAGTCAACTGAAAATGAATAGATACCAGAATGCTCATTAATTGACTCTTCAATTAACTCGGAATTAATGAAGGAATAACTGGGATGTCAAAAGAACATGCTTCAAAGACTTTATTGATATGTAGGACTCATAGCATTTAAAACATGATATTATCAAGAATCAAGTTACATCAATCAAGACTAAATACTAATATCAGAGTACTTAGCAGAAACTTAGCAGAAGAAAATCATGTAACCATATATAGCAACAACTTGAAACCTCAGACAACCCCTCCAGCAACACATCACCAGCCTCAGCATCTCAACCTGAAAACATTTGAAAAAGAGGGTGTGAGCACTAATGTACTCAGTGGGGTTTTACGAGAAAACTCTTTAATGAACCTTGGAATATCCAATTTATAAACTGACGGCATATGGAGAGCAAAACGCAAAAGCCCTCTCCATACCCGCAAAACCTTTTACTTCCTTTTCTGGCGCCTTTCCTAGCTCAAACCTGCTGTCTACTGCACCCTTATGCCTTAGGATAAGAGAGGGGATACCTCAAATGTCCTCTGAGTATGCGAGGGGGTTACCCAGCAGTGACTCCCTTTACTTTCAAATGTTCAACATTAGTGACACGAAGGTCACGGCATGATAATGCAAATAAACTGTTCTTTGAGCTCGATAACCTACTTACAATAGAAACTATATCTTTCCTTAAATTCCTCCTTTCTTAACCTTAATCTTAATCTTCATTACTTACTTGACTTAGCTCGCAAAACCAAGCCTAGAGCAATCATCTAAAGCTAATTCTTAATTGAGCATGATCTCGGCCTACAAGGGATTTAACGCTACACTAACAAGGCAATCCTTAATCCTTAACTATACGAGCTTTAACAAAGCATAAACATTTAAATACGAGGAAATGAACACGGATAAACATCGATTGCAATAGAACAATTCTAAACACCTCATGCTAGCATAAATTGTATATAAACAATTCTAGCATACTAAGCATACTTGAGAGCTCACTTAACTTATAACAACTTCCTTAACCTTATCAAACTCAAATAAGAATTCAACAATATCATGCATATAAATTCCTTTATTCCTTTCATTTCCTTGTACAGAGACTAAACAGACAGAGCATAAAATATTTTAATTGGATATTTCCCTTGCCTTAACATGCTTCTAGAGCTTAATAGCTCAAACCTTATACTTGGTTTAGAACTACCCACCTCGATAACGAGCACCTCGATAACAAGCGCGTAGATGAAGCAACGAGCCAAAAATCCTTCATCGGGCCTCCTCGAGGTCCACCTCTTCTTTACAAAAGTCGATCAATGACTTGAAACCTTATTCGAGCACTTAATAAGACATCGAAACAATATCTAAACCCTTGACCCTTAACTATAACTTAAAACATGAAAATTTAAACGATTAAGGCATCTGAAATTTCCACAAACGGGGATGGAAAATCTGACCTGAACGATCGAGATTCTGGATAATCGGCCACTTCTATGTCGTAGATCATCGAAAGAGCTTCGATTTGAGTACTCATGAGCCCCATATTTCCAACCGAGGCGAAAGTTATGGCCTCCGTACGAAAACGTGCCGGAGCTGCCGAACCAGCCCGCGCGCCCGCGCGCCCAGTCGCCCTTGCCCCCGCGGGGCTCCCTTGCCCAGCCCCACGGCGCCCCCCCCCAGCCCCGCGGCGCCCCTCACTTCGCTCTCTCTCTCAACTAGGGGTGCCTCACGAAGAGGCTCCCCTCTCTCTTTCTCTCTCTCTTACTACAGAAATGGGGGTGAAGAAGGAATGAGCGAGAAATAGAGAGGGGAGAGCTGCTATATATAGGAAAAAATATGGCTTCCATGGGAAGCTTCAACAGTGCAACAATACTGCTTTAAAAATATCGGGTTCGGTTAAAAGACGTTTTATTCGATGTCGAGGTCTAAATGACCTCGTTCACGAAATCTGAAAATATCGGGAGGTTCATTGGCTCGAGTACTATTAAACCAACTTGACTCGGGATAAAGAACGAGTCATCTTGAAGGAAAATGAGAAAATATTCTCTTTTCAAAATTAAAGTTACTATTCCACACAAGGGACAAATAAAATTTTCGAGCGCTTAATTGACCTCAGAATGAAAATCCGGGAACGCCAACGGATTCCTTGAGAAATTTTCTATAAGATAAGCTTGAAAGAACAAGGCTTGGGTCAACACATAAGATTTCACAAATTTCTAACGAACGCACTCCTACGGAAAAACACTATTCATATCTTCTTTAAACGCGTTTTAAATCACCGGGAACTCAAACGACTTCAGATTCAAAATCCGAAAGCACCGGCATGCTCCTTGGGTTAGCGCCTTTCAAACATGAGTAAAATCGGCTACAACTGAGCTCGGATCAAAATTCTCGAAAAGACGATTTTACGAAAAATAAATCCTAAAATCGCGGCTTACAACCGAAACATCTTTATTATGCTCAAAATTCCCTCTTAATATTTCCTAATTAAAATTAGGAATTACTTAATCACCTTCTGAAAATCCGGGTTGTTACACATGTTCAGAAAGATTGTCCCCAGATCCCGGTCCCGATCCCGTAGTAGGAGTCGCTCTCAAAGTAGACATAAAAAATATGCACGGGAAGAGAGTCCTCAATGATCGACACCTCATATAGTACATGATCACGAGGTAAGTACTATTTGGTATGATTTTGTCTTATATATACTTTTAAATATACTAACTAATTTCTGTTCAGATTGAGGGACTACATCTTGAGGATGTACGTGTCGATGGAGTAGGGACCAGAGGTGACGACTGGGTCCAGAATGACAGTTGGGATATTGCATCACATTTCAGTTCAGCTAAGCCTAGCTTGGCTGGACCGAGCTCGTCAGGTGGTGTCACGAGGTCGCAGAGGGGTTTGATCGAGCTGAAATTCACCACATTCACATGTTTTCATTTAAAGGTCAACTAGGAAGCTCTTATCGTTCTTTTGTACTTTGTACAAATGTGCATTATGGCCTCGAACAACATACTGAAGGCTCATCTCCACTTGTAAGCTCAATTTTGTGTAAGCAAATTCTGTGAGTATGTGATCTCTCGACACTGTCTTCGCACGTCCCTCGTCGAACCACTTTTCTATCACATCACTGACAATCTCAATGAGAGAACATATAGGCAATCTTCTAGCCCACAACAAACGGGCATTGAAACATTCGGCTGCATTTGATGTCATGAAGCTGTAATGACGTGAAGGGCATTGTGACCGTGCCCAACGATGTACCCCTACTCAGCAATGTATTGTAAACTTCTTCTCGACTTGAGGAGATCATCGATAAATATTTCAGAAACTTTTATTCTCTATATGCAAATGCAGCACTTTTAAACATAGAAATCACATGACGACCTGCTCGAACTAGATTCTTCGCTATGTGGTAATAGCACAATCCATGGACCATTGTAGGATACACTGCATTAACAGCATTCTTGATGCTCACATGTTGGTCCGAAACTATCACCAAATCATCACAATCTCCAAAAGCCCTCTTAAACCGCTCCAAGAACCATGTACAGGCCACATCATTCTCAATAGGACCCACACCAATGGCAAGAGGGAAACACTACTCATTACCGTCTTTCGTCACAGCGACAAAAAGAATACCCTTGGTCTTTCCCTTCAAATGAGTGTCGTCAATGACGATAACTGGACGCATACATACTCTGAATGCAACTCTACAAACTCCTAGAGCAACAAACGTGTACATGAAACGATCATTACTATCAGTCTCCAAATAATAAACCGTATCGGGATTGGACCTCTTCAACATCTCCAAATATGCAGACAATACCACGAAAGACTGATCATGAGAACCGTAAACCATCTCTATTACGAGACTCCTAGCCTGCAATGCAACACTATACTCAACCTCAATGCCATACTCCCTCAAGATCTCAGCTATCATTGCTCTCGGCTTCAGGATAGAACCCTCATATAAGATTCTTTTCTTAAATAAATCAGCAATAACCCGAGAGGATAACTTCTATGACGCATTACGTGTCAGGTCCAACCGACATGTATGATTATCCTCTAATTTAGTCACCATCCACAAGCCACCCTTAGCACTTGCCACTAATTTAAATGGGCAGGTCTCGTTCTGTTTGCAAATAACTGTTAGTCAACTTTTGCTGGATCGGGACACTGAATATTCCACTTGACGCTGCATATGCCACTTTCCCACATCAATTACCAAATTCTTCTTCTCCAAGAAAGTCTTTCCCACTTCTATTGCATCAATATTTGTCGGGAACGGGTCGTCTTATACCACTGCTAGTGCATCATCAACATGGGCCACAAGAATAGACCAATGTCCTAGGGGAGGAAACTCTACATTCGGAGCTTCAACATCAGTAGCAACATCCTCAGATGAGAAGTTATGAGGTCCACCATGCTGGAGAATATTGACAAACACATCGAGACGCCCTAGCTCACGAATCCATTCACAAAATTCAGCAATTTGCTTACGCCGAACTTCACTCTCATAGTCATCATCATCATCATCATCATCATCATCATCATCATCATCATCGTAAGACAAATCATCAAGACTATCATCTCCAATTGGATCATCGTTATCATCATTTGACGGCATTACTATTGGAGTTTGCTGAATTGATTTTTCGGTAACGTATACAACCGGCTCATCTTACTCCTGAACTAAATGAGCTAAATCAACATCCATTTTCAAGAGTCCTTTTAGTGTCCTATCTGTCAATGACCTCGTCAAATAACTCAGTGTATAACTAACACTTGTTGGAGATGTTTTCATAAAATCGTGAATTTCTTCTACCAATTTATCACGAGATAAATTGTCAAATAGGAGGTGCACGAGCTGATCTTCACCATCCACATACTCAGATCTCTCCCATCTATCACTATGTCGAACAACAATACATTGTCAAGCCATCTGCAAATCAACAATAAACAATAATTAAAGTAATTTAAAAAATAAATAATCTCGTGACAATATTGTCACAGAAGCATAGAATTCGTGACAATATTGTCACAGTTTAGGTGAATTCGTGACAATATTATCACGAAATCTATGATCTCGTGACAATATTGTCACGAAATGCAGTCTTCTCGTGACAATATTTGACATTTTTTTAAAAAAATTGACATGAAAAGAGAACATTTTGTGAGAATATATTCTCACGAAATGATCCTACTCGTGACAATACTTTTCGAGACATTTTATAGCCACAAAATGATCCTACTCGTGTGAATATTGTCACGAATTCATGAGATTTCGTGACTATATTGTCACGAAATCTTCTGAACTGTGACAATGTTGTCACGAAAATGTTGAATATCCGGAAAAAATTGATGAAACTAATCTTTACGAAACATCAAAATCTACAACTTCACGTTAATCTACCACAAAATATCCTAATCTACAACAATGTATACATATACGATCATTAAAAATTACAAAAACAAAGATCTTATAACTTCAATAACTATTAAACATATCTATTATGAAATTAACATAAATTACGGATAAATTGCTTAAACTTTTAAAAGGACTTTAAACCCGACTAATTCGAACAACTTGATTATTATAAAAATTAAAAAACTCACCTCAAATTTCTTGGATATGTGTTGTTTCTCCAACAATGAATGATCGTGAGTTTTTCTTCAAAAATGGCGTGAGCTAGTTTTTCTTGGATGTGTTGTTGTTTCTTTGATTAAATGCATGCAACCACAATCCAACTACCCAAATTTAATTTAATTCCCAGATTTTTCATTTTTTTTTAAATTGCCACATATGCTTCTTTTAATAAATGGAAAAAGAAATGGGAATTGTTCAAATGAGATAAAAAGGGCATATAGAACTTTTATACTACTTTTTGAATAGAAAAGTATGACTTATCAACCTTTGCTATAAAAGTATTTGTTATTCTAACTTTGACTACTTTAATTTTTAACCCTAAATTAAAAGAGAATAATATATATAGAATATAAAGGACAAAAGTCAAACATAAAATTTGACGAATAAATCGAACATAATGTACGCAACAAATAAAAATTAATAAAAACAAAAGTATATAGGATAAAACTATTTGCGTTTTCCTCGGAGTACAAAGACATTTTAAACATATAAAACTCACATTTGGTCTAATTTGATCATGTCTTTCAATTGAAACACGAGTTGGTTTTATATCTTTCATCTTGGAACTATATAAATATGAATATTTAGATATATGCAACAAGTTGCAATTTATTGAAGTTGGATAGGTCTATTTTTTTATAGACAACGATAAAATTAAAAAGGGGACTAAGAGCAACTCTAATGGTGTACCAAAACATTAATTTGGTGTAAATTTTTCACTTCATCCTTGTCCTAAATTAATGTTGATTACCTACGTTATTTAATGAAATATATATATATATATATTATTTAAAATAATTATAAATGATTATCTAATAAATTTAATTTATAAATTATCTCAATAAAATAAATAAAAAATTATCTCACAGTTATTTTTTGAAATATTATATATATAATAGTTATAATTTTGAATGATTACCATTTCTAAAAGTGCTAAAATATTAAGCATATTAAGAGTGGCTGCAGTCCAGAATCCAGAAATCTCAACTTCTTCATTCTTCTTCATTGTCACATCAGCGTCTGCCACAGTGCAAAACCCAAAAAGTAACTTCTAAGAGTGTCTCACTTATACACATTATATATATATATATATATATTGATTTTATTTACAATATTCACTTATATAATTAATTGAATTCAATGGCGTATTTAATTTAATTTTCCGATATTTAAAAATTTCTTTAAAAAGTTAAAAATTATAACATTAAATAATAAATGAAAAATATTATTCAAAATGTATTACAACAACAACAACAATAATAATACAAAAATACTAGGAAATTGAGACAATACAACATTTTATCACTGATCGCGTTCTTCTCGTGCCCAAATATGCTCAACTAAATCAGTTCGGAGTTGGTGATGTGTTTCATTGCTACGTAGCCTTGTGAAATTCTGAAAGTAGGCTTGGAATGCATGGGTAGAACCTACGTTACTTGTTATTGAATGAGGAGAGTCTTCATCAGACCAAATGATTGCTCCATCCCCTTCATTTTCAATAATCATATCGTGCAGAATAATGCGCGTATATATGATATTTCGTAAGATATTGATGTAGCAATGAGATAAATAATCTGAAAATTGTGAAAAAATGAGGTAATTGAACTTCTATTTATAGGGAAAAATTAGAAATAGCCGTTGTTGCAACGGTTGCATTTACATATATTTTGTATAATTTTTTGGAGATTAGCAACAGTCATATATATATATATATATATATATATATATATATATATGTAGATAAAACTACACACATATATATATACACTCCAAACCAACAAAAAAAATCAATGAGACCGACAAAAATGGGCATTAGGCCTCAGCTGAAATTACTTTTTACCGTACGTACTTGGGTTCCTTACTATTCCTTGAGACTCCTCCAACGTAACAACTACATTGTATAGAACTCGACTGTCACGCCCCAATTTTCATAAAATAAAATAATAACAATAATAAAAAAGGACGTCACTCATATTAAAATATAAAATATTCAACTTTAATACAACGGAAGCTAAATAATAAAAGTTCTTTAATAGACCATCATCACACGTCACCACGCACATCACCAGAGTAAATCATCAACCTGAAAAATGTAATAGCTTTGGGGTGAGTGTTATTGACTCAGTGGTGAACACATTTATCAAAGTTATACAATTATAATAAATTATAATATGGGTAGCCCGCGGCTAATATATCAGGACATATGCAGCTCATCAGCCAATAATAATAATTATAACCCATAGGTTAATAATTGTGAATCTGCATAAGAGCATAACAAAGATAAATAATAATGTGCATCACATCGTATTCCCCACCTTAATCTTGACCTGGATTTTTCAACTTGACTGAAAAGAAACTTAGTTAGATCCATGAGCGCAGCCTAACGTCAGATATAATATAATAAGTATAATAGCTTTAAAAAAATTTGCATGAATAATATGATTTTAAAAATATTATATAATTTGAACCTTTGAAATAATGATGCATGATTTTTCAATCACAACTCTTTAAGCTCGTCTCACAAATCAATACAACAACAACCTAAAGAAACAATGAAAACACTCCCCAATAATAATGCAAGAGAACATGCGCGCGCACACACACACCTTGAATAAAAACTATTTCTCTTTAGATACTTTATAAATGATTTTGGTATGTTTAAAATGGAGAGAATGATACTCCTTTTATAGAGAAAATTTGAGCTACCAAAGGTCTTCAATTTAAGTGTAGAATAAATTTATTTGGGAAGATAAAATGTTTTAGTTACTATGCATTAAACTATGAAGAATTGTTCAATTCTTTTTTTTTCTCTAAATTCACGTGAAGACCTCTCAAATGACCTCTTTTAAGTTCAAAATAAAATTAAATAATTTGGCTTATTGGGAGATAATTAAATAATTGATGGACTCATTTAAAACATTAAAAAAATCCAGTTAACATTACAAAATAAAATAGATAAATAATAAATGTTCAATTTTAAATAATTATTCAATACAATAATACTATATATGTAATAACTTCGAAAAATGGATCACCTTAAATAAAAGGTTTCAATTTTAAAAGATATAAAAGCTCCAATAAGCTCAATAATAATAATAATAATAATAATAATAATAATAATAAGGGATAATTTCACTTTTAGTCCCACTAGAATAGGGTCAAAACAGATTTGGTCTCATATCTTTCATTTTTAGTCTCATATTTTATTAGCTCGACACTTTTGATCTCATATCTTACGTTTTTTGTCCCATAATTTATTAGCTTGACACTTTTGGTCCCAAGTATTTATTTTTTTCAACATTTTTAGTCCTAAAACTAACAATATATTTTTTCTTATATTTTTTCAACGTTTTTTTCCGTATATTTTGTCGAGAATTTTGTTGAACAAAAACTGTATATTGGCAAGAAGTTGAAATGATTTTGTTAGGCATTTTACTAGATATTTATTGGGCATTTTGCTTGATATTTTGTTAAATATTTTGCTTAATTTTTTTAAGATATTATGTTATTTTGTTGGGTATTATGCTGAATTTTTTGCTAGATATTTTTCTCTTTTTTTCTTAGTGATTTGCTGAAAAAATGAAGTCGAAATGTCCTTTGAATAAATAAAATATATATATATATATACACACACACACGCACATACTGCAGTTGGGACTAAAAATGTTGAAAAAAAAATATTTGGGACCAAATGTCGAGCTAATAAACTATGGGACAAAAAATGAAAGATATGAGACAAAAACTGTTTTGACCCTATTATAGTGGAACTAAAAGTGAAATTATCCATAATAATAATAATAATAATAATAATAATAATAATAATAATAATAATAATAATAATAATGTAGACGTGACTTATAGGAACTTAACAAAATATTTTAAATTAACAAGTACTAATAAATAATATTTTCGAACCACATTTTATAAAAAAAAGGTAATGACCAATTTTAAAAAGATCTGGGTCGTTACATCGGCTGCCAAATCCTTGAAACTTTGTGAGGTACCTGCTAGGGTCATGCAAAACCGAACCAAAATCAAAAAAATGAACCAAATCGAGCTATTTGGTTCGGTTGGTTTGGTCATTTTTTCTCTAATTTTGGTTTAATTTTGTATATTAAAATATAGTTTGGTTTGGGTTCGATTTAAGTAAAAAAAAAATTGGTTAAAACCGAACCAAACAATATATATATATATATATATATTATATATTATATTTGTAATTTATAATTTATAATTCTAATATTAATTATACCTATTTAAAAGATAGTATATACCTAAATAATATTAGTAATTCTAGTATTTAGTTTCAATTTATTAGTCTTATAATTTTTAAAACATTTACTTATTTAATATACTGTTTGTTATCTATTGAATGTATGGTATTTTTTTTTAGATATAATTGTTTCGGAAAAATAAAAATAATCATTGACAATTCGGTTAACCGAAAATCAAACCTAACTAATTGAAGAATTATGGTTTGGTTTGATTCGGTTATATATATTATTTTGGTTAGTTCGGTTTGAATTTTTTTAATAAATTTTTTATTTAATTTTGTTAGTTTGCCTTGATTTTGCACCGAACCAACAATTTGCATACCCCTAATACCTACATTGCAGGTACTCTAATATCTAAATTATGAGACAAAAAATAGATTTTGTTAAATTCTTATTTTTGCATAATATTTGGAGCGAAGAGTTGGAGTTTGACAAAAAAAAAAGCACTAAAATTGCACCCACCAAATGGGCGGTGTGCATTGGACTTAATCTAAAGATTATGAATTGCTTGCCAATAAACCCTACTACTATATCTTCCGTGTGATGTTCGGTAGCATTTTATTTTATAATAATTGAAAAGTTAAAAACAAAACTCTGTCATAGCTAAAAACTAGATAAGTGCGTGAAATAAACATCTAAAAAAAAATTCAATAGATTAAAAAACTAAACATTGTTTTTGTATACATAAACAATAATTATCATAATTATTTAAATTTAAATTTAAATAAATAAATAACTTAGTATCATCTTGGAGTAAATAAAAGACATACCATAAAAAAAAAGCTGCATAATAAATTAATCGAGCTCGTGGTAGTTGTACAGTCAAAATTTGCACCAAAAAATATGATCTATACCCAATATACATAAATATCCACAAAATACAACAGACATACCCATGCAGTGCACGAATTTTTTTTATGCAATTGCGATTTGAATTTATCTATATATTTTTATATTTTGATTAATTAGAAGTGAACATTTTTATTATTTTAACATAAAATAGAAATGCTAAAATTTGCGTAATTAGGTGAAAATGAAAATTTATACAAGAAAATGTTATGATTGCATAAAATAAGGAATTTTTTTTAAAGACCACAAACATCTATCTCAAAATGGAAATAAATATGGTGATAAAAAAATATATATATACAAAAAAAACAACTGAATGCTCACTGCAGCTTCAAGGAATCGAAATCACGACCTCAAAAATTTGGAAATTTTAACAGCAGAGTCTGCTACCAACTGCACTAGACGGTTGAGTTAGTTTGTCACTAAATTTATTTTATACTAATTTTTTACTGATTTTTTTATTTACAATTCTGCCCTTATAATTTTGATGCATGTATAGATATAAAATTAACCATTATTTTCTATGGACTTTATTCATTGTTGATATCGCATTAAGGAAAAAAAAAAAGAAAGAAAAAGAAAGCCGTTGTTGAACTATTAGGGCAACATCAATTTACAATTTTTTCCTCTTCAGTGGACGCGGAAAAACACACTAAAATGAGGGAGAGGAGCGAGGGACGCCTCTCCTTAACGCTATATTTTTTTTTCATTTTTTTGTTATTTTTTATTATTTAAAATATTTTAATATATTTTGCATTTTAATTAATGTATTATAAATTAATATTAAATTTTTTTATATGTGATAAATTTAATTAAATGCAAATGTTGAAATAGAAAATTAAATTTGATAAAATTACATCAACAAAAAAAAAAACATAAAAATACATGAAATAAAAAATAACGCATAAAATAACAAAAAAAAAAAAGAAAATATACAAATTTTTTGTGCTCGATTTAAAAAAATTCCAAAATGCAGGACATTTCTCGCTTTAGAAAATTATAAAATATTATTACGTAACTTTTAAAAAAATCAAATAAATTTATTTTAGTAATTATTATGAAATGTTGAATTTATTTTAGATGGCTAGTCAAATAAAATTATATATATTATTATATGTTAACAATTATAAAAAATAATTATAAAGAGAATATTCTTTTGGTGTAGAATTATAGTGTAAACTACTGGAATGGAATGCACATTCTGCAATATTTTAGTGATAGAGATGTTGTAAGTAGATAAATAAACAACAGAAACGCGGGGGTAGGGGGTAAGCAAGTTCATTACAATCTATATAATCTATATATTATCTAAAAGTAAGATAGTCGCTTAAAATAGAAATCATAAATTTTCCCGCTCAAAATATATTTCTAAATATATAAATATTTAATATGAAATCAAAATAAGTTATTAGTAAACAATTTTTCAAAAATATATCTAATAATTTCCATAAATAACATGCAATCAATTGAGAATAATTGTTTTCCTAAATCCATAAAAAATCAATTAATCATAGAAACAATAACAAAATATGTTGTTGATTCCATAAAATATATAATAACACATATAATATGCATCATTTTAATTTAACATCTATACAAACATATATAGTATTAGGTAGAATGTAGTTAATTAATAATGAATTAAAACATAATCTTAATTTGAAACTAAATCTATTCTATATAATTGTGTATCATAATCTTTATCTTTATAATATATATTAAGTAATGCAATGTTTCATACATCAAACACAAAAGTACGTCTCTTCCCATCTATTTGATTTTTCTGTTTTAAAAATTAATTATATAGTATTAAAAGATCTCATTATTTAATTTAATAATAAATTATTCATTTAATTTAGTAGTTGTTATAATTTACATAAAATCAATACTATAAAACCCGACTAAAATTTTCTTTAGACTATTTTATGATTATCTAATTATGTGTATATATAATTATTTTTAATTACGGATAAATATTTCTTAAATACTCGATAATTGATTTCATTATATACTATATAAGGTAAGTTGCAATTTTCCTTAGAATATTTTATAATACCCTAATTATGTGTATGTAAAATTATTCTTAATTCTAGATAAATATTTCTTAAATATTCTATAATTGATTTCAATATATTTATAAGCTCAGTTGCAAAAAAAAAAAAATCCCTTAAATAATGACACTAAAATTTATGGTTAAACACACATGGAGAGATTACATTGATATATTATACTATAAATTTATCATAATTGTAATACTAAGTCGTACATTTAAAATGGATTACCCCAACAAATAAATTTGTATAATATATAGATTCACCATATAGATGTATTAAGACTAATTGGGTGGATTATAAGCTAAAACAATAAAGATTACAATGTTCCATTATTATAATATATCTAATAGTAAAATTAATTTTTCCCTATCATGTCTTACAGATGCATGCAACATGTACCAATATTTTAAAAAAATTATATTTAATATTTGTAAAACCAAACAAACTCAATCATAAGAATACATTTATTTTCTATATAATTATCTTAACCCCAACATAAATTTCATTTTATTTTTTTGCTTAAAATTATATATTTTTCATTGAAATTATGGGGAAAAATTATTTTTAAGAAGGTGATTGCTTTTGTTGCAAGTTATGATAACCAATTAAAAAACTACATTATATTAATTTATTTTTCAAGCTAAATAATTTTATTTTGGATTTCATTTCTTTATTTTTTAAAATTATATATAAATTGAATTATGTTAATCTTATTATAACATTTTCTCTCATGTTAATTTTAACTACCCCTACAAGTTCAATATTACAAATTGGTCAGTCCAATTACTACATATACTCTCAATCCAAGATTTACTTATATTACGGGTTAAATTTGGATAATATATAGTCATGTTAGGTGAATTCTGAAAATTTTACATAAGAGTTTCAAATGTTTGAATGTCCTTAATAGATTAGGGAAAGTGTGTGTGGGTATTTGATTAGTTAATTATCAACAAATTGTTTAGCAAAAAAAAAAAAAGAATAATTAATTAATTGTTGGGGAAGCTATTTGCAAATGCTAGACTTTTCTCAGTTTCATTATTTATATTTTGGTGGGACTTCATGTTATTCGGATTAATAATTTTTAGCTCTCTGTGAATTTTTATTAATATTTGGTAAAATTGTGAAATATTATTTATGCTATGAAATGTGAATTTTCTCATCAATAATATATATGATTGGATCTTATTATTGGTTAAAATATGAATAAGATATAGAAATGAAATAAGAATGAAAAACATTGTTGCACCGTGGACAAGTCACGACCTTAAAAATTAATCCATTCTAATGGTGTAATATACATCGGTCGATCACTAACTTTCCAAGGTTAAATATTTTTTAATCGGTATGTGCACCAGCGACGAGCGTACTGAATCACTAAGAATAATGGCTCATATGAAGAATTCTAGGTGAAAGGAAATAAATATTTAATGTAAATTGATTCGGTTCGTGTTTAATTTGCAATTAATTCAATTCGTTTATTATGGTTATTGGAGGGAATGTGGCTATTTATTTTATTTTATTTATTTATTTATTGTAAAAAATTGTTTCTTACTAAGACAAGTGATTGAGATTCTTATTTGTTGGTTAAAATTTGCAACACGAACACTTTTTTTTTTTACTTTTAAATAAGTTGTGGATGTTTTGAAATTTATTCTTTGTCTATTACTTGATATTTATATAGAATTTCCAATGTTGTCTGTCATATTTTTACAAATGCAAGGGTAAACGCCCCTCCATGATTGTAGCTTTCTCGTGCACTATGATGCGAGATTACTACCGAATGATCCACATAATTGGAAATGTATGGAAGATGTTCGGATTTTTTACTCATTAATTTTAGATTTTTTTTTCTTATAGATGATTTATTAATGTACATCTTTAATTTTCTTTGTATATATTTTTTCTAAATTGTTGGAATATCAGCTATCCAATATGTCTATTTATTAATTAGTACCACGTCTCACATGGGACTTTTAATGAAGAAATCTATTTTCAATCAGAGTTAACTTTATGTTGTTATTTCCAGGTCAAAAGATGTAGTCGTTTAAAAATTTGAATGTGTGATGAATATAATAATAATTCATATACCACTACGTGTATAAGAAACTATTTTCATTTATTTTATTAGTAGCAAATATATTTATTTATCTATATACAATTTGGAATCAAAATATAACTTCTATAATTTTAAATTTTTAATTGATATAATTATTTTTGTATTTATAATAAATATCTTATATTATATATATACATTATGATAATAGAATATAATATTTAATAACCGTGCATCGCACGGGTGATATGCTAGTAGTATATAATAACAAGACCGTGACTACAAATAGAAAAATACATTTTCCCGCCCAAATGATATTTCCGAATATATAAATGTATATATACAATAATTAAGATATGTTTATATTAAAGTATATTATTTTCTTCAAATCTATAGAATTATTCGTAAATCTGCAGATTGGCATATATAAATTTAAAGTGTATTAAAATAGCGAAAATTAATTAGAAATTTATACATTGAAAATTATATTAGTTAGGCGCATGTCATATTCATACATATATATTTCCCATTTTTATAGATATACATTATCATTTAAACGATTACGTATATTAGCCACGATTATAGAAAAGTTTTTGCCATTCTAGCAACCTAAATTAATTTGTTTCTATGAATCGAGACAATTTAGATTTAACATATTAGATATAATATATTTTATTTTACTTTTTAGAATCGTATTATTTTAGATGGTATATTTTCCATCAATAGTTTAGGAGAATTGGCTAATTTTACATTCTATCTTAATAAATGAGCGCTGATCACATCAATTATCCATATCTATATATCTACAAAATCTCGACTTTTCTCAATTAACCAACAATAATTAAATTCAGTAAAGCTACCAGGCCACAATGTGGCCAAGCCACAGAGGGTAAATAGGGTAATTACAACATTAATTATATTCTTTAATCATTAACTTATTTAAGTCTATATTGCGTTTTACACTAATACCCTTTCCTTCCTAATGTAGTGAGAGTATGTTATTTTGAGTTTGAAATTCAAAATTATTTCTCTCTCATCCTCTCAACTAAAATTAATTAATTAATTGATTATTACTTAATCGATCCTCTTCATTTTTGTTCATCTTAATTATTTCTCTCTCATCCCCATTATCTTCATCTTCATTTTCGTTCATCTCTCTTCCATTTTTTCCCCATTTCACCATCTGTAATATAAATTTTTCCCCACCACCATCACCATCGTCATGAAAATAAAGAAAAATAGATCGAGCAAAGAAATCTTTTTTGTTATATTCGAAGATGTAGAACCCGAAATATTTTCAACGTGGTTTCTTGGCTTTAGAAATCTGGAATATTCAAAGAGTGTGCTCCTTTAGTTCTTGGCTTTAGAAATAGCTTGTATAGATCAAGTTTGTGCTCCATATGTAATATCAATTTTTTGTGCTCCATTAGTTCGTGTGCTCTATTAGTTATATGCTACATGTGTAATATATTTTTTTTCTCAATTTGTAACTCTAAATTATGATATTGAATGTATTTGAATATCACCTTGATGGTTTATCGCATTATTCCATAAGAATTTTTGAGTCCTTGAAGTTTGATTTTTTAGGGTTTGGGGTTTCTAGTAACATGATATGTAAATAACACGTATACACACGTACCATGTCAGTTTCACCAATGCAATAGCATACTCACCTTGAAATAAGACAAGTAAACAAATAGTCCATCATCTTCTCATGCTGCCGCCAAGAGAAACTCAAAACTTGTTATATCTAGAACTATCCCACTTTCAGGAGAAAAACGAAGTGCCAAAGTCCACATTTTAACTGCAGCAAAAATATTTCTAGAGGAAATCAAGGATAAATAACTTCCCACTAATTATGAGAGTAAAACAAAAACATCTCAAAAAATTTGAATCTTCATCTGGATATCAAGGATAGAATAATGCAGAACAAAGAAAAACAGGTAACACCACGGCCAAGTATAACGAATGCATGCAATCAACACAGAAATGCCCAGTAACGTGTAAGGGAGAATAAAAACCAAACACAAACACAAAGACTTGATTGAGAATAAAAAAAATAAAAAAATCATAATGGATAAGGAGATATATTGAGCTAATAAATGAAATGTGGCATCTCCCAGAAATAAAGGATCTGACCATTTGAAACATTGGACAAACAGGGTTCCCTTTCCTTCATCATCAAGCCCCAAACCAGAAAAGGCAAGTTTGTGTAAACATAAACAGCCATATCAATGAATTGTTATATGTTGCATCTGATGCTAAGGCTAGACTAATTTAGATATTGGCCCTAGTAAACAATCTAGATTAATTTAGTATTTTCAAAGGCATCAGTAATCCCTAAGTCTATATAGGATACATGAATGCATCATGTAGATTAGAACATACATATGTACCCCCGCATATAATATCCATACAGAAGTAGTAATATGACAGAAGTTCTATAGAACATGACTTCAACGAAACTATGAAGATGGTACTCTTTCAGATTCATTTACTCTGACCTTGGATTCTATGCTTAATATGGAAATTTCTTTGTGGAAAGAGGAACAAATCCACACGTGCATTCACACAAGAAAAATGAATAAAACAAACTATTCACTATAGTACAAATAATATTATATGGCACTCGAACTTACCAGCGAATGGAGATCAGATCACACGGGTTAACTATTGTTCAGCCACAGCTCATTCGAAATTCTCCACAGTTCAAAGTAAGTAGCTCCAGCAATGAGTTACATGAATAGACTACTTTGGATTTCAGAAAATGCAAAAATCTTGCTCAAGCTATTACACCCTCCATAGCTTTACTCAATCACATTCACAAAGTCATCAGTACGCCACGCATTTCAGTATTTCTAGCTGATGAGGTTTTCACCACACATGCAGAGGTTCAATAGGGGAATTCATATTCTAATCTATGCATCTTGCATGGGCACAAACAAAAAGTGGAACTTGAATATGGAAGATACTTAAAACTCATGCTCATGATTTACGTACGATCTGAAAATTGGATAACCAAATAACCAGAATAACAAGCTAGTGCCAGCAGTGAAGAACAACAACAAACATATATATATATACATATATATATACACACACACATTAGCAGCACGACATTGTAGTAGAGAAACACATTAAGACCTCATGAAAACAACCACCAATACAAGGCACCACAGACTGACACAATTCATTTTTGACAAACTAAAATGCTAATGGTTATATAAGCTAATCCCGCGAACATCATCCCATAGAAATGGAAAAATTAAAGCTGCATGTTACTGTCTAACTAGCATTCTAAACTACCAAAACATAGCCAGTGCGAAAAGGAAGTATAAACAAATACAACAATCCAGCAGCATCACTGCCCCTTCTGCTCCCTCTCCCGATTCCACTGCTCAATCCTAGCTCTACGCTCCTCGCTCCCTTCCCTCACCGGACTCCTGCTTCTCCTGGGACTCCCTCCATGCCTTCTCCTATCATTCTCGTATCTCCCACCATGCCTGTCACCTCCACTCCTCCTCCCACCACTACGGTGATCCCGCCTATCATGATCCCTCTCCCTCTCCCTCTCCTTCTCACGCTTATGATACGGGGGACTGGCACTCCTGCTGCGGCTCCTAGTTCCCCAAAACCTGCCATGGCGCGTACCATACAGCTTCCTCCTCAGCTCCCTACCGATCATCTTAACATGCATAAAGTTGCAATAACCGCCACGATTACAACTATTCTCCTCATATTGCCTGCAGGTCGCCTCGCGAAAATCAGTGACGGGCGAGAAGTCGGCAATAATTGGACGGCCGGAGTAGAACCTCCCCTGCAATGCGTTCAGAGCAGCCGCCGCCTGATCCTCCTCCTTGAATTGGGCGTAGACATTTCCGATCATGTGGTCGGCGAGGTTGTCGCAGACGTTGAGGCTCTCGATTTCGCCGAATTTGCTGAGCTCCTCGAAAATGTCCTCGTAGAAATCCTCAAAATGCTCCTGGATCTTGCTGGGGTCGATCGGCTGGCCCTGCGCGTCGACTCCGGGGGTGATCATGTCGGGGCGCTGGTACATGTTGGATAGCAGCAGCGTCGGCGATGTGGTGGGGCGGTTGTGGAGGCGGGAGCACCGGTCGCCGTGGCGGCAGGCGCCGATTTTGAAGTAGAAGGGGCAGTTCACGCGGTCTTTCTCGGTGCCGAAAATGGAGGCCAAGTGCTCCGCCATTATTTGAGGATCGAAGAACTCGATAATCGAATTGGAGAGAAAGGATTAACGGCGAGAAATTGAAACCGAGTGTAGAGTAATTGAATTTTATAGGGTTTGAGAGAGATTGAAAAAACCCTAGAAATTGATTTGCGGGAATTTAGAATTAAATTCAATTTTGTTCAGAAAGTATAGTAGAGAGTGTTTACTGTTCAGTGCAAGGAAGCCTAAACCCGACAAAAATGCCCCGACTCCCTTTCACTTCACACTGTCGACTCTTATTTTTTATATTAAAGTTATTAAAAATTAGTTTTTTTTTTTTTTTTAATTATTAACTCAGCATCATGTATCTTGATTGCTATTTTTTCTCTTGACCTACATACAAATCATAATCCCCATCCCCACTTAAAAAAAGAAGAAAAAAAAACAATTTGATGAATGTCATTTCACTCATTTGTGAAAAGATATAGAAAAAACTTCCTCAAAAAGAGAGAGAGAGAGAGAGAGAGAGAGAGAGAAATTAAGGCTACATCTCTTCTGTTTGAACATTAATTAAAAAAAAACCAAGGATACTCATCCGATCCAGTTAAACATATGAATGAACCTCATCTATAATTCAATTAGCTAAGTCATGTTTCAGACAAAATAATTTCTCAAAAACATTCAACTCAGGATTCCAATTGCAATTATACCACATTGTAAGATAAAAGAGCAAAGCAAAAGTAATGCAACATAGATTAAGATTAGCCACAGAAGCGTAGAATGACAAGATTTGCACGCCAAATACAGAGAAATTATATAAATCCAAGCTCATCGAGAATCATCTGTTGCTCAATACAGAGATGAAACTTAAAAAAATTAAAATATATGTTTGATCTCTTACTACAACATTGCAGTATAATGATCAATCAAGCTTTGGAGGGAGAAGCTGATCCAACTAAGACAACGAATACAAATACGCTTGCATACAAATTATCGGGGCAGAGCACTTGAAGGGAAGTTGCGCAAGGGATTCTCCTTCAGCAGCTCCGTTTCTCTGAAACGAACAAGATGTAGGAGTCAGTAAATTGCATTAACAAGTAAGAGTGGAAGGATGTTTAGTTGGACATGTCTCTGAATGAGATTGCTTTCTTACTTCTTAATATCTTTTCCATCCCCTGGTCTAAGCTGCAGAACTGAAGACTTTTCCCCCTCGTTGTCTTGTTTATTTTGTCTGCAAGAAAGCACCATTTTCATCATTAACCAAAAGGACATCACACTTCAAAATTAACAAGCAATTATGAAGTTCTGACATCAAGCATTCCTCAATCTATCCATAAAGATGGAGGTTTTCTGTATACTTACTTTGTACATTCATTCTCATCCACAAAGATCTCAATGCATGGGCCTGGAGCTGGTCTTGCTATTCTTTGACCTGGTCTCTGAGGAATCTGCGAAACAAGAATTCAGTATACGAATACGAAGCCATCTTCCACGCTGCAATGCATAAAGTAGATAAGAGTTTTATCTTTACCTTATTTGATGTCCACTTGGAAGGAATTGCATTATTTTCTTTATTTCTTTCTGCACGAGCACCAAGCGAGTGCCATGGCTTTATGTCTACCTTGGACATTTCTGGCTGATGACCAAATACTGAACTATTGCCGCTGTCTTTGAAAATGGAGAATGTACTTCCAGTAGCCCTAAAAACAAATACGAGAACAGCAGTATACCACCAGCATCATAGGTCAGATTTTTAATCTCTAGGAGCAATACATACGAGTTTCAGAATCATCTGCCAAACTGCAACTAAAGTCATTTTTGCTCTGTTGTTGGTTTCAGAAACCGGTACGAGTACTTCTGCCAGTTACTATATCTCCTAGTAGACTGCCTAATTGCCACATTCCATTAAATGCAAATCACACCGAGTTTATTCAAAGTGTGTGCACAAGAAATTTATTATTGATGGGGTGTGGAGAATAATTTTATAGTTATCAACAAGGTGATCGATCAATAATGAATATGTCTCTGACACGAAGCTACCGACAAACAGATAGAGCATAAAACAATTGATTTACATGGCATTTCTCCGCAAATTGGAAAAAAAAAAGAGAGAATTTCTCAAAAAAAATCCAAGCACAGAAATCCAGTTCTAACTTCTAACCTGTCGGGCTTCTGTTTTTTCCTAAAAATATCAGAACTCTCTGGCACCTGGTTTCCTGAAAACCATAAGAAAATATTAGCCACAAATTACTAATAGCCATCTGCAAAAAAAATAAAACTCAGAGAAAGTCAATAGAAAACCTACTTGCTTGTTTAGTCAACACAGTTCCGAAGCTTCGAGCTGAAGCTTGGCTCTCTGTCAGATCCTCCTGCTAATTGAAATAGGGTCACCGGAGTAATCTAGCCAATCAAACAACAGAAAAAGACAAAGTAAAAAGAGTATAAGCATAGACAATGCCAAAAACTTTACATCTGTAGCTTTGAGTTGTCTCATTGAACGAGCGAGAAACTTCTTGTAGGCTGCTGTCAATTTTTCGACTGGCTCAGCCTTCCTGGTAGAGAAATGAAATCCCAGTTTGTCAATTACAATTAAAGGACTTTCACAACCCAAATAATTGTCCTCTTTCACACTTAGCAGCAGCTGAAATTACAGGGACTGATGATTTTTTATTTAGCAGCACAGTGAAAAAAACTAAGAAGTTAGCAGTCCCAAAATTTACAAAAAATATTGTACTTCAGCTACCTATCAAAAGTCCTATGTAATGTAAGCCATCATTATATGACTAGATATCTAAAATTTCTCCCCTAGTTTATATTTCTTAGTATCTGAGCATATACATGATGGCAACAAAGAGGAAAACTGCATCCCGTAAATATTTTACTACTTATGTAGATTGGTCTATTATCATAATATGCGGAAGAGAATTCATTGTACAATTGGAGGTTGATAGTCATAGAAAAGCATACTACAACATGAGACTAATTTATTGATAAGATAATAAAAGGTGCAGAACATATGTGTACACCATACACTTCTTTAGCAACCAATGTTTGCTACTTTGCTCCATAAGTAATTATGAATTCATTGTAGTATAATATGCTTATTTACTGATGCCTAACCTACAAAACCAATTGAACCTTCATTCTTGTGTACAACTGTACATGTGTCTTAGATATGAAATATCAGGGCACACTAGGGGGCTGAAATATCAGAGCAAACTAGCAGAAAACCAAAAGCTCTTCATCCCAGAAAATCTAAAGCATTTACAACAAACTGGGGGGGCTGAAAGAGATGACTTACATAGATAGCCCACGATTGAAGATCTCATTTGCAGTCTTATTTTTATTCTTCTGTTCCATGAGTAATGCATAGGAAATGTAGAATGATGCATGCGTAACTCCAATGTTGTTTGCCTCCAAAAAATTATATATGACTTCAGCATCAACACAATTTTCAGCCTGTTATGTCATTTCACAAAATCTAATCATCATAAGCATCTAAACACAATCCATTTCTACGAAATGGAAACTCTAAAGTCTAAAGAACACTTACATATTCCAACCAAACTTTTAGATACCGAAGATCATCCTTGTATCGGTCATCATGCCAAAATGTGCGAACACATTGTTCGTAAATCATAACCAACCCTGAACAGTCACCACCAGGTGGGAAAGCTTCCTGAACCCATTTGATACACCTTTTGAAAAATGAACCAGAAAATAAAAGGATAAGGAAAAAAGAAGGAACTCACTAACTGGCCTTCTTATTTGAGGACAGATGATACAACCTTTGCTTAAACTTATATTGTACGGAGCATGAAACCATTTCAATATTAACAACAGGACCACAGTGCACCTTTTAATAATCAACAAGAACAGGCCATATACAAAATGAAAGTTAACTCAGTTACTTCAATTTTCTTTTATATCACTCAGCTAATTGGTACTGCTTTATTTAAAGCTTGCCGCATTGGTCACAGCGGGAGCAAGAGCCAGCAGGACTTCTGAAAGTGAAGTACATGAGCTCCTGATATCCCATAGCATGCAAAAGTATCAAGAGAAAGCTAAAAAAAATTAATGGAAAACAACATATTATCCACACAACCATTACTTCAACTCACCTAGATTTACTAATGATTCTTACATGAATTATTGAATCAACACTATATAACATATCTCTAGTCCAAAAGATATCAAAATTAAACTTGATTCTTGATACAATAATCATTATATTTAAACATACTACACCATTGTCATGGATTTTGTGAAACAAAATGGAAGCACCTTCACCATATTTAAACCCTACACTGACAAAGAGTTCCATGAAATGATAAAACACAATCAAGGAAGCTATCTTAAGAAATGAATACTGACTCAATCCAGGGCTGGAGAGGGTCTTCTCCGGTATACTCGTCGATAGCCTCGATCAACTTCCTATTAATTTAAAATTTCAACAATCAAAGCTTAGAAAAAGGATTGGACATTCTTGTACAGAACATTAAACGAAGCAAAAAAAGAAGAAACAAACAATCAATCAATTCGGCACCTTCGATGCTGAAGAAGCGACTTCTTGATTTGGGAATGGGAGTGCGATTTGAGGGCGTGGTTGAGGAGACGAACGTTGCGGCCGCGCTTCAACGGGCGGACGTTCTCTTTGAAGAGTTCCCACTCGTTGCCGGTCTGTTCTTTCGATGCCAAAAACTCCGTCTCTGGATCTGGCATGATTCCTATGGACTCGTTCAATTTGCAGCTCTCCATTCTCTTCTTCCAATTCTTCTTCTTCCTTCTCTCTCTCTCTCTCTCCCTAATTTTTTGAAATTTGAAATGCACGCAAAATCTTTTGTAGCCGTTAACAAATCACGGGGAGCGGTAGTCTGGGCCTACTTTGGCTGGCCTTCATAGTTCTGATTTATTATTTAACTAAAAGAGGATATTTTGGCCCTTGTCGCCACCCTCATTATTTTTGTGACTTTCAAATACCCAACTCATCCATATATTCGTTTTGTGGGTTCAGAAGAGTTTAACGGCGACCACTTCACTGCCAAGTGAAAAAAAAATGGTTGAGGTTGATGAAAACAGGTCGCCCCCCATTTGGACCACTTCGGTCTCCTGCCAACCTTTTGCTTTGGCCAATAGGATAGAGATAAGCATCAATTTTGTTATATTTCAATATATTTTAAAATTATCTATTTTTTTCTCTAGTTTTCTATATATCCAAATAAAAAAAAAATTAATGAGTGCGATTTTTTTTTATGAAATGTCGTTTAATTAGTTTATAATATTTTTAGAATAAATCAATAAATCTCAATCATTCATAAAAAGCACAATCTATGTCAATTTGATCTCCACCGTTCATCATAAAGCAATTTGATCTCCACCGTTTATGATTATAAATTTTTATATTATTTTATTACAAGTAATATTTTAATTTTAAGAAAATGAAAAATAAAATAAAATAAAATAATTATATATAATGGTGTGGTTGGGTGGTCATTGATAAAACATGTAAAATAAATGTAGCTGGGTTGGATGAATATTGATGATGTGGAAGAGAGAGAAATTAATTAAATATTGAAATGGTTGGGTGGTTGGAGTGGTTGCTGATATTGGTAGTCTTATATATACACTCAGATCATAAAGAGATAAGGACACGCTCATTCATACAATATCAACATACACTCATTCACATTATACTTTCGTACACTCAAGCTATTCATACACATAATCTAGCAATTGAATTACGCATTACATACGTTCTATAATTAAAAAATTCAGACCCGAAATCACCATTTATTGCTTTATTCGATTCTACGTTATTATTTTAGTTTCGATTCTGACTTGAGCGTCGGAGTCCGTTCAATCGTCAACCCCCCGACAGTCCTTCAGATTCACGTGTTTTTTATCTTGTAGGTTGCCAGAGCCCCCGAACTCGAAGAACGATCAATTGTAGAGTTTTTGACTTCTACAGTTTGGGGCCCACCATGGGGCTCCGATCGATCGCTTCAAGATGATGAACAATAGTCGAAAGAATGCAACAACCGTCCATCAAGAAACCCGAAAAGACGGAATGATATCGACCCCTTCACCGGAAGGCGACGGTGACATAGCACGATTCTTGCGTTCAATCCAGCGCCAGTTGGACACCACCACGGTTGAACTCGTGGCGATCCATACAGAAAACTCAGCCTTGAAGGCTAGAATGGAAGTTATTTCACAGCCGAACTTTTTCCCAAACGGATCTCCTCGAATTCAACCATCCCCACTCTCACGAACTCGAATGTCCAACGAACTTCGAGGGCATGTACTTCTAAACTCATCCCATGAATTAACTAATCATTCCGCCGCAGGTACAAGCAAGGAACCTACACTCAAGGGCAAGGGAAAAGATGATTTCCCCTTAGGACCCCCACCTGGATTGAAGACTACGAGCCCGGTCCAGAATCCGAGGTCGAAAAGAAGATTCAGCGATTGGAGGATATATTGACTCGAATTCTTGGGGTTATCTCTTTTATCTGAAAAACTGCACTAACGACCTTTGCAGATTCCCCATTCACCGATGAGATCAGCCTCGTAGAGATGCCCCCAAAGTTTGCCTTTTCCAGCATGAAGTTATTCGATAGTGCATCCGACCCCGACGACCATGTCGCCCAGTATAAACAAAGGATGCTCACCACCACGATACCTCGGCATGCCAGGGAAACCAGCATGTGCAAAGGCTTTGGATTCAGCCTTGTTGGCCCAGCACTCTAATGGTTCACCAACCTTCCCAACTCGACGATCTCTTCATTCGCCCAGCTCAACGACCTCTTCGTCGAACAATTCGCCAGTAGCCGCAAGATTGAAAAATGTGCCGACGACCTCTACACAATCATACAAAGGTCAGAAGAGCCCCTACGAAGCTTTGTGGGAAGATTCAATAGAGAAAAAGTATCGATTCCCAACTGCAACGTCAATACCGCAATTTCAGCCTTTAGGAAGGGCCTTAAAAGAGACTCCTACCTCTACAAGGAATTGACCAAATACCCATGCAAGATGATGGAAGACGTGCTTGCCAAAGCATGGGCCCAAATTAAATGGGAGGAAGATGAAGCAAATTCATCCAAACCTCGTACCAGGAACGAACATCCAAGGAAAGAACAAATGAGCAACATGACAGAAAGATACAGAATGGATCTCTATCCGTGGAACCCCCGATTCGACTCGCAAAATAGACGAGCTCAAGAACTCCAGGTCGATAGAAGACTTCCCGAGTACAACCTCTGCATATCACCATCAGAGGCGGTTCTAGCCCTCAAAGGACTTGGATAGAATGTGAAATGCTCGCAAAAATAAAAGCACCAAACAACGAGAGTGACAGGAGCAAATACTATGAATTCCACAACGACCATGGCCACAAAATCGACATATGCATCACCCTCAGACTCGAAGTCGCAGAACTCTTAAAGTGAGGATACCTCACCGACCTTTTAACCCCCAAAGGGAAAGAGACCTAGTTGCGGAGAGAAAATCATAAAGAAGCACAACTGCCTGAACCCCCAAGGATCGATCGTACTTTGAACTGTATAACAGGAGGTTTAGAAGTGAGCGGGATCTCGCAGTCCTAGGCAAAGAGACATTGTCGGTCGATCAAATATAGCGGGAACATCCCCAAAGAAACAAAACAAGATGATCACTCTCAATTTCACCAACAGAGAAGCATTTGAACTCTCACACCCGCACCACGATGCACTAGTTATCTCTTTATTAATTTCCAACTGTTTGATTAAGCGCATTCTCATTGAAAATGGGAGCTCTCCTAATGTGATCTTCTTGGATACTTTGAAAGGAATGCAGGTAAAAGAAACCGAAATCATCAAAAGGTCAACCACCTTGATCGGCTTCAACAGAGAACACAAAGGCACGATGGGAGAAATCACACTTCCCACCTATATCGAGGGAATGAATATCTTCACCAAATTCCAAGTAATTGACGCTCCCTCAGCTTATAATGTCATAATGGGAAGACCTTGGACCCATGAACTCTAAGTGGTGCCGTCAATTAGAGTTGAAAGAAATTTCTTTAGAATGTTAAGGATTTGGGAAGAACTCAAAGGAGAAAGTATAGAGTAGAGATCAATGGAAGTCGGACATGAGGTTATACACTCCCTACCAACCATTCTCCAATATGGAGGAAAGAATTTTCAGAAGAATCGTTTGGATTACACATCCGGAGTGAGAGAAATATGACACGTTGAGATATTCATAGGCGACCTCCTATTTTTTTGAAAGAAAGTGGTAAATAGGGATGGAACGGTAGGATGTAAGTGAGTATGTAAATTCCAATGAAGTGGATGGCCTTAGCCAAATAAATATTGCGCTCTTCAAAATCAACAATTGACAAGCTTTAATTTTATTTTGAATAAGCTTATCGTTATTTATTTTTCCCTTGTTCTCAAAACTCTTCATGATTCATAATATTTTAGTTTTAGTGATTTCTTATCTTTTTTGCTATTAAAATCGACGATTGAGAAAAATCATGGCCAACCGATGCTATAACACATGAGCCGATAATAAGGAAACACAATTAGACAATGACATGGGACGAGACCCCATAATAGGCCAACTGTCATGCAAGAGTTAGCAAAGGCATGACATACCGTAGAATGTCCCTCCACCGAGGAATGGATGAAATGTCATGGTAAAACAGTTCAGACAGATCGCTCTACCTAAACTGAACGGGAACGAAGGACCACTTCACACCGAAGAGTGGAAATTTGAGCTCGACCGGATCTTCGAGCATCTTGACTGCATTAATGCAGAGAGGGTGTCTTGTGCTATATTCGGATTGATTGGGGATGTATAGAATTGGTGGTAGAACATGGCATGAGTAATAGTCGTGATGGATAAAGATTATTTAATTTTTAATGTTTACCTTTGGTAGAGTTAATTTTATTTTTTGGTCCCATTAAAATGAAATTAACTCTCTATAGGGTTAAAACATGAGACGTCCCAAAATAAAAATATCTCATTTATTCACTAAAAGATTTTAATACAGCGGAAGTACTATTTAAAATAAAAAAAATATTAATTAATCTTGACCATCACTCCGTCTCCACATCACCACCTGAGTCTCATAAACCTGAAAAAAAATAATAGCTTTGGGTTGAGTGCTATTAACTCAGTGGGGTTACTGCATTTATCCAGATTATACACAATATGAACAATAAATACATAACATAGAGTATCATTTTCCTGCAGCCCGTGGGCCGAACATGCAACCCGTAGGTTGAGTAACTTTTCCTGCAGCCCGTCGACCGTACATATAATTTCCACATATAAATTGCATAAAATGCATAATAAGGATAAACGAATATTTTGCTCATATATTATCCAAGAGAATACCCCACCTTTACTTGAACTTGAAAGTATTAAATATATCTACGCGCGCCTAATAATATGTATGCGTGTGTGTGTGGTCATTAAAAAGCTAGTGAAAGAAAATCATAAAATGAGTTCATGACTTTCGAAAACTAGAGAAAAACAAAGAATTGAATTTGCTTTAAATGTTTTTGGTGTAGTTTGGAGAATGAAAATGCTCCTATTTATATTAGATCTTTGGTGTATGAAAAATGGAAGTAACACAATTGTAGAGGATTGATTTGAATCAAATTCCAAATTTTATGAAATGGATTGATGATTGATGATGGAAAATTGATATGATTTTATGAATATTAATAACTTGCTTAAACAAATATATTCTTTTGGAAAAATAGTAACGACCAGTTAAAAATAATTTTTCGGGTCGTTACAGACTATACCACTTAAAGAAAATTTCGTCCTCAAAATTTCAAAATCTTATCTTCGCAAACCTTAAAGAGCAAAACACTTCATTTTTTTTTCGAAATCTTATCTTCGAAAACCTGAAGAAAAATTAAAAACACTTTTAGAAATTCCGAATTTTTATCTTCGTAAACCTGAAAATAATAAAACACCTTCAAATCGTTATTTCGAAAGATGTGAGTAGAAAGTCACTAACATGAGAAATAAACTTTAAACCTCTTTTACCTTTATTCGGCGCGATGCGACAGACGAGTGATGGCATTTTTTTTTTAATAAATTATTTTTTTAGCAAGTCTACAAAAACGTAGACCCGCTCTGATACCAACTGAGACGTCCCAAAATAAAAATATCTCATTTATTCACTAAAAGATTTTAATACAGCGGAAGTACTATTTAAAATAAAAAAATATTAATTAATCTTGACCATCACTCGGTCTCCACATCACCGCCCGAGTCTCATAAACCTGAAAAAAAATAATAGCTTTGGGTTGAGTGCTATTAACTCAGTGGGGTTACTGCATTTATCCAGATTATACACAATATGAACAATAAATACATAGCATAGAGTATCATTTTCCTGCAGCCCGTGGGCCGAACATGCAACCCGTAGGTTGAGTAACTTTTCCTGCAGCCCGTCGGCCGTACATATAATTTCCACATATAAACTGCATAAAATGCATAATAAGGATAAACGAATATTTTGCTCATATATTCTCCGAGAGAATACCCCACCTTTACTTGAACTTGAAAGTATTAAATATATCTACGCGCGCTTAATAATATGTATGTGTGTGTGTGTGGTCATTAAAAAGCTAGTGAAAGAAAATCATAAAATGAGTTCATGGCTTTCGAAAACTAGAGAAAAATAAAGAATTGAATTTGCTTTAAATGCTTTTGGTGTGGTTTGGAGGATGAAAATGCTCCTATTTATATTAGATCTTTGGTGTATGAAAAATGGAAGTAACACAATTGTAGAGGATTGATTTGAATCAAATCCCAAATTTTATGAAATGGATTGATGATTGATGATGGAAAATTGATATGATTTTATGAATATTAATAACTTGCTTAAACGAATATACTCTTTTGGAAAAATAGTAACGACCAGTTAAAAATAATTTTTCGGGTCGTTACAAAACACTTTTAACATCAATCATTATTTTTTTAGTCTCAAAAGAATTTTTCTCGATATTTTTGGTACCAAATGATATGATTCGATATTTTTGGTTCCAAAACTAACTGGATACTTAACGGTCGTTAAGTTTTGAGACTAAAACTGTCAAAACATATTATTTAGGACAAAAAAATGTCAAAAAGATTTAAATTCAGGACAAAAAAATGTTAGGATCGAAACAAAATGTACATATCAATTTTTTTTAGTTTATTTTTCATTTTTCTTTGATTTCAATTTCTAATTCTTTAGTTTAATTTTATACTTGTTATTTAGGGTCATCATACCCAATTACAATTTATTATTATTATTTAGCATTTAATTTTCAAATAATCAATTAATTTTTTTTTGTTTTCTTTATTTTTAATTTTTCAAAATATACCAAATAAAATATTTAAAAATAAAGATTAATGGGTATTTTAGTAATGGTGGCTAAAAAATTTGTTTGATTATAATAACATGTGTTTAATCTAAATTAAATTACTTAAGTTTGATGATAATAAGTATTAATTGCCTTAAAATATACAAATTTTGGGGTATTTTTAATTTTTCACACATCTCCTATCCCAACATTTTTAGTGAAATTGTCTAATACATTTCTCTATTGCACTATAATATTTTTTCTTCAATTTCAATTTTTCAGTGCTTTAGTTTAGTTTTTAGTTGTTACATTAGAGTTCATCCTACCCAAATTATGATTTGTTATAATTTTTTAGCATTTAATATTAGTTTTTAATTATTAATTGATGATTTGAAAAATTAATTTATCCACACTACTAAAATTCCCTTAATTTTTATTTTTAAATATTATATTTGGTATATTTTGAAAAATTAATTGATTATGTGAAAAATAAATAATAAAATATTATAATGAATCATTAATTGGATATGATGAATCCTGATAACATGTATAAAATATAATAATTACAAGAAATTGAAATCAAAGAAAAAATTAAAATATACATTTTTGGGTCCAATCGTAAGTTCTTATGTTTCAAAATAAATTTCGCGACGTTTTTTATCCCAAATGATATATGTTTTGACATTTTTAGTACCAAAATATAACGGCCTTTAAGTGCCCGGCTGGTTAGTTTTGAGACTAAAAACGCCGAACACATATCATTTGGGACTAAAAATATCGGAAAAAATCTATTGGGACAAAAAATAATAATAATTGGGACTGTAACACAAATTTTTGTATTTAATTTAGTAAAACACAAAAATAGTGTACAATTCAGATGATTTTTGGATCAAAATATATTTATACGAATCCAATCTCTATTTTTCTTCTGATTATTCTCTTCAAAATTTGATTTTCAAAAGGTCTTTGAAATCTTCAGAGTAAATTTGTCTCTTTGATTTTTTCGAACTTGTTGTTTGAACTTGGCCTTTGAAGTTTTTGGGAAGATTTGTAATCTCGATCTTCTTTGACTTGGTAACGTTAATCCAGAGGGTTGTCGCCTTGTTTCCGAATCAAACGTTGAATTCGGGATGAATTTGGTGAAGAACGCCTTTGACTGCCTTTGCTTATGGATCAAATGCCGACTTTAGGATGAATTTGGTAAATAACGCCTTTGAATGCCGCAAGAGCGCTTTGAATATTTGAGATAATTTCACTTATGGAATTTCTCCTCAAATTCTTGAAATCTTCAAATGATTTCTGGTCTGTTTTTCAACTGATATGGAGACCTCTATTTATAGTTGTAGGTAGGAGTATCTAGGGCTGACGTGGCGCGATCTCATTGGCTCTTGAACACTGATATATATATATATATATATATATAGGGAAATGATCAAATGAGAACCCTTCCCCCAGGTAGGAACTGGGAACCAATCCTAGCCCTTGTTTAATAATTCTTCCCTTTTGTTCTGAGGCTAAAATGAGAACCGCATTAGGCTAAAATGATCAAAGTAGGAGGCTAAAATTGATGTGACATTTTCCATTATGATTCACCGTTCCCAATTAGAGTTTATTACGTTCTGATTAGGGCTCATCTGATCCCAACTAGTAATTATGAGATTCCCATTAGGGTTCACTGTCCCAAATAGGGTGTATTGCATTTCATTCCAATGAAATCATCATTCCATTTTTGTTTATCAACACATGCTAAAATGAGAAATGCACGAGGCTAAAATGAGCGAAGTAGGAGGCTAAAATTGAATCTGGGCAATTTTTTCCGATTTTGCCCTTAATGAAACGCGTGAATTGAAGATTTTCATTTTAATTATAAAATTGTCACCGAAAATCTGGATTAATCTGGATCGTTCAGATTTTGGAATTGAGGAATGAGATTGGTTCCCAGTTCCCACCTGGTGACTGGTTCTCACCAGATCTCATTCATATATATATATATATATATATATATATATATATCTTTACAAATATATTTACTTGTTACCAAAGACTCTTGATGTTTATCATATAATAATATTTTTATTATTTAAATATTTTATCTAATTTTGGATTTCATAAGATTCTATAAGATTTCAAAACTAAATAAATATATAAAAAATTAATAAAAATATTATATATAATATTGTTAATTTTCGCCTTCTACGGAGACTAAAAGTATTTTGACCCTATTCTAGTGGAACAAAAATGAAATTTACTCACCTTTGGTGTATTAAACTTTTTTTTAAAACTCTATAAGTATTATTTCCGTCTTTTATTGTCTAAATAAAATTATGAATTTTTGAGATGTCTCAATCAAAATCAAAAGGAGTTTTATGATAAAATTTGAAGCAAAATTTTTGTGCACAACGGTTGTATATAAGATCGGACGCATACTTTTCTAAATTATAAGTGATATTTTTTAATTAAAAAAAATATAGTAATAATTACAAAAATGTCACCACCCTTTTTTATCAATACTTTTCAGTAAAATAAACATGATACTTTTCAATATTGAAAGTGATACTTTTCGTCTGATATAAAATACAACCGGTGTGCACAAGACCAGCAAAAAAGTAAAAAAAAATTGATGCAGTTAGACATAAAACAAAATAAATTTTATGGTACTCCTTCCGGTTTTTTTTTTATATTATTTTATTGATATTTTAAAGTTTTTAACTTGTTTCAAAATATTTGATGTTGTCTTAACATATCAAAATTCTATAAAATATCCTAGATCTAACTTACAGCAAATAGATCAAGTAAAGAAAATTGTAATAGATGTGGAAAAAAAGAGGTATATTTATCACAATAATTTAAATCTTAATTTTGTGAAAAAAATCTAAAATATGAATTAAAAAGGGATTGGGGGGGGGGGGTATCTCTTAAAATTACACTTTTTTGCGCGGTGAAGAAATGAAGAATTCCCCTCCAATTAGGTAGATTAGATAAGCATTATGAAATTATTTGAACTACATTCCAGAAATAATCCTCCGAATCCCCTTCAAAGCCCTTTCAGCCCAGTATCCCACATACCATCACCAAAGGGCCTCGACGTAATTTCACACAAAATCCGGCCCCATTTTCTCCAACTATCAATCAGTTCACATTTCTCATTGTCTTTGCAACACCAGCACACCTTTTACTATTTTACGCCACTCGAATCAGGAATCAACCAAACCCAAAAACTCCCTCTCTCTAGCCTCCAATGTCTTCCTCTCTAGCCCTAACCGCCTTCAGTTTCAAGCCGTCGCTATCTTTCTCACCGCCGCCTCTGCGATCCGGCCGGCGGATGATGGCTGGGGTTAGATCGGAGATGAAAGTGTACAAAGGAACGCACATGAGGGAGCAGCGGCTGACGGAGATGATCGAGCAGAAGGTGGCGGAGGCGAAGCAAGTCTGCGGCGAGGACGAGACTTCCGACGAGTGCAAGGTGGCGTGGGACGAAGTGGAGGAGGTGAGTCAGGCGAAGGCCGATCTCCGCCTCAAAATTCATCAGTTGCAGAAGGATCCACTCGAACACTTCTGCCAGGAGAATCCGGAAACCGATGAGTGTCGTGTTTATGAAGATTGATGATCGTAGATCCGTCGGTGTTCGCGCTCTCGAATGCTCCGCGTGATTTCTTCATCTACCACCTGTAAAATCATATTTGGTATTTTTTTTAGATTCAATTTCAAACTTCTGTTGTAAATTTATCAGCTTATGATTTTAATTGTGTGCAATCTTGTTTTAGTGTGACGGAAATATTAAATTAAATCAGTCTTTAATTTGTGCGCCATTTACTCGTCAGTTATAAAATTTCATCTAAGAAATTATGAGAGGAAATGGAGTGGGGATCAAGAACAAATCATTATGCAGAAGTTGATGATGTTACCCAATTGTGACAATTACATTTTGATAACAAACATAATATTCCACTTGTCTTCTAGGGCCTACAACATGCCATCTAACCACAATTTTAAGCAGTATTGTAACGTAATGTAATAGTTATGAGTAGCAGAATATATATAGGTTAATTATAAGATTGTAAAAAACAAAGATGTAGGAAACTTGATGAATATTTTTCATTTGATCTGGGAAATAAAATTTTGAACATCTTAAAGGCTTAAAAAAGCCTTATGGATTTTCTGAATCTCTGAAACTCGATATATCTGATCTAGTTTTTCGAATAAAACAAGCATAAAAGGAAATACTTAAAAGAACACAACAAAACAGTTTTTGTGTTTTTTTTTGTCCTTTTCTCTAAAACTTATATTTAAAAAGTTGATTAAAAAATAATAAGATATTTCGGCTTACGAATTAATACTAAACTCCATAAACAATTAAGCATCATATATTCATCGAACGTGGCGGTATGAAAGCCGTTTCCCACAAGTATATTCTAGAAGGACTAAAAAACTAGCAAAAAATCGAAAGCAAAAATAAAGAAAGGAAAAAGGCAAAAAGGAAACGAAACTAGTGGCTGAGGAGAAATAACTATTAAGACCAAATTAAGATGCCGTTCAACGGTTAACCGCTGCAAATTTTGTCGACGCAGCCATGGCTCTGCTCCGCCCTCCGCTTCCGCTCCTCCGGTGCGAAGGCGCGGCTCGAACTCTTCCTTGCTTCTCTTACGTTACCAATTCGTTTTCCCGCTTCAAAGCTTCATGGCAAGAGGTAGCCACACATTATACATATAAAGGTTTGTGTAATTAGGTTCTCTCTCTCAAGTAAGCTGGCGTTTATGTGAAGGTTGCCGGAGTTGTGGTGTTCTCTGCGATTCCTTTCACGGCGGTGAAAGCGATTGCCAACAGTCCAGTCGGGGAGGAGCTCCAGAGGCGAATGGAGGAGAAGAAGAAGCTTTACAAAGACAAGTCTTCAAAGTTGAAGGCTCTCTCAAACAAGGCAAGAATAGAGAGGTATTATTATTGGATTTTATATTGAATTCAGTTTAAGTGAACATTGTGATTGATAGAGTTTTCATTCTTTCCTTTTAATTTCCAGCATGTGGTACGGGGAGGATCGCCCTCGGTGGCTTGGTCCAATTGCATATGAGTACCCGGACTATCTGACCGGCGAGCTGCCCGGGGATTATGGCTTTGATATTGCAGGTTTGAGCCAGGACCCCAAGGCATTGCAGAGATATTTTAAGTGAGTAAAAATCACCTCATATACATCATGAATAGCTAGATTAAATTTTTACGACTGTTTCTTCTATATATGAAATGGAATTTGTCAATTGTCAAATGTGTAGTTTCGAAGTTGTGCATGCGAGGTGGGCTATGCTTGCTGCACTTGGTGCTTTGATTCCAGAGATATTAGATCTGATAGGAGCCTTTCATTTTGTGGAACCTATTTGGTGGCGAGTAGGCTACTCAAAGCTCAAGGTTAGTTAGTTCGATGTTATGAAGATGGATTAGTTTCTCAAACAAGTTCTTGATTAGATCTTGGAGAACCAACTCCTCTTCGCTCTCTGCATCCATTGGATTATTATTTGTAGCCTGTAGGTTATAATTAATTTGAATTTCAAAGTAGTTGGATTACTTTTTTGAGGTACAGTAAATTAATCAGAACTATTGGAGCCACATAAGCTCTACTAAATACAGTATTCTCAGGTAACATGTAAAGATATATATTCCTCTTCTTAATTATCTGGTTTGAATGGTTGGGCAGGGTGATACACTAGACTACCTCGGCATTCCCGGCCTCCATGTAGCTGGAAGTCAAGGAGTCCTTATCATAGCCATCTGCCAAGCCCTTCTCATGGTACTCTTACTATCCATCCCTATGCAACCTGCATTTTCCATTCATTGGAGATTATGATTAGCTTTGTGATTCTAATGAATGAGGCTGCAGGTTGGCCCAGAGTATGCGCGATACTGTGGCATTGAGGCCCTCGAGCCTTTAGGCATATATTTGCCCGGGGACATCAATTATCCGGGAGGCTTGCTCTTCGATCCCTTAAATCTCTCCCAAGATCCCGTTTCATTCGAGGAACTAAAGATCAAGGAGATCAAAAATGGGCGCCTAGCCATGGTTGCATGGTTAGGCTTTTATGCTCAAGCAGCTCTAACTGGAAAAGGCCCCATACACAACCTTCTTGACCACATCTCTGATCCATTCCACAATAATTTGCTTTCAGCTTTGAAACTTCTCTAAATTTTGTACATGATTTGTACCCTGTACATTCTGTAATGATCCACTTTCAATTTCCTTACCTGAATGTCTCGTTAATTCAAATAATTGAACTTATAGGATGCTCCATGCTAGTAATGGTAGTGTTTTAACTGCAATAAATAAAATACAGTGCATTCCAATAAAACAGCCATTGGATCAAAATTCCAATGTCGAACGGTTGAGTTGGTACGCCAGAATACCAAGTATAAATGCATATCTCATTTATAAAATGAAGTGCTAAACCTAATTGGAGATGCTGCAAGTTACTATCATATGTGAGTTTTGATCTAACTATATATATACTTTTGGTTAAAACCTTGATAGGTCCGGGATTTTTTTGGCATATTGTAAGAGTGATGAAAGTAAGTTACTAAGTTGGCATATGAATTGATGAGGGAATGACAACAAAGATGAAGAGCAAAACAATTGAAATAAGCATGTGTTACTCAATCACAAAATTTGCAACAGCATACATAACAACAGAATTTGGTAGATGATGTAAATGAAGTAATCCCTCGACACCATACATAAAGATCTTTGAAGTAATGCCAAATAATCTAAGAAATTCAATTCCACACAAATTTTGATAATACTCCAATGGTGGGGTCGTTCTTCCGCAGAAAAAAGTTAAACTTTGATGGCGTATTTTCGCAAGGGGAAATACATTTCTTTCTTCTTCTGCTTTTCCGTCTTCAAAGAAGCCTGAAGAAAGGGACGAAACAAATTCATACATTTATAAATTTTTGCGCAATTTCATGATACACTAAGGCCTTGTAACATCATCTGAAAAATCATGCAAATTTTGTAGCAATAATGGTTAAATTAAACCACTCCTTCCCTAAACTCATTGGATGGAAACATACCTATCTAAAATGAAATAAGGAAGCTGATTATGCAACTTAACATTATAAACTAGAATATCACCCCATGAAGATCTAACCACGAATAATTTATCTGCTTAATTCCCCAGTTTTTAATCAATCAATGATACAAAAAATAAATACGCCGTATACTGTAAAATTAACTGAATTAATCAATAAGAACACGATTAATGATCTAAAAAATAAAAGGAAATTGAAGTAATAATACCTGGTGCTTTGTGAGGCGGCGGCGGATGGCGCGCGTCTTCTTGGGGCGGAGATCGAGTGGCAAATACTTCTTGTTTTTGTAGGCTTCGCGCAGAGCTGACTTCTGCTTCTGAGAAATGACGGTGAGCACCTGCGCGATCGACAACCTCACCACCTTGATTTTGGAGAGCTTGTTGGGAGCGCCGCCGGTGACTTTTGCCACCCGCAGCAACGCAAGCTCCGCCTTCAGATCCTTCAGCTGCCCCAGCAGCTCCGCCTTGTTCTTCTGCCTGAGCTCGTGCACCTTGATCCGAGCTGCAAAAACATATCGATCGATCAACGCATGATAATTCTACAAATCAAATTAACTAATCATTTTTTCTTCAAAATTGAAGCTAATTACCCATTTCGTTCTCTGTTTCGGCAGGAAAGATGCGGCGGAAGGGATGTGCGAAGTGGAGTTCAGGAATTTCAAACCCTAATTATATTATGCACCTATTTGGGCTAGAAAGCCCAGACTCACATTTATAGAAATACTTTCGGCCCACTATATTCCTCCTCCAAAGCCCAAAGTCATTTTTGCATCCATATTTCTCTATAGTTAAAATTTATGTATTGTCCAAATCTCGTAGCAAAAAACTTGTGTTAGATCGTGTAACGTGTTGAAATTTATTAAACGTATTAAGATTTGGATTCCCATATTCAATTGCATATTTTATATTTTGATAGTATTTGAATTTGAATATCTATCCATCTAATGTCAAACGATTAGGCACAAAACTTAATACTTATTAAGATGAATAATAATAAAACATTTAATTTTTTTTATTTTATTTTTTCACACACTTACATTTCATATTTATATAATAACTTCTTTTTTTTTGGGAAAATTGGAAACTATGATTTATTTGGTCTAGTTATCATACAGCTAATACTATGTTAACCTCATTGACTATTATTTTCACTAACTACTAATGAAATATTACTTAATATATTTTAATAAAATAATAAATATACGAGCCGACTATACAATTGAACGTAAATTAATAAAAATAAATAAATAACTAAACAGTTTCTCAAAACCTTCGTTGCAAAATAGCTATGCGCTAGTCAGGCGGTCGAGGGGGCTAGCGTCTAGGCGGAATCTAAGTGATTTTTAATTTTTAATTAATTTATTTATTTTTGACCTATCAATTTTGTAATTTTCATGTATAGGTTCATAAAATATAACATTTCAAACAAATCATTCAAAGTTAAAATTATCCAAAAGTCGAAATAAATGAACATTCAGAGTTAAAATCATCCCAAAGTATAAAGAAAAAATATTAAAAGTTCAAATCATCCAAAATTCAAAAAACAATGACATTCAAAATTCAAACATTGAAATCTTCCAATCCACAATCTCCATCCGGCTCATATTCATTTTTATTTTGCATCTTTTCAGATTTCTTCTTTTTGTAATGTGTATTAGGTTTTATCATCTATTCACTTAGAAGTTAGAATTAAGGCATTAGTTAATTGTTGGAAAATGAAAAAAACAACTAGGTGCTGCCTAGCGCTTAACACACTCCGTCTATTGAAAATCGAAAAGGTAAAAGACTACCTAGTGCCTAGGAGGCTGACTTTTACAACAATGCTCAAAATAATTACGTACTAGTGTCCTGTTCATATAAGTTTGATTTGATTTTTCACTAGGATTAAAAAAATTATTGAAAAAATAATTAAATGAGTAAACTTCCTAGTCTGCTCATATTAATTTCTTTAAAAATGAAATAGTGTTTAATGTAAAATGTTAAATAAAGGATATATATTAGTAAATAAGTTGAGTGTATATAGAATAGGAGGTAGGGAGTTAAAAAAAAAAGGTCCTAATAAGTAATAAGTAACAAATATATTATTCTTCTTTTTTCCCATTGGATTTCTTTACCCTATCTTTGCATCTCTCTCTCTCGTTTTTTTGCTTGTAGATAAACTGATTTTATAGGGTCACATTTTAGAATTTTACATTTTCAAGCAACCTTTCTTTTTTTTTTAAAAAAGTCCTTTCTTTTTTACGCTTTTTTTTTTCACATGAAAAGGCATTACTCTTTCTAGGAAAGTCTATACTAATTTTATAAGGTTTTCAGCCCTATTGTTCTACTCTTATAGCCTATAGGTCTTTTGAACAACTATTAATTAAGATAAACGATTCAACTTTATCAAATAATTAAAGTAATATGTATTAATTGCATTTAAGATTATTTATTGAAAGATAGTGCAGAGTAATTATACTTAATTTAGTCTATTCTATTGTAAATGTGTTTCTTTATTTGTATTTTGTTTTGAATTATTTTAAGAGCGCAAAAGAAACGATAAGCACGCACTTCAGTAGCATTTACTTATTTCGTGGACTTTATTTTATTTTGTCTACTTGGTGCTGAATAAACTATAATTTTATTTCAAAGTTGTCTGTATTTATTTCCTTTACTGAACTTTTACTCCATCCATCCCATTTATATAGTCCCTATTACTATTTTAAGGTGTTCCGATTATATAGTCTTATAATTATAAATAGTATTAATTATCATGGTAATATACAAATATACTCTTGGTATGTATTGGGAATTAAAACTCAACCACTTAAATTTTTTAGAGTCATTAATTTTAAGTGAGGGTAATAATGGAAGTTATGCTTTAATATCTTGTTTTCATAAATATTTTTAATGTACGTGTGAGGATAAAATGGACTATATAAATGGGACGGAGGGAGTATTATTAAACGAATAAAAAGTCTTTTTTAAATCCCCTAACTCTTGATTTATCTCATTTAATCATTAATTTGAGTTATATTTGATTAATATATATTCCCTCTGTCCCAATTATACAATCTCTATTACTATTTTAGGGTGCCCCACTTATATAGTCCAATTAATATAATTAATATTATTTTTATAGAAATATACAAATACACCCTTGTTAGATTTTGGAAATTAAAATGTTAATCATTTAAGTTTTTTAAAGTTATAAATCTTAAATATTGATAATGAAGAGAACACAGCTGCAGCAACTTGGTTCACACGCAGGGATCGGTTTTATTTTCCCATGCATGCGGCTGCATGCATATTATTTGAGGATCTCTTGTCCACGTGTCCAAGCATGAGAGCATGGACCGCCACTTCAGCTCATACATAGCCGTCGATTACTGAGTGACATGGATCCACATTCTTAGCCGTAGATCAGTAGATTGTGTAGCAAGTGTTTGCAACTTTGTATAAATAGAATATGCACACTTCATTTCTAGTTGTAATTTTTCGATAATTGAATAAGATCTCAAGATATTTTTCTGCATGAAATCGTTCTAGGTTTTATCATGGTATCCAGAGCTACATTTTAGCTTCTTCTTCGAATTATTTTTCGATCTTCGAATCTCTTCTGCTTAATTTCATTCTGCGATTGATTTCTACCGATCGATTCTTCAAATGACAAACGAAAACACACAATTTTTGTGGAGGCAAGCTCGTGATGAAGAGCTCGGCTTCATGGGGAATAATCCTCTTGAACGAGGGGAGCAAAGTGGCATGGGTAATCTGCGCCGAAATCCTGCCACTTCTGAGGTGGATTCGACTCCACATATCAATATCAACAATAATTGCGATCAATATGGAGGATTACAAGTAGGCTATATGAAGGTGGAGAGCGCGAATAACTGATCTCTAGCTAACGATGAGCTTTATCTTGCTCCTAGCGAGCACCCTGGTATGTCACTTACTGTGGATCTCTTTGATGGTCATAATTTTCATAGTTGGAGTAGGGCAATTCGGAGAGGTTTATTGTCTAGGAATAAATTTGGAATTATTGATGGAACTTTGCCCCTGGACCTAGGAAGGAATCTGTAGACTATATGCAATGGTTACGTGTTGACTACATTGTGTTTAATTGGATTTGTAACTCAATGATAAAAGAAGTAGCAAGAGGTTTTAATAATCTGGAAACATCGCACGACTCTGGGAGGAGTTGCAGAGGCGATTTGCCAAAAGAAATGGCCCTCGCATATACAAGCTTAGAAGAGTGATAGCTACTTATAGTCAGAATGGCCAAACTGTTATGCTTTATTTTAATAACTTGACAGCTCTATGGGATGATCTAGCACTCATCAAAAACTCTAGGACTTGTGTTTGTGCTGCGCAAGAAGATATCAAGGCAGACCTTGAAGAGGAACACCTCATGCAATTCTTAATGGGGTTAGATAACTATTATGAGACCATACGACAACAAATACTCATCCTTAACCGTTTACCTAATCTCAGTCAAGCCTACTCCATGTTTCTACAAGTTGAGGAGCAAATAAAGGTTACAAATCAGCTGACAGAATCTGTGGAGCATAATGCCCTATATAGTGCACAAAAGGGCAGCTTTAAGGGGGAATTTTCAAAAGGAGGCTTAACAAGGAAGAGAAAAGTAAGCTCATGTGTGAGCACTGTGGGGGTACAGGGCATGTGAAGGCAGACTGTTTTGATCTCATTGGCATTCCAGAATGGTACAAGAAGTTTAAGTCTGAGAAAGGCAAAGGAAAGACACATTGTACCATGCAACAAGAAGATGATAGTTATGGCTCAGAAGGTCATGTTACTAAGTCAGTAAGAGGAGGAGATCTCTCAAAGGAAGCACTTATTGAAGTTAGTCAGTTGATACAATCTGAATTGGCCAAGCACTTGTCACATCTTTATCAGAAAGGTGGAAAAGAAGTTACAGAAGAGGGGGTAACTTGGCAAATATGGCATAAGTTGATTTAGGATGTTCTCCTATAGATTTTAAAGGGCACTATGCTTTTGGAACCTCAGCTAGAGTTGAAAATGCAGATTGGATTATTGACTCAAGGGCTAGCCATCACATGTGTCATTATATTGGATTACTCACATGTATGAAACGATTGAGACTCCCTCTGCAGATCTTTATACCAGATGGCAGTAGCATTTGGGTGTATTTAGCTCGGACAGCTAGGATCAACAAGTATCTGACATTGCAAAATGTGTTATTTGCACCACAATTTACCCACAACCTACTCTTTGTGGGTCAATTAACCAAAGACATGGATGGTAAATTGCAATTCTTAGCCACACATTGCCTAGTACAGAAAAAAGGAAGTGATAATGTGTTGGGAATATGCAAAATGAAAGGTTCACTTTATGTATTTCCTCAAGAAGACAATGGTTCTGGTATGGCACATGCAGTGTATATTGATTCAGACATAATGAGATTGCATACTGTTTTAGGGCATCCTTCTATACATACTTTGGAACGTCTTTTTGGGAGTAAGAAAAGATTGAGAGAATGAGAGATAGAAGCTCTGAAGGTATGCCAAGTGTGTCACCAAGCTAGGCAACAAAGGAATCCATTTCCACTATTGCACAGAAGGAGTGAAGAGTTGTTTGAGCTTGTCCACATGGATGTGTGGGGACTCTGTAACCAAGATAATATTACAGGAACATCATACTTTCTTATTATTGTAGAAGATCATAACCGAGCTACATGGACATTTCTCTTCTAGTCTAAAATTCAAGTATATTTTCTCATCAAGCATTTTATACAAATGGTGAGGACACAAAGTACAGTTGCTTTTGCAGGATTGTGGCATATTATACCAAAGATCTTGTCCTTATTCACCACGGAAAAATGGTGTGGTGGAAAGGAAACATAAACACCTCTTACAGGTTGCTAGAGCATTAATGTTCCACAGTAAGCTTCCTTCAAGTTTTTGGCCTTACTCTATACTTCATGCTACATGGATCATCAACAGATTACCTTTTTCTGTTATAGGGTGGACCTCTTCCTATGAGATTCTATTTGGAAAGGCACCATAGTTAGACAAGTTACAGCCTCTTGGGTGTCTTGTGTACATGGGAAATACTATTCCCTCCAAGACCAAATTTGATGCAAAAAGTACTCAGTGTGTATTTCTGGGCTTTTTTCCTCACAACAAAGGTTATATACTCTATGATCCGGTGAGTCTCAAAATATGTATTAGTAGAGATGTTTGTTTTATAGGAACACAATTTCCTTTGCAAAACTCACAATTACCTGAATTGCCTTTCCAAAGTTTTGAATCCCCTGCTCCTGAACCAGATTGCACAACTATTCATATTCCTTCACATATCTCTACTACTCAAACTACACCTACCACAGATACAATAATGCATTTATGTCCTTCTACTGATGTTGATACAATTAATCATGATCCTTCACCCACAACAGTTGCACATTTGCTAAGGAAAAGTACAAGAACTTGTCATCCTCCAGCATATTTGCAAGATTATATTTGTAATTCAGCAAACATGTTTGACATACCTGATCCTGCTCAGAATCTTACTCCATAGACTTTCCCATATTATATATCTCCTATCTTTACACCTAAACACACAACTTTTTTTATGAATATTTAGCCAATCAAGAAGCATATTAGTTACTCAGAGGCTTGTAAGTCTCCAGAGTGGATTGCAGCTATGGCCAAAGAATTAGCAGCATTAGAAGAAAATCAAACATAGAAGGTTGTTCCTCTTCCACCTGGGAAGACTACCATTGGTCCAAAGTGGGTCTACAAAGTGAAATTGCTCTTAGATGGGACCATAGACCGCTATAAAGCACGCTTGGTTGCTAAGGGATACAATCAATCTTTTGGAGTTGATTATCATGAGGTTTTCTCACCTGTTGCCAAAATGGTGACTGTGAGGCTTTTCTTTGCCTTGGCTACTCAGTTTTCATAGCATCTTCACCAAATAGATATAAATAATGCATTTTTGCATGGTTTTTTATATGATGAGATTTACATGGAATTGCCTCAGAGATATACAAAAGGAAAGAGAGGTGAAGTGTGCAAGATTATGAAAAGCTTATATGGGTTGAAGCAAGCTTCAAGGGAGTGGAATCATAAACTTGGTAAACATCTTAGCTCCATTAGGTTCATTCAATCAAACAATGATCATTGTTTCTATATTAGAGGTTCAGAAGCTTTATTTATTGCCCTATTAGTATATGTTGATGATATATTACTTCTTGGACCATCTCTTGAGCAAATATCCACTGTCAAGGAGTCTCTGCACTAGTCTTTCACCATTAAATACTTAGGGGAAGCTAAATTCTTTTTAGGGATGAAAATAGCTAGGTCTTCTTCAGGCACCTATCTTTGCCAAAGGAAATATATTCTTGATCTCCTAGAAACTACTGGACTCAGTGGAAGCAGGCCTGTTAATACTCCATTCCCTCCTGGGCTTACTCTTAAAAAGGCTGGAACCCCATTCTCTCCAAGTGATTTATATAAGCGGCTCATAGGGAAGCTTCTCTATCTAAATCTAACAAGACCAGACATCTCTTATGGGGTTCAACAACTAAGTCAATTCATTAACTCACCCACCACTGATCACTGGGAGGCTGCGTTGCATGTCCTTCGCTATCTCAAAGGGACTCCATCTCTTGGTTTACATTATACATCCTCAAACAATTTTCATCTGACCGCGCACTGCGACGCTGACTGGGGATCTTGCTGTGATACACGGTGATCCCTCACTGGATATTGTATTTCTCTTGGGCATTGCTTAGTTTCATGGAGGTGTAAAAAGCAAGATACCATCTCATTATCTACTGCAGAGGCTGAGTATCGTAGCCTCAGCTACACCACTCGTGAGCTATTATGGTTGACATATATGCTCACTAATTTCGCCGTGCCTTTCTCCTTGTCGTTTACCCTCTATTATGATAATCAAGCCGCCATTCAGATCACGCAAAGTCAAGTGTATCACGAGCGAACCAAACATCTTGATATCGATTGCCATTTTGTGCGATCTCAGTTTCAGCGAGGGTTTGTTGTTCCCTCTTATGTTCCCTCTGTCTCTCAACTAGCGGACTTGTTTACTAAATCACTACCTGGGCCACGTTTCAAACATCTTCTCTCCAGTCTCCACCTCGGTGATCTTCACCACGTCGGGATTGCGGGGGGCTGAAGAGAACACAACTGCAGCAACTTGGTTCATACGCAGGGATCAATTTTATTTTCCCATGCATGCGACTGCATGCATATTATTTGAGGATCTCTTGTCCACGTGTCCAAACATGAGAGCATGGACCACCACTTCAGCTCATACATAGCCGTCGATTACTGAGTGACATGGATCCACATTCTCAGCCTTAGATTAGTAGCTTGTGTAGCAAGTGTTTGCAACTTTGTATAAATAGAATAAGCACGCTTCATTTTCAGTTGTAATTTTTCAATAATTGAATAAGATCTCAAGATATTTTTCTGCATGAAATCGTTCTAGATTTTATCAGATAATATTGAAAGCTTGGTTCATATATCTTTTTTTCATAAGTATTTTTAATTAACGTGCGAGTATAAAACAAACTATATAATTAAAAAGAAGGGAGTATTCCAAAGAGGCAAAGAGCACATATTAGTACTATATTTAAGGTATCTATAACTAATCATAAAATAGCTCAAAAAAATAATTCATAAAATGTCTTTAATGAATTGAGCTAAAGATATTTAGGTAGAGAGATATATATCGTGAGTCCATTAAAAAACGTATGGCCGTTGAATATCGGGTTTTATCTATTTTATATTTTAAAATAAACCTTGAATAATAATTGTCCGATTTAGGGTATACATATGCATCAACAACAACAATGATATTTCTTAAATTAATATATGAACCTAGCTAGCTAGTGCGACAGTAGACAAATTATCATAAAAAATTAGAAATCTCCTAATCATATATTTTAAATAATCACAGAGCGTTGAATTGATCAGCTGTACCAACAAAAACGAAAAGTAATTAAATAACTAATTTATGATTTATTTATTAATTATTTATAGGATGGTCGACAAATAGGATGCTTAAACTAATTAATTAAGGCTGGTATATAATTAGACATACATTTTCAGATCCTACTACAAAAATAAACATATTGTAGGTTGTTGTTCAGACATTGTATTAATTGTGCCTCTCTCTCTTTATCATATGTCACCGGCCAAATAATTATTTTAAACTCTCAAGACATTAATTTAATTAATTAGCTTAATTAATTGACAATTTGAGTCATATTATTAATTGGAAATCGAGCGCTAATCAGCCGCTATAATCGGCATATCATGCACCCCAGCAAAACCCTTTATTTTGTTTTTAGTTAAAAATCAGTTTAATTATATATCTTTATCTTCTAGATTAATTAATTGACAAAAAACCTTGAGAGAGAGAGAGAGAGAGAGAGAGCATTATCTCCTCACCATCAAATTAAAGTGCATTTATGAAGAAAAATCTACACATTTAAATGAGAGAGAGAGAGAGAGAGAGAGAGAGAGAGAGAGAGAGAGAGAGAGAGCACTATCTTCTCACCATCAAAGTGCATTTATGAAGAAAAATCTACACATTTAAATTTTCACCACTAATACGTTTGTTAATTAATTTGATTGATGATGCTAAAACTTGGTGCATTCAAGAAATAAGACGTACAGCTATTCATTATGGCCTTGTTTATTTTGATATGGATAAGGGTTATTAATAAATTATCCTATGTTTACTTTGCATGATATGAAAATGGTGGATAATTCAAGGCCCGTGATAATGAGCATTGAGTGCTTATTTGTGTAATATGTATCCCCCTAAAGAGGTGGGATATGATTTATCCATCAATATATCCATTAAACTATCTATTCTTCAAATTGTGTATCCTCAAAGTAAACAAGCCCTAATGGTATTGATAATGCTAGGATCGATCGACATATTCTCGTTCGAATTAACACTTACAACTTATAATTATTTATACGTCATGAGACATAAATCACATATTGTAATTATTATCTAATTAAAGAAAGTACTACAATATAAGACGAGCTCGACTTCTTTTATGAGATTGAAACTTGTGAATTTGCAGGTGTCATACTACCATTCCACCAACTAGCTCACCCCAACAAAATGACAGTTATCTTACATATATACCCATTTTTATTGGCTTTTAATTTAAGTTCTTGTAATTTATTTGGCAATTGAATGTTGACCTTCTCCTCATGAAACTAAAATAGTTAATGGAATTCGAACTCAAAATCTAGTATACTCACTATATCGTTAGGTGACCGTACGTACGGTCCGTACCCTTATGGTAGTATGTCGATGTTCAAAATATGATTAGCGCGCTAGTAATTTGTATTAATTTTTTATACATATGTTTGTTCATTTTCATAACTATCCTCGATTTTATTACTTTATATATACATATATATATACATACACACACATATAAATATAATGCAATCCGTCTCTTTGCACTAAAGCATCAATTTTTCTCTATTCTCGATTGTTTATATTTAGAAAATGCATTTTTCTATCGAAATGTTTGTAACTTTCTTTTGTCGTGTAATTTAAGTTATATAGTGCATAAATTGAAATCACATCCCAAATTATACTACACATAGCTTAATTAATATATATTAAAACACTAGTAAAATTACTAATTACAGTTGATTTTTTTCATAGTTAAGCTTAATGAATTTTATATGTATTGGTTGATTCCTTTCAATGAAGGCTAAGTAATTTTTTATTTTTTATGTTGTTCTTTAATAGTATTTTATTTTCATAATAATCTCAAAGGCAATTTCTTCTTCCTCCGAGATAGGAAAAATTTCCAAACATAGTAAAATCGTAGTTTTTATTTTATATTAATTGAATTAAATTTGTTCCTAAAAAAAATCAAATAATTTTATTTCAATAATTATTATGAAATCTTGAATTTAATTTTAGATTTTTTATTATCCATTAAATGAAATTACATATATTATTATATGTTAGCAATTATAAAACAATAATTATAAAAAGAAATATTATGGAATATTCCTTTTAGTGTAAAATTATAGTGTGAACTGTTGGAGATGGAATGTACATTTTGCTGCATTTTAGTGATAGATATGATGTATTATATATAGTCTAGACTACTCGACATGGTCTTAAAACTGCAATTAATATTTTGATACTCCATCTTCTATATATTTATGACTATTAATATTCACTTTTTTTAGAAGGAAGACTATTTTTTATTTTGGAGTTTTGAAACGGAAGGAAGACTATCAATATACACTAATATATGTATGTAACTGAAGTATTATATTACAATGATAGTTTAAATATTAATGTGTTGACATTTTAAATGTAATAATATGGTTAAAATAATGATATAAATGAGCGCAATTTTGCACTGAATAGTGCTAATGCAATATATGAGAGCGTGCCACAAGATATATATATTGTAAATATCTCTAAATCTAGATTTTTTAGGTCCTACTATTTTTATGAGCCAATTAAAAAAAAAAAACTTCAATTAAAGACCGTTATGATTGGGAAGGTGTCTATTTTTATCACTCAACTCAAGTGACTACACTTCACACAAATCATTATTAAAAAAAAAAAGAGATTAATTAAATCGTAGGATATTTATAAAGAGAAACGTTTAGAAGTGGATTAATGTACAATTAAATGAAAAATTGGTAGCATTAGTAGTAGTAGCGGCAGATTGAATGAATTTGGAAGATATTTAGGAGGGAAGAAGTGGTGAAACATTTGCGAAGTTTGTTAGAAAAATGTGGCACGCGGCATACGTGGAAGCAGCACATGCTTGAGACGCAAGGCTACTTCTATGAAGCTGGCTGCTGACTCACCCCTCACATCACGTGATTGCTCCAACGTCATCGCTTTCATTGCTCAATTCCTCGAGCCAGCCACCCACCTCTCTCTCTCATCCCCCTCCCTCCACTATAAAACTCACCCCCCCACCGCCTCATTTCCCATTTCCACATTCTACATCTCTCTCTCTCTCTCTCTCTCTCTCAACACTCTCTTTCAGTCGTCTACGACACTAATTTTCACACCATATCATCTAAATGGGTGGCTGTCTTTCGTCTGGCTCCGATAATTCTCTCCATCAAAAACCCTGCGCCACGGTGATCTCCATCGCCGGAGAATTGCGCCGGTACCCTCTCCCCGTCACGGCCTCGCAGGTGATGCACTTCGAAGCTTCGTCGCCGGACTCCGTCTTCCTCTGCAATTCCGACCGCCTGTACTTCGACGATTACATTCCGCGTCTCAAGGCGGATGACGTGTTGGAGACCGACCAGATCTACTTCGTGCTGCCGATTTCCAGGCTTAAGCAACGCCTCGCCGCCTCCGACATGGCGGCGTTGGCCGTCAAGGCCAGCGTCGCGCTCAACGGATTCAATCCTCGGCGGAGCAGTAAGGCTCGGATTTCTCCTGTTTTGGTGGCGGAGGAAGATCCCCAGTCCGTTCATCAAATCAAAATCAATAGCAATTCATCATATATTGGAAGTAAAAACGCGAGGAAGGCATCGGCCGGTGTTTCGAGATCGAGTTCTGGGAAAAAGCTGCATAGAAATTCTTCTCGACGAGCGAAATTGGCCGTTCGATCCTTCAGGATTAGGCTTACCACAATTAACGAAGCGTCCGTGCTCGTTAATTGATTGATTATTATGATGAGAAAATTGAATTGGCGGTTGATTCATTTCCTTGGCGGAGAAATTCCGTCTGTAAATAATTGGAGTTATTTTTGGAAGATCCCGATCCCTATCTGGAATTCGATAGAGAATCGCAGGGATTTGGGGTGGGTTGATTAGTTTTATGCTACAGTGAGTCGGGGGAAAAATAATATATTGGTAGTATAATTCATGAAGTCGAACATCATCTACAAAAAAGGGGGTTCTGTTAGTTTTTTGAGTTCGATATTGAATTTGAGAATTTGAGTTCATTTGAAGAACAGAACAATATTAATATGTTGGTTTGTGTTTCTGGTTGTCCATTCGCGGGCATGGACAGAATCATTATGTATGTATAGATATATTTGCAGACAAAATCATCTGTCATTGTGTAATAATATTAATATATAATGTTCATATCATATGCGAACATCTTCCTCATTATCTTCTGTATTTATTCTACTAATTAATACACAGCTAATGTAACCATCATCGCAAGCTTAATATAGTTTAATGATATTTTTCGTAATCATAGCAAGGGTCGACGTCGATATGTGATGGAGTTTGATTTTCAATTCTTAAAAAAATAATCTTATTATTTCTTCAACCAATTTAAAAAATATTATCAAATAAGCATGGATGACAGAAATTTCGATCTCCAATGTTTGAAACAGTTATAAAAAAAGTCTCGAACTAATTAGAAAAGAAGAAAAAAAAAATATACCTCCTCCGTCTCACAATAAGTGTCAATCTCACACTTTAAATTTTGTTTCACAAAAATTATCATTTTATGCAATTGAGATAAAAATTTCATATTTTTTTCATATTTGTCCTTATTTAATGTATTCAAACAATCATATTTAACCCATTTAATGTATTCTCATAAGGGTGTATAATGTAATTTGATTATCTAATTAATATCTTTATTAATATGTGTGTATTAATTCAGAATGACACTTATTCAGAGACGGAGAGTATATATTATGGGCATTGGTGATAATATACAAATGCAAATGAAAGAAAAAACCGTTTGGGAAATGGAAAAATTGATTGATAGACATTACTTGTGTTAAAATAAGTCTATATGGGCGTCAACACGCATGGTTTTTTAAAGGAGAGTACATCTATATTATTTGAATTTATTAGTAATAGGAGCGAGTAAATTGGATTGGACTGTACATCAATTATTTCTTAATTTCACGCAGACACAAACATAAGATTTATTAAATTAAATTGCATGAGTAAGCGTACGTGTGTGTCAAACAAAATTGAAAAAAAATCTTAAATGTACGATACATTTAGTTAATTAATAATCCTAGCGCGGGCGGTGGAGCGTGCTTCAAACCTCCACTAATAACCAGTTGTAGTTCAGTCTTAAATTAACATTATTTTCGGTATTGGAGCGAAATAATAATAATAATAATAATAATAATAATAATAATAATAATAATAATAATAATAATAATAATAAAAAGAAATATATATGTATATTGAGTATGAAACTGTACATTGTTGGATGATACGTGAGTATGAAGAATACGAATTTGTACGTATTTCAATGATTTTGGAAATACTAATTAATAACATTAAATAAATATCTCATTGGCATTGATTTGTTGTAAATTGTAATTGAGGCCAAATATCTCAAACAATAGATATTTATATCGTGTGGGTATACTTTTAGGTACAATAATTCATTAAGCAAATATTCATATGATTTGTTTATCTATTTTGGGGAACAATTACTTAGTTTAGAGTTTAGACTAGTATTCTCTCATTTTGGTTTCCCTAATCCCTATTATAAGGTCTCATACATATTTGATACTATTTTTCAATTATTTAATTATCATGTACTCTTAATTATGTGGTCTAGATGATAAATTAACGTAACATATGTACTTACGTACTGTACGATCAAAAAAATGGTATGCCTCATAATTAAAATATAACACTGCGACCTAGAATTAAGGTCAATCGAAGACTTCACTTTCCTAAATAATTTCTACGTAATAAATTAAATTAAAAGATTAGATAATTGGATCGGAAATAATCATAATGGAAAATGACTATGCCAATAGATAAGATCAACTCCTTTTTTTGCTATACAATTTTCATATGGAATGGAATTAATAATAATAATAATGTGTTCATTTGAAATCCCCTATTCCATAAAGATGGTCGTAATCATGATTATCTCCACTACCCAGGTATTAATTACTTATTCCGAACTAATAATAAATTAAATAAATATAAACATTTTATATATCATTTTATTATTTTACCTATATAGAGAGAGGTCACAGGAAAATGTATCTTGTTACCCCCTACACGATTTATATGGGCACTTCTTTTAGGCAAAAAATCGCCTATTTAGCAGCAACAGCAAAGATTTTTATTATGGAAATAAAAATTAGGGAGTATAACATAGTGAATCATAATTAACATTTATGTATGACTAAGAATTAATTTTATAAAAAAAATTATACACTTTAATTATGGAATAATCAACCCTAAAAATTAATTATTGATTAAAATATGATAATTAAATTCTAAAAAATAACTATAAATTCTAATTGAGTGAAATAACCACAATTAATAATTATAAAATTAAACTAAATCACATTAAAGATAAAAAACTAGCGGTGACTGTTGACTATCATATAAACGGTGCCCACAATGAGTGCCTGTATATATAAATTGCGTAATTTAACAAGACTATATATATCTATGTGTGGACTGTGGAGTGGTTCCAAAGAGAACTAACCCTGGTGTGAGAACTAAGAATCAACCAGCGCCTTTTAATTTTAAGATTGGATGGTCTAGATTTGGTTAGAAAAAGGCTGACATAGCTATAAATAAAAGAAACATAAAAAAAACGAGGTGAAATCTTCGTAATTTTGTTAATATTAAGGTTAAATAAAAAAACGGATTTCTTGAGCGTGTGCTAACAGAGATTAAGGATGTCAATGGGTAGGATAGGGTAGGGTACGGGTATGCCTTCCCCATACCCTACCCTAATATAAAATGCCCTACACATACCCTACCCTATTACCCTATTTTTTATAACGGGTAGGGTACGGGTATTACCCTACGGGTAATCGGGTACCCGCGGATAAAACGAGTTATCCGTTTAGATTTATTTAATAATATTAATATATCACAATAAAAAATTTAAAAAATACGAAAAAAATTAATACACAAGTTCTTTTGTTATTTACTTATTTTACTTATTTTAGTTACTGATTTTTTAGAGAAAAAAAACTTATGTGCGATATAAAGGCTATTTCACATGATCTGCTGCATTAAATAAGTTCTTCAAATGCACTTTTGCCTCAAAAACAATCTGCTGCATTTCAAAAATTAAATGCCTATGAACAACAAATATGAGAAATATGATATGCAAGCTCGTCTGAAAAAATTGAAGAGAAAAGCTCATTTTGGAATGTATTGCAGAAGGTTTGGTATACTCTGTTTCATCAAATTATTAAAAATTAAAAGTAAAAATTTTATAAATAAATATATACATAGATATATATATATATATTTTTAATATGTTAGGGTAATCGGGTAGGGTAATTAGGTAAAACTTTAATCTCATACCCTATCCTTACCCTAACAAAAATTAGCGGGTACGGGCAGTACCCTACCCATTACCCGAATCTACGGGCAGTACCCTACCCTATAACCCGTTTACCCGCGGGTAAAATTGACATCCCTAACAGAGATAGAAGCATGTGCTAACAAAGATATTGACGATGCTAATATAAGCATTGATAATGTAATATTAACATTGATGATGCTAACGTTACGAGAATATTGTCATATGCATAGCGAAAAAATATCTAACGTTCAAAAAAATATTTAGCATTGTTTCATGATGAATTAGCAATTTTGTTTTATCTTGTTAGCATCAGAAAACTTCCAGAAACATATAAAACGTAGCCCATGAACAACGATATTGACATTATTTGATTTATATGTACATTCTGTATTATTAGCATTATTGTTCACCATTTTTAGCATTATCATAACTCATTTTATTATTATCATAACTAATATTGTTAACATTAGCAGAAAAAACTAGTCATGAACATTATAAATCAACCATGATCAATGTTGTTAGAATCATGTGGTTTTAGCATTATCATTCGGTAGTGTTATCATTATCATTGCTCATTTTAGCATTATCATAACTGATGTTAGCATTAGTAGAAAAACTTACCAGGAACATTATAAATAAACAATGAACATCGTTGTCAGAATTTTATTATATTAGCATTATCATTCAATAGTGTTAATATTATCATTGCTCCTGTTAGCATTAGAAAAATATGATACACATAAGGTGAAAGTAATAATAGACGTGAAATTATGGTTAACATTGACATATACAAACTTTAGCGGTCGAATTTTTAAATAGTAGCATTATCATAGCGCATCATTTATATACTGCTAAAATAGAGATCGATCAAAAGCATTCACTTTTATAAAAAAATTGGATTTAGCATATATTAATATTTCAATAGCATGCTATTGAAATATTAATGTTAATTGAGAACCATTACATCAATTCTAAAAAAAGTGACAATTTGTTCAAAAAATTAGAAATTTGATACATATAATAATTGTTTCATTCATCATCATCTTCTAGGTAAATTAATGTCTTCAACACTGATTATGATGTCTTTAGAACATGATCGGAAATAGAGGTTTGCTTTTGAAATATTCTTCTCTCTATAGACGTTTCGCAATCAGGTATATAAAATTCAGACAACCCAGAAAAAATCTCTATGATGATGCATGCTAAGACAAACTGCAAATTAAATAAAATAAAAAATTGAAATATAAAAATAACGGTAACGCTAAAACTAATCATAGTAATGTTAATATCTTATTTGATAATGCTAAAACTAATCATATTAATGCTAATAAATCGTTCATCATACCAATACTCTAATACAAGCTATTTTTATGATGTTGACATACTGTTTTTATAAAACTAATAACAACCTTTCTAATGCTTATGCGACATACTGTAATGCTAACAAATTCTCACAAACAACACATGAGTATAGTAATGCAAAAATACAATTTGCAGAAAATTAATAGACAAAAAACACAAATTCTAAACCTCTAACAATAATAGAAAGAGAGTGAGAGTAGAAGAAGAAGACACGCACACACAAAATGACAAAAGATCGGGAAAGATAGAGCTAAACTCACAAGAGAGAGCGATATATATATATATATATATATATATAGAGAGAGAGAGAGAGAGAGAGAGAGCAGACCGTGAAGTAAGACGAACAAATATTACTTTAAATTCAATCTAGGTGATATTTTTCTCCTCTTCATGAATTTGACTACTGCGATGCATGTTGAAATCAAAGAAATGGGAAAGAAGAAGCGACAAAGAGTGGGGATAGAGAAGGAGAGAGAGAGAGAAAAAAAAAACTATAGCATTTTAATTAGATTTACCAAATTACAAAATTACACCAGCCTCATTAAAATAACTATTAAATTACAAAAAAACCACCTTGTTTTGCTTTTGATCTGGACTACAAATTTTTTATGAAGGGATGATTGAGATCAGTTCCTAATTCTTATACAAAGACCTGGTTCTCATTTGATCCATTCTATATAGATAAAATGTTTAGATCTTAAATAGTTAAGAGTTAAACCCCCTATATATCATAGTAATTTTTTAATCATTATAATAATATTACAGGGTTCATATCGTGAATAGCATCATTATTTATTAACAGCGAGAGAAAGTTAATTATGTTTTGATCAAATTCGTGGTTCATGAATTCTCACTCATTGTACGTACGTGAGTTAATTGATTTTATTCGTATAGAAGTGCTACCGAAAAACTACGAACTACATTGAAATATAGTTTCTAAATATTGCAATTGACGACGGTATACAAACTGCAACATTGTTCAAATATAGTTTATAAGATTCAATAAAGGTTAAATAAACTTAAACATTGAATTCAATTTCTATACTTCTAATTGAAGAGTGGGCCGCAAGTAAAACAACGAAGATGACTAGTGAAAAGGACTGATATGGATTTACGTGGGTGATGACGTTCTTTATTTTATTTTATTTTTATATATCAAAGTCAATTGACGATGATTTATGTTTCTCCGGTCCAATTCAATTGGGTCGCATTCACAAAGATTGAAAAGTAGCCTTATTAGAATTTTCAATTTGTGTGTGTACTCAAAAAAAAAAAAAGAATTTTCAATTTGTGTGTACCGTAAGTCCGTAATTAAAAATAAATTCAAATATTTGAATTTTGGTTTGAGTCTATAATTAATAAATATGTAACTTATTTTATCAGAAATATATAAATATTAATCAACTGCATGTAGTAGTAGTAATTCTCTTCTTTTATTTATTCATTTGTTTTTGGATTAATTCTAATTTAAATCTCAATATTTGAACGTTTTAACATAAATGACCTAACAGTTTAATAATTATAAAATGATTCCTAGCATTTCCCCCTTTTTACAAAAGTAAAGAAGAAAAATGTTAAGAAATATTGTTTTGTAATTTTTAAATTTCTATTTAAATGTCAAAATATTGATAATTAAATTGTAATGGTTAAAATATTGGATTGTTTCAGTGAAAACATCAAGGCGTCAAGAATTAAATTAATGTAAATACTCCCTCAGTCCCATAATTATAGTCCATTATTCCTTTTTGGGATGTCCCAAAATTATAGTCCTATTCTAAATTGGGATTGTATTTAAATATTATTTTACAAATATAACCCTATTTAATATAGTACGAATGCAATTAATATAGTAAAAAATAAGGGCAATATAGGATAATTATTGTAAATTGTATATTTCCAATACATATTAAATGTGATTTCTTAATCTGTGTGAAAATGGGAAGTGGACTATAATTATGGGACGGAGGGAGTATGTAATAAACTCCTTATTGTTTTGTAAAGTGCAACAAATATGAATTAATAATATTATTATATAATAGCATTGATACAATTATTTTGCAAGAAATTTGAGGATAGCATAGTGATGCAGGCGGAAGCTATAACTCGAACATTAACAGAACAAATAAACACAATTCTACGAACCCTCAATAACTTAATTGTATTGAATAAGGGAGTAATTCTCCAAAACATCGATCATCAATATTCAATCACCTAAAATATTAAGCATAATCACATATTTATACTATTAAAATCCTAATAAAAATAAGGATTCCTATCTTAATTAAACAATCTAGATTAAAAAATAATTGAAACTAATAAATACGGGACCTAATAAATAAATTAATAAAATGTTAATAAATATATAAATATTTATATCCATCATGATGTATGAGAGATGGAGCTTGTAGCTTAAGGTCATGAGTTGAATCTATTAACATATTTTAAATGGAACAATTAGTGCGGTTTATCTTTTGTACGTGAACATAAACTATATCAAACACACCCACGTATAATGGTTCTAAGTTTCTTATCTCCTTTTTTTTTTTTTTTTTTAAAGACAACTCTTTTTGTAAATACTTCGATTTAATTTATTAAGTACGTAGTCACTTGGCAAAATAAATTATGTAAGATGCAACACTGATTCGCAGCTAGCTAGCATCAATATATAGTCCAAATTCCATAACAACTTAAAAATGTGGGAATTATTAATTAATATTATATATATAGTGAGGTTGGTATAACTAATTCATGACGATGAAGAATTTCCTAGTTAGTTGGTTTAGTTTTGGAGGGAGTAGGCTTAACCAACAATATAATCAACCTTTTTTTTTTCAGAAATGGACACGTACGCTTAATCATGCACGTGTTAAATCAAAATAATGTGAACTCATTGTATTTTTGTATCATTTAGGGGGCGCAGTTTCATGTGAGTTAATTATATAGTTTCCATTTAGTAATTTTGAATGTTTTAATTGTGAATAAAAATTTGTTATTAATTATCAATTTATAGCTAGCTAGGTTCCCGTCAATATCATTTAATGTTGTAAGTTGTAACCAATAAAATAGTCAACCTATATTTACTAGAAAATTATTGAGCGAACCAGTACTGTACTCGTAACAGATATTATAATTATAATAATAATAAAAAACAATAATATCTTACATTATATATATATATATATACATGTTCTTAGAAATTTGGATGTGTGTTCTTTTATGAATACATCTATAAAATTTAATGTTAAAATAAGCTTAACTCTCTCTCTCTCTCTCTCTCTCTCTCTCTCTACAGTCTACACTACCCACCACCAGTCCACCACAGCTGCAACTCCTCCAGTCACTATCATTAGCCAACACCACCACTGTCTTCGACGCTCACCGACACATCCACAAATTTTATTTACGGAGCTCCAATTATCATAATACAAATAATAATAATATATAGCTCTACAAACTAATAAAATAACAAGTTAATAATAAGTTTAATTTGATAAAATCATATCACAGTATTATCTTAATTGATTGCATTTACAGTATAATTCAGATATAAATTGAAATAAGCAATCCATTGTGAGTGTTGTAACACTAATTTTTGTATTTAATTTGGTAAAACACAAAACGTGTACAAATAAAATGATTTTCGGATCAAAATGTATTTTATGGATCCAATCTCTATTCTTTTTCTGATTCTTCACTTCAACTCTTGATCTTCAAACGGTTTTTGAAGTTTTCGGGGAAGATTTATATCGTCGATCTTCTTTGACTTGGTTCTTGGATTAGATAACGTTAATCCAGAGAGCCGTTGCCTTTTCTAGATCAAATGCCAACTTCGAGATGAATTTGGTGAACAACGTTTTTTATTATTTTACTTATGGATCAAAGGCCGACTTCAAGACGAGTTTGGTGAAGTACTGCCGCAAGAACATATTTGACTATTTGAGAGAATTTCATTTGGAGATTCCTCACAATGTTTGCTCCCATCATTTATTTTTTACTCTTCTTCAAAGTTATGATGCTTTTGCATTGATAGTTCTTCAACTTCATTTGCGGCCATGGTTAACTCCATGTTGTGAGCTCTAGAAGCCGATTCCTTGAAAGTATTTGGTTGAATCCTTTTAAAAATATATCGAAGACCCCAACATATGTCTTGGATGCACATTTCAATTACTGAAGAAGTTTCTGATAATCAATCTTTAAAATTAAGACTCAAGGTCCTCCAACGGTTGATGTAGTCTATGACGGACTTTTCTTTTTGTTGATTTGTATTTGTGAGCTCCATCATACTAACCGTCATTCGAGTGCTATAGGAACGGTTGATGAATTCTTTCTCTAGCTGCCACTAACTATATATTAAATTCGACTTCAAGCCAGTATACATCAAATACATTGTCTTTTAAGGAACGAACAAATCTGAGTTCCAATATGATAATCCCAAGGATATAACCAATTATTGAAGAAGAAAAAAAGAGGTTCTATAAACTAAATGAAGCTTTGCCAATTTGATGTTCAATCAGTCGAGTCTGGCTTGGGCAAACATGGCACACCGCGTTCGACCCCTTATGGTTGAATATTTACATTTCATGTACAATAAACCACGTCCAAATGTGAACGAAGCTCAAATTTGACTCGTCTAATTTTGATTGGGCTCACAAACCTAGCTATCAAATTGAGTATATATAGGGGATCTTGAGCTCGATAACTACTCGATTAATTTAACTTGACACTAATTTTTTTTTCTCAAATTCATGTATTTTAGGAATCAAATTTGAATATCTAGCAAGTTAATTTGATTGGTTTAATAACCTTTGTTTTTTTATCCACTAATATTCCAACAATCATATCCAACTCTACTTTTGGCCTATTTTATGATATAATTAAACGATTTAATTTGTTAGAAGCAATCAATGTTCCATTTATATGTTTTTCAACTATAAGTTGCTTTGACTAACTTTTTTGTGTTGTCAGCTGTTTGTTGTCAATTTTATTTTATGGATTTATTATTGTTGTCATATAAGCAAATAGTGATTCAAATAGTAATTACAATTTCACTTTAATTTTTTTAATTTTAAAATAAAGTTAAATACATTTAAACAACTCACCGTTCGTGCATTTGAATATAAATAACTCAATATATTAATATGTAGTAAAATTTTATGTCATGTCATTTTTTTTATCAAATATATTATTCGGGCAAATTTCCAACTCTTAAGTCTAAGTGGACTCATGCATCAGATGACGATGTTGTTTAAACCACGTTATTTTTACGTGGCATGTAACTAATTGATTTTTTCTTTCTTAATCAATTATCCACGTCTTCATCACTATAATTTCAAGGGTCTGATAACATTAATATTTTTGTTAAAATCGTTATATGATAGAACTTTTTTGACAAATATCAATGCGTTGAATTATTTTTATTGAAATGTGCAAATGATGAGTTATTATTATGTATTTATCCAAAAAATAATATTTGTGTAGGACACAATCATATATATTATGTATACACTAATACACATTTTCATTAATCAGTCAAGAATAGATCTGATTCCACTATATATTTCATTCATTTCACACAACATAAACTAAATTCAACATATACTAGAAAACAGATATTTATTCAAAGATTCCATAATAAAATATAGTCTGCATGCTCAACCGGAAACAGGTTGACCCCTCAGGTCATTGTCACTCTTTTTTAAACTGCTTTTCACTTCACTCGCTTAAGAATCACCACTACAGTTATAATATACATTAATTATAATGAAAATCATAATATTTTCATCACCAGAGCAAAAAAATTATCACCGCAGTTGACCGCGATCTTCACCGTAGATTCAAAGGTTATTTGCATTTAAAATCATAAATTTTTTAAATGATTTTGCAATTAAAGAAATAACCTTATATAATTGTTGGAAATGAAACACAATCTTTAATATTTTTTACAATTAAAACACCCTCAATTTTTTTTATTTTTTGCCAATTTGATATTGAAGTCCAAACTCATACGAGATATGTTAGGATTTTTTTAACATGATAACACACGTGGAATGTATTTTATTTGTAATAATTAAAATGTGAGGTTTTAATTACAAAGACATCCAAATATTTGAACTTTTTAATGTAAGCAACCCTAGATTCAACCGCTACATTGTTTATCTCTTCCAAATTATCGCACATCAATTTCTAGAAAAGGACATCAAAGATCGAATTTCATCACAAAAAAATAATGAAAAAATGAAGTTGTTGAACATCGTCCAAATAAAAAAAAAATGTATATTGAATTCAGCCCATTTCCCTATTCTGCAACAGTATGAGTAGACACGAGGACGACGATGATGAATGATAATGATTGACGATCAAGCATAATTAGCATCTCCACTCAAAATTTCAACCAGTTTACCGTTGCTGTCTTTCCCATTCCTTGAATGGCATAATTGGGTTTCGACCTACTCTTAATTTATTCTAATTTACTCCTCCCATTATTCACTGAATCTGTGGCCATTTATTGTGTCTAGCCACCCACTCCAATATTTTTGAGTAGTGGGTCATCTGCATTTAATCTTCCTTGTCCCTCTATACCTTTCTTTCTTCCAGATTACTGTCTCAACCTTTGGGATTTTGTGGGATGATTTTATTCTAAGATTTCCATGTCTTGTCCCACTGTTAGATTATGCTCTTAGTGTCGGTGCTACATTCTTGATTTATTCAGATTTTTTCTTGCAACTTCAATGGACTGCTTCTCCTCTTCTCCACCTCCTCTTCCCCCCGCTTCGCCTACGGATCATATACTCAACATGTCGCCTGCACCTTCCCCCCATTTGAATGCTGTGAGCGACCATTTTCCCTGCCTCTTTGTTTTGTTTTTTAATCCTTCAAAGCTCTTTTTATGTTTGTATTCTATAATTGTATACCTGCATATGTTTGTGTATCTGTGTAATGGCTGTGTGCAATGCCATTTTATGGTAATTAGATTGAAGATTTTGCCATGTGGCTAAAATAAATTGGATTATAGGATTAGTGTTTGATTGGTGTTATGAATGGCACATTGATTGGGATTTCTGCTGCATGTTTGAATAATTGGCTGCTGTGAATTTCACTAGTTTTGGTGAAAGGGGTGTATGAGGTCTCTTGCTCACTCAGTCGATTATGGCTCTCGGATTACTTGCAAAGTGCTCGCGGTCAGAGTCTTGAACATATAAATGTAGAATGCTAGGAGCATTTATCATTTTAGTTTGAGATCATATTAGTGAAGCCTTATTCTCGTGCTAACATTATGAGCTAATTCTGCTGTTCTTACTCCGAAAAGCTACTAGTCGGTCGAACCTCTGATACATTGACTTGGCCATTCACCTTGATGCATACTCAATTTCTGTAATTGTAGTTGCTGCAAGCCTTTGGTAAGGTGCTTGATTGAGTAATCTCTTTAGCCTTGGAATTTCTGACAGAGAAAATTTGTTTTCTGGTTGAGGAAATGACTATTGTTTATACCTCATTTTCTAGCTTCGAGGCCAATTTCCGAAATTTGGTCTGACTATATGAAATATCAGCAAGTTAAAAGTCAGAATCAGCACTGTTGTAAGAACAGAAATTGCATTTGTGATTTTGTTATGGGAGGCATCTTGCTACTAGTCACCCGGTTCCTTTTTTTGTTTCAGTTCCTTTTTGGACCTTTATGATCTAATTGAATTAATTGTCTCTGTTTGCTGCAGTCTTCATCAGAACTGGTGCAAGAAATCACTAGACTTGAGGTAGATATAGTACGTTTGGAACGCTATATTCTCTCTCTCTACCGGACAACTTTTCAGAAAAATCTTCCAAGTGATCTGGAAAACCATGGCAACCATGTAAAACAAATGACTGGAATAGATTCATGGGTTACATCTGATCAGCCATCTCAGAGAAAGAAATCAGAAATGGCCAAAGAGTGTTATGATCATCAAGGATGTACCTCTCCTACAAGTGCTTTAACTGGCCCAAATGATTTTGTTCAATTTGCTACTCCAAAGTCATCATCTGCAACTGCAAGGGTGATATATCTCGCCTCACATTGAGTAGACTTGGCTTTTTGATGCACTCACGTATATTGTCCTTCAGTATAGTAATTCATCTAACATATGGAGTGAATATGGTTAACACATTGCAGGAAAGGAAGAGTACTTATTTTCGTCGCCGTAGCCTTGCAGACCATCTCGGCAATTCTTGCATTGATGATACCTATATTTTTCCGGATAAGCTATCTGAAGACATTTTAAGATGTATATCCTCCATTTACTGTAAACTGGGCAACCACACGCAAAGCCGTAAAGGCTATTCAGTTTCATCCAATTCGTCGTTCTGCTCCTCGAGCACTTTTTCTCCCAGAAACTTATCTGGCAGTTGGAGTCCTCAATGTAATGATGAAGTTTCTGAGCATTACGATATGGAAGGTTTGAAACAAGATAACGGACCTTATGCTGCAATGGTAGAAGTCCTGAAGATATGCTTAGATGATGAGAGTTACAGTTTTGCTGCTACAATGCTTCAGAAATTTAGGTCTGTATCTACTGATATGCCATAGTTGATTTCCATTAATGCAAACTAATCGTATTGGATGACATATTGCTCCATAAAATATCAAAGGAGCAGCTGATAGGATTATAGCCATCATAATTATTTTCTTCATTTTACTATATCTCCTTGGTATTACTAAGTATGTTTATGATTTTGTGGTGCGATCAGTTGCCTTTTCTTATTACAAAATTTCACATGTCCTTGTGCAAATACCAATTTAAACATTAATTGAATCTATGCAGGTCTCTAGTTAAAAGTCTTGAGAATGTTGACCTGAAGAAGATGAGGCGTGAACAGAAGCTTGCCTTTTGGATTAATATTCACAATGCATTGGTGATGCACGTATGTCTTTCAATACTTTCTAACTCTGTAATAACTAAGATCACGTAACTTCAACTATGTTAAACTTATGACAGAGAAATACCATGCATGTATCTATGTTTGCATGACCAGATCAAACTGATTATCCACTGCGTAATTTGTATACAGGAATTCGTGATGACTCTGTTTATTTTCAACTTTTTTGCAGGCTTATTTAGCATATGGAACTCAAAACTATATAAAACGCACTTTTATCACAAAGGTAATAACTGATAATAAAATTTTGTGTGTCCAATCTTTCATTGCAATTTTTTTCTGCATATCTGACATTTCCATGAACAAACTTTGCCCTAGGCTGCGTATAATGTGGGTGGGCATTGCATTAATGCTTGTGACATACAAAGCAACATTCTGGGGATAAAATCTCACTATTCTGCTCCGGTAAATGTCCCTTACTTCAGTCTTTCTTGAGCTGAGTATGTTACTGCACAAGCAAGTACTTTGATATGAATGTTGTTAGATGAAATACCGTTGTTCTGGTTTACTGGATCATCCTTACTTCAAATTTGGGTTCACCACCAACTTTGGTAAATCCGCATGAATTAGACATCAAAACAAACGATGGTGAATCCCGAACAAATTTTCATCTCAACAGAGCAGTGAAAGATACTTTTCTCCTGATTGCTACAATCTGACTCTAAACTAAATTCTTCACTATAGTTTTCATGTTTTAACGACTCCTTGACTTCGTACAACTTGCTCAAATGCAGTGGCTTCAGTCACTTCTCTCTCCAGGGAAGAAGTTCAAAAGCGGGACTTCTAGACACGCTTATGCTATTGAATATCCTGAACCGCTTGTTCATTTTGCACTTTGCTCGGGAGCACACTCTGACCCTGCGGTAAAGCATTCATTAGATGTTGTTCTTCCTTGCTTGCTCTTCTCTTTCCTTTTTTTCCACATACTGAAAAGAGTGCATTCTTTGTTTGGATTGCAGATTCGTGTCTACAATGCAAAGAGTATATTTGAGGATCTGAACGCTGCCAAGGAAGAGTTCATACAAGCTACAGTTTATGTTCATAAGCAAAACAAGATATACCTTCCAAAAATATTGCATTATTATGCCAAGGATATGTCTCTCGGCATGGCTGCACTTCTAAAAGTGGTTAGTGAATGCCTACCTGGAATTCAACAGAAAGCAATCGACAGATTTTCGAAGGGCCGACCTGAAAGGTGCGTGCATTGGCTAGATGAGAGTTCGTCATTTCGGTATTTGATCCAAAAATAAATAGAAAAAACAACACGAGGATGATTGATCGGGTTTTTTGAGGTTGTTATAATGCTTAATTTGCATTATTTTCTCCCCCTGTAATTATCATGTGCATGTGTTATTTATTGAGGTTTTGGTTTCAATGTACAGAGAGATTATGAAGAAAGAGCAAAACAGATTTTATTGGGTATTGATAAAAGAATCTGTTTTGCTAATGAGGTTTTGTGTTTTGTATTGGAGAGTTTTTGAAGGTGTTTAAGCATATTACACCTATAATTATAAACTAGCTTTTGTTTTAGTTAGCTTTTGGAATTGTATGACTTCAAATTTCAGAATTTGTATGTATTGAGCTCTTGAGGCCCGAATACTATTTTGCATTTGGAGCTTTGAGAAAACAATTCATTTACTTTCTTCTTAGTATTTGAATACGATAATGTCACGTCCCTTGGGAGTATGGGTTATTTGCTGTCAAAATATCTCAATTGCGATCATACTAACATCTTATAAGTTAATAAACATGTCATATGAAGTTTTGCGGATTATTACAAAGGAGCGAGATTTATCATCCTTTCTAATTTATTAAATTTCTATACATATGAAAACACACACATGCACATGCTATTTTATATAAATTTTGAATACATGGATAAATCTATCAGTGAAACAAGGTAATCAAATTTAAAATATAATACCAAGATCTAGCATCTTTTGATATCTCCATCACAAAGTCGCGTCTTACACCTCAAACTTCGTTTGATTCAATTGAACTATTCAACTTTATCTTACTTTATCATTATGTTGTTAAAATTTTAATAAGTTTGATTAAACTCTCAAATTTACAGGTTGGATTTTCAATTAACTACCCAAACATTAGCATTCCTAAATATTATTGTAGAGTTAGCTAGTTGAGGCATTAGAATTTCAAAAGATCTAAAATGAAGAAAAACAAAATACAATTAGCTCGTTGAACATTTGAATTCTATAAAATCTTGCTTGAAAAGAGGCAAACAGTTTCTGAGTATTTCCAAAATAATGTCCTAAAACAAATTAGCTATTTCAATTTTGATCTCACCAAATAAAACAATTTCATTTGTATCATTTCTATATCTAAAGCAAAAGTTAAAGCTTATGGGTATGTTTTATTAATGTTAATTTGGGTTTTAGATATAATAAACCATAACAGTTAGTCCTTGAAGTTGGACCCATTTACACTATAATTTATTGGGCCAAAACTAGATTTCCAAAAAAGATGAAGGACTACTTTTAATTTTATTTTCCTCAACAAAGTCTGAATAGAAATATATAGAATCGTAATAACAGAAAAAAAAAATTTGGTATAAAAAAGAAAGACGGTTGTGAACAGCGGAGGCATTTGGATCAGAGCTCCGACGACCAGCCACCGCCGCCATGGTATCCAGCTCTCTTTCTCTTCCTCTCTTCGATTTTCTACTTTCTTCAAGCGTGATTTCGCATGTGTTCATTCTTATGTTTGTATTTGTTCGACGAATTAATTGATGATTTCGGCCCCGGTCACCTTCACGATCTGATTACTTGATCAGATCTCCGCTCATTTGCTCCAATCCTCATGATTTAATTGCAATTTTAATCTCCGATGTGCATTCTGGTAGCTCTGTGCCGGTTTGATTGCTTCATTTCTGCATCTGCTCCATTGGTTGATGGGGGTGGGGTTTAAACACTCGTTTATCATTAAATTGGCATGCTTCGGAAATAAAGCGGTTTCAGTTTTTGTAAACTAGTTAATGAAAGAAATAAGAAATAAGTAATGAAAAGGAATTAATTTCCGGCGTTTGCCATTGTATTAGCAAGTTGCCAACATAGGCCCTGCCAACCATAGAATTCATTAACGGAGATTTATGTCGGTAAAATAATGTGATGCGTCAGTCGAAGTGGTGCCATGTGCAGTGTGTCAAGGCACCTAAGTAGGTCATGTGAGCCCTGTGTTTTTGCAGTTCTTAGTTGGTAATGGTATGCCATTTTCATTGTATCGTTTATTGGCCTGACCATGTTTCTTCTACCTAGTTTCTATGTTGAAGGACTCCCCATTTCTCCAAACGTTGAAACTGCTTTCTAATTTATGACCTTCCGGGTGCTGTCTGCAATTGTCATTTTGTGATCATACAGTTGATAAGCTACTAAAGCTTCTTTATTTCAGATTCACTTTGTTCTTCTCATTAGCAGACAAGGGAAAGTAAGGTTGACAAAATGGTACTCACCATATACTCAAAAGGAAAGGACAAAGGTAACGAGCTTTATAATTGATTTTTGCTCATGAAGAAGTACATTCTAATGATTAGCTCTTTTCTTGCTTAGAGTTAGTTATGTCTTGCTTTGACTTATGCTATTGTGTTAAAAACTGAAAACATAGGATTGATATATTAGTCTCTTTTCCAAATTCATTATGGGCCTTATTTCCTAGTGAATTCAAACTATGATGCATTTCACAATCTTTTTAAAATTAAATTAATGTGGAGGTTCTACTTGGTAAAGGTAATCCGGGAGCTTAGTGGTATGATTCTCACTCGAGCCCCTAAGTTGTGCAACTTTGTGGAATGGAGGGGATACAAAGTTGTTTACAAGAGGTACTATACATTTTGTATTTTTGTCTACGCCTTTCCCTCATTGTTTTGATATAATTCATTCACTTTCTTTCCCTTCAATATTGTGCATGGTTAATTCTTTTGCATCTTACTGCTTATTCTGCAGGTATGCCAGCCTTTATTTCTGCATGTGTGTTGACCAGGAGGATAATGAATTGGAGGTCCTCGAAATTATCCATCATTTCGTTGAGATACTAGATCGCTACTTCGGAAGTGTAAGGCTCCGATTGAAGCTACTATTTATGTTAATATTTTAATTATCTTTAGTATGATGTTCAATATATATTTGTTTTGTTTTTAGGTCTGTGAATTGGACTTGATCTTTAATTTCCATAAGGTATGTTTTTCATTGCCTCAATTGTTCCGTAATGTTTGGAGAGCTTTTATCTGTCCACAATCTGTGTCTTGAGCTGTTAAATTGTTTGCTCTGAGACATTGCACCGGATAAAACCGGATGTTGATGGAACTTCTTTGGGTGACTCTTTCCAGGTCTTAATGTTCGAAATATTTAGCATGCTTTCCTGTGGAAATTAGCAGGATTAATATAATTTGTGTAGTGAATATTGTTAGCTATATTATTTTGAATTTTCTTCTTGGTCTTCCATGAAACCACCAACATATCAGTTTGCTTTTTAAGAATTTAGGCCACACATACTTCATTATACATGGCTTAACATTAGTTACCTTATAAAGATAGTGATGCTTTGAAGTAAACTTAAGCAATAGTGTACATAAATTCATTGTGACAATTTTATTGCTACTCATTGTGTTTATGATCATTTTATATCAGATTTTCTTCTAGGTTTCTATGTGTTTCGGGGATAAATATCTCACAAGTTGTTAATATGACACCATTTGCTCTCAGCATTTGAAACTTTTATTTCTGAAATGTTTCATTTTAGAAACTCTTGATCTATGACTTTGGGTTTTTTCAATCTCGTTTTGAATTTTGTTTGAAGATGTCGAATATTTGATTCCTTTCTCATGGTGAAAGAGTGGATTTTTGGAGGTCTATCTTGACGATAGTAGTTATTACCAAAGGCTTCTCATAACATGGCCATTATTGGTCATTATGTTCAACACTCTTCGCAATAGAAGTAAAATAGATAGCAAAGAAGAAACACTGTCTGCTTAATATTTGCTGAACTGTAGCAAAGAGAGAAACTTCATAGAAGCCGAAATTTGAAGAAATACTTTAGCAAATAGAGAATTATTTAGTGGGCTTATTATGATAGAATCAATTAATTCACTGTTATGTTATTGGATAGAATTCCATGCGTAGTATACAGTTCAGTAAGTCCTGGAACCAGTGGTGTAAACATGTTAATTCAATCTGCAATTGGATCTTAAATAAATCTAGAACCCGTTCCTCTTTGATGTAAGAATTGAATCATTTCACACCAGAAAGATCTCGTCTTTCATGTTTTGACTTTATAGTTTCTATTGATGAACCCAATGTGCTATTCCTTGTAACCTGGAAGGTACTAAATAATGGTCTGGCCTCCTTACTCTTGGTTACACACTTCACTTTTTACAGCCACTCTGTGGTCCTTGTTTCCCTATGTTAAACTCTGTATGTTTAATGCAATGGCAGGCTTATTATATATTGGATGAAATTCTGATTGCTGGTGAACTTCAAGAGTCGAGTAAAAAGACAGTTGCACGCCTAATAGCTGCACAAGTATGTTAACTGCAGATCTCATGACAAATTGCGATTTAAAAAATCCGGAGCTGACTAATGACCAATTATTCTTATAGGATTCTCTGGTGGAGGCAGCCAAGGAACAAGCTAGTTCTATAAGCAATATGATTGCTCAAGCAACAAAATGAGGATCTACCGGTATATAAATGGTTAGTGTTATATGCCGATTATATTTGTTTGGATTTATTTCGATCTTCTCAGAGATGAGTTTTCCTGATTTTGTTATCAACACAAAGTTTCACTATTGATAACTCTTCATAGCTTCACTGCTTTGTCCATACCATTGGATGTTATAGTTAGTGAGTTGAGATTCTTTATGAGCATTGAATTATTAACACATATTTCTACCATGTTCTTTCCTTGGGCAGGGCCTACACTTGTTTGAAGATATGTGTTAGTGGTAATTGGTGCTGCAATGTATTCCATCTATTTGTAAAATGCCAACTTCTGTGTAGTATTGAAAAATTAAATCTAGATAATCTGTGATGACGAATTTGTATCAGCTTATTGGGCCGCTTTATTTGACAGGATTTCCCTTTTGCCATTTATATTGCAACGGATGTTGTCGGTTCTTAATTATTGTCACCATCATCGTCATCATCATCATCATCATGAGAATTATATTAAGACCAAGTAGTGAGGGTGCTTTTTTTGTTTTTTGATTTACGTGAATGTAGTCTGATGCGTCTTTTTTAGGTATTATAGTAGCTTGGTTTGATTATTATTAGTGTGTGTTGTTAAAATGTAAGATTTAACCCAGTGTTTTGCCCTCTTCAAGTGAAGTATCATGTCGAGTTGAATTAAGGCAGATTGACATAATTGAGAATTCCACATGAGTGGTCTCAAATCGAATCCAATTTCACTTCTAAATCAAATCATTCAAAAAAAAATTAAAAATTGAGTCGAATATCATCCAGCTCGGTTACACCAAACAATTAAAAGTAAATCCGCAAGGTCCAAAACCATCACTATACGCTATACATTGCATTTGAAAATGATAAATAAAATTAACTGCTATTTTTAATATTTCTGGAACAGGATTTCCTATTTTCTTGGGAAAAATGAAATCGAGATATTTTATAATTAATGTTCGAAGCTATGTATTGTATATTTGTATTTGTGGCCCAACCCGAAAGGTGCTAACTGCGAATTCAAGAGGCCTTCAATTCTGCTTGTCTGTCTTGACAATTGAACTCAAATTTTAGGCCTAATTTTTAGCTTTCTTTGTAAATCGAGTTTTGAGTAGTATTAAAATTGGTAAATGCAAATGCAAGCGGCAGCAGTAATTTCAGCGCCACCGCCAGTGATAACTGGAAGCAGAGTGAAATTGGTTAATTACTACTACTCCGCAGCCACAGCACCAATCAAGAAGCGGCAACTGCTTCAGTTTTCTTGCCGTCGAACTCTAATGGCGACTGCATCACCCTCGCCACCATCTGTTGGAACAGCCCCCAAATGGGCTCAGAAGACCATCACCCTCCCTGCCCAGAGTCGAGGCTGCCATCTCGTCACCTTCAAGGTCGCCTCTCTCTCTCCGTGAAATGATTTCTGCCCCCAATCTTACTTACTGGTTGTTGAATCGAATGTCATATCGCCTAGGGTAGAAATATTGAAGTCGGAAGTAGAAATTGGCCTCTTGTTTATTGGAGTTGTATTTGCGGTCTCTGCTGTTACTAGAACCATTTAAGTTCATAGATTTCTTGTTGCTTCACAAATAATTTATCTACTCATTTTTCTCTCTTTTTCTTTTTCGTGAGCGGATACCATTTTATCTTCTGCTTGTTATTATCCCTTTTTTAGTTCATTGATACTATTATACTAAAAATAGTTCGAGAACATCATCTTTAAACTGAAAACGAGATCTTCAGTCATCTCCTAGGCCTCTTATCATGACAAGCAAGAGAGTATAATCGAATATATTTTCATTTCCGTAGTTTTTTGATGTAGTTTTCGACATCTCAAAGCAAAATTAGGTATCACTAAATGCATTTGTTAGCCGTATTTCTTACTTAATCATGCAACACAAACTCATGTAGGTGTTCTCGTTTTGTTTTATGGTGCACCAATTCATCTTGTTTAGTTGCTGACTGAGACAGTCCACAATTAAGATGAAGAAAAGATTGCCTTATATTGCTGTTTGTGCTGTGCTGCCTTTCATCTTGTCTCAGATTTTAAGGGAGATTGCGCAGGATTTATCAGGGTTTAAGTGTGGCCTTGCTCATTTTTTCTGTAAGTTTAACTCGTATACTACTTAAACTCTAAAACATGTTGCCTTTTCACCATTTGGATGCATCTCCATATAACAGTGCAGCACACAAGTGCTTCTTTGACTGTAAACGAAAACTATGACTCGGATGTTCGTGATGATACGGAGACATTTCTGAACAGAATAGTTCCAGAAGTAGGTTTTCTTTCTCTCCATGGATGTGCATGTTGGCATATCTTGTGAGAAGATGATATTCATGTGTTTAAGTTCTTGATCTCAGGGAAGCTCCGCACCATGGAAGCATACTATGGAAGGTAGGGTCCAATTTCACCCTTCTCATTTTTAGTGAATAATATACATAAGAAGTCAATTGTTAAATAGGTTCCCTGTCCTTGGAACTGTATTTCCCTTAGAGAACTATTGTCCAGCTAATTTTCTATGTGACAAGAAGATATTTTTGTTTTTGGAGGTGCGTCTTACTAAAATAAACATTCTCTATGCTTGCATGATATTGCTGTGCATACTTGATGAGCTGAGTATTTAGTTATTATTAAACTGATACGTGTAAAAGGGCCTCCTTGCTGTCAATCCTCCTCCTTATGCTCCCCACAGATCACTAGTAGTGAAGGAAAAATGTTGGAGTTACTTAGTCGGAAAGCTGAAGGGTAGCTTCACTGAAACGTATTAGCCAACATAAGAACCTTAAATTAAACAATAAGGCTTCAGTTGCTTGCTGATTCATCGGGGGTGGCACTGTGTGACATACTAATCGTAACTTGAGTTACTTTGCATGTCCTTCGAAGACCTGCTTCTGGAAGTTCTGGATTTGGAAATATTATTGTTTTCTTCATGCTATCTTTATAACTAAATTAATGGGATTTCAGCTCTACGGATCTCTAGAATATGCAAAAAACGCTTTACTGCATATGTTTGTGAAATCACCATTGGATTGTTTTCTATTTGCTAGAAGTAGTCCTATATTTTGTGGAACATAGAAAAAAAATAAGATCTGTAATCTTAGCTAGTTTTTCATTTGATAATGATTTAACACACAGTGTTTGACCAACATGAAAATCGTAATAGTTAGATGTAAAGCAATAAGCATGAAGAACATGAAAAAGCAGTACAATCTTGATTCTTTCATTGTACTTGATAACATTACTGATAGGGATTTCACCTCGTGTGATATTGCAGGTCCAGATGACATGCCAGCACACATCAAGTCATCTATGTTCGGCTGCTCCCTCACGTGCGAGTCTTCAACAATCTGCATTTGATTTATTTTGCAGTTTGATAGTTAATTAACTAACCGCTATTCCTTCTATCCCACTTGTGCAGGATCCCTATAACAGATGGAAAACTTAACATGGGAACTTGGCAGGTATTTTCTTGAACACATTTAATATCTAAAATTTTGGTTATTGTAGGCAAGATTTGATGAGGGATGAGCTTTGTTGACATGGAAAAGATTGGCAAAAGATGCCCGCTGCTATGTTTACCATCAATGAATGTAATAATGTGACATTGTGATGCCCTATGAAATTTTACTCGTCACAAAAACTATTCTGAAGTATAGGGCATATTAGTTGCGATATTTAATATCCCCAGCAAGTTTCTGAACAATTAATCTCTAAAGCTGAACTGATGCTTCAATTTTCCGGGGTTTTTCTTTTCAGGGTATCTGGCTGTGTGAGCACCGTGATGAAGCTACTCCTCGCAGAGTTGTGGTCACCCTAAATGGGATATAAGATCGTGTTCACTGCTACAACTACCTTCTTGCTCTCTACTTTTTCTCTTTTTTTCTTTTATTGTGTGTGGGCAGCTTATTGTGTCTGAAGAAGTGTCAGAAAACTTTTTGAAGTTGCATTCCATGTAAGATATATATATATATATCTATAATGGTAACTCTTCTCTGTTGAATGATCAGTTATATGCATACACCCAGAAGGTTAATAAATCGAAGTCAATGGTGAGCTTGCACTGATTTGTGTTTTGCTTTGTTCTTGGTTGAGTTTTTGCCCATACGAATTTGCTTTAGTAACGAAGAGCCTTTTTTGGAAGTCATAAAATATGATTTGGTAATGTGTTGGACATAACAAGACACTGCATTTTAAAGGTCTCAATCTATCCTTATTATTCTTTTTTTTTTTTAATTTTTTACTCACACACCCAATCTTTTTATTATTCTTTAAACATTCACAGTGAGACGAAAGTTAATAACACACGTTTGGATTATTTTTACACACTAATGCATATATTTACAAAATTTAATTACACTTCATGTTCTTTTCTTTTTTTGTTGTCTTCTTTTTTCTTTTGTTTTTTATTTGTCTCTCAATCTTGATCTCGAGTCTTGACCCTTTTCTCTTTGTGCCGGTGACTTCTCTCTTCTTTTTTCATGGACTCGTCGGAACACAACGGCCATTCCCAGATTCTAGTCATCCCAAATCTCTCCAAAAAATCTAAAAAAAGATGGATAAATCACCCATACTTGTCCCAAATCTGCAATAAACGAGTACTAACCTACAAATCAATTCTACAATGTCAACGAAAACTCAAATTCCACGTGAAACTACCGTGCAACCTTTTTTATCCACAATCCATTTCCTCCCTTCCTCTACAAAAAGAAGAAAGAAAAAAGAAGTATTGTGGTCACCAAAAATCGACTCATTTTGGCCCCCAAACATGTTCCACAAAATCGAAAAACCCAACACACCAAACAAATACTTAACTGTCTTTTTTCGAAAGATTTATTTGGGAATGGTCACCAGATTCTAAAGATGATTCAACTAAAACGAAAGGCACAGGCACACCCATTAGTTCAATTAGTGGATGGCCGTCAGAGGTATTAAATTGAGCCTTTAAAAATTGATATGAGATCAATTTGGATTAAATAGATATGGGCTCCTAAAGTGCTCTTGTAGAAATAATAAAGGGAGTAAAATGGTCATTTTTCCGAGTTGTAAATAGAAGTCAGCTATAACTCTAGTATTACGCATTAGTGCACAAATTTTTGCAAAATATCTTAAAACTTGGTTCAAATCAAATGGAAATATACCCACCGTACGAGGCACTACATCTTTACCACTGAGGTAATGCCACATCAACACTCCACTTATTATATTAATAAAGTGTTTCTGTATTTTTGAAAAGTGTTGATGTGGTACTACCTCAATGATGACGATGATGAGATAGTATATCATACAATGAGATATAACTTCCCCACAACGTGAAGGCATCTAGTTTCCAAAATACAGACACACACACACACACATTGATGTCACATATAGCTTGCACACGAAAATGGAGAGATCAGATGTGAAAAAAATGGGAATACAGGACCAGTATTTTGGATCAAGGCAAAAGCATTTATCACTACTACTACGCATAGTGTAGATTTCTCTATCTTGGATAAATACATAAATAAAACATACAAGCTTGAATTTGGTCACATCCATCATCTATACACGCTGTAACTCATAATGAATAATAATGATATACACTACTTAATCACTTTGGCTAGAAAACATCACAATACCACAACAAATGCTCTTCCAACTTTCCATGCATGCCTACTTATGATTGTCTGTGCTGAGCACCAGGTGGTGCGGCCGGCATTGGGAAGTTATTAAGTCGACCTCCACCGATCTGAGGAGCCTCCACATACGGGCTCTGGATATTTCGGTAAAATACTTTCATTAGACAAAACATTGAATGATGTGAAGGTGCAAATAGATAGAATGTGACTATTTGAGATGAAACTATACCGGGTTTGCAAAGGCATTATGAGTCCCCTCGTCACTGTTTAAAGATCTAGCGGATGTGTTCGAAGCTGCATTGCTATTACTTGGTTCACTTCCACTCAATTTGTGGTTTTGATCAGTTAGCACACTGTCACCGTCGTTTCCATTAGCTGATTTCACCCTCTGAAAACAATTAAAGCAAGCAAAAATTGTTTACATACGCAACAGAAGCTTATCGCTACAAATTAATGAGAATTACGGCATCCTCTTACCTGGAATATCTTGCCAAGGGTTTTCAAACCCTTTGCACGCAGACGGAGCTCCTCTTTCTTGGCACTGTTGTCTTGTAGAACCTGAGAGCATAAATGCATCGATAAAAGAAATACATTGTGAAGCAAAAAAGCCAATGTTCAAAAGCAACAACTGCTGGCTAACCATCTGACAAACACGAGAAAGGGTGTTTTCTATGTCAGCCACATTGAGCTTCCAAAGTGAGTCAATCATTAATTTCTTGTGTGATTGCATGTATTCCTCAAGTTCTTCCTCTGTGTAATTTCCTTCAGTACTGAGCTGTTTTTTCATGTCTTCTTGCAGCTGAATCAAAGCAATCGCACCTGAGGCAATAACAGATTTAATATAGTCCCATGAGCATAGTAGAAAACAGCATACAAATTTCAAACTTAGTTTTTAAAAAAATTAGGTATATTACAGTTGCCCCTCCATGATATAGTTAAATTATCAAAGCTCTCACCCTTTTATTTAGAGAAAGTAATCCACCAAGAAGACTTTCTTACACTTGTCTCATACTCTCATATGGCCTAAAAGTAATAACAGTCCTTACATCTTGCTGACCAATCACCATTTGATACATTTGCATATTAAATGTAGGAAAAAATAACTAACTAAAATCCAAAATATATAGTCTTCAGATGGAAAAGAAATAAGTCATTTCTAGTGATGGCTGACTGTCGGCTCTCCTCATATAATGTACGCAATAAATTGCTCGGGGCATTGTATCACCTTCAAATTGTAAGTTAAAGGCAATCCCAGTGGATGATATAGAAGTTGGAAAGATTATAAGGAAGTGAAAAGGGATAAAGAAATCAGAAGGAAAAAAAATTAACTCTCCTCTCTCCAGAGCAAAGCTAAGGAAAACTAGAAAGCCCTTCTTCTCTCCAAGGCGCAAGGCCTTTCAAGCATCTCTTCTAGGAGAAAGTTAATAGAGCAACTGTTGAAATTGAGGAACTTGCAAGGACAGGATGCTCGTAAGAATGATTTATAGAGTGATATCTTATTTCTAAGGGCCACTTTCTATCCGTGTGAGGAGTGTAAGCGTGTGTAAACTACACGTGAGACGTGACAAATAGAAAGGTGACAGATGATATTTGTTCTCTACATCCTCAAGTTCTTTTTTCTGTATCTTGAGAAATCTTTGCTTGGTTACATTAATAAAACAATAAAATGTTGAAACTTTAGTTACTATAATGCAGCTCACGAAACATGAATTTTATCTGAGCAGACTAAGATAAGAAACAAAGGCAGCTGCTTATAAAACCAGAAAAGTTAAGCTAACCTGTTGCAGCTGTTACTTGGGATTTGATAAAGTGTCCTTTATTCCGGAACCATTCAGCAACAAATGGCACGCCCAAATACATCACCTTCTTCCCAAGTTCTTTTGCTGCCTGCCTTGCATATATATAACCAATGGTGCTCAGCATATCCACACCATAAGCTGTGTAGAACATTAAGTCATAATATGTGAGTTTTTAGCTGCAGCAACGAAAAGATGGCAGACCAAAAGCTACAAGATAAGAAGTAATAAATGAAATTGCAAAGAAACGGATATCCCACCAGCGTTGGAAAGCCTTGTAACTTCGGCCTCAGCAAGGCGGATGAACTCTTCTTTATTTCCTTGGACATACAGGTTGAGTCTATCTTTGAGTATACCAGCAAGCTTCTCTTCTCTTTCCTTTTGGACAGTCTATATTTAGAAAGGAAAATGAAAGCATTATCAAAACCAGATCTTTTATTAAAAAGAAAAAAAAATAAAAATAAAATAAAATACAGAGTTAAAGATACAAATCAAAACTCTCCCAATCGATAATTAACTTCTACATAACAAAAATTAATTGTCTTATCTCCTCAATGAAAGGCTAGCCTGGTCATAAATTACTACACTAACAATCAGTCAACATAATATTTTGTTTTATTTGTGCCAAAGCTTGTCAAAAACCATGCAATTAATCAACATAATACTTTGTTTTCAATTCGTTATCAGAAGATGTAATTTCTAAACCAAAGTGTTGGAACATTTAGCAAATTCCATGTGAGGTGATGATTTTAATTATCCCAAATTTGTAAAACCAACAGCTTTCAATGAAAGGAATGTCCATCATACTCTCTCTAATAGACCTAATATGTCCTCATTTTTTACTGTCCCAAGCAGTTTGCCTATGAGCCTATCCACCAATTGATCTTCCTCGGCCTTCCCCTGCTTTGCCCAATGCAGATCAGATACAATGCATCCAATATAGAGATGTTGAAAAGGATTCAGTCCACTTCCAACATAAGGAAGCACGTTTTGATCACGGACCAGGCTGCTCACAAGACTTGCAAAGCAAAAAGTCCAGCCACTTCGGCAGAACTCCTCAGTTTGAAATAAGTGCATACTGTTCGTGGATTGTACCATAGCTCACTATGAGCTAAGGAAACATTTACAGAATTGCATCAGCATATTTGTTGCCACACAAAAATGAACACAAATTAGTAAAAGATATAAATAACAATCAGATTGATTATGAAAAAAGAAAAATAGCAATAGCACATGTAACTTCATTTTCCCATAATCTACTTACAGTAGACTTTGCACTCTTACGAACTAAATAGATATTCAAGTGAAAATAGTCTAAATACAAGGCAATATAAGAGATTTTACCCTCATTTTCTCCTGCAACTTTTTAGTATCAAAATCTTCGCCTTCTGCGAAAACATCCATAGAAGCCATTGATGCCATGGCAAGCTGGCCAATGTATTCCTCAAAAAGCTCACTTCCAAAAAGCATAGCAAAGATTGCAGCGGGATCGATAATGGAATCTCTGAAAGGATTTAACAGGGAACATTCTCAGCAACGGATGTTCAAATCACTGGAACAAGTATCATTATTATGGAAAAAGCTAAACGTTTTAAAGATTTCATAATAAAACTTACGCTGAAATTCCTGATTTTCCATTAACATCATAAGCTTGTCTTTGTGACGGGTCACTCAGAACTTGATAAGCTTCACCCAATATCTGAGTAAAATTGCACAAGAAAAAGGCGACCCTCAGTGTACGCGAAATATGGACATATCAAATCATAAGACTAATAGGAGAGCATTTCATCTTTCTTTCTTTTTTTTCCTACATGCTCAAATAAAACACCAAAACAACAAGCTAAAAAACTGGAAGAATCAGTGAGCTCACCTGAAACTTCTGCGCTGCATTAGGATCGTTTGGATTTTTGTCGGGATGAACTTGCCTCGCCTACAACATTTTTACCCAGCCCCAGTTAGAAAATTAAAAAGATCCCCCAAAATAAAATCCAAAACTTTTGCCATCAAGTTAATCATAGCAACAGTTACAGACTGATACATTCAACTATACCCACTCAAAAATCAGAAACATGAAAATAAATCATAAAAAATAATCAAACCCTCATGCCCGCCAAATCGAAAAACCCTAATCCCCCAAAAATTGTCCAAACAAACTAAGGCAAAGCTGAAATCAAGATCAAACACACCTTAACATAATAAGCCTTCTTAATTTCGGCCTCAGTGGCCGTGGGGCTCACACCCAGCACATCATAGTATTCGGTCTCCTTCACCATCTCTGCTGCCCTAGATTTTTCCGATCAACAAACACGACGACCGAACAATTTTCCGATGAAACTACTGCAAATTATTATTAGCACGACGAAATGGCAGTAAATCTGAAAAAACAGAGAAGATTTGATGCAACAAATTCGGACGCGGTAACCAAAAAGTAAGCACGAACAGATCAGCAGAAATTAGCCAGCGAAGAAGGAATCGAGTTCAGCTTCACCGCCAAATCCAAATCGAAATCCAATGCGCGTTGACTAAAAGGACTGATGTAAGAAATTTGTACGCTTTTTTGCGTTGCACAAACTTTGTAAGAAAGAACCAACAATTTTTCTACTTTATCGCCAACTCGAATTTAGAAACGATTTTTTTTAAATATATATACCGTGTTGCTAAATATATTATTTTATATATAGAAAATATATATACGGGAATAATTTTATTTACTTAATATTTTAAAATTCCCTCTATAAAATGACTGTGAATATTCTTTTAATAATTTTTCACTATACAATAAGATAATTTTAACATTTTTATTGAGTCTAAAATATTTTGTATTATTTGTAAATAATAGTGATCGGTCAAATTTTTTCATTGTGAGTGTTTGCAAGTTTTTTAGGTATTGTTTAGAGGTTTTCTTGATAAAAAAATTCTTTTTTTTCGAAACAACATAGAGGGTTATTTGAGCTTTTCCTGATAGAAGTTTATACTTTCCTAATTATTTAAATTAGAAAAAAAAATAATCTCACTCTTAATAGATAAAATTTTTAATTATATTAAAGTAACATCTACAATATGTAGATAAGTATTGTGGAATTATTAGATAGATAATGCCATAATAGGGAATAGGGAATAGGGATGGGGAGTGTAGTCAATCACGATAATATTTAGGCTGTGAAATTGCACGCGGCATGCCTAGCCATTGGAAGATTGTGGCCTCTTTAATAATATGCTATTTAATTTTTTATTATGATATTATAGTATATTTGGAATAAAGGTTTAACCTCAAAAGTAAAATATACACTGTACAAGGTTCTAACAATTAAAACCAATAAAAAGAAAAACTTTTAAATCATTTTTATCAAAGGGGTTATAATATATTAAATTTAGATAAATTGGAAATATGACAATGCAGTTGAGTGAGTTGCACTTGCCTTCCTAAACCCGTTATGGTAAAACGTTGGAACTTTTTTATTATTATTATTTTTTATGATATTTACGTGTTACTATTTTACAACAAAATATGGGACAAGAATCAAGATAAACGCGGGTTGTACGTAGTTTCCTCGTTGCTTAGCATGCAATAATTGAAAGGGATATCTGAGCAAAAAAGTGGCAACTCAAAAATAAAAATTGGCCCCTACGTGTAAGTCCAATTAATTGCCAATTTGGACACGTTATGGGAGACTATTGAGTATTGAGTATTATTAAATGGTATTTTTTAGATAGTCGGCTTTTGCAAATCTTAATTTTGTATACACATTCACATTCTTCCGATGATTACACTGACACTTTGTGTGTACATTTTTAAATATATGAAATTGTGAGCGCACAACAAAACTACATAAAAATGGATTTTATTTCATTTTCACCAGTTTAATTGGGTTTGCAATGTGTAAAAGCCAATATAATTTTATGATGGGACTTGGGACTACCCGGCCGATCCGGTTTAGGTTCAGAAATTGGATCGGGGTTAGCTTGATGGTACTACAAGGCCGATCCACTCCAAAATTAGAGGTCCGGCCAAAAATTGGACCAGCCTAACGTAGCAGATATTTCCCATGATCAGATTAGAGATATTCAGCTTCACTCAAAAATTATATTTATATACGCAAATCAATTAACAACTCTAAAGATAAAAAAATTCTTGCCAATTTATGGAAAACCAAACATCATATTCTTCTTCCCCTTCTTCATTCAACTTGCCTAAACTCAAATTTCTGAATAATATGTGGTCTAACAAATGAATGGTGTCTTGCTGCAACAAAATAAATGGGATTACACTATAGACTACACAAACTATGATTGTAGAACCCCAACTCTCCATGGCTACTCATTCAGCACCACAACCTCGGAATCAGGATTCAAACACCTTGGTTCCACCACTCTCGGGATCCTTAGCCGGAGCTGACTCCATTCTCTCCAGCAATCTGAATTCCTCTTCTGTCAAACTATTCTTTGCATGGGGTATTGTTGTCTTGGCATGCACCTGCTTTTCAAGCTCCATAGCCCAACTATAAACTACCATGCCAACAACAGCGACCATCATGCCCATGATGTTCTTGAAAGTCAGTTCTGAATCAAACAGCACCCATCCCAACACAAGGACGCATACTGTTTTCATGTGACCTAAAACTTGAAAGGAAACTGCTGAAAAACGTCCAATGCACAGGTACTGGCTCACATTGCAGAACACTGCCAGAGAACACGATAGAAGTATGAACATCTGCAGGTATGTCAACTCGTGTTAGTTAGACAGAAGATTGTTCATGCAGGTTAAATGCTAGTGCAATCGCATAGATCCATAATTGAGGAAAGTATAAGGGTGCTTACTATAGCTCCGGGACCAAAATTGTAGTCAAAAATCAAATTTCCTGAAAGATAGTAGTCGATTAGAGGACCCAGCACAAGAAGAGAGCCAGCTTGAATAGGAGTTGTTTTGCTCAATAATTCGAAGGATCCAATAGAGTACTTCTTCTGCAAGGAGCCTATTGACTGCACCCAGAATAATTTATCCAATCAGTACCCCAAGCATAAATGCAGGCAACAGAAACAATGAATTTCTTATAGCTTTTTAAAGAAATTATTATGGGGTTCAACAGGTAGATGGGAAAAAGAATGCCTAGCCTTTGAAGGCCTACACTCTTGTTTGTCTTGCGAGAAAATGAGTTCCATGATGCATAAGTGCTCAATAAGACCCTATTCAGTTAATGCCTGGACTTGGGTTGACAAAAGATTAAAGGAAACTAAACTACCAATCAAGAGCATGAAGCAGAAACAAAATTAAAACATGCATTTTTCACAACTTGGAGGCTGCATGCGAGCGGGGCTGGGTGGCTACCCTGAGTCCGAAATTTGAGATTTTGATGAAGTTAATGCGTATATGTAAGAAGAGTAATTAATAATGTTCTATTCGTACGTCCTATTAACTAGGAAAGAAACCATAAATTATTATCTTGTTCTCTGTATGAATATAGAGGCAGCAATAACAAATAAAGCAAGAGATATTTTCTTCCCTCCAATCAACCATTATTCCATAACAAGATAGCTGACAAAAACTCCAACATATCAATCTCGACCCCATAAAATAAAAGTCAGTGGAGCAGAATCAAAGGTTCATAACTCATCCAGGAGGCAGGAACTATATAAAGAATAAATACTTGCAAGTGAATCCCAACATTGACATTCTTCCAACAACATTGGAAACTGAGACCTAGAGTTTTTAAACCAAAACCACACCTTTGTGTTCTATTGTCGGGGGCAAGAAAGAAATTTACTCACAATTTGCTGTAATGATGTTGAAATAACTGCAACACAAGCACACATAAATCCTTTGGCATTCACTTTTACGTCAGTCACAGTGCAAACACCCACACCTATAACCACGATCACCACAGACAATTTAACTTCTTTTGAATACTTCTTACTGTGAAGGATCCATTCCATCACACAAACCACTGGAATCATGCTCAGTTTTGAGATCTGCACCAAAAAAAGAATGACAGCACAATTAGTTGAGCCCAGTTGAAGATAAATTTCTATAGATGTAATGTTGAGCTGAAATGTGTTACTAAAAAAATCAAAATTTAAAATATGTAATCCTTAAGTAAGGCAGAACAGGTAAAATGTTTGCAACAAAATTGGTAGGTAATTTAATAATACGGAGTGAATTCCATTTTTGCAATAAGTGTTCTCATCAACAATATATTTAAATGCTTTCCTACATGTTTGACAGGTCCTGATCATCATCAAGGTTCCAGTCACAATTCTTCTAAGACAATGGCTTAATTTTTAGTCAACTCTGGAAATTAAACAGCGAGAAAACTTTGAAGCTGAAATTCAAAAGTATATGTGCTCTATCCAATAATAGGATGTATCAGTTCCACAATACCAAAAGAAAAAAAACTATACATCTCAAAAGATGAATATTTTGGTTTAGAAGATTACAACTGGTTACCAATTCAAGCCAACATGAAGTCATATCATCCTTCATCACTCAAGAGGGGGGGGGGAGTAATTCCAATGAGTAATTCCAAACGTATATGTGCTCTATCCAATAATAGGATGTATCAGTTCCACAATACCAGAAGAAGAAAAAACTATACATCTCAAAAGATGAATATTTTGGTTTAAAAGATTACAACTGGTTGCCAATTCAAGCCAACATGAAGTCATATCATCCTTCACCACTCAAAAATAACTAAGCATAAACATATATTTGGAAAGTTATCAAATCATACTTGGTAAAATCCAACTGAATTCAGCATGAGGCTCAAATTCATCCCTGTGATAGACATATTAGCTACAACTGAGAACCAAAGAAGCTCCCAAAAGGGCACGTGCTTTGATGTGGACAATCCCGTAGCATTTGATATTATGCCAACAATTGCAGTAACAGCAAAATGGAAACCGGTCAATGTTGTGGCTGCAAAGAGTAAAAGATGACGTAAATACAAAGGTTGTAATGAAATGAAGGGCATTGATTTTTTATTTCTATTTTTCAAATAAGACATAGCATAAGTTATACATAGATCTTACAGATTGACAGAATAGCATTCTTGACAAACAGGTTGAAAATTTGGCAATTATGACAGAATTAACGGCACTACTATACATCATCAAAACTTGGAAGTCAGAAAAATATAATCGATGGTGGAATTTGGTGGAATGCCACAAAAATAGAACTTTGAAAGGTTATTCTGATTTGTTCTTTCAGTTAGTGTTCATTGCTGAGTGATCACTCTGGAACAAGTTAAACACCCAGAACAAGCAGAGGTATTGAGTTTGTATCAATTCTTTTAGGAAAAAAAGAAGGGACGCCCGAGTTCCTTCAAAATTTACTATAACATCAGGACTGATGAAAAAAAAAGTAGAAAATTAATGTATGTGGCTGATTCAATATAGATATAAGAGCGCGTGAGCGCGCGCGCGCACACACACACACATATACACGAACATGTAAGGTTTTTGTGGTAGAAACTTCAGAAAAAGGTCTTCTCTCCATATAAGCTAAAATATATGTTGAGATCCACCGGAAATAGCATAATAATCAATGAACATGTCTCAAGAGTAGAAAAAGTGAAATGAGTTATATTCCAAACAATTACATCAAACACGAAACAAAACTTCCAAAATACTTGCTGGAGAATAATGAAAAAACAAAAACGCAAGGAACAGTAGAGGCAAAATGAGTAATGGATGAGAAGATACTGCGTAATTGAGAATGGACCAACCAAATTTAAAAGCATATCCATTGGATGACATGAGTTGCTTGTTTGCCATGATGATTCCAACAGAACTGATAACGTTCATAGCCCACGCACCCACATCTGACACTGCTGCTGATGATTTCTTCTCTCCCTCCATTTCTGATTCTCTTTTTCACTCCACCTACCTCAATTACCAGCTACCTCAGTGTAGCACAACTACCAATAACTTCTCGCCGATTACGACAGCTATGAGAGTGCAAAATGCTCAACAGATCCGCCTCTCGCAACAAAAAAGCGGGAAAGCGGAAGCAATCAGGTGCCGGAGGAAAATCTCACATTGAATATGACGAATTGTGCTGCGTAGATCAGCGAAACAGACTCACTCATTCACTGTTGAAATCGCAGTCGGCGGCGATTATGCCGATCGGGAAATTCAGAAAGTGAATCGTAAAGTTTTACTGCGCTAATTCTATCTTATCTCCTTCGCGAGTCGGAGTGAATGCAGTGTGTGTGTGTGTGAGAGAGAGAGAGTAGATCTGAGAGTAAGAGAATTTGAGATTGCTCGGCGACGACGTTTCACGCCTCTTACCACCCTTTCTCCGCCCGAATTTTGGCTTTACATTTCAGCCCTGCTGGCCTGCGTATCGCTTCCAAATAACGGCTCATTTCTTACTTTTTTTTTTCTACATTTATTATTTAAGACAATTAGATTTATCATTTTTAATATTGATTTATTACCTTTTCCAAATAACAGCTTGTATTGATTTGAAGAATCATTCTTTTTTTTTTTTTGAAAGTTGGAAAATTCATTATTAACATTGATTGGAATTGGTCTTCTAATCACCTCTAATCATCCTATTCAATTTTGAAACTTCTTCTTTTTTCCCCACTTTGATTATTTGACTAACGATGTGTGTTTGTTTGATTTTACATTTTAGTAAAATAATAATAATAATACAAAATTCGAATCTTGGATTCTAAAATTTCAATCCAACGTGTCCATACTATATTTGGGAAATTCCAGTGTATGTAGGCAATATATATATATAAAAAAAAACTGTATAAAAAATCGACACATGTAGATTGCAAGAAAATATATACTTCATCCGTTTCGTTTTATTTATTATTTTATTATTTTATTTTTTTTTATTTTGTGACAAAATATTTGTTGTTTTATAGGAGTATATTTTTACACACATTCTCTCTAATTTAACCCTATCACAAACCCTATTTTAGAAAAATATAATTGAATAAAACTTTATGCCATATATGAGATATGTGTATATTTATCCACAAAATTAATTATTTATTCCAGATAAAAAACCTAAAACAACAAATAAAACGAAATGAGGGAGTATATAAATTGCCAATAATATTATTGCTGACGTCAAAACATGTAGGAAAGATATATAAGACCAAATATGCATAAACTGGAAAAGTTTAAAAAATATTTCCTTTGTTTGATAATTAATAATTGTAGTATCATATTCTTTTTTTATACGTCCCAAAATTATAGTCCATTTTTATTGTATATATGTATTAAATTTTCATTTTTTGTAATATACCCCTATTTAATGTTGTTTAAAACTAACATTTCTTAATTTTCTTTTGAATCAGTAAATAAGGACCTGGTAGGAAAAATTCATACAATTTTATTTTTTCAAGTATATTAAATGCATGTTCTTAATTTAAAATTGTCACCATTCTTTCCCAATAGACTACTGAATATAAATTAAATAATCATAAAAATACCACGAGTAATAGAGCTTAAATAACTATACATTAAATCATTCTGACGGTATCCAAATCGTACCAAAATGATGCATGAATGGTGCAATCAAATTTGGTGTTGCACACTATTTACATGCATGCGAGTCATATGTATTTCTCCATTTTATATTGTTAATATTATTATTATATATTTGACAGTATTTAAGGTCAATTAAAATTAAACATATAAAATTTTTGACATGATTTGCAATTTAGACATGAATTTTGAAACGTTGCGATTAAAATATTTTTTTTCATTTTTTTGCAAAATAGACACTCCAAATTTTACAACAAACGAAATATTAGTGCATAACATTAAATTATGAAAGTGTAGAGATGTATAGCATAATCATAATTTAAATATTTCATTAATACATTAAAGATTGGTATGAAATATTGTATTTAGTTTTCTTATTATTATACATTGTGTATATTTTGCAAAAAATTACTAGATTGTGTTTTAATTGCAACTAGTATTTCTCATGTGCGATGCACAAATAATTATTATTTTTTAAATTGTAAAAATTAATAAACGATATGCATATGCATTAATTAACTAAACAAGAAGATCAATTTTGTGCAATTACAACAAACAAAAATAAAATAAAATTTTGGGAACTAAATGAAAATCAATGTTAAAAATATCGAATTGGAATATTTCAAATTACATTATTTTATAAATTACAATGTATATTTGTCCACAATTAAAGAACATTTTATTTCTTTTAATTATTTTGCAAATTATTATTATTATTATTATGCAACATAAATGAAAACTTTTTTTTGCGACAAATGTAGAATATTGTAAATCATCCACCTATGCATAAAAAATAAAATAAAAATGTTACAAATCTCAAATTTTCAAATAAAATAATAATAACTAAGATTGCTAAAAATTGTTAAAAGACAACATTAGTTGTAATATAAACCGCCATGAAAAATGAGAAAGAGAAAAACTTACACAGCAAATGTCAATACAGTAAAACCTCTATATAAGAATACACTATATAAGAATAACCTTCTTATAGTAATAAAAAGTTGTGGTCCCAACTCGGGACCAGTTATAAATAAGAATAACCTCTACATTATAATATTTCGGTATTTTTTTAGGACCATTCTTAAGAAACTTACCTCTATATAGTAATAACATGACATTAAATTTTAAATATATTTAAATACCTATATAAAATGTGTAGAACTATTTAATTACACATGTTACATTAAACTTAAGATTGTATGAAATACTTATCTAAAGTTGCATGCGACAGTGTTTTAATTTTTTTTAGGTTAATATCGCACCCTTTAACTTGCACATTCAAAGTAATTAGTCAACACAATCACCTTATTGTTAAATCTAAAACATTTCCACCTTGTCCAACATGTTTGAAACTTGTTGACACAATACTTTTTCTATTTATACAATATCATTCTCTGGATTATCACCATGCGCATCTTGCGTGATTCTTATATGATGTATTCTTCGGTTAAAGCACATGAATGAATCTTATATACCTTTTAAATTCATGTTTTTAAAATATGAAGGGACATTTCCAAGTGTTGTATAATATATATATATATATATATATATATTTAAAACATAATTATTTTTATATGTAAACTCTATTAAGAATAACCGTATAGTAATATTTTTCTTTGGTCTCAACGATATTACTGTATAGAGGTTTTACTGTATTATTGTCTATTAACTCAAAACCGTTGTATGTTATACAAAATATGTTGTCTAAAGTCTAATTGTTAAACTGTGAGATAGACAGTGGATTATACCAAAACCATTGTCCATCACATGATTTTGCCTTTATATATATATATATATATATATATAATATAGATATATGTTTCAAAATTCGTGGCTATATTGCAAATTGTGTCAAAGTTCATGTATTTAATCATAATTAACCTTAATATTTGTAATTATTTCTTTTAAATTATAATTTATGTATTTTGTATTATTCATAACATTAAAAAATGATTTGTAACTTAATTGTTATTTTTTTTTATTTTTGAATTATATCAATAAATAGATAAATTATTTAAGATTCACAAAAACCCAGGAAAGATAGTTTCACTCATCAAAATTTGTGGGATAGATTCTTGAACTGGATTTGTGCAGTTTATTGTGCTTAAAGATCGATGACTTATTCATAATAAATAATGGCAAAAGAGGTAAACGCAAAGAGATGATGACGGTAACGGAAATAAATTGAAATATACAAAAAACGTGTTATTGAAATCTAATGCGATATATTTTTTCTTTCTTCTAAATTTTATCGTGTTTCTATGATAATATGCACACTTATCATTTTGTTGATTTTTATTTTTATTTTTTTTCTTTAAAGTAACTCATTGCTTTTGGGATTGTATTGCTTATTTTCTACTTTTACTTTTACATAATAATACTTTGGGTACGATTTTGGGGAAGATGGAAGTTGAGTATGGTTTTTTTAAGGAAAAATAGTCAATTGGGATAAGCGGCATATAAAGAAAAATATATCAGGGGCGAATGACTTAACAGTGTCTCTAACCTTACACTACAATCTGTTATTGGTGAAGACGTAGTCCAAAAAAAAAAACACTGATTGGGGGTTGGTGCACCTGTCCCCCCTCTAGATATGCTACTGACTATATCCCAAATTATATGGTAAGGTTCAGATAGGACCTTATTTTAACTTTTGGTCCAATTGTTAGCTGGACCTCAAACTTTCAAAAACAATTTAATTAGTATCCTCTTTTGTTAATCCTCCAAATTATTACAGCATGTTACCATATATTCATAACTTTAATTACTCTGGCGTTGATAATCTGAAAACCAAATTTAGTCCACCTCGAAATGGCTCATTTATTGGACCTCAAAATCCTTTAACCAATTTTGAGATTCTAACATCAAATTGATGTCGAAAAATTAGCTAAGAGTGTTTATATTTATCGTTGGATTATTTTTGTTCAAATATCACGCATTAAATTGTAATTTACCCTATAAGTAATAATACAAATTCCTATTCTTAAGTGCAGTACGTAACATTTAAACTTCTTTTAAATTAAGTTCATTTTCTTCTAATTTATTTTTGGCGAATTTAGAATCCACATCATGTGAAGTGCTTTAGAATTTATATCTCAAATTCTTATTTTTTTTCATAAAGAGAGTAACCCTATAGAAGAAGGTAAATCGCCTTTAACAAATGAAATTCTATCTTTTTATTTAATTTTTTATGAAGAGGACATCCATACAGAGAAAGGTGAATCGCACTTGGAAAATTAAGTGCACCTAAAGATGTTAAATGGATTCGAATTTGAGATATTTGGTCTAAAATTTATACTACTCAACCACTAAATCTAAAGTTTAATTTTTAATGTAACAAGAGTGTTCTATATTTATAATTACGACAATCAATTAATGGTTGATACTAATGTAGTAATGTTTTCTTTAAAAAAAATTAATAGTTATAAAACATACCATCAAAACCTAAAAAAATAATAGATAGTCACGTTACTAATTATTCTCATCCTAAAAATAAATAAATAATTTATAAATATACAAAAAAAGAAAATTGTGGTGATATATGTCTTCACCTTGGCCTTCATTTTTGTATGTCGGTAGTGAAGTAGATGGCCACGTTACTCCCTCACAGAGTCACAGCCCACGCCGACAAAACACCAATCTGTTTCCTTTTATTTTTGTCTTCTTCTCTCTTCTGTTCTATCTCTCTCTCTCTCTTTTAATAAATACAAAATGCACAAATGGCTTCATTGCGATTCATGTTGGAATTGAATCAATTGATCCAGATATTAGATCCGTAACTAGTATTTTTTTCGTGCAACAGACAGTCTTTTATTATATTATTATTTTTTAATATCAAGATATATATATATATATATAAGGCTTAATACAAGTGAATTCTTAATATTTTAACGTATTAACAAAAACAATCCAATATTTTAATAATTATAATTTAATTCAAAATGTATTATTTGTATCATTAAAAGTAATTGGTCTACTATTTATCTTATATGAGTTTATGTAGTTCAAATTATGATTTTTTACATTTCAATTAATGTTTATAGTTTAGGGGGATTTATGTTTTTTTAGGGTTCATGATTTTTAGGATTTATAGTTTTTTTAGGGGTTTTTTTTAATATTTTTTAGATTTTTTAGGGGTTTTTGTTGTGTTTTTTAGGGTTCATATTTTTTTAGGTTTATTAATCTCAATTTAGGGTTATATTTATTACAAAAAATATTAAATTCATTCACTTTTATTTTGGGTTCATTAATTCCATTTAGAATATATATTTATTTCAAAATTAGTTTTTTTTTTCAATTACCATTTATATTTGATTCGAAAAAAATAAATTAATTGTCGAGCGCAATGCACGAGACCACGCGTTAGTGTCGGGTGAGTGCATTGCGCAAGTCACCGAATTTTGAAAAAAAAATCATTCACTTTAATTTTAGAGTCCATTAAATGAATTTTAGGATATATATTTATATTTATTTCAAAAATATTAAATTAATTCATTTCAATTTTTAGGATTCATACATTGTATTTTAGGGCATACAATTTTGGGGGGAAAAATAAAATAAAATAAAAAACAGAAAAATTGAAAAAAAAAACACAAAAAAAAAATCAAAAAAATAATAAAAAATTAAAAAAAATTGGCGCGTGGGTGCACGCCGCGAGTGGGTTCCACACGCTGGAAATGAATCAGGTTTTTTTTTGCTTGTTGTTGGACCTTATCAAGTTTGGGTCAGTCTGATGGGCCCAGACTCATATATCTAATGTACAGGATTTCACCTCTTTAGTGAAAAATGACTTTTCGGAGTTTGAAATACTTCTTTAAATACAAATTTTATTTTTTGATCATTTGTTCTTTTTTTAGTTTGAAAGGCGGAGTGGTGAATGTCGAACTTGAAATATCTCTCTTTTACATAAAATTGTTCACAGTTCACAGTTTGAATGTCTCCAATGGGACTATTCCGTTCTTATTATTGATAATATGAAATAATGAAACCAGTTATATACTTGTATTGAAATTGTGCAACTGCAATACATACAAAATCGAAATTAATAAAGACTTTAATTACTAGCCCAGTTTTGCCATTCCTTTTAAGCTGCATGACAAATTTTACATATTTCCTTCTTTCTTGGTGCTGGACATGACATTTTAGTTTGGATTTTAGAGTTCTTTATTATTAGTTTTCAAATAGAAATGTAGGCATAATAAATGTTTCAACACCATGTATTTCTTATTTATTTAGATCAATATGTTCTTCGACTGATTATATATTGCCTTAAAAATATTATATGGAAACTTAATTATTCACCTGAAAAAACAAATAAGCATGTGATAATTTCGAAATTATTATAATATGCTTAACCCTATCAAACCTAACCCTTTCGAAGTAAAGCGTATATGTAGCGTGAACTTAATATGCTTGCACATCTAATGATTTAAATTAGGCACAATATTCAAATAAAATCAAACCTTTACAACTTTTTCGAATCTTATTCATTTCTTTCAAAATTATCAACCTAACTTTCCTCCAAAAAAAAAAAAAAAAAAAAAAAAAATCAACCTAACCACATTTTTGTTCAGTAAAACCGTGACCAAAAAAATAGATTAATTATTAACTGCATATATAGTATTTTGGGCTACTAATTACTCTCTCCATTTCAATTAAATGTGATTTTAGAAATTTTAACAATGTTAAGATGTCATTATTTTGAAAAGTATAATCCCTCTCTCTCTCTCTAGTCTCTATATATATTCCTACAAAAAAATAAGATTTCCTATTAAGATAGAGTTGAAATTGAGAAAATGTGTGAAAATATGGTAAACGACAGATATTTTGAAACAAATTAAAAATTCCAAAGTGGTAATTAATTTGTAACAAATGGAATAATATTTATATGCTATATGTTACTTAAAATTTTACAATTTCACTTATTGGATTTTTGCTCTTAAATTTTAGTCTCTATATTTTTTTTATTATTATTTTTCATCCATATTTTATTTAATTTTTATCATTGTACTTTTATTTTTTATTGTCGAAAAAATTAAAAAAAATACAAGAAACAAAATATAGAAAATAAACCACAAGTAAAAAAAAAAAGAAGTGAAAGTACAAAGAAAGAGAGTACAAAAAAAAAACTAAAACAATGGTGATAAATTAATAAAAACATATGAAAAAAAAATAGAAGATAAAGTATATGTTAAGAATAGCCAAGATAATGCATATTGGCTTAGATCGGATTGACTGAATATTAAGTGCATAATGTTGTTAACGAATAGAGCTGCTCATGGGCTATTTTAATCTTAGTTTTAAAAAAGATTGATACGAACTTAGGTGGGGTGCCAAGGGCCAAGTTCAAAGTTCGAGTTCAAGTGTTCAAGAGACAACCCGGGGTCAAGGCGCGAGCTCCACGCCCGTGCCACATAGCGTGATCCAAAGGCGCTAGTGCAAGGCGCGACCCACGCTCCGGCTCATACGGGTGTTTTTCTTTGGTCGAGGCACGACCTGCACGCCCGATCCAGTAAGCGTGACCCGCCCCATCTCACGCTCGTACGCGCGTTCGCGAATTATTTTTACTAGTTTCGAATTTTTAAATTTTTATTTATTTCATTTTGTTATTTAATTCCTACTGGGGTTTGTTATTTCAGTCCACCTATACAAGAGCTTGTACTGGATTTCATTAGACATTTTTTGATGTTATTAAATTTTATATTTTCTCTGCGAGATAATTTCTTTGAACTGTGAGTTCAATCCTCGACTTATCAAACAGATTCATCACCTCTATGTGTAGCGTCTATATTATTATTCTGAGGTTCTTGGCTTCAATCTTAGTAGGGTCATCGATTTCACATATCAACGATAACTTCATACATGATCATGTTTGCAAGCATGTACACGTACATTGTTGTTAATATGTAATGTCAAAATGATATAACTTAAAGCAATAAATGACACGAGGTTGGTAACTCTGTTCGATCAACTGATCTATGTCAGGGGAACTTCACAAGTCCATGAGAAATAATACACTACTCCGTTGCAAAGTTACAAAGGCTTTTACAAGATGACCTCCCGTCCTTCGATCCATTTTATATCCACTACAACCTTTTTCGATGGACTGAATTGTGAGATTCCCTCACAACCTTAACTCCCTCTAGTTCCCACAGAAAATCTCTTCCGAGACTCCTTTAAGTATGTATGAAAGAGTTTCAAACACAGACTAGACACACAATGATCACAATGATCAAATCTAGTCTATATGTATACTAAATGCTTCAAACTTGAAGTCCTTTTAGACTTTTTAACTCTTGTGTATACGTAAAAGCCTCGACATCTAACTAGTTTGATTCCCAAACTATTTATAAACACAAAGCATAGCTTAAACAAGGTAATCAGAAAGTCCTAAATTGAATCAAACTCTAAAAGAAAACAATCCTAGTTTGATTCGGAGTATCCTAGTTTAAAAGTCTTCTTTGAATAGAACTCGCCTTCTTCCATCTTAATTTTCATTTTGAATAAGACATCTTCTATTTTGAAATGTCCATCATCAAAAGGAGACTTCAACTCCTTGAATTCAGCTTGTCACGTCTATTGGAAACTCTCTGGACAATTGTGTACATAATCATGTTCACAAACACGATCAAGTACATTCTTTGATCTTCAATCAGATTAGCAGCAGAATATTCATATCATAATGTACAGAACATGATCTTCAAAAACTAGAAAAACCAAAATCTCTGTGTTCTTTGAATTTTCATAAAGATCATGACAATCTAAAGACACTTAGTGCTAAACGATGGTACTAACAGTCTGCGTTGTGAGGCTCGGGTCAATGGATTTTGTCTTTGTAACTTGATATGTCCTGGGGTTCCGGATCACATCAAGTGGTGTTAAAGCTTCGGCTTTGTATCAAGTTTCTATCCAATTTGTCATTTTAATTTCATGTATTTAATTTTCGCCAATTATTAAAAATAATTACCTGAAAAAAAATAGTATTTTGGCGGAAAAAACTTTATTGTTCCGTTGATTCCAATAGTGTTATTTGTGTTCCCGAAGTCCTAAATAGCGTTTGGGGAAAAGTCAAATTTTTTTTTAGAATATTCAAATTTTCAGTAAAATTGTGGTGCAATTATGTGGTATCGTTAATAGTTGCTATGAAGTGTTGTAGTTTATGTTTGGAGTGTGTTGGTGACTTATTAAGCAAAAAAAGGACAAAAAAATGTCCAGATCTGCATGGTCGGGAGATGAAACGACTAAGAACTTTGATCCTAAATACATGATGGATGCCATACAACAACAATTGGGAATAATGTTTAAGACCGAGATGGTTACATTGAATGAGAGACTTGATAACATGGAAACTTCAATGAGAGACTTGATAACATGGAATAATGTTTAAGACCGCGTGTGAACCATGGTGGTAGAGACGGAAGAGGAGGTCGAGTAGAGGTTAGACGTTATCCTAGAGTGGAGAAGGAAATATGAGAGTACTATGACTCTGATTTTGAAGACTATGAAGAAGAAAACAGAAATTTCACAGATGGAGGTCATCGATATGGAAGAGTTAGGAATCGGGAGGATGATCATCTTGATGAACGTCCTTTCCTTTCAGGGGAAAAATGACCCAGCAGTGTATTTGGAGTGAGAGCAAAAAGTCGAGATGATATAATTTAACTATCATACGTACTCTGAGCTGAAGAAAGTTCAGTTAGCAGCTATTGAGTTCTCTGACTATGCTATCATGTGGTGGGATCAATTGAAAGCCACTAGACGGCATAACGGAGAACGACAGATAGAGAGTTGGGAATAGATGAAGGCAGTCATGAGACAACATTTTGTGTCGAACTGTTACTATCAGGAGTTGTATAACAAGCTGCAAACATTGAGACAAGGATCAAACAACGTTGACGAGTACTTCAAGGAGATGGAGATATCTATGATCCAAGCTAATGTAGAAGATGATAAAGAAGCCACTATAGCGAGGTTTATAGCGGGTTTGCATAGAGAAGTTCGGGAGGTGGTACAACTGCAATATTATGTCGAGTTGGAAAAAATGGTGCAAATAGCCATCAAGGTAGGGAATCAACTCAAGAGGAGGGGAAACCACAGCCGTTCGAATTCCTCTACTTGGAAATCAAACCCGAACACTAGTACACCACCGTGGAAGTTGAGTCAAGGGATAAAGGAAGACGAGAGACTACCATTTAAGACGAGCTCTAAGGTACATGCCAATACTAGCCAAAGGTAATCCTAAATCTAATACTAGAAATCGAGATATCAAATGCTGCAAGTGTCAAGGAAGAGGACACGTAGCCAATTAGTGCCCGTACGCGTGTTCACGTATTTTTTTTACTATTTCTGAAATTTTAAACTTTTATTTATTTCCTTTTGTTATTTAATTCATGCTAGGGTTTGTTATTTCCTCCCACATATATAAGGGCTCCTATTAGATTACATTAGATAGTTTTTGATGTTATTAAATTTGATATTTTCTTTGTACGAGAGTTTCTTTGAACTGTGAGTTCAATCCCCAACTTATCAAACAAATTCATTACCTTTGTTTGTGGCGTCTACACTATTATTTTGAGGTTATTGTCTTCAATCTCAGTAGGATCGGCAATTTCATATATCAACGGTTCGTCTGCATTGTGAGGCTCGGGTCGAGGGATTCCGTCTTTGCAACCTGATACATTTTGGGGTTCCGGATCGCATCAAAGATCGTTCGAAGCTTGTTCATTTTTTAAACGAGTCAAGCTCGAGCCTCGAATTGAGCTCAATAGACTTATCGAGTTGAGCTCGAACATAGTAGTATTTGGCTCGGCCAGCTTGCGAATATGTTCGAGTTTCAGCTTAACTAAACATGTTCATGAATATTAATATAAATATTTCGAACGAGTAAATTAAATAATTTTTTGTTTTCGAGCTCGAACATGTAAATTAAACGAGTTTTTTTTTCGAGCATTCAAGCTCGATTAATAAATTAAAAGCATTTCACGAGTTGGGAGCATGTTAAATATTTATCGAGTCAAGTTTGAACAAGGGGAAAATAATTCGAGTTAGAATATTCCTTAATGAGTTGAGCTCAAACATTATCCTTCAGTTAGACTCGGCTTGGTTCGTTTACCAACCTAAACGAGATGAGACATTGAAAATATTAAAGGTAAAAAAAATCATTTTCTTTATCGAAAACCATGGCTGCGATCTCATTTGTCTCGTGGTTAAACCGGCGATGAGACTACGAGCCATGCTATTCGTATCGGATCTACATTTCATGTGGTGAAATCTAAGAGAGCTCTATTATATACGCATATATATAATTATTATAATAGAGCTTAAAACAGAATGTGGGCGATCCGGCAGCAGCACTACTCTCTCACTACTCTCTTCCACCAACCCCACAAGATTGGGTGAAATCCACCCCTACCCCGCAATCGCCTTCACATAATTACTCAAGCTCGAATGGACCACTTAAAAGGGCCGAGGCTATATCCGTCATTTCAGCCACCTTTGGTTGGGTGGTTGTTGAACTTCTCCGGTTGTTCAATTAAATCAATTCAATTGGTGGAGCCAGTCATCGCATTGACAAATCTGCCCCTTACCAAGCGCATATCTCTATCCTACCTACTTTCACCCTCTCTCTCTCTCTCTCTCTCTCTCTCCATAAAAGCACTCGGAGTGAGATATCATACATTGCTCACAATCACCTACGCTGTAGCACAGCGTAGATCTGATCCAATTTTTACCTTTTTGGAGAATCTATTAAGCTGTCTGCAGCTCGCATTTGATTTTCATCCGCATTTCAATCAAATTCTAGTTCTAGATACCAAATCTTATCGGATAATTTGAATTGCACGTTTTTTTTTCCGGATTAACTTTTTGTCGGTAGCTGAATTTGTTCGCGGAAGTAAGATGAAGGTGATAGAGAAGATCCAGGAGGCGACGTCGGCGAATGACAATCGCGTCGTGTTCTCGTTCGAGTTCTTCCCGCCGAAGACGGATGACGGCGTCGAAAATCTGTTCGAAAGAATGGAGCGGATGGTGGCGCACAACCCCACATTCTGCGACATTACGTGGGGCGCTGGTGGATCCACGGCGGATCTGACGCTGGAGATTGCCAACCGGATGCAGAACATGGTCTGCGTCGAGACGATGATGCACCTCACTTGCACCAACATGCCCGTCGAGAAGATCGACCATGCTCTCACCACTATCAAGAGCAATGGGATTCAGAATGTGCTTGCTCTCCGCGGCGACCCCCCTCACGGCCAGGATAAGTTCGTCCAAGTTGAGGGTGGTTTTGCGTGCGCTCTTGATCTCGTAAGTTTGATTGGATTTTTTGGTGTGTGATCGAGTGCGTTTTGCATTTGAGTTGAACTGCTTACCCTGTGTGTGTGGGCTTGTTTGTAGGTCAAGCATATGCGTGCCCAGTATGGGGACTACTTTGGGATTACTGTTGCCGGTTATCCAGGTTCTTATTCTTTATTAACATTTGGATAGATAAACATGCTTATATGTGTGTTTGAATGTATATGTAAATTGTCTTATTAATTGTGGTGACTATGCGAGTTAGTTCCATACATTGTGCATGCCTATGGTGGTTTTACCATGTTGGTGTTTACTGGATACTGTTCTGGCAATTATGTTCTCTGCATATGTGCTCGAATTTGTTGGCAGTCATAGTAGGATTTGTTCTTATTGCACACCTTCCTTAATTATTCAGAGGCGCATCCTGACGTTATTGAGAATGGAGTGGCATCAGTAGAGGCATATCAGAGTGACCTTGCTTATCTTAAGAGAAAGGTTATTGCTTGATTGGGATTTACCTTGTGTAGTACTTTCCCTTAATATATTTGATTGAACTCAATATGTACAAGTTCTCCCTGGAGTTAACACCACTGTTGTGTGGTTTCCTTTTCAGGTTGATGCTGGAGCTGATCTCATTGTAACTCAACTCTTCTATGACACTGACATCTTCCTTAAATTTGTGAATGATTGCCGCCAAATTGGAATAACCTGTCCGATTGTACCTGGCATTATGCCTATTAACAATTACAAGGGTTTCATTCGCATGACCGGTTTCTGCAAAACTAAGGTATGAGTTGAACTGCCTCAATATGTAAGATGTGTTTTTGTGATTGCTGCATTCTTTCACTTGATGACTTAACTGTTAGATACTTAGATTTCCCCACTTAGAAAAGATAAGTTATTCTTAAACAATTAAGATATCATCAGCCTGCATACCTATGGAATGCAACATCATGCAATCATAAGTATGAACTAGCTTGGTTAGGTTAAGTATGAGTCCAGTATTATGTTAAAGATAAGTAGGTCTGCGTCTTGTAGTTTCAGTAACTGATTTTGCATTCATTCCAATACATTCACTTTTAACAAATAGCAATAGGGGTTGTGATGTTGCATTTGATTATGCTCATGCCATTCGATGATCAATTCAATCATTTTTACTTATATAATATATAATATATAATTTTCTACTTTAGATCCCAACTGAGATTATGGAGGCCTTGGAGCCTATCAAGGACAATGACGAGGCTGTAAGGGCCTATGGAATTCACCTAGGAACAGAAATGTGCAAGAAGATTATGGCTAGTGGGATCCGGACTTTACATCTCTATACCTTAAACATGGAGAAATCTGCTTTGGCTATACTGGCGGTTGGTATTCATAATCTATTGATTTTTTTTAGTTTCAGTAACCCTAATATTTATGTGACCAGGTGAAATAAAAACATGTGGCTTATCTGAACTTCCAATGCAGAATCTTGGACTGATTGAGGAATCCAAAATTTCAAGGCCCTTACCATGGAGACGTCCAACAAATGTTCTCCGGGTAAAAGAAGATGTTCGCCCAATATTCTGGTAATCAAGGTTCTTTTTTTTTCCCCAGGTTCATAAGCTTGAATCTTCTTACCTAAGTTCTGGTTAATATTTATCTTAAATTATTTGTTGAATTTTATGTTAGGGCTAATCGTCCTAAAAGCTATATATCCCGAACTATTGGTTGGGACAAATACCCAAATGGTCGATGGGGAGATTCTCGAAATGCATCATATGGAGCACTCAGTGATCATCAGGCATGCATTTTCATTCAACTCTAGTATTTTTGAGGCTATGTCTTGTTGCAAACACTTATCTTATTATTTGCTTTTTTTTTGCACCGTGGGTGCTGGTATTGCATTGCTGCGTGAATGATAAAATTCATATAGTATTGTTCTGACAAATAAGCAATTGGTTCTAAAACCAAATTACTAAACATTTAAACTGTTGAACTAACCTCTGTCAAACTTAGAAGCAAAATTGTTATTTTATTAATGCATGACCAACACAATTGACAAATTATGTGATAAAATTACTATTTCTCATTATTCGATTAGGAGAAAAATTTAGTTGACAGTTTACAAGCGTATGGCCTCTGAAAGGAAAATCTCACATTTTAATCTTGTAACTTCCTGGCAGTTCATGCGACCGCGTGCCCGTGATAAGAAGCTACAAGAAGAATGGGTTGTTCCTTTGAAAAGTGTTGAAGATATTAATGAGGTTTGATCATTACAGCTTTAATAATTTGAAAATTCTGAAAATTACAAATTGCGTATTTAAGGGGTGTAAATGCTTCAGAAATTTACATCGTTCTGCCTTGGGAAACTTAGAAGCAGTCCATGGTCTGAACTAGATGGGCTTCAGCCAGAGACCAAAATCATTAACGAACAGCTTGGTAACGTCAACTTGAAAGGTTTTCTCACTATCAACAGCCAACCTGCTGTTAATGGAGCCAAGTCTGACTCTCCAACTGTTGGTAAGAAAGTATTTTCTATATGATTGTATACACCTGTACATGTATGGTGTACCGTGTACTTTGGTTGTGGGTCCTAGAAAGTGTTCATGCACTTTGTCTAACAGAAACACATATTTAAAAGTAGTGGTTGTATGGTTTGCAACTTTTGCAGGAGAGCACATCTGCATATTAATTTTCAAAATATAAAACAAGGCTGTTCTGGCCAACTATATACTGGCATGTCTAGTTTCATATAAGCTATTGGATGGTCAGATTAAGATTTATACGGAGGTTTCAACTATCCTTGGCTTTTGAAGTTCTTTAAGTTTCTAGGCAATGTCTTATTTTTAATACAGATATGGAAAATGGACCATCTTCCTTATCATCAAAATGAGAGACGATTTAATAAGATGTTTGTGACAAAAGTTTCTGTCAAGAATAAGCTAGTTATTTGTTGCATTTGAATCTTGTATTACAGGATGGGGAGGGCCAGGTGGGTATGTTTACCAGAAGGCGTACTTAGAATTTTTCTGTTCTGCGGAGAGGTTGAATGCTCTCGTTGATCAATGCAAACTCTTCCCATATCTTACCTACTTGGCTGTGAATAAAGAAGGAAGCTTGAAATCCAATGTCAGCAATGCTGACGTGAACGCGGTCACATGGGGAGTCTTCCCTGCAAAGGAAATAGTTCAACCTACTGTTGTCGATCCTGCAAGCTTCCTAGTGTGGAAGGACGAAGCATTTGAAATTTGGTCGAGGTCATGGGCCAATCTTTACCCCGAAGCAGACCCATCCAGAAAACTAATCGAGGAGGTTAGAATTTATTTATACATATACATATGTAGATGTTGCAATTTTAAAGAAAGTAAATGAGTGTTTGTAACCATGAAATTTTGTTTAACTGTGCGTGCGCAGGTGAAGAACAACTATTACTTGGTGAGTTTGGTTGACAATGATTACGTCCATGGCGATCTGTTTGCTGTTTTTAAGAATGTTTGAAACAAATTCCATTCATGAATATTTGAAACAATTTCATTGTATTCCGATCCGGTTGTATTGAAAAGAAAAACAGCAACTCATCATTCTTAAGCCCTCTTCAGGCTACTCTACTGTCATGTACTAACTGACGTTGTCTTAAATGGGATTTTGACATTCCCAACTCGTGATGTAAGCTTAAATAAATTTATTATGGTATTATTATTGTTATTCAAATTTTACATGTACTGTATAAGCAATGTCTGTAATCACAATTTAAAGCTCATATTATATACGTGTTTTTATCAGCGATCATCTAAATACATTAGACTGCTGATCCATTTTTACACAAAAGCATTTTTTTAACCTATAACCTATTTTGGTGCCCAGTGGTTGAGTTTGACTGAATGTCACGAATTCATTTTGTAATATTTTTATATTTGTATTTTTCCCATCCAAACACCGGAGTTTTTACCCTTTTAATTGTTTGGAGGGGAAAAAAATTCATGAAAATCATATCCTCACAAAAGAAAATCCAATTTCAAGCCCCACACAAATGGGGGAAATGAGAAGCAAAAACTAATTATAAGGAAAAGTAAATTTGAATTTAAATTACAAAAAGCAAAGAAATTCAAATCAAGAAAGCAAAAAAAAAGGAGAAAAAAAATGGCAGAGGTTTAATATTTTTTTGACGAAAAAAAATTTATTTATATACCCTCTCACTAAAAAAATAAAATAAAAAATAATGGAATGGCCTGGTGTGGTTTGAAGTGCTAGTGAGGTTGCTTGAGGGAAAAAAAAAAAAGTCACAACCAAAACCTTAAACCTTCATACATTTTCCTCCGACAGACAAACCTTCAGCATGAAGTGTTGATGACAGCGCTGGCATTTCCGACGAGGTATTGTTTCTTCATCGCCGGCATTAATTTTAAGGGCTCTTGCTTGTTGTTTGGATTCACCCATTTAATTTATTTTTGTCTATTTTAATGAGATTTGCTTTATCTCTGTACTCTGTGCTGATTAATTGGAATCGAAATTGGAGGATTATTTTGTTGGCAAATTAAAAATTGTATTTTTTTTATGGCGGGGCTTTTTTTTTCGTTGCTTATCATGTCTTTTTTTTTTTTTTTGTCGTTGTTTTAGAAATTGAATGCCTGATTAGAGTTTGATCTTGATGATTTTGGTTTCTGGAATTTCAAGAGGCAAATGACATGCACCCTTTGTTCTACTAGACACATTGATAAATAGCCAAGTAAGTGTGTGTCTGTGTAATTTGGCAACTGATTCACATTTGAATATTAAAGTTTACGATTAAGGAAATTACTTTGATGGCTTTTACTTGAAGACTGATAAATCCTACTGAACCCTTGAGAATTTTGTTGGTGTATTTGTAATTAAGTAGTGCACGTCTGTGGAGCGTGTTAATTGATTCTCGTTTCCCTTCAAACATGAGTAACTTTTAACGATTTTTAACTTGAAACTTAGAAACCCTGACTAAACTCTTGAGGACTTTTGTCCATGTAAGTTAGATGAACAGTAGCCAGTGAAATGCGGTTCAACAATCATTGTCGTTTTTTTATGTATGCGGATTCAGAAGGTTGACGGTGCAAATGCAAACTGAATTTTATTTAATCAAGATAAATGCTCAGTTCATTATTTTTTATGTACCAATGGATAAAGTATGTTTCAATTGATGGTAATATCCTTTTGCTGTGTACATGCGTTGCATGCATTTTCACGTGTATGCATTATCCTACTTGTATTAGGGGATTTATGTTTGTATGATGAAGATTTCTTTTCAAGTAATCACGTTAATGGCATGATTTTGAATAATAAATATATTACTATAAATCAATTCAATCGTACAGATTTTATACGGCATGTGAGGTTGCAAAGATTACACATGTATACCGTTATGAATCAGAAAAGGAAACCCGAATTCCTGAAACTCTAATCTCTATACCTTTTTTGATCTCTCATTCCCACTCTCTCGGAGGTCACAAACACCAGGAAATGGTGCTATCCAAATTTCATTCTTAATCTCATTTCCCAATTTCAACGCCATAATTTTGATGCCTCACCTAACAACGAAGCTACAATGTGGACATGGAGCACAAACCTCTGAAACTATCGTGTTTGATTTGAGTCATCCTCAGATCCACTAATTGGATAAATTATTTTCAAATTTCAAAACTATCCAGCAATTGTTACTTTTAATTAATCTATTAAGACTATTCTTCATTTCAATTTTTGTAGTTGTCTACATTAATGTATGCCTAATTGTTCGTGTTCTGGGTTTTCGTTGTGTTTTTGGCATGAACTTTATCGATGTTCTTGTTATATATATTCTTATATGAATGGTAAAATCCTTAAATTTTTAATTAATTTTATTATAATTAACTTTTATTTCTGCTCAATTTAGATTTAAAATAGGTTTAGAATAGAATGTGTAAATAGTTGGGTGGAGCTTAATTTTCAAAATTTTCAGTTAGCTTGCCTGACACACTTACACCTACTCAGAGTCAGAGTTTAAGGCGGATGAGATGTTAGCTAAAGAAATCGAAGATGAGCTTATGAAGTACACAAAGAACTATGACCGTAATGTAGGGGCAAAGTTAGTCATAAAGACTAATGAAGTCCAAACAAATAGTGACGTGAATGTCAACATCACCGACTGTACAAAATCCTTGGGCAATGACCTTGTTGCAGTAGAATTCCTGGACACAACCGAAACTTCGAGTTCTTTTGATGACTGCCATTCTGGTGTTGAAAATGTTGATACCTTTGGTGGTTCTGAAGCTTCTTCAGATTTTCGTGGTGATGCTGTATCAGTGCTGGATTTTGATGGATCTGGTGAAAGGTTTAGGATGAGGTACTTATCTTTTTTAATGCACCCATTGTTTCTAGAAGTTCTCGTTTGTTGGCCCCATGTGCCCTTACAGAAACTGTTTTATGTCCAGTGAAATCTTTAATGTTTTAGAATGCTATTAACCGTTAGCTGTGAACTGGAGAAAGTGGTTGAATGGGGGTTTCTGTGGTCAAATCACTATGACGCTTGAGTTTATCACAACACAAGAAGCCCAAAGTTATTTGCTAGCATAAGAAAGTGCACAAGTATGATTATGAGACCTGTAGACATAGGCCTCAGTTACAGGGGCATGCTAGAGGAAAGGTGAGTGTGGAATCAGACTGTCTGGTAGCTTGAGTTGCCACTTTTTCTTGCAATTGCTCTTCTTAGAGTTCTCTGCCTAGCCACTCTCCTGTAAGATGGACTCGTCCTTTAATTTTTCTTTTCATGATTCGTTAGTTATGTATTTTAGACATTCTCTGCGCTAACTGGGATCCTATCTAATGATTATGAAACCTTTGCCATTTGGATTGATGTCTGGAATATCCTCCCCCCTCGATCGAAGTATATTTAAATGAAGAAGGAAACAACATATTCAATCTTTCAACTTTTACAAATAGTACTGCTTCTTATTAAGTGCATGTTCATGCTTATCATATTACACCACTTGTGATCCTTAGGAAGAAAAAGCTGACAACTCACTGGACGTCCTTTATTCAACCTCTTATGTGGCGTTGCAAATGGGTTGAATTGCAAATCAGGAATCTGCAGTCAAAATCGCAACTCTATGCCAGAGACCTTGAAGCATACAATGAGAAAAGGCGGACTCAACTAGATTACTGGACAACGGTAGATGGCACAAAATCTCTTCCATTTTCACAGAAAAATGCTAAAATTGATGTCTTTAGGAGAAAGAAAAGGAGGAGGACTGAAGCAACAATGGATGTAGCAGCGTATATGTCTCATCATAATCTTTTCTCATGTTACGGTATAAATATTTTTCTATTGCTATCAAACTTTTATCTTTGTCACTTCTAGCCAGATAAGAATACGATACATGTATACTTTACAGAAAAGAGAACGTGTTTTACTGAGGGTGCCTTCATGAACATTGAGTTGAAGAATCCAGGTGAGGAATGATACTTTTGCTATTTATTATATTTCATGGATAGTGGTCAGTGAAAATGATGGTATAAAGCTTTTGCATTACACTTGTATCACTATGCATGAGTTGCTCCCTTGAATTGCTCTCTCTATGTTAGTGATGGTCATAAGTCTCTCCACCTATGATTTTCTTTATATTTGTTGGTAAAATAACTGTTGACTAATTTGGATTCCCCTCTAAATGTTTTTTTATTTTACTGATATTATTCAGTAATCTTATTCCATTCCAGCCATATCAGACTTATTTTTCTATTTTTCTTTTCTTTGGTCAATTGGATAATATGACTTTGTTTACCCTTTCCTTCAAATATTTGGCGTCTTGGGATTTTTGGTATTCCGATATGTCTGCAATGCATATGAATCGTGCTTTCAGAATATTGGTCAAGTTGAATATAATCTAGTTGTGAACAAAAATATTTCATACTAGACATGAAATTGATAGATTTTTCATTTTCTTTTCCCACTTCTGGTTGGAAAAAGGTAATCAGAAAATCACATTTGGTCATGAGATATTTGGTAATGATGAACTACTATCCTGTGAGCTTGGAGATGGTGATAATTATTTAGAACAGATACGTTCGAAGATTGGCTTTCTGCGGTCAGAAGTGGCCAAGCTGAAGTGCAAACTTGACAGTATAGCAAGAGAAAATAGTGAAAGACTTTCTTTTGCTGGGAACTTGGACTTGTCACCTCCACACAGTGAAAATGGAATGGAAGGAACTTACAAACGTGTGAGTTCAGCACATTAGTTCATTATATGCCACGTGTTTGCCTGAACGCCATGAATTTTCTCTTTTTAATTTTTCCTTTTATTCCTTTTGTCCATCTTGTCTGTGTGATCCTTAATGGCGTGAATTAGTATGCCTTCACTGTGATAGATCTTAAAATTTCGCACTTGTGAAACATATAATTCATTCAGGTGGAAGATGGAGTTCTTATTGATAATCAGAGGGTTTAGGGAGAGATGAATAGTTTTGAAGACGTGAAGATTCAGCAAATGCCTTTGGTGCTTGAGGATGGGTCAGGTAATACCACCCCTCCTGTAATAGCAGAACCAGACCTGGTTGCAGATGATCAACCGCCAACAAAAGTCCATTCCATTGCAAAAATTACTGGCTCTAGAAGCAAGAGAAAGAGGGGGAGAAAAAAAAGTGCTATCGGTTGTCGGAGCCGAAGATCCACGGGTTAGTCTCCTAATATTCGGTTGTCTCTTGTCTTTTGATGAGGAGGGAGAGAAGATCAATATTACTGAAGAGAAAAGCAACGTGTTTCCTTTAGACCATCGAGTATCCCTGCCTGTCTTATGAATTCAACGTGCAAATATGACCACATTTTTTTTTTAATTTAAATAAGTGTATTACATTTTCCCTTCAGGCTATAGGTTCTGTTTTTATTCTTTTTTCTTTAGATTATATGCGTCAAGTGTTGATACCAGTAGAAACTCAGACTTGTGTATTATTTATCCTTGATTAATCTAAAAATAAGTTTTGGTGTTCATGTCTCTGAAAACTTCATAGTTCAACCAATATAATACATCGTCGTCTGTTTCATTCTCGTGGATGTCTTTGTGATAAAGAGTTGTGTAGATTCTATGCGTTCGACCATTGTAGCTTGCTCGAATGAATATGAATCTAGGTGTGGGTTTGAATAGTTTCTAAACATGCCCCATTGCTATCTCTAGAAATATTATCCTATGCAAGTTGAACGGCTATGGTTTGTTATGGTGAATACAGATTTAGCAAATCCCATATTTTCTTGCTTGGAAATTTACATCGTTCAATAAATTTTATGAGAATAGGATAACCGATGCAGGAACTTACTCTTGTAAAGTTTTTATGAAGAATCGAGAGCCAAAACCGTGACGGATGGCAAGAAAATAACATCAGATATGGGCTTGATCAGAGGTTTAGCTAAGGTACACTCTCACCTGCTGTCTTGGCTGCCATAGCTGCTGGATGAATTTTACCAGCCCTTCCTTGTTTTCCGACTCGTCGGCCGCCGGCCCTCGATTCACCAAAACATGTTGCAGTGTTTGTAGGAGGGTCTCTGTAGAGACGATTGCAAGCTCATAACCACTGAAACAGAGAACTAACGGAGTTGATCAGAAAATTTATATGTCGATTTGGCAATTTTTAAGGAAAGTAAATGAGTTTTTGTAACCATGAAATGTGTTTTTTTACGGTCTGCGTTTTTGTGTTTGCTGTTTTCATGAATGTTTGCCTTTTCACTGGTACTAGTATTGTATTTGTTTCTTGACACAACAATTATGTATACATCCTTAAATCTGTTCAATGGACATATTAAAATATATGTTACAATATATAAATGAAGTTCTGCAATATAAATTAGTAAGTCCAACATATGATATGTATAATGGAACAATATTATATATAATATTTTTTATTTTAATATAAACATATACTTTTAAAAATATACATAAGTAATTTATAAGAGTATTTAATAAATTTTTATTTTAATATAAATAGTAAATAAATACCAAACATTCCAACTACACAGAATAATCCGATTAATATATTTAGTAAAATATGTGATATTTGTGAACAAAACCAAATTTTGTCGAATTTATTTTAGAATTATATATATAATATATAATTAAATAACATAGTTGGTACATTTTTTTTTTATGTTTTTGAAAAAGCTTACATCTTAAATTTCTCGAGCATAACAATTTAAAAAATATATTTACTCAATTCTTTCGAGATAAATCAAAAGGGAATTTTTCACTACATAAATTTAAAGAATTTTTTATTATATCTAAAATATGTAATTTTTTAATAGCATAGTTATATGTACGCATACACACAAATTGAAAAAAATTAGCCTTATATTGTGTTGTGAAATCGGACGAGTCTCCGCAGTTTGCAGCAGAGAGAGAGAGAGAGAGAGAGAGAGAGAGAGAGAGAGCCATGGCAGACGAGGACTACGAGATGGACGGAGGGTTCGTAAAACTATTGAGTTTTCTGAATTTTCAGTTTTCTACTCACCGCAAATCAACCAAAAACCTTTTATTTTCACAACTAGGGTTTTAGTCTGGGATTTAAAAAATCTTATATAACAGAAACCTTTTTTTTTTTCCCAATAGGTACGAGGATGAGCCACTCGAGCCTGAGCTCGATGTGAGTCTAATCGTTGATTTTCTTTTTAGTCTTTTTGTGTTTATATATATAATAGTTTCTTCAATTCGTATTGATGCAACTATTGCCAATTTTGGTTTCATTATGTAATTTGACAGGAAGGGGCAGAGTTGGAGGAAGAGACCAACAACGAAGACTTACTCGACGCAGTCGAAGGTGATGGCGATGAGAAGCAGGAGCAAGAGCCGGTCGAACGCCCTCGGAAAACGTCCAAATATATGACTAAGTATGAGCGGGCGAGGATTCTGGGCACGCGAGCACTGCAGATTAGGTTTGGGTTTCTAGTGTTTTTCAGGCTTTGGTTTATAAATGTGCTTAATTTTGCGATTTTAGTTATTAGTGACTTTTGGTGTCTGCTTTGGCAGCATGAATGCTCCGGTGATGGTGGAGTTGGAGGGCGAAACGGATCCATTGGAGGTAAAAAGTTTGATTATATATATGACATGCAGAAGAATTATTCTTATTGGTAATTCTTAAATGGGTAAATTATTGATATGCTTTTGATTCGTGGCTGAGTTAAAGTAAAAAAAAATAGATCATTAAGGAGGAGGGGCCATACTTTGATTAAACCTAATTGAAAATTTCGAATTTTAAAGGGTTGGAATTATTTGTAGACTGATGGTTCAAATGATATGCAACTGAATCCTTAAGAAATTTAAAAACTAAGTTATGATAAAGTGATAAGTTCTTGTTACACTTGTAAGAATTATTTGAGAAGTGGCATTGGATTTTTCAAAATCAATTTGAGTTAAGGTCAGGGAAGATGTAGGTTTGAGTTTTGTTGACTTCTTCCAGCATGCTTGAAGAAAGTTGAAGTCCAATTTATAGGTTGATTGCTTTCCATTTTTTTCACAATAGAAGAGCAATGAGATCTCTTGTTCTAGTTGACTTTTTCATATTTGTAGTGGTGTGTTGTAATATGGTCATTACTTTAAGCTGATGGAATTACAGTTACTGAAATGAATGTGGATTCTGTAGTTCTCAATGCATGTTATGTGATTGAGTTCAAAAACTTTGATTATTGGACAAAGTTCATGCTCCTGCCACTTGTTTCATCTTTCTCTGAATTTGTTATGTATTGATTTAACTTGGTCTGTTATTTGGGCTGGATCAAGGCAGTTGTAGGCTTTGAATTACTCATTGGGTCATGTAGGTCCATTGTAAACATATACGTTACTCAATAACTGATTTATGTTTCCATCTCTCATCCTTGTTCTGTGATAACTTTTTATCATGTGATGCTATCTTCCTTGTTCCTCTGTTTTTGTCTCCATTTGATGCTCATGCTATATAATACACGAGAAACTCAAAAATCTTGAATTGTACTGAATGCTTGTCCACTGGCAACCAACCTTGGTAGTTTCTGTGATATTGCTACGTGCGGCATGGTTGGGCATATGTTTGGAGATCATCACAATGTTCCAGGATTTGCATGAATTATTATTTCAGTCTTTTATCTGATATTTCTGCCTTGTGAAACAATGACCATTGTTGATCTGGTTTATTTCTTATATGTCAATTATTTGTTCTATTCTTCATTCAGATTGCAATGAAAGAGCTGCGTGAGCGAAAAATACCTTTCACAATTCGTCGTTACCTCCCTGATGGAAGGCAAGAGTCAACTCTCTTCTTACATATATGTTGTTTTTTTTTTTCAAGTCCCCCTTCTCTTAGTTAACTATTCACTATATAATCTTAATGGGATAATCCACAGCTATGAAGATTGGGGAGTGGATGAGTTAATTGTGGAGGACTCCTGGAAAAGGCAAGTTGGAGGCGACTAAGAAGACTGTTTTCCTACTGAATATGTTATGTTTCTTCTCTGTAGAGCTAGTCGCATATTCTTATCAAGACTCGGAGCAGCTTGTACGAAAGTAGTATGTTAATCAAGAACAACCTAGGAGGACTAACTATGAAATATGCTTTATGTAGTCGATGCCTGCTTTGGAGTTTAGGTCTATGGTCTATTGAAATTTTTGTCTTCTCTTGCTATTGATATGTTGCTGGTTTGTCCATGTGGTGCATGAGAATCTCATTTGGTAATTTTCTACTACGTGTAAAACGTTTATTACTTTGAGGAACAATTAAATTATACTGTTTTAAAAGAAGAATAATAATCCTAAGCTTTTTTTAGAACCATTCACTTTAATATGTATGAGGGATAACTGCCTCTAAAATCATAAACTTAAAGCATAATTGTAAATTTAATATGAATTTTAAAAGTAGGCAATTAAAATACAAATTTTAATTTGAGTGTCATTGAATATTTTCAGTTTTGTATAAAATAAATTGATCTTTGATTCAACCATGAATTTGTCCATTTCTTTAAATCCGTAGTGATTCAACTATCAATTTTGAAAAAATGAACTTTGGCATGGTTGAATTTATCAATTTTTAATTTTGTTTTCATTGAAAGTGGGTGTGAAATTATGTTGTTTTGACGTCTTTTTTCAAAAATTGATGACAATTTTTTTTTTTTTTTTTTTTTTTTTTTTTGGAGTACAATGATAGAGTCATGATAGACTTAGATAATCAAGTTGTCAGGCAAATTAGAGGTCATCTTATTTTACGAAAAAAAAAAATGAGGATGTTGAATAATACCATATTCAAAATTGATATTTTAATTCTCTATCTTTAAAGTTTGTATTAAATTTATAATTATGTCCAAAGTCAATTAACCTATATGAAGATAAATATTAGTAATGTTTGTAATCGTTATACTAGTTCATCAAGGATGATTTAATCACATGAGATGCCCTGTCCACCTTCTATGTATCGCCACCAAATTCATTCGGATGTTTATTTATTTAATTTGTACTTTCCCATTTTAAATTGTTATGTTAATTCAATTTAGAAGGACACTTGTGTGAGACAGTCTAACGGATGTCTTACGTTACACGGATTTTTATTTGACTCATTAGGTGGTCTCCTCTTTTTTTTTTCTTTGTAGTGGCCCTCTTCCCCCTTTCTCCTTTTTTTAGTTTTTTTTTACTTCTTAATTTTTTTTCATTTTTTATAAACATATATTTATTTTTTTTGGATTTAATTTAATGTATGAGATCGTCTAATGTATCTCTTACGTTAGATGGATTTTTATTTGATCCATTAGGTGGTCCCCTCTTTTTTTTTTTTTTTTTCCCTTTGTAGTGGTCTCTCACTCTCCCTTCCCCTTTTCATCCCATTTTCTCCTTTTTTTTTGTTTTTTCACCTTTTAATTTTTTCATTTTTTTATAAAGAAATATTTAATTTTTTTTGGATTAATTTAATTTTTTTGAAATAAATATATACCCTAAAATGAAATTAGTGAATCCTAAAATTGAATTGAATTAATTTAATTTTTGTATCCAGCGTCTTACTTAATTAATGCATTCGTCCAACGCTAATGCGTGTGTTCATGCACTAGGCTCGATATAAAATGAAGATTTAAAAAAAAAAGAAAAAATAAAAAAAAAGAATAAGAAAATGGGGGTTGTTAGATTCTTCATTGGTAATGATACTTCGCTTCATTATTAGTGGTATTTTACTTCATATATAGTGGTACTTTTTGTGTGGATATCAACAAACATATTCTAAAAAAAAAAATAAATGAATCAACTTAATTAAAAGTTCACATTATGATTTATGTAGAAAATAATTCATTTTTTTTCTTAGCACGTGAAAACATTTTATAGTTGATGATACTTCAATTCATATTAAGTAATATTTCGACGCATAACTAGTGATACTTTACTTCACATGCTTTATGCAGAAAATAATTCATTTACTTTCTTATTAACATGTGAAAATACTTCATAGTTGACAATACTTCAATTTATATTAAGTAATATTTCAACATATAATTAATGATACTTTCATACATAGTAATGTGTGGATGAGTTTTTTAGGCAGATTTGAGTCTTATTTGATAGACGGGTTCGTATAAATTTTTGTCCTCAATTTAATATCCAATTAAGATTAATAATTATTTTTAAAACTTCATTTCAATTTGTAGATAATAATTGGAACACAAAATGAATTAGATGATATCTTCCCGATTTAGGCACATGTTAACGACAGCGGGAAAACAGATATAATTTAAAGGTAATAGGTAATATACAACACAACACAACAAGGTTGGTCATTCATTTTGCAGTGAATATTTTATCAGATACATGCAACAAAAGCAATGGCAGCTAACAAAATTTTCTCATTCATCTGCTGCACTAGCTGCATTTAGATCCACATTAAGATCAAGAACCTGAAAAAAAAAAAGAAAAAAAAAGAGCAATCAGTAACTAAACAAGGGAAGATTCAATATTTACATAAGGGGACAGTGCCTCCATGATCTCTACTGCCGACACTTGTCCGATTGGCTCGAAAAAGTTTTATGGGTGTTAATGTAGGTGGGGCGTAGATAGAGAAAAACAACTATGTTTACATGTATCTACACCCTGCCTATATTAACATTCATATTTTTTTTCAATTTCCAAGCCTATCGGACAGGTGTCGACAACATTAGACATATGGCCATATGGCATCCTAGGACAAGAAAATCACCATATGAAAAAGAAGCCAAAATTCGACAATTAATTTGTATCCTGAATTTCTAGATTTCGTTCTCACCTTTCCAGTGATCAAGGTATACATATTCAGCACATCCGAGACAGTGGATTCAAAATGAGTTGTGGCATCATAACTCTGGCATTTATAGCTTAAGTAAGCGTGTGTACATCGGGAGCAACATAAATGATCGAACACTGTAATCAGTAGAACATCCACGAGAACTTACTGTTGATACGAAGCAATTGTCCAGAGAAGGCTCATTTACTGGCTCGTATCTGTCGTATGACTCGAAGAAAATCTCATCTACATGCCCAAGAAGGTCAGTACCTGGCTTCAGTTCAGCCTCAGGGTGATCAGTTTCTGCTTCGGTTGAGACGAATGCAATAAATTTCCCTTTCGAAGCCACATTGTGAGAATAAGAGCAACAAAATACATACCTGCAATTAATCGTACAAGATGTTTTCAGATGCAGTTTAAGTTTTGAGTCATCATAACACAACTAATCAAACGGTTCTTCAGTTAAATAATCCATAAGCAGCAGACGACGTGGCTGGGGAGGGAGGTGGGGGTCGTCTTCCTTTTTCTATTTTCTCTACTCACCCAAGGATATCACAATATGGCATCTATTACTTACATGTCCGATTTGCGACCCAACTGCTTCTGAGGCAAAATAATTTGGACTGAATGAGAATCATTGGTATCAGGAATTGGGTGGCTCATGATAGCAATGGCTCTTGCAACTTTGCCGACTTTCTTAACCTGTAACAGACTTAGTTATTAAAAAAAAAAACATGGCTTTCCTAATCAATATAGTGCCTCGAGAAACAATGATTAATGAAGAGGTTTGCAACGAAGCAGTATCTGAGACAGACACTATACATAAAAATGAAGCCCGGAAACACTTCCGATGAGCTTGCAGATGTTGGAGAAGTAGAGGAAGTCCATTTTTAATCCCAAAAAGATAATTACCTTGTTGGGAAGGTAGGAAGGATCACACACAACTTTCTTGCACTTAACTGTTTCCCCTTCTGATGTAACACCATGCACCTTACCTTCCTCGTCAAACTCTACCTGACATCAACTGATCATGTCAAGATTCATGGCATGATATCTATTCTCACAACCAACAACAAGAAAAGCCATAAATGGGGCTTTGAATTATTTTTGATACCTTGCAATCAGGTTTATTCAACATGTAGGTCCCACCGTAAACAGCGCTGAGACGAGCAAATGCCTGGTGACACAAGTTGAAGTACAGCAATGAGCAACAGGGGGGGGGGGAGGGAGCCTTGATAATCACTAATCATTGACTAAACAATAAAGCAAACAAGTAAAAAGAAGGCACAGTACATAGATACAAACGTAAGTGGTGAACCTGGGGAAGCTCTCCTAGGCCATACAATGGGTAGATATAAGATGATCCACCACCAAATCGTGCGAAAGACTCTGCATAAAGCTACCTTAGAAAAGGAAGCATGTCAAAAACGAACACCAAGAGTCTCAAACTGGATGGCAGCTTAAAAAAAAAAGCCCCAAACTAGCACTTATTTTTGTGGAAGGCAAAAAGGAATTACCTTCATCCTTTTCACAGTGTCCAGTGCTGGTTCGTCCAAATAATAATCATCCCTGTGGAGAGCTACTGCATGACCCATAAAATCCACTGTGTTCTCATCAAGACCATGCTTTCTGTTGGAAGTTCAAGATATTAGGATCAGATATAGTTCAATTGGTAACGAGTAACTAAGCAATGCATCAGACATACAGGTATCCCATCCAAATCAAAGCTAATGGATATTACTTTGGAAGATGGCATGCATGGATTACTAAATTATTTTCAACAATCACTATGTGACAAACATGGATTTGATATTCAGCTGTAGATACAGAAAGAAAAAAACCCAATTCTCGTTCAATAACATCTCGATAGCTAATATTTCGAGAGAGTAGTGAAGTTGATAGGCTCAGTATGTGTTATAGAAAGCTAAGGTTCCGAAGTCTCATACAAAGAGGGATGCTACAAACCAAAGCAAATGTATCTGAATTTTGAGTACAAGTTCTGTGAATGATGATCGAGAGAGAGAGAGAGGGCATACGCAAAGAGCTCTCTAGTAGTAACTCGTGTCAAATCCATTCCTTCATGTGTTTTAGGATCACTTTCATTGTAGTTTTGTACGTAAATGAAAAATGTTCTGGCACGTCGTTTTTCAAAAAAACCCATTAGGGGTGATTTTAGTGCCTCCATGTCAGTTGCAGGCACCTTGTGAATCTGTTGCATTAACATTACCACAAAGTCCAGGGTTAAAAAGAAAAGGAAAGGAAAACGAGACATGTAGCACTGAAAACATCGGCAAAACACAAGCAATGGAATACCTTTCCTTTGTTGTACACATAGCTACCGTCAACAGCTTTGAATGACAAATATTTAGTGACATTAGTGTGGATAAGAACTCGCACAAGAGCACCATTCGCCATAATATACTGCATTGAAGTAACTTGTCATTATTAGTAACCAAACATCTCGAATCGAATTTTCTGAAGTATGTTCAACAGTTGAAGACATAAGAACCTTTGGGATCATATCGACGTTATAATCTCTACTAGAACCCAAGTGTGCTGGAGGTTTATCACTTCCTCTAAACCTCTTCCATAACTAAGTGAAAAAGACAATACACCCAAATATGTAAGTAATTTATAACACCTACAATTCAAGGATTGGTATATATTTAAGTGGCGATGGACATCTCATGGCAGAATAATAAAAGCAATAACTAAATACCTGAATAAGATTAAGTGAAGTTGATTCACCACCATAATAGTCATTACGATCCATATGAAGAACCTACTTTCAAGGACATGAAAAGATTAGGCTGAAACAACAATGAAATACAACTGTAACTTAATTCATAAATGTGAAAAAAACAAATTGGATAAAGAATTCTTAGCATGTCAACAAATCAAAATAAGTTAAGTAATATGGGAAGAGAGTAATCAAATATAATATGCCTTCATGTAAAGCGTTACCAATGAAAAATCAATTCTTTACCATATTCTCTAAAAAAGAAGAGACATTTTCCAGGCCTGCCACCTTTTGTACCTTATACACCTTGATATTTTGGGCACGGAAAATTTAGCTAGCAGTTTCATGGGATCAACAAGCACAAAACGGACTGGTTCGAGGAAAGATACCAATAAATAAACACCCATGGTATCTCACATGTAAGCTTTACAACTTATGCAGCAGAAACCTTTACGACGCTCTTACACAAATAAACAACTGTACAACTAAAACTCCATTGAGCATCCTCAATTTATAACGTAAGAGGCTTCTTGGCACATTACAAGGAAAATTAGTCATCATAACATCCAAATTTCTTAAACACCATAACACTAGTTAACTTATCAAGTATATATGATAATTAAGCATGTACATATATAACCTCAACTGCATCTGCATGAATAGAGATGACCCTTTAACATGAAAATTCTTATAAGAAAAAGATGAATTTTGAAATGATCTCAACTGCAACATGTATGACAGAGCAGACCAAAAAAAAAGACTTCAGATAAGCTGATTGAGACCAAAATGTTCATCATAACCGAAATTCCCAATCCTACCAAAAATTTAAGAATTCATTACAAACACAACCTCGAACATTCAAAATCACCCAGATACATCACACACAAATGGAACTCCAACTCGTATCGTGTTATCAGCTATCACCAATTCACCATCTTAGAGCAATAAGATATAACAAAATCAGTCGCTGATCGCATAAAAAGCTCGAATTCTGAAACAGAGAGAAAATATTACTAGAGAGAGAGAGAGAGAGAGAGAGAGAGACCTTAAGGCCATCGACGGAGAGAAGACCGCTGAGGATGCATTCCTTGAGACCAGTTCCCAGCACTACCACATCGTATTCTTCATCCATCTGGAATTCTTGATTCCACAAATTCAGCTGATCGAAAGTGAAACTAAACAACTAATCTTTGAAGAAATTGAAAAGTGAGGAATACAGATACAGCAATGAATAAGATGAGTGATTGAGTGATATGATAAGAGAAATTGACTACGGTTCTTTGCCTTTGGAACGGAACGAATGTCTTCTCATTTCACGTGTTTTCAACTATAAAGAATTGGACTCACTTCCATATAAATTTCTTCAACTTTTCTAAAATCCTTTTTTTTTCCCCACAAGTTGGAAAGATTTTAAGAGTTCAAAGTTGAGATATTAATATTATGTAATTTTCCACAAATTTACATATTTTAATTCCTTGCATGTCAACATTAAAAAAAAAATTGATATTACATAAAAAAATATTTATAATATGCTCCACATCCACAATTATTTTTATTAAAATATTTTATTATTTAACTTTTTGAGAAGGTTATTTAATTGTTTTAAGAAAACGCAAATACTAGTACTAGTAGAAAATTACAAGAGTCAGAGCAGGCCGCCGCCCGCCAACTCCAAAGGAGGGAAAACTAGAGAGAGAGAGAGGAGAGAGAGAGGAGAGAGAGAAGATGAAGTTCAGCGTGAAGGCATGGAGCAAGGGCGGCGGTCGGGCAGGGTTACTGCAGGTGGGCGGCTGTTCGCTGGAAACTCCAGCACTCCTTCTCACTACCCGCAAGGGTCTGCCCACCTTCATCTCCCCCGACCTTCTCTCTTCTCTCCCTACCCCCGATTCTCGCCTCCTCCAATTCAGCCCCCTTCACTTGTACGCACTAACTCCCAATGCTGTTTCTTGGATTACATCTGTTCAACTTATTCGTTTTTTCTATGTTGCATATTACGTGTTTGTGTTTTTTCCCAGCCGAGGAGGATTCATTATGTCTCTACTCATCATTTTTAATTTTATTTCATGTTTTAGATTGATGTTTATGATATTTGTGCAGCCAATGAACAGTTTTTCTAGTCAGTTTAAACTAATTCCATTTCTTTTTGTGGGTTGATATTTTCAGTTTAGAAGGCATATCGTCGAAGACGATATCCGAAATGGGAGGGCTGCATCAGATGCTTGGCTTGAGAGACCATGTGTTTGCAGCCAATCCAGCGGATTCTATTACATCCATACCGGATTATCAGAGCTCCAACAAAATTGGAGCATCATTTGAGACTCCTTCCGGCCGTTTCCTGGTATAACTTTTTTTCGATTTCTTTGTTGAACTTGAATTTCTTGCAACGAGTTTAATGCTGTGCTGTGTGTGATACAATCGACAATTTTGGGTTATGACAGGTCAAACCAGGACAGTATGTGGAAATGATTTCTTCAATGAAGCCTAATATGTGGGTCACATTGGCTGATGAGGTCCCTGCTTGGGTTTCTGAAAAGAGGAACAGAGCATCAGTTGATCGGACTGTGAGATGGCTTGACGACTGCTTAACATTAACTATAACCAATAATGTATGCTCCAAACCTTTTCTCTTATATCTATAGTTGTTTTCTGTCAATGGGTATAGTTTTTGTTTGATCTCCATCTGGGGAAAATAAAACATAGACATCATACATGAACTATTCCAGCTTCTGTGTGCTCAACTATAATATTGCAGGGGGACAAAATAATTTTTTTCCCTATTTTTCTTGATTCAGACATGTTTTCCAAGATATCCCCACTTTCAAATTATTGAAAATATTGAGTGCGTGTTCTGGAATGGCATGTATGTCACTGTAGATATGGCTATACTGTATATGTGAGGTTTATCTATTTGCCAAATAAGAGGTTAGGAATGTAGTCCATGGGCATATGGAAAAGCTGAAAACTTACATCTGCAATTATACTGATACTCATGTAATCAAATGGTGACTCTACCTGTAGGCTCTTTTTTAATTAGTAATTACTGAAATGCAGACAGGTGGAGCTATATTGGGGTCTATAGTAGGAGGCTCTAAAATTGATGATCGGAAACGCTGTGCACAAGAAGTTTCTAAGCGAAATGTCTCAGGTGTTTATGGCTAGTTATTGCATTCTGTTTTTGTCTGCCAACTAGATTCTGATTTATAAAATTAATTTTCTTTTTCTCTTAAAGATGCAAAACAGAGTAAGAAAATATAACAAAGATGATCAATCTGCTCAGAATATACAGAACTGAGATACAAAGTTGATTTGTGTCTGTTTTTTGTTGGGGGTGGGGGGTGGGGGGAGCAAGCTTCTTATTATCTTTTTTGTCTGCCACATTTGTATGTTTGTGGATTCTACATACAGTTTTCTGTCTATGTCAACCTTTTTATTTATTTACATTGAGAAGCTTTAATTGTATTGGTCAGGTTTTCACATTGGTGGGTTCGGTCTCGGAGAGAGTATGGAAGAACGCTCCGCTCTTCTCAGCGCCGTGACCGTATGGATTATGTTATTTCAGAGTAAACTTATTATCTATTGGATTTTTCCTAATTGGAATTGTTAATTAAAATTTAGAAAAGATTTTCTGTGAACTGAATGTTAGATGGAATTGTATCTCTTAACTATTACATTTTAAATCTTCAAAAGAGTGCAAAAACTAGTTACTCAAAAGATTTCCTTGGTCTTGAAAGTGAAAAGCTGCAATAAATACATTACCTTTATATTATTTTCAGTAACAACACAGATTTTTTTTATCCGCTACTTAAGTAAAGGTGACTTTATTGGTACACTTAACTAGTCGTACTGTAATTGCATAAGGCAATCAACCCTTTCTTTTGTTAATTGAATTTATTGAGCCGTTCACATTGTCCTGTTTTTTTTTTTTTTGTTTTTTTTTTACATTTCAGGAAATTTTACCTGAGGATAAGCCACGCCAGATTTGTGGTCTTGCACTTCCAGGTATTCGCTAGTTTGTTTTTATAATTTATTCCCTTTCTCCTTGCAAGCTTTTTCCTTAGTTGCAACTCAAGTAAGTTTTCATTTCTTCGCATGCTAATAATTGATGTTGATTTACCAGACATGTCGATCACATTTAATATCTGATACATGTTCTGTTTTTTGTTTGGCCTGCCAATTAGAATCAGATTCACATGCAAATTGTTTTTCTGCTTGGATCCACCTTTCTGATTATGGATTTTTCCTATATTGAATCTCATCCTGTAATCAATCTTGCAGAGGAAGTTTTGCAAGGTGTGGCGGCTGGCATTGACCTATTTAACTCCACGTATGTTGTCAAGCTCAGCTTTATTGCTATCCTGCCTCCCCACCCCCCCCCCCCCCCCCCACACACCCCCCATGAATTTCTACTAAAATGATAGATATTATAGCTGATGGGTTATAGTACATTCATAATATTTGTCATTTAAGTAGAATTTTGATATAAAGATAAATATATTTGTCAGATATATCTACCATCTTACACTTGGAGGCTTTGCACTTACATTTCCTTTAGAGGAAATTGAGAGACATGGTTTCAGTGATCAGCTGAGTGACACTGTTCGAGATGATGGTACAAAGATCAACTTAAAAGCAACTATTTACAGGTTATTGCTATGCTCTTGATTTCTGAAGAACCTAACCGTAATTGACATTTCTGCATGATGAAAAGAGTGGTACATGAAAGGTCAGGTCTGTTTTGAGTTAAAAGTGGGAGACGTTTGTTCAATTTATGTACATCTTGTTGCACTGTAACCGAAATATCTTATTTGATCTTTTCTACCTCATTTTTGGTATGCCATCACGGCATCACTTAGCATATCTTAAAAAATAGTCACTATAGATGTTGCTCGGTAGCCGAAATATCTTATTTGATCTTTTCTACCTCATTTTTGGTATGCCATCACGCAGCATATCTTAAAAAATAGTCACTATAAATACACTACAATCATGGAACATTAAGTGAATGATGTTACAATGCAGGGAAATAAACTTGAATTTTTCTTTTCTCAATTAAGAGTTCACAACTGTTTGTCATGAGATCTTCTATTCCACTTTTAGGTTTCCCACTTTGTGTTCCACTGTTACATTTTATAATAATTGTCATTAGAGTTGATTATATCACAATTAGGATTTATAACCCCTTTTTAGTGTGTTACGCATGAGACACCAAATAGCAGAACAGAGAAACTGTTCCCGTTGTGTAATCTGTGCATTTTAAATATTTTTCTGTGCATATTAATATTTTTCGTTATTTTCTTGTTAATGTGTTCTTCTTCATCGATCTCAATTATAAATTCGGAAAGATTATGACATTTCAGTTTATTCAAAATTTACTTATTCAGGAAAGACACATCTCCGATTTTAGAGAGCTGCAAGTGCTACACATGTCAGAATCATACAAAGGCTTATATAAACCATTTATTCAACGTTCATGAAATGCTGGCACAAATTCTATTAGAAATGTACGTTGTGGTTTCCTTAGTCCCATCGCAGTTGCACAATTGTCATTTTCCCTAACTCGGATTTCTGTCATTTTTGCAGTCACAACACACACCACTATCTAGGATTCTTTCGCAAGATAAGAGACGCGATTAACCAAGGGACATTTGAGGAGTTTCGCCAAAACTTTGTGGAAACTAGACGTGATCATAATGCTGGTGCTACAACTGCTGTTGTTGCTACTTTGAGTGCATAGTTTATGCATCTTGAAGCAGTTTATGGTTCCACCCTCTATAGGAAGGACAGGTGAGACTGCTAATGTCGGAGAAAGGTTTTTTTCTTTTTTTTGTCGATCATCCTAGCTAAAGATAATCTAGTGTTTGCAATTGCTGCCACAGAATTTGAAACAGTTAAGAGACATGAAGTAGCTAGAAAAGAAACTGAGTTTTGTCACTAGCTAAAAACATGTAATTACATCTGAACTCTCAGTTCATTTTTTGTTTTATACAATAGTGAAATTAACTCTATTTTCTGCAACAAAAAAATGTTATTTCACATAGGTTCTTCTATAGCGATTTAATGCAAGTTCAAAGGCTGCTGAAATTTTTTCATGTGTTGTTTGACTTTCCTATGTGTACATAGTTTGCAAGCTTATTGCATATGAGTGTTACAAAAAAAAAAATAGTAAGCTGCTGACACCCTTCAATTACATTGCACCGTACAGTTGATGCATAAATTTGTTAATCAATTCCAATGGGTAAGTTCTAAGGAATGCAACCCCTACTATTTCCAATCAAAATTTTCTATTTTCAATCTCAGTCGGCAGATTGATAAAATAATTTTAATTTTGGACTGTCACAATATGTATTTAAATGTCATAATAGGTAATCGAAGTATTTAATTGAAGTGTAGATTTTTTTGGCCGGCCGAAACCTTCGTATTATGACAAAAAAAAAGAGCTGCAAATAACTTAAAAATGGTGGAATCAGGACACGTGTCACCAACAGAAGGACCCTCCACCTTAGAATTTACCATTCCAATGGTGGATCAAAATACTAATTTGGTGCAAATTATCATTTAATAAATTGTTTATCATTTAAAATAATTATTAAATGATTTATCTAATAATTTTAAATATTTAATCTATAAATTTTCTAATTATTTAATTTAATTTATAAATGGTCTCAATAAATAAAATTATCTTACAATTGTTTTTTGAAATATTATATAATTAATAGTTATTAAGTTTGAATAATTATCATTTTAAAAAGTACTTAATAAATTATGATAAAAACTTGTATAAGACTGTCTAAAAGGTCTTTTGCGTTAAACGGGTCAAATAGGATCCAAACCTGTCCAAAAAACATATCCAAACCCTGCTCAAATCTGAAAAAACAGTCAAGTCCACACGCCGATGCACGTATCACTACGTATAAAGTAAAATATCACTATGTGTGAAGTAAAATATCACTAATTATATATCGAAATATACACTTAATATGAATTCAATCATCAACTATGAAGTATTTTCACATGCTAAGAAGAAAATAAATGAATTATTCTTTACATAAATCATAATGTAGGGTTTTAATTTAGTTGATTCATTTATCTTTTTTTTTTTTAATATGTTTGTTGACTCTTCAGACATCAGTATCACTATATATAAAGTAAAGTATCACTAATTATATGTTTAAGTATAACTTAATATGAATTGAAGTATCATCAAGTATGCAATGTTTTTTTTTTGCTATTTATTTTTTAGATCATGAAAAATATACATTCATTGATATTGCTACCAAGTCTTACTCTTTAAAAGATTTTTTTAATAAAAAAATTATGAGTTCTTAGTTTTTTCTGAAATAATAAAAAAAAAAGATCAACAACTAATAATATAAAGTGAAGTTTCACTAATAAAGAAACGAAATATTATTGTCTATGAAGCGCTTGACAATCCCCATTTTCATTTCATTTTTCGATTTTTTTATTTTTTTATATCTTCATTTTGTATCGAGCACAATTCATGAGTCCACATATTAGAGCCGGACAAATGCACTGAACGAGACGTCGAATAATTTTTTTTTAAGTAATTTAATTCAATTTTAGAGTTCATTAATTCAATTTTAGAGTATATATCTATTTTTAAAAATTAAATTAATTCAAAATATTAAATATATATTTGTAAAAAAAAATAATGAATAAATTAAAAACTGAAAAAAAAAACAAAAAAAGAAAAGGAAAAGAGGAGGGAGAGGGGAAGGGAGCCACTAAAAAATAAAAATAAAAGAAAAAAGAGAAAACCACTACAAGAAAAAAGAGAGGGACCATCTCATGAATCAAATAGAGATGGTCTAACGTAAGAGAACCGTTAGATGATTTCACACAAGTGTGTCTCATAAATTGTTACGCATAAAATTATAAGATAAAATGAAATCTTTCAAACAATATTTTTATTTGGTGCGAATGGTTGGAGACCTAAGTAACAAAAAATCTGATGCACAAATTGCACTTATTTAAAATTATTAATCCTAATTGGACGCTTATCTAATAGGATGCTTGAAAAGAATTTGCCTCAAGAAAATAATATGAAAATTAGTATGTTTTGGGCATATATATGTTTTAAATAAAAACGCGCAAAGGGAAGGAAACAAATCAATCAATCAACCAATCAATCCCCCAGCAAATCATGGAGCAATAAAATGGAAGCTTTGCTTATTTTTGTCAACATTCAAAACCATGTGAACTTTCTAATTAGTCTGAACAACACCCAATCTTCACAAATGAAATTAAAGCTCTCTTCCATATATATTGCTCCCAATACATTTTTCCATGAACTTAGACGTACGATTATCTCTACTTCAGATCCTCTAGTCTTAATTTATGTGTGTTAATCGTGTACCAAATCTCAATTTTTTTTTTCAATTTTAATTTCTTTTGATTTAGCATAATTTTAAATTATTATTTAGGGTTTTATTTCACCTACTTGTCATTTATAATTATTTTTTAATATTTAATTTTTATTTTTTAGTTAATCTAATTAATTTTTGAAGTTGATTATTCCAAACTTAGGATATATAGTTTTTTAAAATTTCATTTTTAGCAATATATATTAATTATGATTAGTTATAATATAATAAATTATATTTTTATAAAAAATATTATTAACAATATATAATTTTAATGTTGACATCATGGTTGCAGAACTCGCTATGCGCTAGTCGGGTGGTCAGAGGGCACTTAGCGCCTAGGCGGATCCTAGATATTTTTATTTTTTATAATATATTATTTTTTATAGATATTTATATAATAAAAATTATATTATTAAATAAGTTGAAGTTTGGTGCAGTGGTTAAATGTTATTCCAGTTGTTTTTTAGGTTTTGGGTTCAATTCTTCATACATTATTTGTTCATAATTATTTTTTATATTGTAAAAAAAATGAAGAATAAAAAAAAATTAATCCGCAAGGTCCCGCGACCGCACAACATGAAAGGTAGCACAGATGCAGGTTTTGGGTTCAATTCTTCATACATTATTTGTTCATAATTATTTTTTATATTGTAAAAAAAATGAAGAATAAAAAAAAATTAATCCGCAAGGTCCCGCGACCGCACAACATGAAAGGTAGCACAGATGCACGCTATCATCTACGCTAAGGCAGTTTTTTATGAAAAACTATGAAACTAAGTTCGATTCTTCATACATTATTTGTTCATAATTATTTTTTATAATGTAAAAAAAATGAAGAATAAAAAAAAAACTAATCCGCAAGGTCCCGCGACCTCACAGACACGATATGTAGCACAATAGGCGCACACTACTATCTACGCTAAGGCAGTTTTTTATGAAAAAATACGAAATTAATTATACTTAACCGTATAATGTACCGATTAGGCCCTTTTCGCCACGATCACCCACCGTCGAGCGCCGCCTAGGGCGCGTTTTACAATACTGATTAACATACACAAGTTGGGACTATAGGATTTGTACTTAATTATCTCATGAATGTACAAAGAGAAAATAAATAACCACCAATTATGGATAGAGAATGGAGAAGCTCTAATGGGCCGGAATGACGTAATTGGCAAAGTGGTTGACCTTGTAACTAAAAACTCCATCAGACATTTGAATTTTACAAATATCTTTTAGATCAGATGAATTGGATATTATTAAAACTAACAAAAAAATAAAAAAGTTTTACAATCACAAACTAACCCCCATCAAACAGATGATGGGATTCGAACAGCCAAAAAAAAGAGAGAGCGGAAAAAATAAAAAAAATAAAAAATACCAAAACATAGAATCAGTCATTATTAGTAAGCCTGAATATCCTCTGCCGAAAGAGTCTGTTTCAACCAAAGCATTTATCTTTTGGACTGAGTATCTCCACCAACTAACTGGGAAATGAGCACTTGCAAGCCTATCCGTCACCTGATTTTCTTCACAATAAATATGTGAAACTCTGAGGTGAATTTCCTGAATAAACCTAAAAACTCTTAGGAGACGTGCCATGTCTCTCCATGGAATTAGACGAATTTCCCATGTAAAAAATTCCCACCACCTACAAAGAATCCATCTCAAGCCTCATCCCTTGGACAACCGCAAACTCTGAAGCCAAAATCGCTTTCCACAATTCTGCCTTAAAAGAAAAACCAACACCCAAATTCTCATGAAAACAAGTCCAAACTGATTCCAAATGATTTCTATAAACCCCTCCGCATGCTAACATACCCGGAGCCCCCACCGTTGAGCCATCTGTGTTAATTTTAGTCTAGTCTCTAGGAGGCAGCTTCCATGAAACCGAAATAGTAACCTTGGGATGTGTAATCCTTTCTTGAACCCTAGCTGCTCTCACAATCAACAAATCCTCAACATTATTACTCATGAATATGGATGACACTGAGTAGGGTACTACGGTACTCGTCTTCATATTCGCGTATTAAAAAAAATATTCATGTTCGTCCCCATATTCGCTGGGTAACAACTTTCATACTCGTCCATATACCATTTGGGTACTTAACTACTCATATTCGCACTTATTATCTGCATTTTAATTAAGTAATATTTCTCTTACGTGATACACGACAAACGTTTTATAGTATTTAATAAATTTTACAATATTATTTATAAGTTCAAATAAAAATAATTATAGCTATACATATTACGTGTATGATTTACATATATGAAAAATATATTGAATACGAAATGTAATCTATATAGATCATGGTGTAAAATAATTATTTATTTTTAAAAAGAGATAAAAAAAAAGAACTAAATTTCGTTTATAAATTCTTACTTTTTTACTATAGATCATTTCTATATAATATATTTGTGCAAACAAAATAAATAAATATCTTTTAATGTACATATCATTATGAACATCTTCTTAAGGATAATAAGCAGAAAATTAATAATATATAACTTTTTCGATAAATTTAATGATTTTTTTCTATAATTATTCAAACATATTTATATTTGTATTTCTTTATTGTATACTTTAATATATATATATATAGTACATCTTATGTTGGATATAATTTTTATAAGCATTTATTTATCAAGTCTACAATAATATATATAAGAATAAATAACATAAGTTACAAATTAATATTTCAAGTAGTCCAAATTTTATTCGTGTCCAATTATTATTTTATTTCTAACAAAGGTCATATTTTTCAAAAGTATATAAACATACAAAGTTCTTTATCAATGACTATTTATTGAATAATTCAAAATGACAATTAAATAATTTATTATTTTAAAAATATTGATTAAAAAATTAAATCATAATTCGATTAAAATATACTACAAAGGCCCTTTGTGAAAATGCGACATTACATAAAAAAATTACAAACACAACAATACTATGAAATCTTCAAAAAATAATTCATATCATAATACAATTCAATGTAATAGTATGTGTGTGTGTGGGGGGAGGTATGGGTCGGATTGGGTACAAAGATACCCGTATCCGCAAACGTACCCATCAAAATTTACGGGTAATTATCCATATCTGTACCCGTGGGACATTTTTTATGAATTTTTATAGAATCCATTACCCATTATCATCCTTATAGAGAAAAAAGTTTTCAAACTAAGTTTTTAGTGTCACACAATAAAGAATTTGAGTCATAATAAATTTTTTTTCTTCAACTATTTCTTGCCTGAAACGGTGCATAATTGTGACCTAGTAAACACTAACAAGTAACAACTATCAAGCAAGGAAACATATAATAATAACACACAATATTATATTGATACTAAATATGAACGCGAGCGATTATTTATAATCAACTTTCAATTTGATATATACACCAGGAAATGTGTGAAACTAATGATTTAACTAAGGTCCACTTATTTATTTGTTTTTGCTGATCAGGAATATACGCCTTCGTTATTTTTGGGCGTGCTTTTTAAGTAGCTCCATTCTTCTGTTATAAGATGAGATTCGAATTATTACCTTTTAATCATAAAATTCATGACTATTTTTTATTACTCATAAATTTGAAAAATTGGTTGTATAGTTGTTGGATAAATAAACTAAAAATGTGATCACATGTGTGATGTCCTTAATCAATGGAAGAATAAAAGTATTTGTGGACTCAATGAATTCTCTAATAATTTGGATTAATTATTTCGACAGTGTGAAGACGGATGCAAAGTACTCCATTCTCTCATAATTGTAGTCTTTAATTTATTCATTTTTTGTCCGTTCTAAAATTATAATCCATGTTCCTTATATATAAATATGTATTAAATTTTCATTTTCTTTAATATACCCCTATTTATTATTTTTTATAATTAGTATTCATTTTCTTTTGATTCAATAAATAAGGATATGGCTGGCAAAATTTATACAATTTTACTTTTATAAGTATATTAAATGCATTTTATTATAATATGTGTAAAAAGAGAACGATGACTATATTTTTGGGACGGAGGAAGTACTTATTAGCGGAACCCATTATATTGCCGTTTCATTACTGGGTCCCATCCCATGGGCATGCGGCGCTACAAATGGTATCAGAATTGACTTCGGGAGTGTTCAATCGGGCCCTAGAACCAATTTAGGGGTACTCAAATTAACCATTTTAACAATGGGAGAACAAATGATAAATAATTACTAATTACTAGTAGAGCTCGTTATGCCGTTGTTTTGTTACTAGGGTTGGGCGCTAGCGGGACAATGATGTAAAAAATAGAAATTATTGTGTGTGAACGAGACTTTACATGGAAGTCTGCTATTACACAAACAAATTAATAGATAATATGCATGCCTAGTGCAGTTTCGACAGATATAACTACTTGTCTTTCAATAATTAAATCTTGCAATGTAATTAAGTGTTTTTTTTACCAAGTCCTTGCATTAATTATAGTCTGAACATAATTTTTTTTCTAGAAAGAAGTAATTATCATAGACGTATCTTTGCACTAATTTAGATTTTGTCCACACGTCCACGAAAAGAAAAACAATGAAAAAGAAAAGAATTATAGTTAATGGGGTTTTCTTTGGGAGAAGAAAAGTATAACTTGAAATACTTTTTTATATAATGAATTAATGAGTATAAACACAATAAAAACTAATAGAAATCAGAATATATATAATCTACACACTATAATAATAGAATAAAGTGTCTAGCCATGATTTTTTTTATTACAATTATGCCCCTTCATGTCAAATTTAATACATATGCATAGTATTAATAGATATAAGATGAATCACATTTCATAACTAATTAACAAATACGAAATTAATCATGTGCCATGAGATGGGTAGTCATTTTTTTTTTTGATGTCGAGGGTAACCCGCAGCCGCTACCGTGGTGCGCACTGGGTAAACCCCGTCCCTGTGTAATAGCCTGCAAACCTACACAAGGGAGGTAAACCACACTTGGCAGGCCAGGTGTGACATGCTCACACCTAGTGGTGTTGGTGGTGGGTCGAACTTGAGACCTTTGGCCTCAAGAAACACCACTCCACCACTAGGTCATCCCTAAAAGGACAGTAGTCATTTTTTTTGAGTTGGTGGAGGAGGGTGTAGTGAATCTGGAACTCGAGACGTATTTTTTTTAGGGTTCCGAAAAAATGTCATATTGGCCATTGGGTAGTTATTAATATTTTATTTCTCATAGATGTATCTCTCTACTATCCATATATATTTTTATTTTTATTTTTTAGTAAAAACACACACACCACACACATACAAAACACACTCAACTCAAAAAACTAGATGATATTCATATTTTTAACATTTCATATAAAAGAGGATTATTAGTATACATATGAAGATGTATATTTTCTTTTGTTTAACAAAGTTTTCAACATTATTAAAAAAACTCCAATTAGTATGAAAAAATTAATTACTAATTTTTCATTGTCTATATATAATTTATTAAAATATCTATATATAATTATAAGGTGTGGTGCATGATCATAAAAAAATAAAATAAAAAAGATCTTGCAACATGTTCTACCCATTTTCTTTTATAACTGAAAGATTCTTTTTCCACTATCGAACTATTAATTTCAAGATATTTCAAACGAATAATAGCACTAAGTCACTACTAACATGAACGATAAAGACTTTCTTCGTTTGTTTTCATTTTCATTTTTGCTTTTTTTCATTTATAACCATTTATATCCTTATAAATGAGAGATTTATTATTATTGTTATCATGCTATATAATAATAATAATAATAATAATAATAATAATAATAATAATAATAATAATAATAATAATAATAATCGACTTAGGAAAAGTCAACTTCATTCGAATGTTTTTTTGGTAGGTCCGACCAATTAATTGATAGAGTATAACCATATATAAACCAATACATAAAAATCAAATTTGATTTGATTTTTTTTTCAAAATAAGAAAAGACAAATGTTATTAACTGTGTTTGAGAGTAGAAAAACAATCCACGCCAATCACTGCCTCTCATTCCATTTAATTTGCTTAATTTAATTTCCTTTTCCGCTGCCCCTCGTTCATTATTGCCATTAGTTTCTGCCCAAATATTCATTATATTTACATTTTATTTATTTATTTAGTCAACATAATGTTAGGAATTTATTACTTGATTGTTATTTGCTTAGATATGATTTTTAGGAGATTTATTTGAATTTCAGATATGTTTTAGGTCCATATGTTGAAACATCAATAAATAAGTTATTTAACACCGTATAAACTTTTTTTATTTTTATATACTTCTTCCTTTAATATATCGGTTCTAAAAATAAAAAATCATACACGAACACCTAATGTCGTAAATTTTGAAATAATAACTCACATGACATTCTCGATATGCTCATGCAGGGAGGGTTAGCATAGGTAGGTACATATATTATATTCCTTTCGTTTATGAATAAGTGTAATTCTATCATTTTAATTTTGTTTCACACAAAATGTCATTCTACAAATTCGAGACATAAAATTCACATTTTTCTCCCTTCATTTAATACTTTCAAACATATATATTTAAATCATTTAATGTATTCACACAAAAGTATATTAGGTAAGTTAATTAGTTTAAATCATTTGAATCATCCATTGAGATAATCCAATTAATCGAAAAAGAGATGACAATTTTGTAAATTATTTTCAAAAAAGCAATACTTAAATCAACATTTATGATGCTATTTAATTTCAAAACTTGAAAAATAGCGGTAATAATTTTGTAAATTGTAAAATGGCGATGACAGTTTTTTGTAATATATTTAAAAAAAAATACTAAAATCCAACATAAGTGTATTAAAACTTAAAATTAACGTTCCAAATTGATTTATAATTTATACAGCAGGATATGATTTACATCCGACATCATCCCTATTCAATTTCATGGGTACTCGCATAAACGCGTAAATATATTTATGTTACACCAACTCTCCCCAACATACCAAGCTATATATGCATATGAATCCCATCAAATATGATGATGATGTGATATGAGAATCCTTATTCAGTGACATGCCTATTTGATCTCTAATATACATAACCAAATACTACTTTTTCAACTGTGTACCAATTCCATCTTCAAATCTATTTACTCACTTCTTCAGTTCCTATTTCGCCAATATTTTCTACGTAGCTTTAATATATATCACATCTAGAATACTAATAAACGAAGATATCAAGAGGAGAGAGAGAGAGAGAGAGAGAGAGAGACAGAAATGGCCGGAGGTGGTGGAGAGGGAGCTTCCCTTGAGTATACTCCGACATGGGTGGTGGCGCTTGTCTGCACCGTTATCGTTTCCATATCTTTTTTTGCCGAAAGAATTCTTCATGTTGCTGGCAAGGTAAACAACATTTATTACTTCTTTCCATCTTTTTCTATGATGATTTGTTTTTTTTTTTTTTATTCAACTTGTAATGAGGGATGATGCAATGAATGCAGTATTTATTGAAGAAGAATCAGGGGTCTCTGTTTCAAGCCCTGCAGAAAATCAAAGAAGGTCTGATTTTTTAAACTTATATGTAGCTCCAATAAATTAAATAAATAGTATTGGCATTTGATTATTTGATATAAGAGTAAAATGATACAGAGTTGATGTTGCTGGGGTTCATATCTCTGATGCTGGCTGTATTCCAAGCAAGAATTAGTAAAATTTGCATTCCTAAAGGGTGGACTAATCACTGGCTCCCTTGCCATAAACAAGATGATGATCATGATCATGATTCCGATCAGCATACTAAATCCACGGTCCACGTCGTGTTTCCGGCAATCCGCCACCTCTTAGCCGCAGCATCAGACGGTGCAGGTTACTGTGGTGCCAAGGTAATGAAATATCTAATACCATCAATCAATTCAGTTTAATGGGACTTAATAAGATTAGTTGATAACTTTTTTTCTTTTTTCTTTTTTTTTGAAGGGAAAGGCACCATTGCTATCTGCCAAAGCGTTGCATGATCTCCACATCTTCATCTTTGTATTGGCTGTTTCCCATGTAGTGTTCTCAGCTGTTACCCTTCTGTTCGGGGGATTGAAGGTAAAAATCGTGTCCGTGCTCGTGTTCGTGTTCAACTAATATTCCTCTTTGATGTTCTGCAGTACCAGTCTAATTTGTTTTTGTGGTGTGGCACAGATACAACAATGGAGACATTGGGAAGAAGCTATTCTGAAAAAAGAATATGATCCTGAAGAAGGTTACAACTTAATTACAACACTTCACTGATTTCTTAGAACAAGAGTATACACACCTAATTGATTTATTTATTTCTTTGAGTCATTACATAATTTGCAAGTAATTAACACTTGATTGAATCTTGCAGCCCTTAGGACTATTACTCATGTCCAAGATCATGCATTCATCAGGTCCAGGTTTTCGGGCATCAGTCGCGTGTCTTTGTTTGGTTGGCTGGTATGTCACAACTCACAAATATATGCAGAAATTTATCTGTTATAACTCAAATAATGAACTACATTCAATAGTTTATGATGCTTTTTTACTTTGATATCTTTCTTCACTATCAGAAATCCTTCTTCAAGCAATTCTTTCGATCTGTCAGCAAAGAAGACTACACCACCTTGAGGCTTGGCTTTGTTATGGTAAGAAATTTAGACACCACTTGTATTATATCTCAATTTAAATTCATGATGAAAATTAATTTATTTCTGAATTATATATATATATTTTCTAGAATCATTGCCGGGGAAATCCAAAGTTTAATTTCTACAAGTACATGACTCGTGCTCTCGAAAAAGATTTCAAGAAAGTTGTTGGAATTAGGTGAGCAGACTTCAAGAAAGTTGTTTAATCAAGTTTAGATGTATTAATGTTCTTACAATTCATTTGATTTCAACTGCAGTTGGTATCTTTGGGTATTTGTCGTTCTCTTCTTGTTGTTGAATGTCTATGGTAAGAATTAATTCTCCAAGAAAAGCAGCAACATATTTTATTTTATTTTTGCTGATAAATTTGTGTTCTTGATCAGGTTGGCATGCATATTTCTGGATCTCCTTCATTCCCCTAGTAGTAAGCTGCAACATAATTAACATGAATATACATCATATTTATATATGCAGATTACTAGTCACATTTTCATCTAAAACATTAAGATCTTCATCTAACCCAAAATGCAGCTTTTGCTTGCTGTTGGGACTAAGCTTGAGCACATAATAATCCAACTAGCCAGAGAGGTAGCTCAGAAACACATAGCAGTTGAAGGAGACTTGGTTGTTAAGCCCTCGGACGATCACTTCTGGTTCCACAGACCACGCCTCGTGCTCGTACTAATTCATGTGATTCTGTTCCAGAATGCCTTCGAGATTGCTGTTTTCATCTGGATGCTAGTATGAAACCCCGCCACAACTCTTGGAAACTGAAGCCTTACAACATATGGTATGGCACTGATTTGTTTGCTTCGTGTGCAGGTTACGTTTGGTTTCAAGTCGTGCATCATGGGAGAAGCTAGCTACATCATTCCTAGACTTGTCATAGGGTAAACACTATCGGAAAAATTGTCACTAAAAGTCTAAAGCTATTAACTAACTAATGAATACATTGGTTGTGCAGGGTTTTTGTGCAGTTCCTTTGCAGTTACAGCAGTCTACCACTCTATGCCATCGTTGCACAGGTAGTAGCTTATAAACTTCGATTTTGCTCGATTTTTGTGGAGTTTTGATGACTGACTGTTGGTGTTTTGATGAACAATGAAGATGGGGAGTTCGTTCAACAAGGCCATATTTGATGATCATGTTCAAGCAGGGCTAGTTGGTTGGGCTCGAAAAGCAAAGAATAAGGGAATGAAGAAGCCTAATGCTTCAGTATCTAATCATCAAGGTTCTCCTCTTCTCAGAGCAGAAATGGTGGGAATTCAACTACAGAGTCCAGCAACAGAACATAATGGCACAACCCCAGAAATCAAACCTACTACATAAATTCAAATAAACCATATATCGAAGATTGTGTGACAAAGATCCAAACTTGTAATATTTTGATCGTTGAGATTGTTTTGACGACCTCATTTTAAGGTGAATTCCAAGTCTACAAACCACACATGAGAGACAAACCGTATTGGGCAAACTTTGCGCGACGAATTTGACCTAAACATGTTGGTGCAATTCGAATTTGTAAAATTATATCTATCGACAAAATGGTACAAAATGAAACTGAAAACGTAAAAACAGCATTTTGCGTATTTCATTTTTTTCTTGGTCACAATTTTGCTGCATGGCCGCAATGTTTAACATAAAAAAGAAATCTTGCGACTAGGAACAACAGTAGCATCACTCAATCACAACATCAATAATACTTTATCAAAATTTACGATAGTTTGGACGCAACTTAGAAATATATTCCCTCGTTTCAAATATAGAATTATGTGAAGGCTACTAAATATTACATGGCAAAAATGATACAAGTCTCTAGCAACAAAAACAGGAGTGTACCTTACTATCTCACTTCACCGCCTCCTGTACGTTATAACAATATCGACACGAACCCTACCTGCTTACATGCAGCGCAGAGGCTTCTGTCATTATATCTTCCTCACCACGGGGCAGAATACGATACTCATTCTCACCAGTTGCTTAACTGTTTGTGGATCTTTGAATTATTAGAGGACCTCCCACCTTTATCCTTGTAACTATTTCTAGAGGTCATAGCTCTCCTCTTCCCATGAGCAGCTTGGATGGCCCGTTTCCGTTGTTTACTCAGACTCTTAACAAATTCAGGGTCATCATCATCCCCATTCTGCTCTTCTTCTTTTTCAGACTTATCATCTGCAGAATTATCATTGTGTTCAACCTGTCTATTTTCCAGGGCCATCTCTCCACTTTGGCTAGGTTCGGTGGAAGTGGTATGTTGATGCATGATGTTTTGATTGTCTTCCAAATTACCTTCCCGCAAATTATCTCCTTCCTACAAGCAGAATTTTTATCATTCAGGGATCAACACGCAATTCTGAGCATAATTACTGAAAATAGAAACGTGAATTCGAGCTACATGTTTTATACATAACAGCATAGAAATTGTGCTATTCATTTTATGTTGAGAAGTGTAAATTATGCCCAGTATGGTCTTGTTCAAGAGACCAAAAGCACAATTCTGCACAACCCACAAAACCAAGAATAGCAGGACATAATGCACATCTTCTCTAGTCCTCCTTTTCATTGAATACATTAAATGGAATTCCATCACCATTAACCTTTGTAAATATGACATTTTCTTTCTTGTTTCCTTTGTTTTTCGTTAAGCCTACCCCAGTCATCCCTAAGTCCACACATAGGTAAAATTTAAAATATGAGTCATAATGAATAAAATCATGAGATTTATAGAAGGATGAGTATTATGCCAAGTCAGAGTTTTTAATACGTCGAAATTTTGTCATTTCAGCACAACCATCTCACTCATGTCCAGCATCAAGTATGATGATAAAAATATTTTGACCTACACATTCCATCTAGTCCGTAGGTATAAAATGAAAACTCAAAGGCTTAGAGGCTATGAGTTAAATTTAAAAACATGTGAAAACTCACCTCTCTAACCAAGCTCAAGGACTCAAAATTGTCTAGGCTCGAGTCATTTATCTGAGAAGCAATATCATCTTCATCCTCAGCTTCTTCGGAATCAGATTCTAGATCTTTCTCTTCATCCTTCTCAACAAACTGTGTAATAAACATCATAACAGAAGCCATTTCAGCAGAGCCAGAACTTCATGATTTAACACCATATTCCATCAAATGTGTTAATATACATTTGACATCTACTTTACTCCAGTTCCAACTGGAGCAAATGAGTTTCCAACAGATCTACTGGAGAACTACAATTTACCAACATTGGTCATGTAGAATTGTAGATCACATATCAAAGGCGTCTTCAAATAGCATTTTTAGTCCCCATAACTATTTTATAAAGATATTTGAAAGATGAAAGACCAAACGTTGTACCTTATCCATATCATCTTGATCCTTCCTAGTGAAACCACTTGCTTCAAGTTCCTTGTCCAGGAAACCAGAAGCTTTGTTTATGTCTGAAAACAGAGGTCGGCAACTTTCATCTAATTCAACTTCAGAATCATCATTTTCAACTTCTTTTTCATCAAAAGTGAGGTTGTACCTGTTGGAAGTACAAAAAGGAAGACCATGCAAGTGTTGTCATATCAAGATTCAATCGCAGGGGTAAAAGTTTTAAGAGGGATTGACCAAAATCTTAGAATTACACATATAACTGAATGCTGGTCAAATTGAGCATAGACAATACACATTAGTTGACGAACTTCCTGCAGGCAACTCAGAACTTTTTTTAACTGAAGCTAATAAGTACTGGTTTTGATTTATTATATGTTAGAGCCATAACTAAAGGATAGTGATGAAAATTTTGAGGACAACTGACAAATTGATTTTGTCTTTAGAAAGAAACATGAAGAATTTGAAATGAAACTTGAATATTCAAGGTAGCACAGTTATTCATGTTTTAAACTAAACATATCTGTATGTGAGATGCAGTGACTTAAAATTAAATGATCTGATCAAAATCCACCAAGTTTGAGCAATTTAATATAAATCTATGTATATGTAGATGTCTATATCTAAAAACTCAATGCTTAGATGGTGAAGTGTTGACCAGGCATCATAGAGACCTCAACAAACTCATTTTCAATTTACAGATAAGCATTTGGTTTGAAATAATCAACTTACCTCTTTCGGAAAAACTTGAAGATGCATTCAACATCTCGGTCAAAATACCTAAAAACAGAGGAATTAGTCTCTGTACGATATCATCCTTATGAAAATTGTGGAGATAAACAGTTTGTCAAAATGGTTTACACATCATACATCTCTGCATTTCGATGAGAAACTGAAACCATTTGCGGAAAATCAATCATTGTCACCTTCTCATCATCATCAATCTACAAAGTGAAAATAAGAAAATTTAGAAAAGTAAATTAGATTTCATGGTGGATGGAATTATGAGTAGAGCATGATACATCTTTAATAACAACAGGCATAACCTTTTAGCTAGTAAAAACCAGCCAATACTAAGATAATACGAAGTTACAGAAACAATAACTACTGTATAGATAATCAAGTAAACACAATAATGTGCTCCTGAAATCCTTCAACAGCTTACCATAATATTAAATTCATTGAAATCACAGTGGATGAGCCCGTGCTCTGCCAGGCGAACAACAAGACCAAGGATTGTTTCAAAGACCGTGTCGGGGTTTTGCAATTGCCTAACCTGCACTCTATGAAAACAGGATGATCATACACAATTCTCATCCAAACAACATCAACAATTGTAAGGAAAAGATCGGGCAAGAGTAACTAATAAATATCGACTTTCTTGTCTTGGGGATGTGCAATTTGGAGGGGAGATCACAAAAGAACTTTACTGCTATTATTATTGATATTATTGTTAATAATAATGATAACATTGATGATGACAACGACAACAACCACAATAATAACCTGCTCCAAACATAAAACTAACATAGAAATTAGGCATTTCTACTTGTATAAACAGAAAAAAGAGTACAGAGATCATATTTAGTGATTCTCCAGATTCCTGCCAGGACATCATATTATTCCTACTTCTGATACAATTAGCTATCTAGTAATCTAGCAACAAAGCAACCATCCCTACATTAGAATTCAAGTTAGAAAACAATTTCCTTATAACCTTATTATTGGTTTCAGGATTATGAGATTATCTTGATTATGGCAATACCATGAAACTCCTGTCTAAGAGACAACTAATTGACAATATGACCAAACCAGCTTCGCTTTGCTAGTCCTTTATCATGCCACTCCCACTTCAACTAGGAGCAAAATTTTCCAATGAGCTGCTTTATAGGAACCTCTTAGTTAGATTAGTAACATCGAGGGTACATAACATTATCTGTAAAGGTTATTACCCAGAAAAAATACAGACTCGAAACTCCTTAACTTATTTTACTGCATCTGAGACAGTAAAATAATTAGCTATCTAGTAATCTAGCAACAAAGCAACCATCCCTACATTAGAATTCAAGTTAGAAAACAATTTCCTTATAACCTTATTATTGGTTTCAGGATTATGAGATTATCTTGATTATGGCAATACCATGAAACTCCTGTCTAAGAGACAACTAATTGACAATATGACCAAACCAGCTTCGCTTTGCTAGTCCTTTATCTGCTTTATAGGAACCTCTTAGTTAGATTAGTAACATTGAGGGTACATAACATTATCTGTAAAGGTTATTACCCAGAAAAAATACAGACTCGAAACTCCTTAACTTATTTTACTGCATCTGAAGAACTTAGGAATGGCAACTTATTGATTTGCTCCATTGAAAATGTAATCCAAAAGCAGCCAACGACAATATTGCAATTGGCATATTAATAAGAATGCATTTATCTAGCCATTTTACACTTGAGAATCAATCTGACAAGTCAGTGGTATATATCATACGCAATGGCTACACAAACCTTTATTACATTGGAGTGTCCCTGATAAAAAATTAAAAATTAAAAAAATGAATATGTTTACCATACACAGCTTAAACACTTACAGTGGGTAACCTTGGACGAGTGACATGATAACACAATGCCGATTGCAATCCACTGCATCTGGAACAGGAAAACCATGTTCACCCAAAGCCTGCCCACAAAGAAGTGAATGATTAACTAAGTTGACCAAAATAGCACACCTTCTGTTCATCTCCCACTAACACAACTAAGATATCCAAAAAATTTAAATGAGTGAGAGAGAGACTACAAGAACCAGACCTTCATAAAGGCATATTCTTTGAGGGCGGCAAGCCGTGACAAGTATAGCCAGCTATAGCTACTACGATGCCTCAAATAATCACGTTTAGACTTGACTGCTCTAAAAGATACCCTACCAAGCCGGTGTAACTTCATAGCAAGAACTGTGCCATCTTCAGTAGCAACCTCAAATATATCTTGAGAAAAGAAACTTTAATCAAGACCAATTTGTGATTCTAAAACAAAGAGATGGTAAAGCATCAAACAGGCGCAAGGCATTTATACCAGACTCCTTCCCCACTCCAATCTGACGACCAACAGAAGCAAAAACTCCGCGGTTAACCAATGTCTTGATCGCAAGAAAATCGTAGCCCAAGTATGTGAGCCGGAAACCATCATCTAAACCAAAAATACACCACATTCAGACTTTTCTAGAAAAGTAAGCAAGCAGGCGGTAGGAAGCATGAGTTCAATTCATTAGCGGTGTCTCATCAACAAAACCCATCCAGACATCACTAAGAAAGGAGCATAAGTACTTGATCAAGAAACCAAAATAGTTAAAAGATCGACTTCACAAGTTTAAATGGAAGATAGCCATTACAGAATATTGTACTACTCTTAATCACTGTGGCAGAAATAATAAGCTCCAAGAAAAGCTCACAAACTAAAATAACCGAAGAAGAGATTAAACTAACATTTGGAAGAGTCATGATGCACCAGCTTGTGCTTAAGACAATTCTTCAATACTTTATACGTGCCGCCATGCCTATACATGAACATATACAGAAAAAACAGCACATCAAACCCCACGGCATAAAAAAAAAAGCGTTGCACAATGATGAATTCAAATATCCATTGGAAAAAAAAAAACTTACTTCAGTGACGCAATTCGGTCTATCAACTCTGCGGGCACAATTTCATGCTAAAACCCATGAATTTAATGAAAAAAAAAAAAATCAGTACCCAGAAGAGCAAAAAAAATAATAATAAATTATAAAATAAAAGTCGAAAATGGAAAACAAAAAAAGAAAAGGAATTGGTGGGAGAAGAGAAACAAACATTGCGCATTCCCATCTCGACGGCGGTAAGAACCCTGAAATCATCCTTGGACAAATATCTGAGAGCATTCACATCCAACTTCATCGTTTCCTGCTGACGATTTTTATTAAAAAATAATGTAAACGACGAGAAATTGAGCGCGGCGGAGCTTATAAGCAGAAGTAAGCTGATGGTGGCTGGTTTTTTGGGCCTGTCTAATTGGGCCTCGTGGTGAGTTGAGGAAGGAGAGAGAGAGAGAGAGAGAATGTTATTATGTCTTTCCAAATCCAACACTGGGGTGGGATAGCTTTTAATATAATTTTATTTTTTCATATTATTGACATTCTTGATTTTCTAAACTACATGTCCACTTACGGCGTCACATTATCATATCAGCTATTATATGTACATTATTATTTCGACCTAATTACATGACTATTTACATGTTTCTGCTACATTGTTGGGTGAATAGGCGATGATTGTATTGGTTGCTTTTTTTTTGTGTTGATATTGATTTTTATTTTTATTTTTTGTTGAATATGTTTGATTTAGTTGATGCAATGTGCTAGGTGTCTATAAAGATAATCTATATGAGAATTTGATCAAGTACCATTTCCCTACAACAAAAAATATGCTCCTAAAACGGCCAATTTTGGATTCCAATTCATGATGAATCTTGAAACAGTAATTCATCAAGTTTACAGTAAAAATTTGCAGCAACACAACACAAATACAGAGGAGATCAAGAACCACGAATATTGTCAATTAAATTAAATAACCCAATTGTGAAAATATGGGCTACCAATCTATATCAAAAAAGTTAACACATCCTATATGAACAAATCTGTTGTGCGGCAATACTGTAGATGATCACATCACCCTGTAGAATCCATCAATTTACAACCCTAAACTGCAAAACGTTGATGCATAAATCAGCCATTGAAAAAAAATCAGTGTCAAAGTCATCTCCAAATGTTTCCAAGTCCTCTTATACCCCGTGTGGATGTAAACCCGACCCAGATCTCCGATGTATTTAGCAATTCTAAGACCACCTTTTCATCTAGCAAGAAAGATGCCCAAGATCGATGGAGGAAGGAGTAATGGGATGCTTCAGTTTTTAGCAGCATGTATTCATGAAGTATAATACAGAGCTGACAAAAATATCAATAAGTCACCAAGGAGAAGGCCGACCACATCAAACACAAATTTTGGAGCAAATAATCCCCAGACCTGCATCACATGATGTAGTAATGTTATATAATGAGATCACTGAATAATAGTGAGTTCGCTCAAATGCAAGTAAAACTCAAAATATGAGGATACCATCAGATGCCGCCTTTGTATTGTGACGCATAGCATTGTGAATGTGGCTGTTATGGCTGTAATGAGCCCATACATCAAATACACCTGAAGACAATGAGAGACCTATAATTCACATATCAAGTTCCAACAGAGCATTTAAATATGAGAATTTCAAGGAAAACTTACTTGGCATAATCTAATAGAAAACACTTGTTTGTTCTGCCTCAGCCGATAACAGCGTGCAACAAGGAGAGGAAGTCCAAATATAGGAAGAATATGAGAAAAACCAAATGTGTCAATGGTGAGAAGTATTGCTTGCCGAATAAGGATAAATTCATCGAACCTGCAATAGATGAAGATGGATGTTAGTTCAGATGCATTTACCATATTGTTCGTCCTTGAACGAAGGAAAAAGCAAGGCAGACTCAAAAACTTATGGCATGAACTACAAGTCTACAACCATGTACAAGCAGTGCTCTCCCAGTCTCTACTTGCCATTAAGTAGTAAATGTTATATAGATTTGACATTTCAAGAAAGCATAATTTCAACTAAATCGAGAAAAGGAAATGGAACAAGTGTATTTCTCACCCAATAAATGCAGCTGCATATCTGAGGCCATCAAAAGCACACCTACACAATGAAAACATCATGATCTCTAAGGAGGGGAAAACGAGGTAAAGAAAAGCAAAAAAACTAGTTATGGATATTGACCACACTAAGTAAAGCTTTCAACACCAACTAAACCAAGATACCACAGTTTCATATTATTACAATCCTAGGGAGAAACACAAAGTATCTTACCAATGACCAGTACTGAAAAACATGCACACGGCTAGAAGGCTCCATTGGGTTACAGGAAGGGCGTAAGAGATTGAAGATCCAGCAGAGTCATTCTCGGTGCTCTGTCCCAATGCCATTAACCTAATTAAGCACCAACCTAAAGAGAATAAATCCAGCGAAAAGATATTAATCACTAAGCAAACTTCTAACTAGCAACCAGCTTTACTATTATTTACTGAAGAAAATCACCCCGCTGAATTAAAAAATACAAGAAACTAATGGATGAAAAAAATTACAAGGTAGAGCAAGAACCTCCAATCAGCAATGCCAAGAAAAACAGAGGACCTTGTTTCCCAGACAACAAAATGATCGATGAACTCCATGTAGATATCAAGGCCAATGCTTTAACGACTATACTCTGTTCCAAATTTGAGGTTATCTCCCTATCAATCAATTGACCTATGGCCAATAACGAGAGTTGTAGAAGTCCAGCAGAATAGATCACTCGAGGAACTAGGTTTCCTTTTATATGCCAAAGTGAAAAGTTTGGACCCAATAGACTACTATCTGAAGCCCAGTTTAAGAGTATGAGCATATAATTAAATAAAGTTCCTACAACCACCACCTTCAAAATGCCCTGAGAAGAACAAGAAGTGATGCTTTTGTACAGAAAATATGCAATGATAAGAAGAGCTAATGCCGGAAGAACTTCAGCAAGATACATCCAGAGCTCAGAATCATTGTAAATCCCCAGCATGTTTGAAGGATCAACCTTCAAGAATAATGAGTTCACAGCCTGCTTCAACTGCCCTAATTCAATACTGATTCTGAGGAAAGGAACCAAAAGACAAAGCACAAGTGCCTGCAGGTTCCAACACAACTTTAGCAAACAGTAATGTATTGATACCAGCATCCATGCAACAAAGACATCAGAATTTAATTTATGTATGAGGCTAATGGGCAAAGGAAAAATGATGACAGAAGCCTACTTCAAGTAACATCATCTTCTTCATTATAGCACAACGTAGTTGAAGTATTGCAGTTGTTGCCAAAAGAAAACTTGCCACTCGCCCTTCTTCAACTGCATCAAAGTAACATGGAATGAGGACAAAGAGCAAACCAAAAAAAAAACTGAGAGCCATAGTAGATAGTATCAAAATCAGATACAGTGCTTACGAATAAAACTGTTAGAAAGGAAACTCCAAGCACGTATCAGAATTACAATACTAGCAAGATTCGCCCCAAAAAAGTTCTTAAAATAGCCAGACAAGAAAGAATGGACCCCACATAGCTGGTCCAGCCTCCTGATGAGAAATATATGCAGACAAAGTGAACTTAACATGGTGCAAAAGCCTACGCCCATCATTTTCAAGTTAAACTCAGTCCAGTTGGATCGTGCCAATGCAGCAACACTTTCAAGAAACATAGAATATGCATCAATTTGCCGTTTGACTAAAGGCAGTGGTACAAAAGCCCTCTCAGTTGTGTCTCGTGAAAAATTTCTTGAGGTGATTGACCAAAGCTCTTGCGCTTCCGAATACAGCTCTGATACATGCATCAAGTCTTTCTCCGAAAATCCAATTAATGATAAAGATGAATAGACATCAATATATTTCTTCACCTACATAAGCAAACCCTGAGTCATAGAAAAGGGTGGCCGCACTTAATTCGTCATAGCATCATAGAGTAAATAAATGCTTAATTCTGATTCCCAGAAATATGTAAATTTGTAGGGGACATGTATGCAAATTTTGTGAAGAAATGACTTGAGCCGGTTAATGCACCAATGGAACTAACACCTATTTTCAAGATTGGGTTTTAGATAGACATTCATTATATTTATTTAGTCGGTGCTTGCAACAAACACGCACATGGTCAAGTTAAATTATTTTTGTTAGGGCTAAGCACATGTACTTTTTCCATATAGAGGTGCTATCTAGACATGAAGTCTAGTCCTTTTGTTGTTTTGGTACCCATATTGGGCAACCCCCTTCAAAATAGAGATGTGACACAACGGATAAACTCAATGTCCCCGTTTGTGTTTAAAACAAATATTGACAAGTCAAAATAAGGCATATACAGGAGTATTGATCATTTTGTGGACAAATAATGGATTTACTAAGCAAATACATCTATGATCTATATGTGATATGCTCAAGATAACATGAATGCAATCAGACATGATATACAGCAGCATTCCTTTGTGGCAAATTTAACTTTTATCACTTAAATAGACTAACAGTACTGCTGTGGTCCTGTCCTGGTAATAATTGAAGAAAGAGAAATATTTTCAGTAAGTGAAATTTCAAATGTTGATTCAAGGACCATAACTATGTATAGGTCCCATCTCAACCAATTTTGATCTGATTCCCAAAAAAAAACATCAAAGAAAGAAAAGCTATAAGGATTTTTACTTGAACCATATTGATGGCATACTACATGGATGCCATGGGCAGCATAATAATTTATCATATTATGGAGGATAAAAAACCAGCAAAGATATGATTCTACTTGTTAAGCAAAACAATAGGAAAACCAAGTGACAGAGTATCACCTTCAAAAAATAAAAAGTGCAGGCCTGTGTGCCAAAAGAAGTATAAGGATAAGGAATCATGTACCTGCCAGGAATTAATACAAAGGACATTCACATAATTCAGCATCCAACTTTGAACTTCTGATTGACTTTGATTATCACCAGTAGCTGATTTTTCCTGATTCCATGTCCCACCAGCTAAGGAAAAGAGTTCAGAGTTAACACGCCCAATACTGAAAATAGGTTACCTCATCAGAATTTCTTCAGAATTATATTCCCTTTAACTAATTATAAAACAAAAAAAAGGTGGAAATAAATAACTACAATATTCCAGCAAGACTATGTCATGCAGTGTTTTGTATTTTCATTTTATTAAAGATCTTAGACTAAAGAGCAAAGTCCATTCTTATTCAGACTCAGAAGCAACAAACAATTGAAATCCAATAACAGAACAGAAAGCCAAGAGGTCTCGTAGGTCAAGGAAGCCTAAATGCATTCAGCAGTAAACACCAAGTACTGTAAGATTCCATTTATCATTAGTGCCTTTACAGATTTCTAAAGGCTCCGTTACAGACTTACAGTCAGAGTCCTATTGCTTTAGTTGCCTTATCATAAGGCATCCTGAATCATGACTGTGCACATAAATTCATGCAATAGAGAATTAGATAATACTAAAATGAGGTGACCAAAAAACAATAAAACATCTGAAACACTGGCAAGATTAGAAGATGGAAATGAAGTATTGTATAGTAAAAATTGGTGCCACTAACTCTGATTCCACAAGATATCGATAGTTGAAGAAAGAAGCAGACAACAACACCACAATGGCAATGGGAAGAAATAAATATGATGCAACTCAGACCTTTGACTCAGACCATATGCACAAGTAAAGCATTGTTCTTCAAACAACCACCATGTTATGTGCTTACTTGATAAGAGTGGAAGAGGAAGTCCTTCGGGAGTGAAAGATGACAATGTACACTATAAGAAAAGGTGTAGCTGTGTAGACAAATTTGACCAAGAAAGAATACAATAAACTGCAATAAAAGCTTTGATCTCAATTCAAGAGATTTTTCTTTTCTTGTAATGATATCATTGATCTTAAGTTTTTAACCGACTTTGAGACCAACAGTACATGTTCATCATTAGTTATCATATCCCATATCAAAAGTTATGTCATTGGCATCTGTTAGGCACATTTCATAGTTTCTTCCAGTAGTAGGTCATGTTTATGGAGCCAGTACACAGAGATGCAGGACGTTATTTTCTGCAGAGAATGGTTATTTCCCACCTCCACTTCCCTGTGTCAAATTTAAGTAAGTCATATGGCATGCAATACCTGTAGTCGTGCCTTTTCCTGACATCTGGCAGACCTTTCTGTGCAAAGTTCATCCTCAGTTTTAAAATGCATCGTATAACTTCTCCGGAGTTTTAGATATTAGAAATGTATGCCACAAAAGGAGACATCCTTTTCAAATGTTTTTTTTTACTTATTATAATTTTAAAAACCCAAATATTGATTCATTTTATTTCCGGACAAAGCAGTTGACATGGCACTCTAGAAAGATTCAACATTTTCCTCAAAGGCTACCCAAGCACGGCATTACTATTGAACCAAAAAAGAAGGCACAAATAAAAGGAAAGAAGAACAAGATAATGAACAAGCTTTCAGAGGATTCTAGCACCATTTACCTTCCAAAAGGAAATGGAAGACCAAGCAGGGAAGAGACAGTTGCAGCAAAATCAAGCTGCAAAGATAGTCTAGAATAAGTGAAATTATTTGGATAAACTTATTACGGAGTTCTAGAGCATCCTGACATTAATTAAATTAACAGACCTGTTGAATTGAGTTAATGCAAACTCGCCTTCCAAGCTGTAAATAAGAACATATATTATTAGAGGAAGAGTTGAATATTTCTCTATCATAAGATGTATATAAATATTGATAATTGATTTTAGACAAAGGAAAGCAAAACCCTTTATTTTAAAATAATGTAGGAAACGGATGAGAGTATTTTGTTCATTGGCATGAACATTATATGTGACTGATATCAGGACCGACACAATTGAAAAAAAGAATTGGATTTCTACGCATGTTTATTAACTATGCTATCGCAGACGCGCGCACACCAAAAAAAAGGAAGAAAAAAAAAGCTATATCATAATTTCTTATTGGCTAGCATAATTTACCAAAACTCGTCAAGATATCCATGAGGAGAGCCATAACAAGCCTTGCGACCTCTTATTTCCTATTTGAGTGGTCAGTAGAGTATTTTCCTTTTTGCTTCCTCAAACTTGGAGAGTGATGATTTTCAAAGACTAAAAAGAAGGATTACATCCAAAGAAAAATTGGGCAAGGATTCACCACGAAGGTGGCAGAGGCCTTCAATAGAAACTTAACTTGGGTAAAAGGAAGATCACAATGAGAACTGAGTTTCAACTCTTGCAACTTTTCTGTGACTTCCTGACACAAAATTATGTTTATCTTGTGCAGCTATTTGGTATATCAAACATTCAAACTATTTCCTGATTACTAACTTTTCTCCACGCACAAAGGCAATGCACTCTGGTAATATTGTGCTATGAATATTTAGACATACCACATCCAATTGGCAAGACGAACTCTCAGTTGCAGCAAGTAATGGATTCTGAGGCTTCTTCAAAGTCAATGCGAAAATTGCTGTTTCCACCTGCATAACAGATTGCTGGTATTAGTACTGAGAAGCGATCACATATCCTTGGAGAAACTAAAGAGAGACAGCACCTCCTCTGCGGTGCCTCCCCCATGATCACCATTGAGTGTCTGCCCATGATCTCCCATAACAAGAAGCAATGTATTTTCATGTAAACCACCAGGTGCACTTTGGCTTTCCAGTGCTCCAACAACTTTCTGGAGCATTAATAAAATGCCATTTCATGATTATGATAGAAGAAAATTTTCAGCAGGAAAGACTTGACATGCCCAATATAATGGAATGAAATCTGGGAAAAGGAAGCTGTTTTTAATAGACATTTCTACTTGATTTTAGTTGCATCTATAAACAACAGAAAATTTAGATTATGTACCTTTATAACTTCGTTGTACTGCTCCAACTTTTCTATCATTGGGTCAGAGTCGACACCAAATATATGCCCAGCATGATCCTGTTTCATGGGTTTTATATAAGATATTATATTATATGTGTGGGGCATGGACGTGTGTGTGTGTGTGAGAGAGAGAGAGAGACAGACAGAACACATGCAAACCCATAAGTTTTGGAAATAATGATGCTTATAGGTGCACAAGATGGAGTTTCAATTGAATCAACTTGGCAACCAAGACTGAATGAAAGTCCAGTTTCTTAAAGTCCTTAAACTTAATCTCACTTATAAAAGAAGGAAACAGAGAGAAGGGAAAGAAATGACAACAATACGGCTAGGCTCACCACACCGAGAAAATGTGCTATTAGCACATCCCAATCTTCTTCATACAGGGTGGGGAGTAAGTTCGTGATGCACCCATTGTCAACCTGACAAAGAAAATGCCATGAAGAATTGTAGACATATAGAAGAAAATAAATATTCATAAAGAGAACAAAACATAGGAATTCACATAAAATGCTAACTTTTACAGACACAGGTATATCTCATATGATCTTAACAAATTATCATTACCGTATGAAGGTCTTTGACATTAAAGGATGGGAATGGATAAGATGTGGTAAAATGATCTGGAAATAATTGCACCCATGTATCATCCCCCATCATCACCACTCGCTTCCCATTTTGAACCAACTATAAGCAAGATAACGAGAGAAAATGCATGAGAAAACCGAAAGGAGAAAGAATGCCATGCATTAGAGAAGCTGAATCATTAAGTATTAATCAGACATAGGATAGACCTGATGTATCAAGTTATCTTCAAGAATTGCTGGAGCACCAAAGCTGTTCCCCACATCAATAAACGTGGGAAGTCCACCCGTAGTCAGGCCCTGGATGTGGAAAGGTTAATGATTACAGCATCAAGATACATCTCAAGTTAATAGTGAGGCATGCAAAATGGTATTGCTTTTGTACATCAAAATAGTTCATAGAACAACTTCCCTATTTATCACATTAAAAAAATTAAAACAGGCTGTTAAGATTCACACTTCTTGTTCTCAGAAAGTATTCAAGACAACATATATAAGCAAGGACACAAAAAAAGTGTTACATGCAAATTACTACCCGATATGTTTTTTACATGGCATATCAACAAAACTTGAAAAGACTCACAACGGCTTCTTTGTCTAATGATTATGTTTGGCTTTAATGCTCAATCAAAACCAAGCCTTATTAACTTTTTTCAATGTTATTTTACCATCGCTGAGTCTATGATCAAGCTTGAACATATTTAAGCTAACAAAAAATTCCAAATAAGTATGAGCACTCAATCTCAATTCGATCTTCCTCACTTGAAGTGAGAAACTTATTTTGTACTAACAAAAATTTGGGGCATGATTTAAATTATTGAATTAAAGTTTGGTAGAAATTCCTCAATTATGGTGTCTCCTAACTAGATGAAACAGTCTATATTAAGAGCAACTACCATTATCCGGCTAAAAACAAAGACACAACAATCTCATAACCCAATAAAGGACATAGAAGGTTGAAGTAGTCACATGTAATGGAATAGTTGTATAAGATTTATGTTCATTTAGCCACAGAAAATATATGCACCTCGACTTTTTGCTTACTGCAAAAGGTAATAACAAATATTCACCTTTAGACGCTGCAAGCTGGTGGTAGGTGGATCAGCTGTAGCTTTGAAAATTCTTGTTGACGATTGGTTCTGAGCAGCAAGTTCATGCAGCACTTGTAACCTGTCCATCCATGGTTTTTTCTCTAAAGGAATTTAAATATAAGTTTTAGGTGAAGTGAACACAAGACTATTCAAATATAGAATCCACAACAAAGCAGTGAGTAAGCATGATAATGAACATTTTACTAATTTAAAAAAGACTAAATTACCTGCAAAAAATGTGCTTGGAGCCACAAAATCAAACCTGCAGCAAGAATACCTTAGAGACACTTTACCAAAAAAAAAACCAACAAATAAATAAAAGAACAAAACAAATCCAGAGAGCAATTGCAAAAGTGGTCAACCTCAGAGCATCTAGAACAATGATAACAAGACGGCCAACAACAGGTTTAGTCCAACAACTTCCATTAGCATTTTGATCACGAGGAGGAGGAAAACAGGGAGATGCTGCAACATCCTTGCATTCGCTGTGTTGGGAAAGCTCGGAGCGAGTAAGAAGGAAACCTCTCGTAAACAATAAAATGGCCAAGCTGTGAAGCAGCATTATTCCCAGAAACGCAACAAAAGCCCATTTCCGCCCACTCCAATTCTCGTTTCTCCAAATCCATTTCTCAGACATTCCCATTTCCCCTAGTATACTTGAGCGGATATGAATCAGAAGACCAGCTCTTCATAGAACTTGGAAATTTTAATAAAAATTGGGCTTCAGATTCTAACAATAGTAATTTCCATAACTTTGCTGTAATGTGTTAATTCAGAATACTAAGCGGAATGCTTCAGAAAAAAAAAAATTCAAGCATTAACTTAATGAAGCTAGGGTAAATTAAGGCAAAAGCAGAAAGCGAATTAAAGCCGTTTATGCCGTATAATCCAAGTTCATTGATCATCGCCATAAGAGATGATAACACGAGACCACATTTGATTATGTATTCAGGCTGATGAGTGCCAGGGATTAAGAGAGAGAAATAGGTAACTCACCGGCGTGACGACCGAACTGCGGCGGAGTGGTCGAGCTCGAGACGACGTGATCCGACTTCTAGTCTACTGCAACTACTACGATAAAAACATTTTTTTTTTTTTTTTTTTTGGCTAAACTACTTATTTTACCTAAGTGATAATGTGATAAATAAGGTTAAATTGTGTATTTTTATACACTTTTTTCAATAAAATACATCAATGATTTAAACATTAATAAAATCTAACAACATATATACATTTTCCAGCCAAAAATTACATTTCGACTGCCTGAATAATTGGATATCTTCAAATTGATCATATATGTGACATGGCATACGTATTCTACTAATATTTTGCCATCTCGGTTAGAAAATATATTAGATTTGTTTGTTTTTAAATAGTTTGGTGTAGATTTGAAATATGTATAAACGATACTTTTTCCCATAAATAGTGTGCTAATAATTTATTAAAATTTGGTAAACTCGTGTAGTTTTTCATAGTGCCTTTTTCATACAAAAATATAAATGATATCTTATTCTAAATAATTTTGTTATTATATTCTAATAATTTACATTTAATTATGTTAATGTGTTCAGAACAATTTTTCCGTAGAAATCGGTAGCAAATAAAGTAGAGACCAAAACTCTAAGGCGGCTGAAGGGAAACTCGTCTGATAATAGAGACAAAAGCGTTCTTTGTTTCACAGTTCATGAAAGTCGAAATGGAAGCGCGGTGATTTTTCATTGCAAATGACATTTTATAATTTTATTTTATATTGTTTGAGGAAAAATGACATTTTATCATTTACATCAACACCCAAGAAGTTCGTATAAATCAATGGCAATGGTAGTATTAGAATATGCTATTATAATTAAACAGTACTCGCAACTAGAATAATAAACACATTTGTTCAACCCTTTTTTTTCGATAAGGAGGTAAATTGGATTCAAATTTGAAAATGTTTTGACCGCACTCCATCACTAAGCCAGACCCAAAAACATGATTTCCCACAACTTTAAATATTGTTGCAATATTTTATAATGTTGCGGCACGAGCATGCACGTAAAGGCCAAAAACATGATCTCCCACAAACATCAAACGACAACAAATGTCAAGTGATACCAACAACAAATCGAGCATTCAAGTAGAAAGTCATGTCTCCGATTTTACAAGGCAAATTCTTCTATCAGACCCATAGGACATTAGTAGGATAAAAGCATGGGTAAGTGCAACAACAGGCAACAAACTGTCTTCTCATTCTTCAGCAGCACTTGCAGCACTTAAGTCCACATTAAGATCGAGAACCTGAAAGTCGAGCAAAAGATGGTCGTGAAAGTTCTAAATCGCACAATACATCAGTCATCCTAGATGAAATTTCCCGGGGGCTCTCTCATTCATCACGTCACTGAAGTAGCAACTTATGAGATGCTTTAGAGCTTTATAAACTTTCAGTGTTTGACAACTATCTTCGAAAAAGAAATTATCTGCTCCTAGAATAAAATTATACCCAACCTTTTTTCTGAAAATAGATCTTATTTTAGAAAACCACTTATATTTTAGTCACTGCGCTTACAACTTCACCATTACTAACATGCTTAATCACCCAACACTAGAGCAAGTTATTATTAAATAAGCTTCAACATGAAGGAGCTTATAATATCTTCAAAACTTAGCCAAAAGGGTCTTAGATTTAAGATAGCAACTACAGTTATGTCCAGAGGTATGGCCCCTCAACAACACTTTCCGATAAGATTAGACTTGAGGAAATTCAGTTCTTACCTTTCCAGTGATCAAGGTATACATATTCAGCACATCATCAACAGTGGACTCAAAGTGAGTGGTAGCATCATAACTCTGTCATGCAGGGTTATGTAAGTACATAATGGAAATGATAACTAATCAAGCACTGATACCAGATGAAAATTCTCTACAAACTTACTGTTGATATAAAACAATTGTCAAGAGTAGGCTCGTTGACTGGCTCAAATCTGTCATAAGTCTCGAAGAATATCTCATCCACAGGTCCAAGAAGATCAATCCCAGGTTTGAGTTCAGTCTCAGGGTGATCAGTTTCAGCTTCAGTTGAGACAAAAGCAATGTATTTTCCTTTTGGGGCAACATTGTGAGAATAGGAGCAACAGAACAAATACCTAGAGGCCAACAAAACAACAGATGTTGATAGGATTCATGTTCTTAAGGGCAAGTTAATGCTGGCTAGGCAAACCACGCCTCAAAATTGGAGAGGTGAAACAGCTCACGTATAAGACAAAATCACATGAATGAGACCAGATAGTTTATGTGTCCAAATTAGAGTCAGCCCACCGGCCAATTTGCAGCATACTTCTATGCACTATTACTTGTTCACCACTCTCTCTGAGTCCCCTCCTACACGCTTTCAACTTTTTAATAACAAAGGGTCATTTCCATCTAGTTACAGAACTTTTAAAGGAAATTTCTCTAACATTTTTAGTTAAAAAATTGAATCATGGTAGACAACATGAAAAGACACACCTTTAGGTACCTTTGCTCCAACCATAACAAGTTTACAATGCACTGGGGTACCTAGGAGGGACTAGCTCTGTTTTTTCTGCTTACAAATATACAGCGCTGCTGGTGTTCAAAGTTCAATCTAATCATAATTTACATGCTCAAAATAAACTGACCATTACATACAGACCTATTTGCACAACAAATGAAAATACATCATTAACTTCTGTAATTATACCATCAATATGACAATAAAAATAATATATTTATGTTGCAAGGTGAGGGGTAGTCACTTACATGTCTGATTTGCGACCCAACTGTTTCTGGGGTAGAATAACTTGTGCTGAATTGGAATCATTGGTGTTTGGAATAGGGTGGCTCATGATAGCAATAGCTCTAGCGACTTTGCCAACCTTCCTAACCTATAACAATTGCCATGTTATTGTTAATCATGATATCAAGTGCACAAACAAGAGACAGGTAAAACAAAACGCTTAACTCCCATAATCAATATAAGGTGGCCGGGGAAACTACAAAAAGGTTATCAACTAACACGCACCAACGTCACACACTCTACATGTTGAAGTACAATACCACTTCCAAAATGCTTTTTAAGTACACAGTGATATAAAAGGGTATAAATAGAGCATGGAGTATCCAAAATAGAAACAAATTACCTTGTTTGAAAGGTAGGAGGGGTCACATACAACTTTTTTGCACTTTGCTGTTTCCCCTTCTGATGTAACACCACACACCTTGCCTTCCTCGTCAAACTCGACCTGAAATTGGATCCTTGGTGTCAGTGCACAGAAATTACATGTTTTACAGCCAAAAATAGAACACTAACATGACTATAAAAACACAATATCAAAATCAAAAGTGAAAGTTCATGGTACTGATACCAAGAGCAGCAACTTAGGAACATAACTTGAAAAACCTTAATAGAATAGAACAAATAACCAGCAAAGTGGATTATAGTAAGAGAAAAGAATAAGGGTATTTTTTTATGAGTTATTCAAGAAAATAACTACAGATAATACGTCTTCAATTTGGGAGTATTGACTGTGTCCCATTAGTCTGAACTGGAAAACTAATTTCCCATGAAAAAAACCTTCTTGCAATTCCGAGCCTAATCTTTTGAAAAAAGGTCCAGTACTGTGAGCATTTCAGCCAAGGTTTTAGTACAAGAAAGTGAATTACATATATTCAATACACACCGTAACACATGTTTATTTATGCATAAGTGGTAAATGTTTTTGCATGTGTATCCAAAGTCTTCAATAACTGAATCAAGAGGATCAAAATCAATCTTCTGTAACAGTGAAGCAAGAACCCTCATCTCATCCTTTTTTCTTTCTTGGAAGTGGAGAATTCCCTATGATTGGTGGCCAAGATCAAGAGGGAGGGGGATTGGAAAGTATTCAAGGATGAGGAATAGAGAAGGAATTGATTATTACCTTGCACTCAGGTTTGTTCAACATGTAGGTTCCACCATATACAGCACTCAGGCGGGCAAATGCCTGGTGAGAGGAAGGGAGTGGAAGAGAGAAGATATATGAAATGAGTAAACAGTTGGAAAAAACAATATAACAAGTCAGGAGCAAGCAGGGAGGAAGCAGACAGACCTGAGGAAGCTCTCCAAGGCCATACAAAGGATAGATATATGGAGACCCTCCAGCAAAACGTGCTAAAGACTCTGCGTAAAGCTATTGTTCAAAATAAAATATTAGTGGCGAGTCATATACCATTATCTTTTAAACATTCAAGAGATAACAGAGAAATAAACTGAATACTTGCTTTGGGGAGAATATAAGAATTACCTTCATCCTTTTCACAGTGTCCAGTGCAGGTTCATTTAAGTAATTGTCATCTCTATGGAGAGCTAGTGCATGACCGATGAAGTCAATAGTGTTGTCATCCAGGCCATACTTTCTGTAGGGATTTCGATATATTAGATATTTAGAAGCTAAACAAGTAAAAACAAGATGCATCATACATTACATACTATAAGCAAGAACCAAATCAAAACCGGTATTTATCAACTTTTCTAGTTAGGATATAAAAAACTATACAAAGGCTTGTTATGCAAATTGCCAAAAAAAACTCAGCATGCTTATTCTACAAACTAACTAAAACCCAAGAAAACATACAGCCACAAGGAAGGATTTAAAAAGGTCCTGGTAAAATTTCAGAACAAATTCCAAACTCCAATTCAGTGCATTTAAGATAAAAGCAGCGTGCGATGATTCTGAAGTACAAGTTCTATGAATGATAAAGCAAAAGCTTTAGAGGGCATACGCAATGAGTTCTCTTGTTGTAACTCTTGTCAAATCCATTCCTTCGTGTGTTTTCGGATCACTTTCTTTGTATTCTTGGACATAAATGAAAAATTTTCTGGCACGCCTCTTTTCAAAGATACCCATAAGAGGAGATTTCAGTGCCTCCATGTCAGTTGCAGGCACCTTGTGAATCTATTGCATTAAATTTACCACGTAATTCAATCAGTAATTAATGTGAACCTGAACCCACACACACAAAAACACAAATAAAAACAAAATGAAACATGTTTGAAAGAGCAAAGAAAAAAATAAAAGCAGTACATTACCTTTCCTTTGTTGTACACAAAGCTGCCATCAACAGCTTTGAAGTACAAATATTTAGTTACGTCTGTATGAATTAGGACACGAACAAGAGCACCATTTGCCATAATATACTGAGGTAAATCAAAGTAGCAGCATTAGTAAACAAGCAGCAGCAAAGGATTTTTCAAAGGAAATACAACAGTATCTAGATGATAACAACCTTAGGGATCATATCAACGTTATAATCTCTGCTAGCACCCAACTGAGCTGGAGGCTTATCACTTCCTCTAAACCTCTTCCAAAGCTGAAAGATCAAAACGGTCAAAATAATAAGATCGTGGGTAGGATTGTATATCATCACTTCAAGTTGGAGTTTTTTTAATAGCACTGAGAATTTCTTTCGAAGTAAATGGAAAAAAAAAGAGTACCTGAATAAGATTAAGTGAGGTAGACTCCCCACCATAGTAGTCATTGCGATCCATGTGCAGCACCTATTTGCAAAGAAATGAGACATCAAACCCGAAACAAGATTGAAATACAATTGTTGTAAGGTAAACAGAATGATTAAAAATAACTAATGAAACATCTAAAACATTTTAGGAAACAGACAGCAACACATCGAAGGCACAAGATTTAATCAGGAGTAGGGTACACACAATAAGAAGCTAGTTATGTAGATAGGCATTCATGCCCAAAAAAATATGAAATCTTCACTGATTCTTCAACATTTCTAAATATCCTATAACTTGACATAAACATAACACTAATGGATCGATGATCAAGGAGAAAATCAATTCAGCACGTTTCATTTGACATCTCTGTTCAAGAAAGATCATTTGACTTCTTTGGAAAATTATCTAACTACACTTCTGAAACAACTAACGGGGTGTCTAATTGTCAAGTATGTGATATGTATTAGACTTATACTGATGATCAGTCACGTTTCAAGACAAATATTTTTATGACTGAAATGAGATCTCATTTAGAATAACCTCAGCACCAAATATATTTGAACTACAGCAGGTACGAAAGAGTAGGAAACTTATGACCCAATTACTTAAATGACGGGACGTATACACATTAGGTCAAGGTGAACTCTGCTATCATTACTTCAAATGACTCGGGCTGAAATTAAGGCCTGATGTACAGCAAGGGTAACAAAACATGTATATACGTACTATACTACACAGATTAAAGCAATGAAACAAGCCTTATCTCATCCATTAAGGAAAAGTGAACTTAATGTTACGAAAACAACTCATCTTCGAGAAGATGAAGACTCAGACTTAACATTAACACCGCGCCTTCTTATGAAATTAGCATATTATATCAACATTGCGCTGAACGTTTGCAATCCAAATTCAAATACATCAGATGTAACATGGCAATGAGACCCAGCTGATTCGTAAGAAAGAAAGTGAATAGGATCGCAGATCAAATCCAAAAATCTTGAAATTGATTGCTCATACAAATCGGGAACTCTCAACACCACTAGATCAAACACATGATTCAACACCAAATCCAATCTAATATCAGAAACAATAAAACCATCCGTTTCAGCATAATCATCGGAAAATGATTTGCCCATGCCATCACAAAAATTCAAAATAAAACAAAATTCGAAACCTTAAGGCCATCGACGGAGAGAAGACCGCTGAGGATGCATTCCTTGAGACCAGTTCCAAGCACTATCACATCGTACTCTTCATCCATCTTAACCTCGGAGTCTGAAACTTAATCAATCTAAACAAAAAACAGAAAAATGACAAATTCAGACACGCAGATCAATGATTTGGGGCAAAATTACTAGGGTTTTCTCCGAGAATCAGAGGAGGTGAGATTCTATTGTATGTCAATGCGAATACATACATATATACTGTGATGTGCGTAGCCAAATGATATCAAAATAGAATAATTATTTTTTCTTTCCTTTTAATTTATTTTGTATTACTATTTTAAGGAAAATTGTGAATTAATCTACATTTTGCACCCTCGAATGACCCTCGATTTTCAGATAACACCCTTAAAAGTTAAAAATAGTATTTTACACCATCAAAGCACCAAACTTGCTAGCTTATGCTTGTATTTTCATATTGTATCAAATTTTTGGAAGACACTAGGACTTCTATTAATTTTGTATGGAATAAAGTTTTTTTTTTTTTACTTGGGGGATGGGGTGATTGGGATTCAGGTATCTCACCTTTACAAAGAGGGAAAATTTTCAACGAAGCTACATGCTAATAGTTGTATCCAAGGATGAAAATATCGCTATCGCAACATATATCGCAACTTCAATTTTACGGATATATCGACGGATATATCGATATCGCATATCGATATCGCAGAAAATTGAAAAAAATGACGGAAATCATATTAAAATCTTGGAAATTTAGCATGAAATTTTAGGAACTATTATGACATATTATTATGCACATATTCCACTAATTTTTTTGATAGAATTGTATTTTGAAAGCAAATATATGAATAATACATTATATAAATACCGTCTGAGACAATACATTTGACAAAATAATACATAATACAACATAAAATGACTAAATAAATATTATAAAATACAACTAATACCAAAATGAGGATCTATGAGGTTCAAACATAGTAGATGGAATGTCATCTTGTTCTAAACAATATTTGTACCAACTTATCACGTTCGAGTAATTATGGATATAATTATGCACATGCGCTTGATATGTTTCTTGATTTCTTCCAACAGCTTCACCATGAGTTGGATAATGTCCACTGACCCAATTATTTTGTTGATACACATTTTGAGTTGTCCAATCAATTTGTGAACTCTCATATGTGTAAGAAGCATACATATTACTATGATCAGTGTCACCCATATTCATAGAATCAAGATTTGGCAAATAATTTATATTCAATCTTAGATTTCAATTTCGTGTGATATATGGGGAGAAAAATTTTAGTGATTTGTCCATCATGTCCTCTAACTGAAAAAATGAAAAAATAAAGTCGGTGCACGTGCATCTCACTTTTCTTTCTAAGACATCCGTTGATTTCCTGGTCTTCTTTCTCTTATATTTTTTTGCAAAGTGAATGAATGTCTTTATAAAACAAAGAATATTGCAACTCAAATAATTACATTGAAGACCTAAAAAAGATCACAAAAATATATAGTATTAAATAAAAATAAAAATATATTATAGAAATATTAAAAAAATCGCGATATATTGCGATATGTTGCGATATTTTGCGATATGTTGCGATATATTGCGATATATTGCGATTTCTCGTCGATACTCGGGAAAAAAGATATTCCCCCCAATATCCGTATCGCAATGTCAATATCCGCGATATATCCGCGATATATCCGCGATATTTCGCGATATTTTCATCCTTGGTTGTATCGTATAAATTAAGTTATAACAACATTTGTCAAAGCTTTCTACTAATCAATTTTTTCGATGTTGTAAAGTTATTGCTTTTTTTAAAGTTAGAGTATTTGTTAGTATAACGTATGTTTACAAAAAAAAATTGCGAATGTATTTATTATATATCATGATAATGAACTAGTAAGATGATGTTCTTGTGATATCAAAATTTCAAAAGGGTATTTCTATTTGCATCATCAAATTTATTTTATACAAATTAATTCAAAATTAATTAATTATTAAATTCATAAAATACTCTTACAAATATAAATCTTGGAACTCAAATAAGGTTCCCCGATTTGCAATTCCATTTCAAGTATGCAACTTCCAAAATTCATGATCTAGTTCAAACATGATCGATAGGTACAACATCAGGAGTTGATGCCGTTGACGAGTCTTGGCGGTGACGAAAAAGCCGCAACGTTAAGTTGAGTCGGGAGTGGTCTTGGTCGCAGTTGTTGACAGCGGCGGTGGAGGGAGAAGAGAGACCCGTTCCTCCCTTTTCTCACTTTTTTTAAAATTTAAGTTGATTTAAATTGATTTTTAAGACGATAGATAAAAAGGGGAAATATATGATGTGTTATGTAAAAATTATATATATAAAGAATATAGTGTGTAGAGTAAAATTTATAGTGCAAACAAAAACATCGAACACTTATCATTTTTCTTCACTTTATTATTTTTTTTATGTTGGAGAATTTACCGCCGCGTTGATATTGTTGTTACTGACATTTTATAAAATAATGCATAACCATACTTTACGTAATCATTTATATCAATCTTTCTTGATTTTATGGTGACTCACTTATATTTATCTTACTTGTTTCTTTATCTTGATTTATTTATCTTTAAATTTAATGATATAAATATATAATGTAAGATTATCAAAAATAAAAATTATGATAACTTTTCAATCTCAAACAATTTACTTATAGATAAATGAATGATTGTGTAGTTAAAAAATGAATATCGCCTTCTGTAAATATTAAAAATACTTTATAGGGTGCGCATTGTTAGTGGTTACGACTTTGTAGGTGCGGATTGTAATTTTTGTATGCTCAAGGTGCAAAGTGAAAAATAGGATTAGTTCAACGGTGCAAGTAACATACTGCAGAGATGGAAAGGGGAATATGTCTTGGGAGAGGAAAGAATAAAAAAAAAAGTAGTGTCTAATAAACATTGACTAGTGTCTAATAAATTTAGAAAATAATCATATCTTCGTTGCCTCACACATTTATACTAGTGCCCATTTATACTTGTATCGCACATAATTAAGAAATCGGAGAAAAAGAAAAGAAACGACATTGATGTATTGCTCTTCGTTGACCGTCTTTTTATCTGTGTGAAAACCATAAAAAACTAGTTCCATGAATGTGGACATAAAAAAATAATTCGAAATTTGGATTGCTATCATTTGTTGTGCCTTGTTCCAATGAATTTGGCATAAACAAATAGTTCGATTTTTTTGCTCCAAAGTTTGCTGCATCTTTTATTTTGTCTAGAAACTAGAAATGGACTTATTACAAGTGAACAAAGAGAAAAACAAATAAATTCTCAAACAAAAACTAATCAACATCGTGGGGGGAAAATTACATTGCAATATCTAAAATTATATTCAAGATAATTGGGAACGAAGGGAACAAAACCAAAATTCATGTGATTAGGGTGGCTGCAGTGGAACTTTTTGGGTGAGTTTCATGTAGCTGGAACTTAGAAGCTATGCAGTGTGGAAGCCATGGTGGCAAGTTTCCAAGGAATGAGGTTCCTCATTTGGAACCCAATTTTTAACGGTGAAAAGTGTACAATTTTCTGCCAAAATGAATAGTTGGTAGGCGCCACAACAAAAGTTATTCACTTTTTTATTTTTTTCACTTTTTGTATTTTTTGAGGTAACATCCAAATATATATATATACACATATCACATATTCACACTATATATGTGTGTGTATATATTTAACGTCCAAATATATATGTGTATCACACATTAAACACTACTATATGTGTATGTATATATATTACTGATTCACTGTTACTATAATACATATTGCCCACGGCTAATTTTTTGTTTAATTAAAAATGCCAACGACTATTTTTAAAAATTTCCTATAAATTGAACTTCATCAAAATTAGGCGTGGCTTAATCTAGATTGTGCGTTTCATTTTAAAATGTTGATTTAGGTTGTAATTCCTTTATATCATTGTATTTTTGTAATGTTATATCAATGTGTGCATTATTTATTTTGAATAATACTTTTCAATTGTTATTAAAAATACTATCTCTACTTTCTGATGTCGGCAACTTTAGTTTCTGATGTCGGCAGAGATGTTGGTGTTTGGTAGTATTTTGTGTTTATTTTCATGTTATTTGCATTGTGTTTTTGTTGATGTTGTGTGTCGTTGTGTCGTATTATTTGTATTTTTGTGTTCGGATTTATGTTTTCGTATTGGTGGTTGTTTTGTTAGGATTTGGAGTACTAAGAGTTTATTTTAGAAGCAAGAGCGAGTATTTGGAGTGGAAACTATGCACTTGAGTTGAGGAAAATATATTGAAAAGGTTGATATTCCGACAGAGAAGCAGACCCCGCCGCGGCGGCCTTTGCCGCTGGCGAGGGTTCACCCGCGCTGCAGAAGAAACCCGCTTTGGTGGGTTAACCGCCGAAGCGGTACGGGATTTTCAAATCTTAAGCGCGATTTTGAACTTTAAAAACGAGGGTTTTTTACAGTTTTGGGGACGAAAAATTTGGAGAGAGTTTGGAGACAAGAACTACCTTATTTTCTTTTTGGAATTGATCTACATTTCGATTGGGATCTGTGCAAGTATACTTTGTTCGATTTAAGCGATTCGTCAGTAATTTCTATTCACTCTTTATTTGTGATTGAGATGAATTTTTATTTAGTTTTGGTAGATGTGTTGAATATGAGTAGGTAATTTTCTCATCTAGGGTTAGGAGAATTCGACTCTGAGGATTTGATTGACCGTTGATTATTACCTCCTCCTAATTGAATTGTTCTTATTTCAATTATTCAATTGGCCATTGTTTGATTGTTTGATGCATCAATTGAGATCGATAGATGAGATTGATGTGTGACCTAGGTTCAATTAGAGTTGTGCTTAATCGAAAACACTTAGCATAATAATTAGTTATAACGAGCAATTCTAATAATTTAGGTTCGATCATCGTGCGAGAGTGGGGATCGATATCCTTAATTAGGAGAGTTAATTGGGATAATTAATCTGTTTGATAATCATAGTGAAATCATAATTCTCAGAGAAGAAGGACCCGACACCCTAGACATTTATCTATATATTAAATTGAATTATTTATTTGCTTGTTTAAATTTGATATAACGATTTTCTTATTACATTCGTGACCAAATTAAAACCAAACTGTTTAGAATGTTTAGGACCATTTCATTTAATGTGAGTAGCATGAACACCAAGCCCTTCTAAGCTTTCCTATGACTTGGGAAATCTTACCATCCTTCATTTGACCTCGTTCTATTGCGAGCGATCTTAAGGGTAACTTTTAGGTTGAACAGTTGGCATACAAAAATAGTTGTTGCCGACTAGCCATTAGCTACAATAATTATTTCATCTATAAATCCAAGTTCATTTTATGTTCTTTTCATTCTCAATCAACTCTCCACTCTAACTTTAGCTAAATTCATTCTACAAAAATTCTCTTTTGTCATCAAAATGTCTTCCAAACTATAAATAATTCGTGATTTTGTGAGGAATTAGATACTGGAAGAAGGAGATGAGCTCGAATTGTTGTTGTTGTTGCTGTTGTTGTAACACATTTTGAATAATATTTTCCATTTATTATTTAATGTTATAATTTTTAACTTTTTAATTAAATTTTTTAATATCGGAAAATTAAATTAAATACGTCATCAAATTCAATTAATTATATAATAAGTGAATATTGTAAATAAAATCAATATATATACATATATATGATGTGTATAAGTGGGACCCTTTTAGAAGTTACTTTTTGATTTTTGCATTGTGGAAAAATTGTATTGAAAGTTGGTGGGAGTTAACTTTTGACGTGGTGTTGGCATGACAGTGAAGAAGTTGAGATTTCTGGGTTCTGGACTGCAAACACCCTTAAGTAGTCAACTCAGTTTTTGTTCTCCATATTATTTATCAATTACACGTGCCACAAAATAATCAGAAAATTATCTGAAATTTATCACAGTTTCCTCCTTCGTAATTTTCATTATCTATTCATCTTGTCATATCCGTCATCTTCTATGGTTTGGTTTGATTCTTATTGATCGAATAAGGTACGACATATACGGTTTTTTTTTTCTTAGAAGAGTGGGGACTATACGGTTCTTTAATTTTATTTTTTAACAAGAGTTTAAAGTTGGGAGATATGAGGATATTTTTAAAATATGGGGCTATAATGACAAAAATTTGGCTAATGTTTAGAATTACATGCTATTTAACTTGTGTATGAGTAGATTGATTTTTTTTTTTACTTGCTAATTTATTCTCATTCCGTATCAAAATAATTATCATTTTAGAGTTTTTAACCAATAATAAATTAATTGTTATTTTACAAAATTTTACAGTCTCACAAGGTTAACCATATATTTATTAAAAAGAGAGATATATGTATTTATTAGAGAAACACATATTAATAATATTCGATATGGGATGGATTTATCAAAGTATTATGTCATGCTATTATGGACAACAAAAAAACTTCAGATTAACATATACTTCATTGATCTTAAATGAAAGAGCACGAAAATACACAGCTTCAATTTGATATATAATTTGCGTACATCTGATTAAAAATGAGCAAGTTATGATTTAAAGTTTTAACAAATTTTGTGTAACTATGCTTATGTGATAAACTGATGTTTTATACTAGTTTTCGTATTATTTAACTATGTGTTTTATATGAGTTGCTTGTGTTTTAATCTCAGTTTAGTCGGTTTTCACTCGATTTTGGAGTTCGATATATTTTGTTATTCTTTGTAGGGTTGTTCCAGTTTTTACTGTATTTTCGAGAGAGAAAATAGTTGATGATGTATCGGGGTTGTGCGTTAAAGAATTAGAGTTAAGAATAGGATGAAAACGACGCAGAAGATGACTCGCGGGCGGAGTTGAGAGTCCAATTGCGAACCGAGTCACGAATGAGCAATGGGTCACCTTCTGAAAGCTCGATACTAGGAGGGGATCCAAAAGAAGAAAATTTACGAGCACGGTCGCGAATATCATGCTGCCCGTGAATTTCTTGCCATGTCGATGCCACATGGACTCGTGACCCGAGTCGCGAGTGATTGGGTCGTGAATGACATGGGCCAGTCCGAATCTGAGTAGGTTTGGGCTTGATTTACTAGGTATTTAAGGGTTAATTTGGACGAATTTTGCACTTTTCCATCTCCTATATTTGCCAACTCAGAGGATACATTAGAGAAAACGGAACGTGAAGAACAAGACCAAGAGATTCAAGTTTTTTCAAGATTGGAAATTTAGAGGCATATATAATCTTTGAGGTTTTATTTTCTTTAATTCTTGTCAGATAATGAATACTTTGCGGATGCTTTTATTTATTTATTTTATAATGTACAACTAAACTATAGTATTTTAGGGTTATTTATGATTCAATTATGAAGTTCATTTAATTATTTTTGTTATTGTGTTTATGATTTTGTTATGTTTTAATTGTTCTTTAGCTTGATTATGCGTTATTTAACTGGTCATCAAATAGTGTAGTTTAATATGTTAATTCATAAATTGAGAAATAGTTTTAACACAAGATTTTGAACAATTAACTCGGTAATCATAATCACTCAAGAGAGTTACGATTATTTGAGAAAGCAATAAACCCAATGAGCATTGCGGAATTGCATGTTAGATAATTAATGGACACATTATTATTTAATTTGTGATCAACACCTTAAGCACTTCGGGACGAAGTTTATGATAGATTCGTGGTTGCTATAGCATAACTAAAGTTCCAACATAGGAACATAAATGAAATTAGTTAAAGGAATGGATTAATTGATGATTATACAATCACAGAATACGTCTGTCATTCACTGCTAATCTTCACATATAATTTAATTTGTGGTCTTATTTAGTACTTTAATTTATTTAGTTCTCTAGTAATTTAACACTTCCAACCCATTAGGTAATTTAATTTAGATGATTAGTAGCTTGAATTATTAATTATTTGTGGGTTTGACATTGTTTATTACTATACTATAAGCCCCACTATACACTTGCAGTTTAGGTGAAAATAAATACCGAACATTACATCACCTTTTTTTAATGTGTGATTTTTAAGTTCCTCATATTTAACATTATGCCACCGTCTTTTTGTTTGAATATGAACCATTTAGATACAATATTGTGTGATTTAGATGAGTTCATAATTCCCACGTGTTTATTGGTTTTCACATGTGTATACGTGTGAGTGTAGAGAGAATAGGTCAAATGTAAATGTTTTCCTAGTGTGTAAATTAAGGATTGATCAAATCCGTTAGATCTTAATATATGAGCTATTATCATTAGTAAACTAAATCACAAAAAAAATAAAATTGAAGAAAAAATACAAGAACAACTCGTAGTTTGAAAGTGTAATACGGATAGTGTAACGTGAAATTCCATTTAGTGATGGGTTAAAATTCCTTGTTACATTTTTTGTGTTTCACTCCGTATTTCACATCAAATTCACTATTTTAATAATATTTATTATAAAATAAAAATTAATTATAACATAAATAACCATTGTCAATATTTATCAACAAAAAAATAAATTAAAAATTTATAAAACATAATTCTGAATTATTAATTGAAAATAAATAAAATATTAAAAAATAATTATAAACATCAATTGGGTGGGTTGAATCTTAAAAAAAATCATAAAATTAAATTAAATCACAAAAAAAAAATTGAAGAAAAAATGCAAAAAAAAACTCACAATTTAAAAACGTAACACAAAGTATAGCATGAAATTTCATGTGGCGATTGCGTGTGTATCTTGTGCTTTGTACTATGTTTTGTAGTGATTAAAATCAAGCAAATATTTTATTTGTAAATATATATTCAATTTAATAGATTTGTTTTATAAAGTTTTTTTTTTTTCAGTCAAATAATGACCTCAATTAATAAAGCAAATAAGAACAATAGTTATCGAGAATTAATGTTTATGGTCGAGAATGTTGTCCACAAGAAGGAGAGAGTGAGAGACTTTACACAACAATAAAGACTTAAAACAAATCAATTTTGTTACAATATATTAAAGGGAAGATCTCTTATCAAACCTAGTGTACCATATTTTAGTGTCCGGTAGTGAATCCTAAAAATTCAAATGAATTAATTTAATTTATTTGAAATCAATATGAATTTATAATCTAAAATGGAATTAATAAACCCCTAAAACCCCCCAAAGAAAATAAAACAAATCCCTACCCCCATCCCCCAAATACTAAAAAATACAAAATAAACCCCTAAAAATACAAAAAAAAATCCTAAAAAACACAAAATAAAATCCTAAAAACACTCTAAAAAAATACTAAATCCTAACCCCCCATCCCCCCAAAAACACTAAACCCTAAAAAACCCCTAAATCCCAAAGCCCTGAACTCTAGACATGAATTGAGATAAAATAAATCATAATTCAAATTAAAGAAACTCGTATACGACAAGTTGCAGGACCAATACTTTTTATGGTTACATGTGATACTTTTTGTACTTCGGACTGATACTTTTTATTGTTAAGAGGCTTTTAAGAATGATACTACTTCTGATGATTTTTTTTTTGAACGGGACAGGTCGAATCAGGGTTGTCCCGCACGTTAACCTGCGTGACCTACCCGTCTGATGATCTGATTTTATGGATTTGGATTTTCAAAGTCTCTTATGAGACTTTATATATTTGTCAAACAAATTACCATTCCAATTTTACACACTTAAAAAAAAATTATTTCTTATGCCCAAATACGACAGAGGAAAACATAATTGCATGCAAGTAGGATTTACAGCTTTGACTTTTGAGGTTTGTTTGTTTTCTTATATTCTTTTATTCAAGATGTATATACTCTCACTAACCTCCGATTTATTGGGATTTGGGATACATTATCGTGTAATTAATTACGTATTACATTATTTTAAATCCCCAATATAATAATATGGATATTTATTTCCATTCATCATCTCATCTCTTCAAATTTTGAAATGATTTCTTCTAACATACGACAATACTCAAAATTTTAACACTACAACTTACAAAATTCAGAACCCTATTTTAGGAAAATTCGTGTAATATTTGTTCGTGTTCCTATTAATGAAATTCCCGTTTTGCTGAAGGTAAAAAAAAAAAAAAAAAAGAGGAAGGGGGAAGCCCATATGTGACTGGGCCAATCACCTCAATTAATGGTTCCATGGTCTAATGGGCTTTATTTTATGTAAGCCCAAAACAGCCCTGCAAGGCCCAGTGAGTAGACGAATTTACAGTACTACCCTCAAGTATTGGAGATTTTTTCTACTCGTGTAAAAAGCAACAAGGACAGTTCTGTCTTTTTCGAATTATTGCACACTAACATAAAAATATTGAGGTGTAATAATTAATTAAAACAAAAAAAAGGGAAATGAAAAGATGCTTTGTCTCAATCAATTATGTGTTACTTGGTGTGAGAGGAAAAGGTTCACCCCCCGCCCCCCCCCCCCCAAAAAAAAGGACACATTTTTTTTTCTAATAAAATTAAAAATACCAACTCAGTGATTAAATATTTATGTAATTTTTTTTTGGTGGCAAATTGTGACAAAAACACATTCACAATTTTTAAAGACGGGTAAATTAATGGGTTTGAAATCAATTTTAATTTGGCAAAGCTTGAAATAGTATTTGAACAATTGAGTGATTAAATATTTATATTATTGTGACATACGTAGGGTTTGAATAAAAAAGGATTTAATGATTGGTGATGGTCTTATGATTCTTGGTGGTGGATGAATATGGACAAAGAGCAGACATGAAATAAATGATAATATAATATTGGTCTTCTCATGTAGGCCCATGAAAAATAGATGCTTCACTCAAAAATAAAAGGAAGTACACCAAAATAATTGAAACGATCATTAAGGGTAAATTACTACTATTAAATTTAAACACAACATTATTTTTCACATTTGGTGATAAAATGAAATGTATAAATCACGATAATAATTAAACAAATTCAACATAGATAGATAATCACCATATAAATTCCAACTATGGTAATTGCTTCATGTTACATTGAAATAGGATTCTTTCCAAATCTCTAAATAAGTAAAACCATAAAATAATTCAAAGAGGTTTAGAGTAATCGAAGATAAACGTTTTTAAATTCACTAATCATCATGATTTAGAATCTGATTCTATTAGCATGTGTTTATAATTAATCCTTTTTTCTTGCTTGCTGAAAAAAAAAATCTCCTTCGTTTCTATATTTGTTGTTTGTGGTGTATTCCCTTAAAACAAGTTTTCATTTATTATTTTACAAGAATCGTAAAAAAAGACGAAATATGAACACCCAAAAACCTAAAAGAAATTAAAAACAGAGATGCAATATAATATTTAAGTAATCAATAATAATAAAATAATAATAAAGCAAAAGAAATGGTTGTAAAATAAGAAACAAATAAATATTGATTTAATTTAATTTAATTTGTTTAATAATAATAAAAAAAGTGGTGATGGAAAAACAGCAACTTTGTGAACAAAAAACAGAAGAAAACAAAAGAGCTGAGGAGTGAGGACCATACACAGAAAGACAGAGGCAACCACCAACATGGCTTCTCTCTCTACCTCTCTCCACTCATAATTATTTAGGTTTGTTTATTTCTCTCTCTATATTTCTCCTTTCTTCAATTTTTTTTTTATTGATGAAATTGTTTCTGCAATATATCTGATTATAGTTGGTTTTCTTTTGTTTAATTCTTAATTTCAATATATCGGATTTCTGTTGAATACATATATATTTTTTTCGCGCTGCTTCTTTCTTCTTCTTATTCTCCCCGTTCCGTCATCATTTGGTAATTATCTGTCATCGTTGGGGGTAATTTTGTTTATATTGATGGATATGAATTTATTGTCTATAGGAATTTGGTAGGGGGATCTGCTTCTGCAATCATTTGAGGTTTGGAGGTGAAGGGTTTTTGAGTTTTCCGATGGTTGGGAAGGTGGCGGAAATTTTCATATGATTCAAGGGTGGAGGGCTGGAATTTTGTTTATCTCGCCGTCGGGTTTTTGCTCTACTGTGAATCTTTGGTTTATGTAATTTTGGGTGTACAAATTGGTTGCTCTTTTTTTGGTTTATGGAGAAGGGTTTTGATCTCTGAACTGGTATTTTTATCCGGTTTGCCTGCGTGGTTTTTTCCCTTTTTGATTAGGAAATTTGTGGATAGTTCATAACGAAGGAAATTAAGAATTTTAGATTTGGGATTTCCTCTGCCAGAAGTTATAAGGGTTTATTTGATACTACTAATTAAGTAAATAGGTATTGATGGTCTGAGGTTTTCGCTGAAAGTACTGGAATGGGTGAAAGTTGGAAAAACTGAGATTTCGTGAGTTTTTATTGCTGCCTTTTCCAGTTGTGTTACGTGTTTGAGACCAATGGAAACAAAGAAAGTGATTGTATTTGATAGAGAAGGGGGGACTGGTAGGGAAATGGAAAGCAAAGGATCGGACATTGGGAATCAGGTCAATATGGATGAGCCTCAATGTTCTGAAATTGAAATGATGGAAATGGAAACTGCTGAGTCAGAAATAACGAGGATGAGCAATGAGGGAAAACATGGATCTGATATTGTTGTCTTTAGTTCGGAGAAGTGCGAGGGAGAAAGCCATGGAAATGTGGTTTTCTCAAGAGAAGCTCCGCTTGTTATTAAGGAAGACTTCAGCATTAACTCTTGTAGCTGTGGTGCTGAGAAATTGAAATCCAGATTGGCTGCTTCTGATTCTCAGCCTGGAAAGAGTGGGAGGAAGCTCAGTCGACAAGATAGAATTGAATTAGGTCGGTTGTTTCAGGGTGCTGTGAGTTCCCATGATTGGGAGCTTGCTGAGAGTCTGATCTTGTTGGCTGATCCCCAGACGCTAAATGATGCCCTGTGCATTGCTTTGGATTCAATTTGGTTTTTGAGCACACAACAAGAATTATATGGAATTACTGGTTTAATCAAGAAGATCATTGCTAATGGCGCGTATGACTTTACTAGAGCAGCACTTAGGACTTCATTTCTTGCGTCATGTGTTTCTGCTTGCCAAAGTCGCACAATGAGCCTTGCTGACACTGTTACTGTAATGGCGCAAAGGTAATCAAATTTCACCTGTACTATCTGGTGACCTCTTAGGAAAGTACTTTGCAGCTTGCGCTACATGTTGCTAGGCTAGGTTCCTGTTTCCCTTAAAACTACTTTCGTACTGCTATTCTTTGGGTCCAAACTTATGAGGGCGTGTAAAGGTAAATAAATACTCAACATTTGTTAACAATATTCCTTATTTCTTTGAATGAATCTTGGTTGAATTGCTTGTATGAAATATCAAAATCCCACTATTCAATGATATGATGAAGAGAAAACGTGATCGATATCTTGGTTGTTACAGTGCCGCTTCAATTAGTTGTGAAGCTTACCTAGTGTTTTCTGCCGCTTTTGGTGCTGCTACAGACATTCTTGCTTATGATCTGAACATTCTCATCATCCATCATGGCAGGTTACATGAAAGGCTTCAAGAGTGCAATGGGGACGAAGTCTTGAAGGCTGAAGCTGGCGCTAAAGTCCAGAAATTTACTGAGTGGGCTCTTAAATGTATAAGTTTTCATTCTCGCTGCCAGGGAAATAGGGATCGAGTGGGCCATAATTCTCCTGTTGAGATCCAACTACAGTTATCTGCTTTCAAGACATTCCTAGATCTTGCAGGCAACCATCTTACTGGGAAGGATTTTACCGAAGCATTTGATGCAGCATGCTTCCCACTTACACTTTTCTCTAGTTCATTCGATCCTGGTTGGGCATCAGGTATATCGGCTACTGCAATCCAAGGATTGTTGGGCATGCTAGTTGAGGGTGGTGCAGACAATGTTAATCAGTGTTTTTTGGAGGCTTCTCGCTTTGGGAGTACTGAACTTGTTCGTATTTTGTTGCAGGTAATCCTTTTTTTAATGTGTACTGATAAGCAATATTTTTATTAACTATATTACTGCTGTGAATGCTTTATGTGTTCCCACCTTTAGGGACATAGTTCTTTGTTTGATTATCGACTTTCTTCTCACTAAATCTACTTGCCTAAGGTTTTTGGTTTATTTTCCAATTTACCTAAGCAGTTTAGATTTCTCCATTGTTGCAAATACATTAAAACTTTTGGGGCGCCACTTTTCAGACAGCTTTTACTTTTTTTATATTTATTTTTCTTCTTCATATCACAATTTTTATTTATTTGCTTAAAGTTACTCCTAAGCTACTTCATCCCAGTACTCTGTAGTCACTCCAATTCACATATTACATTGTGATATCCTGACTTCTTTCCACCCTAAGCCTACTCAATCTAATACGACACACACTAAATGACTATCGCATATCCTAGTCACCATCTACTGAACATGTAATATGCCCCTGCCTAAGATGATCAGCTCGGGTCAGAATTCCAATTTCTTATCAAGTATTTGATTGCTTCAGATTCTTTATGTTTATGTCGACTCTAGTCACTTATTGTTAAGATGTTTTGATGCTCTTGCGCAGTTGCACAACTTGCGCTAATACCTCCAGTTTGATATGTTAATATCACACGACTTCTCTAATAACTACAGATTTGATTGTGCTTTATTTTATTTGCTGTTAAGTCTTTCCTATAGTTTTCTTTAAGCCCGATGGTCTGGATGGTTAACCTTGTGCTGTTGGTGATAACCCTGCTCATTTTAGTGGGGCATTTATCTTCACGTCATCATCACAGTTTTTAGGTTCATATACTTCAGAGCTTGTTTTATACTCCACGTCTTCTGTGTGTAGAACTAAGCTTGTAGCATGCTTTGCAGTGTTGCATGCCTGCATCCACATTTTTCACGAACAATTACAGATTCATATTTTTTTTGCATGGATAAGTTGATCTAGCATGCTGGCTTACTTGTTGTATTTGTCTATTAGATTGCTCAAAGGAACAGCTTGGATGTGGATGTTGATCTGGCCTTGGGCTTTGCTTCACACTATGGTAAAATTGGTACTATGGAATGTCTAGTCGAAGAGGGTAATGCTATGGCTTTCTTGGGCCCTCTGATGAGAGCTGCGGAGAGGGGTTGCATGCCAGTTGTTCAGTGGTTTGTTCAAAGGGGTTGCCGGGACATGGAACTCTGTCTCGCCCTTACCGCTGCCACTTCAAGCAGTCAAGTAGGTGTTGCAGCATATCTTCTCCCTCATGTTCCTCAGCATGTTCTTGCTGCCCTCAGTATTGAAATACTTAAGGCAGCTGGCGAGCGAAGTGGTGGCTCTCTTGACGGGGTAGCATTCCTCCTCCATTCAGACTTTTTAGGGGATCCTGTTGCGACCTATGCTGTTGCTGACAGCATTGCCAGATCAGAAGATGACGCTATTGCTCCTGAGTTAAGAGCATTCCTTAAAGAACACTGGTCCGATGCAGCATTCTTGGATGGACTAAGAGAAGGAGAGAGACACTTTTCGAACCTAGTTCAGATTTTGAGATGGGGCAACTCACCGATTTGTTTGAGAGATCTGCCCGCCCCCCTGAGGGTGGCGATAGCCTACCTGCCTCTGTATAGGGAGTGCGTTAAGGCAGGAGGGAGGTTGTTGTCACAAAGGCATAGGGGGCAGCTCGTCGAAGCTGCTAGGAGGCTGGGAGGGTTGGTTCTGAATGAGCCTGGCCAAAGGAGAGAGTTACTGGCCGTCTTGGAGCATCATCTCCCTTCATTTTTCATCACTGATGCAGGTGTGGTCTAGTGACCTTTGCAATCATGTTATAGAAAATAATGAAATATTAGACATGCTTACGATGTTAGGTAGCTATTGTCCTAGTTTTTTTGCCCTTTGCTCTTTGGTAGACGTATTTAGAGGCACCTGTAAACCCACCCTTATGTAAGAGTAACTGTTGTATGAAATGGTTGGAAATCTGATGACCATGTTTATTCTATATGCTATTTTAAGTTATTCACTAACTGGACCTAAATTAACTTTGTTATTTTTATTTTTTTTTGGTTTTTTTTTTTTTTTTTTTTTGTAATATGATATTGATCTAACCTAAGTGAAAGGTTAAGGGCAAGTGTTCAGTTTCAAAAATTGAATCAAATTTGATCTTTTTTCAAGTTCTAGGTAAGTCAGTTTATGTTTCAACCTTCTACATAATTTTTTCTAGAAAAATATGTTTTGAGTGAAAATTGTTATGGGGTTGAAAATGAGTCGAGCTGAAGTACACTATGTTACACATCGATTCCTGCAGCAATCTTATTTATTTATAATTATTATCTTTATTTCCTTAGTTTAATTAAGTTGTTTATGTTAAGATAATTAGGTTAGAATAGAGTAATGGGCCGGGCTTTTGTTTATGGAGCCCTAGTCTTTTATTATTTAAGTACTAGGTTTGGAGTCATTTAGGGCATCAAAGGATCATTAAACTAAGGGAGCCGTTTGGGCTTTGGCAGGAAGTTTCTTCCTGATCGGTGCTTTGCGCTTGGGCAGGCTTCGGCCTGAGGTTTTGTTCTCTGAGTTACATTCTATTTCAGTTTATTTAATTTCTCTTAAGTAATTTCACCTTTAACTCTATCAAATTGGTCCGACCTGCCGGATTCGAAAAATGGAGAAGACGATAGAGAAAGGTGATGATCCAACTTTGATAGAGACACGTCTGGACAAGATAGAAAAGGGCCTTGAGTCAATACGAGATAAGTTTACCCAAATGAGACACCAATTCGAGAAATCCAAGAAATCCAAGAAATCCATAGATCGTATCATACAACTCCTTCTCGAGAAAGGATTGGTTCTTCCTGATGATGTAGGTACAAAGTTCTCTATTGTTCCTGCCAACGAGGCTCGTGTTTAAACAGGCCTTGCAGCCAACCAGACTCACGCCAAAACAGCCCCCGCAGCCTTGACTCCTCTTGAGTCAGTACCCGCTCCTTCCCCTGCGCTCATCCCAACAGCGACATCAGCACCTCTAAGGGATGATGCTTGTTTCACTCATCGTGTTTCGGGCAGCACTTCTTTGGATGTTTCTATTATGGAGGAGGTACGTTAAATTGTTTCCAGAAAGCATAATAATGGTTGTCACGGTAAGAAATCTGGATGCAACACCTGCGGAAAGTTACAACAGCAAGCTAAGGCTTTTGCTTTTTTACCTTGTCTTTCATCATCTACAACTACTGTTGCTTGTCTGGCTAGTGTATCGACGACAATCAATGCTACTCGTCCAATGTTTGCAGCATCTTGCGGAGTTTATGGGCATCGAGGTAAATACGGCTTTATTGACCGATATACCTGGAAGCAACTTTCACTTGATCATTTGAGCAGTAGACGGCGAAACAAGACGAAGGATGACCTCAAGCATGAGTATGATCACCCTCCAAAAGGGCGAGCAAGAGGCAAAACAAATTGTCATCATCCTGCAGCCTTGAGGACAAGGCTGTTTCAGACAGTGGTGCCAGGTAGGAGGATAATTGAGTGGTCAATAATTGACGCATCTGCGAATGATGAAGAAGGGACCAATGGAAATACGACCAAGGCAAATGCTTTGAAGAGAGTTGGGGTTAAACATGCTAGAGCTCCAAAGGTTGCGGCCACTTTAAAGAGGGCTGAGGTTAAACATGGTAGAGCTTAAGAGGTTGCGGCTGCACCAGATTTTATGGTGCAGATTCATGCTTTTGAGAAGGATTCAATGAGTCGCGCTTTCGAGAAGGATTCAATGAATCGTAAGGAGCTTGCCTATTACAGACACCTGCTTGCCAATTTCCTCTTATTATTTGAGTCGTCTGGCCTTCTTGAATTTTCTGTTTTGGGACTGCAACATCGTGTTGGAGAGTTGGAATTTTTTTCAGCTGTCAAGATAATGCGTCAAATTTGGGACATCTTTTGAAGTCAACTTCCAGCCTTGAAGACAAGGCTGTTTTGAACGAGGGGAGAATTGTTACACATCGATTCCTGCAGCAATCTTATTTATTTATAATTATTATCTTTATTTCCTTAGTTTAATTAAGTTATTTATGTTAAGATAATTAGGTTAGAATAGAGTAATGGGCCGGACTTTTGTTTATGGAGCCCTAGTCTTTTATTATTTAAGTACTAGGTTTGGAGTCATTTAGGGCATCAAAGGATCATTAGACTAAGGGAGCCGTTTGGGCTTTGGCATGAAGTTTCTTCCTGATCGGCGCTTTGCGCTTGGGCAGGCTTCGACCTGAGGTTTTGTTCTCTGAGTTTCATTCTATTTCAGTTTATTTAATTTCTCTTAAGTAATTTCACCTTTAACTCTATCACACTAGCTTAAGTTTGTTTAAAATGATATCTAATTTTAAAATTCATGTTTGAATTTATTTGATTATCAAGCACAAATTCATGTTCAGATCAGCCTAAGATCAAATGAGTTTTTAAGGAAGCATTGAATTATTTGATTTGATTTTAAGTGATACTTTAAAAAATAAAATAAAAGAGTTGTTACGATGTGTCAGATTTAAAATCCTTACACTAAACATTTCAGTCACTGTAAACATCCTACCCCTTTAGCTCAGATCTGGAAAACTTCATTGGGTTTGTTTGGTATTGTAATGTTTTTATGGTTTGTTTGTGTAATAATTATAATTCATTTGGAAAAGATTGTCTGCACTTCATATATACTGTAGTATTTGATTCATATGATTCTTCTTTTTTTCTTAAAAAAGAAATTAAAAGTATGAAAAATATATAGGCGATAAGAAATGAATGAAGAAAAAAATGTGGAAATTTAGACATATGTATAAGTGGCGTTGCGGGAATTAGAGGGCATGAAAGCCAAGAGCATGAGCAGAGCCAGAATGCAGATGGGAAGCAGCAGCAGCAGCAACGGCGGCGGCGGCAGCGGCGGAAGCACCAGCGGCAGAATCAGCAGCGACGCCGTCAGGCAAACCAGCAGCACCACCGACTCCGACGTGAAATACCGCCGCATCTTTCCTCCACACTCCAACTGAATTCCGCTCTTTCTCCCATCTCTGCCTCTTCTGGCATTCGAGTAATGATCTTGCACATTCATTATTTCCTTCCACAATGCCGATCTTGATCTTGCTTCCTCCACAGTGCTACTCATCTCTCTCTCTCTCTCTCTCTCTCTCTCTCTCTCTCTCTCTCTCTCTCTCTCTCTCTCTCTCTGTTGTTAAATATCTATATCTACGAGTATTGTTGTCAAATCTTCAATCGTAGAACCATAAAACGTCGTCCCCAGAAATGCAACTGTCATTACAAAGAAAGGGAATTGTTGTTAGATTGGATTTGCAGCTAGCCAAATACACATAACAAGGCAAACAGAGAAAACCAAGAATTCAAGAAAATGAAACAAGAATTTTATCAAGATGATCAATCTTAATTCACTGTTAAATAGAGCACCAAACATAAAAGATTTGGAATTGGTAGGCAACTAATTAAACCCCCACAAACGATAGTATTAAGGAAAAGATCAAACTTTTTGTATGCCAAGATTGACCAGAGGTTTATTAGCTAATTCTGCTGAATATAATTATCTCTCTCTCAAACATCAAATATTTAGATTGAGAAATAACCAATATGCAGAAACTGCAGAGAGAGAGAGAGAGAGAGAGAAGATTATGATTATGTATTGTATAACATACCCAAAATGGTTGTAGAGCTGTTGGAAATACTGGTGGATTAGGAGGTTATGATGAGTGACCAAGTGAAGATTTTGCATTTCACACTTGTCTCAAATCCAATATCCCCTTTGCTCCTCACTCAAATCTGTTTTCTTGTAGATAGAGATGCAGAATAGTGAAAATCGCCCAAAAATAAAAGAAAGTGCACATGAAAATCCAACTCTATGTTGTGTTGTCTTTAAATGCAGAGGTGGGTTGCACAGTAGAGTTAATTGATGAGAAATGAAAGCAGAAACAATTTTGGTTGGAAAATGAGAGAGGAAAAAAAAAAGTGATGGGATGGCAATGTGTGCAGTGGAATTTTGTAGTATGCCAGGTTTGCCTTTTTATGTTAAATGAGAAAGAGACTTTGATATGAATTGTGAGAGTGGTGTTTGTCTCCTTTTATTTATCACCCATTATTATATTATAATATTTTTAGAGATACAAGCTTATATATATAGGTGTGTGTGTGTGAAATGGAAGAAGAGGGTTGGATTCAGTGAATGAGCAGCAAACAAGGTGGGGCTACTTTCCTGACAAGGAAATATTTGATGGTTGGATGATCAGTGAAATCTTTTATTATTAGAATTTTGAAAAGCCAATTCGATTTCTTGGTTCTTCACCCCTGCCCTCCCCCCCTCTCTCTCTCTCATGACTTTTTGGGTTTTGGCCATGTTTAGTTTAGTGTGACAATTTGATGTAATTAATATGTTTTTCATATCTTGTGGTAATTTTAATTTGGTATTTTATCTAACATAAAATATTACTTCAATAAATTGTGTTATGCTGGATTAGACCACATCTGGATCTGGTAGACAAATTTTTGTAACTGCTGATTTAGAAGAGTAAATAAATAATAATTCAGAAAAAAGGTGATGTCCATGACATAGTAAAATACTAAACTTATATTATAGTTAATCCTAGTTACATCCTGAAATATTTTTTAACCAAATAGTTAATCCTAGCTACTTACATCCTAATTTTTTTAACTAAAATAATAAAAAACTAAAAAAAGAACAATGAATTATCACGAATAAATTTTAAAGTAAAATTATTTAATTTCAACATGCGTCTTCATTGTGAAAAAGAAAACAAACATTGTCCTAAATCATAACTATTTAAGCTGTATTTATGATAATTATCACTGTTGAAACTTTCTACTCCCCATCTTTGGATATAGTAAGAAATATATGGAGTAATTAAATTGATTGTGATGAAATCAAATCTTAATAAATTATTTTTTGGGGGAAATCAAATCTTATTCAATGCGCGGTTTAATTAGCATTCGATTGATCGAATAAAAACTTAAAAATGGTTTGTGCTTGAGTTTGTTTTATAGGTCAAAATTTATATGTGTGGTCAAGATTCGGATTCAAATTCAATTAAACACAAAATAAAATTATAAATGTTCTACTTAGTATGAGTTTTGATCTAGAATTTAATTCATTTTATGAATTTTAATCCGTAAAATTATAAAACGGTCACATACGAATTTTTATCTAATTTTATTATCCTTTACTAAAAATCATTGTGCTCGAAAAAGAAAATATATGGAGATTAATTGAGAAATCAAGTAATACGTACTGGCATAAATTTAATATATATTGATGATAGTAAAACACAAAATGCATCACAAAATGTAAAACGAAATTTGAACAAAAAATTTTGCAGTTCATAATTTGTGGTTGTTGGGTACCCGTTCACCGACTAGTGGACCTCGAGTTCACCTTTCCCCCCACATTAGTACGATATTGTCCGCTTTGGGCCAAGCCCGCACGGTTTTCATTTTGGGCATCTTCCAAAAGACCTAATACTAATGGGGTAGGTGAACTCCCTTATATCCAAGCCAACTTTTAGATATATTTCTGATGTGGGACTTGGATTGCTATCCCAACAATCCTCCCTTCAAACCAAAGAACACATCCCCGCCAATGGTACACAGTCACAAAGACAACCGTCAACCGGAGGTCACATTTGAGGCAAACTCCCACACCATCATGGCCCACTATTCCAGACCGAACCAAGCTTTGATACCAATGTTGGGTACCCGTTCACCGACTAGTGGGCCTTGAGTTCATATTTCCACCATATTAGTACGATATTGTCCGCTCTGGGTCAAGCCCGCACGGTTTTCACTTTGGGCATCTCCTAAAATGTCTCATACTAATGGGGTAGGTGAACTCCCTTATATCCAAGCCAATTCTTGGATATATTTTCGATGTGGGACTTGAATTGCTATCCCAACAATCCTCCCCTCAAACCAAGGAACACATCCTCTCCAACGGTACACAGTCACGAAGACAACCGGAGGTCACATTTGAGGCAAACTCCCACACCATCGTGGCCCACTATCTCAGACCGAACCGGGCTCTGATACCAATGTTGGGTACTCGTTCACCGACTAGTGGGCTTCGAGTTCATATTTCCCCACCCACATTAGTACGATAGTGTCAGCTTTGGGCCAAACCCACACAGTTTTCACTTTGGGCATCTCCCAAAAGCCTCATACTAATGGGAGGTCAGATTTGATACCACTGTTAGGGTTAGGTATCACCAACAATCGAAGATTACACAGAGAATCCTAACTACAAACTAGATTTATACAAGAACAGAAATAATACAAGAACATCTCCTATTCTATAAATCGAAGGGACTGACGGCTCAAGAACCGACAACAAGATGAAAACCCTCAGAACTTCAGTGAATCACACAAAGTGATCCGGCAGAAAGAGCCCTGCCTCCAACAGAGCAACCTCAGTTGCACCACTACGCATGCACTCACTCACCAAGAGCAAGGTGCTCTATCTCACACAGTAGGAAGAAGAGGGAGAAGGAAGAAGATCAAGGATAACCGCTTTCTCTCTCACTGAACCCTAGCCGTAAACACACAGTAGAAATGAGGAATGTTTGTACAGAAACCACAACTTAGGAATATATAGGTCGGTGGACAGGGCAACAACGAGTGGGCCATCTGAGTTGGACTTGGGCAGCTTGGGCCTCTACTGGATAGTTAATAAAACCCACAAATGGACCTAACTTTCCAACAGTGGTTTTTTTAGTTGGAGAAATGGGGAGTGAAGGATATCAATAATCAAATTTCTAAGACATCTCTCTTTTATACAAGATTCTCACCACTTTATTATTCCTCATAGACTACTATATTTTGGGATGGTCTCATGTGAGGCCGTCTAATACATGAGATGCATGTCTTTTTTCTTTTCTTTTCTTTTTCTGTTTTAGTTTTGTTTTTTATTTTTTCCCAAAATATATACCTTAAAAATGGAATTACTGAACCTTAAAATTGAATTGTCGAGATGAGAGCTCGTAATTAATTCTTTTCAAAATAAATATATATCCTAAAATGAAATCGATGGCGTCTCACACGGTGCACTAACCCAGCGCTAACGCGCAAGCTAGCTAATTATTTTTTCAAAATAAATATATACCCTAGAATGAAATTAGTGAACCCTAAAATTAAAGTGAACTAATTTAATCTTTTATCTGGCAGCTTGCGCAGTGCACTCACCTGACGTTAATGCATGAGCTCATGCAATACGCTGAAAAATTAATTTTTGAAATATAAACTCTAATGGAGATGAAATAAAAGATTTTTGAAAAAATATAAAAAAAAGTTAGGAAAAGAAAATGTGCACTCACCTTACGTTAATGCATGAGCTCATGCAATATGCTGAAAAATTAATTTTTGAAATATAAACTCTAATGGAGATGAAATAAAAGATTTTTGAAAAAAATATAAAAAAAGTTAGGAAAAGAAAATGCAAAAAAAAAAAGGAAGAAAGTTGATGGTGCGCGAGTTCGGGCGGGTACGGGGAAGGGTTTGGACTGATTTTGGACGAGTTTTGAATTGTTTGACCAGTTAGACCGTCTTATATAAGTTTTTTTTTTTTCTATATTTTTAATGTTTTATTTTGCGTTAAGTACATGTTCTGATGGAATAAAGATATGACAAAATTAATATTTAATTTTTAATTATCATCAACATTCAACTTCATGATTAAGAAAAAGGTAGTCAACCAAAACTTAATTCATAGTTTTACCATATATATATGAATATTAAAATATAGTTCATGTCACTTGTAAATCCTGTACATCTTATGGTCCGGTGTTTAATGATTACTTGATTAAGCAGTGAAGGGTTTATAAATTATATTATTTCGTTAATGGTAAACTTCTATATTTATTTATATTCTTTTAATTTGTTGTTTTGTATAATTTCATAGTGACTTATATGAAACACATATGCATACACATATATATATTTTACGTATTGCATGGTCGTCAAAGCCGCCTATGCATGTGCAAATTTAAATATTAAGAATAAATTAGTTATATTAGGCCTTCCTAATTAATTAATAAGTAATTATATTGTATATAAATTAAAGTTTCTTTTCAATAATAGTATTCCTTCTAATTATTAATTAATATCCATATCAATACATATCTTATTAATTAATTGTTTTCTTTCTAATTTTTTGAGTTGGAAAGGAGAATATAAATTATAATGGGGATTGAACCCCGATCTCTCACCTTTAAATGGGTGAGAAATACCACTAAACTACAAGCTTTAGATATATTTGCATAAATTAATTTGACATATATATCATTGTTAACCACGAAGAAGATTAATTATTATTTTAAATTATCACTAACATTTTTTATTTCAGATTTTATCAACTAGGTGGGCATTGTATATGTACTTTTTTCTAGGGTAACGCAAGAAAGAATATTTCTATAGATTTTTTTTAATAACAACTTTTTTTAAATGTTGAATTGGAATCTTAATTCCTCTACCCAAAAAGAAGATATAATTTAATCAAAATCAAATGGACGGGGGGGGGGGTATAAATTGAACAAGAACAAGTTAATTAACCTAAGTGCATAAAGTTCAAACTAAGATGAATTTGATTATATTGAGCTCTTTTAATTATCATCTAATGCAAGTTGAGTGTAATGTAAGTAAATTTTTACTTGCATATAAGACTAGTTCGACTGAGCTTAATTAATTGAATCATTTAAAGCAAACTTTAATAACCTTGCAGTGATTAGCTTGTAGCTGAATACTCTCTTTCAAATAATTTTATAGTACTACTCATAATAGTTTGTACATTTGGGAACGTGAATATAATTTTAAAAAATATTTTAAGAGAATTAATAAAGTAATTAGGGTCAAAGCTTCACCATTATCTAAATTTGGGAATGTGAAGATACTTAATTCGAGAGAAGCCAAGTTGATTGCAACTTTGTCCGCTTTCAATTTTTTTTCTTCAAGAAATAGCTTTCAATAAATCATATCATTGACGAAAATGCAATTCTATCTCATACATAGCAGATGGAGGGGGCACAACTTTTTTTTTCAATATAATATGTATAATTTTTTTTTTAAAATTTTAAAATTATGTTGAGTTTAGGATTTATATATAATATGGAGAGATTTTTTCGAAAATTAATAGAGTGTCTTTTCCTCATCTTCTCGTATATTTATTGCTAATGAATCGGTTGTGAAAAACGACATCGAATACAAGTAGAACTATATTAAATAATTTTTACAAATTTATTCTTTCGAATTATTATTGTTAGGCATAACCAATTTAATTGAGATTAATAAATAAGTTCATATAACATCATTTCAAATCTATTTTATTCTAATATTTATTTTGAATTGTTTATTCTAATAAACAACACCAATCTTTTCGATTTAATATGGGGAACGACAGAAAAGTCGAATCAAAATGACATTATTTCACTAAAGAAAATGTGACGCAACGTTGAGTGATCACCGGTGCAAGACACATATAAAGAGCGGTTCCTATCAGACTTCCAAGTGAAGAGACACATGAATGAACCGAATCTACTGAAAGAGAGAGATTCCGAGGCTATACGAGAATGAGACTGTATAGTCGATGAGAGCTTAAAGAATTTGATTGATGCTACTCATAACACGAGGTGCGTCTTCTTTTCTGGTGCTCGTTCCACCAGAAATTCAAAATTAAGCGTGCTTGATTTGGGACAATGGTAGGATAAGTGACCCCCTGAGGAATTTTCTTAGAGAGCATGCGAGTGAGGACAAATCACACTCTTGTGTTGGTTTGCGGGACATCCATCAGTCAGGAATCTTCACTGTTTTTTCTTAACCGCGCGAGCAAACGAGAAGTTCAAAGTGTAATCATTCCGCCTCCTCTAATAAAAATTTATGGATCCGCCTATGATCTCATACTATCTGACATGACGTTTTGATATTCAAACTATTGAGAAACTATTCAAAAGTATTACCACTATTTTTCATCACCTAAAAATGACACAACATAAATTTTCAAGTAGTTTTTTCAATAGTTCAGACATATATTAAAATATAAATATCATGTAACATGTTTTACTAACAAAAGAACTCATCATGTTAGTTTTTAGGAACCGAGCGAACAATATTTTGAGTAGATTTTCAATAGTTCAGGGGTATTAAAATGTCATTTTGAATGGTATGTGATATAATTACAATTTCGGCAATTGTATAATTTATTAAATTCTATTTATCTGTAATTTTATATGCAGTAGTATGTATAATTTAAATTGAAAAAAGATTGTGACGAAGTTCCAAGTAGTCGTCGAAGCCCTACGTACGAAGCATATAATGAGAGATTTTGGTTGGTGTAGTAATGGAATTGACTTGTATATGTGATCAAACAATTGTTAGCTTAGTTCAAATAGTAAAGAAATAAAGAACGATATTTTAGTAAATATAGCTTTTTTTTTTATATAAATATTTTGTAACGTAGCTACTCTTTAAAATTTTGTGGCACATATTACAAACAATGGTTAGAGCAAACAAAAAACACAACTATTGATTAATTAATTTAATTGTGAAGCCACATATATACAAAAGGCAAACAACTCCATATAGCCTTTGGCCCGTTTGTTTGTAGATAGGTATTGTTGGGTCAAAATAATTATGATTTATGCCCCTTCACCAACCAATAATATGAGCATGCCCTAGCCCTCAAATTGCCACTAATACCAACACAATCCCATTTCAATTCCTTATATTATCTCACCATCTTCAAATTAATTGTCCCGTTCCCCATATTTCGGACACAACTAGACATTTTACTCGAAAAATTACACCATCCCTCTCTGGTTACTATTTGTAAGATCGTAGAAATTGTGTCACGTTTGGAATCTTTTTTAAGAAGTTATTGATATGATACGATCTGTACGGTCCGCGGATAGTATCCATGTGAATACAGTAAAATTTCTCCATTATACCCTTCTAGAAGTTACAAAATAATTGAACGTGGTAAAACATTGACTTTCTAATATATGAAAGTGGCTATAACAAACTCCTAATATTGGTGGAGTTTGTTCTACTTTGATTTCTTCACCTATTTGAATCTTCCGAATGAGTAAATCATGAATTGATTTTGAAGCCAACTTATTAGAATAGAATTGAGAAAGACATACATTTACATGATTCACTAACGTCGTATTAGCTATATCTACGGATCAGAAAGAGATAGATTTTTATTTTATGCGAATATAGATTATATAATAAGATAAAGTGTTTATAACCCTGAAAATATTAACATACTAGGCTCATAAGGGAATAACCCAAAATCAGAAAACGGCCATATTAAGATTCTTCAAGACATCCCAACACAACTAATTTGCACCCTGTGAATTGACGTTGATGGTGGTGTTGTGGCCAAGTTTGTCGTGGCTGTTCCGTTTGATTTCCAGCGGCAACGACATTGTTTCCCGTCCAACAACAATAGAGGTGGTGCATTTGGCGATAACAAGCGGCGACATGAATATTACATGGGTCTCTTCCATTTTTCGGCGTAAGGACGGAGATGTTACATACGGCATTTTCTCCAAATTTTGGATTGTAACGAAAGTGTTTAACTCGATGACATTTAAGTAATTTTAAAATTAATTATTATTTTTAATTAATTTTAATAGTGGTATATATATATATATATATATAAATTAAAGGTGTATTTATAAACACCCTAATAATAGTTGTCGTGTTATTATTTATTAATTGATCAATTCGATTAGAGAGCACTTATGGTGGTAGGACTAGGACCCAATTATATATGCCTAGCTCTCACTGGAATTAAGTGTCAAAATAGATTTTTTTGAAAGTAGTTAATTAATCATGCAATATTTTTAGGTTACTACCAAAAGTATTTAAAAGGTCGTCCAGAAATAAATTACTTGAACCTCCGATAATGCCCTCAATATATGCAGATTTCTTGCAAGTTGCAACACGCTAGCTATGTTCACATTATATGTATTAGGATTTAGGTGAATACATAATCGTCACGCATTTATAACTGCCTATTCGACCTTGCACTAGGGATGTAAACAAGACGAGGCGGGGTTGGATATTGCTCCCCTACTCTCATACCCGCATACTAAATTGACCCCATACCCGTCCCCATCCCTGTTTAAATAGGGGCGGGTACAGAGCGGGAATTACCCGACGGGGAAAGGATACCCATCGTGTATCTATCTGTTATATATTATTTACTTTTCACTGCCTACTCAACCTGGCACATGTTACATAAACTGAATGTACATTCAATATTTCAATAGAGGCTGCTGTTAATGTTCGATTCTTGTTGATTTTTTTTATTTATTGCTGCTGCGAAAATGTGTGCTACACAATAGCATTTAAATCTTTTCTTAATTATTTTTTATCTTTATTTTTTCTAAAAGTTTTTTACCAACCATCTTTTCATCTCTTCTGTTTATTTTTTCTGCAAGCCCCTTAGTTTGTGTTTTGATTTTTTTTTTCTTCAATTTAATGCTACTACAAAATCGTGTGCTGTAGAACACTATAACATATTTAATACTTATCTCTTCTATAAATTTTTAATTTTTTTATCACACACCTTTTTCATCTCTTCTAATTTGTAATCATTTAGATCTTTTATCAATAACAAACGAGACTTTTTGAATCAATTGACTATAAAAAAATAGATTAAAACAATATACAAATGACTTTCAGCTCCATTGATTCTACAAATAGTTTTATCAAATAACTTTGTTTGGTATTCTGAATTACTCCATCAGTTTAATAATGTTTGTTATTTTGGAGTTTTATTTTTGTGTCAAAATATTTATTATTTTAAATATTTTCACACCATTCTCCCAAGTTTAATCATACAAATATATGGAGAGATGTCCCTTGGGATGATCTAGTGGTGGAGTGGTATTTCTTGAGACCAAAAGTCTCAAGTTCGACCCACCATAGGCTCACACCTGACTTGCTAAGTGTGGTTTACCTCTCCTGTCTGTGTAGGTTTGCCACAAAGGGCCTGTGTTTACCCAGTGCACACCACGGTAGCAGCTGCGGGTTACCCTCGACATCTAAAAAAATATATGAAGAAATAAAATTTTGCTAACTTTTTAGAAAAATATAAAGAAATAATATTTTATTTGATATATAAGGAAGGAGTATATTAGTATAAAAATCAATTATTAAATTTAAATAAAAATAATAAAATAATAAACATTATGAAATGAAAGAAATATATATTTAAAAGATAAGCAAGCTCCTCTCAAGTAAATTGTGTCGGGCGGAATCAATTTTGTTTGTGTCACACGTCGGGAAAGAAAAAGATGGGGTTGTACACGTAAATACCCCTCTCTTGGGATTGCGTCTACTTCCACGTCAGATTGTCAGATTAAAGGATTAATTCATACTATGTTAATTAGGAAATAATCTAATTTATCTTCTCTCCAACATAGGATGATCAAATCAAATTAGAAAGTTGTATATTTTAATGAAATTTCCATAAATGCAATGCTACAAATTGGGGATCTGATTAATGGTTTATTACTAGAATAATGCTAGCCAGCCAGAATCTAATTTTTTGATGATTAATAAAACTGTATTATTAATAAATTAACTATGTTAATTATTAAATGTTATGTTTTTACTATATTATCCTTCTATCATGAAATTAGTGATTTGTAGTTAATTATTAAAATAACTCCAGAAGCGGATCGGAAGAAAGGGGCGCAACTTCATCTTCTTTCTTTTCTTCACTTCTTTATTTTTTTTCCATCTTCGATTTCTTCTGAATTGAAGCGCATATAGAGTTGCCCTAATTATTATGGAGGGCATCAATGTAAATTTATTGAATAATTAGTGTTTTATTAATTAAATTAATTAATTATTAAAAATAATAAAAGATTCTGGCTAGTCAGAATCTGGCTGAAAATCACTATTCTATTATTATTATTATTATTATTAGATTTTTAGTACAAATGGTAGTAAAATTGAGAATTTAATTGATTGGTTTGTGTTTATTTATTTATTTCATTAAATTTTACACATTTGATTTTATATGTATAGATAGATTTTATAATTTCAAATATTAAATGTGCAAATGTTAGGATCTCTAAAGAAGGTATAGAACCAACCATATGATATCATTAATGATTATTGTGTAGTCACATGTAAATATTTTTTCAATACATTTAAGGCACATAATATTTTATGATTGAATACAATGTTATCACATTTAAAATTTTAAATATTAATATATAAATATTTAAATTTATACAACGTACGGGAGAAATACTAGCTATAGTCAATATTTATCAACAAAAAATTGAATTATTCTTTTTATAAATTCTAATTACGATAATCAACTATTAATTAAAAATTAAAAATTAAAAATAATAATTATTATACACTTAATTGGGTCCCAATTAATAATTATAAAATTAAATAAAATAATAATAAATTAAAATTGAAGAAAAGATGAAATAAAAGCACATAATATAATCTTGAAATACGAAAAGTATAGCGTGAGTATTTTCAAAAAAGAAGTTGAAAAAAAAGGTGTAGCGTGAAATATTCTCACGCCATCCGTCTCGATCTCAGTTTCTACTGCAATCAACAGTTTGAAATAAATTCACCCCTCATCATCTCCATATACATTGCACTGTCACACTGCATACACAAAGCTATTAATTTAGATGCATTGTATGAGTCGACTGGTATTAATTTTCTATATTTTTTTCACATAATCTGGAAAGAAAAAAAAAAAAAAAAAAACACATGCCGCAGACTTTTGATAGAGCGGCAGTTTCTGCAAATTTAATTGTTCATGCACTTACTTCAATTTCTTACAACCTAATTCGAATTAATGCATGCACAAAAACTGCTTTCAAAAGCAGCCTAATTCATAAATGGCTGCCCCCCTAAAAAAAGAAAGAAGAGGCTTGAAATTGGTAAAATTCAAGGTTACAAAAAGTCAACATGTACACGGCGTTGACCGTTGCGCAAATTCAACGTCATCTCCGAAAACGGACAAGTAAAAATAAGCTGCCCATGTTTTTGTTTCATTTGCAAATTGCAATGATAAAGGAAATTAGCCACCACCCACCGCCCACCTCAAATTTGCCTTCCATATGGATGTATGCGTCTCGAACGAACAGCGGCGAATGTATGATAAGTCTTATGTAATGAATCAAGATTGGAATTCAAATATAAACAAAAATATCATTTTGCCACTAGATACGAGTTTGGATATAGAGTCGGTTGGCCCTCGAGAAATGATTTTTTTCAGTATTTTGATAGGGAATGATTTTTTCGGTATATCGTGAATTTTCGATATACTGTTAATTTTCGATATGGTACGGCATATTGATATATCAATACAATATGATATATTCACTGGTGGATCCATAATGTTTTTTCAATACAATATGATATATTCACCGGTGGATCCATAATGTTTTTTTAGGGGGGTGAAATGCAACTGTTTGTACTTCCTATTTATTCGTGCCATTAAGAAAGAACATTCAAAATGAGAGGGTTGTGAATAATTGTGGATTTAGTTTTTTTTTTTTTTTTTTTTCATACGTGTGTTTGTGAAATGGCATCATTTTCATTTGTTCATTATTTTTTCTATTGAAACGGTGTCATTTTAGGATTAGTTTACACCTTCGTCTTTCTTTTCCTTCCCCAAAGTAAATAGAAAAAAAATATTTTTTTCATTAGAATAAATAACTGAAAATAATAACATGAATAAATAAAGTTTGAATTGAATTCTTTTTCTAATATAAACTAATTCGTTAATTGAAATTTAATTGGTTATGACCAACAATAAATGTGGAATAATAATTCATTCATACTAATAATTTGAGATAGAAATTATAATTCAGGTGGTGAATTAATAAAATGATAACTTCACAATATATAATTTATAAAATAAATTACGTGAATAACATAGATCAATAATTTCAAATAAATAATGCAATTCAATCATGATTCATTATTAAAGTAAAGTTGATATCTATTTAATAAATATGTATTCTAATTTATAAAATTCGAATCGCTAATTCAACCATAATTTGTTTAATTTGTTTCGATTGAAGAAAATTTGTTTAATTTGTTTCGATTTGTGTGTATTTAATTTTATTTGAATATTTATTTATATATTTGAATGAGGCCCAATTTCCCAAACTCAATTATATATAAACTAACATCATATATTTTTTAAAATATATCAAGCCTAACAATAAAAACCTTAAATAAAAAAAAATTAGGGGGGCAAAATTAAAATTTGGCTAAATAACCCTATTTTAAAAAAAATGTTGGAGGGGTGGGGGGCAGGTGCCCCCTTAGACCCCCTTCCATCCGCCTCTGGATATATCGATACGATATGGTATACCGAAATATTGGTACAATATCAATATTCATTATGTGACATACCAAAAATTTGGTATATCGTATCACGGTATACCGAAAGTCTCGGTATGATAACGGCAAGACTTTTTTCGATATCAAATTTTTTGGTACGGTAACGGTACGGCGTGAAATTTTCGGTATATTATATCGACTCACCCCCTAATAAAACACAACGTCTGTTATAATAACTTTATGGTAATAATTTATAAATTTGCCACATTGCACAGAAAAAAACTAAACTTGGTTCTATTTCAAATCATGTGAAAACCAAAATCAGTTTAAAATTCGTGTATTTTAAGATAATTTGGTGTTCCACTTAGAGATACATGTGAAAATCTCTAGCTGCTACATCAAATTCAATTGACTGGAATTTGAAAATCATGTGAAAAATCAAACGAGGGCTAAGTTCGTATTATTAAAACTACATTTTTTAAAACGTGTGAAAAAAACACACCCCAAAATTGGTGTAGTTTAAAATAATTAACCCTTATTATTATTATTATTATTATTATTATTATTATTATTATTATTATTATTATTATTATTATTATTATTAAACTGTTAATAAGCGATTCGTGCAAGATTAATTAGTTGATGTGGTTGTATTAGTGGGCATTTTTAGTCGTGGAATTGAGGCCCATATATTTTATAAGGAAATGGGAAATTCTATGATACGATTTTGAGAAATTCTAAACATAGCCTCCATTTTACTATTTATAGCCCTAACTAATTTATAAAATATAAAAATTATTATAATAAGACTTATTTATCCATTGGCCCCAAAATACTAAAACTATATCATAGCCCCCTACACTACATAGAGTCTCCATCCCTTTTTATATAACTAAAACAACGAAAAACGTTATAATCATAAATCATAAAAAAACTAAAGATAAAAGAAAAATCTCCTTGCAAATAAGGTTGAAAAAAGATGATCTTTACCATAGAAAAATCCTTGCCATTTTTTTCAAGCACTAATATCTATATTCATCTACCAAAGCCGTTGAGAAATAAAGCAGTTAGATGATTTATGTTATCCATTGTTTCTATTCTTGTGTTTTTTTTTTTGCTCTAGCTTTTATTAGTTATAAAAAAAGGGTGGAAGGGGCTATACTCATATATATATTTTTTTATCATAGTGTTTCTTGTTATTTTTATTAGTTACATATAAAGAAATGCGGCTATAGTGTAGAGGGCTATGATAATGTTTTTGGAATTTTTGGAGGTTGAGGGTAAAAATATCTTATCATTTTTATTTTTTATATTTTTAAATTATTGGAGTCTATGAAGAGTAAAATGAGAGCTGTGTTTAGAATTTCCCTAAGATTTTATTAGGTGTCGGTGTGTGGAGGGCTGACATGCAGAAAAATATTATCATATTTATATTTATATTTTATAAAATAATGGAGCTGTAAAAATAAAAATGGGGGCCGTGTTTAGAATTTTCCTAAGAAAATTTGGGACAGGGATTAATGTTTGGATGGCCCATATTTTTTTTGTTTACATGTATCTAATATTCTAAGTAATTTTGTTACACACTCCGGGTCCGGGTGAGGCTTGTAACTTGTTTTTTTTTTTTTTTTGATGTCGAGGGTAATCCGCAGCCGCTACCGTGATGCGCACTGGGTAAACCCCGCCCCTGTGTAATAGTCTGCAAACCACACAGGGGAGGTAAAGTGTGACAGGCTCACACCTAGCGGTGTTGGTGGTGGATCGAACTTAGGCTTGTAACTTGTTGCCTGATGAGCTTGGGTAAATGATGGATTTGTCCATGGGGTTTTGGCACATTATGCCACATTGTTTTCTGGATTGGTTGAGGCGTTATATTTCCACAAATTCTGTTGATTTAATGGAATTGACTATCTTTTTTAAAATAAAATAAATAAAAGATTACAAGATTATTCAATTATTAGGATATTAGATGCAATGTGATATTAAAATAGAAGAATTCATCGGCTCTCCTAGTGGTCACATAAAAAAAACTATAAATAATTAAAATCATAAATGGAAGGGGAAATCTTGTGTGACGGGTTTTGATCTCGAAACATCTCTATTTTATATATGAGTCTCTGCCGTTTAAATGTTTATGAGTGGGACAATTCAATTTTGAATAAATTATGAATATGTCACCAATTATTTGTATTTTGACTGGGATCCGAATTAGAACAATTCAATTTTAAATAAATTATAAATATTTCATCGATTATTTATAATCTGAACTAGGATCCGGATTAGAATACTGCCTCTCTGACGCAAGTTTATACGTAATCGAAAAGGAGAATAAGTGAGTTAGGTGTTTAATTATATGTTGGATAGTGTTCAACAATACCTGCAGTGTAACTGTAGAAATCAAACACAACTACAGCAGGTAGGAAATCGATCTATTATCATATATATTTTGATACATATCAATAATAATAATAATAAAGTTACATATAATATAAATGAAATATCTGCAAGAGATTATATCCCAATTAGAGACGCAGAAAGCAACATCAAATCATAAACATAGTCGAACATTAACTGGGAAAATAGGTAAACAGTGGACATAAAAACTTCCAGAATTCTCCACAATACACAACACAATCTCTGCCATTGCGAATTAATAGCTTCCACTACTAACTACTCTTCATTCCTGCAAAAGAAAACCCAATATTTAGTGCTCAATACACAGAGAGAGAGAGAGAGAGAGAGAGAGAGAGAGACAGACAGGTTGGGAGAGGGACGACGTCTCTTGTTTTCCTTACTAGTAAGGGAAGATGGGAAACAAGCTCAAAGCTTTGAATATGGTCAAGTGATTGAGATGTAAAACACAGGCATGGTGATCTCTGCTTGCTTTTTCTAGCCGTAAAAAATGAAGGGCTCGTCTTCTTTCCATTCTATGTCAGCAAACATGATGTGGGAGTCGGTATTCCCTTACCCTTATCCTCACACCTCTTGTGATTACACAAAGAAGTAATGACTGTCCATCATGTTTGGTGTCGTTTAATGTAACAGCTAAGAAGGAAACATTTGTTTTGAATTTCAATCCGTCGTGCAATGCATTATATTCCTCCGTGTTAGAAGGGATTGAAATGAGATGGGCTATTTCTTCATCGCTCTTATGTAATCCTTAACATACCTTGAGTTTCGAACTAGTGCCAATGGGATCCAACTTATGAAGGGTCTAGTTTTGACTATCAAACCGAGGTGTCAAATCTTTCACGATATGACATCTGAGCAGTAGTTGCCTCTCGAGAATTCACTTTGTACTAAAAGGGGTCTAATTCGAAACTTAAACTAAAAGACTAGGCAACTCTAGTTGATACAAAATTCAGAAACAACTATATGTAGCATTAACAGCAAATGGCTCCTCTATGAACTAGTGAAAGGATTTGGAGATATTCTATATTGTCTATGCATACGACAAGAAATGGTTTCTCCTGCATGCGTAGGTAGATAGAGGTGAAAGGATTTTCAAAATCATGCTTCAATTTTTCCGAATAATAACTAATGAATATCAGCTAATTAAGGAAAGAAGACGACAAATATGCATCAGTACAACATGATTTACATACCTCATCATCATCATCATCGCCTCCGTCTTCCTTATTCTTCTTAAGACGAGTTTCACCACCCTCCTTCGAGATAGGTAGCTTCATCGCCCCAAAAGGTGTATCTGCATCGATATTTCCTTTTATGGAGTACCCGGTTCCCCTTCCTCGTATCATATCCCAAAGAGCAGAACCACAGTCCTTGGGCCTAAATGTGATGGGAATTTCCATGAAGCTAAACCCATTCTTATCAATTTTAGTAGATTTGGTGAGTTCAGCGCCACCAATGCTCACATCACATAGCCAAACCTCACAGTCTAGATTATTAAGGCATAGGTCGAAATCGTTCTTGTTTTCCAACTTCAATTGAAGTGTGGCAACAGTTTCTTCGAAAGAGAACTTGTCAAAATGAATCTTCTCAATATCAACATCTGGCTTGTAAGGGATGGGGATCTCTCCAGTTTTCTCAAGGGGCAGAGTGAGCCTACCAAACACGGGCACATCCACTATGAGGTCGACCTTAACTTTATAAGGAATTATGCTTCCAGGCTGTATGTCAGCGTACGTGCTCTTGATATCATCATATACCAGACAAACTGGTATCTTAACAGTCTCGGAACCATGTGCGTGTATCGTCCCAGCATCAGGAATCAATCCAGAAACGAGCTTCCTGCCATCACTCTCGATCAAATAGTTTATGTCGATGAGAGGGATTGGAATAGGATTTGGGTTCGTCACAAGAACATCCACAACTATCTCAGCCTTTTCCAGATTGATTTGGGGAATGTGGATTCCACTAACATCTGCAGTTGGCTTCCCAAATCCAACCGCTTCCTCGATTTTTTCACCTATGTCCTGGATGAAATCTTTAACCTTGTCCATGAAGCCACCCTTCTCCTCATCTTTCTTTTCTTCCTTTTCCCCTCTGTCCTTCACTTCCCTTTCAGATACATCTGAATGATCATAAGATGCCATATCTGTCGAGCAACAAGTTCCCAACGTTGTAGAAATTACACAAAGGACAAAGATGGACTAAGATACGAATAAACACACGAACAACTAAAAAGCCAATGACTAAGATCACAGATTTATAAGCAACATATCAAAGGGAAAACAAGTGTTGACTTCGATAAAGAACATCAGGACTTCAAACACGAAGTGCAGTCTCCAATCAAGATTCTTATCCACATTTGTGATTACCGGACTTCAAACATAAAATAGACTCTTCAAATCAAGATTCATACATACATCTTTGCTAAACACTAACAACAGTCTGATCCAATCTCATTTTTTCAGAAAAATTAAATTACAGGACCACATAAATGATCACGAAAAGATAAGCTCACTCTGCTGTCCGAAAGATTCTTATCCTAGATTCGTAAGCAACAAATAGAAGGAACACAAAATGTTATCTTGGATTCGAAATACTGTGATTCAGCACAAAGTGCAGTCTCCAGTCAAGATTCTTATCCACATTTGCGATTACCGAACTTCAAGCATGAAATAAACTCTTCATATCAAGATTCATACATAAAGGCACATCTTTGCTAAACACTAGCAATAGTCTGATCCAATCTCTCTCTCTCTCTCTCTCTCCAAAGAACAGAGCAGAGGATAACTGCAGAGTTCATCATCAAGATTCAGAATTAGAAGATCAAGTAAAAGGATACTTAGATTATCATAAAGATCATATCTTTCTCCATTAAAAATCCAGATCCTTAAATTTCATAGTTCATATGCTTAAATGATCACAAATGTAAGACAGATCTAGAACCCAAAATCAGGATCATAAAATATCAAAGTTTGTCAAGTACGACTCTTGTTTCTCGCTGCAACCGCAAAAGATAAAGACAGCCAAAACATAACTGGATGAATTCAAGATTAAGATATAGATCCATCTCAATTAATCAGCAACAAACAAAAAGCAACCAAAGAAATCTGCTAACACCAAATAATCATCATCCTTAATCATGAAAACAGCAACTACAGTCGCTCATCACCATACACCCATTTTACATCAGCCCAAAACAAAAGAGAAAAAGAAAGAATGAAAACAAAGTCGATTTTACCTGCAGGAATACCGAGATCAAGTGAAGTGAGCAACTAAGGTTCAAGAAAAAGATTTTTCTTTTATCTGTTTCTTACACACTTGTAATCTTCTTCCTTTATAAGTGTAATAGTTATGACCCGATTTTTTTTAAGAAAATGTAATAATTGTTAACGAAGATTGAAAAAAATATTGGTTTAGCTTTTAATGCACACGTGGGTTTGCTTTGGTATCGAACAAGAAAGTAGAAAAAAAAACTAATAATAATAAAAAAGAATATTATGAAAAATGACTTTGTAAATTTATTTTGCCGACATAACAATAAATGGGATCATTAGATGTGAGAGACCTTACAATTGTCCGTTGATGCATCACATATTTCCATTGATTGATAAAAAATTGTACCTTCAAAAATCATATATTTGTCTGATAGAAAGAAAAGGACAATTGGATCAATCCAATTATGCCACCATTAGTCCACACTAGATAAGCCCACCGTCTTTTTTTTTTTTTTTTTGTGAAATAAATTTGTTGAGATGGGTTGTAAATCGAATTTGGATATTTTATTAATGTTCAATTAAATAAATTTTAGAGTTCGAATAAGTATGCACATATATAGTATTGTTTCGAATAAATGTGCATAAGCAACTTAATGTATGATTGTGATGGAATGTATACTCCTACAAAACCATGTGTTGGAACTTGAAAAACAAACTAAATTTCACAATACATCTCACATTTCATTCATTCAGATAAAAAATAACCACCTGTCATAGTCATGGATTAATATTAATATATAACAATCCCCGTCTATTTTGACATTATGCAATATTTTACTCATGAACTAGTCGGCTTTTGAGATGTGTGTGTTTATTTGGCTTGGTTGAGTGCCTGCTTTGCAACATGCCAATAAATGTTAATATTAGACTTTTAAAATTTAATAAGTCCAAAGAAGAAAATTAGGAACGAAGAGGCATTGAAAGAAGGGGAAAAATCACCAATCGCTTACTGAAATATACTTCTCACAATTATGTGATGTGATCTACTCATCTAAATATCAATTATGTTATCACTGTTATTATGTTGTATTTCTCATACCAAAAAAGAATAAATAGCTATTTGATAAAGAATAAGAACCTAAAAATTAGTGTTGACGTGGACGTGTAAAATGATATTGAACTTTAAAATTTGTATTTGGACTTGTTTGATTATCTATCGAGATGAGTTCAAACGAGCTCTAATTGAGCTGAACACGAATAGTTTTATACTTGTTTGATTTATTTTCACTTATTGAGCTCGAATTGAATTTTAAATATTATCAAACACGAATTTATATTTAAATTTATTTGATATGTTGATTGGTTATAGCTGAAATGAATTTTTAGTGAATGATCGTAAATCGAGTTATTTAATTTAATTTTGAGTCCTAGCTGGACGTAGTCTATAACCAAATAGAATATTGAAATCATTTTTGTAATAAAATTATAAAAAATGAATTATATTCAAAATTTTCCAATCCTATAGGAAAAGCCCCATAGGCCCGATAGCCAGAAGAAGCCCATGAATTGCTTCTAGGGTTTACAATTTACAAAGTCCTAAATTCTTTCCGTTTCTCCCAACCGGCGTCTGAGAGAGAGAGAGAGAGAGAGAGAGAGAGGAATCGACTGGAAATGGTGACGTACAGGGTATGCGTGATGTTGTTTCTGTTTTGTTAGCGTTGATAATATTTCCAAGCTCAATGTGACTGATTTTTGTTTGTACCTGGTGCAGTTTCATCAGTACCAGGTGGTGGGCAGAGCGCTGCCGACGGAGACGGAGGAGCACCCTAAGATTTACCGCATGAAACTTTGGGCCACCAATGAGGTTCGCGCCAAGTCCAAATTCTGGTATTGTGTTTTTTTTCCCCCTTTAATTCTGGCGATTTTCGTATTGTAGCTTTGTTGAAGATTTAACAGCGATGAATGTCTCTAGGAATCAGTGCTGCCTAGCTGAATAAATTAATTTGTTGTTTCATTTTTTGCGTATCTTACTGTTTGGAGCTGCATTTTTTATCTGAAAAATATCTATTCATATGAGATCAAGCCTGGAAATTTTGTTGTCTGCTCATAGCTTATTGTTGTTGTTTGAAAAGGATTGTTGGCTACTGTTAATTGTATGCTTGATCCAATATCTACCTGCACAGAAAAGGTTGCATATGACATATAGTAAGCTTCATTTATTTTGCCAGCAATCGTAGCTGTAAAAGCCTCTTTGATTATACTATGTTGCTGGTCAATACTTTCTAAGTGATGCTAGCCCCTCTTGTAGTTTTTCCATTTTTGTTGTTTCACTCTGATCGATTGTTGACTGACGTTTACAATTCATATCTGATCAATCCAACAACCTCCCAAATTTGTCCTGCTTTAGCGGACTTGATGATCTGATTGCTTTGTTGATGTCCTTAATCAGTTGGAAAACAGTTGAATATGATTATTTTTCATCTCATTGAACATTATGGTTCAAGTTATAATTGCGCACTAATTTTGTTCATTTTCATGTTTGAAGGTATTTCTTGAGAAAGCTTAAGAAGGTGAAGAAGAGCAATGGTCAGGTTCTTGCCATCAATGAGGTATGCATACAATAATTTTCATGCTTTTATCATCTGCCTTTCAAGTGACAGTTTATATGATTTTATGCTTGTTGCACTATGATTTTAATATTTGTGGATAATATGATAGACTATTCTTGTGTAGTGACATCTTAGAAAAACCGAAGATACATAATCATGCCAATATGCATTTTTTTTTCTTGATGGAAAGGGATTCAAAATTGTTAGGGTTTATCTCTTTCTCTTACCCCCTTCATTGACAAAATATGATGGTGACCTTCTATATTGTGACATTTCATTCTGATCAGTACGAAAACATTTAGTCTATGGATTTTGGGACTAGATTATTGCGATGTGACGTTTCAGATGACCCATGGGTCTTGTATATTTGTTTGCAGATATTCGAAAAGAATCCAACGACAATCAAGAACTATGGTATCTGGCTTCGTTACCAAAGTAGAACTGGCTACCATAACATGTACAAGGAGTACCGTGATACGACCTTGAACGGTGGCGTTGAGCAGATGTACACTGAGATGGCTTCTCGTCACAGGGTGCGTTCTCATTGCATCCAGATTATCAAGACAGCGACTGTCCCAGCTAAGCTTTGCAAGAGAGAGAGCACCAAGCAATTTCATGACTCCAAGATTAAATTCCCCTTGGTATTCAGGAAGGTGAGGCCACTGAGCAGGAAGCTCAAGACCACTTACAAAGCAACCAGACCAAACTTGTTCATGTAGTGTTTCCTGCAGGGGTCCAAGTTATGTTGTTTTTACATTCAAGAATGTCAATTCGAGCTGATTTTTGTCAGTTGTAGAATTATTATAATGAATTCTATCAAGACCAGCTGATTTTGATTTTTGATCAGCAGGTTTTAATGTTTTGCAACATGGAAAATATTTTTCTCAGATTGCTAAAAAGTTTTTATTATGGGATTTCAAATCCGGTATTTTGATAGAGATCTGAATTGTGTTATGATTTTTATTTACGAGCACAGGATGATATTTATTTTGCTGTTTGTTTGTTGGATCTAAGATTTTGAGAATTATTATGGCCATGGAATATTTTAGTTTTTCAACTAGCGTTGACAAATGCTTGAGTAGGTTCGCTTAATTATAAAATCAAATTAATAGTTAAGAATGTACTAATACTAAATGAAATATTGTAGCATCTGAAGTTGGGTTCTTAAGTTTTAAATATTGTAATTGGGGTTCGATGAATGCATTATCTTAAAACGCATATTTCTTCAACAAAATTTAAATGACTCAAAAACATGAAATGCAATTAATAATAGCAGGGGAATAACAAGTACCAAGATTGCAGAAGGTGCTAGTCAGGCGCCGCGAGAGGTCTAGCGCCTGAAGCGCCAATAATAGTAGGGGAATAAGAAATACCAAGATTGCAGCCGAAGTAGGGGAATAAGAAATACCAAGATTGCAGCCGAGGTCTAGCGCCTGGAGCGCCTAGACGGGTTCTTGGCGGAACCTAGACGGATTTTAGACGTTTTTTATTTTATTATTTTATATATTTTTAAAAAATATAAAAAAATTTCATGTATAGTTCATAAATCTTAACATTCCAAATAATATCAACTAAACTTGAAATCATCCAAAATCCAAATACAACAAAAATTGAAAATTCAAATTATTCAAAGTTCATGACAAAATAACATTCAAAGTTCAAGTGAAACCAAATAAGAAAAAATTCAACATTCATAGTTCAAATATTCAATAACACAATAACCATCCTATTCACCTCCAACTTCATTAATAAAAAAAATATTTTTCTTAAGAAAAATAAATTTATTATATTAAAAAATATTTAAAAAAAAAAAAAGAAATTCGGCGGCCTCCACATAAGATGGCCGAATATCGTGTTTTCACCTCGATGGGTACCGTGGAGGCCTAGGAGCCGCCCCGCCTAGGCAGATTCTGCAACACTGATAAATTTATACAAAGCCTCAGCTGAGTTTAACTTGTAACCTTCCCTGCCTACCATAGAAGAGCTAAACTAATAAAATCATCTCCGGTTAGTTACAACACAACAGCTGGTTAAGAAACATACACACACAAAAACCTCTAGCTTTAAGAACATACTATTCCTATATTCAAATAAAAAAACGGCTTTCAATCTCAGTAAAGAGAAACACATCATCAAGTTTATCCATTTTTATGGCATCAAAAGTAACAATAAAATTCATACATGAAAAAAGGGGATGTATATCTGGATCGCAGTTAAAAATAGTAATTAACAGTAGTAAAACAAAATATTACAGCAACAGTACCACCAACTATATTGAAACCCTAGATCCATGATCATAATTAATCAAGAAATAAAAGGAAATCACTTTGGCTGGGCGGGGGCGGCGCCTCCGAGGAGGGAGGCCTGCTGTAGCTCGGCCTCGGTGAACTGCGCCTCGCGATCCATCTCAATGATCAGCGGAATCCCCAGCACGATGAAGGTGGTGGCGGCGATCCACGCCGCCTTGCCGGTGCTCCTGAGGAGCCGCTTCGCCACGTACACCGCGTCGCAGGCGGCGCTCTTCCCCTTCCGCACCACCGTGTTATCGGAGATTCGAGATAAGATTCCGTCGTCGCTGCTGCTGCGGGATCTGCTAAGAGAAACGCGTTTCGAGGCCATTGGATTTGGGGTGGGGGTGGCTGCCTGTCTGTTGGATCTAAAACCCTTTAAAACCCTCTTCTCCTACTCTGCTTCTGCTTATGCTTTTATATATATATATATATATATATATATATATATATATATATATATATGTATTTATTATTTTATTATTTATATATATAAATAAATAAAATACGTATTCCATTCTTTTAGTCAAGTTCGGTGAATCTCTTTCTTGCCCTCTGTGGCTGCCAAATATTCCGTGATATTGATACACTATTCATAATATTTTTTATTTCTCAAAAAATTTGTTACCCTAATATTAATTAGGGCAAATGGTTGGTTCGGTATAAAATCGAACAAAATTAATAAAATTAAATAAAAAAATTCTTAAAAAAATTTAAATCGAACCAACCAAAATAATATATATAATCGAATCAAACGAAATAATAATTCTTTGGTTAGTTTGGTTTGATTTTCGGTTTAACCGAATTTTTAATAATTATTTTTATTTTTCCAAAACAATTACATTTAAAGAAAATAACATGTACTCAATAGATAACACACATATATATTAAATAGGTAAATGTTTGTTTTAAAAATTCTAAAACTAGAAAATTGAAACTAAATATTATAAATACTAATATTATTTAGGTATATCAATATATCATACCTTTTAAATTTATTAATTTAAGTTTAATTAGTATTAGAATTATAAATATATACATGGTTGGTTCAATTTTAACCAAAATATTTTTTATTTGAAGCGAAACTGAACCAAACTATATTTTGATTAATTAATAATTGTTTTCTTTTTTCTTTACTCATAAAGTCAAAATGAAGTCATAGCTTGCTTATAGTCTAGTAGTTTGCTCAACTTCTTAGGGTGATAGTAATGGTAGGTTCATCCAACCCATTGAACCTACTTTTTTGGGTTCATCCCATTAGAGTATGTTGGGTTCAGGTTGAGGTTAAGGTGTGGGTTCAAATATTTGAAGTTGGAATGGATGGAGAAATAGCCAATGAGAGAAGAGGAGGTGGACCATGCCTTTAAAAATTATCGGCCATTTCCTTTTTTTTTTTAATCTTGTTTTTATCATCTTTTAATGCATGTTTATATCTATATCAATTTTGTATCCATTTAGCCGTTACACACATATGATACATATATGATTTGTCGCCTTTTATTATACAGAATAGTTGTTCATCAGCGGTGTTAATTTTATTTTTTTTTCTGTAATTAACTTTTAACTGTGTCATTTATTAATAAACGGTTATTTTTTTCAATTCAATTTTATAGTCGAATGGATAGTTTTTGAATTGTCTATAGATATCACTACAATTTTTCTTATTTCTCCACCCCTTCTATTTCTCAATTCTTTATTTACATAATATTTTTCCCATCAATTCTCAATTCTCCATTCGATTTTCCCTGTTTAATATTAATGCAATGTTGTGTTTATTTGATGTACTTTTTTAATATGACGTATTTAAATAATATTTTTTTTTCTCTAATTTTTTTTCATCATTTCACTGGATTTCGAATTTTATTAAATTAAATAAAATATAATTGAATATTGTTAATAACTATAGTATATAAGAAAAAGATATATAAATATATATAGATGTGTATATTAATGGGACCCATGTTGAACATGTTTTTTTAGGTTTATTATTATTGGGGATAGGTTTATAAAGATGGTGAGATTTAACTTTTGACATGGCGCTTATGTGGAAGTGTTGAAGTTGCTTTTTGGGGTTCACTATTACAACCACCCTTAGGTTGTGAAGTAACATAGATCTAGATACTATGATTAAAACGGAATGTAACATTAATACATATGGTAAAGGTGGTGAACTGATATAGCTAGCTGACTGAGACATGGTAGGAAACAAATGTGAAATACAACAAGCTAAGTGGTTAATTATAATGTGATTCTCATCTCATCATTGAAAAAAAATCCTTCTTACTTGTTTGTATTTTCCTTTTGGATCCCTATATATATATATATATATATATATATATATATATATATATATATATATATATATATATATTCTTTAATGCCTACAATTATTTTAAAGAATATTCATGATATAATTCTCTGATTATTTCACATTCCATCCAAATAAATTAAATATAGTTTTAGAGTATGCTCCCATCTGGAATCACTGCACTCCTTATAATTACAATAATTCCCCCTGATATGATATATCCATTTGCTTCCATGTTTCCTTCCTCCACATTGTCCTTGTTTATAATCTGCAAAAAATTAAAACACATTTTTTGTCTGAATATTTGAGCATTAATTAAATTGACTATATATGTAGATCAATATATATAACATACCATCACATTTTTCCCAATTCTTGCATTCTTATCAACTATTGCCTTCCTTATGTGTGAACCTTCTCCAATGCCGATTGGAATGCCAATGCTCACACAATTCTGCATATTATTTTAGTTTTGTAGTTTTATCACATTAATTTACAAACAGCTCGTGTTTTGTTATGAATTATGGTGTTTCTTTCAAGATGCATGCATGGTGTATTTTTCTTACATGATCATAAATGTCAGATCCCATAATAACTGAATCCTCAACCACAGCATTGTTGCCTATTCTTGTTCTCATGCCTACCACAGTGCCTTTTATCCTGCATTTCTGCATTGGAGAAGGAAACATAATTAGCCATGAAATAGAGAATGTTTGTAATACAATGCATGTTTCTGTTGATGTTTTCTTACACTAAGATTGCAGCCATCTCCGATGATTGAATCCGTTATGACTGCATCTGTTACAAGAGTTGGAGGCAGACGGCGAGGCAGTGTGTACATAGGGCTATCTCTATCATAGAAGCTGCTTTCATAACCAAAGCATCAATTTATATCAGCTTGTTGCCTAGATTTCATCCAAGATTAATTAATGCATTGTGTGAATATTTTTTCAGCATTTACTACAGGAATAGTTAGCTCCACAGCCAACACTAATTTTGTTCACAAATTTCAAAACTAAGGAGTTCTGTGCAACGTAGCTATATATGCTTGCTATATACTATTTGGAGTTACCGACTTATATGCTGTGCTAGCCCTCTGAATGGTTTCCATATTTGCGCGGTAGTATGCTTCTATGCTTCTCATATCCTCCCAGTATCCATCGAACGGATAGCCATTAATCTGCAAAGTTTAGAAGATTCAAGATTGAAGAATGAAGATTGAACATTAAGAGAAGAAAACAGTTGGAAAATCTGAGATCACCTTCATTCCAAGAGAAATTGCACCTGGGATTACTTGGCTTTTTAAGTCATTCACATTCGGAAAAGACTCTATCAGAAGCTTTCTCATGACATCTCTGTTAATGACATAGATTCCCATACTTGGAAAATTATCCTTCACATCATCATCACATTTATTTACCTGAAATGATGGTTAGAATCTTCTTGAATGTTAGCTTTGTATCCTTATTAGGTTTGTATTAGTATAAGAATGAGTCAAAATATGCAAAGCACTCACTGTTTTTGAATTAAGATTTCTGTTTGATTCTGGATTCTCTCTGAACTCAAGAAGTTGATTTTCAGCATTAAGTTTGAAAATGCCAAATCCAAAATCTTCATTCCTTGTTCTGCTAAACACAGACACAGTTATATCAGCTTTGCTTGATCTGTGAGCTTCTATAAGTTTCTGATAGTCCATTTTATACAGATGATGACCGGGAAGAACCAAGAATTCATCGACAGGATACTCCTCAAGCACCCACAAACACCTCCTAATAGCATCTGCACTTCCCTGATGACACCATATAGCATAGAATGCATCTAAATTTTAACAACACTCCAAATTTAATGTAGATATGTTGAAGTCATATATATACAATACCTGAAACCAGCCATTGTCTTCTGGACTCTGATATGCTGCAATGACTTCTACAAACCCGTCCTTTGAGAGACGGGCTGCAGAATAAGCTCTTGCAATGTGGGAATTGAGAGAAGTAGAGTTGAATTGTGTGAGTGCATAGATTTTAGTTATGTTGCTATTGATGCAGTTGCTCAAGACAGCATCAACCAGCCTGTAGTTTCCAGCTATAGGAATAGCAGCTTCCGATCTTCTCTTTGTCAGCGGATAGAGCCTCGAATGTGATGATTGATCTCCAAACACAATTGCTGCAACACTCTGATCATACTAATAAAAATCTCTTCTCTTTCTTATTACATGGCAGAGAAAAAAACACAGCTGAAAAATCTAGTACAAAATAAGATCAGATGCTCAGCAAGATTAGCAATGCAATCAATGTACATCATCATGATCACCTGGTTTGCTGGTGGGAACAGAGAAGAATTCAAGCAATCGGGCTGCTGTGAGTTCTTCACGAACAAACTTGAAGGAGACGTTGAGCCAGATTTTGATGCAGGCTTGTAACAAACATGAGGAAGACTAATTTTGGTACATGAAGAAAGCAGCATAGGCATGATAATTACAATTTAATTTGAACTGATTTCCTTAGACTTAATGAATAGAAGAATGAGTTTGTTGTTACCAAAATTTTTTTTTTCCTTTTCTTTTTCTTTCTAGCTGCATTGTGTGGAGAGAAGGATTTATTAATGAGGAAGATAGGAAGGGAATATTTAGGTTTCTTCTTCTTCATGGACACTAAATTGGATCTTGTCTCTCTACTTGCTGCTGCAGGGAACATATAGAACTGCTCATCAAATAGTATTTATATAATATAAATTACAATATGCATCTCATGAAATAATGCCTTTTTTTTTTAGTTTGGATACATAATGACATAAAGTTAAAAGACAGATACATAGTAGTCTAAAACATCAATTATTTTTTCTTGCCATTTAGTATTTTACTATGATTTCTAATACTTTTGTTGTAAGCTTCTCTTCACTTTTTCCTGTCTTTATTCCAGACATATGAGATGCTTGCTGCTCCATATATAGTAGGCTTGTTTATGTCTATGATCCCTCCAAAAATACCACATTGGCCTGTTATTTTATGCCTTTAATTATGCTTTATCATTTATTTATTATATTTATCTTCCAATTTTCTATATTAGTTTAGTCGTAAATGAATGTTTCCCCCTGAAAGCAAGACGGTTTATGGAAAATAAAATAAAAATAATAATAGTATGTTTTTTAAGTGGGGAAGTTTTATTTAACATAATTTTGTGGAGTTGTGTTGATGGGAATCACTGTCCTTGCATGTATTGCCTGTTAGGTTTTGTAAGTGCTTGTTCAGGAATTTATGTATAAATTTGAATTTTTTAATTGTAATTTATTTTGTGTGTTTAAAGGGACAAGCAGGTAATAACTTTAATCAACAGGGGTGGAGTGGACCTTGGAAAGCTTCAGAGGAAGTTTAAGTGATGTTTGGAAGCTGAGAATATAGTGAGCGTGAAGTTAGGTATTTTTCATTCACCTTTTCGGTCTGACTAAAAATTGTGCTTATATTATTATATAGGAGACTTCAATTTAATGTATGGTGCAGTTGCATTTTTATTCAATCACTAGACCAAAACTTTTAGCAATCTTTTGCCCTCAGTCCTATCTATCTATCTATCTATCTACTGGGAATGTATCAAATGTAAGCCATCTGGTGTATAAACTGTAAATCAATCATCAATCATTCATCTGACTTTTGTTGCAATTTTCACCACTTTTTTATAACTACAAGGTTATTTGTCTTTTTCTTGAAAAAATTGATGTCATACTGGCTTAGCATCTCAAAAGTTTTCTTTAAAACTTCCAACTTTTAAATTTCTTGTGTATAATTACAATATAACTTTCATCTCAACTAGACATGTTTCGTTAGTATATGACAGATGCTTCGCTCGCATAAGTTTGTAAGGGTGATTATACTAATTTTAGGATTCAACAATTTAATTTTATTAAATTTCATTATTTGCTTCTGTTAGTATACGTGTACTGTTGAAGAAATACATTACACAATGCTAACGAAGTAATAATGTAGTAGATTGAAGTTAAATAGTGCAACTAACAACATCTAATCAAACAATCATAACTTTATTCACGATTATTTTTTTTAATTTTTTTTTCTGAAAAATAGGTCTGACTACTTTCCAACCGTATAAAACTCCTCAATTAATTATTTTCTAACCAAATCAAATTTGTATTTAAATTAAGGTGTTGTGCATAAATGATACTGTTTCATTAGCATATGATTATGTATATGTCAGAATATGATTGTGTCTCCGTTAGCACGCATCTTTAAATTTTTTTTTTTAAGTTTGATCTTGGCGCAAAAATTTTCAAAATGCCACCGTATTTTTTTTAAGTTTATTTTATTTACAGTAATGCCACCACCTTTTTTACTAAATCTGAACCATTGAATTTTAAATACGTGGTGGGAGATTGATTTATAGTTTATACATTCTAAATGATTTACAAGAGAACCACATCTATGTATATACATGTACTTGGACTAGGTTGTTAGTGATGAATGGAGCACCTAGGTAGGATTAACGAAGAATCATATTCCATCACACACCCATTCCTCGTTCGAGACAAAGAAAAGGTGAGAGAAGGGCCACATAGCCCCTTCGACAATGTAGGACTGAATGGACTGAACAAATTTTTTTTATGGATTGATCCGACCGAATGAGATTTTAGGACTGGGCTGAAGACTGATCGGATTTTTCAGTTGGTCCGGTCGGTCGGACCGAATTTTTTATTTCTTCCAAAATTTTAATTTATTCTTCAATCTATTCTACACTTTACTACGATTTCTTAGGTTTATTGTTTAGAAATATTATGAATATGATATAATATTATTATAAATGTGAATATTAATAGTAATACACTAATACTGTACATATAATTATATATATAATATTAATAATTTACATATATATTAATGTAAACCTTATTCGATTGGTTTGATCCGTCCCTTTTCATTTTTCCTACGATTGGACTGACTGAAAAAAAATTCGGTCCATTTAAATTAGGACCGGACCGACCAAATAGTATGTAAAAACCAGGGGTGAGCATTCGGTCCGAACCGAACCGAGTCTCTAAAATCGAAGTAAATCGAAACCGACCAAATTAAGGGTGGGTACCGAACCGAACCGAAACCGAAGTAATCGGTTCGGTTCGATCGGTTTTGATGAAAACCGAAATTTTACAAATTTTATGTATATATCTATTTTGTAGACCAAAATTAACGTACTGTGTTCAATTCCTTATCTCTACATTTCAATTCTTATATTTTTTTATTGAATATATATATATATACCGATTTTTCGATTGCGGTTCGGTTCTGCTCCACCTTAGTAAAAACCGATCGAAAGTTCCAATTTTCAATCATTCTGGTCCGATCAATCCTTGCACAACTCTAATTGAATTGTATTAAATTAATTTTTTTTTATCCCGCATCTCGTGCATTACACTCGCCCAATGTAAACACGTGAGTTCATGCACTATACTCGATAATTAAATTGAGTGAAATAGATGGTTTTTGAAAAATAAAAGAAGAAAAAAACCCAAAAATGATTAACGAAACAGAAAAACTGGAAATGGGGGGGGGGGGGGGGGGGGGGCGCTAGGCCTGGGCTTGATTGAGGGAGTAGGCCCGAGTGGATTTTAGGAGGATTTTGACCCGTCTAATATCTAACACAAATTTTTGTCCATGCTTATTAGTATCACAGTATGTAACATCTAAAAAATAAAATTAAAAAAAGAAATACTATTATCAACGTGAATGATGTATGGTGTATGACCACCATCTGCTTGTTCTGCAACGATGAAATAGAGAAATAAATACAACACATAATTCCTCCTTTATTAATAAAACATTGCAGCTTTCAGGTCTCCAAGAAATCAGATGGAAAATTTAAACAATATTCGAATAATTTAAAGATACAAAAGCTCTTGTTAACTGAAGCCAGCAAGCTCCCGGTAGAAAAGGTACAGCACAATAAAGCCTTCCCACAAGACATGCTGCGGGTGGAAACATGAGCGCGAACGTGCCGCCTCCCTCAAAGCTTCAGATGATGCTCAAATAAAGATGCCATCTCAATCTGCCAAAGGAATTACAATGGAAATAAATAAGGATATTAAGCAAAAGCCAAATCGAATCCAAGACAAAACACTAGGTGTTTTATGAACATCAATACAACTGCTATAACTAATACTCGAAAATGGGATATATTAACACCAATCTTCGTGTATGTGTTGACATCAATCATATGCTAAATCCAATGTTGTTTACAGCAGAATTCTCCAACCAAACATGCCTCGTGAAATAGAGCCAGAAACAATTACAAGATATGCAGTTTCCATGAAATTATCTTTTATTTATTACAATCGATGACTTTTGCATGAGAACTATATGTCTTACAAGAATAGAGAAGATAAGCTGCTCCAGTTTCAGTTATAATGATAGAATTGATTCTACACAGGATAATGCCGCTGACCAACTGAAGAAAGTCAAGAAATAAAAAGTACAGTGAACTTACTGCTGTCAATGCTGCTTCAGCACCTTTGTTTCCTGATTTACCACCTGCTCGATTTAAAGCCTACAGTTGTTCGATTTTTAATGTTAATTTGTTTGACGATGCCAAAAGAAAAGAATTGTACATATGACAATGCAAAAAGAACATAATTGTACATTTTTATGAATACATAAGCTTAAGAGATAACCAGCTCAAAAGAAAGATAAAAAGCATAGAGCAACCCAAAATGTTTATCATTAATATGACAATTCAATAAGCAGGATAAAACACGGGATAAATGAATTCTAATAATTTACCTGATCCATGTCATCACATGTCAGAACCCCAAATATGCAAGGGACACCTACAAGTATCATAAAACAGGACCCCATCAGCATCAAGATTGGGTTATGATCGCTGATCATAACAGTTTGAGCAGCAATGTGTACAAGTATTCAAAAAATTCAGAAGAGAGCATGGTAAAATTATCAACACATTCAATAAATTGGGTTTATCTGTTTTTCTTGTGTTCCGATTGAACAGTATGATAAATATACTAGGAGAATTTCTTGAACTGACAGGCCCAAATTGTTCTTCTAGACTTCTGCTGAAGTTCTATTCCATTACTCTTTGCTTGGGTCATTGAAGGGTAGAATTGGATGTTCTAAGTGAACATTCTGGCCCAACAGTCAAATAAAAATCTTTAATGTGAACTTTGATCGGTTGAACGAAATCTCCTTGTGTTAAAAAGAAATTTCATGCATTTTTCAGACAGATAGGAACAATTAATCAAAGCAGTAGTTGATGCAACTCAAGAAAATGCAGGTCCGCACCAGATTGCTCTTGTCAATCGGTTCTACAAATCTGCTGAATGGATTTGGTTTACAACAACCAAATTTACAGGGTGAAAACCAGGTCCCAGTGGCAGATTCCTTAGCTAGAAACATTCGTCCCCCAGAAGAATTAATATGAACAAGATTGATATAATCATAAAATTCTACAAATCTAACTGGCAAATTGATAGAACAAACTATTTCCAAGTTGTGGAAAAGTAGAAAATGAAAAGACATTATGAGATTTGCTATGCAGGGACTTGACTTACCTGAATTGAGACCAGCAGATAATACTCCAGAAGCAGCAGAATTGGCAACAGCATCATAGTGGGTTGTATCACCTCTAACCTACCAGCCAAAAATGGTAAAATAAGTCTTCAGTAATAATATGCACGTTACAGACAATAAAAGGAGTTTTAAATTTGATGCCTCCATAGTCATAGCATGTATGGAAATGAACCATGAGAATGCATTGAGGGAGCAGTAGAGAGGAATAAAATATACACGACACATTACAAATATTAATACGTGAAGAAAGCTCACCACAGCCCCAATACACACGACTGCTTGATATTTTCTTGATTTCCCAAGCTTCTCAGCAACTAGGCCGATTTCAAAGCTACCAGGAACCCATACGACCTAGTGCAAGATAATAAAAAACAAAGCATTTTCTTCAGCATGAGAGTTTGTAATAAAAAAACCAAATATAACAAGGATGAAACTTCTACCAAGAATTTATCTGCAGGTTAAATAAACAAAAAAAGTATAGAACAAGACTTATTATCCAGTTAATTAATATCAAATCTAGTTCATAATAATCAATTAACACAAAGTTTTGACTAGTTTCTTATCTAATTTTTTCCCCTTTTTCTGCAGGGTTATCCACTCATATTTTCTACTTTTTTTTAATGTATATCAGTATATGCATGTACTAAGATATATAGACACACAATAACTGGCACAAATGATAAATACACTTTTCATATTCTAATGCATTTTCAGCTTAAGTTATTTTCACCCCTTTTGTATGAAGTAAATGTGATGCATTTTGCTCGGAAAGAATTTTCACACCTCAGATTGTTAAATGCAGTTCACCAGGAAGACATCTTGAGTACATAACCTCATCTAGAACACACTTGATGGAACATGTAAAAAATTAAAATTTGCCATTCCGACAATCTAAAATCTTTATATTGACAAGCAATGACAATAGAGAGCATACAGAACATAAAATTAAATGGCAAAAAACTATTGTGCAGGTAGATTACTAACATCAATATCCTCCTCTTTAACTGAGTATCTCTTGAAGGTATCCAAAGCTCCCTCCAAAAGTGGCCTGGTTACGATCTCATTGAAGCGTGCCACCACCTTCATGCCCAAACAAATCATTATTGTTACAGAGAGAAGGTAATATGAAAGGTCACCACGTGTCCTCTCAAACCCCAAACTCCCAACCAAAAAAAAGAGCATTGATTTTCAGGAACACAATAAAAGAACAAATCACAGAAACATTAGTTCATATTTGGAATGTTTTTGTGGAAATAAGCAACAAATGCAGCATGCTACAGCTAAGAATTACAAGCCTAAATAACTAAAAATAGAAAAACAAGAAAGACTCCAAATTTACACTAGGCAGCATCACAGACTATAGCAAAACGGTGGCCCTCGGCTGAGAGAAGCGAGCCGGTCAACTGTCGAACAGCTGAAGTCTGTGAGAATGATTCCTTCTTTCCTGGCTTCTCAACCCATAATCCAAAACCTGTAACAGATCATTTCATATAAAAAAAGAAAATACTCAAAAAAGGAAATTCAACAAGAATTAACAAAACTCGGAAACTGATCGAGAGGTAACTTATTTCTGCCAAACTTCTATCACTTTCACAAGAATGGCGCCTAATTATAGGCAATAAGAAATGGAAAAAGCAACATTTAAACACACCTTTGTGATTCTGGAGAACCGACGAAGAAAGTGGATAAGCAGTGGCAGTAGGTGGTGTTAGATTTGTTGGTTTATCGTTATTGTTAAAACAAACGCAGTAGAAGGGTGAAGAAGAATTGACGAAAGATTTTGCGGGATTGCGGAGCGAATTTGCAGGGATAAGAGATGAATTTGCAGCAAACGAAGCCATTTTTTTAGTGTATGCAGGAAATCGAAAATGCAAGTGCAAAGCGGCTGTCCCAACTTCTATTTTCTTTCGAGTGAAACAAAAAGGTTAGGTGAATTACCACAGTTTAGGTTTTAGCGATTAGGATTTAGCTCATTGCATATGAATTCAGATGTTATGGTGATTATTTATTATTTACTTTCACAATACTATTACATTGCTGATTTAATTACCTCTTAAATAAATATACTCATTTATGATTCAGGTATTTCAATTCCCATAACATTTTATAATTCCACCATATAACACCAAAAAATTCTAGAACAATTTACAATTTGTTTCTCTTGCCGTGAGTTTGCAAAGAAAAAAAAATTGATTAATATTTAGGATTTAGAGTTAGAACTGTAAACTTAATTATGATAATTTGATTAATTAATATATATTCCAAAAGAATAATATTTTGATGCTTAAGATAATACCGGGGAACTCCATTAATAATGAAATTTTTATGTTCACTTTTAATTTGATCATTTTGCTTTCTTCGTACGAATAAGCTCCAAATTGCTACTTATAAATAATAATAAACATAACATCCAAGCATATGGAAGGTGTCGTATATCAAGTATTCGTTAAAATGTAACATAAAATTGAACGATTTCCAAAACATGCATTTCGTTGTATTTTATTAAAACTAGTTTATGACCCATACAATGTACTAGAACATTTTAAACTTTGTAATATTTTATTTTATAATAGTTTGTAATGTTAAATGATGAGTGATGTTTTGGCACAATATTTTGAGGTTTACATGAAGTGAATTGAATAATTTTACATGTGTTTTAACTCAAATTGCGCTTTTAACCTCCCGGCTTGAAAGTTTTGTTTCTTGTTTGAGTTGTACAGAAAATAGAGGATAAATAAAAGATATTTTGAGGAAATCAATTCAATGGGAAGATAAATGATCGAATTGGGAGCACGCTGCAAGTTGAATCATCTCAATCGGACAATAAACGAGAGAGAACAAAGCAAAACCGTGAAAGGTGTTGGAGTAGGGGCAGAGGCGCGACCCGTAGTCGCGAGCTGCTCACTGGCGCCCTTAGGCGTGACCCTTGTGGCGCGAGTGGCCCGCTCACGCTGATGGGCGCGACCCGATGAGTACAGACGAGGCGCGACGCGTACCCAGGCCAGACGCGAGTAGACGTTTACACAACAGCCCTAAAAGTCGGTCTCGGGCGCAACCCGCATCAGAAAGAGGCGCGACCTCGGTGGTTGCGCCCCGTGCACTAATTTCCCAATTTTTCATCTTTTTCCCCATTTTTTTATTTTCTTTTAATTCTTTTCTTCCTCCACTATATAAACCGACCACAATTCGAAATTAGGTCATTCTATGCTACCCTTAGCCATTTTTAGAAAGAGAAATACTTGGAGAAGAAAAGAAGAGAAATAGAATTGAAGATTGGGCAGGAAGAATAAAGTTGAAGCAAGATTTGAAGACCGAAACATCCGTCCGGGTTCTTTTGTTCTTTAATTTTGTTAAAATCATATTTCTTCTTGTAGAGATTTTGGTTATCCATGTAATTATAAGGAGCTAAACATTTGATACTCTTAGGTGTTGGTTTTATTTGGATTATAAGACATAAATGAAGTTTATTTTGGATGTTTAATGGTTCTTGATTATGCTTTGGATTCTTGTTATGTATGGGTGTTATGCATTGTTGATTGGTGAGAACTAATTGATAGTTAAATAGCATGATTATGTATGCAATTGTCAACAAAATCGAGAGGTTTGAGATAATTGTTAAGGCATCGATCCTTTGTGCTCTTGGTAAACACACTTAGGTATTAATTGGAGACAATAATCCTATGCATGTGCCCTACATTCTAAACGCTTCGAGAGGAGATTTAGAATAAGTTAGTGCCTGACTCCGAAGATGGTGGTAAAAATATTCAGTCTCAAGGAAGTCACAGTTCATTATGGTGAACATGTGACGGGTTTTTGGGTCATATCATCTATACCCTTTTTGGTGTACTCCATATCCGACAAAGACACATTTAATTGCACAAGGAGAAAGTTTGTGGCGGTTTTGTTTAGGAATATGGACATATACCGAGCACCCAAAGATTCGTGGCTGAAGGGTGAGGACAACAGGAATTTGGGCTTGAGTAGACAAACACTGCAAAGGAGTTTGGAGTTGCAGAGCTTTGGTGGGAAGACGATTTAATAGGTAAACGAATGTAGCAAGAACTTCTGGCCAGAAGATTGTAGGGGCATGAGATTCAATTAACATGGCTCGAGCCATTTCCAAAAGAATTCTATTTTTCCGTTCAACTACCCCATTCTGTTCAGGTGTGTAAGGATAGGTAGTCTGATGAATCATCCATGTGGTGCTACAAAATTGTTTTATATGATGATTAACAAACTCCCCCCCCATTATCAGACCTAAGTATTTGTATGGTGTTGTTGAACTGAGTTTTGACAAGAGCATGAAAATGAGTAAATTTTTCAAAAACCTCAGACTTATGTTTCAGAAAATAAATCCATGTCATCCGAGAGAAATCATCAACAAATAGTAAAAAATATTGAAACCCAGAACCCCTAATTATCGGTGCAGGACCCCACACATCAGAATGAACAAGAGAAAAAATACGGTCAACCCTAGTATTGTTAATCTTATAGGAATGTCTACGGATTTTGGCCAAAACACAAGTATCACAACACAGAGTTTGGGATTTTATTAAATGGGGAAATAGTAATTTTAAATATCCTGTGGATGGGTGTCCTAACCGACGATGCCATAGCCAAGCAGTCTGATCGCCAAGTCCGTGAGTCAGCATCACACCACCTTTTTGAACGATTCCATTCATATAGTACGATCCATTGCGCTTAGTGCCACGCCCAATAATCTCTCCCGTCCGAAGATCCTGTAAAAGGGAAAAATGCGGTTGCATTAGAAGGGTACAGTTGAGCTCCTTAGTAACATGACTTATAGACAGGAGTTTATGCGATAATGTGGGAACAAATAAACAATTTGACAGCTTCAGAGTAGGGGACAAATTGATAATTCCAGCCCCTTTTACTGCAACTAAATCACCATTTGCTGTCTGAACATGAGTTCGTCGAGAGGGCATAGACTAGACAATATCTGATTTGTCAAATGTCATGGTGTCAGTGGCACCACAGTCGAATATCCACTGATCATTTTTATCTGTATCCTTCATAGGGACTGCATATGCAGTAGAAAGTTCCTCTAGGACATGAAATCTATTAGTTGTGAGAACATAGGCTAATTCGCAATTTGGGAAAAGATGGGCTGATTTGCAATTAAAAAGGAAAGAACCCTCATAATTGCCGATCGATCTATCTCTCTTGTTACCTTCTCCCGCTGCACAAACCCTAGCCTCCATTGTTGCTGCTCCCAGGTTGTCTTCCTCTCGTCTGTTACCGGTGTTGTCCGCGTCGGCGATGGTAGCCCGGCCGGTGATGGCAGCCTGGTCACCGGCATTAGCCACGGTTCCGACGCTACCCCATTTTTTCCTGAAAGCTTCATCTTCTTCGTCTCATCCCACCATTCGGGATATCCAACTAATTGGAAACACTACTCCTTCGTGTGCTTCTTCATTCCACAGTGAGAGCAAACTAATTTGCTTTTCTCCTCTTCTGTCCGCCGCGGCCAATTCCCTTTCTGAGATGAACGATTCTGGTCTCTATCCCGAGCTGCAAGGCCCGCCCCTACACCCGATGATGTGTCACCGTTGTCGAGAATTATCGGCTGAAGAACACGGTCCCTGGCAATCTCACGACGTACCATTGTGTAGGCGAAGTCAACTGAGGGCAAGGGGTCCTTTTTGAGGATCTCTTTCTTCACGGGCTCGTGAATTTCACTTAGAGCGGTGAGAAATTGATACAATCTGTGATTTTGAATTATTTGATTATAGGCTTCGATGTCCTTTGTACAGGTCATAGGGTTCGGCTCTCGGTGGTCTATTGTCAATCCAAATCTCTTGAAACCGTGCCCACAATTCCTCTATGGTGTGTTCACCCTGCTTCAAAGTGTTGGCCTTTCGGTGTAGGTCGAACACTTGGAGTGAATCTGTGCCACTGCCGTAAGTGACTGCTAGTCCATCCCAGACCGCCTTTGATGTGGGGTACTTCGATATATTGTTTATGAGATGTGTCTCAACATTCTGCACTAACCACGTAAAGACACATTGATCTTCTTGTTCCCAATTGTTGTATGTGAAATCTGTAGTTGCCAGTGGGTTTTTTGTGAGATATAGCGATTTTCCCCTGCCTTCAATCACCTTTCTCATAAAAATTGCCCATAATGGGTAATTATCCCCGTTTAATTTGAAACCTATTGATAAGGTTTCTGTGCTTGTATTTGGTGTTGATTGCTGCAGGTTAAGGCTGTTCTTGAGTAAATTGGCTATTTGGATGGTTAAATCATCTGGGATTGTATTCGGTTCTCCTGTTTCTGACATGTTTGGTTTTGCAAATCTCACCAAAGGGCTGAGAGGGTAAACAGACTATGATGAAGAGAATTCTGAGTTTATCGGATCAACTCCGCTTTGATACCATGTCAATTGGATTGGTATGAAGGCCATTAGAGAGGAATAGGAAAAGAATCTATTTCTTGTTGATTAGAATAGCACATTACACCCTCTCTTATTGAGAGACCTTTGTAAATAACAAGGAAAGAAATAAACTATTTTTGGACAAATCAATCCGATCCTAAATTACAGTTTATTCCTTCTAGTACTTCTAACAGTGATTGCCTTGTTAATCTTGAATTGAAAATTAAGCATCCATTATAATTAGATTTTGTGTTAAGTAATCCAATAAAACCAACCCCTAGAGCGTTCCTTTCCTTAATTGCCCAACTTATTTGTTAATTGCAATTATTTACTTTACTTTATTGTTTAGTTAGTTTTAAATCAAATAATTATCCATTCCATCATCTAGATAACAAATAGGAGCCGATGTCATAGTACGTGCTTATTTAATTTTCTTTTTCCTTGTGGATTCGACCTCGTTTCACCATGTGCTACATTTATTTGTTCACTTGCAAGTTGATTCGAGTTTTAAAACTAAAATTTCACTCATCATTAAATACATTTAAAATTTCTTGTGTGTGTGTGTGTGTGTGTATATATATATATATATTTCACTCACCCACCCGACCTGTCGTATTGAAGAGATTCGAACCCGTGATCTTTGGTCTCCAAGCAATCTCACCCCACCGGGACAAATGTTTTTTTATATATTAGCAAATACCTGTTATTTATACTTTTCATTGTATTGAGTTATTTTGTATCGTATAATTACTATTAATCATCTATATATATATATATATATATATTTTTTTTTTCATACAATTTTACATAGGCATGTAATTATATTCCTATATTATTCTTTTATTTTCAATCATAAAATATTCTAGTTAAATGCGCACAATAATTTCAATGAAAAAAACGTTGGATGATATTACACGAAAATATAATATACAGAAATCAATATAAAAATGTATATTGAAAACTAAATAAAAATTATATGAATAACTTAATAAAAAATCGACACTCAATATTAACTTGTTAGTTCATTTTTTAGAAGCTTGAATAAATTCATTTTATTTATACATACATAAGTAAAATATTATGACAAGGCATATATACAAACTAAAAATATATAAATTATTTCATGAGTGAAAGATTATGGACGTCCATTATTCTCCTCAACTTTGCATTTTTCAATGAACAAATTATATTTTATTTATTATAATAATTAAATAAAAACATAATATGATCCATAATCAAAGTAATAATTGGACAAAATTATATCAATCACCAGTTTTGATAAATTATATAACTCACTTTCATACGTGCATCGAAAATCTTGATTAATTTTGAAAATAGATTGATAAATTGATTGTTTTTCATCCCTCAAAATTCATTTGATATAAATTATTACATGACAATGTGTATAAATTATAATAATTATTAGTATTGATAAATTAATATAGATTTATGTTTATGAAAATATTGTTTGGACGGGAAAATATAACCTTATTATTTGTAGCGATTATCTTGTTTTTAGATATAGTATAGATTCCTTACACATGATTCATGAAAATTACTAATACCAAACCAAATTTTACAGAGGTGAAAATCTGCACAAGACGCAGTAAAAACATTCAAATTGAACGTCTCGTCGATTACATTTAGCGGCTGATAAAAATAACGTTAGGAACAACATTACAACATTGAATAACACAAGTGCAGTATTTTTTGCATACCAGAGTCCCGGCTTTGTCAGTTGAACTAGCAAACCAAGAAGCGGTGAAACTACGCGATTTCATCTGTTAGATCATGATGGCTCCGTTACAAGGTTGAAGGAACGAAGAATCTTACTCAAGGTTAGATCGGATCAGCAGGTGCAGAGTAGTGTCCAAACTCGTCACAATCCAGTTAATTCATACACCACCTTCTAACTCTGGTTTCCAGGGAGAGCTAATTCCCTAATCCTAAAGCATATACATCTACTAGAACTTGTATATATTTTACCTGACGGCGAATACTCAGAGAGTCCTGACAACGCTGGTGATTGTGAGAAAACCATTGGAGAAGACTGGTTGTTTATCCAGCATTTCAACCTCAAGAACCAATGGAGATGGAACAACCCTTGCTCTCTGATTTGTCATATATTTGTATTTGAACTTTCATGCTAGTTGCAAATTTTTACAAGAGATGCTCAACATGTATGTTGTCTGAAAATCCATACTTGCAATTATGCAGAAATCAAACCCTGAAGCAAAATTACTGGAAAGCATAATAGGGGTTGTTAGCACCTTAAATCCATTAGCCACCGAGTCTAGCTGCATAATTACTGGAAAGCATCTTTGCCCAAGGACTTTGATCTGGTAACCAAGATGGTGGTGACAGAAGAATGGCACACCATCTTAAATTCAGCAGGGCAACGACAAGAAATGGTGAATCTTTGAAAACCTCAATTATTTCCGATTCAGCTTTCAACTCCTCATCTAATATTAGATTCTCATACTTTAACCTGTATTCTTCAAGAATGTAGTCTTCTTCAGAAATCATTCTCAAACTCATAACTTGCAATGCTTCCATGGCAGTGCTATGGAAGCCATTATCTACATATGCAGAGAAGACATGGCGGCAGGTTGATGGATCTGGTTGGATTTTCAGTTGATGCATCTTCTCTACAATCAGCTCAACCACGTCAATCCTTCCCTGAAAATTAAATTTACAGGTTTAGAATAGTCAATAAATGAGGTTTTAGAACTTCCCATGCTGCTGACACTGGGCTAATTATGACTTCCTGTTTTAGGCGCATATTCTTGTAATATCAATCTACATCTACAATCTTGAGTCATGACAATCCAACTCATGCTTAGTTGCAACTTTCAGAACTTCAGAAGGCTATTCTCCTCTGCTTAACCATATATTTTCAGATTTATGTACATTTATATAAAAAATCACGATGGTTAACAACCCATTTATTGAAACAGAAAATAGACCCTGTTTCTACAGTTATCTTAATCAATATTTATCAGACCAGTCATAGCACAAAGTTTTACTGGATAAGAAGGGGGATGGTGATACCTATACCGGATGCTGAAATATTCTCGGGTGTTAAATTCTTTCTTGTATGAGATAAAAAATCACAACAATCATCTGGCTGCATTCTAAATGAAGAATGCCAGGTGTTCATAAGAACCTCCAGGAAGTTAGGTTGCATATAGAGATGAAAAATCATGTTCGGATATAGCAATAGGCCAGGGTCACCAAGTTGTATGATTCAAACTGGAATTGTAAGATTATGCGTAAGCAAAACTTGACCATTTGGCCTCCAAGTCGTCAGTATAAATGGTGCCACATCCACACTCAGGAAAAATTCTTACAAAAGCAACAGAAGAACATTGACCAGATTTGTTATGTTGTATTTCTCTTAAGTCAGCTGTTCCTGCTTACATCATATATTTACAATATCTCGTCTATGCTATAAAACCACTGATTGCATAAAGTAAATTACCTTTTGACTAGCTATTTTAAGAATAGCATTATACAACAGCAGATCATGTTCAATCGCTTCTGAGCTTGCCTGATCGAGTAGTCTAAATGCCTCACTGATCGCTTCACGCTTCAACAAGATCTGACACAAAAAAAGGCTTTGTTACACAAAATTGTAAAGTTACATAACTTCAGCTGCCGTTCACAAGCTCACACTCAGAGGCGGAACGGGGGGGAGCCAAGGGGTGCCTCCCCCCCCTCCCCCCAACGCAAGCCAAACAAAAATTACATGTAAAATTTTTAAAATATATATATATATATCTATATCTATATATATAGAATTATTATTGAAGAACAATTCGCCCCCCCCCCCCTGAAAAATTTCTGGTTCCGCCCCTGCTCACACTTGTACAACAACAGAGATAGTTCAATCAAGATGCTAAATGCCCAAACTCTGTGCTTCAGTAAACTCCACATTCTGGATAGCAAATTGAGAAAAAAGATATTCGTCCAAGTAAAATGTAAGCCAAAACTACCAGAAATAGGTTGATGGACCCAAAAGTAAGCCAACTAACTTGAAGAACTTGAGATGCATAACGAAGCTTTTAAACAGGTTGCTTTCACTCCTTAAAAGGGCTATGCATGTGGGAGACCTCCCTATGGATTGATGGACCCAAATAAAATCACAATGTAACGTCTTGCTCTCAAGTTCATTACATAATCAAAATTGAATAGGCACAAAACTCTATGTTGAATTTAACAGAGAGTTTTAGATACTGAACTTTTGCTCAAAAGTATTTGTATAGAAATAGTGGTCTCAACACATGCGAGTATCTCCTTATAGAAAGGAAAATTTCTATTTAAAAATTCACCGTCAAGGAAATAACGCCACCAAAATAAGACAAAGTTCTGAACTGTGAAAATTATGGAAACAGGATAAAAAAGAAATAACTAGAAGTAATTCATTTTTTCAAGAGCACTAAACAGAACTTTTTGCTCAAAAACAGAGTCTAAGAGAATGAATACCTTCACCAGACATGTATATATTACCACATTCATAGGGACGCCATCACGAATCATCATTGAAATCAGGGCACAAGCAGATCTATAGCAATTTATAATGCTACAGCAATCAATCATGATACCATAAGTTGACAGATCCGGTGAGAGTCCACATGAAATCATTTTCCTGAATATCTCAAATGCCGTGTGACACTAAACAGAAAAATGAAAATCTATTATCAGTACTCTGACACACACACACACACACACATATATATATATAAGAAAGCATCAAGCACTGAGATACTTACTTCTTTAGCCTCAACAAGAGAATGCAAAAAGGTGTTATAGATCTCTATTCCTAGATGCTTGTTTCTATATACACACTGCTCCTCAGCAATGCGTATGTACTGGATCAGCTCCTTGATCATTTTCTCCCTGCCAAGAGCTCTCAGCTGTCAAAAACCAGATCAATGTAAATAGGTAGCCATTCCATTAGAGTCAGCAAGATTAAAAGCACACAGATTCGAACACAGGATTGATAGCACTGACATCAGATAAAATCTATATTCTCCATACTCAAGTTCAAAATTAAGAAAAGTCCTAAACAGTGACATGATCCCAAACAGAATATACTCTTGAAATCTGAAAAGGTTGCATTCTTCTTCAACAACTTTTCACACTCTAAACAGAGTATAAAATTATCAAGACATTAATTATTTGATGCATCTTTATAAAGGAAGAAAATTGTTTGTATCCTAGTTTTGAATTATGCACTGAAACTACTGTAAATGCTAATGATACAACCCTTACCAGGTTTTGTAGTGTAAAAATATTGTGCTGGATGCCATGCCTCATCATATCCTTTTCTATGGCATTTATCCTTTTAGCAGCATCCGCTTGTGATATAATATTTGCATCCTCATAAGGGGCATTAACGTTGACAAATAATGAAAACAACAGCTCGTATGTTCTGATATCTGGTATAAGATTCAATTTCTTCATTCTGGCCAATACTCTAATAGCTCGTTCAGGTTTATCCTGCAACATTATCAAGGACATGCATAAGCAGAGGTGAGGTTTCTACAACCCACAAATTGAAAACTTCCATAGAGATGATGCATCAAAAAATGAATTAACAAAATGTGCAACTGATGGAAACAAGAGGAACTGATTTCCCTACAGTCTCCTAGTGTGGAGTTCCATTTGCTAGGAATTCCCAATGCTCCACCAGAACCAACTTATTAACAAGCTAAAATCACTGGAAAATCAGAAAATCATTTTAATCTTTGTGCGATTAGCAATTTAGCACAGATGTGATCAATTTGATGCTTGAACATCCTGCATAATAGTATTTCAGTAATGTTAAATTCCTTGGCTGGGTCAATTTTAGCAATTGCATGATCTAATAGTAATCAGTTAGATACAATCATACAAATACATTATTTTGTACACTCACCACAACATCACATGCTTCAAGGAACTGATTGATGTGATTGACATGATCACATTTTGTTACTTGATCCAGGAATGTCTCGGCCAAGTCCAGTTGTAACCCCCTGCTGCAGCTAACTGATAGTGCAGCAAGAGTCGAATCAGAAGGCTTCATATTTTTTTGTTGCATGACATTGAGCTGCAAAATACATGAAAGTGCACGTATAATCAAGTAAATAGATGCAACTAATCAGCCTCTAAAAGGGCTTCACACTACAGATTGGCTTACCACTTCCATGCCCTCATGGAAAGTTTTCACAGAAACCAATGCTCTTATGTAGTCATCATAAGTATGAGAAGATGGTTCCAAGCCAAGAATTTGCATCTGAGAAAAAGAAACATGCATAAAATTGTACGTCAACAATCAACCATCTTTTCTTTTCTGTCATCCCATTTTCTACCACATTCCTCCTTCCCTCTCTCCCTCTGAGGAATGTTATGCAATTTTTAAGCTGTCACTCACAGCATTATGCATAAAGGTACTGAAAGAACCGCTGGAAAATGCTAAAAATCATTTCCATCATTCAATGTTCGTTTTGTAAAAAATAATTTTGCATACAACAAATTACATGAGGTTTCAATTTCTGATCAAGTAACAAACTTGTCATACCTGTAACATTAATTGCTCAGCAAACATAAAATTCCGTGAACGAGCACAAGCAGAAATGATGTCATCAAAGGAGCCTGTTAACAATTTCATGACAGGTCTAGACAAAGTCTGTTCTGACATACTTACAACAGCATTCGCAACTTCTCTCGCTTCCATTCCAAATCTAACCCCCTTATTTGAAACATTTTCCTTGTTATGCTCCGAACTAAAAGGTACAGAAGTATAACTATTCCTTATGTATCTTTCCCGAGCTGAACCATCACTGAAAGGGATAGGAACATCCAATCTCAAAATAGGCAACCTTTCTTCACGAGTTGCAGTGGTGCTAAATTTATGGTGGGAAGCTACAGCGACCATTTGCTGCAAGGCCATATAAGCAGACTCTAAATCTCTCAAACTTGTGAAAGCCCATATGAACTTCCGAAGAGTTATAATGCTTAGAGAATAATAGTTGACACACTCCTTCCAAATTTCTTGAGCTGCTGAGAGGTTCTGCTGCAAGACTGCAAGCTGAAAAGAGATAATTTAGAAATAATTGATGCTTCCAACTTAATGACACTTAACTAAAGTTCAACACACTTGCCCATCCTTGTTTCAAACTAATAATGCGCTAACTTGGATAGTTTTAAATGACACTCGGTACATGTTACTAATCACAGTTCCTCAGATTTGGGCTTAATCAGAAATTCAGAATAATTCTTCCTGAACTTCAAAATTTTGAATCCATAATGGTGTGAAAGAAAAAAAAAATCATTCTTTAGAATGAACCCGACTCCTTGATACACTACATAACAAAGTTAACAAACAAAGCACAAACATTAAATCTTTATAGATAGTTAAATGAATGATGTGCAAAGCTCAGAAACTAAGCAATATCTAGAATTTACTGATACGATATCTTTCCTGTTCGAAGTTCATGTGAAGTTTTCACATTTTTTGCCATATTAATATTTCCTACATCTTGTTGCATTTTACTATCTTCTTATTGCCTGTGGTTTTAGCTTTTTACTTCCATGATTGTTATACTCTCCAGTCCCCCATACAGGATATTGTTTAGTCCAGCCAAGGGTGCTAGAATTGCACACAAATTTATATGTAACACCAATAGTGTTTCACTATCAAATTTTTAATTTTTCTTCCATTTTTTTCTCCAATTTTAATTTATCATGCTTTAGTTTGATTTTTACAATTATTAATCAGGGTTTCATTCCACCCAATTAGAGTTTATAATTAATTTTTAGAATTTAATTTTCAATTTTTAGTTAATACTTTGATAGAGTGAAGATGAACGAGAAAGAAATTAATTAATCAACTAAGGGAAAAACCCCGATAAAGTCACAGAACGTCATTCTGCCACGCTAATAGAGCCAAATAATAATCTCCAGAATAATTCTCCTGAGTCCTGACTCCTGAAAAGAGACTATAAATAGGTAAACCCTACTAAGGTCCATGCAGAAGGCATGAAGCCCGAACAAAGCCAAACTAATAAACTAAGGCCCACGCAGAACTAAAAGAAATAATGCAAATAAATATAATAGGAAAACCAAAACAACTACTACTGCTGCGGCTGCTCTTCCTGCGAACATAAACACGCCACTCTCTTGCTGTTCTATCATACTTAGTGTTGATTATTTAATGATTAGGATTTAATTTGATTTTTTGTTGATAAATGTTGAATATGATCCATTATGTTGTAATTAGTTTTTATTTTTATAATAATGATTATTAAAACCATAAATTTGATAGTGAGACAAGAAAGGTGTAACATGAAATTTGAACCATTAAAATTGCACAAACATGAGTTTTTCTAATAAACCTATAATGCGCAAATGTTATGGGTTTATTACAAAAATTTCCCTCAGAACTTATGATATATATAATAAAACCCAACACAGTTTGTTACCAAAAAAGAAAGAAAGAAGTAAACCTATGGTTGTAAGACAAATACAAATACAAATCTAAAGTGTTTAACTGTAGTACCTCAAGGGGGTATTTGTAATTTCGAAACATAACTTGATTCTTTGTGTAAAAAAATCAAACTTCAAGGTAGTTTTTGTGATTTAACACAAATATTAAATAAGACACATACACAGATATATCGACTGGAGGACAACCAGAACCGAGAGAAATCAAAATGATTTCTGTGACAAAACCTAGTTACTCAGACTATTCTCAGAGAGAAGCAACGACAACAAAAGCAAAGTCCAGGAGACAGCAGAGAGTCCATTAAAACAAAAACTTAGGACTTCTGTCATGGACGTCCAGTTCCATTGTAAATATAAGCACTTCAAAGATGCATCAATTGAAAAATTATTTCCACACACAAAATAGTGCACTCCAAGAAAATACAAATGTAGAACGACCAAGTAATATGACTAAAAAGTGTAAGAAAAGAAGTTTGGCAGTGGTCTCTTCCTGTTAATGACAGTAATGCCTATTTTGGGACAATCTTAAACACTTGCTAACAGAATATATAAATGATGTGCATACCTTCAGAAGGTGAAAGTATGTAATAATGTCTTTGAGCATTCCCTCTTGCTCCATCAAATGCAAGACTTCATTAGCACCATTTAAGCTATTCATTCGAACGGAGGCTTTTAACAGATAATTGTAAACTCGCAAAGTTGGATATATGTCTGATTGTTCCCTTTGAATGCTCAGAATACTGAATGCCTGATGTTTTAAAAAATAAAGAGAAAGATTTATCCAGCTCATCAAAGAAACACATACAATTTCTATTTCCATAACCTTACAAAGAGCAACTTCAAAGTTGGTATGGAGCAAAAAAAATCAATAGATGGACGTGAAACAACAGCAGACGAACACTATATGTGAATACCTCTTCTAAATAACCACCTTTACAGAGAGCTTTAATTGTCAAGAAATAACAATTGCCACTCAATTTAACATCCTTCTCCATCATAAGTTGCCAAGTTTCCATTGCAAACTGCATAGGAAGAACATCTTTTTCAGTATTTTGTAGAAGGGGATATCCATCACACCCTCCTCCCTTCCTCCGCACATACACAGGCATCCAAAATTTCCTTTCTGGATACCTGAGTTTTTTGTAAAGTTGATCACTCTCAGTCTCAGGTCATAAAAGTGAGATAAATAACAAATGCACATTTAAGCATTGTTTTTATACGAATGCCGAGAAAACTCAAGAAGGGGGTTGAGCTGCACAAAGCTGCTGAGAGAGGATACCTACCAATGGATCAGGCATTCTCGCACAATACTGAAGGATAGGAATGAAAGACCGCCCTTTCAATGCTCGGTCTCCACTAACAAGCTGAGACAGTAGATCGGAAGCTCTAATTCTATGTCCCAAGTGAAGCGCATTTACAATTTCCTCCCCCAATTTTCTCGTAGTTGGCTTTGACAGCAGATATCCTTCACCACCCAGATTTGCCATTAATAAAATCTTTACTATACTTTCTGTTATAAAATACAATTAAGAAATGATAAAGAACTTCTACTTTTGAGCACACAACTATGACCTTTTCTAGCTCTAGATAGATATCAATCTTTGCATTCGTATGAAAGATCAAGTATAAGTGGCTGTTACCATTAGAGGTCCCAAAAAATCGCCCTGCTTTGACAAAACCAGCCTCGTTTTTTCGCCCCTGTTAATGTTTCTTTTGAAGTTAAGCAATGTTGATCTAGAAGACCACAGCAGTTACTTTCACATATTCAATAAAAACTATCAAGCTTCCATCTATCCTTACCATGCCCCAGGAATTGAATACTCTACAAATAAAACACGAACTTATCTAAACCCAAGTCCTAAAACAATAATCTTAATGCAATTCAGATTTCCAATTCCTAACAAGAAAAAAAATACACACAAAAAATCGTAAGCTAAAACAACATGAGAAAACGTACAATATCCAAAGATTTCCATTCTCCAAACGATGTTGCCGTGCATTTTAGTCGGAAAATCAGCCTGTTCCATCCCAACAAGCATAAAATTAGCAAATAAATAAAAAGGAAAATCAATGCGTTTTTTTTCCGACCAGCTGCCGCCATTATCGCGGCGAGGCACAAATGTCTCACCTTATCATCATCATCACCGGAGCTTCTTGGGCCGAGCCGTCGCCGCCGCGTCGATCTTTTCTTCGGGAAGTAGCAGTCAAGTTTACTGCTTTACCAGCGGCAGACTTCTTTTGGGCTGGGCCGCAGATTACATTTGAAAGCCCATTACGCACGCTCCAACTAAAAGCAGATCTCTTAAATAAATCTACTATTGCAAATTTGCAATGGAGAGTATAATTAATTTAAAGGGTAATTCTATACACACCCTCCATTTTCTCATTGTAGCCACATACTGTATTTAATTAAATTATAAATATATTTTTAATGGACCATTTTGCCCTTGTAGCCACTAAAAACTAAAAAATCATAATATAAATAAATAAAATAAAACCCCATTAAGTACCTCACGTTGTTTGGTAGTGAATTTCCTTCATTTTCAATTAATGCAGTATAACACATATGATCGAAAAGATATAAATTTCCTTTATTTTTTTTTAAATCGAGTATCACCTACACTTTATAGATCAGGTATTTTGCATAGACTTTTTCTAGTTTCGTTTACCTTTCTTGTATGGTTTACAAGCTATTATATAGCAAATGAGATACTCCAATCCATTTTCTCTATTTCACTTGGTGTTTTATTTATTTTTATTTTTGTTTCTTCCATTTTTCTTTCAATTTTATTTTTTATATAATTTAATTTTATAATTATTATTTAGGGTTGATTATTCTATAATCATGATATATTAATAAAATATTTTAATAATATTTCAATTCTTAGATATATATGTTAATTAGGATTGGGTATACTATGACAATTAAAATTTATTTTTATAATAATAATTATTAAAATATTACATTTTGTAGTGGGACCAACTAATGAGATAGAGAAACTAAATTAGAGAATCTCATCCGATTACATAGGAGCAGGAGTTATCTAGAATGTATCATCAGATTGCAAGGGCGGATTTCCCTTCTCATCGCCCCTTCCCCCTAAAAAAACATATTTAAGTGGATAAAGTTCAAATTTCCTATTTAAACTTACGAAATCATAAGGATATAATGAACAAAGAAACTAGATGGCAAAAATTTACATGCACTAGATATATATAAACTTATATCAGACGGTCAACACTTTTGACCGAGTCAAACGCGGGTCAACGCGCGTTGACCCGGTCAACCCGTAAAAATGAAAATGGTAAAATATGTGATACTTTTTAATGATATTATTGATACTTTTTAAATTTTGAGTGATACTTTTTAGTGTTACGGTTGATACTGGTTTTGAATGGTTTTTTTTTTTTGGAGTTGACCGAGTCAATGAGCGTTTTCTGACGTTGACCAGTCAACGCGTTGACTTTGTCAATACGCCTGATGGTGCACCTAGTGCACACAAGTACTTCTCAAACTAGATAAGACCTATCTTGTATCACAAAGTTGATTAATCCTAATTTAATCCACAATATAAATCAAATGTGATGGTTGACGCATGAGAATCTCTTACATATAGTACTTAGTTGACAAAAAATTTAAGTAAAAATATACTCAATTTTATATTTTAATTAATACCACGAAATTCATATTCACGTTTTTATATTTGAAATCAATTAAAACGCTTGTCACGCTGGAATGGACATGTTCTTTCTATGGCGGGTAGATTATGCTTGATTAAATCGGTGATTACGAGTTCTGCAATACATTCGATGATGGTTTACGCTTGGCTTGTCTCCCTGGTGAAAAAGCTTGATGCTGCAGCTCGTAATTTCCTTTGGAAAGGGGATATTAATGTTCGCTCATATACGTCTGTAAATTGGGCGAGAACTTGTGCAATTGTGGAGGAAGGAGGGTTGGGCGTTTCTTCATTCAAAGAGATTAACAAGAGCTTGTTGATGAAATTAGCTTGGAATTTTATTAATGTGGATAATTCAGCTATGCAAGTGATTCGGTCCAGATTTATGTCGTCGCCGTGTCAGGGTAAGCGAGTTGCATGCTCCTCTATTTGGCCGGGAATTCGGAATCATGTTCAGTCTCTTGTACGGGAGTCTTTTTGCATTATTGGCTGTGGTTCTAAAGTGGATTTTTGGCATGACAATTGGCTTGGGTATGTGCTTGCTGATCGTTTGAATATTCCTGTTGATGTGCATGCTAAGTTTTCTGATACTGTTGGGGATTTTTTGGAGCATGGTGTTTGGAGGTTTACTGTTTCGTTTGTGGCTAATTATCCGGATATCATGCATGATATTTTGAGAGTTCCAATTACTTCGGGGGAGGACGAACGGGTCTGGACAAAATCTTTGCATGGCACGGTCACGGCTAAATTGGCACGTCTTCATACGAGAGTCCACTTTCCTACGGTTAAATGGGGCCGTTGGATTTGGAATTCTTGTATTCCGATTCGTCGTTCCTTGGTTAATTGGCGGCTATTGCTTTCTCGACTGCCTACCATGGATTCATTTCATGGATTTATTGGTCCTACAATGTGTGTTCTGTGCCGGGGTGACAAGGAGGCGATGGATCATTTATTTTGGCATTGTCCGTTGGCCAAGATGGTTTAGTGCTGGATTTTTGATATTTTTCATATTGAAGAGATTTATGCGTACTCAATTCACGAGGCCTATGTACAGTTTATGAACTGTACTTTTAGCTCGCAGCTCCTCATGTTATGGAAGACGGCAGTTGTCACGGCGATTTGGAGTTTATGGACTTTCCGGAACAAGGCGATTTATGAGGAGTTGGTGCCCACTCCTAATATCATTATTTCCGCTATCCGGGTTTTGCTTCGGGAGTTGGCTTTTATGCGTGGGCGTCGTGGATTTATGAAAAATAATGTTGGTGATTTGTTAACTTTAAAAGCCCTTAAGGTGGATCCGTGTCCCGCTCCACCACAGCAGATCATTTCGGTTAGTTGGAGACCTCCTCCGACAGGTTGGATCAAAATTAATACAGATGGTTCTTCTCGGGGAGCTCCTGGGGTTATGGCGACTGGTGGGGTTTTCAGGCGTTCAGATGGGTCAGTTTTTGGTTGCTTTCACACGGCTGAAGGTATCGGATTTGCTTTTCTGGCTGAATTATTGGCGGTGCTGGTGGCTTTGGAGTGGGCGCATAGTTTGTCTCTGGACTTTATTTGGCTAGAGGCAGACTCTATCTATGTGGTTAATTTGTTATCTTCTCGGAGTTTGCAGGTCCCTTGGATGCTCAAAGCGCGCTGGAAACGTGTTTTGGATTTCATTGACGACATCCATTTTTGTGTTTCTCATATTTATAGAGAAGGAAATAGTATAGCTGATTTTTTAGCCTCGTCTATTGTTTTTCCTGGTTTTTGGTTTTCTAGTATCCCTTGTATTTTGGATGCTGTTTCTAGAGATTTTTGTACTCCTGGATACTTTCGTTTTGCTTAGAGGGGTACTCTTTTTCCCATATGGTTTTTCCCACTCTGGATTTTCCATATGGGTTTTGATGAGGCCCCGATCCCTTGAGTTATCAGTTTGTGGTATCTGGGATTTTTAGGTTTTTGGGTTGTTTTCTTTTTGCTATTTATACATCTCATTAAAAAAAGTCATGCTAAAAAAAAATATTGTCACCCGCGTTATACTGAAAAATTATTATTATTATGTAGAAAAAATTTGAGACCTGAGTCCCAAGTTTGAAAATGTAGAAAAAATGATCAAATTAAATCGTGGCACGGGCCATTGAAATTGAAGTTATGTTTGTAACATGAGTATTTTTTACATTTGAGATCCTCTATTAATTTTTTTTTATTTTTTCTTTAATTTTAATTTATTTTGGTTTAGTATAATTTTATATTATTATTTAGGATTCATTCGACCCAATTAAAATTTATAAGTATTTTTTTATATTTAATTTTCATTTTTTAGTTAATATAATTGATTTTTGGGGTTGATTGTTCCAAACTTAGTGTATATAATTTTTAATTTTTTTTTATTTTTAGCAATAAATATTAATCTGATTAGTTATAATATAATAAACTAGCATATCACCCGTGCGATGCACGATTATTAAATATTGTATTCTATTATCATAATGTATATATATAATATAAGATATTTATCATAAATACAAAAATAATTATATCAATTAAAAATTTAAAATTATAGAAGTTATATTTTGATTCCAAATTATATAGATAAATAAATATATTTGCTACTAATAAAATAAAAGTGTAACACCCTAAATTTTATAATTTAAAATGTTACTCTTTCTATTCTTTAAAGCGAAAAATTATTAATAAAAATATCAGTTCGAATAATAATTTATCAAAATAGAACCATATATTTCAGAAATATATGTACTTAGATCAAAATACCTGCATTGCGTAAACACCAAGTTCATTTAAAAAAGGAACTCACAAGTTCTAAAATAAAAAATTCACACTCCTAATATTAATAAAACTATATTAGCAAACCACTACATTAAGTTAGACCAAAAACTACTAACAAACACAAAAATACTAAATTCAAAATAGTTTACTTTCAGAAACAAGTACAAAAGTTAAGGTCAAGCATTGGAATTATTTTGAGAAAGTTGACCCCCATTTCCATCGCGCTGCTCCCAGCTCACTGACCTGAAAACATTTAAAAATGTGGGGTGAGCACTCTTAAAACGTACTCAGTGGTAGGGGATCATGAGCATTTCTTACTTTTTATCCAACAGAAATAAATCGCAAGAATAATGGATTTAGGGTACTCTTCTTCTGATTCTAGAATACATCTTGAACTATGCATATGACATATTTTGGTGCGTATAAAACGCTTCTATGCGTATGAAACGCTATTCTGATCTGATGCGTATAAAACGCTATCCATATTCCATCCACGACAATTCAAGTTGGATTAAAAACATTTCTGACTGTAAAAGCATATATCATATACTTTTATTTCACAAATAATAATTTTACCCACCTGATAATAGAGACCACGTAAAATTGAGCAGATAATCACAAAATAGACGAGGGTCCTAATTGCGCCACACCTAGTATCAAAATAATAGCAATTAAATCATTTGTGTCAAGATATAACCTATTAAAATATGAGATTTATAAATTTTAGGACTAATAATAGGTAAATGTGATTCTAGATTAATTTTAATATTTTAAAAGTATTTACAGAACTAACCTAACTTTAGAAAAATATTTTTGGAGTATAACCAAAGTTATGAAAATAAATTTTTATTTAACTATTTGATGTTCATGGGCTATTAAATAAATTAAACTAAAACAAAGTACAAAGCCCAACACTCCTAACCTTTCTCTCATTCCCACACCTTCACGTGTTCATCATTTCATCTAAATTTCAAGTTTCCAACCAAAATAAAGAAAAGAAAGTCAACTCCCAAAATTCCAAAATTCCCAAACTTCACTTTCACTCTCTTCTCCCTAACCCTCACTCTCGACTGCTATAAGGAACCAAATTAGAAATCCCCCAAATTCCATTTCTAAAGCCCTATCTCTATTTCTCCTTTCATCTCCCCCTCTCTCTCTTTCTCTCAACTGTGAATCGAAAACAAAGCAGAAAGCCCCAAACTCTAATTTCTTCTCATATTCTCTTCCGATCATCTTCTTCGACGAGACTACTTTACCCTTCTCTTTTCTCCTCGACTCTGGCAAGCTCGCTGCTATCCGTCAACAACCGACTTAAACAACCCAAGAACCCCCACGACCCAAGCCTCGCCAGTCTCCCCTGCCCAACTCGACGCCATCACTCGATAGACCCGACACTAACCCGACTCAAGAACAGTCCTACACCAGCCCAGCTAACAACTTTGGTTCTCTCTCTTCTATTCTATTCTCTTAATTTTCTTTATATGTATATATATATATATTTTTTTTTTGTCTAAATTCTATAATTTCAGTTTATGAACACAAGACCGTGTGTGTGTGTTTGTGGGATGATGTTAATGTAGTTCTTGTTGGGGTATTGTGTTGGAGAATTATGATGTAGAAATTAGAGATGTACAAGTATTCATGGTTTTTGGTTCATTGAAAATGAAAGTATATGTTGTGGTGTAATGGTATATAACTTATACAATAAATACATAAGATTGAGCTGAAACTAAATTTACCAAGATGATTAAATTTGTTGCAACAATTGAGATTTGAAAATTCAAGCAATCAGTTCTCTCTGAAGGAAATGATGGATTTGCTGTGAAATTTGAATTCTAACAGCAGACTTAGAGTATTGGTTGGGAAAAACATCTCTCTTCTTCATTTTTTTTATGTTAATATGCAGGGAGGGAAGAGATGAGCATTCATAGGGTTTGATCAACAAGAGAAGGATATCTCGACAAGTGTATTCTAAATTTTTGCTGAATTGGCATGTATGTGTACAGACGTGTACAGTGAATGGAGAAAGTAGAAATACCAATTTCTATCCTAATCATTTTTTTTATAAATAATTCAATGACCTTTTTTAAAATAATAATTAGCAAAATAAATTTTATCTAAATAAACAAGACTGAATAATAATAATAATAATAATAATAATAATAATAATAATAATAATAATAATAATAAGGCATAAAAGTTAGCTTTTAAAATTCTAGTATTAATTCCAAGTATTTATAATATTGAGGCGCAATTTCGGACTCCCTCAAATCCAATTAAGTCTATCAAGCATTACTAAATAGATTAAAACTCAAATATTAAGTAAATAAATAATTAAATAATTTAAATCACATAAAGTGGGTTGCTACAATCCTACCCACTTAAAATAATTTTGTCCTCGAAATTTATCTTACCAGGTTGTCCTAAGGATGGATATTTAGCTAGGACCTCCTCCTCGCGTTCCCAAGTTGCTTCTTCCTTCCCGTGCCTACTCCACTGTATTCTAATTAGTGAGACATGTCGATTTCTTAACTCGTATATCTTCCTATCGAGAACAACAACAGGCTCCTCTTCATAGGTCAAGTCTTTGTTGAGTTGTATGTCCTCATAGTTGATGGTGTGACTTGGCTCATGCAAATACTTCCTTAGCATAGAAACATGAAAGACATCATGCACCAATGACAATCCGGGTGGTAGAGCTAGGCAATAAGCCACGTCACCAATTCGTTCTAAAATTTCGAAAGGTCCGATAAAATGAGGTCTCAATTTTCCTTTCTTCCCAAACCTCAACACCCCCTTCATAGGAGCGACCTTCAAAAACACTTTGTCGCCTGCCTCAAAATGCAAATCTTTTCTTCTTTTGTTGGCATATGATCTTTGTCGATCTTGAGCAACTTTAAGGTTATCTCGAATCTTATCCACTACTTCCACCGTCCTTTCGATAATTTTAGGACCTAATATCTTTCTTTCTCCAACTTCATCCCAATACACCGGTGATCTACACTTTCATCCGTATAGTGCCTCATATGGAGCCATACCAATGCTAGAGTGGAAACTATTGTTATAAGCAAATTCCACTAATGGTAGATGCGCCTCCCAGCTATCTCCTAAATCCATGACGCAAGTTCGTAACATATCTTCCAATGTTTGTATAGTTCTTTCTGATTGGCCATCTGTCTGAGGATGATATGTTGTTGAAAACTTTAGCTTCGTGCCTAACGCTGCATGTAAACTCTTCCAGAATCTTGATGTGAAATGGGGATCTCGATCTGATATTATAGACACTGGGACTCCATGTAATCGGACTACTTCTCAAATGTATAGCTGAGCGAGTTGATCCATGGTGAACGTCATTCGTACGGGCAAAAAGTGAGCTGATTTTGTCAGTCGATCAACTATAACCCAAATCGTATCAAGATTCTTCACGGTCTTGGGAAGTCTGACCACAAAATCCATGGTAATATGCTCCCATTTCCATTTTGGTATTTCCAGAGGATTCAGCAATCCTGACGGTCTTTGGTGCTCTGCTTTTACTTGCTGACAAGCCAAACATCGTGCAACGTAGTCAGCAATTGATTTCTTCATGCCATACCACCAAAAATTTCTTTTTAAATCTTGATGCATCTTAGTACTTCCAAGATGTGCTGTGTAAGGCGTTCGATGTGCCTCATCCAAAATTTCTCTCATTATCTCGTTGTTCGGCACACAAATTCTGCCCTTAAAGAGTAGAGTACCATCTGATGATATCTTGAATCCTTTAGAATCGTCTGACACTTCTCTTGCTCGCATCTTTTCTAGGAAACCATCTTTCCTTTGTGCGACTCTAATTCTATCTCGCAGCGTCGGTTGAACTACTAATGCTGCAATTATAGCATTAGCTTCTTCTGGTGTGGACACAACTTCAAGACTCAACTTCTCAAAATCCTTAATCAACTCTTCTTGCTGTGTGATTCCCTTAGTGGGATTCACTTTTTTTCGACTAAGTGCATCAGCCACAATGTTGGCTTTTTCGGAGTGATACATGATCGTACAGTCATAGTCTTTAACTAATTCCAACCACCTTCTTTGCTTCATATTCAATTCCTTCCGAGTAAAGAAATATTTAAGACTTTTATGATCTGTATAAATCTCACACTTACCTCCATAGAGATAATGTCTCCAAATCTTCAATGCATGCACAACAGCGGCCAACTCTAAATCATGAGTGAGATAATTCAACTCATGAGGCTTCAATAGTCTAGATGCATAAGCAACTACCTTTCCCTATTGCATCAAGACGCATCCTAGCCCTTGTTTTGACGCATCACTGTAAATCACGAATCCCTTAGATCCATCAGGGATAGTCAATACTGGGGCTGTCACTAGTCTTTGTTTCAGCTCCTGGAAACTCTTCTCACATTTTTCTGTCCATTCAAAAGGTACCCCTTTTCGTGTCAATTGCGTGAGTGGTCCAGCTATCTTGGAGAATCCTTCAATAAACCTCCGGTAGTATCCAGCCATTCCCAGAAAACTCCTCACTTCTCCCACATTTGTTGGTGGACTCCAATTGTTGACAACTTCTACTTTTGTTGGATCAACTTCAATACCTTCAGCAGTCACTACATGCCCAAGGAATGCTATCCGATCTAACCAAAACTCACACCTTTTGAACTTAGCATACAATTTCTCCTTTCTTAGAGTTTCCAGCACAACTCTCAGGTGTGCTGCGTGTTGCTCCTTATCTTTTGAATAAATCAGGATGTCATCAATGAACACAATGACGAATTGATCTAAATATGGATGAAATACCCGATTCATTAAATCCATAAAGACGCCTGGTGCATTAGACAATCCAAAAGGCATCACCACAAACTCGTAATGACCATATCTCGTCCTGAAGGCCGTCTTAGGTATATCATCTTCCTTCACCTTCAATTGGTGGTATCCTGATCTCAGATCTATCTTTGAGAACACACTCGCCCCTCTAAGTTGATCAAATAAATCATCAATTCTCGGCAAAGGGTACTTATTCTTTATTGTGAGACGGTTTAGATCTCGATAATCTATACACATTCTCATACTACCATCTTTTTTCTTCACAAATAGAACCGGTGCTCCCCATGGCGAAACACTTGGCCGAATATACCCTTTGTCAAGTAGTTCTTGAAGTTGGACATTCAACTCTTGTAACTCTGATGGTGCCATTCGATATGGTGCCTTAGACATTGGTGTTGCTCCTGGCATTAAGTCAATCGTGAACTCTATTTGTCGATTCAGTGGTAATCCGAGTATCTCTTCGGGAAATACATCCACAAATTCTCTAACTATTGACACATTATCCAGTGTTGTTTCAGTTGGCGTAGTCCCAATAATACTCACCAAGAATCCTTGGCACCCACATTTCTTCAACATCTTCATAGCTTTCATTGTTGATATGATTCTTGGTCTTTCACCTAGCTTAGCTCCGTGAAAGATAAACTTTTCCTCGTCTGGTTTTTGAAATACTACTTCTCGTTCATGACAACGTATAGTCGCAAAACTTCTGCTTAACCAGTCCATTCCCAAGATTAAATCAAATTCTTGCATCTTGAGAGCATGTAAATCAGCTATAAGCTCTTTCCCCCCAAAATCCAATTTAACATCTTTAACAACCCTATCAGCTCTTAATGTCTCTCCAGCAGGAATTCTAACATTGAGGGCTAAGTTTTCTACTTCTAAACTTAGTCCTAGCTTAGCACATAGCTTAGTTGAAATAAAAGAGTGTGAAGCACCAGAATCAAACAGAGCTAAAGCAGGCATTCCAAGAATTGATATCATACCTGACATCGTGCCACTATTCTCCCCAGCTTCTTGCTGTGTGAAGGCAAAAAGTTGCGCATTACCACCTTTCTTCGGCTCTTCACGCCGCTTCTTGGGACAGTTTGTCAAGATGTGCCCTGGCTCATGACATGTATAACAAACTCCTTTACTCCAAAAACAAGGTCCTGTATGTGGCTTCTTGCATTCTGGACATGGAGGAACTCCTGTAGGTGCTCTATTTGCAGGACGTGCTTCAATCCTCTCTTTATTGATAGGAAAATTAACATTTCCCCTATTGCGATTGTCTCACTTTCTCTTCCCACGAGGATCCGCATTTCTTGGAATAGCTTTATCCACTTCTAGTCCAGTAGCTATTTCATGAGCTTGTTTGACAGCTTGCCCATAATCAACAATCCTCTGAGCCACTAGAATTCCACATATCGCTGGTCGGAGGCCTCTCATGAACCAGTCTGCCTTTTGATCCTCAACATCTAGTAGACGTGCTGCGTAACGTGAGAGTTGATTAAACCTTCGCTCGTACTCTGTGACTGACAAGTTACCTTGCTTCAATTCTAAGAATTCAGTTTGCTTCTGCATACAAAAAGCACGAGAAAAGTACTTGTCCATAACGATCTCTTTAAGCCTATCCCAAGTCAAGTCTTGACGTTCTTCTTCGGTTATGCCAGTTTTGTACGACTTCCACCAGTGGCCAGCATCCTCAGTAAATTGAAAGACTGCACATGAGACCTTATGTGCATCATCACACTCTATGTGTTCGAAGATTCGTTCGAGCTCCATTATCCATTCTTCGAGAACGAGTGGTCCACTCCTACCATTGAATCTAGGTAGAGTGTAGCGACGAAATTGCTCGATCACCTGATTAGTGTTTGGCGGAACAGGTGCATTAGGTGCTGCATTTTGGTTCACTGTAGCATATGTTTGCTGTTGTACGAATCCCTGTAGTGCTCTAATCAATTCTGGCACAAAGTTGCCATCGCCTGCATTTGGTGGTAGATTGACCTCGGGATTCCGTGGTGGATTACGATTAAGAGGCGGTTGTCCACGTCTCATACTTCTGTAATACGTATAAATAAATGAAGAAACACATACTACTAAGTTCAAGTTAAATAATAAGTATCTGAATATTTTGAATCTAAATAGGGAAACCATCTATTGAAAAATATTTCTATGTTCACTCTAAATTTCGAGGACTAAAATAATCTCTTTCTCATTCATCAAATGCATTTAAACATAATAAAACTTTACTGCATAAATTACTTCTCAACATTTCTCATCATTCACATAATATCTGAAATTTTCTTAATGCTCACCACATTAAACAACTTTGCAAAATAAATAAATCAAGCAAAGTACCTTGGAGCAGGAGCACGTGGCAGAAATGGGTGGTGTACCATAAAATCAAAACATTTTTTTTTCAAACACATTGAGTCTACAGGAAAGTAGACCTGCTCTGATACCACTAAATGTAACACCCTAAATTCTATAATTTAAAATGTTACTCTTTCTATTCTTTAAAGCGAAAAATTATTAATAAAAATATCAGTTCGAATAATAATTTATCAAAATAGAACCATATATTTCAGAAATATATGTACTTAGATCAAAATGCCTGCATTGCGTAAACACCAAGTTCATTTCAAAAAGGAACTCACAAGTTCTAAAATATAAAATTCACACTCCTAATATTAATAAAACTATATTAGCAAACCACTACATTAAGTTAGACCAAAAACTACTAACAAACACAAAAATACTAAATTCAAAATAGTTTACTTTCAGAAACAAGTGCAAAAGTTAAGGTCAAGCATTGGAATTGTTTTGAGAAAGTTGACCCCCATTTCCATCGCGCTGCTCCCAGCTCACTGACCTGAAAACATTTAAAAGTGTGGGGTGAGCACTCTTAAAACGTACTCAATGGTGGGGGATCATGAGCATTTCTTACTTTTTATCCAACAGAAATAAATCGCAGGAATAATGGATTTAGGGTACTCTTCTTCTGATTCAAGAATACATCTTGAACTATGCATAGGACATATTCTGGTGCGTATAAAATGCTTCTATGCATATGAAACGCTATTCTGATCTGATGCGTATAAAACGCTATCCATATTCCATCCATGACAATTCAAGTTGGATTAAAAATATTTCTGACTGTAAAAGCATATATCATATACTTTTATTTCACAAATAATAATTTTACCCACCTGATAATAGAGACCACGTAAAATTGAGTAGAGAATCACAAAATAGACGAGGGTCCTAATTGCGCCACACCTAGTATGAAAATAATAGCAATTAAATCATTTGTGTTAAGATATAACCTATTAAAATATGAGATTTATAAATTTTAGGACTAATAATGGGTAAATGTGATTCTAGATTAATTTTAATATTTTAAAAGTATTTACAGAACTAACCTAACTTTAGAAAAATATTTTTGGAGTATAACCAAAGTTATGAAAATAAATTTTTATTTAACTATTTGATGTTCATGGGCTATTAAATAAATTAAACTAAAACAAAGTACAAAGCCCAACACTCCTAACCTTTCTCTCATTCCCACACCTTCACGTGTTCATCATTTCATCTAAATTTCAAGTTTCCAACCAAAATAAAGAAAAGAAAGTCAACTCCCAAAATTCCAAAATTTCCAAACTTCACTTTTACTCTCTTCTCCCTAACCCTCACTCTCGACTGCTATAAGGAACCAAATTAGAAATCCCCCAAATTCCATTTCTAAAGCCCTATCTCTATTTCTCCTTTCATCTCCCCCCATTTCTCTCTCTCAACTGTGAATGGAAAACAAAGCAGAAAGCCCCAAACTCTAATTTCTTCTCATATTCTCTTCCGATCATCTTCTTCGACGAGACTACCTTACCCTTCTCTTTTCTCCTCGACTCCGGCAAGCTCGCTGCTATCCGTCAACAACCGACTTAAACAACCCAAGAACCCCCACGACCCAAGCCTCGCCAGTCTCCCTTGCCCAACTCGACGCCATCACTCGATAGACCTGACACTAACCCGACTCAAGAACAGTCCTACACCAGCCTAGCTAACAACTTTGGTTCTCTCTCTTCTATTCTATTCTCTTAATTTTCTTTATATGTATATATATATATATATATATTTTTGTCTAAATTCTATAATTTCAGTTTATGAACACAAAACCGTGTGTGTGTGTTTGTGGGATGATGTTAATGTAGTTCTTGTTGGGGTATTGTGTTGGAGAATTATGATGTAGAAATTAGAGATGTACAAGTATTCATGGTTTTTGGTTCATTGAAAATGAAAGTATATGTTGTGGTGTAATGGTATATAACTTATACAATAAATGTTGTCTCGTTTTACACCTCACTGGAATTACAATGGAAGTACAGAAAGGTAGAAGAGTAGAATAGCAATAATTACAATATTTAACTGAATTAAACAAAGCAAGAAGATAGGAACCAATGTGCAGATTCCGTCAAGCCGAGTCGAGGGGACCTCTCTCCGCAAGACAAATACGCCCCGGCTAGTGCTCACGGTTTGGCGGTTGTCTTTCAAAGATGAAACGGCTTCGTCCTTCCGGCAGTAGCACCACAAATTGGCAAGGTTCCGGCGAACTAGACAATGTCGAGAACTGGGAGCTTTGACTCGAAAGGATTCATATGCAACAATATGATGTGTGATCATTTATGCAGAATGTGGCATTTGGATCCATGCAGGATGTCCTATTTATAGGCACATCTCCACTACAGGGGACAACTAGGGTTTGAGAGCATTCAAACCTGGTGTTGTAACCCCCCTGGAGTTATAGCTCTGCCATTAAGCCCTCCAGGAGTTACCTTCTGCAGATCCCGACAGGTGTCCCTTGTCGGCTCGGATCCCAACACGTGTCCAAGGACAGCTGCAGACTTTGACTCCCGACTAGGGGTGTAAGTGAGTCGAGCTAACTCGCGAGCTACTCGGGATTGACTCGTAAAATACTCAAACTCGACTCATATTTGGTCGAGTCGAGCTCGAGTTCGAGCTACTCGAGCAGCTTTCGAGCTCGAGCTCGAGCTCATTTATACTCTGCTCGATAAGCTCGCGAGCTTAATCGAGTTTATGTGAATTTCACTATTTTAGCCCTAAACATTCAATTATCTACATGTATAACCCTAATATAAAAGAACACAATCACCCCTTTTCATTTCATATTCCTAAATATAGGGCAAGCGGAGGCGCCGCTCTTCACTCTTCTCCCCCTTCCTCTACATTTCCTCTTATCAAATCACACAATTCAGATCTGTGGTTCTAAATTTCACCATCGATAGATATCTTTCTCGCCAAAAATCAGCAACTTGGTGGCCATCTTTCTCTACTCAAATTTTGCCATCGAGGCATATGTTTCTCGCCTACTCAATTGAATGTTCTTCTAATTTCTATGTTTTCAATTCAGTTTATTTTTCTCTACTCATTCAGTTTTCATGTTAGCCAATAATTAGTAAAATATTTTATGTTTTACTTTAATTTATTACTGTCAGGAGCTTGTTAGAAGATTATGGAACACGATCGATTTGTTAAACATACATTCTTGCCAAGGAAAGAGAACAACTGGATCCATGGGAAATTGATAGTAACCCAACAGAATTCCTTTGATATTTTATTTAGATAAAATTCTGTATCCTCATTTGTTTTATTGCATTTTTGCAAATTCATTAAATGTAAATTGGATGTTTGTACGAGATATTAGGAATTGAGGATTGTTATTCTTGATATTCAATTTTAGATTTTGTTGTATGTATTTTGTAATTTATTTTAATTAAAAATTATAACCGAGCTCGAGCCAAGCTCGAGCCTATCGAGTTATTTGTCGAGTCGAGTTCGAGCTCAAAAAATTGAGGCTCGATCGAGTTCGAGTCGAGTTCGAGCTTTGAGATTGTTGAGTCGAGCTCGAGTTCGAACAGACCACTACTCGGCTCGACTCGACTCGATTACACCCCTACTCCTGACAGGAGTTACTTTCGGTTACTGTCCAGCCCACTAACTCCACCAGCTCCAGATGGCAGTTACCTGAGGCTCCACCAGCTCCAGGTGTTGAAGGCTCTTAACTCATGGGAGTTACCATGTGCACACACGTTCCGGACCCCGGATAGCCGATCTGCCGACCCGCTCCATGCCCCGACCGTTTCTGTACCGTAAAACTGATACGGCTAAGCCCACGTATGCCCAAAGTCCACCCAAAGTCCAATTGCCAAGATCCAAGTCCGAGGACGAGTCGAGACGAGCCGAGCAAGGGCACGGGCACGGGCACGGGCGGACGCGCGCGTGTGTGCGCGTGTGGGCTCATGGCCCACATCCTTGTGCACTTAATTACTTCACTTAAGTGTTAATACACTTAAATACACTTCTTAATATGATTAAGAAATCAATGTGGGATTATTTAATGTGTCTTAAACACATTATCCCACACACCATAAATGCCCAATCGTGTGACCAACTTTAACCATTTATTTCTCACTCACCGAAAATCGGATTTGAGCAAATAAAAATACTACGATTATGTACTCACGACATAGAGCAATCGTACGGTATTTAATTCCTCCAAAATTAAATATCCCGATCACGAAAAAATCAGATAAAATGAGTCACACTCACTTTATTAAATCCTATTTTCCAACAATCCCCCACATGAGTGGAAATAGTGCATGCATGTATGCAGACAAGCAGCCCAGTTCTCTTAGAAACACAACTGCACCAGGATAGGTAGCTTGTGACTTTGAACCTTCCATATTCCAACACTATCGAGTATACCGGTTTTTTAGTGGACATGATGCCTTGAACTATACATCCTTAGTGTATACCGAGACAATAGTATTGAAAATAGCTGTAGATCAAACATTATCTGTTCTCACGTTTGTGTCCTTTTCAGGCCATGGACAACCTCTTTGAGTTCATAAGTATCTCTTTAAAAGCGGCCCCACTTCTCACTTATATAGGTGATCTCCTCTTCCGAGTATCCTGCCATACTCAACCTCATTAGGTTTAGGAATCATTAAAAGTCATAGGACTTATCCTCACCACATTGACAGGTGTGCACTTGGTTTGCTCACAGGGAAATGTACACTTATAATTTTCCAAGTGCTACCAAACCGAATGTTTGTAGCTTAGTTTTCCCATTGAACCAAGTTCTTGGGATCTCCAGTCATCATGGTTGGGTTACCACTACAAGCACTCTTAGAGTGTGGATTTCAAACCCATTCCCTCTAGCAACTTAGCCATTTGATCTCGGTTTAACCCTTTGGTTAGCGGATCCGCTAGATTATCTATTGACTTCACATAGTCAACTGAGATAATCCCGCTTGAGATCATATGCCTCACAGTATTATGCCTCCGATGTATGTGTCGAGACTTACCATTGTACATAGCATTGTGTGCCCTTCCGATAGCCGCTTGACTATCACAGTGAATCATCACTGACGACACTGGTTTTTTCCAGCATGGAATGTCTTCTAGAAAGTTGCGAAGCCATTCTGCTTCTTCACACACTTTATCCAAAGCGATAAACTCAGATTCCATGGTAGAACGGGCTATACAAGTCTGTTTTGTAGATTTCCACGACACTGCTCCACCTCCGATAGTGAAAACAAATCCACTAGTCGAAAATGAGTCTTTTGTGTCTGATATCAAATTCGCATCACTGTACCCTTCAAGTACAGGAGGAAACCTTGTATACTGCAACCCGAAGTTCAAAGTATACTTCAAGTATCTTAGAACTCGTACTAGAGCTTTCCAATGTTCTTTGCTTGGATTGCTCGTGTACCGACTCAACTTGTTCACAGAACATGCAAGATCAGGTCTAGTGCAGTTAGTGATGTACATCAAACTCTCAATGACCCTTGCATACTCTTCTTGAGCTACCGGTTCTCCTCGATTTTTGCTCAAGTGTACATTGAGTTCCAACGGGGTCTTAGCCGGCGGACTATCAAAAGCATTGAATTTCTTAAGCACTTTCTCTATGTAATGAGATTGTGTTAAGACAATTCCACCACTGGTCCGTACTATCTTGATCCCTAGAATCACATCGGCTAAGCCCATATCTTTCATGTCGAAATTTCATTTCAACATTTGTTTCGTTTCAACAATCACTTGGTGTCCACTGCCCATGATTAACATGCCGTCTACTTAAAGACAGACTATGACATAGCCATTAGAACTGCTCTTTATATACACACATTTATCACACTCATTGATTTTGAAACCATTTGATAACATCACGTTATCAAACTTCAGGTGCCACTGAATAGGTGCTTGTTTCAGACCATACAACGATCTAACAAGCTTACACACCTTTCGTTCTTGCCCTGGTGCAACAAACCCTTCAGGTTGTTCCATGTATATTTCATCCTCCAACTCACCATTCAGAAACACAGTTTTTACATCCATCTGATGAATTTCAAGATTGTGCAAATCAGCAATCGCTAAAAGCACCCGAATAGATGTAATCCTTGTTACTGGTGAGTAGGTATCGAAGAAATCATACCCCTCTTTTTGTCTAAAGCCTTTGGCAACCAAACGAGCTTTATACTTGTCAACATAACCATCTGTCTTATATTTTCATTTTAGGATCCATTTGCATCCTAACGGCTTACACCCACTTGAGAGATCTGTCAACTCCCAAGTGTGATTTTGCATGATGGAATCAATTTCACTGTTGATAGCTTCTTTTCAGAACGCAGCATCTGGACTAGATAGAGCTTCTTTCAAAGACTTTGGCTCATCATCTAACATATAGATGATGAAATCCGGACCAAAGGTCTAAGCCGTCCTAGCTCGCTTGCTACGTCTCGATTCTTCATCCACAGGATCAGAACTAGTAGTAGCTTCAGAAGTTCGTTTCTCAGAACTACCTTATATTCTATCCTTATTCTTACAAGGATAGACATTCTCGAAGAATATAACATTTCTCGACTCCATCATCGTTCCTTCAGTCAACTCGGGAATCTCCGATTTATGAATAAGAAAACGATATGCACTACTGTTAAGTGCATACCCAACAAAGATACAATCAACCGTTTTAGGGCCGATTCTAACTTGTTTAGGAAGTGGCACTTCAACCTTAGCCAAACACCCCCACACTTTGAGGTATTTATAAGACGGCGTGCGTCCTTTCCACAACTCGTAAGGCGTCACATCCTTATCTTTGAGTGGAATTTTGTTCAGGATATAGTTGGTTGTCAACACAGCTTCTCCCCACAAGTTCTGTGGTAATCCTGAACTTATCAACAAAGCATTCATCATCTCCTTAAGAGTTCGGTTTTTGCGTTCAGCAACACCATTAGACTGTGGTGAATAGGGAGCCGTAGTTTGATGAATTATACCCGCCTCTGCGCATAACTCTTCAAACGGGGCAACATACTCTCCACCTCTATCACTTCGAATTGCTTTAATTCGACAGCTTAGTTGATTTTCGGCTTCATTTTTGAAGTTTTTAAAAGCTTCAATCGCCTCATCTTTACTTCTTAAAAGATAAAGATAACAATATTTTGTGCAATCGTCAATAAAAGTAATAAAGTACTTTTTATCGCCTCTAGTTTGCACAAACTTTAAGTCACACACGTCTGTGTGAATTAATTCTAGAGGTTTAGTGCTCCGTTCAACCGATTGAAATGGTAGCTTGGCCAATTTAGCTTCGACACAAACTTCACATTTGTTTTGTGTATTAAATTGGTTCACTTTTAGCAAATCTAAATTTACTAAGCATTTTATAGCATTTAGATTAACGTGTCATAATCTACAATGCCATAAATCCGAGCACTCAACAAGCAAGTAAACAGAAGAATCAACTTTATTAGCATTTTCTTTTGCAACACGACGCATAGCCATTACATTCATTTTGAAAAGTCCATTGGCGAGATAGCCCCGACCAAGGAACCTTCCGTACTTGCTTAAAATAAACTTTTCAGACTCAAACACTAGTATAAAACCATGATTGACTAACAGTGAGCCTGAAACTAGATTTTTACGGATGTCCGGAACATGCAACACATCCTTCAAAGTCAGCTCTTGGCCTGAAGTCAGCTTCAAAACCACGTTGCCCACACCAACCACTTCAGACGAGGCTTGGTTCCCCATGTGCAACTTTCTACCTTCAACAGCTTTGTAGGTAGCAAACGAGCTCTTGTCCGAGCAAATATGACAAGTAGCCCCGGTGTCGACGAACCACTCTCTCGGGTTGTCCATGTGATTGGCTTCAAACACAACAGCAGCCAAATCATCATCATCCCAATCATCTTGACGGGCTTTGCCTTTGCCTTTGTTGTTATGTTCCGCCAAATGCGCACCATAGTTAGTACGTTTCTTCTTTGGAGCCGTGCAATGTTTGGACATGTGCCCCGGCTTGTCACAATTGAAGCAATTGCCGTTGAACTTTGTCATTGGCTTCTTCCCTTTGTCAACTTGACCCGGGCGCTTCCTTTTGTTGCTATTTGATGGTCCGCCACGTTCCATCAAATTAGCCTTGGCCTCAATCGGGACTCGTGGTCTCGGATCCGCCTTTCGGTTATCGGCTTCAATTCGAAGCTTAACCATAAGATCTTCAAGAGTCATCTCCTTTCGTTTGTGTTTGAGATAGCTCTTGAAATCCTTCCAACACGGTGGCAACTTCTCAATCACCGCAGCAACGGTGAAAGAGTCGAGAAGGACCATTCCTTCAGCATGAACGTCGTGCACAATGAGCTGAAGCTCTTGCACTTGGTCCATTACTGACCGGGTGTCCACCATTTTATAGTCGAGGAACTTTGCCACGATGAACTTCTTAGTTCCGGCATCCTCAGTTTTGTACTTCTTTTCTAGAGCTTCCCACAGTTCCTTAGCACTAGTTACATTTCCGTATACAGAATATAAACTATCTACTAAGCCATTAAGAATATAATTTTTACAAAGAAAATCGCCATTGATCCACTGATCATATGCCGTTCGTTTGTTGACATCCGGCTCATTTTCTTCGACCATAAGAGCCTCCTCTTTGATGTATCCAGCAACTCCGAGCGTGGTTAGGTAGAAGAGCATCTTCTGCTGCCACCTCTTGAAGTCCAACCCGGAGAACTTTTTCGGCTTCTCGGCTTGGCCATGGGGAATGGTCCTTGGAGCAACGGTGTTGGATGAAGACGCCATTCCAGCAAAGGTAGTTGATTAATTTTAGTCTTAGTTATTTGTCTTGCGATTGTTGTCTCGTTTTACACCTCACTGGAATTACAATGGAAGTACAGAAAGGTAGAAGAGTAGAATAGCAACAATTACAATATTTAACTGAATTAAACAAAGCAAGAAGATAGGAACCGATGTGCAGATTCCTGCAAGCCGAGTCGAGGGGATCTCTCTCCGCAAGACAAATACGCCCCGGCTAGTGCTCATGGTTTGGCGGTTGTCTTTCAAAGATGAAACGGCTTCGTCTTTCCGGCAGTAGCACCACAAATCCGGCAAGGTTCCGGCGAACTAGACAATGTCGAGAACTGGGAGCTTTGACTCGAAAGGATTCATATGCAACAATATGATGTGTGATCGTTTATACAGAATGTGGCCTTTGGATCCATGCAGGATGTCCTATTTATAGGCACATGTCCACTGCAGGGGACAGCTAGGGTTTGAGGGCATTCAAACCTGGTGTTGTAACCCCCTTGGAGTTATAGCTCTGCCATTAAGCCCTCCAAGAGTTACCTTCTGCAGATCTCGATAGGTGTCCCTTGTCGGCTCGGATCCCAACACGTGTCCAAGGGCAGCTGCAGACTCCCGACAGGAGTTACTTTCGGTTATTGTCCAGCCCACTAACTCCACCAGCTCCAGATGGCAGTTACCTGAGGCTCCACCAGCTCCAGGTGTTGAAGGCTCTTAACTCATGAGAGTTACACCTTCAAGCTGGACAAGCACCATGTGCACACACGTCCCGGACCCGGATAGCCGATCCGCCGACCCGCTCCATGTCCCGACCGTTTCTATACCGTAAAACTGATACGGCTAAGCCCAGGAAGCCCACGTACGCCCAAAGTCTAATTGCCAAGATCCAAGTCCGAGGACGAGCAAGGCCAAGGGCAAGGGCAAGGGCACCGGGCACCGGGCTCGGGCGCGCGCGCGTGTGTGCGCGTGTGGGCTCATGGCCCACATCCTTGTGCACTTAATTACTTCACTTAAGTGTTAATACACTTAAATACACTTCTTAATTTGATTAAGAAATCAATGTGGGATTATTTAATGTGTCTTAAACACATTATCCCACACCATAAATGCCCAATCGTGTGACCAACTTTAACCATTTATTTCTCACTCACCGAAAATCGGATTTGAGCAAATAAAAATACTATGATTATCTACTCACGACATAGAGCAATCGTACGGTATTTAATTCCTCCAAAATTAAATATACCGGTCACGAAAAAATCGGATAAAATGAGTCACACTCACTTTATTAAATCCTATTTTCCAACAATAAATACATAAGATTGAGCTGAAACTAAATTTACCAAGATGATTAAATTTGCTGCAACAATTGAGATTTGAAAATTCAAGCAATCAGTTCTCTCTAAAGGAAATGATGGATTTGCTGTGAAATTTGAATTCTAACAGCAAACTTAGAGTATTGGTTGGGAAAAACATCTCTCTTCTTCATTTTTTTTTATGTTAATATGCAGGGAGGGAAGAGATGAGCATTCATAGGGTTTGATCAACAAGAGAAGGATATCTCGACAAGTGTATTCTAATTTTTTGCTGAATTGGCATGTATGTGTACAGACGTGTACAATGAATGGAGAAAGTAGAAATACCAATTTCTATCCTAATCGTTTTTTTTTATAAATAATTCAATGACCCTTTTTAAAATAATAATTAGCAAAATAAATTTTATCTAAATAAACAAGACTGAATAATAATAATAATAATAATAATAATAATAATAATAATAATAATAATAATAATAATAATAATAATAATAATAATAAGGCACAAAAGTTAGCTTTTAAAATTCTAGTATTAATTCCAAGTATTTATAATATGGCGCAATTTCGGACTCCCTGAAATCCAATTAAGTCTATCAAGCATTACTAAATAGATTAAAACTCAAATATTAAGTAAATAAATAATTAAATAATTTAAATCACGTAAAGTGGGTTGCTACAAAATGGAAATAATTTCTTATACATGTAGTGGTATATGAATTGTTATTATATTCATCACACATTCAAATTTTTAAACGACTACATCTTTTGACTTGGAAATAACAACATAAAGTTAACTCTGATTGAAAATAGATTTCTTCATTAAAAGTCCCATGTGAGACGTGGTACTAATTAATAAATAGACATATTGGATAGCTGATATTCCAACAATTTAGAACAAATATATACAAAGAAAATTAAAGATGTATATTAATAAATCATTTATAAGAAAAAAAAATCTAAAATTAATGAGTAAAAAATCCGAACATCTTCCATACATTTCCAATTATGTGGATCATTCGGTAGTAATCTTGCATCATAGTGTACGAGAAAGCTACAATCATGGAGGGGCGTTTACCCTTGCATTTGTAAAAATATGACAGACAATATTGGAAATTCTATATAAATATCAAGTAATAGACAAAGAATAAATTTCAAAACATCCACAACTTATTTAAAAGTAAAAAAAAAAAGTGTTCGTGTTGCAAATTTTAACCAACAAATAAGAATCTCAATCACTTGTCTTAGTAAGAAACAATTTTTTACAAAAAATAAATAAATAAAATAAAATGAATAACCACATTCCCTCCAATAACCATAATAAACGAATTGAATTAATTGCAAATTAAACACGAACCAAATCAATTTACATTAAATATTTATTTCCTTTTACCTAGAATTCTTCATATGAGCAATTATTCTTAGTGATTCAGTACGCTCGTCGCTGGTGCACATACTGATTAAAAAATATTTAACCTTGGAAAGTTAGTGATCGACCGATGTATATTACACCATTGGAATGAATTAATTTTTAAGGTCGTGACTTGTCCACAGCGCAACAATGTTTTTCATTCTTATTTCATTTCTATATCTTATTCATATTTTAACCAATAATAAGATCCAATCATATATATTATTGATGAGAAAATTCACATTTCATAGCATAAATAATATTTCACAATTTTAAAAAATATTAATAAAAATTCACAGAGAGCTAAAAATTATCAATCCAAATAACATGAAGTCCCACCAAAATATAAATCATGAAACTGAGAAAAGTCTAGCATTTGCAAATAGCTTCCCCAACAATTAATCAATTAGTCTTTTTTTTTTTTTGCTAAACAATTTGTTGATAATTAACTAATCAAATACCCACACACACTTTCCCTAATCTATTAAGGACATTCAAACATTTGAAACTCTTATGTAAAATTTTCAGAATTCACTTAAAATGATTATATATTATCCAAATTTAACTTGTAATATAAGTAAATCTTGGATTGGGAGTATATGTAGTGATTGGACTGACCAATTTGTAATATTGAACTTGTAGGGGTAGTTAAAATTAAAGTGAGAGAAAATGTTATAATTAGATTAACATAATTCAATTTATATATAATTTTAAAAAATAAAGAAATGAAATCCAAAATAAAAATATTTAGCTTGAAAAATAAATTAATATAATGTAGTTTTTTAATTGGTTATCATAACTTGCAACAAAAGCAATCACCTTCTTAAAAATAATTTTTCCCCATAATTTCAATGAAAAATATATAATTTTAAGCAAAAAAATAAAATGAAATTTATGTTGGGGTTAAGATAATTATATAGAAAATAAATATATTCTTATGATCGAGTTTGTTTGGTTTTACGAATATTAAATATAATTTTTTTAAAATATTGGTACATGTTGCATGCATCTGTAAGACATGATCAGGAAAAATTAATTTTACTATTAGATACTCCCTCCGTCCCGTTTGCAAGGTCCACTTTCTATTAAAATAGAGAGAGTAAATAATAAAAGGGTGGACCTTGCTATTAGGACGGAGGGAGTATATTATAATAATGGAACATTATTTTCTGTATTGTTTTAGCTTACAATCCACCCAATTAGTCTTAATACATCTATATGGTGAACCTATATATTATACAAATTTATTTGTTGGGGTAATCCATTTTAAATGTACGACTTAATATTACAATTATGATAAATTTATAGTATAATATATCAATGTAATCTCTCCATGTGTGTTTAACCATAAATTTTAGTGTCATTATTTAAGGGATTTTTTTTTTTTTTTTTGCAACTGAGCTTATAAATATATTGAAATCAATTATAGAATATTTAAGAAATATTTATCTAGAATTAAGAATAATTTTACATACACATAATTAGGGTATTATAAAATATTCTAAGGAAAATTGCAACTTACCTTATACAGTATATAATGAAATCAATTATCGAGTATTTAAGAAATATTTATCCGCAATTAAAAATAATTATATATACACATAATTAGATAATCATAAAATAGTCTAAAGAAAATTTTAGTCGGGTTTTATAGTATTGATTTTATGTAAATTATAACAACTACTAAATTAAATGACTAATTTATTATTAAATTAAATAATAAGATCTTTTAATACTATATAATTAATTTTTAAAACAGAAAAATCAAATAGATGGGAAGAGACGTACTTTTGTGTTTGATGTATGAAACATTGTATTACTTAATATATATTATAAAGATAAAGATTATGATACACAATTATATAGAATAGATTTAGTTTCAAATTAAGATTATGTTTTAATTCATTATTAATTAACTAAATTCTACCTAATACTATATATGTTTGTATAGATGTTAAATTAAAATGATGCGTATTATATGTGTTATTATATATTTTATGGAATCAACAACATATTTTGTTATTGTTTCTATGATTAATTGATTTTTTATGGATTTAGGAAAACAATTATTCCCAATTGATTGCATGTTATTTATGGAAATTATTAGATATATTTTTGAAAAATTGTTTACTAATAACTTATTTTGATTTCATATTAAATATTTATATATTTAGAAATATATTTTGAGCGGGAAAATTTATGATTTCTATTTTAAGCGACTATCTTACTTTTAGATAATATATAGATTTTATTTTTATAAAAAAATATTATTAACAATATACAATTTTAAAGTTGACACACGATTGACACACACAAGTTGAGACTAGTTGTCATCTGCTCTATTTTTTAAATGTACAAAATAAAATGGATAATCAAATCAAATCATAGTTGAAAAGAATCATCAGCCTTAATCAAATCACTCAAACATCACACGCATGTTCAAAATCAGAATTGGAGGCAAGAAAGGTTTATTCTGCAGGAATATTCCTGTCTTGAGAAGGTATCTGGAATTTTGGGGCCACTTCTATCCTTGTAATAAATGATTGATGGTGCTGGAATTAGCTGGACAGTCTTGCGCATGCTACATTTTTTTTTCAAACTCATTTTTATTTATCTAATCAATTCCAAATCTTGCTACAATATATTGGAATGGCCAAGGCCCTTCCCATTTACTGCAAATTTCTGCTGCCTCGAATGTGATTGTTGATGGTCATCTAATCATCTTCTCCGGCGAAACCACCACCTTTATGGTTAGATGATCATCAACAAACATGTTCGCCACAGTTCCGATTACACACACATATATACATATATATATTTTTCTTTCTCTATGAGGTGTGGCCATTTTCTTTCTAATTTATTGGTCGTGTAAATTTGTGCGGTTTGCAATGTATACATTTGAAATGGACATTCGGAATCCGACCTCATATAAGGTAATTTATACGCTCACTTAATTTTCAAGAATTTGTCCCATCTTTTTAGATCCATTCCAATGTTTGAACCTACATTCTCTTATAATATTTTGATTTGTGCTTCACCATTGTTGTCATGCAATTCTTTTAAGGGAGATTTCCTGTAAGACGTTCTAAGACCAAGATTATTGGTTGCTTTTTTGCCAACCGTTCGACCGCCACATGGAAAAGCAAAAAATAAATAAATAAATAAATTGTTGCTTCTGAACGTTCGACCGAGGGAGGCGAGCAGAACGCTGGTCTCTCTCTCCTCTCCTATTATTTTATTAATTTTTTTATATTTTGTATTTTTTTATGTTTTATTAAAATAAATATATTCATTATATTTAAATTTTATTGAATATGTAAATTTTATTTGGACACTTGTCTCTATTTTATTGAATATGTAGATTTTATTTGGATATGTAGATATAATAATTATTAATAATAAATATATCCATTATATCTAAATTTTATTTGGCCACTTGTCTCTATTTTATTGGATATGTAAATTTTATTTTGATATCTAGATATAATGCACATATTTATTTAATAAGTTCACGCCATTCTTCGTGACAACTTGATCGAGCACATATGGCAAAAATTCGGCCATCAGAACTAAATTTATATTTTTTTTATCTATTTCAATCGTCGTTTGTTTATTTCAATTCATGTTTGGTTTATTGTATTTTATCATATTGTCTATTTTATAAAAGTTTGTAATTTTATGTTATTACAATTTTCAATAATAATAATAATAATAATAATTATTTATTTATTTTAATTATTATTAATTATATTATATTTATTAATAAAAGAAAAGAAAAAATAATATATAATGTTGTGGTTGGGTGTTTGGGGTGGTTGCTGATAAACTATCAAATTGTATGTGGTTGAATTGGATAAAATAATGGTGATGTGGAAGAGAGAGAAATTAATTAAATATTAAAGATAGTTGCCCGGTTGGGGTGTTTGCCCGGTTGCTGATAATGGTAGTCTAAGGGACGGGTTTTATTTAACTCATAAAGGTGGTCTTTTATTTTTTTCTTTTTGATTTTCTTTTTTCAGCGGTTTAAAAATTTGAGTGAGTTTTTTTTTTTTTTTTACCATTAGGTTTAACTCAACTGGCCTTTTTCAATTTGTTTCTTTTACCCAACTTGCTGAGCCCAAATGGGTGGGATTGAACAAATCTGGGTGGGTTTTGTGTACCTGTCTCAAGGATTATGACTTGTGAGACGATCTAACCTAAATTTTTGTTTTCCTTTATTATATCATATTTATTGAATATAATTAATAGGATGCTAATCTGCTTTCCTGGCTCCAAATTAAGTACTCTTATTTTGAGAATATCAATAGCTCGACATTGGTAACGATATTGATTAATACTCTATTCCAACAAGTTTTCATATTATTATTATTATTATTATTATTTGATGACACTTCTTAATCATTGTCCTAGATGTATAATTATTATTATCTTTCTTATGTTCCTAATCATTTGTGCAACGAGGGAAAAGAAAAATACCGGATGAGATCCTCTAACACTTCAAATTAGAAATCAAAGGAAAAAACTTAGCTATATTTTTAGAGAAACCGACAATGGTGCGGTCTTGCGCAATAGTCCTGCGCAAATTGTGTAGCGGAGCAATGGTGCGGTCTTGCGCAATGGTCTATGCGCAAATTGCGCAGCGTAACGGATGAAATCGTCTCCCACATTTTATAAAACCCTTCATGTTTACATACTTCAAATTATTTATTTTTTTATTTTTCAATCTCATTTTTTTTGTACTTCAGTTTAATTTTACAATTCTTAATCATGATTAATTCTATTCAGTAAGGGTAATATACTTAATTTTTAGTATTTAATTTTAATTTTTTATTAATAATATAATTATATATCTTAATTGGGTCTAATAAACCCCAATTAATAAGTGTAAAATTAAATTAAAATATAAAAAAAAATGAAAGAAAAAGTAATCAATTTGATCATGTAACATGAAGTGTTGTACAAATTAAATGTGGCAGATGATTTCATCTGATAAGGAAGATAATTTAAATATAATAAAAAGTTGGTAGTTTTTACGTGGTAAGTTGTATGTGTGTGTGTGTTGGTCAAGTACTAAACAAGTGATTAGAGTGGGAGTGAATAATCACGACCAAATAATCAAAGTTTTGCGGAAAGGTAAAAATAGGGGTGTGCAAGATCCAAACCGCCACCGAAACAACATACCGAATGGAAGGATTTTGGTTGGATTAGTTCTGTGGTTGCCACAAATGGTCCGGTGTTCGGTGGGTGGCATATTTACCGATTCTCTTTTCGGTCGGATATAGGCGGTGAAAGAAAAAAATTCAGTTTCCACTGACCCGACCAAAATGTATAGCATTTTTATTTTTATTTTCTTTTTAAATTTTTTATGTTACTTCAACTGCCAAAGGCTCAAATCAAATTGAAATTTAAAAGTCTCATTCCCGTAAAACATCGCAGCAACCACGATTCGCTTCAGCCCTAGCCACAACCATATCCTCGAAGCTTTGTCGCTTGAAATCGCACATCTTCCGTGCTCCCAGCAGCACTGTAGTGCATGCTAAACACTCAGTAAGGTAAGCGAGCCAGCTACGAGATCTCAGACAATATTTTTTTTTCTATTTGATGTTTTTTTTAATATATGTTTTGGAGTTTGGAAATTGGAACTATTGTAATAAGCTTAAATAAGCTTTGTACCCTTTTTTACATCATGGAAATTTGTAGAAAATATGTCGAAACCTGATATTTTTTAATTAATTTTGGTGGCTGGTCGTAACCGATCGAACCGATACAATCGGTGGTCGGTTCGATGGTTGACTACCTTTGGTCAGTGGCCAACCGGTGACGAGCGGTTGTTTCGTGATCAGAATAAATTTGAAGTTAATTTATTCTTTTGTCCACAACGGCTTAGCCAATAGTTTGTTAATATCAATATTAACAACGGTGAGGGGAAATTGGATTATTATATCAATTATCAATGTTTATTAATTCTATCAACCCGACGTATGTTTTTAATCTATCAATGGTGAAGATTACTAGTTTGTTATCAGGTTGCTTTTAAAGACATATACCATAACGCAGATATAATGAGCATGCACTTCACTACGGTCGGTTTTTCACACATGTCATTACTCTCAATCTAGCACACGAAGATCACTTCACTGCGGTCGGTTCTCCACACATGTCATTACTCTCAATCTAGCATACAAAGATCTATTTAACACTATGCGATACTTGTTCACTTGGTCGGTCCTTCCAATCACACATAATCTGATTTCTATCTTTCCATCGCTAATTCTTCTCTGGTCAGTGCTTCAAATTAATGACTAGCATGCATAAATGGTGATCAAGCATCCATACAAGATATAAATAAACACATAGAAATAAAATCCCGAGAGATAGTAGGAAGAAAAGTAGTCAAATCATATTATAAAATCCATAATATCAAATCCCTAAAATCTAGCTATGAAATTAGCTAGACATAAATAAATAAATAATAAAAACTTGAGTATAAGTATTCATGACAAAATTGATAAAAGAACTGAATAACACGGAGTAATCCAGTAGTCTCGTCTCCTCTGCAGTAGCACTCTGTCTCTAACAACCTTGTAGACTCCCTTTGAGTAATCAGCAAACATCTGTCTTTTTCCTTCCCTCTTGGTGTATTATAAGTGTAAAAATGTAATGTGGGCCCACAAATTTTACTACGATCAATATCAAACTTCGGGACTCCATTCACAGCTTCTGTCTTCAAGAGTCGCTGCATGTTTCTGTAACTCACATGGCCGAGCTTTTCATGCCATATGTTTGCTTCATCAAGTTGAGTTCTGAAGCAATTACCTTTCATGTTTAGAAGGTAACAATTGTCCCTTGATCTGTCTCCATCCATCAGCAACACACATTCTTTGTTCTTCACAAGACATTTGTCTCTAGTAAAATGAACCAAGAGACCTTGATCGCAGAGTTGACTTATGCTAATTAAGTTAGCTTTCAGTCCTTCAACAAGCAAAACATCCTCCAAGTTGGGCATCCCTTCAACATTTAGATGACCACGGCCAAGAACTCTTCCCTTAACACCGTCTCCAAAGGTAATGGATTGATAAGAACAATCCTTTTGGATATTCTTCAACATACTGGCATCTCCAGTCATGTGTCGCGAGCATCCGCTGTCAAAGTACCAGCTGCTCTTTGCGTGAATATTGAGGGCAGTGTGAACCACATAGTTCCTGTGACGGTTCCAGGATCTCTTCCGCACAGATTGTCTTCTGAAATTTAGGTCATTCTGAGATCGACCTTTCCTCCTCATTCTTCTGAGATCATTGATGTAGTACCTACAGTATGGTCGAATGTGACCAGGTTTTCCACAATAGTGGCAGACAATTCCATTCTTTCGAGACTGTGACTTTGGAGGTTGTGGCTGCTTGATCTCTGATTTAAATTCAGGTTCTGAAACAGATTCATCACGCTTTCCAGATGTTTGTCCTTGACAGAAACGATCAGAAAACTTCCCACCAGTGTATCCAAGACCTGTATGGTCCTGCGGACTTTTTTCTTTAGAAAGGATGTCATCGAGCTGAGATGATCCAGAGTTCATCATCTTAACAAGCTTCTTAAGATGAAGCAGTTCACCATTCTGAGAGTGAGAGTTATTTCTGGACTGTTGAAGATCATTCTGCAATTCACTGAGGCACATGGACAAACAATCTCTATATTTAGGTTAAAAATTCTGAATTGGAGATAAAAAATCATATTCCCACGGACCCGCACACATGGGTCAACCAAGTTGGCTGGGTCGACCCAGAGGCCCGTTTTTGCACAAGGTCGACCCAGGTGAAGTTGGGTCGGGTCGACTCAATCCTTAACACATTGTACTAGGCCGAGTTGACCAAGCATTTCCGGGTCGACCCAAGCCTTTTTCGCATTGGGCTTCAGATTTCTTCAGATTTTGATCATTTAATCCAGTTCATTGGGCTTTATGTCAATATTTAATTTAGCACAAAAGCCTAATTAAGTACCTCTTCAACCCCTCTTGTCCGTATTTAATTGTTTTGCTTTAAATATGCAATGAAATCACAACTATTACTGCAAAACTAGCAAACACATAAAAAACTCAAAACGATAACAATATAAGCATAAAAGCTATATAAAATACACAACTTCATATAATAAACATCATCAATTCATATCTAAAAGTTGTGTAAAATACACAGCTGTCAAAGACACAATTCTTCTGAGATATAATGCACGACTTCTTTCTCTCTTATCTTTTCTGAAACTTTGAGTCTCATTTTATAGATGTGTAGTAGGGCTTGATATGGTCCAAATTTCGTGCTCTTCCTTGCTACAAAAGAAAGCAATACAAAGATAAAAACGAGCAAGGTTATCAAAAAGGAAACATTCACATCCAATATCAAACTCTACCAAATTAATATTTTCTAGCTCTTATATTTGTAGATATCAAGTCAAATAATCCATGTATATCAATGATATCTAAAATCTATTAAATTCAAGTATATCAAGTATCTACAGAAATCAGAAAATGTAAAGATTATCAATAAATTAAAATAGGTGTGATCAATATCAACACTAACAATCTCCCCCTTGATCTTTGCCTTTCTTCACAAAACCAAATTAATGTAGATATACTTGAATGCTACCACTTTCCATGTGCAAAAATCTTAATCTCCCCTAAATTCATAGCAATAGAAAGATTAGGCAACATGAAAATCAAAACTCACCATCAATGGCTTACTGAACTCCTTAAGAACTTTCTTTATGTATTAGAGCAAGAAAAAAATAAAAAATGAGGGTGAATAAACATGCTTAGAGATTATAGATTTTTGAAAGAGATTGAGAGAAGTGAAACTTTCTGTCATTAAATCGTGTTTTTCTTATAGTGGGCTTGAATAATATTTATGTTGTATGCATATACGTTCGAGTCCTTTACGTGCTTTGCCACCTCTTAGAATACTCTGATACTCTCAACTTTCTCTCTCATTCTCTTCCAACTCTTGATTACGTACATCTTTCTACAAAGTGGATAGAAGAGATGGAGAGAATCTGGATGGTTTCCATGAGCAATTATTCTTCAGGTATACAGTACAAACTTACAATTGTCATGTAAATGTAAAAAAATTAAAAATAATTGTACAAAATTGGCGCCAATTTTTTTTGATAAAAAAAAAAACTGTATTTTTGTATATTATCATTGGATTATAAATATATAATATTTGAGAAAATTAATTAAATAATCTACTATATAATATAGTCAATATTAAAAAAATTAATTAAAATAAAAAATATATATATTTAAATAATGTTTTTAAAATCTACAATTAAAAAATAAAGTGCATGTAATTGAAAACATAAGAAAAAATTTATTAAATAATTGAAGTAAATATCATATTAACCTTTTAATACAACAAAGAAAATGATAATTAAATAATATTATATTTTAAAACACATATACATTAAAATTTAAAATATAAATTTATAAAAAATATTAATTTAATTTAGAAATAAGAAAGTTAATAAAGCAACGCAGTTTTCGTGTGTGTATATATTCACTATCTATATACTTACATAAACATACGTTAACTCACTTGGTTCAGCATAGAGTACAATATGCTACAACCTTCACTGGAGTCCAATTCGACTAGTAGCCACAAGGTCACTGCCGAGACTGTCGGAGTTTCGACACTCACCCACAATATATATATATATATATATATATATATATATATATATATATATATATACAATTTTGAAATCAGATTGGAATTGTGGATTTCTTGTGAAGTCGACTTGAGAAATAAATTTAGGGATTAAGGGATTTCTAGTGGAGCCGACTTGAGAAATCAATTTGGGGATAATTTTTCTTGAAGCTCTAATACAATTGCCTAAAATCAGACTTCCAACCCCCTTAGTAATTAGCAGACATTAACGTGTTTTAGTTTAGGGAATAACGGAAGTAACAAAATGATATATTTCAAAAAGTTATAGTATTAATTTGAACCTGAATTTTATTTTAGGATCAAATTGCACTCTTGCATATAGTTAAAGGACCAAATTCGATATTTTTCGATCCCATATATTATCTTCGAAAAGCCATTGATTATGGGAAGAAAAGAGGGTGGTGATGTTGCTGATCAATTAATTAGCTAGCTAAAAGACGATATCTATGTTCTTTAAATTTATTCTGAAATTTCCGTTTCCTATATATACTTTAGCGTGGAATAATTCGATGCTATATACCCAGAGCAGCATTCTTAAGCCATAAATGTTGGTTTAATACACTAGCTAGCTAGCTAGGTAGGATATAATTTCTATGGGCGGCTATATATCCCGTGAGACAACCGAACGCCGGGTGATCGATTTTTTTTAAAAGAAATGGTCAGCTCAATTTTCCTTTTTGGGGGGGGGGGGGGGGGAGGGAGTTTTTTTTTTTTTTTTTTTAATTTTTAATAGTGATTTTAGTCCCCCCCTCCAAAAAAAATATATATATATATATATATATACTCTCTCCGTCCCATAACTATAATCCATTATTCATTTTTGGGATGCCCCATAATTGTAGTTCTATTTATTAATTGAGATGGTATTAAAATATTTTTTTATAAATTGTATAACTATATTTAATATAGTATGAATGAAAATAATAGAGTAGAAAATTAGGACAATATGAGATAATTGTATATGAAATCGGAGTAGATCCTCTTCCCAATCCTACAATATTTGGTGAGCCATAATTATATTTTTTTTAATATACTCTAATTGGGAATGGATGAACCCTAAATGTTTTTTTAATTTAAATTAAATTATAATAAATAAAAAATTAAAAATTAAAAAAATAATTGTTTTTTTTAATAAGTGAAGGCTTGGCACATGAAATGTAAGGTGATCTGGTGTGATATAAATTGTGTATTTTTTTTTGGATGTCGAGGGTAACCCGCAGCCGCTACCGTGGTGCGCACTGGGTAAACTCCGCCCCTGTGTAATAGCCTGCAAACCTACACAGGGGAGGTAAACCACACTTGGCAAGCCAGGTGTGACAGGCTCACACCTAGTGGTGTTGGTGGTGGGTCGAACTTGAGACTTTTGGCCTCAAGAAACACCACTCCACCACTAGGTCATCCCCAAAGGGACATAAATTGTGTATTTTCAACATACATTAAATGCGTTTTCTTAATCTATGTAAAAATGAGAAGTGGATTACAATTATAGGACGGAGCGAGTACTTTAAAATGAAATTTATTGAAACCTAAAATTAAATAATTGGTGGCTCGTGCAATGAGCGGGGGATAATTAATTAATTATTTTTTTAAAGTAAATAAATAAATATTCTAAAATGGAATTAGTGAACTCCTAAAATTAAATAGTCGGCGGTTGGTACGATGCACTCATACAGAGCTAACGCTATGACTCCTGCTCCGCCCTCGCTGTCATTTTTTTCAAAATAAATCAATATATCCTAAAATGGAATGAGTGAATTATAAAATTTAAGTGAGCTAATTTATTTATTTTTATCTGACGGTTCGCGCAGTGCTCGCCACTAACACATGGGCTCATGCACTGTGCTTGAGAATTACTTTTGTGGAATTAAATATAAATCTTAATTGTGATTAAAACACTAATTGAGAAGTAATAAATTGTGTTTGAAACAAAATAAATTAAATTTAAAATAAATCAATATATCTAGTTCTTTTATATTTTAGTATGAATTTACATTTTAGGTCTATAATCTATTGATAAAACCTCAATTTCAGACAAATTTAGTTTTTAACCCTAACCTAATTTAGTTCTATTCTCTATTCTGACCTTAAATGAGAGAATAAGAATCCACAGAGTTCGGGTTCTTAACCCCTATGTGTTGGCAGACATATACGTGTAGTGTTTGCAGCTTTGATTTATCAAAGGGTGAGATTCTTTCATAAGGATCAATAATCTCGATATCTTGGGTTGTGACATTTACACTTATGATGGGTTGTGCAATATGTAGGGGCACCGTGTCCTGGTGCGCCAGTTTGATGGTGTCCCCTTGAGGAAATGCAAGTTCATGCTGAAACCCTGCAGGTGGAATTTATTCCGTGCATGAGTAAAGCTTGTGTGGTACTACTCAAGGATAAGATATTAATTAATTATAGCTGTCAGAAGCTTACATAATTAATTAATGGGCATTATATCTTAAACGCGGGGAATGGCTGGACTAAAGGAGAAAGCATATTCAGAAATATGTATTAAATTGGTAGGTCAGTATTATTTCTTTAGTGGAATAAAAATATTACTTAATTTATTTAATAATATCCTAAGTTTATTGGATATTGGAAATTAAATAAATTAGCAGGCCAATTTAATATTCTTCTAGATCCCTGTTGTAGCCCAATATGACTATAATGGACTGGAGATAGAAAAAGGGATAGAGGCCCAAACCCAGTAGGGTTGGGACACTGAAATTTCGACCACCTCCCCTATAAATAGGGAGGTGGGGGACGAAATTTTGAGAAGAATAATCAGCCCCTCTTGTGTTCTCTTTATCTCCACAGATTCCATACCAATCTAGTAGATTTCAGCCCACCCTGAAACTAGATTCAGTCCGGGAATACAACAGAAGATCAAGGAGTGGAATATCATTGTGGGGCGCCAATCATCATCATACACAACAACAAGATTAGATCTTTAATCTTGTCCTCCACCCGTCGTTTAATTTGTAAGTCGTTTTTCGATTCTATGTTTCCGCTTTAGTAGAATCGTTTAAACCGGATTTGCATGTTAATTAAACTCGGTTAATTAAAACATATGAGATGCATGAATTTATGATCTACATGACATTAGGATTAATGAACATCCAGTTAGATCCTGCGGTGGTTCAATTCAAAAAAACCCCAATAATGCATGCTTCAAAATCGTTATCTTTCAGACGTGTGTATTGATAAACTAACATGAGATATATATTTTGACAGTGTTACGAGATTATATTACTAACATGTGAGAGACTCGAATTGTTAACATCATGATGAGATCATATATAACAAATTGATACATATTAAACACCATTCATATAATATTGAACCACATTTAAAATAATATTGTGTACCATATTGTAACATCATTCATACATCAAATTGTTAATATGTTAGTAGCATATATATTTCTAATATGTGAACAATAATTTGATAATGTGTTAGAAACATGTTGTTAATTAATGTGTGAATACCAATTTATTTGCTAATATAACTTATAAGTGTTGTTGGTTTGGTTTGAATATGAGTTTTTTATAGTTTTCGCAATGAATTGGCAATCTTCAATCAAGCATCCATACTTTCTCAACTGGTAATAATTTTTTGAAATTTAATTTTTTTTTGTTGAAAAATAAAATCGACTAACTTCCTAATTCTTTAATTATTGTTTCATGAAAGCTGTTTTGCGTTCAAAGTCAAGTACCGCGTAAGAATTGACATGTTTCATATTAACATAACATAAATACAGGATATCAACCATGTCTGACAATCGTTACATTTTGCATATGCATGAAGATTGAGTTTTTGTATTTTTCATCAATTTTTGCTCGGATAAACATATGCAAACAACATCTTCAATGAAAGAGCGTGATTTTTTTCTAATTTAATATATTATATTATTTGCATAAATCGAATTAAAAATGAGTAACTTAGATTGTTTGAAGGTTTTTTTTTGTTTATTTGTTAGAGGTGATCACATCTCTCTTTAAAAAAGATCTAGAGGTATCTTTTTTTTTTAATTTCTCATACGTACACATATTGTCACCGTCTTTTTGTCATCGATATCATCAAGATGTGTAAATCAGATTGGTTATAATTCCTATTTAAACCTAATACACACACACACACACACATCATATAAAATAAAATATTTTTCTTAGTATAAAAACCAACACCACATCTTACACCATTATCATATGCTAACATATTGTATTAACTATGATAAATAAACATTATTATAATGCTAGCGTGCCCACTTATCTTGATATTATGATATATTCAATCCAGTTATGGTTTATTTTATAATTAATGTTTATTAATTTCAATTAGGGTTAATAATTAATTTTTAGATTTTTTTTTAGTTTCCAATTGATTATTAGTGTTTATTCCATTTTATGATTTATAACGTAGCTGATGAGCATTGTCGCATGCTAACATAATCTATTCGTAAATAATACTAATTTAGTATATTTACATTTTTATTAGAGTTTATTATATTCATTTAGGGTTTATCTTAATTAATGTTTATTTCATCTCATGTTATTCAATCCAATTATTTTTGGTGAATTTTAAAATACCCAATTAAATGGAATAAACGACTATAAAAGAAAAACGCCGAGGTAGAATTAAAAAAATGAACAAAAAGAGATATTACAATTTACAACTATGTTTGAATTTGAAGTATATGTAAATTCTAAGTAAATTTTAATTAATTTGTAAATATATATGATAAAGTTTATAATAAACAGAGACAGACACATGAATTTTAATTTGGAGGCGAAAACTAATTATATAATAAGCCAAATAATGTGATTTTTCATACAAGTATGTCCGATGCCCAATATCTAAAGTCCATCACCATGTGAAAATAAAGAATGGAAAATGTACTAACACTAACGTACACTAGTAGCTAGCGTTAAAATGATGTTTGCAATGTAAAATTTGTTATACTTATATTTTTGTTACAAATTTGTAATTATCTACAAAACTAATCGCGCAAGTGTAATATTTATATTATTGATTTAATGGCATTATTGTAATTTAAAATTCTACAAACAATAGAAGTAGGGGTGTGTAAATGGTTGGTTTGGTGCAAAATTGAACTGAACTAATAAAATCATAAACTGAAATTCTTAAAAAAATGAAAACCAAACCAACCAAAGTAATTGATATAACCGAACCAACTGAACAATAATTCTTTGATTTGTCTGGTTCGATTTTCAGTTTAACTGAATGCTAATATTTTTTTTTTTAATTTTTCTAAACAATTATAAATAAAAAAATAATACCTAACTCAATAAATAACAAACGATAAATTAATTAAATAAATAAATAATAAAAATATCCACTGATTCAATCGCATACATTGTCAACGTATCACAATTACACTTAACAATTAATAATTCAATACACAGAAAAAAAAAAAACTCGCAAATATTTTACTTTTAAGTTGGAGCACTTTTGCAATTTGCCCTATAGTTTACTAATGAGTGTATAATTTTTTTTTATTTTTTTAAATTTGTGTAAGATTAGAAATATAAATTAAAAAAATGTAATTTATATAATGTAGTATTAAGCGAAATAGTTTTTACTAAAACCAAAACCGAACCAAATTATATTTCAGATTTAGTATTCAAAATCAAATCAAAATTAAAAATAAAATCAACCAAATCATATAACTCGGTTCATTTTGGTTTTTTTATTTTAATTCGATTTTGCACACCCGTAACAAACACTAACATATAATTTTAGAGTTTCGAACAGTGAAATTCTATATTTAGAACCAAACTAATACTAGATTTTTAGAGTACGCTTAGATAACATTATGTACGTACTCTATTTTAGATTATTATATTAATCTTGCGAGCTACTTAATTACAGCGCGGATATGTCTGAGTAGTACCTACGCATAATTTTCAAATAAGGAAAAAAAAACACCACCTATTAATCACCTAGCTAATCGCTATTTAGCAACTGACAATAACTAACGTAGCCATTTCTTTTTAGTTTTAGTTTTTTTTTGTCTTTTGCATGTACATTCAATATTTTCTGAACAATACATACTACGTGTATATTATACTTATAATATATATATGTATATATATATATATATCAATTATGATTCGAAAAAAGTTAATTATTGAGGGCAAGCATCGCGCGAGGGCACTGCGCGAGTCAACCCCAGATCAAAAAAATTAAATAAACTTGTGTCAATTTTAGGATTCACTAATTTCATTTTAGTGTATATTTATTTCGAAAAAATTGATTATCGAGCGCAGTTCACAAGGCCACACGTTAGTGTCGGACAAGTGCACTATGCCAGTGACCGAATAAAAAAAATTAAATTAATTTACTTTAATTTTAGGGTATATATTTATTTTGAAAAAAATTAATTGTTGAGTTGCTGAATAAAAATAAGTAAATTGAATCACTTTAATTTTAAGATATGTAATATTTGGGAAAAAACTAAAAAAAAAATCTGAAAATAAAAAATAAAAAATAAAAATAAAAACGTCAGACCAATTCGGCCGCCTGACTGAAACCAACTCTTTGATGTCGTATGGATCTTCGCTTCCAAGTCAAATAATACTAGGTGTGTTGGAGGTGATCATATTAGTTATGTAGGATAACATTCATCTAATTTTATGCATGACTAAGTATTTTGTGTGTGTTCTTAATTTATATATACATTTTTTTTTCCAAAACTCTTTTGCTTTATATAATTTAATTTCTCTGTTGTGTAAACTATTTTTTTATATTTCTATCTCTGTTTTATTAAATCTATCCAAACTAATAATTATCGGTAAAATATCTAAATTAATCAAATATTAAATCTATCCAAACTAATAATTATTGGTAAAATATCTAAATTAATCAAATATAATCTCATATGTGGACTGTGGTCAATTTAGACACAACATATGATATGTAAGAAAGAAGTCCCAAATCGACCCATCGGCTTCTTGGAAAATTCAATGGGCTCAATTTGGCACTACCAATAGTTGTTGTTAAACCAAAATACACATTTATGTAATATTTTTTAAAAATATTTTATCTGCAATTTCTATTGCCATATTAAGAATTATGTGCGATATTTATTTTTACCTCCAACTATGCTAATGACATACATAGTTTTTTAGACATCATACAAAAATTGGTTAATATAGCACGAGGCAAAAATAAATATCGAATCACACCTAATTAATATCATCATAATATAACAATAGAGATTGCACAAAAAATATATAAAAAATGACATTAAAGAAATGTGCATTTTAGATATTTTTTTTTTAAAAATCCGAATAGTGCCCATTTGGGTGGTATGGAATCTTCCGATCCATTCCTTTTATGTCATGAATGCGGTCGATTCAGATACAACATAAGAATGTGTAAGAAAGACGGCCCAAATATTCAGCTGAAACATGCGATACCTTTTTATCAAATAAAAAAATGCATCTAATATTAGATTTGATTAGTTTTTAAATAGTTTTGGAATAGATTTAAAAAAATAAAACTAATTTAAAATATAAACGATAGTTTTCCGTAGCATACCCTTTCTCTAACTGGGTAAAAATATTAATTTTGGGTGTGCAGTTTTGGTGGAAAAGATGGTAAGGTCGACTCCGGTGGGCAAAATCTACTTACTAATTAAGGCAAAAGACAGGGAGGCTGCATCTCATAGAATGGAACACCAAGTACGTATATATATATATATATATATAATGATTAAATCCTTCTGCTTGATGATAAAAACTAGCTATAGTACTTTATTTTATTTTTCATTACCTCACCCCGTACGTACATAGAAGCTAGAGATGACAATATTACTCAAAGCTAGAATCAAAAAAATATATTCAATAGTAACTAGTAATGACTGAATTAATAATTAAGTTATTAATTACATCCGAGACCCAATATTCCATCAAGATTATAAAGAGAATTAAAGATCCTATATCCCTCAACATGAGATTGCATAATTTTGAAACATTGATTATATTTAAAAAATGATACAAAAATTGTAAAAATAGTAGTTTGACAAAATACTATAATTTTAAAAAATTATAAAAAAAGAATCATACACTCTTTTCAGTCGGATGTTAAACGATAAAATAATTACATGGAGAAATATCGACAATGAGGGTTTGTATTTTGAATCTCGATATCGATTCAATGTTGGATTTTGAAATTAAAAGAGAAGTTGGAAAAGCTACATAATGTGGACTATTTGACCGTGGTTTCAATTTGGCCGATTGTCATTCATAGGTGATAGAATTGAGCTTGACACATTTAATTAAATTAAAGGAAAAATCTAACAGAGTTAACGTCAAGTGTCAGTTTGTTCTTTTTTGAATAGTTTAGGGGCGATTGTACTTTTTATATAGTTTAGGTGTGTATTTGAGTCAAAAAATAGTTTGTACGTCTAGGTGAGATTGTGCATATAATTCGGGTGTTTTTTTAAATACAAAGAATTTTTTTTTTTTTTTAGTTTTTAGGAAAACACAGGGGAGTAATATGAAATTTACCATAAAATTTTAAGCCTAATCTAAATATAATATTAAAACCTAATATTATTCCAATCCCCATATGCATCTTTCCATCAGATGGTCGAATATTTTATAATTCATTTTTTAGATTTGTATAGTTTTATAAGTATTAACCGTAGGTATGTACCAATATTTTGTGCAGATAATAAACTCAGAGTTGTTCGGACGTGTGAAAGAAAAATATGGAAAATGTTTTGTAAGGGAAAAGATGATACCTATCGTGGGAGATATTTGTGAACCAAATTTGGGAATGGATTATGAATCTATTGATATAATTAGGAAAAATGTAGATGTTATAATCCATTCTGCAGCTAATACAACCTTTAACGAGAGGTAATTAATTACTTACCTTTCCTTAATTTTCTCTTCTCATACGATATGTGCATCTAGTTTTGGTATTTAATCTCAAGATATATACTTGCCATCAAATTAAAGATAATATTATTTCATGCACATATCAAAACTGTTCATATAAATTAAATAAGTGAGGTGTGTGACATTTGTAAATATATATGTGTTTTTGAAGGTATGACGTGATATTTGATACAAACGTGATTGCGCCTCAACGACTAATGAGGTTTGCCAAGACATGCAACAAACTGCAGCTCTTCACCCATGTTTCTACGGGTATGCATCCACATAATCTTACTTCAATTTGCATTAAATTGGATTAATTTGTTGGAAATTATATGCAAAAAAAATCGGATTAATTAATACTAGAATTGCATTAATTAATGCTAATTTATAGCTATGTTGTTTTCTTGGCCCATAGGGTTGATTTCACTAATTATAATTTATATAATTATTTTTATTAGTATTTAATTTTCAAATTTTAGTTAAGAATTAATTTTTACCGATTAATTAGTAGAGTGTTATATATTACTTGGTTTGTAGCGTATGTTAATGAGGGAGAAGGTATAATATTGGAAAAGCCATTGATTATGGGTGATAATGCTGAGGGTGTCGACGTAGCTGATGAGATTAGCTTGCTTCTCAAATCATCCACTATTAATCTTAATTCAGACTATGATGCCACCAAATTTTTGAAAAATCTTGGCCAACAGAGGTTATGTTCTGCAATTCAATTCTCTCTTTCTGTTTTTTCAATTCGTAAATATATATATATATATGTATGTATATCGATTATATATATATATATAATTAATGCTTTAGATATAAATGATGTAACAGAGCTGAACTTTATGGAAGTAGCACTACTTACCAGCTAAGTAAGGGTATGGGAGAGATGGTTTTGAATGAAATTAGAGGAGATATTCCGCTCCTTATTATTAGGCCATCTATTGTCGAGAGCTGCTACAAACAACCCCTCCCTGGATGGATACAGGGATACAGGTATACATATATATGTATGTATGTACGGAAGACATCAAATATAAATGCGACCCTAGCTACTGTATATATTTGAGATCAATCTAAACCATTTAAATTAATTAGATGGACTGACAATATGTTTTTTAGAGATATGCAGGTTGATTTTAACATTTGTATGTTGAATTCTAGCATTGATTTTTAACATGTATATTATAAACTTGCCACTGCTGTTTTTTAATTTACAAAATTGGACTGTCAGTTTTCAATTTTTGAGCCTCGATTTGTATGTTGAGTTTTATTAACATTGCCTTTATTGAAAATAACTAATTATGAAATTGTCATCTCTTTTTCAATCATTGGATCATCTCATTAGATGGTTGATATTTATCTCTAATTTACACACCAGGGGTACGTACAATATCAATATGTATGTACGCTAACACCCCCTATGTAGGTATACTCATTTTTTGATTTATCTATATTTATTGTCTAGCTCCGTATTAACTATGTATTTTGATTCATTGCATTTTATAAGAATGTTCGATCCAGTGGCCATTTCTTACGGAAAAGGACTGCTCCCAGCCTATTTTGCCAATCCTCAAGTGCCTTTGGATCTTGTAAGTAAACTACTACTATATATATATATGTATATATATATCTTGGTTTTTTTTTTTCCGCAACGAGCTAGAGAAACCCTAGCTACTTGTATACTAGTATACGTAAGTATAATGGCTCGCAGAATCATACTAGAAAAGCCCTCCAAGCGGGGTCGATTAATGCAAGAAGATATATATAGATATATATATATATATATATATATATATATATATATATTGATGATGTTATTTTATCAGATACCGGTAGATTTGGTAGCGAATACGATGATTGCAGCAATTGCAAAGCATGGAAATACACAGACGCCACAACTCAATGTGTATCATGTTGCATCTACTCTTTCCAACCCTTTAACATTATCTGACGCTTTCGAATACCTATATGAACACTTTAAGGCGGCACCTTTAATTAATGAACGCTCAAATATTACGAAAGTCAAGTTCTTCGACAATTTTGAGCAATTCTCCAAATACACAAGAGAGTGTAATAGAGCAGTTGGTGAAGATACAAAGGTGATTCGACAATGCAATGCCAAAGTTGAATATGCTCAGCAACTCTGTAAAATATATGAATTCGCAGGCTTCTTCAAAGCAAGGTACGTACCAACTCATGCAGTTTTTTTTCAAGATATCAGATGAGCAAATACTATTTAATTAGCTGTTAATTTTGCATGTATTTGTGTATGAAAAAATATCTGAATATTATTCAAAGTTTGATTATGGAATGTCAATTTAATTCAGATCTGTGTTTTCTATCTATTTATACAAGAAATGAAGAAATGTAATCTACGATGGAGATCCTCGATCCAATTCATTGATGATCGACGGCTACGGACGTGTGTGGTCCTTCATGCAGAGCTGCAGCTTGCTGCCACGTGGATGATGGAGTTGGATCCCATGCATACGTCCTCATGGTAGAATGCATGGGCTGCTGCTTCAGCTACTGTATCATCCTGATCCTTGCCATCAACTCCCGCTGCATGTTTATGATCTTTACAGCCCTCCTCACCCCTCAGCCGCAACCTGGTGCAAGTCTCCAAGGTTGAGGTTGGATAGTAAAAACCTAAAACGAGGGCCAGGTAAAGCTTTAGTAAAGAGGTCCGCAAGCTGGGCGTGAGTGCTCACATAGACAGGTAAGATAAGACCCATCTGAAACTGTAATCGAGCAAAATGACAATCAATGTCAAGATGTTTAGTGCGCTCATGGTAAAATTGATGCTGAGTTATTTGGATGGCTGCTTTGCTATCACAATGGATAGGAATGGGAAGGGGTAAAGAGATCCCAAAATCAGTGAGCATGTAAGTCAACCAAAGAACTTCATGAATGGTATAACCGAGACTACGATATTCGGCCTCCGCAGTTGAAAGGGAGACAATATCTTGCTTTTTGCATCGCCAAGAAACGAGACATGACCCAAGAGAAATGCAATAACCTGTAAGGGAACGTCTAGAATCTTTGCAAGACCTCCAATCCGCATCACAATGAACAGTGAGGGCAAATGAAGAAGAAGCTATGTAATGGAGACCAAGAGAAGGACATCCCTTAAGGTATCTTAAGACATGTAAAGCGACATTCCAATGATCCTTAGTAGGGGCATGAACATATTGACTTAGTTGTTGAACCGCATAGGTTAAATCTGGCCTGGTGAGACCCAGGTATAACAATTTTCCTATCACTCTTCTATAGATTTCTGGATCTGATAATAACTCTCCTTGGCGCTCTAGAACAATTCCAGGAGCTAAAGGAGTGGGCACTGATTTCCCACCCAGTAACCCTACAGAATCCAGGAGATCTAATGTATATTTTCTTTAGCACAAATAAGTACCAGAAGCAGATCGTGCAACCTCAATTCCCAAAAAAAAATTAGCCTCTCCAAGATCTTTAATTGTAAATTTGTCATCCAATGAATGTTTAATGGAATCAATAATCTCAAGAGAGGGACTTAACATCAGAATATCATCCACATAGATGAGTAGCCCAATGAAAGAAGAACCAGAACCTTTCAAGTAGAAGCAATGATCATTGCCAGATTGAGTAAAACCAATAGAAAGAAGAAACTTACTCAACTCTTAGTTCCATTCCCTGGAGGCTTGTTTGAGCCCATATAAGCTCCTTACAAGTTTGCAAACAGACCCAATACCACCCTTGGCATAGCCCTATGGGAGAGTCATATAAATCTCATCAGATAAAAAACCATGCAAAAATGCATTATTGATGTCTACTTGATGCAGATACCAGCCAAATTGTGTGGCAAGTGCAAAAAAGAGCCTGACAGTCACTATCTTGGCAACAGGGGAAAAAACTTCCTGGTAGTCAATGCCATATTCCTGATTATACCCTTTGGCTACTAACCTAGCCTTGTACCATTCTATAGACCCATCTGATTTAAGTTTGATCTTGTATACCCATTTAGACCTTATGGCATGCTTACCAGGGGGTAAAGTAACCACATCCCAAGTGTGATTCTCTTCCAAAGCCTGTAGCTCCTTTTTCATAGCAGCAACCCAATCTGGGGATTGACAAGCTTCCTTGTATATAGTAGGTTCCTTTATGGTCTGCACATTCAGTAGGAATGCAGTATAATCAGGAGAAAAGCTTGGTGAGATCACAAAGGGAAAAGTTTGTGGAGTAAGGGTATGTGAAACAGAAGCTGGAACAGAAGAAGCAGCACTGTGGCAGACATAATCCTCAAAGTATTTTGGAGGAATACAAACTCTGGCACTCTTTCTAGTTATTGGTTTAGTGGTAGGAGTATGAGATTGAGTACTAGGAGGCTCTATGAAAGAATCTTTAGGGGAAATAGCAGGAGCAAAAGGAAAAGAATGAGTATCTGAAGAAGGTAAAAGAGAATTATTTGGAGAAACAAAAGGTGTGGAAGCAACAGTTGGATCTGGAACACATCAAGAAATGTGTTCTGCAGAACTTGGTAAAGCTTCATGATCTGTCTCTATAAAACTCTGAAAAGGCAACTCAGGCTGTTGCTTTCCTTGCAGTGGAAACAAGTGTGGGAAAAATTGAACATCTCTTCCCACACAAACCTTTAATGTAGTCAAATCATATAGTAAAAAGCCTTTATATAGAGGTGCATAACCCAAAAATATGCACTGGGAGCTTCTACTATCAAATTTAGACTTAGTAGGTAAGATATTTGTTTTATATACCAGGCAACCAAATGGTTGAAGAGAAGCCATATTAGGTGTCTTCTCAGTCAGCACTTCAAAAGGAGTACTCCATTCCAGAACTGCACTAGGAAACCTGTTAATTAACCATGTTGCATGTAAAATAGAATAGGGCCAAAATGTTGAAGGCAACTTACTGTCAAACATGAGAGACTTTGCAACTTGTAGAAGGTGCCTATGCTTCCTCTCAACAATCCCATTTTGTTGAGGGGAATATGGGCAAGATTTCTGATGCAAAATACCATGGTCTTGTAATAGGGCAAAAACAGAAGTATTGATGAATTTTGACCCATTACCAGTCCTTATAGCTTGAATATTCACCTGGTATTGAGTCTGAACCATATGTATGAAGCTCTTAATGATACTCCATACTTGAGTTTTGGCCTTAAAAAGGAAGGTCAAAGTAGTCCGAGAGTGATCCTCTACTATGGTGAGGAAATAGGGGGTATCTGTAAGGTTTTCTTCCTTGCAGGGACCCCACACATCCATGTGGACTAACCCAAAAAGAACCATGCTCCTTCTGTGAAGTGGTGGAAAAGGATTTCTTTGATGTTTGTCTTTGTGACAGATGTCACAAGATTTAACAGACTCAATATCGTCTTGTCTGAACCTTTTCTTGCTCAAAGGCATATGTTGCATAGTAGACAGAGAAGGGTGTCCAAGAGTGTGATGGTCTAGCAACATATCAGAACCCAAATATGCTGTATGCCTTGTATTATCTCCAAAATGTCCTTGAGGAAACACATACAATGAACCTTTCATCTTGCAGATCCCAAGAACATTATCTGTAGATTTTCTTTGTATCAGGCAGTGTGAGGCCATGAATTGAATCTTCCCATTGAGGTCTTTAGTGAGTTGACCCACAAATAACAAGTTGTGAGTAAAATAAGGTGCAAACAGGACATTTTGTAATTGGATGCAATCATTTAAATGAGCTATTCCTGCCAAGAACACCCACACACTAGTTCTATCTGGCAGAAAAATTTGCAAAGGATGTTTCAGTTTCTTGATGTCCTGTAATAAACCAACATGACAGCACATATGATTGCTAGCACCACTGTCAATAATCCATTCTTCCTTGGTGATATCTACACCAGCTCCAAAGGCATAATGTCCTTTAAAATCAAGTGATGAAGTTCCTAAATCAACTTCAGCTAAATTGGCTATAGTATTACTCCCTTCAGTGTGTGTTCCATCCCCTTTGTTTCCCTTCCCAAAATAATGAGAAAGGTACTTAGCTAGCTCAGTTTGAATTATTCTGCCCACACCACTGAGAGAGTCATCATAGAAATCCTTAGAAAATTCTCTCTGTGATCAAACAAATTCACCCTTACTTTCCTCTTGCTTATGCATTGCTGCATTAACCTTTCCTTTATCTTTATCAGCCTTAAATTTCCTATACCAGTCAGAAATGCCAACTAATTCAAAACAATCAGCCTTCACATGTCCTGTTCCCCCACAATGCTCACATTTGAGCCTTGCCTTCTCCTCCTTACTAAGTTTCTTTTGAAATCCTTCCCCTTTATAACCAATTTTCTGATTGCTAAGCATAGCATTATGGTTGATAGTGTCTGCAAAGTGAGTGGAAACATTGATTTGGTCTTCCACCTGTAGAACCATCCCATATGCTTGGCTTACTGTTGGTAGGGGATTTTGAATCAAAATCTGCTGTCTTATGGTCTCATAACAGTCGTTCAACCCCATCAAAAATTGCATGAGGTGTTCCTCCTCAATGTCTGCCTTGGCATCTTCTTGTGCTTCACACACACATGGCTTAGATGTTTTCAAAAGTGCTGAATCATCCCAGAGATCATTGAGGTTATTAAAATAAACTATCACCGTTTGAGTATTCTGTGTGTATGTAGCAATCTCTCGCCTCAATTTATACAACCGCGCCCCATTTTTCTTTCCAAAATGTCACTCTAATTCTTCCCAAAGTTGCCTTGCAGTATCTAGATTTTGAAAGCCTCTAGCTACTTCTTTCATCATAGAATTACTAATCCAGCAAAAAAAAGGTAATCAACTTTCAACCATTGCATATAGTCTATAGAATCTCTCTTAGGTGCAAATAAGCTACCATCAATCAATCCAATTTTATTTCTAGAAAGTAATCCTCTTTTAATGGATCGGCACCAGTTATGATAATTCCTACCATCAAATAAGTCTGTGGTGAGAATCATACCAGGGTGATCAGTTGGTGCGATGTAAAGCTCATCGTTAGCGAGAATTCAATTACTTGTCACTTCATATCGAGCATTTCCAGCTTGATTACCATATCCTCGCTCATTGCTGTTGTCACCGGGTAATTGATGAATAGAATCGGTGTCTGAATGCATTGCTTCTCGTCGAGCTTCACCGACTTGACTAGTTTCTTCCCGATCGATTGGAGAAGAGTTCGGTATGAACCCTAATTCTTCATTTTGTGCACGCCGCCATGAAAACGCTTGGTTTTTCTTCGTCATCGTTGCTGTAGTGAAGGATTTATATGTGTAACAATGAATCTGTTACCTCGCTCTGATACCATGTTAATTTTGCATGTATTTGTGCATGAAAAATATCTGAATATTATTCAAAGTTTGATTATGGAATGTCAATTTAATTCAGATCTGTGTTTTCTATCTATTTATACAAGAAATGAAGAAATGTAATCTATGATAGAGATCCTCGATCCAATTCATTGATGATCGACGGCTACGGACGTGTGTGGTCCTTCATGCAGAGCTGCAGCTTGCTGCCACGTGGATGATGGAGTTGGATCCCATGCATACGCCCTCATGGTAGAATGCATGGGCTGCTGCTTCAGCTACTGTATCATCCTGATCCTTGCCATCAACTCCCGCTGCATGGTTATGATCTTTACAGTTGTAACAATAATTCCTATATATGTATGCGTGTCTGGAAATTTCCATGTTACTAACTAAATTTAACTTGAAAAATATTGTACAGGTTCCACACAGGTAATACTCAGAAATTACTTGAAGAAATGTCAAAAGAGGAGCAACTTAACTTTGAAATTAATGCCAGAAATATTAATTGGAAAACATATATTCGGGATATTCATGTTCCAGGGTTCAGAAAGTATGTAATTAATACCGCGAGAGCAACATAGTATGGCACCTATATGATGTACAAGATATATTTTATATTTAATAATATATATATATATTTAAAATCTATATAGATTTGCGAATGCATGCATTTGTTTATGACACATCATATTATATATTATAAATATATATTGTCATGTCTATTACGAATAATTGTTGGGAGATAATAATATTTGAAAAGTAATTATTATCTTTGATTTTATTTCACATTAAATATCTAAATGATTAATTATATTCCCATAAAAATGATGGGTATATTTATCCCATAAAATTAAACGGCTTTTGTCGACTTAATTGGTTCAGAAAACGATAGGGGGATCATGCTCCCTAACTTAATTGTTGGAGGGTATTTGCCCCATAGAACTATTTTTCTAGGCATAATTGGTCAAAAGAATTTTGAGGGGGAAATATGCTCTTCAAGTTAAAAGATGGAGGTGATTTGTATCTTTTCCCATAAATAAATCAGTCAAGATCTCTTCTATCATTCAGATCGGACACAATATTGCTTATGCTATATTTTATTGTTTTCCCAAATTTAAAATGAAATAAATCGATCCTGAGTTAACGAAAACTATAGTTCAATTTTTTCCTATTCAATTTTAATTTGCTATATATTAAAGGGAAAATGTGCATGCATTTAGCCCTCTCAACTATTTCATGGGGAGCTTATTGTCCTCTATGTGACTATTTGATTTTCAAATAAACCTTTCTAAGTTAAAAATTGGAGCGTTTGGTCTCAAAATTGGAATGGATTTGGTTGACCCATGAAATTGATCAAATTTTACCATGTTGTGCTCAGTAACTCAGTACATTGAGTGTACTGAATACTTCCCCCTCGCACACATATTTGTTGATCATATATACAATAAAGATATACCCACATTATTTCATGCACATATCAAAATTGTTTCATACTTTAAATTAAATAAGTGATGTGTGTGGTATATAGAAATAAGGCAAGACTCGAAGAAGGAAGATGGTTCTAGTTCCTGTATGAAGACCATTTGATCTAAATTGAATGGTGAACGTGCTAAATATTATTTTATCAACTCTACGTATTTTGAGTTGAATTTTTGATAGGATCTATTGTGTCTACTAGTGTTGTTCCTCATAATGCTTAACGTGATGTTCTAGTAGTTTAGTTTGTCTAGTACAAACAACTTTGGGTACAAAGTTGCTTTTGAATATCGTAACCTCACAAAGGTTGTAAAGAGACCAAGTGTGGGCACTTGGGATGTAGGTGAGTCTTATGTTTTCAATTCATTGAAGAAAAAGTAGTGTTCAAAAAGGAGATCAAGTAGGTTAAGTAGACGGTCATATTGTGTGAGTTCTTTGTCGAAACTAACTTTGAATAAGTGGATTGGCTCTCTATTGGGTGTGGGCCCCAGAGTAGGTGAGTTCACCGAACTAGGTTAACATATCGTGTGTCATTTATGTTTTCTTTATTTATGATTCACATTATCATTGGTCGTAGTTGACATCTGAGCTGTCAACTCCTTTAGATCACTAGGAGATGAGATCTCGGCCACCCTCATAACTGAGTTCCTCTGAGATGGCCACTGAGCACTGTTTATAGCCATTCTCTCCAACAAATCCATGGCCTCTTCCCCAGACAACTCCAACAGAGCTTCTCCAGCAGCAGTGTCTATCCGGTCTCTGGCGTGCTCCATCAAACCATTATAAAAATAACTAACCTGTTGGTCTTGCTTAGTATTCAGAGTGCACAAGTAGAAAAATGATTGATCCTTTAAGCATTCAAGTATTCAGAGTATTCTAGATTTCTTATCTTAGAAGTCTTGCTTTTTTTGCAGTGAATTTTAGTTAACATCATTGTATAATCTCAGGAGATTTACAACTCTACCCTAGTTGCAATAACACCTTATCCTATTAGAGAGAAATTATGAGTTGAGGTTGTTTAAGCTTGAATTAAAATAGAAGATATCCAATGACAACAGTCAAATCTGATAGTCACACTAGTGAGTAATCGACAACTGATTTGTAATGTGATCCGAGTTGTAAGTTATAGAACCCTGAAACCATATGTGGACAACTGATTGGATTTGTTATATGATCCAAGTTGTAAATCGTAGAATTTCGAAAGCATAATGAATTCTTTTCCATTCTTGGAAGAAGAGATGATATATGATCTTTTTATTCGAACCTCTATAATTCAGTGCATTTACTGCTTTAGTATTTTGTCTGTGTTCGGTATTTTATTTAACCTAAAATACTACTCGCAAGAGAACGAGGTAAATTATAGTAAAATAACGGTGAGCAAGATCGTATCCACAGAGACTGGCTATGTAAGTCAACTAAGTACCCACTTATATTGTCCTACTTTATCTAGAGAATCGAATTAAAGAACTATTTTTAATAAACTAAACACTGCAAAAATAAATAAACAAGTCAAGCACAAGAAAACTGGATAAACAGATAAAAAGACGGATCCTAGGGTATTGCTGTTAAATGGATTTCCCGATTTTCAGATAATTTATTAAACTAATTTAATTATAAATCTTGTAGGAGAATCACTAGTGTAATTACAACGCCTCTCTCTCGAGTAAGCTATAACAGTAGATTAGATTCTAATTCTAATCTCTCGATCTTGAATTATTATCTAACTCCAATTAGCACCTTAGATTTATTCTCCCCACGACACCTACCAATCTCTCAGTCTAGTATACTCGTGTTGTGCAATCCTAATCCGTTAATCTACTAAACCTCTCTCGAGTGAATAATAAATTAACTACACAAGTGCAAAAGCTTATCAATTCAATCACACAAGACAACAGAAATCAAGAATGCATAAATAAGAAATAGAAAAAAACAATGAATTACTTCAAATCATAAATTCATAAACATCTAACAACCCTAGGATCTCTAAGAAATTATCTACTCATGTCTTATTCAAAATCCAAAGAAATTAAATACACAAAAGTAATCAACATGACAATCTCAATCGAAATATACATAAAATAAATTTAGGCTTAGATGATATTTTTTCGATCTCCATGGCCTCTCCTCTGTCTTCTGTTGGGAATTTTTTGAATTATGCACCACATGATCTAATCGAATATTCATTAATTCCATTAACATGTAAAACATATTTTATGTGTGAGTTTATTGAATATGATCATGCAAGAACATCAAAACTATCATAGCAGAAATATAGAATTTGATTAACCGACTTACATGACATTATAGGGTTGCACACGAGATTACAGGTCTAATCTCGTTGTTGTAGGAAAACCGATCGAACTTGGCCTTTTTCCCACAATGTTCGAACCTCCTTCAGACAGCAATAACACTCCTTGATCTTCTACTGTATTCCCGTACCTCGTTTAGATGCAGAGTGGGCTACAAGCTACTAAACTGTGTGGATAACCTAGGGAATCAAGTGAGCAAGAGAGGGGCTGATTTCTAATACCTAATTTTCGTCCCCCTTCCCTTATTAATAAGGAGATGGACGGAAATTAACACTCCCAACCCTAATGGGTTTGGGCCTCTCCACTTGTTCCATTTCTTCAGTCCACTTAGGTGTTAATTGGGCTACAGTAGGGATCTAGAAGAATATTAAATTAGCCTACTAATTTATTTAATTTCTAATATCCAATACTTGGATATAATTAAATAAATTAAGTGTTATTTTTATTCCACTAAAGAAACAACACTGACCTACCAATTTAATACATATTTGCTTATATGCTTTCTCCTTTAGTTCAGCCATTCCCCATGTTTAAGATATAATATCTATTAATTAATTATGTAAGCTCTGACAACTATTATTAATTAATATTTCCATTCCTAGAGCAGTACCACACAAGCTTTATCATGTACGAAATAAATTCCACCCGTAGAGTTTCACATTCACTTGTGTTACTCAAGGGGACATCATCAACCTGACTCACCAGGACATGGTGACCATATATAATGGACGACCAATCATATATGTAATGTTACTGCCAAAAATATCAAGGTTATTGATCTTATCAAGAATCTCACTCATTGATAAATCAAAGCAATAGACACAATATATATATATATATATATGTCCGCCACTATATATGGGTTAAGAATCCGAACTCTATGGATCTTTATTCTCTCCCTTTAGGGTCAAAACAGAGAATAATATCCAATTGCGATCCTCCTAAATACATATGCCAGTGTATTAGAATAATCAGTTAGTCAAGATAAACTAACTATCAGATTATTCTATGGTGTCCAATGGTTGGTTCAGGACCATCTAAAATGTGAGCCTTTTAATACTTTACAAGAAATCCGATGATATGATCTTTACTGTGTGTTTACCCACACCATATCATCTACAATGCAAGTATATGGAAACATGCATATCACCGTTTTGCTTCGTTCTTACTCATTTCTCATCCGATTGACTTGATTCTTTTTTAAACGCGATCCTAACTTGATTATCTATCTTCCTAGGCACTTTTCAAGCTCAATTTCATCTCTTAAAATATTTAGCAATAAATCCCTTCAAAATGATAAAAAATGTGACACTACACAAAATATGAAAAATTATGTGCAACTTCTCAATATATGGATGCAATGTACAAGAACTCCCATCCAACTAGACCTCAAAAATGCATAAAAGCCTTGAAAATCAAGGGCTCATCAATCTGTTTGTCTATGTGCTTGTTAGTTTCCTATCATTATCAGCTTCTTTGGTGCTTGCTTATCTGCTATGATATTTCCAATTGTGTCTCCCGACCAGTTGAGCCTGTTTATTTCGCTCGCGTTGATATCGGTTCATCTGATAATTCCAGCTAACCTAGTCATGTTAATTCCGACCTTTGGGCCCCTTATTCCGCAAAAGTTTGTAAAGTGTTTTTTGGGTGCGCATTTTATTCACCCACTCTCTAAACATTTGTTAATTATCTGGGACCATCAAGATTGCATTATTAATTAATAATTTTATTATAATTAGCATTTATGTTTCTTCTTTTCCAAGATTTATTATATTATAAATAGTTAAGTGTAGATTGTTATTAGGAGAGTTGAATTTAATATAACTTGTGATATTTATGTACAATTCAACATATCTTGCGAGAATCAACATATTATTTTTGTGTTCTTTTGGATATCATCAGAATTAACGGATTATACTAGCTTCTATCTATATTAGTTGGTATATAGAATCAATCGATGCCCCGTTCATTGATTTTGACATGTTGATTCATGTAGTTGAAGGTTCCATGGAAACTAGTGTTTACCATGGTGTTTCTTGGACAATTTTTTGTTTCCCGACTAGGTTTTTTGATTTTGGTTATGATAGTCCACCAATTTTTGATGAATAGATGTATATTTTTTCCGGTGAAACTCATCTCTTGATGATTTGAGGTCTATTGGAGTGGTGACTATGATGATCCTCTGATTTTTAATGATGAGATTTTTTTCGTCCCCTGTGACGATGCTGCGTTGATATGCTATGACTTTTAAATAAGAGTCCTCTATCGTGATTGCCATAAGAGTTAATGTGCCACCATTAACACAATTTTCTTTGGTGCATGCTGATCTTTCGCAGTTGTTCGTGAATAACAATATTTCTACAAGTTTCTTTTTTGTGTTCTAATGGAAAATATGTTGATTATTTGAGGATGGATACATCAATATACCAACTCAATTATGTATGTTAGGAGGATGTTGTTGCAGTTCAGTTTTGACAGACTCTTCTAACTTTTGATTCTAGGACGAATCGTGTCAATCTTGATATCATATTTATAGTATATTTTAAGTTTAATTAAATTTTATTATATATATTGCATTATTAATTAGAAATTTTATTATAATCATGATTTATGTTGTTCTTTTCCAAATTTTATTATATTATAAAAAAATGAACAAATTATACACACTTCAATTTGCATCTAGGAGTGTCAAGGTACGATATATCTTATTTTTTTCGTCATACCTTATACCTTATCTTAATTTACGGTATGAAAAAAATCATACCGTTGTCGTACTTTACATTCCGGTATATCTTAGTTCGGTAGACCTTGAATTCGATATGATACAAAATGCATACCTTTACCGTACCTTCTTACAGTATACCTTATCATACTGAAATTCCGAAATTTTTGGTATATTAAAAATTATTTAGTAAAAAATCTCATGCATAACTAATGATAGTAACGACATTAAATATCACTAATAACAGTCAAGTACCAATATAACAAATCAACAATGAAACTTAAACGCAATGAAAAAAATTAACAATGCAATTATGTTATAATCCTGACAAATAATAAATACACAATTATTAGAAACACAATCTCAAGTTTCAACAAATATTAAAAATATAAACATATAATTTCAACATTTTAAAATCCAATACAATTCTTGAAACTCCAATATCTCAACAAACGTGTTGGTCCCGGTGCGAGTTTATGTCAGTTTAGGGGGGTAAATAAACTGACTCAAAAACTTGACTTTTTGTGTGGAATATATGAGGCCCTTGAGTCGCGTAGAAAGCTTATCTGTGCACTTAATCAGTTGAGACTGAAAGCTTCGGTTGTCAGTACAGGTCGTGTGCTAAGGTGTGCAGTTAAGAATATGCAGAAGGTTAAGCAGAAAGAACATCACACACACAACTTATAGAGGTTCGAAGCTTCTTGCTTCTACGTCCTCTCTTCCTTCCGCAGAAGGACAATCCACTATGCAATTGTAAAGTTTCTTTATTACAGCTACACAGTGAAGAAATCTATTGAACCTGAAAATGGCACCCTTCAAACCGAGCGTGGCTCCCTTTTCAACTATTGCTATCCCGGAAGAACGGACTTGTCAGTACGCCCTTCCTCAGCCGGTTCTGGTCGATAGCTCACACTTATCGGTCCCAACTACTCGCTGAGACTTTAGGTGCTATTGCCCGTCTTTACAAGATTTTAGATCTCTCTCGATCTTCAAGAAAAACAATCTTGAATCTGTTAACAACTTGAATGCTCCTTGAACTGAGCTGAGTAGTTGATCGTTGAGTAGCTTGAGCTGAGAAGCTTTGCTCTGGCTGGATTTCTTCGAAAGCTAGCGGCTTGCTTTGGAACTTGAAGCACGTCTTCTCAGCTGGAACTTATCGCACTTGTGATGATTAAACTTTGAGCTGTGGGGAGGGAGAAAGAAAGCTCAATCTGCAAAATAGCAAGAGTTAGTTTTTGGGGGAAAAGTCTTGATCAAAATGAGATTCACTCTCCTTATATAGGTGAGTGATCTCTGTGACCATTAGTTTCTACCAATCCTTGGTTCAGTTGATCTATCAATGGTATTTTAATGCTTGTAGCTATTGAAGCTTTGAATGAACTGGCCGTTTGAATTTAATGACTTCTGCTCCAAGATCGTCAGGATCTCTCAAAGATCTTGTGTCAGGATCTTCAATAACTGCTTGTCAGGTAGCAGGTACTTCGGCTATCAGTTTTGGACTTCAACTGATGGATTCTCAGCTGTCTCGGCTTTTAGCTCTGAGATCATCCAGTCGGCAGTTCCTCAGCTGCCTCAAACTTCAGTCCTGGAATGGTCCAGTTCAGCTGCCTTGGTCTTCAACTCTGGGTCTTGGCAGCTTAGGTTCAAAGCTTTCAGCTTCTGGATTCCAGTCGGCTTTTTATCTAAGCTTTTCTCCCAGCCTAACTGATCATAGTTGTAATTTGATCAGTTCAGTTAGACTTCTTGCAAGCTTGATCTTTCAAGCTGACTCTTGTCTCATCAATTTTTTTCTTAGCTTCCAGCTAAACTAATGGTTACTCATCTGGTGGATGTTTTCCAGTTTTCAGCTTTAACTGATTTTCTTGAAGCATCCTCTTCAGCTGGTTGACCATTTTCCAAGGTGTTTGACTTTCGCTTCAGCGGAGCTGAATCTTGGAATTTTACTTGATCATTAAAATTAGTTTCCAGCCTGAACAACCTGCAGTTTTTCATAGAATTTTTCCATATGTTTTGACATCTCATCAAAACCATCAGTTGGGCTACCTTGATAGTTTTTCCCAACAAAACGTTTATGATGAACATACTAAATATTATAGTATTGTATGAAATATAATTTTTTTCTAAATATTTATGATAAACATATTAAGTATTATAGTATTGTACAATATATCTCATTTTATTTTTAATTTTCTTGATAATTTATCATAACTTTTAGTCTAAAGAGTAAAGAAGAATATATGATTATTATTTATTATATTAGATTTTAAAATGTTCAATTTTTAGTTATGAATTTTATATTAAATTATATGAAATATAATATTTTCTTAAACTTTTAAGATAAAACATACTAAGGTCTAAACATTATATTATTGTATAGTATATCTCATTCTTTTCTTTTTTTTTTCTTTTTTAAATTTTCTAGATCATTCATCATAACTTTTAATTTAAAAATTGGAGAAAAATATTTTTATTATTATTTACTACATTTGATTCCTAATTTTTTTATTTATAGTTATAATTTAATTATTATATTATATTAAATAATATATTTTTTAAAACTTTTACGAGAAACAAATTAAGTATTATATTATTATTGTATAATATATCTAGTTTTCTTTTAATCATTTTTATTATTCTTGTTAACTTTTAGTTTTTAAAATTGAAGAAGAACACAAGAGTACTATGTATTATATAATTTAATTTATATTTTATTTCATTGAAATAATTTAATATCTTATAATCTACGTATATATGATTTTATTTCAATTTTTATTGATCATTCATTTTAACTTTTAATTTTATTGATTAAAAATAAAAATAAAAGATTATTATTTATTATATTTAATTTAAAATTATTCATTTTTAGTTATAATTTAGGTATTGACTTAAATATCCAATTATTGCTAAAGCTTTATATATGATAAACTTACTAAACATTATATTATTGCATTGTATTATGAATGTGAATTTTTTTTTAATAAAATACATATATTAAAATTCGGTACATATCGAAGTACGGTATGTATTGGTATAATGGTATATATATCGGCATGGCGGTATATACCGGTATGATCGTATATATCTCTACTTCGGTATATATCGTGGTACAATATTTACTGATATATTAAGATATATCAAACTTTCGGGATACGCTGACCTTAATTTTTGAAAATGCATACAGTTATCTTACTGTAAAATTTCGGTACAATATCATACCTTACCGAAAATCGATATAGAATAAATTTTGATATTTTTCCGGTACAGTATGAACGATATATATTCTGATGTGACGGTATTTTAGGCCAGTCTATTTGCATCACCTAGTCGAAGACTTTGATCGCCACCCCTCTCCGACCAATATCTCTCACCTGCACGCTAAAACCCCACCTCAAAATCTGATCCGCTCATTCTCACTCTCCCTTGCCTTTCCACCCAATTCAGTTTCTGTCATTTACTTCTTTGGATTGGATGTACTTCAATTCTTGTTTAGAATTCTCAAAAGATGCAACTAATTTGATATACTTCTTTTCCCTGAAATTTTTAGTTCCTCACAAAAGTTTGATTCTTTTCACATCTGTTCATCCATTTTTCATTTTTTCTTAGTAGCAATTATACTTTGCTTATTGTCAGATTTATATTGTTTTTGTTGATGATTTAAGGTTTTTGATTGAGGTTAGGTTGTTGAGGGGAAAATCTATGCTACCCTTGGGGTATTGCTACAGGTGGCACAATAGATCTGTTGGGACACTTCTATGTGTCTTAATAGATCTATTAGGACACTTAGAAGTGTCCCAATAGATCTATTGTGACACTTAAAATGGTGCCCTAGGGGTAGCATAGAATTAGCCTTGAGGATGAGTAAGTTTTGCATATTTTGCATATGTACTATTTGAATTGTTTAATGATAAGACGGTCATGAAAAGGCGTGAGGAAGTCAGGAAACTATTTTTGTTTTTTTTTTGGAGTCAAGTGAGGAAGCCATTGTTGATGTGTGGAAAGCTTTGGGAATTAAAAAAAAAAAAAAAAGGAGATAACTTATAAACTAATGACAAACCCATGGCTCTAACGGCGTCAACCACGTCGTCCAATTTTGGGGCATTATGGTCCAATTTTTAAAATTGGTGTTTTTTAATCTTATTATGAACTTTAATAATTCCCTGTCATCAGATCCAAGATAAGCTGAAACACTGGGACTCTACATGCATACATATGTTTATTAAACATAAAAAGACATACAGATTTTTATGCTACGTACATAAATAATATTCTGGCAATAGACCACAATAATTCCAAATTCTCCAGGCTGTTTTATTTTTTTATTCAGAATAAAAATTTCATATATGATTTTTATTCTGACAAGATGATCATGTATAGCATCGAGATTGAGGTACCGGATTATTGTATATTTTGAAATACATCAATCTATTTAGGTAACAATCGATGTTCGGGAATAAAGCTGCTGATGTTTAATTTGGCTAACTTAATTAACGAGGTTGATTTTGGAATTATACACCTAGCACATCTAGAATTTTTGTTAGTGATTATACTAGCTATCTAATCTATGAGAAGCACTTGTGTGAACTAGGTGCAGCATCAGTTGCGCTGATCGGGTCAACGTTGGAAAACGCGCGTTGACCCCGTCAACTCCAAAAAAAAAAAAAAAAAATCAAAATCAGTATCAACCGTAATACTAAAAAGTATCACTTAAAAGTCCAAAAGTATCACCTGTATCCTTAAAAAGTATCGGCCAAATAAATAAATAAATAAATAATCGTCAAAATTAGTATCAACCCTGACACTAAAAAGTATCACTCAAAAGCCCAAAAGTATCACTTATATCCTTAAAAAGTATCGGTCAAAGTAAATAAATAAATAAACTAGTAGAATCAGTATCAACCGTAACACTAAAAGTATCATTTCAAATTCAAAAAGTATCATTTGTATCATTAAAAAGTATCACGTATTTTACCATTTTTCTTTTTTTGCGGGTTGACCCGCGTTTGACCTGATCAAAAAATTAACCGTCTGAGATAAGTTTATATACATCTAGTGCATGTAAGTTTTTGTCCTGATCTATTTGTTTTGGGAGACTCAAATGATGAACATATTATGTATAAAGAACGAGTTATGAGTTATGATTCACAATTTTCATATATACGAAAACAATCACTCATGTGTAAATTAGGAAATAATCACAATTATCCAATAGTGTGTGTATATATGTATATAGGAGAGTTAATCAGTATGAAAACTATTCTCAATGTGTAAATTAGTAGCTAATATTTATAATCTCAACTATCCAAATTATTTTAGTAGCTAATATAAATTATTTTAGAAAACATAACGTTAAAATACAACATATATAATGCTAGCATACCACATTTATAATGCTAATTAAAAAAACAATATACATGATGCTATTTAATATCTAAAAAAAAAAAATGGTCACATACTGACATTATTGTATTTTATTCCTCCTCCAGTTTTGTAATAATTAACGTTTTAGATTTTACAATAAAAATTAAGAAGTTAAAAAAAGAGACAAATATTATACAATCTTCTTTCTCCACCTTTAACAAATTTTATGGAATAAATTTCATCCATCATAGGTAAGTTAATATGAAAAAGATTTTATAGTGTTTTGATAGGGGTAAAATTGGGAGAAAAAGTGTGAAGATGTTTCATACATCAAATAATTTAAAAAAAAAATTGAAAGATTTTTATTTATTGTGAAACTGAAAGAGTATCATTTCAGAAAATACAATTTTAAAAGTGTAAATGAATAAAAAGAGGCAAAACAAAATAGTAATTGGGAAAAAAAAACAAGATATAAGGCTATAGGAGTTATTTGGGCAATTTGGAGTGTAAATGTCTACAATACCCCTATGACACATATGTCCCCACATTCCAATCATTGTGTGTAAGTGTACTATTTACACTTTTAATAACTACCCAATAAATGCACACACCTAACATATAAAAATCCAATTTCATGAATTTTAGGGTTAGGGTTAGAAAGTGCCACACTCTAAAACAATGAAATTTTTATGAAAATTTTTTGAAAAAATAACAATAATGCACGTATCGAAAATATTTCGTAAAAGAATCATAACGATAAAATAAAATGTTCAAAAATATGTAAACGAAAATAAGCATAACGATTTTTCGTTAATGCACGTATCCAAAAAATTTCGTAAAAGAATCCTAACGTTATGAAAATGAAAATAAGCATAACGATTTTTTTTTAAAAAAAATAACGTTAATGCACGTAACATTAAATGAACATCAATCAATTATTCTCTCTTTCTTTTTCGACCAAAATGAGGTAGATAGAATGAATAAATATGTATTTGCATAGGTAGGTATTAGTTGACCCAAATTAAATTAAATTTAATGCATTTAATTTTGTGTAAGAGAGGTTGGTAGCGTAATATGCATATATTGAAGGCAGGGCGGAACATCCAAAACAATAAAACACAAAAAATATCGATTCCCCTCAAATAAAAGAGAAGAAATATATTGAGAGGTTGATCCAGAAGATTTATGAACGAAGCAACGTCGTCTTCATCAACGAACGGGCCGAGTAGAAGTTCCTAAATTTTGAAAGGTATGTTTCGAGTTTATTTCTTTAAGAAATGTAGAATTTGTTTTAAGTTTAGGCTATCTGGTTTTATGTTTCTACGTTTCTACGTTGATTTTAAGTTTAAAAGCCATAATAATGATACTATTATCATTTACAAAAGCCATGATAACGATTATTGAAAAGCCATAATAACGAAAGTTTAAAAAATCCATAACTAAAATTAAAAGCCATAATAACGATATTATTATCATTTACAAAAGCCATGATAACGATTATGTAAAATCCATAATAACGAAAGTGTAAAAAAGACATACAGAAAATTAAGAGCCATAATATATGTCGTTATTTTTTTAACAATCGTTATTGTCATTTATATATAATAACGATTATTTAAAAAAAAAGCCATAACTAAAATTAAAAATAACGTTTGATTAAAAATAACGATTTATTAAAAGTAATAATAATGTATTATTTAAAATAATAATAACGATTGTTTAAAATTTATAATAATGATACTTGAAATATGAATAACGAAAGTTTAAAAAAGCCATAATTAAAATTATAAGCCATAATAACGATATTATTATCATTTACAAAAGCCATGATAACGATTATTTAAAAGCCGTAATAACGAAAGTTTATTATGAAAAACATATCGAAAATTAAAAGCCATAATATCTATCGTTATTCTTTTAACAATCGTTATTATCGTTTATATATAATAACGATTATTTAAAAAAAAAGTCATAACTAAAAATAAAAATAACGATTGATTAAAAGTAATAATAAAGTATAATTAAAAATAATAATAATAATTGTTTAAAAGTTATAATAACGATAATTGAAAGTTATTAATAACGATTGTTTTATAATAATAACGATTGTTTAAAAGTTATTAATAACGATTGTTTTATAATTAAATTTTCGTTATGTTTAAATTTATTTTTCGTTATGTATAAATTTAATTTTCTGTTATGTATAAATTTAATTATCGTTATTCTTTTAACAATCGTTATTATCATTTATATATAATAACGATTATTTAAAAAAAAGCCATAACTAAAAATAAAAATAACGATTGATTAAAAGTAATAATAAAGTATAATTAAAAATAATAATAACGATTGTTTAAAAGTTACAATAACGATAATTGAAAGTTATTAATAACGATTGTTTTATAATAATAACGATTGTTATTCATAACGATTGTTTTATAATTAAATTTTCGTTATGTTTAAATTTATTTTTCGTTATGTATAAATTTAATTTTCTGTTATGTATAAATTTAATTATCGTTATTCTTTTAACAATCGTTATTATCATTTATATATAATAACGATTATTTAAAAAAAAGCCATAACTAAAAATAAAAATAACGATTGATTAAAAGTAATAATAAAGTATAATTAAAAATAATAATAACGATTGTTTAAAAGTTATAATAACGATAATTGAAAGTTATTAATAACGATTGTTTTATAATAATAACGATTGTTATTCATAACGATTGTTTTATAATTAAATTTTCGTTATGTTTAAATTTATTTTTCGTTATGTATAAATTTAATTTTCTGTTATGTATAAATTTAATTATTGTTATGTATATATTGAATTTTCGTGAGGGCTTATTTTTGCATATCGTTATGGTTCGTTATGCTTATTTTTGAATATTTTCGTTATGACAGATGGTTAGACATCGTATTATTGTACGACATAGTGGTCGATGGGAGAGAGCTCAATACGTAGATGGTGTAGAGGAGCAGATCATCATGTCATCGGATGGTTTCTGTTTTAGGTCACTAATTAGAGAGATTCATGAGTTACTGGAGACCAGTCCCATATCTGTCGAGTATCAGTTATCGTGGATGTCGAGCACCAATAGTGGCAGACAGATCAAGACAAGACTGAAAGATGATGCAGATTTGCTTGACTTGCTCCACGAACATAGCTCAGAGATGGTTGTGTATGTTGTTCAAAGAGGCTGCAACAGCTCAAGGGTCATACCTGACACCATGCCAGAAGATAGAGATCCGGTTAGAGATGAGCAGAATGTTGATGACGATGCAGGCCCGTACGAAGGAGAGGAAGAAGAAGAAGTCGACGAAGAAGAAGAGATGCCCTCTACTGATGAAGATGAAGAGGAGAACGACATATCGACCTTGCTTGAATCATTGTATACGGAGTTTTGTGGTTGGATTCGTTCGACAGGGGGTAGGGGGCGATTGATGGGTATGATGGGAGGAGCAGCCTCATCGAATACTATGTCTGAGGATGTTCCTGAGAGGGCCTTGAGCAATTGGGTTGTTCCGCTTGCCAATCTGGACATTGCTGGCCCACTGGATTGGGGTGAGCCTTCAGCAGCACATACGGACACACTTTACAAGGGTGCTATTTTTCGTACGAAGGATGATTTGGCCCTAGCTGTAGGACTCTATCACATGCAGAATCGAGTGGAGTATGTCGTGTATCGATCGAACAAGACACGACTAGTCTACATGTGCAAGCATGGCAGGGAGTGCCCGTTCAGGCTGTGTGCTGTTGTGGATGGAGTTGTTTGGAGAATCTACAAGTTCAACTCCACTCACACTTGCCACATGGATATGAGTCGCATTGCTCCACGCCAGGTGCCTGCCCGGGTCATTGCAAAACATTTTGCTCGCAAACTGGTGGATGAGGGGGTTGTTCTGAAGCCTAAAGAGATGATGTCTGAGCTTTTACGCGAGTACGGAATTCAAATCGATTACAGTTTCGCTTTGCGCTCGAGGAACATTGCTATAGAGATGATTTATGGAGACTATGATAAGTCATATGCGCAATTACCTGCGTTTCTGCACACGGTGCAGCTGCAGAACCCCGGGACATTGTATGAATTTTTGACGACCCCTGAAAATCAGTTCCAATATATGTTTTTGGCACTCGGACCGTGCATCAGAGCTTTTCAGGAGGGTTCACGACCAGTGGTCGTGATTGATGGGACACACTTGAAGGGGAGGAACAAGGGAATTCTGTTTGCTGCTGTGACGAAGGACGGGAATGAACAAATATTACCTATTGCAATCGGTCTCGGTCCGATCGAGAATGATGATTCTTGGAGGTGGTTCCTGAGTCGGTTGGATATCACTCTGGGGGAGATTGAAGATCTCCTCATTGTGTCAGATCAGCACCAGAGCATTAAGAATGCTGTCGCATCCGTTTTTCCAAGAGCGGCACACGGTTTGTGCTATTATCATTTACAGAACAAGATGGCGAAGCGCGGTGCCCATGTGATTGCCATGTTTAAGGAGGCTGCTTATGCCTATCGTACAGACGTATTCCAGAGGCATATGTCAGCATTGGAATTGGTGAGCAACCCGGCATACCAGAAGCTTTGTAGAATTGGTCCAGAGCATTGGTCCCGATCGCAGTGTCCCGCACGGCGTTTTAGCTTCATGACATCTAATGCGGCTGAGTCACTCAATGCTCGTCTACTGTGGGCAAGAAGATTGCCTATTTGCTCAATGCTTGAGGTGTTTAGGCGTATTGTCGAAGAATGGTTTGTTGAGCGAAGGGCTACAGCACAAAGTTGGGATCACGTGTTGACTCCCGAAGCTGTGAACAAGTTATCGAAGAAATGTAGTGTTTGTGGTGAGACGACGCATACCCGTCCCAGGTGTCCAACTAGGCAGACTACCGACCTAGATTGATCAAGTCTATATTATTGTGTTGTATCCTGACTTTGATTGTTGATTCGACCCCACTTTGTTTGTATTAGTTTAAAATCATGTGTCAACAAATGTATTTCAATATAACAAATGAGAAATGTCAAATACAATACATATATAGAAACCAGTGTCAATAACGAACTGACGGTCGGCGTGAATAACTAAGTGAATAGATCCTCCGAGCTACATTCTGACGGTATATCTGAATATCATTTTGACTGATGTCAAGACTAGGGGATCCAAACAACAAACGATCCACATACATCATAGCATAAACACCACAACTAGTACTGTCGAACTGCAGAAACTGCTCTTGGATAGACTTGTCCAGCGTCATGGCATAGCAAGCTATAGCTGGCCTACTCCGACCAACCCAAAAACCAGATACCGACATAAGGCGTGGTAGTAGACGAAGGAGTGGTATCAACTGTCGATCACGCTTCAATGACAACTCCTTGTTCTCCGGATCGTCCATCTGGAACAATAATGAGTCATACAACTCAACCTTCCAAGTCTCGAAGCAGATACGGACAGTGACCCAGTGGGAACCTCCAACATTGCATATCATGATCGCCTACATATACAATAATACTTAACGGATAGGTCAAAACATATCATTATAAATAATATGATAAGTGTAATTGAAAGATCACTTACATATTGAGCTCTCGCCCACGGAATCTCATAGATACCACCTTGACCTTTGACTACATCCCGTAAGGCTTCAAGAGGCTCCCACTCCAAATATCTGTCAGGTCCATACTCATCTCGACACTCAGGATCTTTAGGATGAAGCCCTCTCCATGCTGCTTGCAGGGCAAGCTGAAAAAACATATAAACAAATTAGTTAAACTGACAGATAAGATAATTGAATATAAAAATCTGAATTTGGAACTTACAAATAAATATGGAGAACAAATAACAACGTCACTCCTGTGCGCTCTGTGTAGTCGTCGCTTCACCTCAAGCAAGAAGTGATCAACAATCTCTGCGTCAATAAGCTCTGTACAGTCCTCCACCCGCTCAAAAAATGCCTGGGGGAGTACTGAGTGGTTGGCCAGAATCTGGACACTAGCACCATAGCCCTGCCGTCTGAAATCCGAGTATCCAGCCTCTACCAGACGCCGATCCTGTGCCTCCAGTAGGTCAATGATAGCTGCTCGACCAGCCGACGATGGACCAGCAGACGACATCCCTGCAGATGACGGATCAGCGGACGACCGACCAGCGGACGACCGACCAGCAGACGACCGACCAGCAGACGATCTACCTCTAGCTCTACCTCCTCTCGTACGAGGGGTCGTGGCCTGTCTGGGAAGTGTGGGCTCTCTGGGAGGTGTGGGCTCTCTGGGAGGGGACGGTGTGGGCCCTTTGGGGGGCGTGGTCCCCCTGGGGGGAGGTGTGGGCCCTCTTGGGGGAGGCGTGGGCCCTCTGGGGGGCGTGGTCCCCCTGAGGGGAGGTGTGGGCCCTCTTGGGGGAGGCGTGGGCCCTCTGGGGGTGGGCGATCTACGCAGTCGATCCTGAATGATGTTCTCTATCCGCGTAGAAAATGTATCAAACATCTGTCCCACACGACGTACCACTCGGTCTTCTACAGCTACAGCGACGGCATCAACAAAGCGACTGAACCAGCTATCAGACGACTCCCCCGGACGTTGCCCCGGCATCCTCATCTCGGGCTCTCTACTCCTCTCTTCCTCAGTCCTCCTAGGCCGCTTAGCTCTTGATGCTCGAGGAGGGCTCACTCTATGATCTGACAGACCATCCTCATCCGAGATCCTCTGACCCACCCCTTGCTCTGAGGGTCTAACACCCTCATCCGGCTCATCAATCAATCGATGTTGTTGTGGAGCCTGCTGCTGTGTAGTCCGGGTACTCCTACGAGGCCGTGATGGGCCCACGACGTCAGAGGACCTGGTACATGTCCTCGGGATCACACGGCAAGCAACGTCGGTGAGTAACTTCTTCTTGGAGGGTCCTCGAGGTGCGACATACCTCACACCCAGTACACTATCTCCCTCCGAACTCTGAAAGTATGGTCTCTGAAGCTCATCAGCTGATGGCACCATCAGTTGGATATCCAACTGCATCATAGTATCATCCATGTCAATATTAACACACAAATTTAATATTCTAAATTATTTATATAAAAAAATTACCTGTCCATCAAATAATCTAGAGAAATCAGAGCTCCGGGATGAAAATGACCACTTCAAGCAGCGAGGTGTGGTCAACTGGCCTCCAACGACGCCCAACCGACGTCCAAGCTCGGGGAAAACCTCACAGGCCCATGTCTGTAAAGCAAATTGTCATATCTTCTGATTAAAATATCAAGTTTTTTAAAACGTAAATTTAACTAATTACCTGAACGGTCCAAACAGGTCCATACCAATGATACGCTCCATCCTTCTCTCCGCCCATAGCCCGTCGAACTCTAGGGATGAGACTGATAAAGTGCATCAGCATCTGAAATGTGTAGCCCCCCCATGGAAAAGAATTCCAAGCATCAGCATCTTCCACCAAGGCCCACACCCAGCCATCGATCGCGCGTGAGGGGTCTATGCAAAATAAGATCCGATACACGACCAAGATGTTCGCAATCTTCACGTAGTCTGGAGGGTGATTGGGTAGCCTCTTATCTGTGAACTTATCATACATCTGTGTCACAGTCGTCTTTTTCCCTTCAAATAATCGGTAAAAGATGCCGTTAGGCGGAATGGGATGAGCCGCATTCGGATCGAAGTTCGACGGGCCGAACTGTAAACCTGACACCAGAGCGAACTCTGAGGGCCCAAAGCGAAGTGTGGTTCCATTGACATAGAACCAACACTCTCTACCCTCACGTGCAGGATCCTCGACACGCACCTCGCGACAGATCAAGGCATGCATCGCCTTGCGTGCTATACTACCTCCCCTAAAGTCTAAAAAATGTCCAAAACATCCAGATCTAAACATCTGGATCGTAGCCTGACCACCAAAATGCTCTAAGACCTCCCTAATATTCTCTATTAGCTCCAGCTTCATGTACATCAAAATATTCGGCTTCAGCCTCTGGAGAGGGTGTCTAATCCACTGAATCTAATATTCACAATAGAAAATTAGACTTTTATTAAATTATTAAATTAAATTTGTAGCTATATGTATTAAACAATTATTACTATTATTATTATTATTATTATTAGATTAATTGTTGTTGTTATTATTATTCTTATTAAATAATAATTACTATTTATATTCACAATAGAAAATTAGACTGCTATTAAATTATTAAATTAAATTTGTAGCTACATGTATTATTATTATTAAAAAATAAACCAGCTATTTGTATTAATTGTTTTTATTATATTTTTTTACTAATGGTATTATTTAGACTATTAATAATAATAATAATAATATTATTATTATTATTAAAAAAGTATTATTATTTATATTATATTTTTTTGTTATTTTTATTTCTTACTAATAATATTATTTCGACTACGATTATCGTTAATGATTACTTTTAATTAAATTAAATTAAATGTCAAAGGCCATAACGATTTATTTAAATTTGGTTATCGATTAATTAAAAAAATCTATAACGATTAATTAAGAAAATCCATAACGATTAATTGAAAAAATACATAACGATTAATTAAAAAAAACATAACGATTAATGAAATAAGTCCATAACGATTTCATCAAATAAGCATAACGATTAATAAAAAAATACATAACGATTAATAAAAAATCCATAACGATGTCATGTAATAAGCATAACGATTAGTAAGAAAATGCATAACGATTAATAAAAAATCCATAACGATTAATTGAAAAAAGTCCATAACGATTTCATGTAATAAGCATAACGATTAATAAAAAAAATACATAACGATTAATTAAAAAATACATAACGATTAATTAAGAAAATCCATAACGATTAATTGAAAAAATACATAACGATTAATTAAAAAAACATAACGATTAATGAAATAAGTCCATAACGATTTCATCAAATAAGCATAACGATTAATAAAAAAATACATAACGATTAATAAAAAATCCATAAAGATTTCATGTAATAAGCATAACGATTAGTAAAAAAAATGCATAACGATTAATAAAAAATCCATAACGATTAATTGAAAAAAGTTCATAACGATTTCATGTAATAAGCATAACGATTAATAAAAAAAATACATAACAATTAATTAAAAAATACATAACGATTAATTAAAAAATACATAACCATTAATGAAATAAGTCCATAACGATTTCATCAACTAAGCATAACGATTAAAAAAAAATACATAACGATTACTGAAATGAGTCCATAACGATTTCAGATAAGCATAACGATTTATTAAATTTGGCATAACGATTTATTAAACAACTCGACGAACGCTTAAAAGGATATGAGTCTAACCTCTCCCGACGGTGGGCGTACATCTTCACGTCCTCCCTCTCGTTCTTCCTCCATCCTCTTCAACACGAATCAATCTCTCAGTTTATTATTTTCACAGAACTTGGAGAAAAAAATACACAGTAACGGTGGAGAGGAAGAAGAGAAGAAAAAAATATGTAATTGAGAGAGAGAGAGATAGAGTAAAGAGGGTAGTTACTATATTTAAGGCCATAATAAAGAGGATTTGATTCCACGATTTTATTTTTCAAACTGAACTTGAGTTTGGATAAATTTTCTTCCAAAAGATATATTAAGAACGTAATATCGAGAAAGATCATATTCCAAATAAATATTTTATTCTTTTTCGGAAAAAGTGGGGAATATTCAGCTTTTATGGTCACATGTTTCAATTACAATTTTCGTTATGGTTAGATGAAATTTTCGTTATGTTAGAACTTAAATTTTCGTTATGTTAGAACTTAAATTTTGTCCTTGATAAAATTAAATTTTCGTTATTGGTAAATTTTAAAATTTCGTTATGTAAAAAATAGAATTTTCGTTATAGGTAACTTTAACTTTCGTTATGGTTAAAATTAAATTTTCGTTATTGTTAAATTGCATTTTCGTTGTGTTAAAAATTAAATTTTCGTTCATGTAATATTAAATTTTCGTTACGTTAACCTAATAAAAATTGGTTATTCATAAAATTAAATTTTCGATAGATACATTTAATTCTCGTTATTGATGTAACGGAAGTTGGAGAAGTGAACGAAAATAACGATAGTAAAATAAGGCAGATGATAAGTTCCAAAGATTCAGAATCTTTAATGATTTTAGAGTTGAAAGTACACCTTTTCAGAATTTTTTTTTGAAATTGGAGATTTCTGGGACCCGCTCTAAGTAAAGTGTACATAATATAGTACAGATTGCCCATATAACTCCTACACCCTTAAAACTTGTCCAACTACCCTAATTTTAGAATTAAATTGTCTAGATAAACTTTTCTCCCATTTTAAAATTACAACATTTACAATTTTAATATGCAACCTATACGGTGCACCTATCATATATATAAAAAAGATCTTATCCGTCCATCTAATTAATTTAAACCATCCACATGCATACCAATCCTACCCACACGTGTTTTTTTACTAAATTAGTTATTACTATATTTAATTATATTCCTTTACTAGATTTAAGGGCAATCATGTAATTATTATAAAGGCAATTAATGATTTAATTATATTAATTACATTTAAATAGTTTTGTTAGCTACTAGTATCTTGATCACCACACATAATTTAACCTTTTTTTTATGGTCATTGAATTTATAAAAGAAAATACTGATTGGTCTCATTGCAGTTCGATTTTCCAGACAACAATCACAAAACAGACAGTAAATTACAAAAAACATATACCCCATCCGTTTCCAATATAATTAAGTGTTATTTTGAATGAATGCACACAAATTAATAAATTCATTGAGTTACCTAATACACCCTTATGTGAATACATTAAAAGAGTTAAATATAACTCTCTTTACCGCCTCTGGACTCCAGAACAAATTCTTCCAACTCCATTCATCATCACAAACCACTCGATTTCAATGTATTTTTCTGCCAAAACTCAACAAACCCGTGACGTTCCAAGAAATATCGAATTTGAGTATAAAAAGTCGCAAAAGGGCCCACAATCGCATCAAATAACAATCAAAACAACTCCGAATTATATATAAACTCCAGGTTTATTGGGGTTATTATCCACGTGGACACAAATTATGACAGGACATATATACGTATGTACAAATAATAAAAATATTTAGCATGTCAAAATTCGAGATCAGTACTAGATATATTGGGCATATTTATTTTGTATCAAATGAAGAAAAAAATAATAATAATAAATTTGCTTAGGTTTAAAAATTATGTCAAATTTACAATTCAGTACAGAGGTAGTGATTTTTTAAGCCATTAACCAAAAAATAAAAATAAAAAGACAGTATAGTTTGAACAATTTGGTTGAGTAAAGAGAAAAAAAAAGAACCACTGGAAATTGTAATGTTGTTAGTTAATTAAGTATGGTCTTGTGTAATGTTTGGTGCACTAAATGCATGTGTAAGATATCAATGTAGTTATATTTTTTTCATTTTCTTTGGCACATCTCGTTAGATTTGCTCCAAAATACAAGTGGGCCATCTTTTGATTCAAGGCACGATTTGAAAGTTATCTAATATGATTATATATATATAAAAAATATACCCTCCAGCCCCCGATTCACGTACAATAGTTAGCCTTAGCCATATGCATGTTGATGAATCATAATTAATAGTATAGGTTCAGAAGTTTGTTCAAGTATAGGACACGTGACTAATGTGTACATCATAAAAGACAAATTGCTTCAATTTTTTAAACCCAAAAACAATGACCTCAAAGAAAAATAAAATAAAATAAAATTTATTACTTCATGTGTAACAAATTTAAAATGTTTTTATAACGCTCATCTTAGTTCTATAATAATATAGTTATCCTCGAAAAAATGCGGACACACATCCTAAACAAATTATATGCTGACGAACACATAATCGTATGCTAATAAAGCAGTATTATTTCATGCACAATACATAACTTTAAATGCAGAATTGATTTTGTTAGAAAATAATCAAATGACGAGGTTTATATAATTGGAAAGCTAGTCAAACATATTTTTCAACAAAGAAATAATTTTAAAAAATATTAATCATGAACATAATTGTGGTGGTTTGATTAAAGGTTATTACTTGTATTATTTGTTTTCAATCCACTACATTATTATTGTGTTCATTTGCATCATGTAATACATTCATTCAACTTTACATAATGCTCATGTTAACATACGACAGTGTTAATAGAAAAAGATGATGAAATTCAATAAAATTAAATTGTTGAACCCTGAGATTGAGATGTGATAAACTCTCATAACAAAATACATAATAATTTCGTTATCGTACGACAATGATAATAATATCATTTGACAATGATAACAGTAGTAAAATGTTAGCAATAGTAAAATGTAATGTTACTGTTAGCATTAATAATGTTGATGCTATAATGCTACTGTCATATGCAGTACAAAATTGTACTGTTAGCATTATTATATGCGAACAGTAGGATATGATAATACTAAAAATAACATTAACATTCATTTATGTTAGTGCAATCAGTGTGCACTAGGTTCATTGTCGTTCATTACGACAAATTAATTTTTTGTGCTAATCATGGTTTCACAAAGATTCAATCCACAATTTTTTTCCGCTGTGCAACTCAAAGAACATTTCAAACTAAGGTGTCAGACTTGGAGAGAATGATGTTCCTCAGGATCTTCAGGACGATGCTCCCGACGACGATGTATGGCAGTTTTCTTCTGGTGAAACAGACCGTGGGCTTCTGATTCTTAATGGATCAAACTAGGTTAATTAACTACCACCTTCGTGAAGATTGACCTAGAAGATTCACCATAATCTCTAAAGGAAGTCTTCCACTCAAGAAGACAAGAAATCCTATAAACGTGCAAACGAACTTCATAAGGTAAGACTCGAAGAAGACAAGCATTGGAGGCTACTATATGAAGACCATTCGGTCTCAAAGGAATGGTACACGCGTATGATCTAAATTTACAATTCCATAGCATCGAGTTGTAATAGCTTGATAGGTTTTCATTTGTGTGTACCAGTGTTGTTCTTGAGTAAAGTTCAACCTGAATTTCTATTGTGTAGTTTGTTGTTAGAACAAACACTTGGGTACCGAGCTATTGCTGAAGATCGTGACCTCAAAGAGGTTGCAAGAGAGAACAAGTGTGGACACTTGAGTCTTAGGTGGTTCCTGCGGTTTCAGTTCATTGAAGAAGGGTAGTGTTCGAAAGGTTATTCAGATAGGTCGTCCTATCGTACAAGTCCTTATTGAAAATGAACTTTGAAGGAGTGAGTTGTTTCTCTACTGGACGAGGCCCCCCATATGTAGGTGTGTGTACCGAACTAGGTAATCATATCTTGTGTCATCTTTGTGCTTTCTTATTTTATGATTCTCCATTGATAGATCATACAACTGAACATCATAAAGAACAACGAGATATCCAGTTAACACAAATTACGTTTTAACAATTTATACTAACGAATATTTTAGTGTTTTCTATTATTAATATTTGTTCATATTATCATCACATGAATATGAAAGACGTGTGATTCTGTTAGCATTATTATAATGGTATCATTAGCATATGACAATGCTAATGTTTGCAATGCATTATTATTCTCACACAGAAAACATCTCAATGCATTAATATATTATTTGTTGTCAATATATTGTCTTTCGTTAGTAATACATTATTATTTTATTAGCACTATATTTATAAAACATCTTAATACATTAATGTATATTATTCTCTGTCAATATATCGTTCTTCATTAGCACTATCTTATTATTTCATCAGCATTATAATAAAATAATATTAGCACTAAATAACCATGTGTCAAATGAATACAACATATAATATATTTCTAACATAAAGCAAACAATACGTTAATAAAAATAATATTAGTTCATGCTACATTAAATGTACAAACTACCTGAAACATAAAAAATAAAAAAGAAAATAGCTATAACATAAACCTAATAATACAATCCAATTTAGTTGTTGGATTTTCTCATGTGAGTGGAATGATCGATGAAGATGGCGATGACACTGACAGTGGTGGTGGTGGTGGTGGTGGTGTAGAGAGAGATATATAATCCACTCATGAAATAAATCGAGATGGAAACAAAGTTAAATGACAAACCCTAATTAGAATTATTAAATTACATAAATAACCCTACACCCATAAAATTAATTAAATATTACAAAAATACCACATTTAATTGGATCTGATCCGAGCCACTGATTTTTAACGTGTGGATGATAGGAGATGAGTTTATAGTCTACACACTAGAGAATAGTTTACATTTGATCCCTTTCCTATGTGTGTGTGTGTGTGGAATCATTTAGTTGTGAACATTAGCGTAGTGTGTAATTTGTGGATAAATCATATCCACTAGATTTGTTACATAGATGGTTAGGATTAATTACTTTATTTATATAGTTTTTTTATGTAGTAATTGTCATGAAATATTTATACTACTTTTATGTTTCAAAATGATTAAGTTGTTATTTTGAAATATTTTTTCACATTTAAGATACTTTTAATTTAATTTGGAGAGAATCTATACATATATTAAAGCAAAATCGCAGGGGTAAATTTGTTATAAAAATAAATCAGTCAAAACGTATTTTAAATCAATTATTTGCAGAAAAATAAAGCAAGTAGGTCCTTGGCTGAGTTGGTTTAGGTGTGTTGTTGCACTTGTAAGCACGTGGGTTCGGTTCCTCATTTCACAGCGAATGCTAGCGCATTTTTATATTTTCAATTTAATTTCTCCCAGCCGCATGTCTCATTAAATTTTTAACTTTTCAGATTTTTTAAATAAAAAATATCACTAAAATGTTCATGAATAATAATTAACAACCATTCACATTTTTTATTTTTTATATTATCTAAATAAAAAATTATTAAAACTTAATAAAATATAATATATTTATATTTTTAATTTTTTTTAATTATATTACTACTTATGGTGTAAACAATCATATTTTTAACTTTTTAGAAATTTTAAATAAAAAAAAAATCTCCAAAACATGCATCGATAACCATTAACAACCATTCTTATTTTTAACTTTTTAAATTTACTAAATATAAAATATCACCAAAACATAACAAAATATGCCCATGGAACAATATTTAAATTTTATTTTTTAAATTCTAATACTACTTATGGGGTAAACATTCATATTTTTAACTTTTTAGATTTTGTTAAACAAAAAACATCGATGACCAAAACATGAATAGAGAACAATCAACAACCATTCACATATTTAAGTTTTTTTATATTTTCTTAAAAAAACCACCAAAACATAAGAAAATGCCCATCGTAAATATTTGAATTTTCAATTTTTTTAATTCTAATATTACTTTTGGTGCAATCAAACGACTTATTATATAATTAACGGATATTTTGAATTGCAGCCATTTCAATTTTTATTTTTTTAATTCTAAAGCTACTCATGATGTAAATAAAGGCACAAGAGCTTTTAATGAACAAAAAAAAGATATAAGAGGCCAATTCATTTAAAACAAAATAATGGAGAATTAACATTTATTTTTTATGGTGCAGATGAAATTCTCTGCTATATTTTGGACAACTCACCACGCTACACAATTAAAATTATTAATTTTCCACACACTGTAGCTTATGATTCCATCCGCTTATCACGTAATCAATTTTTTTTAATTAATGGGAGCTTTTAATGGTAGACAAAAAATTAAAAACAATGTGGGTTTAATTGTTGACGTCAATCTTTCAAATTCATTAAAGATTTCAGCTAATTGAATTTTCTCTCATTACATTTTATTAATATACTTTAACATCATTATTTTTAAGGGTTTGTAGATAATATTGATTTATTTTATATTTTATAGTAATTGTATTAATTTTATAAATTCAATTAATTAAAAAACAAATTAATATGATATTTATTGATAATTATTATCTATTTATTTTAACAATTCGAAAATAAATCATGTCAAGAAGTTATACACATGTCATATAACAATAAATATTGTTGTTGTTGTTGTTGTTGTTGTTGTTGTTGTTGTTGTTGTTGTTGTTATGAAATCTATTTATTTAAATTTATGTGTGGCCGCATAAAATACATTTAATATGTTAAATATATAAAACAAAGAAATTATTCACTTTTGTCTATTGAAAAATAACATTACTATGTGGTATGTGCTCATACGCAATAAGGATATATAAATCTTCAATTGATTTAATTTAAAAAAAAATAAAAAAATTCTAAACGTGTTTATGAATATATTTGAAAAATTACAAATATAATATTATATATATATATATATATTGTAAATTATCATTTGATAAAGTTATAATTATTTTCTTATTATATATTAATACTATTACCACCAACATTTCAACTATCATCAAATTTTAAACTTAAATATATATAGATCGATTTTCGTACATCGTACGGGAGATATATACTAGTAATAACATAATATATTGTTATGCCATTTTACATTTCATAATAGTTAATTTATTATTTCTTAATTTTTTTTTACATTAAAGATATTTACCATCAAATACATCTACAATGAAAATAATAACATTTTTCTTAGTTCACTCCAAACTAATACCGACGATTGATCTTAACAAATTATAATGAATATGATTCATCCACAATTTACACACAAGATATGTTCACATGCCAGAACTTCCATATATATATATATATGTATATACATATCTACATACATACATACATACATACATACATATATATATATAGGGTAAAATTTTAAAATCGACAAAAGCATATAATGAAATGGAAAAAGCAACATGATTTAAAATACATGAGTTATTTCGACAATCTGTATTTACTTTTCACAAAATCCATGCAAGGGTCCCACAAAATCAGTTTTTTACTTTAAAAACTGACACACAACTGCCGGAATAAATTCACCAAGTTTGAACCCTTAATTATCCTACCAACCGTGTCTCTCTCCTCCTCACTGTATTTTCTTCACAAAAACCCTACAAGTTCTCGAATTTTTTAAACAAAAGCCCCTCGATTAATTTTGCCAAAAAAAGCCACCGATATCACTTAATCATAAAAAAACGGCCACATCTTCCTCGATTGAACTTGAGTCGGCGATTGAATTTCAAAAAAAAAAAACCTTCTCATCGGGCATTCATCTCCCAGGTTGCTCTCTCTCTCTCTCTCTCTCTCTCTCTCTCTCTCTCTCTCTCTCTCTCTCTCTCTCTCTCTCTCTCTCTGTAACTAACGGACCGATTGCTCATAGTGAATCATCGGGCCGACAATGGAGCAACGAAGGGAATCATCGCCGGCGACGTCTTCAGCAACACATGTATGTCTCCGATTTGTATTTAAAATTTGTTTTTAATTGGTTGATTAATATTGGATTTTGAAAATAACTGTGGATTTTGAAATAGATCGTGGATTTTGAAAATAATCATGAATTTTGCAACTTAATGGTGGATAATTTAACTTAATATTTTCTTCGGAATTAGTCGATGTTTATTTTGATATTAATCGTGGCTAGGTAGATTAACTATTGATTGATTATTTGATATTCATTGTGGGTTATTTGTTGTTAATTGTAGATTATTTGTTGTTAATCGTGACTAGCTTTTTATCGAGGATAGTTATATATTAATCGAGGAAGGCCTGGATTAATCCTATACTAATCGATGAAGTTTAAAAAAAATCGATGAATAATTTATTTAAAAAAAAACTAATCGATGATTATCTAATTAATCGAGGAACATAAAAAACTAATCGAGGAAGCCTAAAAAATATAATCGATGAATAGTTCATGGGAAAAAACTAATCGATGAATATCTAATTAATCGATGAATATTTTTAAAACTAATCAATGTCTCGATTGATTTAAAACTATTAATCGAGTCCAATTAAGAATTAATCGAGGAGACCTTGATTAATTTTAAAAAACAAAAACTAATCGAGGCCTTCCTTGATTATTTTAATAATAATTGAGGCCTTCCTCGATTAAATTAAAAAATAAAAACTAATCGAGGCCTTCCTCAATTAATTTAATACTAATCGAGGCATCGATTAATTTGTAAAAAAAATAATCGAGGCCTTCCTCGAATAATTTAATACTAAATCGAGGCTCTAATCGATTAATTTAAAAAAAGAACTAATCGATTAATATTTAAAGAAAAACTAATCGATTAGTTTAAAAAAAATCTAATAGCCTAAATAAAACAAATTGATGGCTAGCCTCTATTAATTTAAGACTACTCGATTAATATTTAATGTAAATCGATTAATTCTAAAAAAAACTAATCGATTAGTTCTAAAAAAAACCTAATAGCCTAGATAAAACTAATCGACGACTTGCCTCTATTAATTTAAGACTACTCGATTAATATTTAATGTAGATCGATTAATTCAAAAAAAAATCGATTAATTTAAAAAAAGAACTAATCGATTAGTTTAAAAAAAACCCTAATAGCCTAAATAAATCTAATCGACGGCTTGCCTCTATTAATTTAAGAATAATCGATGAAGTTTAAAACTAATCGATTAGTTCTAAAAAAAAACCTAATAGCCTAAATAAAACTAATCGACGGCTTGCCTCTATTAGTTTAAGACTACTCGATTAATATTTAATGTAAATCGATTAATTCAAAAAAAAATTAATCGATTAATTTAAAAAAAGAACTAATTGATTAATATTTTAAAAAAACTAATCGATTAGTTTAATTTAAAAAAAAACCTAATAGCCTAAATAAATCTAATCGATTAGTATTTAAAAAAACTAATCGATTAATATTAATTGGCTTAGATTGCCGTTACGGAGCCTGAGGCCCTCGGTCGTCGTGTACGTCATACCAGATGTTATTGATATGATCAGAGCCACACTGCTCAAGATTGGTGGTGACGATGCCGTCCGACTATTCATATCCGGCTATTTCGGATATTTTCTGGACTATAGGGGTGGTGACGTCCAGAAGAGGGTCATTCACGCGTTGATGACGTACGAGGTGCATGCGTCGGATCGTGCACGTGTGGGGCGGGAGGCATGGTTTCATATTCATCACTCCCAGTTGCGGTTCGGTCCGAGTGAGTATGCCCTGGTGTCAGGTTTACGATTCGGCGGCTCGACATTCGATCCGAATGATGATCATATTGTTCCGTCGAGATCTGTGTACTACCGTTTATTCGAAGGGAAGCGTACGACCGTCAAACAGATGGATGACAGGTTCCAATAGGAGGGGATGACCAGAGACGCTCCGAATTATGTGAAGGTTGCGAACATATTGTTCGTATACCGGATGATTATATGCCTAGATCAGAACCGGGTCGTGGATCCATGGGTGTGGGCGCTAGCGGAGGATGTGGAGCGATGGAACTTATTTCCATAGGGTGCATATTCTTACCAGACGTTGATGCACTACATCGGCCTCGTCCCCAGGACTCGACAGGCTATGGGCGGGAAAGGATCTGGACAGTATCATTTTTACGGGCCGATCTGGGCACTCTAGGTAATTAGTTTAAATTTAATTGTTCTAAATTAGTTGAAATCAAGTGAATACGTAACTAATCCATCAATCTACTTTACAGGTATGGGCTTATGAGGTGATACCGGAGTTGGCTAATGAGGCTGGTGTGCATAGTGGACAGCTCACTGTGCCTCGATGTTTGAGGTGGACATTCAGACTCCGTGCCACCGACCCAGCCACCTTATTACAGCGAGCAGTACGTTTTGAGATTTCTTTATCTATTTAGAATATTCAATCTATATTTATTAATTCATCTTAATGATATTATTATTAATTCTATGCAGTCACGTGTGGTTATGTTGGTGCCATCTCCCGAGGAGCCGGGGACTTCATATTACCTAAGCCTGCAGTTGGAGCCTGGAGCTCAGAGCGTGAGATTTGTTCCCGCTCGATCCGGGAACAAGAAGAAGATGCTTGCAAATGTAGCATCTTGTTGTTCCACATTAGCAGAGGAGGTTGTCCCCCCATCAGCCCGAGGCACCAGAGCTGCTCGGACACCACAGAAGGGTCGTCAGGTGACCAGTCGACCCTCGAGCAGCCGGGCATTGAGGGACGAGCTAGATCATACTGAGCCTGGTCTCCGGCCCCCCACTAAGGATGCACCAGAGCACACAGAGCTTCACAAGCAAATAATATATTGTCATATATTATTTGCTGACATTAATCTTGATATGATCCCGATTTTATGTTGTAGGTGATTGTGGTATGTGACGTCTCAGGTGAGCACTGGGTAGTGGTTCATATCCGCTTTTCTGATTGGGTAGTAGAGTTGTACGACTCACTACTATTTCAGATGGACGATCCGAGCGACCGCGTAGAGTACGAGAGGCGAGATAGAGAGTTGATGCCCCTACTCCGCCTACTTCCACGCCTACTCATATGTGCCGGATTTTGGGAGGGTCATCCGATGCCGCTCCGATGTGCTTTTGCGATGACCCTGGACAAGTCTATACCGGACTAGTATGTGCAGACGGACGTCACGAGCTGTAGAGTATATGCCTGCATGTACGTGGAGCGGCTATTGGGTGCAGGACCTCCGCCCGATATATCGGAGGAGGCAATACATGAATATCGGAAGGTTATAGGGGCTCGGATATATTCATTGACTTACATCCAGAGGCTTGGCGTGTAGATGCTTACATTACAATATTGACATTAAGATGTTCGTATGAGTAGACTATGACTTATGTGGTGTTTTTGTTCATTTTGTACTTGAACTTGATTAATGTAAATGTTTTTGTGAAAGCCTACTTATCGTGACAAAACAAGTTGCTTAGTGACAAAATAATATGATTAGTGACAAAATAAGTTGTTTCGTAAAAACACAACAACTTCATTTAATCAACTAATGCTCGTTGGCCGACAATCGAATAGGACATGTAGGACGTGTATGCTCCGTACTACCGCAAATGCTACACTTTTTCGGCGCCCTTCTCTGCAGAACATCTTCGGGCAGTGAATTCAGATCAACACCGCCAATAGGCAAATGGGATGTGCATACGCGCCTGTTGTGCCCCTGTACATGACATCTAGTGCAAAACTGCCTCCGTGCACTGGATAAGGCCTCAAACGGGGCTCGAGCTCTGGATGTAGATGGACGCCCAGCACGTCGTCTGATCTCTGGCGCCAAGACCACTCGTGCTCCAAATGCATCGGGCATAATTCATTGTTTTGGATGAGGCAGACCCCTGATGACCGGATTATACATGCTGACCAAGCTCTCCGCCTTGTAACACCTGTCCACATAATCATATATAGCCGCCCAGTACAACTGCGAAAGGGAAAATAAAGTTCAACACACTCGATTAGGTACATGTAAGAAAATAAGAACAAATAGACATTTAAATATCATACCAAATGACCGCTACCGCGTGAGAACAGGGGATCAAGTCCAGCTCGAACTCACGACAGTCACATGTCTGGTTCTGAAGATCGACCATGTAGACCTCCCTCCCAACCTTGACTTTCCATAAAGTTGCTAATATAGTGGGCCGCACGGCATAGCAGCGTCCCTTATCCAATTCTTCCACCCCACTTCTTTCCCTTCTCTTTCTTTTACTATTCCCACCTAGGTTGCTTGGCCGGCGGGATAGAACCAGCGCTTAGTTCAGGCACGGTTCAGAATCCGAATCGAAGTTCAGTGATCCAGTATCCATATCGTCTTAGATTCCTCCAGGAAAGTAGGCAGATTTTATATGAATAGTGAGCGAGGAAAGCTCAATCGGGAAGCTCAGGGACAACTTAAGACCAGCGGATCGGGGAAGGGAGAATACGAGAGAGAAGACTATCTAGGGGTTGACGTTCCTCAAAAGCTTCAGCGCGATGCCATCAGTCAATACATGATTTGAGCCCTGTGCTGCCGCACATCGCTCGACGAACCACTGCTCAACAATTGATCTAAACATCTCCAACATCGAGCAAACAGGTAACCTTCTCGCCCACAACAGATGAGCATTGAAACTCTCCGCCGCATTAGATGTCATGAACCCGTAGCGCCGTACGGGACAGTGTGAATGAGCCCAATGCACTGGGCCAATATTACACAGCTTCTGATATGCATTTGGACAGACCTGCTCCAATGTCGACATACTCTCCTGGAAGGTGTCTCTCCGATATGCGTAGGCAGCCTCCTGAAATAGCGTCGTCACGTGTTTCCCTCTCTTTGTCATCTTATTCTTCAAATGGTAGTAGCACAGTCCGTGCGTCGCTCTTGGGAAAACAGCCTCTACAGCATTTTTAATGCTCTGATGATGATCCGAAACGATAAGAAGATCATCTATATCACCCAGAGCCATGTGCAAGTGGGCCAGGAACCATATCCAAGATTCGTCATTCTCTATCAGTCCGAGCCCAATTGCAACAGGTAAGATCTGTTCGTTGCCGTCCTTCATCACAACAACACAGAGAACCCCCTTGTTCTTTCCCTTTAGGTGGGTCCCATCGATCACAAGTACTGGATGAGCATACTGGAGATATGCATTGACGCACGCACCGAGAGCAAGGAATGAATGCTTGAACCGACCATCACTCGTGATCTCCATGTCTATTACAGTCCCCGGATTCATCAATTGCAGAGTGTAAAGGAAAGCGGGCAACTGTGCGTAGGACTTGTCAAAGTCTCCATATATCATCTGAATGGCAATGTTCCTCGTGCGCAGAGTGAAGCTGTAGTCGATATGGATGCTAAAATCATGCACAAGCTCTGCCATCATCTCCTTCGGCTTCAGAACAACCCGCTCGTCCACCAATCTACGAGCAAAGTATTTTCCGAGCACTCGTGCAGGAACCTATCGCGGAGCAATTCGACCCATATCAAGATGGCATGTGTGAGTGCCGTTGAACTTGTATATTCTCCACATATGCCCATTAGCAACCGCAAAGCACTTGAACGGGCAATCACCGCCATGCTTGCAAAAATAGCCCAATCGTGACCTATTTGAGCGATACACGGCATACTCTACTCAATTCTGCATGTGATAGATACCGACCGTCAGAGCCAGATCATCCTTCATCTGAAAAATAGCTCCCTGGTGCAGTGTATCTGATTCTGGTGCTGGTCCCTCATCCCAAGATAGTGGGCCCGCAATGTCCCAATCAGCAAGGGAAACCACCCAATTGCTCGAAGACCCGTCAGATCTAAACGGAACACCATTGGTAGATGGTGGGACGACTCCCGTCAAACACAACAATCTGTCTGTATGATCAGCAGAAGAACGAAGCCAGCCACTGAATTATGTCAACAGTGACTCCACCAACCTCATTCTATCATTCACCTATTCTTGTTCTTGTTCTTCTTCTTCTCCCTCTTCTTCTCCTTCTGCCTCTTCTTCTCCTTCTTTCTCTTCTTCTGCAGTAGGACCATGCGTCTCTGCATGTGAAAAGTAGGGAACATAGTCGTCCCTCATAGATGGTCCAACTTCAGAACCTTCCAACTGTCTTGAAATCACATACACGACCATCTCAGTAGTCTGCTCGTGAAGCAAATCGAGCAAATCTCCATCATCTTGCAAAGATGCTCTGATCCGTCTGCCAGTATTGGTGCTGGTGAGGTAAAATAATTCATATGCGATCCTGTTCGGGTCAGTCCGCAACAACTTGTGAACCTCCCTCACCAGTGAGCTAAAACACAGCTTATCGGATGACATCGTCACGAGTTGCTCATCCCTATCTATATATTCTGATCTCTCCCATCGTCCACTGTGTCGTACAATAATGCGACGTCTAACCATCTGCAATTTATAAACAATGCTATATGATTAAACCCTAAACTCTATTAAAACCTAAACGCTATAAAACCCTAAAACCCTAAAACCTTTTCTCTAGAAAACCATGATCAAACCCTAAACCCTAGAAGAAGTCCCCATTTATAAAGGGTGAAATTAGGCACGATTACATTAAACATTAGATACGATTCAAACCCTCAACCCTATTAAACCCTACACTCCAAACCCTATTAAACCCTAAAACATATTAAATCCTTAAAGAAGTGACCATTAATACTAACTAAATCAATTAAATAAAATTGAACTGGAAAAATGGATAAAATAATAAAGTTCAAATATAAGCGATTAAATTTAAAAAGAATGCATGATTAATAGTTCAAATAGCATTGATTACCTCCATTAAATAGCATTGATTAATTATATTAATTTCAAGACTTGATTAACTTATTGATGACGTATTTTATACCTCAAATTATAGATCGTGTCAAGTGCAAGTGTACACGGATGTAACAAGAAATGATACGAGTCGAACCACAAGAAAATAGAAATTATGATCTAACAATGCAAGTAATGTTGACTCAAGTTATAATCACTATTTAGACAAACATCATTTTTAAAGAATTGTTGTGTTCCAAACCATTAACAATTACCAACTTCACTCTTCAATGTAGATTGGTAAATAATTCCAAAAGAAGATTTAAAGAGTAATAAAAGCAAGGGGTTCTAGGGTGTTAGATCATTGATTAAGGTATTCTACAAACCAAATGAAACACATAACTCTCCCTTCAACAATCATGATTTGGGCAAGGTTCACCTAGACATTTTCTCAAACACCTAGCCTACAAGCAAGTGCAAACCATTACTATCTCTAGCAAATGAATCACTCAAGCCTTCCAAGATCCCCAAATCATCATTACTCCCCTAATACTTATACCTATCTCAAGATACAAATAAAAGGTCTCATGGATCAAGATCACATACAAAATGAGCAAACCTAATCACACATTAAGTAGAATATGAATCTAAATGGAGGCCACCCACATACATTCAACAATCAACCCCTTGATCCACAATACTTAAAATAGGGGAAAGGTACATTCATCAATCATTCAAATCAAACACCATTCATCAATTGATCCAACACCCCAAAACCTAAATATATTAGCTACTCATGCTTAAGAGATCAAAATAACAAACTTGTATAAAAAACATAGATAAAGTTTAGATTAAACCAATCGAATGTACACAAATTCCACAAGATCCTTCCACTTCAATTCTTCAAACTTCAAGAACTCCCTTTACAAGCCCAATCCCTCTTTCTCCTCTAATTTGTATGGTTCTATCCTTGATTTTCTAGGGGAAAAAGGGGTATATGGTATTGGGGAGAGCTTTTTGACTTATGTTGTGTTCTTGTGATTATTGGTTGTGGTAGGCACGGCTTCAATCCACCTTGAGACGTAGTCAACCGCCAACAAGATATATTGGAAACCATTTGAACTAACGAAAGGGCCCATGAAATCAATGCCCCATACATCAAATAACTCCACTTCGATTATGTTCTTCATTGACATCTCGTCTCTTTTTGAAATAGACCGCATTCTTTGACACTTCTCGCATCTCTTCACATATTCAATACAATCCTTGAATATTGAAGGCCAATAGAAACCGCTTTGCAACACTTTTCTTGCGGTTCTAATAGAGGCAAAATGTCCTCCCGTGGAAGAAGTGTGGCATGCCTCAAGAATTTCTTCCCATTCTTCTTCCGGAACGCATCGCCTAAGCACCAAATCTGCACATCTTCTGAAAAGGTATGGTTCATCCCACACATAGTATTTCAAGTCATGGAAGAACTTTTTTCTTTGGTAAGCCTCTAACTCCATCGGTTTCACCCTTGCCACTAAAAAGTTCATAATGTCAGCAAACCAAGGCACATGAGATTTGATTTCTAGGATCCTTTCATCGGGAAAGAGCTCATTTATAGGCCTTCTCTGCCCCACTTCATCGTTTACATGCTCAAGGCGGGAAAGGTGGTCTGCTACCACGTTCTCACACCCTTTTCTGTCCCGAATCTCAACATCGAATTCTTGGAGCAGCAAGATCCATCTGATGAGCCGGGGTTTTGTATCCTTCTTGGCAAAAAGATGCCGTAGAGCGGCATGATCGGTGTGCACAATAGTCCGGGCCTTAATGAGATAAGGCCTGAATTTATCGAATGCATACACCACAGCAAGTAGCTCCCTCTCCGTGGTGGTGTAGTTTGTCTGAGTCGGATCTAGGGACTTACTCCCGTAATAGATGACTCGAAAAAGCTTATCTCGCTTTTGGCCCAAAGCGGCTCCCACGGCTATTTCACTTGCATCGCACATTACTTCAAATGGCTGGCTCCAGTCTGGTGAAATGAGCACAAGTGCTATGATAAGGGCCACCTTGAGGGTCTCGAAAGCCTGCAAACAATCATTATCAAAATCAAAATCAGACGCTTTTTCTAAAAGACGACACAGAGGTTTAGAGATTTTAGAGAAATCTTTAATGAAATGCCTATAAAACCCAGCGTGTCCTAAGAAGCTTCTAACTCCTTTTTCATTTGACTAGGGTGGTAGCTTCTCAATAGCTACGATCTTGGCTCGGTCCACTTCAAGGCCTCCTCCGGACACCCTGTGTCCCAACACGATACCATCTCGAACCATGAAGTGACATTTTTCCCAATTTAGCACTAAATTGGTGTCCTCACACCTCTGCAATACTTGAGACAATTTATCAAGGCAAATATCAAAAGAATCTCCAAAAACAGAGAAATCATCCATGAATACTTCCATTATGTTTTCAATCAAACCATGAAAAATAGACATCATACACCTTTGAAAGGTGGCGGGTGCATTACACAACCCAAAAGACATCCATTGATATGCAAAGATTCCATATGGACAAGTAAAAGCTATTTTTTCTTGATCTTCGGGGACAATCATTATCTGATTGTACCCCGAGTATCCATCCAAGAAACAATAGAATTTGTGCCCTGCTAGCCTGTCAAGCATTTGATCAATAAAGGGGATAGGAAAATGGTCCTTTCTAGTGTAAACATTCAAAGCCCTATAGTCAATGCACATTCTCCACCCCGTGACCAACCTAGTAGCTATTATCTCATTATTTTCATTTTCTACTAAGGTTGTACCCCCTTTCTTTGCTACTACTTGAGTAAGACTCACTCACTCACTATCAGAAATTGAAAAAATTATGTCGGCATCTAATAGTTTCAACACTTCTTTTCTAACCACTTGCATAATTGGGTTCAATCTTCTTTGAGGTTACACTTTTGGTTTGTAATCTTCTTCTAAAAGGATTCTATGCATGCAAATCGAGGGGCTAATCCCTTTTAGATCAGATATAGACCAACCTATAGTGCTCTTATATTTCCTCACCACCCTTAGCAATTTGTCAAGTTGCTCATCGTTTAAAAATGAAGAAACTATTACCGGTTTGATCTCACCATCTTCAAGGTACGCATACCTTAAGTAAGGTGGAAGTGGCTTTAATTCCATCTTCCCATTCTTTGTCTCTTCCGCAGTTGATGTTTGTTCCTCGTTCTTCAATGGAAGAAACTTGGGCTTTCTTAAGTACTCCTCCTGCAAAGAATTTATCAAAGAAACAGTATCGACAAGAGCAATATCTAAAGGATTAAAATCACCAGAGGATGAATTAAAAAGAGATTTAGAAATGCAAATCTCAAGTGGATCTCTTATGCCCAAGATGTGTTCCAGGGTGTGCTCCAACTTCATGCACGAGTCCACCATTTCGAGGACCTTGCACTCTTCTTCACGTTTCATGTCTTCCTCTTTGTGCCTCATAGCCTTTTGGAGAGAGAAGATTACCTTCTCATCATTAACTCTTAATGTTAACTCCCCTTTCTCAACGTCAATTAATGCCTTCTCCGTATTCAAAAATGGTCACCCAAGAATAAGGGGAACATCTTTATCCTCTTCCATATCCAAAACCACAAAGTCGATCGGGAAAATAAAGTCATTGACTTTAACTAACACATCTTCCACCACTCCTTTAGGATAGGTCATGGATCGATCGGCCATTTGTAGACAAATGGTAGTCGGCTTGATTTGTCCAATGTTCAACTTCAAGAAAAAGGAGAGCGGCATCAAGTTAATGCTAGCTCCCAAATCACAAAGTGCCTTCCCCATGTGGCTATCCCCAATAATAACCATGATGGTGAAACTTCCGGGGTCTTTCAACTTAGCGGGTAGCTTTCTTTGTATGAGTGCACTACACTCTTCCGTGAGATTCACTGTCTCAAAATCTCCCAACCTTTTCTTCTTCGAAATCACATCTTTCAGAAATTTTGCATAATTTGGCATTTGTTGCAAAGCTTCTACCAATGGAATGTTAACTTGAACCTTCCGAAAAATATCGAGGAACCTTGAGAATTGTTCCTCGTTCTTCTTCTTTTGTGGCGTTGGGGATATGGCACGTGCACTCTTGGTTCTTCATTTCCTTTTAGTGGTGGTTCCACCTTTTCTTTGATCGAGCCCTCTTTCTCCTTGGCATGCTCGATCTCTTCACTTTCTTCATTTTGTTCAACTTATTTTTCCTTTTTCTTTGAACTTCCTTCACCAACATCTTCATCATCTCTGGGCATTTCCGGGCCTTCATAGGCGGTTTCACTTCTCAAGGTGATAGCCTTGCATTGATCTTTCGGATTGATGGTCGTATTACTCGGAAATTTCCCTTGTTGGTGTTGACCACCAATGATCGTGGTTAGTTGGCTCATCTGTTTCTCCAATTAATTCACTTGAATTCCCATAGCCCCGACATTGTTTTCTAATTTTCCCACACGGACTTGTGAATCCGCCATGTACTTTTCCATCTTGTTCATAAATGCCATCAACAACTCATCCATTTTCGGCTTCTTTTCTTCGTCAATGACGCCATTGGTCACAGAGAAGCCGGGAGGTGGAACAATACCACTGTTTGGATTTCCGTAGGAGAGATTTAGGTGTTGCGCCCTATTTTGGAAATTTTGATTTCCTCCGTATTGATTTCCATATTGCGGCTTGTTGTACCCTTGGTTGAACGGCCGTTGTTGGTTTTGATAACCCCCTTGATTAACATAATTCACTTCTTCGAAATAGGCTTGTGAACTTTCAGGTTTTGGAGCGGTGAAGGCTTCGATCTTTGAGTTCAATGTAGACATCTGAGCCGCCAATAATCCCAATGCATCCGAATTAGAAGTGGATGCAACTTTCTTCATGATTTGGACGTTCTCTCTTGCCACCGGCCACTGGGACGAATTAGAGGCCATCTCCTCGATAATTCGCATGGCCTCTTCCGAGCCTCTTGCTAACAAAGATCCTCTTGCAGCAGCGTCCATAAGTGTCCTCACCTCGGGTTTACACCCGGCATAGAAGATGCACACTTGATGGTCGGTGCCAAATCCATGCCCCGGACATTTTCTTAGCATTTCTCTAAATCTTTTCCACCCCTCATACATGTTCTCATCATCCCATTGTTTGAAAACGGTGATGTCTCCTTTTAACTTGAGAGTTTTTCCGGGTGGGAAAAACTTGTGGAGGAACTTAGTCACTAATGCATCTCAAGTTTGGAAAGATCCTTCAGCTTGGCTAAACCACCATGTTTCCACCTTGTCGCCCAAGGAGAACGGGAAGAGCTTAAGTCGAATAGCATCTTCTGGGAGTCCATTCACTTTCACGGTCCCACTGTACTCAAGGAATTTCCGAATGTGCTCATTTGGATCCTCCATAGCCGTTCCTTTGAACGGATGTTGTTGGAGCATGAGGATGAGCGATGTCTTGAGCTCAAAATTGTTTGCTTGAATAGGTGGGCCATTTTCTACCCCTTGATTTATAATGGGTTGGAAAAGATTTCTGATTGGGGCCTCTTCTGCAGCAAGTCGTGCTTCTTCTTGAGCCCTTAGTTGTTGTTGCATTACCTCTAATTGCCTTTGAAGTTGGCCAATTAGAGGATCTTGCACCGGTGGAGGATTGTTAGCCATTCTCCTCCTTCGTCGTGCGTTGTTGTGGCGCACCGTCGCTTCGATTTCCAAGTCCAAATTGTTGGGTGGCTTTCCTTGCGACCTGGTGTGCGTACACTACCTGCAAATGAATAAAATGTGAGCCACTCAAACACGAACAAAAATAAAAATTACAACGTCTAAAGTAGCAAAGTAACCATTTAAACAATATTGCATAAAGTTTAAAACATAACACTCTATTCCCCGGCAACGGCGCCAAAAACTTGATGACGTATTTTATACCTCAAATTATAGATCATGTCAAGTACAAGTGTACACGGATGTAGCAAGCAATGATACGAGTCGAACCATAAAGAAATAGAAATTATGATCTAACAATGCAAGTAATGTTGACTCAAGTTATAATCACTATTTAGACAAACATTATTTTTAAAGAAATGTTGTGTTCCAAACCATTAACAATTACCAACTTCACTCTTCAATGTAGATTGGTAAATAATTCCAAAAGAAGATTTAAAGAGTAATAAAAGCAAGGGGTTCTAGGGTGTTAGATCATTGATTAAGGTATTCTACAAACCAAATGAAACACATAACTCTCCCTTCAACAATCATGATTTGGGCAAGGTTCACCTAGACATTTTCTCAAACACCTAGCCTACAAGTAAGTGCAAACCATTACTATCTCTAGCAAATAAATCACTCAAGCCTTCCAAGATCCCCAAATCATCATTACTCCCCTAATACTTATACCTATCTCAAGATACAAATAAAAGGTCTCATGGATCAATATCACATACAAAATGAGCAAACCTAATCACACATTAAGTAGCATATGAATCTAAATGGAGGCCACCCACATACATTCAACAATCAACCCCTTGATCCACAATACTTAAAAGAAGGGAAAGGTACATTCATCAATCATTCAAATCAAACACCATTCATCAATTGATCCAACACCCCCAAACCTAAATATATTAGCTACTCATGCTTAAGAGATCAAAATAACAAACTTGTATAAAAAACATAGATAAAGTTTAGATTAAACCAATCGAATGTACACAAATTCCACAAGATCCTTCCACTTCAATTCTTCAAACTTCAAGAACTCCCCTTACAAGCCCAAGCCCTCTTTCTCCTCTAATTTGTATGGTTCTATCCTTGATTTTCTAGGGGAAAAGGGGGTATATGGTATTGGGGAGAGCTTTTTGACTTATGTTGTGTTCTTGTGATGAAACTTCAAGAAAGGCTGGCTTGGCGCGACCCGAGCCAGTCGCGCCTCCGACCGCGCTGTGGGTCGCGCCAGAGACGCGTGGAAAGGTACGTTTGGGCGCGAGAGGCACGGTCGCGCCTCTGACCGTGCTGTGAGTAGCGCCTGTTCCTCGAACTCGATAATTCGTCAATAACACACCTAGAATTTGTACTTGGATTAAAATATGGGTTTGGACATCAAAAATATACAATTGGTTTACAAAATGGTATTGAAATAGCCCCAAGTTGCAGTCAAAAGAAGCACAAAAATACCGATTATCAGTTATAATAGCCTCGATCCAATTATAATAGCCTTTAAAATTAACCTCTATATTATTTATAATAGCCTCGGATTAATCGATGAATATTATTAAACCTAATCGATGATTATCAAATTAATCAATGAATATCTAATTGTCTCGATTAATTTAAAAAAAATCATTAAAGCATCGATTAATTAAAAAAAATCAATTAATTTAATATTAATCAAGGAAAGCATCGATTAATTCAAAAAAAATACTCGATTACTTTTAAAAAAATAATATTTAATACTATTAATCAAGGCCAATTCATAATTAATCGAGGCTAGCATCGATTAACTTTAAATTAAGCTCTAATTATTTATAATAGCCTCGATTATATTTAAGTGTTCCTCGATTAAGTTATAAAAAATATTGAAGTGTTCCTCAATTATATTTATGTGTTCCTCGATTATATTTATGTATTCCTCGATTAAGTTATATAAAATATTGAAGTGTTCCTCGATTATATTTATGTGTTCCTCGATTATATTTATGTATTCCTCGATTAAGTTATAAAAAATATTGAAGTGTTCCTCAATTATATTTAAGCCCACGATCCCATTTAAGTGTTTTTTACAAAACCCTCGATTATATTTAAGTGTTACTCGATTATTTAAAAATTAGCCTCGATTAATTATAAAAATTGCCCCAATTAAATTTGAAATAGCCTCGATTAATTCTACGAGCCTCGATTAATTCTAAATAAAACCTCCATGAATTCTAAAATAGCCTCGAATAATTCTAATAGCCAAGATTTATAGTCTACCACATGCAACTCTTCAAAATATAAAAGATTAAAGGGTATGACATGCAAATCTCTACGTCGCCTATTTTTAAATTAAATCTAACAACACATGCAATATATAATCAAAACAATAAATATTTGCAAAATAAGTGGAAAAAAATAGAGAGTACAAAATGTACCTTTGAAAGTTGCTCGTGCACTACTTTTTTCTTCAGAAAAATCTCATCTTTCGTCCCCTTGCTCTGAAAAATTTCTCCAACTTTTGCTCTTCTTCGTTGCTTTGTTGTGTAGTGTGAATAAAAGTTTGTACTGTAGTGGAGATTTGCATTGTATTTTGAATAGTGAGTTCGTCTATTTATTCAAAAATTTAACCTACCTTTCAAAACACATTAAATTGTATTAAATTCGGTCCTACCTTCCCTTCTTTTCATTAATTGGGTCCAACCTTCCCCCTCTTTTCATTACTAACTTGTACATGTATTAAATTCGCCCTCCTACCTTTCTTTCTTTTCATTTAATGAAGTCATTTACCTTCCTTCTTTTTATTTATTGAAACTAGTTACACAAAAAAGAAATAAATGCATTCATTACTCGTGGCTAGTTAAGATATTAATCGAGAATCTCTTAAAATTAATCTATATATTTTTTTAATAAATAATCGAGTCAATTTAAAAAAATAATCGATGTTTTTTAAAAAAATAATCGAGACAATTTAAATTAATAATCGAGACTTCATTTTAAGGGTTCGAATCTTCTTAAATAATCGAGGCTTATTATAAGCCTCGCTTAGTTTTATCTCAAGTAATCGTTGATTGTGCACTAATAATCGAGGCTTTTAGTTAATTGGGTCAAGTTAAATAATCGATTAAAGTTAAATAATCGAGTCAAGTTAAATAATCGATTAAATCTAAAAAATAACAAATCTTCTTAAACCATCATAAGCGAGGAGCCTCGATTACTTTTAACTAGTAATTGAGGCTTCTTATGAAATATTCGAGACTACTTTTGTAAACTATTTTTTAATATATAATCGAGGCTCAACTTATAAAATTAATCGAGTCTAAGAATTAATCGAGTCTTGTAATTTTAATCGAGGCAATTTACAATAAATAATCACGGCTACAAAATAATCGAGGCTTACTATAAATAATCGAGGCAGTTAGAATTGTTAGGGTTTCGTTTTTAGAATTAGGGTTTCGAGTTGTTAGAGTGCATTTAATGCTTGACAAAAGTACAATGTGCCAATCATTGGGTGTGGGGACCAAGTCTATTATAGTACAAATTGCCTAACAAACTACCTATTTTTAAAAATTGTTATTTTTTCCCAATTACTATTTACTTTTGTCTACTTTTATCCATTTAGACTATATATATATATATATATATATATACCGTCATACCGCTCAAATCATATCAGAAAAATATCAAAATTTATGGTACATAGATTTTTCTATAAGGTATGATACTATAATAGAATTTTACGGTACGATAACGGTATGAATTTTTAAAAATTGAGGTATATCAGCTTATACCGAAAGTTTGGTATATCATCATACATCGGTATATAATGTAGTATGGTATGTACCGAAGAAATGGTATATATCATACTTCGGTATATGTCGATATGCCAATATGTATCGTGCTATAAGATATACCATACTTCATTATATAAATGTATTTCAATATATATCGTCATACCGGTACTTAGGTACATAACGATACATCGGTATATACTGAATTTTAATATATATATATATATATATTAATAATTTTATTACACATATATAATACAATGCAATGATATACTATTCAGTAAGTTTATCATAAAATTTAGCAAAAAAAAAAATGATATTTACTCTAATAATACCTAAAATATAACTAAAAATTGAACATTTGATATTAAATGTAATAAATAAAAAATTTCTATTCTACTTCAATCATTAAAACTAAATTTAAGATGAATAATTGAGAAAAAAAATCAAATATATGTAAATTATGAGATATAAAATTATTTCAACACTATTACATAACTCAGTACATTTATCATAAAAGATTGGAAAAATATGATATTTAATCTAATTTATTACCTAAATGTTAACTAAAAAAATGAAAGTATAAATGTAATAAATAATAATTTTTTATTCATCTTCAATCTTAAAACTAAAAGTTAAAATCAATAATGGAAAAAATTACAAGAAAACGAGATATATTATAAAATAATATAATACTTATTTTGATTATCGTAAAAGTAAAGAAAAATATTAGATTTCATATAATTTAATAATTAAATTATAACTAAAAATCTAATAATTTGAAACCAAATGTAATAAGTAATAATTATATTATTTTTCAATCTTTATCATAAAATTTTTGAAAAAATATTATATTTCATATAATTTAATACTTATATTATAACTAAAAATTGAACAAAATGTGATAAATACTAATCTTCTATTCTTCTTTAATCTTTAGACTAAAAGTTACATGATGAATGATTGAGAAAATTAAAATAAAATGAAATATACTATACGTATATACAATACTATAATATTTAGTATGTTTATCATAAACGTATAGAAAAATATTATATTTCATATAATTTAATGCCAAACTTCTAATTTCAAATCAAATAATTTGAAATCAATTCTGTTTTTAAGAATTGTGCTATTAATATTTGTCGGGATTTTAACACGATTGTATTTTTTTTTAATTCTTGTTGTGTTAGAGTTTAGTTGTTAATTTGTTAATATTTTGGATGGGCAGGATGTAATGAGCCATTGTAAGAAGCTCGGGAAGAAGTTTCATCAGATATTACAGAGGGATTTGCATGACATGAGGGGTTAGCACTGGCTGAACTTGGAGGCCACAAAATCATTCTTGAAATTGACTGAAAAAGTTTACAATGTCAACTGCAGAATAATTGGGAAGACTTCTCCTACAGAGGAACGCTCTGCAACTCCATTTGAACAGAATCAACTTTTTTATTGAAGAGGTCATCTATGCATGGGCTCGAAGGAATGCGAATGCAATGGCTCCTAATCTGGTGAAACTTGCTATTTTTAATCCTTTATTTTCTTCCTACACCGATATTGTTCCGGTTTCCATTTTGTTGAATGTTCCGTCTGATAAACGGCTTTAAGTTTAATAAAAATTATCTTTTTCCCTAAAACAAAATATATATTTTGGTATAACGATAATTTCGGTACGGAACGATATACCGTAAGTAGGTTTGGATGAATAAATTGAGCCATGTCTCATTTTATCCGATTTTTGATGACCAAGATATTTAATTTTGGAGGATTTAAATAGTGTACGATTGATGTATATTTGTAGTAGATAATCATAATATTTTTATTTTCTCAAATCCGATTTTTGGTGAGTGAGAAATTAATTGTTGAAGTTGGTCATACGATTGATTATTTATGGAGTGTGTGAAAATGTACTTAAGGCACATTTAATGATCCCACATTGAATTCTTAACATAGTTAATACATGTATAAAAGTGTTTTAACACTTAAGTGTAATATCTAAAATGCACATGGATGTGAGCCATTGAATTATTTGAAAGACAAAATGCCGAACCGTGAACACTAACCAGTGTGTATTTGTCCTTTCCAGTACCCCAAATTAAGGTCATATGATATGAAACCAACACAATGATTACACATACACCTATAACTAATATGTTTATAATATTTGTCACATGATATGAAACCAACACAATGATTACACATACACCCATAATTAATATGTTAATAATATTTTAGGAGAGTATCTCGATCATTTAAAGATAATTAATCAAAATCGATCCACCTATTAGATAGTTACATATCCTAGCTAATAGCAACAAGCCTACAAGACTCCAAAAAATCCGCCCACAATTTTTTGATATATATAATTATAGACTTATAGTGTATTGTCTATTTTCTGATGTATATAATTATAGACTTATAGTGTTATTGTCTATTTTAAATTTGTACCATTTGTATCAAATAACATCGTAGTCTTACAAATAACATATGTTGACGATAATAGAATTTGATATTCAATGTTGTTTGTAACACAAATATCGAACTAAGTAATTTTGAACTTCACCAAACATATACACAAAATTTCAATTCAGTTTCAGAGGTGATACATTTCCATCCCTAATTAAGTCACATGATATGAAACTCACACAATGATTACATATACACCCATAATTAATATGTTAATAATATTTTAGGAGAGTATCTCGATCATTTAAAGATAATTAATCAAAATCGATCCACATGTTAGGTCGTTACATACCCTAATAGCTACAAGCCTACAAAACTCCAAAACATCCGGCCAAAATTTTCTGATATATATAATTATAAACTTATAGTGTTATTGTCTATTTTAGATTTGTACCGCTTATATTAAATAACACCGTAGTCTTACAAATAACATATATTGACAATAATAAAATGTGATATCCAATGTTGTTTGTAACACAAATATCGAACTAAGTATTTTGAACTTTACCGAACACATACACAAAAATATTTCAATTTAGTTTCAGAGGTGATACGTTTCCACCCCTAATTAAGTCACATGATATGAAACCCACATAGTGATTACGCATACACCCATAATTAATACTCCCTCCGTCCCAATAGCAAGGTCCACCTTTTTATTATTTACTCTCTCTATTTTAATAGAAAGTGGGCCTTGCAAACGGGACGAAGGGAGTATGTTAATAATATTTTAGGAGAGTATCTCGATCATTAAAAGATAATATAATTAATTGAAATCAACATGTTAGGTTGTTACATACCCTAATAGCTACAAGCCTACATGACTCCAAAAAATCCGCCCACAATTTTCTGATATATATAATTATAGACTTATAGTGTTCTTGTCTATTTTAAATTTGTACCGTTCGTATTAAATAATATCGTATTCTTCCAAATAGCATATGTTGACGATAACAGAATTTGATATCTAATGTTGTTTGCAACACAAATATCAAACGAATTTGATGACAATGATGATATGATGTATTGTAATTGTTGTAAAAGTGTTGTCGTTTGACGGAAAATTCTATGCTACCCAATGAGTAATACCCAATGTGGCATAATAGATCTATTAGGACACTCTCAAGTGTCCTAATAGATCTATTGTGACACTTGAGAGTATCACAATAGATTTATTGTACCACATTGAGTATTACCCATTGGGTAGTATAGAACTTTCTCCGTTTGCCCATAAGTGCATTACCCCAAAATGTTGTAGGGAAATAATCATGATTCTGTGAAAATTTTGCAGCACGAGGAAGAGAAAATTGCTTTACTTTATTTTGACTAAGAATAAAATACAAACGAACATAAAAAAAGATTTCTTAATTTTCTTTTATAATGATCGAAGTTGGTTATTGGGGGTTTTTTTTATTTTGGTTCGAGTTTTTGTCATATGTAAAGGTAAAAAAATCTATTACAATAATATTTATAATTTTATTAATTATGGGAGCTATAAAGAGTAAATTTTTTATTATGTTTAGAATTACTCCTATTTTATTACACCCCCATCTTGGCCCACAATTGTAGCCCTTTCATTTTCACACATATTAATAAAAGGGATAATGACCAAATAGGCCACTAAACTAATTTGGGGACTCAATTGAGCCATTGTAACTTTTTTTTGGCTCAATTGGGGCACCATATTTTTAAAATCGTGTCAATTGAGCCATTGTATAATGGAGCCATAACGGAGGACGTTAATTCAGCTCAAAACGACATCGTTTTCTTTAAGTTTTTACCCCTAACCCGACCCACTCGTCCAAACTACACAAACTATGAAAATCATCCATGTTCATGTCATTTTCCCCCCTTAGATCCATTTTAGTGTCCTTTTTCCTTTAATTTTTTGTTTTTCCAGATTTTCTTCCTTTAATTTTCCTTTTTTTTTTTTTTTCTGTTCTTGTGTCAAAACTCATATTCTGGTCATGTTTTGGTCTTCAATTCCTTGATTTTTCTGTTATGGGGTGAAAAAAACAAAGTTCTGGGCAACCTACGCAGATTCCAGCAACTCCGTCTCCTTCAAAGAAATTTCATAAAAAATTATCAAAGATTGCTCATCGTTCTTCTTCCAAATCTGCAACAAAAAACATCAAAAAATATGTTCAATTCTCAAAATTTCAAAAAAGACAACATAACCAAAATACACATATCCCAGATCCTCAACCTCCCAGCCCATCGTGCTCTTCTCATCCATCATCACATTCCCAGCCCATCTCCATCACCTGCCCATCCTCCCGTCCAGGCGCAGAGCAGCAGCCAACGAGAACCATCACTCGTAGCAAAGCTGCCAAAAAATCATAAACACCCCCCCACCATTTTTGCGCCTGTCCCAGAATCTGATAGTTCATCTCCTTCTGAATCCACACCCTTATCTTCCCTCTCCAAACTCAAAAAATCAACAAATCACATACTCAGTTCTGTTCCCAAAAATCCCAGTCATATTCAAAAAAATCAGAACCTAGACTCAAAAAACCACAATACTGAACCCCACAAATTCTCCTCCCTCGATTTAGACACTGGTGAGGTGTCAATAGAGGTCGAAACAAATTTAAATGAAGAAAATCTACCTGGTGTCATCTCGCCGGACTTGCTGTCGTCGGCATCTTCATCGGAGAATGAAGAGTCGGAGGAGGATTTTGTGTAGTTTGGACGAGTGGGTCGGGTTATGGGTTAGGGTAAAAACTTGCCGAGTTAACGTCCTCCGTTATAGGGCTCCGTTATACAATGACTCAATTGACACGATTTTAAAAACGCGGTGGCCCAATTGAGGCAAAAAAAGTTACAGTGGCTCAATTGAACTCCAAATTAGTTTAGTGAGCTATTTGGCCCTTATCCCTTAATAAAATATATTTAATATATTTGAAAAAATAAAACTACATAATTTTTTTACGATACCATTATTTAATGATTCAAAATAAAACGATTATTAATTTAAAAAATATCAAATAAGGATATATTAATAAAAACTTAATGCATATATCTAATAAATTAGGTAAGTGGATTAAAATTTTGGGACGGACATAAAAAAAACAGAGACTGTAGTTATGAGACGGGTCGAAGGAATACTAATTGACCCCAAGCGTGCTAACAGCACCTCCCAATTGTTTTTCAAATTTCGAATGCGCACGCACACTGAATATTTGAAACTGACCGGATGATTTAAAGCTCATCAAATCAGATCTAATTAAATTAATTTAAAGCTCATCACATCAGATCTAATTAAATTATTTTAGGCAAAATTCATATTACTCTCTGTATTTTTCTGAAAAATTAAAAAACTCCCTATGTTAAATAAATAGTCTAAAATCCCTCTCTATTATGTATAATTCATAAAAAAGTTCTTTTTGAAGAGAGGGAATTACACTTGCTAAAAAAGAGTGTATGATTCTTATTCTTACAATTTTTGTGTTATTTTTTAAATATAATCAATTTTTTAAAATAGTAGTTTGACCAAATACTATAATTTTTAAATAATATAAAAATATTTATATGTAAAAAAAAAAGAAACTTAGAAAATTATCAAAATAGCGAAAAAGTAGTATTATAACTAAATATTATAATTTTCAAATAATATAAAATATGTTTATCTATAACAAAAATTGTAAAAAAAAAAAACAAATCCTACTATCTTTCTTAGAAAGTGTAATTTACTTTTCTCCAAAAGGAGTTTTTTTGATGGATTATACGTAATAGAGGGGATTTTTAAACTATTTATTAAACACAAGAGTTTTTGTTTGTTTAAAAAAATACAGGAGAATAATATGAAATTTGCCCAATTATTTTTTATATGCCCATGAAACAATGTCGAGGGTATATACACACACACAAAATTCGATTTCTCCCCTATAAATAGCCGATCATCTTGATTAATTTTGAATGCATTAAACAATAGTCTCAAACTAACTATTATCCCAAACACAATGTTGCTCACTCAAAATTTATTTTTCAGCCCTCCAGTAGAATTTTGTTTGGAAAAATGTTCCCGCAAAACTAGAGTTGGTCCAATTTTTTGTAGCTTTGAAAAGAAAAGGTCGAGATCAAGAAGCTGTGGGAAATTAGGTGTTCACCATAATGGCTACACCTATTTCACTGCACCTCACCACCCTCTCGAACTGGAACTGCCATCGTTTCAGACCGAGTCCGGCCCCGACGCCGCTGCCGTCGGGATAGGGATCGATAAATTCTACGATGGGAAGAATATTTTCCTTACTGGTGCAACTGGTCTTCTGGGAAAAGGTCGATCTCATGCATATATACATCATGTTTTATTTTGTTTATTAATGTATAGTGTGTTCATTAATTACATTTTAGCTGATGATGAAATATTATTTGTAGTGATTCTACTATTTATTACTTAGTACTGTTTATATATGCTGATTGCTACTCGACATGCTGTTATATATTAATTTTGAATGAAAAATTGGATGTTTGACAGGATTAATTATAGGGCTATATAGTAACACAAACTTTAAATTTACCGAGGAATTTGATTGCTTGTGTTAAGCTAATTGATTATATATATATATATATATATATAGCATAACGATGCCAATATTTACAGGTATGAGATTTCATTTTGCCCTCTTTATGTTTTATTCCATGTTATACTTTCACATTATGAATTATATCTTATATTTTTTCTTCAATTTCAAATTTTTGTGTTTAAATTTAATTTTACTATTGTTAATTAGAGTGAATCCTCCCAGTTAGGACTTATAAATATTTTTTAATATCTAATTTTAGTTTTTAATTTAATTTAATATTATAAATTTTATAATTTATAATTTATTTTTTATTAAGAAATATTGATTATTATTATTTATGTTATAATTAATTTTAATTTATAATAAATATTATTATAATTAAAAATTTGACTTGGATCCTATGAAATTTGAACGGAACCTCGGTAGGTAATGATGATTTTCTAACTATATATATATATCTGTGTGTGTGTGTGTGGAATATAAATATATATTTTTGGGAATATGTGGTTCTGGATAAAATTCTTATTTAATCTGTGCATATTATATTCTCTGAGCATCTGACATGCATGACAGCCCATGTTCTGATTAAATTTGTTTATTACATGCATCGTTCGTTCGTTTGTTTGTTTTTTTTTTTTGAGACGGAAAAAAAATGATTATTTTTTTCATTTTTTTTTTCAGCCCTAGTCGAAAAGTTATTGAGATCGACGTCTGTGGGAAAAATCTACATACTGATGAAGGCAAATGATAAGGAGGCTGCACTAGATAGATTGTCAGGAGAAGTAATAAATATATGATACATATATAACAAACTCTTACCTATTTAACACTCATTTTAATGGTAAATTCCATGCTAAACCCAACCTAGTTCACACTCACCACATTTATTTCACAGGTGGCACCATTTTTTATGTTTTTTTTTTAACAGTAATTGCAAATAAATTAAAAATTTAATCTACCTATTCTACTTTACCTTTTCTACAAAACCTCCCATACCTCTTCTAGAAATGGTAAAGTAGAATATGTAGATTAAATTTTTAATTTATTTGCAATTACCGTGAAAAAAAATATAAAAAAAATGGTGCCACTTGTCAAATAAATGTGGTGAGTGTGCACTAGATTGGGTTTAGCATGTAATTTACCCATTTTAATTACTAGTACTATATTATACTAATTCACATATTTCAATGTTTTTTTTTCTTTTCTTTTTTTTTTTATGGTTTGGTTGTTGTAGATTATAGACTCAAAGTTGTTCGAATGTTTACGAGAAAAACATGGGAATTCATACGAAGAATTTGTGAGATCAAAGCTGATACCAGTAGTTGGAGATATTTGTGCACCAAATATTGGAATGGATGCATATTCTGCAAATGAAATTATCAAGGAAGTAGATGTGATAATAGAATCTGCAGCTAGCACAACATTGAATGACAGGTTAATCACTTAGATAATAATAATCTCCATATTAATGATCTCCTTAAATTAAATAAAATTTCTGATTTCGTCACATATTAATTATTTAATTACTGGTTTCCCCCCTCTGCAGATACGATTTCTTGCTTGATATAAATGTAAATGCCCCTGCACGGCTAATGAGGTTCGCCAAAAGATGCAAGAACCTCAAACTTTTTGTTCATATTTCGACTGGTACGTGTACTTACAAGTTACAAATTAATTAAATTATATCAGATTACTTATGTATTATCTATGGATGAAGCTAAATAAAATAATTATAAATATAACTTAATTTTTCTATGAATGCAGCATATGTTAACGGAATAAGAGAAGGGATAATCTACGAAGAGCCGTTGATGGTGGGGGGAAATGGGAGAAAAAATGATGATGATGATGAGATGCATTCATCTCTGTTTCCTCTGGATTTAACTGATGAGATGAACCTAGCCATGAAAATATGCATTGCCTCAACAAATTATGATGCAGCTAAGGATTTGAAAAGGCTTGGCCTAGAAAGGTTATGATCAATATCTATGTTATTTATCATTAATGATCATATATATGTCAAGCAAAACAGGTCATTCAACACAAAATCATAAATAATTAATATTGTTCGAAGTGAAATATTTTGTGTGTGTATATATATAGTCGTGTAGTTAGTTTGTAACGAAGTGTAGGCGTGCAGGGCTGCACAATACGGGTGGTATAACGCGTATCATATGACGAAAGCCATGGGAGAGATGGTGCTCGACGAGATCAGGCAAGACGTGCCCGTGCTTATTTTGAGGCCATCTATTATAGAGAGCTGCTACAAAGAGCCCGTTCCTGGATGGATACAAGGAAATAGGTTTTAGTTTCTTGAATCTTTATTATTTACTCTTGCTAATTTATTGAACAAATTGTTGCTGATTTTCTCATACAAGTTGGTGGTTTATGGGTGTTAGAATGTATGATCCAGTGATTATTTCTTATGGAAAAGGACAGCTTCCTGCTTATCTGGCTGACCCGGACCTTCATACAGACATTGTAAGTAAACAACCAACTTCAATTCAATTCTCTCTATTGTCAAGGCCCGTTAGATGGTCTAACACGAGTTTTTTTAATTTGGTCAGGTTCCGGTGGATATGGTGGTGAACACGACGATTGCAGCTGTGGCGAAGCATGGAATATCGAGCAAGCCAGAGTTGAATGTGTACCACGTAGCTACTGACTATGTGAACCCTTTGCGATTTGGTGACATGTTCGAATACATTTATCAACATTTTAGTGCAGATCCTCTGCCTGAATGGGAAGGCGTGACACAGATGAAATTATTCGATGAATTTAGTGAATTTTCTAACTATATAAGGGACGAAATATCGGAGCGATGTGGGATGAGAAATGGGAATGGAATGACGATTCAGAAGGTCCAAAGACAGCACAGAGCAAGGGTGGCTTATGCTGAGCAAGTTTGCAAGATGTATGAGTTCATTGGATTCTTCAAAGCCAGGTATCAAATAAATTAATAATATAATATGATTCATATAATTGTTTATGCATATATATATATATATATATATATACATGGAGGTGTTCAATGGTTATTAGGTTCACATTACTCTCTCTTTATCTTGTGTGCATGCTAGGTTTCATACCGGAAACACTAGAAAATTACTAGGAGAGATGTCGAAGGAAGAGCGAGATACATTCGAGATCGACGCGATGAAAATAGACTGGCGGGAGTATTTTGTTCGAGTTCACATCCCGGGTTTGAGAAAACATGTGCTCAATAATGGCGAGAGATCGACTAAGACTGTGTAGCAATGATGTATGTTCAATAATGAAATAGATGTTTAGTCCCTGCTTATGTATTGTGATTTAAATTCCATTTTTCTGATTGGTTCACCAGTTTTATCATGTCTGAACACTGAACTGCCCAGTATTTTATTAGAAAACCAATGTGAAATTGAAGCATACGACAACAATATGTTCAAATGGTATTTATTACAACTAACGGACCAATTATGATGAATTTATACCGATTAGTGATCGGTATAATTCATGTTATAATTATTATTTTTTTAATTTTTTTAATATATTCTAATTGTGGGTGGATGAACCCTAAATAAAAAAATTAATTAAATTAAATCATAATAAATTTAAAAAAAAAAAGATTTAGCATAAGGCGTGTATAGAAAATGTGGGCACAATGATCTGATGTGCTTAGTGATGGCCAATTCAAACTCTTGAGTCTCAAACTCATTTATTTTTTTATTATTTTTTTTATAAATTTTAATTGTACACGTGTTTCTAGGGCTGAGGAAACATATTGTCGTACCATCATACCGTACTTACTGTACCGGAAAAAATACAGGAATACCGAACTTTAAGATATACCATTATTTTCGGTAAGGTATGATACCGTACCGAGATTTTTCGGTAAGGTAACGGTATAGAATTTTAAAAATCGAGGTATACCGGCATATACCGATACCGACGGTATACCGATTTTTTAAGGTATATACTGTTAATTCGGCATATACCGTTGTACCGGTATATACCTTTGGTGCGGTATATACCGTTATAACGGTATACCGGTATATACTGCACCAACAGTATATACCGATATATTTGTGATATTATATAAATATATGTATGTGTGTGTGAATTATAGATACTTGAACTTGATATATAATACTTAGTAAATATGATATACATATGTAAATATCTAGTAAATTTACAATATCTAACACTTATAATTAATCTTATGTTATACTTAATGCATAGTAATGATAATTAAATGTGATCTTAATTAATACTTAGTAAATAATTCTTACGATTTTTAAGTAAAACGATTTAAAATTTGAAATATTTAGTAAGTTTATAATATTAATTTTATACAATTTATATTAATTATAAAAACATGATTGATATATAATACTTATTAATTATGTTATACATTTATAAATATCTAGTAATTTACAATATCTAACACTTACAATTATTCTTATGTTATACTTAATGATATACTTAATGCATAGTAATGCTAAATGTGTTAATTAATACTTAATAAATAATTCTTACGATTTCTAAGTAAAACGATTTAAAATTTGAAATATATAATAAGTTTATAATATTTTACACAATTTATATTAATTATAAAAACATGATTGATATATAATACTTAGTAAATATGTTATACATTTATAAATATCTGGTAAATTTACAAAATCTAACACATATAATTAATCTTATGTTATACTTAATGTATAGTAATTCTAAATATATTCTTAATTAATACTTAGTAAATAATTCTTCCGATTTCTAAGTAAACGATTTAAAATTTGTAATATACAGTAAGTTTATAATATTTTATACAATTTATATTACTTATAAAAACATGATTGATACAAAATATTTACTAAATATGTTATACATTTATAAATATCTAGTAAATTTACAATATCTAACACTTATAGTTATTCTTATGTTATACTTAATGTATAATAATTCTAAATATGTTCTTAATTAATACTTAGTAAATAATTCTTACGATTTCTAAGTAAACGATTTAAAATTTGTAATATAAAGTAAGTTTATAATATTTTATACAATTTATATTAATTATAAAAACATGATTGATATATAATACTTTGTAAATATATTATACATATATAAATATCTAGTAAATTTACAATATCTAACACTTATAATTAATCTTATGTTATACTTAATGTATAGTAATTCTAAATATGGTCTTAATTAATAATTAGTAAATAATTATTACGATTTCTAAGTAAATGATTTAAACTATGATCGATATATAATACTTAGTAAATATGATATACATCTATAATACTTATTAAATATGCTATACATATATAATCTTATATTATAATTAATGCATAGTGATATTAATTAATTAAAGAATCTAATATAGTTACATTAATTAATAATTGTTAATTTTGCAGGTTTCTTGAGATTCAAATTTGAAGATTGTATTAGTTTTTGAGAAACATTCTAGACTCGACTTATTTTTAATTCTAGTATTTGTTGGGATATCATGTGGTTATTTTTATTTTAATTGTTGCATTGGAGTGTTAGATTTGAATTATTATATATGTTTTGTTTTATTGGAGTTTAATTATCGTGACATGAAAAGATTTATTTTATTTTGTTGAATTTTGATCGTTATTATGGGTATTTCATATATTTATATGTGAAAGGGTAAAAAAGGGGTTTGGGATAAAAATCCCAAAAATCACGCCACCCATTAATGACGATAACCGAACGAAGCGATCAATAGATTTGGATAGATTTCTTCTGCAGCCCAAAAAAACTAGGTTTTAGCTTTAGGATTATGTATTGAGTCGGGAAGAAAATTTCTCCATATCCGGCTATCAAACTCTTCAGTTGCAGCGGCATTGGTTAATCACGTCCCCATTAATTACACCCACCGGCCGAATCGAGTGGTATATTTGGAGTAGATTTCATTTGCAGCCAAAAAAATCTAGGTTTTAGCTTTAGCGTTCTGTATTGTGGCGAAAAAAATTCTCTAAAGCCGGAAATCGAAGTCTGCAAGGGCGGCGACATAGCTTAAACTTTTCACGGCGACCGATAATGTTTGGGAGGCATTCAACGAGAAGAAGCCCAGGTTTTTCTTCAACTTTTTTTTTTTGTTTATATCATTTTTAAGTTGGTTTATTTGCTAAAAGTTGGAATTTTATTATTTTAGTGTTTTTTTTCTCTACTTTGTTTAAGCTTTGGAATAGACACAAACTCTTGCTGTTGGATCTTAGAAAATGAATTTGGTAATTTACTAGAAAATGAACGAAACTAATTAGCAACTAATTTGCTATAAATCTGCTATTTGTTATATCACATTTTTCTGCACAACAATAGTAATTCGTGTGGACTGCTTTATGATTTGGACTGTATTAGCACAATAATTTATTGTAATAGCATATCTGAATGAAAGTGTTAGCATTTGATATTTCTTTGAATACATTTAGCAAATTATCTTGTATTTGAATACATTTAGCAAATTATCTGGTATTTTTTTTGGTAGTTTTACAATTGATTTGGGGTTGAATAGCAAATTTAATTGTTCTATTAGCAAATATCATTGAACCTGATAGCAATCGATTTGGTAGTATACGTGTATATGTATACTAATTGTTTTGTTATATATTTGATACAATTTGAAGCTGAATGTATAATGGCATATGATTTGGACTGTATTAGCAAAACTATTTGTTGTAATAGCATATTTGTATAAAAGTGTAAGCATTTGGTATTTGTTTATGAATGTGTATAATATGAATGTGTCCTTGTCGACAGGATATCATCAATGAAAAGGTAATCAGCAAGAAAATATCCAATTAAAGCTTTTTCCTATATTATAGTTAGCAAATTTTAGGGCACTGATAGCATTGACTTTTTATTTTTTGCTTTATTATAGTTAGCAATTTTGATTGTACTGATAGCATTGACTTTTTTGCTTTTTGCTGTTTGTTGTTTCTGATAAGTTAAGTTGGTTTAAGATTGCAAAAATTTTGGAAATTTTATACCATGCAACAACTGTATTAGTATAATAGCTTTTTCTCATAGCAGATGCTATTAAAGTTGATACCTGCAATTTGCTTATTTTTATTTTCCATGGCTATCAACTTGGTTATGAGTCCGAGTATTTGTGTTTATCTGTTTTTTTTTTGTAAACAGTGGTAGCTAATAATATGCTTTTCGTTAGCTTATTAATATGTTATGATTAGCATATATCGTTGCATAATATTTATTGACTGTTATGTGCAGTGGCTGGCAAAAGAAGTGCACCCGAATCTAGTCACGTTGCTCGAGAGATACGCACAAAAAGGGCGAACGATGCGCAGCCACCTCGCTGAAGAGGCAGGACCATCAGCAGCAGGTGCTGCTTCTAATGCCACAAGAAAAAAGTGAAGGTCTGAGTATTTGAATCTGAAAAACCGAACAAGCCCCGGTGTGTTGACCGATGCAATTAAATTGATAAATGACGCACCAAGGCAGAGTGTTTGTGAAATGGGATTTGGAGATTTGCTACATTTGGACATCAGTGATATCCCCCCGAAGATTGCATACTGGATCCTCGACAACTTTGATGTGAAACGTGGGCAGATTGCATACTAGATTACACGGAATGTATAGTATACTTCATAATTCAATTTTTGTCATAAGATAGTTTCATGCTTGCGTTTTGAGTTTTTCTAGAATGATAATTAGGAGATGCATTATTGATTACGTTAAAACTTGAATAATTGTGATACATTTATTCGTAAAGGGATTTGTGAGAAATGAAATGAACTCGCAAACATCATTGCAATACGTATCAAATAACAATACGCTGCATATCATCTAATTGACATATAAAACACTTACCTTGCAGCCTATCGAAATTTAAAACGTGTTAACTAATATTGAAATAGCAAATAAGTATGTATTAGATAGCAAAGTATACATCATACATTAGCAAAATTCAGCCAATTCATTTAGTCCCGCTGTCACAATGAGAACCTAGAACAATTTATGCGTGGAAAATATTTGGATTAGCAATAAATATCGAAAACGTTTGATACGACCCGGCTATGCTAGGACGAATCTAGAGAAACGTAGCGGAAGACTTAAGAATCGAAACACGTCAGAATTAAGAAGGATTCAATCCGACTCGACAAACAACGGAAAAATGACAATCTAGACAACTAAAATACGTAAACTATGACACAAAATACGTAACACAAATCCAAGGAATTGGGGGCTGTATAGGGACGGTTTTATGGCTGTAATGAGGGTGTTTGAATCGTGTGTTTAGGGTGAAGAATGGCTTGGAGTAGATAGGATATGATAGAGATGAAACGAACTTACGGTATAAACGAAACGGCGTAGGACTTGAACTCGAACACGGGGGCTGAAATTGAGGCGTGCGTCGATGGAGTATGGATGGCGTCGAATGGTGTTGATGGATGATGATTCGTTGATGTGAATCACAACTCAATAGCCTCCTTGAATCTCGAATGTACCCAAGGATGAAATCTCTAAGTTGATCTTCGGATAGCAAATACCGGTTAATCCCTCAAGTGGATTAAGCAATACCCTTGAATAAGACTTAAAGTTGCTAGCTCCAAGAATATGAATTTTAAATCAAAACTCACAAAGATTTAAAAGGGGGTTGAGACAATATTGAAAATAAAGCTTAATTAATCAAATATAGTATAAAGTATCAATGTGACATGGTTCCCCTATTTATAAGCCTATGGGGAACGAAATTAATCATCAAAAAAGGCTTAAAAATTGATCCAAAAGGGATCTCTAACTATACTAGGAAGTTCCCTAAGCTAGAATTCTATTCAAGGTAGGAAATTGCCTTAAATACAATTCTAGTCAAACCTATGCTTATTATGGACGAAAATTACTCCCAAATAATTAAATAAATCTGATTTGACTATAGTCTTAATTAAATAAAATAAATACTATAGTCTAAATAAAATCAACCCCATAATTAAATTAATTAAAGGGCCAAAAATCTGATCTCGTGCACGCATGCACAACTCGACGAGTTCTTCATGTTCTCTTCTTCAAACCTTGATCTCCAATCTTTAATTACTAGCAAAGTAACAATTTTGGAGTTGCTCTCAACATCTTTGTCATCTTCGAATTTCTTACATACAAATGCTTGGAAAAATCCTTGCAATTATATTGCTCGAAATCGTGTAACTGAACCACGTATTTGCAGCTCCGGATTAAGTTCTTCAAGGCTTTTCGTGGCTTCATCATTTCCCTCCTCTTGAAAAGAATTCGTCCTCGAATTCAAAGCTCCGGGATCAAACACGAACACGAACTGGCCATCAAATTCTTTTTGCACAAGCTGCATAAAACACATCTTCGTGAACATGAACGAGAACATTCCACTTGTGTTAATCATCCGAAACTCTAGCTCCATAGATTGCCTTGACATGGCATTCATGATCAAATCTGGTGGTATATCAACTTCCAATGGAATTTCTTCAACAACCTGTAAAATAAAGATATCACAAGAAAACGGTTGACAAAAAATGTTAGAAATCGATGGATCTGCCATGCTAGCTTGTTCGAGCTCTTCATGATCTTCAACCATTGTCTCACGGATGTCATTCTCCTTTTCATTACAAGGTTGTATCTCCAACAACTCTTCAACTTCTTCGGCTTCCTCAACTGCTTCATGGATCTCCAAATTCACAATTTGTAGTTTATCCTCCATACAATCTTTAGGACTTGTCATCTCCATGGACAAAACATCCAAACTGCAATCTTCTATACTTGTCTTCTCCGGATTAGTAATTTTGAGAATGGGCACCTCTTCATCGATATGAATGGAAACCGACTCATCTTGATTACAATCGTCTTGAACTAACTCCTCCAAAACTGGCATCTTCTCATTGGTTGTTTCTATCATGTCCAAATCTGGCTTAGATTCTTCAACTATCTCATCTTCTAAACACATAGAAACAGATGGTAATGAGATAAAAGGTACTTCAACGAAGTCTAGAATTGGTACCTTGGAAGTAGAAGCATCATGGGTGGCAATGCTCGACTCTACTTGAACCTCCTCTTTTGACTTCATCTCTAGTTCCTCTAGCCACTTTTCAATCCGAATGGCGTATTCCACCATGTCTTCCAACTCGTCGAAGCGGTACAATGCTACTCTTTCACGGATTGCTCTTCGTAGACCAGCTAGAAATCTATCCATGGTGTCTTCTGGATATTCTTCTACATCAGCTTGTCTCATGGCTTCAATCATTTTGTTGTAGTAGTCATTTACACTTCGATCTCTTTGTCTAAGCTGATATAGCTTTTCCTCCAACTCTCATTGGTATTGGTCTGGAATGAAGCGTTTCCGCATCAAATCTTTCAACTCACGCCATGTGTCGATAGGTGGAAAGCGATCTCTGTGGCACCGATTCTGCTGGAATTCCCACCATGTTGTTGCGTAGCCTTTAAACTTTGACGAAACTAGCTGCACTTTCTTTTTCTCGGGAAAGTCATAGCACTCAAAAAGTTTTTCTACTTTGCATTCCCAATCCAAATAGATGTCGGGATAGTATAGACCTTCAAACTCAGGTATGATCATGTTGTTGTTGCGGTAGAGATGGCGAGGATTTGATGTATATGGTGTACGGGCCATGGGGAGCATGGTGCATGGGTGTATGTGACTAAGGCTGAAATTTTCGAACTCTATAAGGTATAGGGGATGAAAATTAATGGGTATGGGGGAGTATATGGAAGGTTTGAAAGGATTGGAATGGAAGAAATCAAGATAAGGAAAGAATTAGATGTATTTTTGAAGTCCTAAATAGTGTAGGAATCCAAAAATAAATCCTAAAGGTAGAAGGAAAGAAATAGGAAGGAAAAGGAAAGAAAGATTAGGTAATTTGGAAAGTGTTACACAATTGTGACACAATCTAAATATCCTAATTGAACTAGACTCTAAAAAGAAATAACCAAAAATAAATTACAACTCAAAAGGAAACTACCAAAATAAAATAAAAACTTGGAAGGAAAATTCCAAAAATAAAATATGACTCAAATGGAAATTACCAACTAAGGAATAATCCTAGAAGGAAATTACCAAAATTAAAATAGAACTTAGAAGGAAAGTTCCAAAAATAAAATAGACTTCACAAGGTAACTACCAAATAAGATGAAATACTAAAAGGAAATTACCAAAATAAATCAAGACTCAAATGGTAACACAATGAATATACCTCTTTTTTTTTTTTTTTTAAATTTCGGCTCTTTTCTTTTTTTTTTGCCGATTTTTGTTTTTTTTTTCATTTCGATCTTTTCTCTTTTTTTTTGACCGTTTTCTTTTTTTTTTGTTTTTTGTTTTTTTTTTCAATGAGCAACTATGCTATTACAACTCGATAAAATAAAATTAAAATAACAAGACACGTATGACGAAATGTAGGATAAAAATGACACGTCGGATTGAACCACGACCAGCCCGGCTATGCTAGGACGAATCTAGAGAAACGTAGCGGAAGACTTAAGAATCGAAACACGTCAGAATTAAGAAGGATTCAATCCGACTCGACAAACAACGGAAAAATGACAATCTAGATAACTAAAATACGTAAACTATGACACAAAATACGTAACACAAATCCAAGAAATTGGGGGCTGTATAGGGACGGTTTTATGGCTATAATGAGGGTGTTTGAATCGTGTGTTTAGGGTGAAGAATGGCTTGGAGTAGATAGGATATGATAGAGATGAAACGAACTTACGGTATAAACGAAACGGCGTAGGACTTGAACTCGAACACGGGGGCTAAAATTGAAGCGTGCGTCGATGGAGTATGGATGGCGTCGAATGGTGTTGATGGATGATGATTCGTTGATGTGAATCACAACCCGATAGCCTCCTTGAATCTCGAATGTACCCAAGGATGAAATCTCTAAGTTGATCTTCGGATAGCAAATACCGGTTAATCCCTCAAGTGGATTAAGCAATACCCTTGAATAAGACTTAAAGTTGCTAGCTCCAAGAATATGAATTTTAAATCAAAACTCACAAAGATTTAAAAGGGGGTTGAGACAATATTGAAAATAAAGCTTAATTAATCAAATATAGTCTAAAGTATCAATGTGACATGGTTCCCCTATTTATAAGCCTATGGGAACGAAATTAATCATCAAAAAAGGCTTAAAAATTGATCCAAAAGGGATCTCTAACTATACTAGGAAGTTCCCTAAGCTAGAATTCTATTCAAGGTAGGAAATTGCCTTAAATACAATTCTAGTCAAACCTATGCTTATTATGGACGAAAATTACTCCCAAATAATTAAATAAATCTGATTTGACTATAGTCTTAATTAAATAAAATAAATACTATAGTCTAAATAAAATCAACCCCATAATTAAATTAATTAAAGGGCCAAAAATCTGATCTCGTGCACGCATGCACAACTCGACGAGTTCTTCATGTTCTCTTCTTCAAACCTTGATCTCCAATCTTTAATTACTAGCAAAGTAACAATTTTGGAGTTGCTCTCAACATCTTTGTCATCTTCGAATTTCTTACATACAAATGCTTGGAAAAATCCTTGCAATTGTATTGCTCGAAATCGTGTAACTGGACCACGTATTTGCAGCTCCGGATTAAGTTCTTCAAGGCTTTTCGTGGCTTCATCAACGTTAGCAAATTCTATTTTGTTAACAGCATTTGCCTGGCATTTTTATTACAAATAGTGTAACACATATTAAGTAATAGTTTTGTAATGTTGATTGTATGTTCGTTAATTGGAAAAAAATGAAATTACAATATAATTATGTTGTAGTTAGCAAACAATATATTAAAAAAAGGAGCAAAATTCTGATTGTTAGCATACTCACATATTAATGATAAGACCCTGCAACAATTGATGCGTGAAAAATAAGTGAAATAGCAATAAATATATAAAGTTTAGCAAATTATAATTTGGATATAGCATATTCATAGTAAATATGCTTAAAAACAACAAAGAATAAAGCCTCTTTGCAATCATATAAGTACAATGTGTATAAAATAACAGTACATGTTAATTAAAAAATAAATCAACGTGACTACTGATGGGAAAAAACCGTTCACATAATTAAAAGCCTCCATAATCAAAAATAAAGGATTATGGTAAATTCCTAAAATCGTGGGATTAGATATTCACATAAAAATGTCAATTACAACTATAACCCTTCATTAATTAAGTTAATGAAAAATTACAATCTAATCCTCCCTATTAAAAATGAATCTTGACCCTCAAAAAAATCAAATCCTGTGGCTAATATTCATTCCTATTTCCTACACAGGTCTTGTGTTCCTATTTGAACTCTGATATATATATCCCTTCACACCCGTATAAAGAGGTGGAATATCAACTGGTAGCAAGGATTTCCACTTTTAACTAACTATGTTGAGAGCTACACACAGGGCCGTATTAATAGAACACGGGGCCTGAGGCGAAATATTAGTAATATATATATATATATATATATATATATATATATATATATATGCACGTATGTATGTATATCAATAAATTTTGATATAGTTGTACCTAAATAAGATTTTATAAATTTAATTTTGAAACACTTATTTCAATTTTCAACATAAAAATTATTATATTTATAATTGAAAATATTATATTATGGAAAATCTATTTTCTATACATAATTTAGTATTTTAATTGGAGTGTAGGTTCGATCTACTCCATTAAAAATAAATACCATAAATTATAATAATCAACCTAAAAGTATAATAAAATTAAGATTGAAAATATAAAAAGATGAAGGCTTACAATATAAAAAAGAAATATGTTAAAATTAAAAGATAGAGTTTAAATGTAGCAATCATAATGTGAAATTTGAACCCGAAAATAAAGTCACCATTACTTGGAAGTTGGAACAAAGACCTAAACAATAGAAGGATATATTTATGAAAAAGATGGGGGAAAAGAATAAATAGAGCAAGTCCCAAAATTTAACGTCTAAGTGATGTTATGAGTTATTAAATTTAATTAAGTCAAATTCTAATAAGAAATGAGGACTCAAAAAAACATAAACAAAAAATAGGCCTTAAAAAAAATAAAAGAAAAAAGGTAGACCAAACAAACAAAACAAAAAAAAAATGAAGAAAATAAAGGCGGGCAAACAAAAAATAATGAAGAAAACAACAAAAGGCCGCGAGCGCAAAAGGATTTTCGAACGAACCTGTGTGCTCTTGATATAACGTCGCGTCTCAATCCGTTGAACCAAAAGTCGTTAAACAACAACAAGACATAACATTTAATTATATATATATAAGAACAATATCCAAATTATTCGTTGCCTAAATTATTTTCGGGGGCCTGAGGCGACCGCCTCGTTAGCCACATGCCACAACCGGCCCTGGGCCTACACACCTCTTTATGTTAATTTGAATAATTTATATGATATGTATGTAACATCATTTTATAACATAATACTGAAAATAACCAATACTTACACAAATTCATCAAGTACGCACTAGACGTTACTGTTAATTAAATATTTTATCAACCCCGGAATGTGAATGTCCATAACGTACGTTTTCCAGTCGATATTCCTTGCATCCACTTCAAAGTTAAGTAGCTCCTCTTTTGACATTTCTTCAATTAATTTCAGGGTATTGCCCGTGTGGAACCTGTACGTTATATTTTTAAACTTAATTTTAATTAGTAACATATATATATATATATATATATATATATATATATATATATATATATATATATATATATATAGTCAAGAACAACAATGCTGATATTTATCACTAGCTACAATTAACTTGTATATAGTATTTTCCTGACGATATATATATATATATATATATGCATTGAAAATCTTTGAGAGTATATTCTTTTTTTTAATACGTATATAATTTTATTATTCTACACACACTTGTGGGCACCGCCTCTATAGAAGCTACATCACTAGTTTTTATTATTTTTTCGTGGTATAGTTTAATTTTATAATTATTAATATTTAGGATTTATATATTCCACTCAATTAGAATTTATTTTTTATATTTTTAGTTAATAATTTATGTTTAGGGTAAATTATTGGGTATATATTTTTTAAAAGTTTTAATTATTAACAATAAATATTAATTGTGATTAGTTATGATATAATAATTTTTATTTTTATAATAAAAATTGATCAGGTGGCCGCCACACAATCGGTGTCCACAAGACTGTGTAAACTAATGTAGGTAGACTAATAATATATTCTGTCTAAATATATAATGTGACAATATATAGATACACACACACACACGTACCTTGCTTTGAAGAATCCTGCGAATTTATATGTCTTGCAGAGTTGCAGAGCATATTCAACTTTGGCATTGCATTCTCGAATCATCTTTCTATCTTCACCAATTGTCTTACTACGTCGGAATATTTCATCCCTTGTGAAATTCGAGAATTCTTCGAAATTGTCGAAAAACTTGAGTTTTGCAATATTTGAGCCTTCAACTAAAGGTGCCACATTAAAGTGTTGATATAGGTATTCGAAAAGGTCAGAGAATGTTAAAGGGTTCAAAACACTAGATGCTACGTGGTACACATTGGGTTGGGGTTGTGATTGCGCCACACTTTTACTTCCATGCTTTGCAATTGCTGCAATCATCGTATTTGCTACCAAATCCGCTGGTATCTGATAATAATAGCTACTATGCATTAAAATCCATATACTAATTCTACTATAATAAACATGAAAAGAAATGGCCATTTGTCGGTGGAGTGTGTGAACTCGTGACCAACGACTACATCATTATTGATAATTAATTAATGTTGTTTGTTTTTCTACGTAGTTTTTAGACTAAAAATGAATAAACAAAAGTGACCTAGAACATGTCCCGTATGTTAATTAAACAATACTCCTAATTACTCTAGCTACTTACAAAATCCAAAGGTGCTTGGGGATTTCCACAAAAAGCTGGGAGCAGTCCTTTTCCATAAGAAATTATCACTGGATCACCCATCCTAAAATGCAACAATTCAAAATAATATATGTAGACAAAAGGAAATACAATAAATAAATAAATTAATATAAAATGATCTATATATATATATACATATATAGTGATGGAACTGATAGTTCTTTTTAGAGTCCTAATTAATAATAATATACAAATATGTAGAAGATTAAAATAAAATTAGAAGATGATAACATTTTTCTTCAGGTCATAAGTCAAAAAACTCATAATGGTACTATCTTAATTGCTTTATTCTTAGTTACACCTTCAAGAAAGGGATATTTTTCTATAAAAATGTCCATAATTAAATTGGAAAAAAGGGGTGAAATTTACACTAGCAATTGCATGTGCAAGCTCAATATTCTATAATGATTAATTTATACAAAAAATTAAAAATGAAATAATTATTCATAATTTAATATTTTTAAGAACAATTTAATACATTGAACAAACAATTAAAATATTTATCCATGAAATAAAATATATTACAATCACAAATAAATAGTTTTTTTAGGAACAAATTGATATAGTTGTTTAATTTAAGCTAATTAACAACAATCATAAACAGAAACTACAAACCAAGTAATAACACACTACCAATTAATCGGTTCAAATTAATTCTTAACTAAAATTTGAAAATTAAATACTAATAAAAATAATTATATAAATTATAATTAGTGAAATCAACCCTATGGGCCAAGAGAACAACATAGCTATAAATTAGAATTAATTAATGCAATTCCACTATTAATTAATCCGATTTTTTTGGCTTATAATTTCCAACAAATTAATCCAATTTAATGCAAATTGAAGTAAGATTATGTGGATGCATACCCGTAGAAACATGGGTGAAGAGCTGCAGTTTGTTGCATGTCTTGGCAAACCTCATTAGTCGTTGAGGCGCAATCACGTTTGTATTAAATATCACGTCATACCTTGAAAAACACATAATTATGGTCAATTTTATGTTGTTATTTTCAGCTGTAGTGGTTTGATGTTTTAATGTGTGATAAATATAATGGCGATTTATGTACCACTCAAATTATTTATAAGAAAATGTTTCATTTTTCTATTATTAATGGATATATTTATTTTTTAATTTATAAACAAACAAAAGAAAATTATTTACCTTTGAGAGACTAACTGAGTAAAATTCAAAATTTCAAGGGCTAATCGAACTGAGTTCAATAGTTCACCGGGCTAATTGGAATCGAATTTAGTTTAAGGGTTAGGATGCTCCTGAGGAAATAATTTAGGGAACAAATTGAACCTTAACCTTTTAATTTAAATGAAATAGATTTGATCTATGCATGAAATAGCATTATCTCTTTGGCAAATAATTGCATGCACTAGGTGTATATAAGCTTATTTCAGACAGACGGGTCAAATTTTCGGGTCAACCCGCTTTAACCCACTCGAATCAACTCACAAAAAAAATATCAAAATCAATATCAACCGTAACATTAAAAAGTATCACTCAAAATTCCTAAAGCTAACATCACGCGTATTCTTAAAAAGTAATGTGTCTGCTAGCTAGTTATCTTATACGAGTTTATTTATTTCAAATTGTAATTTTTTTTTTTCATTTCAATTAATGTTTAGAGTTTAGGGGTTTTTCATTTTTTTAGGTTCAGGGTTTTTTTAGGGTTTAGTTTTTTTTTTAGCATTTTTTTAGATTTTCTAGGGACTTATTTTGGGTTTCTTAGGATTTAAGTTTTTTTTTAATGTTTATTAATCTCAATTATGACTTATATTTAATTAGAAAAACTTTATTGCCGAGTGCAGAGCACAAGCCCACGCATTAGCGTCAGACATTTGCACTGCGCGAGTCGCCGTACCAAAAAAATAAATTAATTCAATTTAATTTTAGGGTTCAATAATTATATTTCAAGGTATATATTTATTTCAATAAATTTAACTATCGAGCATAGTGCATGAGCTCAATCTTTAGCGTCAGGCGAGTGCACTGCACGAGTTTGCCGGATAAAAAAAATTAAGATAATCAATTTTAATTTAAGGGATATACATTTTTGGGGGAAAAGAAAATGGGCTCGTGGCGCGCACACCGTTTGATATAGGTGTATATATGATGTTGTGCACAGAATATATACCAGCTCTATCTCTTTATTGTATGATCAACAAGTATATAATAATTGAGATTAAAAACTGAAATTAGAAGAGAAAAGTGGAAGGTTACCTCTCGTTAAAGGTTGTGTTAGCTGCAGACTGGATTATAATATCTACATTTTTCCTAATTATATCAATAGATTCATAATCCATTCCCAAATTTGGTTCACAAATATCTCCCACGATAGGTATTAGCTTTTCCCTTAGAAAACCTCCATAATATTTCCCATATTTTTCTTTCAAATGTGTGAACAATTCTGAGTTTATTATCTGCACAAAATATTGGTGAACGGTTAATAGTAAACGAACCTACAAATCTAAAGCAACTATATATAAAATTAAATAACTAGCTAGTTATTAAATTATAGCATTTATATACACACACACACACACACACACATATTAATATGTACTTCGTTTTCTATTCTATCAATTGCGGCCTCCTTATCTATTGCCTTAATTAGCAAGTAGACTTTGCCCACCGGGGTTGATCTTAGTATCTTCTCTACAAAAACTGCAAACCAAAATTAATATTTAAAGCGAGTTAGAGAAATTAAATACATATATAATATAAATATCTTCTGCAGAAAAATAATCATTAATTATAGAAAAACAAAACAGAAAGTGATCATTAAAATATATACGTAAAATTGTACAAGTAAAATATATATACACCTTTTCCAAGGAATCCAGTTGCACCAGTAATAAAAATGTTCTTCCCTTGAAAAAATTGAAGAATCCCTATTCCTGCATGCACATCTTTAGGATCAGCCACCGCGGCCGTCGCCGGCAATTCAAACGACGGCAGGTGGGAGCTACGAGTGAAGCAAAAATATCTTTCAACATTTTTCGTTGTAAAACCTTGCCATTTAAGATGATTGGCAGAAAAGGGGAAGTTTGTTTTGGAACAATATTTTCCCAAAGAAATAGGTTTGATTGGATTTGGGGGGTAGAACAATAAGCTACTATGATTGAGCAACATTGTGTTTAATTAGCTTTAATCTGAATCGAAACAACGATTATTGGAGAACACAGCCTTTCTGCGATACAAGTGTTGCATTATATTTATAGGGAGAAAAAACTTATAGAGGATGTATTATATAATAATAATAATTAATTGAGGTTTTGGTGTAACTTAATTGTACATACATTCTCAAATTATTTAACTTATTAATATATATAGTTCTATTCACACAATAAGCTGAATCTATTTTTATATATAGGGAGAAAAAGCTATTTGAAGAGGATGTGCAGTTTCCTCTAATAATTAAATTAAATTAGGTTTGATGAATTGATGGAATAAGGAGAAGGGATAATCTAGCTAGGAAGAGACGTTGATCGTCATGATAATGAGATGTATGAACACACACACATATTATGCAACTAATTTAGGAATTAATCCACACTAAATTTTACCACCACTATCTTAATATACATATAAGAAGCTAAGGGAATGAAATCATCTATTGCACTAGTGATGTGATATCCGTGTTACATCAAGATGTTATACCAATGGTACAATAGACGAGTCCGTGTATATAAGAAGCATAAAATTTAGAATGAATTTAAATAACACAACCATTGTTGGCCAAACTTTTAAAAAAAAATGGTGGTACATCATGGCTTGGGAACTTGGGATAAAATCATCTATTGTATAATTGGTGTTGCATTTTCTATCGCACACTTTAATTTAAAATCATAAATTTGATAGTGAAATGCGAAGAAGAGCAACGTGAAATTTGAATTGGGAATTGGAAGCATATATCTGTTCAAATTCCTTGTTGCACTTCTTTGTGTTTCACTATTAAACTTATAATTATAATAATATTCGTTTTAAAATAAGAATTAATTATAATATAAATAATCATAATCAAAATTTATGAACAAAACTATGAATTATAAAATTATAAAATTTAATTTTGAAATAATCAACCATAATTATGAATTATTAATTGAAAGTTAAAAATTAAATACTAAAATAAATTAAATCTTAATTAATTGGGTGGGGAAGTGGGATGAACCCTAATAAATAATCATAAAATTAAATTAAATAAATAAATAAAATTAAAGAAAAATACAAAAAAAAAATTAACTCATAATTTAAAAATTAACAAAGAGTGTAACACAGAGAGAATGCAACAGAAAAAAAATGATGTGAGAATATATATATGTATAGTGAATGATTTAAAAAACAATTAAGCTAATTAATTATTTTCATCAGCTACATCAACCCCAGCCATATAAAATATTGTGCGGGATCATTTTAATATAAAAGAAAAATTAAACAATTGGCGAACAAATTAACATAGCTATAAATCAGAATAGGGCCCGCAATTCGGCCAGTATTTATTTACATTAAATTTCCAATAAATTAATCCTATATAAAGCAAATTAAATTCAAGTGCTTCAACTACCAACAATCGACATAATATTTTATTCTAATCCTATATATACTTCTTCCATCAAACCAAACCATCTTGGTTAGCAATAAATCAACAAGCAATCTTTCCAAGCCCATATATTTTTTGGAACACAGCTTATCCCCGGAGCCCGTCGATACAACGAGAATCATCATTCTGATTACCCCACCAAAAACAATTTAATTAACATACGTTACTCACAAGTAGGGATCAATTTAGTTCGAAATGGATAGGTTGGCCCGAATAGATCAAGAAAATAACAGGGTAAGGGCCAAAAAATTTCAGTCCGGAAAAAAAAAAAAAAAAAAAAAAGGAACCGAATGTCCCTAACCGATCGGGCTGGCCCGTCGGGCTGGACCTGGCAGCCTCTACTGTTTAGCTCATAACTTTTTCTAGAAAACTCCGATTCAAGAACGGTCAGTTGCATTGGAAAGCTAACTCAATTACCTTTTCATACCTATATTATGCATTCATAGATTCCAAGTATTCTAAGAGTTATGAATTTTTAAAATTGTGACCAAAAATAAATTAGTCGCATTCAAAGATGCAATTTTTCCGTTAAATGTTATATTTTCAATTACGACATACATTCATGAATTTATCAAGGTTATAAGTACTATAAGTGATCAGTATGATGTATAAAATATATATTATAGTATTTGATAATTTATTATTGGAGTTTGATTACAATAGTTGTTTATTCGTTTGTTGCTACTTAAATGTTGAGATCTTTTACTTTAATTTATTTTATTATTTCATTTTATTTTTTATTGAGAAAATTATTATTTTTGAAAGAACAAACTAATGTTGAATAATATTGTCATTAAATGTACTTTTTTTCATTACTTGGATTTTCTTTATGTGTGATGTTGATTATATTATTTTTAACCCTTTATTTTATTTTCCTATATCTCTTTAGATTAACTAGCTATTATTATTTATCATGTTTTAATTTATTTAATTCATAATATTATAATATTGTTATTTCTTTTAATAAATGATAAATATTTTAAAAATGAAATCAAACATGAAGTTGAAAGGGCTTCAAATGTTGTTGAAGTGGAAGAAGATTGTACTTCAAATTAGATCGAAGATTAAGTTATAATTAGATTTGTGGTGTAGTTTAAAATTATTAGTTTTGGAATAACAAATTATGATTGAACATTATTGTAATTTTCATGTCATTTATTTTTGTTTTACTTCATTTGATACACTTTGATCTTAATTAAATTTTGTATTTGTCATGTTCTTTTCATTTTATCTTATTTTTCACATATTAATTTATTTTAAGAATAAGAGATAACGATTATTCAGAAGAATTATCAAGATATAATTTATACACGTGGAAAAAAATCATAAACATGTTGCCCCGACGGGCTAGCCCGAAAATCGAAGGGTTAGGGTTAGGTCCGAAGATTTTGAGCCCGAAGAAAATTTTAATCGAATAGGACCGAAACCAAAACAGGTTAGCCTGAAACCGAACGGGTTAGCCCGATTGACATCCCTACTCACAAGAGACATTACTTCTATAAAAAGACTCTCGATTTTTGGCAATTGATGGTGATAAACATGGGGTTTATACAGGGCCGTCTCAATTATTTTGTAGGCCCTGTGCAAACAATAAAAATTAGGACTTAATTTTTTTAAAAAAATGTTATAATTTTTATAATTGTAGTAATATTGTTAGAAAGACTAAACAATAAAAATATTTTATTTATAGTGTTGATAATATTCTCAATACAACGTTAAATAAACATGAATCTTCTACGATTTTACATAAAAAATGATACTCTTCTAGCAATTTTTGAAGCAAATTCATCAACCAAATCTTCATATTCAATATTTTCCAAAATATCATTTTCTATGGCTATCATCGCCAATTCATTAAGTCTTTCTTGTGACATCGTCGAATGTAGATATGACTTCAACAACTTCAATTTTGAAAATTTTATTTCTGTAGATGCAACAGTCACATGAATAGTCTGTTGGTCCCGGACGAGCCGTATTCAGTTTAGAGGGGGGTGAATAAATTGAATTCAAAAACTTGAAAATGAATGTGGAAAACTTTAATGGCCCTTGACTCGTTTAAATTCATTAGCTCGCCTATTTTCAGTTTGATTCAAAATGGCATACGTTGAGTGTGAGCTTGTATGCAAACTTTAAAGATAAGCACAATAAGAGAAATAAAGTAATATATCACAAACTCAGTTTTATAGATGCTCGAAGCCTTAAAGCTTCTACGTCATCTCTTCCTTCCGTAGAAAGGATGAATCCACTATATAACTTGAGTTTACTTTACAAATTATACAATGAATGAAGGGTTAGTTGAACCTCGTAACAATGAGCTTCTTTACAAAGTTACCTTAGCTGACTTGCAGTCTCTGACAGGTAGCTATTGCGGCAGCAGGTTCTTTAGCGGTGGCTCACACTTAGTTAGAGAAGTAGGTGCTATTGTCATTTTTACAAGGTTTTAGATCTCTTTCGATCTTCAAGATGGTTGATCTTGAACTGGGGTTATCAACTGATTGAGCTCCTTGATTTGAGCGGATGTTAATACTTTTCTGAATCTTGGTTGAGAAGGGCTTCAGCTATACTTTAGCTACAGATTGAATGTTCTAGTGATTCTTCAATTCTCTTTCTTCTCAAGTTGACTTTTGCAAATGAGTACAATGCTTTAGCAAGCTGATATAGAGTTTGATCTTCTTACTAATGTTCAAACTGATGAGACGCTTGATCAGTTTGTGATATTTTGAGAATTTGCAGAGAAGGTATTCTTTCTTAGAAAATAAAAGTTTGATAGTGCTCTCAGAATTGAATATTGGCAAAAGTCTCTCTCTTTATTTTCAATTTTTTGTTCCACTTGTCTTATAGAAGAGTGTAATATGACTGTTGGTCATTTCTAGACTTTAATTAAAGTCCAATAATTTTGTTTGATGTAGAGAGATGTTCTGACTTGGGAACCGTTTGGTGATTGACGCCTTGGTTGACTCTTGAAGTTGCATCAGCTTGATTTGTTCTCGTAACCAGCAATCATAAATTCAGTTATAGTAGAAGACCGTTATGATTTTGGAACCGTTTGTCAATTTGACTTCTCAAATGGCTCTTTTGTCCATTCAGTTTAGGACACTTCAGTTTGTCCATTTCATCCTTCAATTTGCAATTTACTTCAGTTTGCAAACTCTTATCCGGTTTAATCTTCAGTTCGTATGCTCCATTGATTGTTTTTTCCGGTTTTATCTTCAATTCGTATGACTTCTTCAGTTTGAACTTCAAACTGAAGTTAGTTGATGTCTCTTCTTAAATTCCTCTTCAGTTCAGCTTCTTGAACTCAGTTTGGCCTTGATTGTTTCAACATTCCATCTAGAACGTTTTGACATTTATCAAAACTTGATCACTTGATTATTTTGCCTAACATAGTCAATAAAATTATATATGTGACAATTGTATTAGGAAAACAATCTAAACCTTTTAAAAGCTTCAAAATATCAAGGGGTCCTATATCCATTCAAGGAATCAGAATCAGAATCAAGGAATGAAAGAGTTCATTCATGTAGATAATAGAATTCTCCATCGATTCATTCAAGCATATAATTAAATTTAGATTTTTTACTCATTTAAACAAAAAAAATCAGAAAAATAGGGTTCAAGAAAAATACTCATTGGGGATTTGACCTTTGAGGGAATCGTGTAATGAAAGAAAACTTTGTAATTGTAGAATTATAGTGACGACAGACTCGGAAGTGTGATTTGTGAAAGAATATTGGAGTTTGATATGAGTATTTCATGAAAAATATGAGAAGTTATTTTCATATAAAAAAATCTAACGGTAATTAGAAGAATAATCATGAAAAGAAGATGGAAAGTTGCAAAATTGAAGAGAAAATAATGTCTATATTGGAAGTTGGAACTTGAAAATCGAGATGTTTGTATTAGGTATTACCGCAAAGGGGAGAGAATGGAGAGAATTTAATTTATTAAAAAAATAAGGTATATTAAATAGAAGTAAAAAAAAATTAATGTTATAAATTTTATTTTATTTTTATTTCTAAGCTAAATAATTAGATTAATAATATTTTTAAATATCTTTTATACTCTTTACTGTTGTACGTTTCTTTTAAAATATAATTATATTACTTAATTATTTTATGAATCAAAATGTTAAAATAATTATTTTTTTCTTACTTCTTCAAATTACATTTTATTTTTTAAATGTTAACTTTAAATTAGATATTTATTATTTTAATTAAATTTTTAAGAATTGACTATATTTATATGTTAGACTATTTTAATTAATTTCCTCAAATATTATATATTTATAATAATACTTATAAAAATAAAAATAAAAAGAGATGGAAAAATAAGTTTTCTAATTTAATGATGATTTAATTCATCTCAAATTTATCATTAAGTTGTAATTAAAAATAAAAAAAATGAAAATAAAATAAAATTAGAGTTTAGCAATGAGATTTTCCGTCAGTAATATTTAAAAAAATAAAAATTGAATGTTTAACAATAGATTTTTCCATAGCACGAAAAACTCCGTCATTACGCCGTCATTAATATGGATAAAATTAAAAACATAAAATTTTTGTCGTCTAACGATAGATTTTTTCGTCTTTAACTTAGTAACGGAAACAGTCGTTAAATGACTCGAACCTAATTTATTATTAATTTGTCAGTAATCTAGTGGCGGAATATAATTTGTCGGTAAATCCGTCGTTAAAACACATTTTTTTGTAGTGATTGTAATGTTTATTGTTGATTTCTATAAGTGTTTATATGTCATGAGTTTATTGAGTTTTGACAGAAAGTACACAAGTTTTGGATGTATTCTGAGTTAGAATGACGTTGGGAGAGTCATGAACAAGGATTTTACACTAGTTTTTCTGTTATTTAATTATGTATTTTATATGGGTTACTCTTGTTTTGATCCCAATTTAGTCGGATTTCACTTGTTTTGAGAGTTTGGTGTGTTGAATTGCTTTTATAATATTCGAATCTCATAATGCCCATTTACCTTTTTTGTTCTTTCCTGACTGAAAAAGAAAGTAAAAATTACATTTATACTAATAAAAAGACTCGAAAAACACGAAATAAATGGACTTATCAGCGTGTATATAGATAAACTAACAAGAGTGATATGTAACATGTTAGCAAATTATTGTTAACATATTAGCATTAGATATGTTACTAATATTAGCAATATGATGTGTTAGTGATATTACAATAAGTTATACAACGTTAATTGTAATGAGGTCCAGTGTTATGTGAATGGTGTGTAACGACAGATTAACGACGGATCCAGTCCTTCATTAGTTATTTTAACGACTAAATTAACGATGAAAAAAATGTTAGCGATAAATTTTTCCCGTCGCTAACTTATCGCCAAAATTCTGTTGTTAGAAAATAAAAAAAAATTAATACGGATTAGCGACGAAAAAATTTTGTTGCAAAAAAAAGCCGCGTCCAAGCCGTTTAGCGAGCCGAGCCACCGCCAAGCTAGGATTAATTCACAGAATATCACATGAAAGTGATTCGAACCGAGGGTCTCTTGGAAAGCAAGACTTTACACCTTGTAGTTCCAACCATGTGGGCCTATGGACATTTACGTTAAAATATAGAAATAATACACACACACACACACATGTTTGGTGTTTACTTGTCCTTTTTTATTATAGGAATTTAGTATCTTTTGTATGTGTTTTCTAGTGTTTTTGTGTTGTTTTTATGTCATTTCCTTCACTTCTGCTCTTTTGGTGAGTTATGTCACGTTTGTGTAAAACTTGAGCTTTTGTGTCCAAAAGCAAGATATTATGGCATAAAGTGGCTAGGAAGAGAAGCTCCCAACTGAAGCTCCAGCCCATTGATAATGTCCTGAATCACCCGCTTCGTTGAGCTGGTCGGTAATGGACCAAACTGATGACCGAGCTCAAGTCGCACCCAGAACAGATCAGTTTTGGGGTCAAACTGAAGATTCCAAGCAAGAGCTGAGAGCTTGGAGTTAAGCTGGAGCCACAAGTGATGGGATCAGTTGGAGTCTCCTGACTGATGAACTGAACTGATGAAGCCAAAAGCTTGGAGCTGCAGCTGAAGAACTGAGAGCTGAGCTGAAATTTCCCAACTTAAGAAACCCAACTAATGAGCTACAACTGATGAGCTCAACTGATGAAAAGCCGAAACTGAACTGAAAACCACAGCCGAAAGACGGAGCTGAAACACCCCGCGGTGCGGAGGAACCGCACGCACGTGGCAGAAGCCCACAGCGCGCTCTCTCCCACGGCCGCGCACGAGCCCTCTCGGCGCAGCACCTGCACGCACGTGGTACCCCAGCTCCACGAGCGCACGGCACACCGCCAGCGCGCGGGGTGCGGTCAGTTCGAGTCCTACTCGATCAGTTCCAGTTTCAGTTTTGGGGAGTTCCATTCTTCAATGCTCTCCACCACTTGGCCAGCTGAATAATTAAATGGACGCAGTTCTAGCTAAGAGCTAGGAGTAGGAGGAGTTTGGAGAACCATCTACCAATAACTCCACATTTTGCTTTCTCTCTCTCTTCAACTAATAAATCATCCACCATCTCCATTCCATTCATAAGTTCTCAACACACCCCTGGGGGATTGTGGACGCATTCTCCCCCCCAGACTTAACTCTCCACGGAAGGAGAGAGGAAAATTGACAACTTCCCTCTCAACTTCTACACTTCACCACCACAGTTTCAGAGAGAGAGAAAGGAGGAGGAGAAGATGCAAGAAAGCTCAAGCATAAGGAAGAGGCACGAGAGGAGGAATCCGACTTCAAGCTGTCCGCGGAAGCTAGGCTTGCTCGAGGATCTTCCTTTTTTGTATTTCTTTCTTTAGCTTTAGCTTATTTGTGGGGATTTTCCCAAACTCACGAGACAAACAATATTGTAGGAGTTTGTATTTTATTTATCTTTTGATTTATAAAATGAAGAACTTGTATGATTCTTGTTTTGTCTTGAGTATGATGGGCTAATTTCATTCATTAGGGAGTAGATAATCTATTTTGTTTCGATCTATGCTTGTGATGGTTAGTTTCGTGTTGTTGGAATTGTGCTTGTTTATGTTGAGTACTTAATCACTACTTAGCATTGCTAGGCTTTAGATGAGACCGATAGGAGATTTTATAGCCCGACTTAGGTTCCTTCAATGTTAGGCTTTAGAGAGAAATGTCACTAATGAATTCACGATGAATTTCTCCCAACGCTTCTCCAGGGGTGGTTGCATTAAGAATCTGAAGCTGTCGATATTCACCCACGCCTAAAAACCATTCGCGTAATGTTCCAAGGAATCTTGAGATAAATTCCTTTAGAACAACCCAAAGATCTGCGCCATCTTTGTTGAGTTGATTGTCTATCCAAGCTGCAAAAGTATGTATTTTCTCTCTCCTTTTATATATTGGAATGTCATCAAAAGAGAACTATGGGCCGCTTGACTGCTTTGGGAATCGATCTTCGTCAGGATGAGAGACATATGGATCATCACCTACTTATGGATCTGAATCTACTGAAAGGGGCTCAAGCTCGGTATAAGGCTCAGATTCAGGGTCAGCCATCAAGATTTTAGACATGTCCGTGATTCCTTCATCTCCTTCAATATTGGAAGAGGCATCTGAATGATTGGATGAGTCAAAGAAGATAGAATGATTATGGAAGACCATTAGAGTGTCTACTGATTGAGTTTCATCATCATCATCTAGTACATCATCTTTATGAATGGTCTTCTTTTTGGCTTTATTGGGAATTTCTAGTGGAATACTAGAAATCATTCCAAAATATTTAGAATATTCTAGAGATTCCGTGGGCGAGTTGCTGGAATGGGGATGTGGTAAAAACAAGGAGCGGGCTTTATTTTCATCAATTTTTTGCATCTCTTTTTTTAGATTCCTTATTTCAGCCTCTCTCTCCATGAATTCTTGGCCGTATTGATTCCTTGACATAAGAGCTTGTAATTCTGAGTCCAGCTGATTTATTCGATGAGATAACCCCTATTTTGCTCGTCTGAGTTAAACTTCAATATATTGGACTCTTTCATTGGAATTATGGACTTTGTCAAGGATTCGAGTAACCTTTGAGTCAAGAGTTTGGAGTGATCGATTTTGAGCTCTGGCATTAATGGTATGCCAGTTTAGAACCTCTTCTCCTTGATTCAAAGGTTTCCTTTGACCAGTTGGTTCCATTGTTGTACTCTGGATGTAAGTCCTTGAAATAATATTATTAGCAAGATCTTCATGTCGGGACAAAGGAGGAAAGTCATCATCATAGTTTCTAAACATAAAACATTGAGAAGTAGGAGTGTTATGCTTCTCGCTGCTATGATTAGACTTGTTGGATAAGAAGAGGGCACCAAAAGCTTCATCATCATCTTCATCTGAATAGCTAGACACATGTGTACTATAATCATAGTAGAATTCATCATCAAGATAGTCATTCTCTTCATCTTCATATTCATCATCAGATAAATCATCTTGACAATTGTACCGTGGATCACACATGGATGGATCAACATCCCAAATGAAAAGGCCATTTATCATGTTGGTGTAGACTTCTCTTCCGTCAGGAAAGAACAATGAGATAGGAATCGGGAATCCTCCAGAGTCCTTCATGATAGGATTTTGAACAGGAGTGATGAGAAGTTGAAATAGCATCTTGGAGCTGGATTCCACCCGAATCCACCCGATTAGGCTTAAAGATGGTTTTAACCTTTCCATCGTGTGGACATTCAAATTTGAATTATGTTGCTTGGATTAGAGCTGTCTCTTGATGCATTGATTCATAATTGGTGATCCACTCCGCTGGAACTAAATGCTCCAAATCTTTCCTGTTGATTTATCTGGGGACTTGCACGATTGTTGGAACTCCAGTGCCTGCTTCTGCTAGGATCATCAAAGCGTCCGCCGTTCCCTGATTTTTAAGATCAAGACTGTGATTCTGAAGGTGATAGACTATTTGATGATGTAGGGTGGCCATATAGCTGTTGGGAGACTGATCAGCACCAACTATTTGAATTTGAACCTTAGAAGTTGACTCTAGAGATGCATCTTGTAAGTATAATGCAAAGTTTAGAAGGAAGGTAACAACAACACTTCCGGCATTTAGAGTAGTAAGCACCGTACTAATAATAGCATGCTCATAGCGTAGATAACGAGTATCTAACAGAGTAATTCTTGCTGTAACTGGTAAACCTTTTCTTTCATTGTAGGAGAGAACAAGTCGAACAGCTCTCATGTGAAGATGGGTGTATCCTTCCTTTCTCCAGGCTTTAATATAGTCACGAGGAATTGATAGAGTGACATATTGTTCTTGATTAGTGGCTGGAAGACCACATTGATCCATCTTTGAGAACTGAACATATTCTCGAAGTGGTGGATTTTTGGAGGTTACAAGAGAACGAATGCTCTTTGTAAGGCTTCTATATTTACGATAGATATTATGAGGACTGATAAGAGGGGGTACAGTTTGTTCAACTATAGCATCACTTGGAATACTAGTGAATTCTATAAGGTTTTCTATGTTGTTGGTATTATGTTTGGGTAACGAAAGAGATGTGGAGTGACTCAGGATTTTTTGAGAGATAGTGGGTGTGTTTTCCATGTTTTGGAGCTTTAATTTCCTTCCCAGTTACCACTTGAGATTTCTATATATATTCAAACAATGACCAAATCCCCCTATGAAACCTAGGAATCAATCCAATCCCTATATTTGATTTGATCTAATGACCACAGTTTAATTAATTTTTTTAGTCAAACGAAGGTCACAAGCTTATAATATATGAGAATCTTTGATGAAGCCATGCCCGTGATTGAAGATGATAATCTGGAGTTGCAAATGCGAGGACCAATCACGAGACTTCGAGCTAAAAGATTACAAGGATATTTCCAAGCTTATGTGAGAAACAAGCTCGAGGAAGATGAAATCGTCCCAGACCGCCCCAAGTGGATTACATTACTTTTCATAAAAGATGAGGATCAAGTCTTGGAATATTGAAGCATTTTTGGGCGAAAAATAGAAGATTGAAATTTAATGTCCGTCCAGAAGCTGATTGCGAATAAGGCATGACCATGTCTTAGTTGTTAGAGGCATAGACGGATTTTGAAGAGCATAGCTTGAAGAATTCGAACCCTTATATTATATTTGGGTCTCGAATTATCTTAGATATTTTATTTAATTATTTAGATCAGATTTTTAGTTATTTTTCTTATTTAATTTTTGGTCTTTTGGAGTCATAGTTGACTAGGATTTTATTTAAGGCATATTCTTACCTTGAATAGGATTCTAGTTTAGGAAGTTTCCTAGTCCAGTTTTAATTCTACTTAGACTAGTATTTTTCAATCCCTACTGTTATATAAAGGGATTCATCGTACCTTTTATACTTTAGACCATATTTGATTAAGAAGCATTTGCCTTTCAATATTGTCTCAACCAAGATCCTCGTTTGTTTATATTCAGCAGAAAATAAACACTCTTAGAAGCTAGCAACTTTTAAGTTTTATCTTTAAATCTTGTTCTAATTCTCTAGTGGAGTTAGGGTTTGATTTGCTAACGAGAAGAGTTCAAGTAGTGATTCGTTTTGTGTAATATTTACACTTGGTGTCTCGTCCCGGATTCAGCTCATTCCTCGAGTCCATCGACCATCCACGCCTTCGACTTCATCCATGAGATCATCTACGTATGCCATCTACGACTATCCACCAAGTGCCGCCGAAGTCCAACCCCGTTCAGTCCATTCCCTCGAGTTCTTCAGCCCTATCACGTAAGTTCATCGATCCATATCATACCTTATCTACTCTAACCATTCTACACCAATCCATATTAGCCGATTTATTTCCAAACATCTTTCGTCCATGCACAACCTATTTTTCTCAAGATTATTTTGTGTTTTATTTAGTGTCGTGTCATAATCTAGATATCTTAATTGATCAAATTATCGAGTCTAGATAGCTAGTTTTTTTCCTCGCGTTTTTAGTTCATATAATTGGAGTCTTTAACCCTTACATGTATCCGACGTGTGTTCGATCCTTATCTTTAGATCACATCCATCTTTTAGTCAATCATGCTACATGCATGTTTTCAAGGTCAACTAGCACAGATCTTGATAGTGGTCGAGCCCGCTGCTACTCATTCAAGCCACAACATCGTAACGAGTAGAGCTACGAGCTAGCCACTATGGGTTGACACTTCACTACTACAAATACATTAATAGATAACGGGTATTCACCGTTGTAAATCACCTTCAAAAACCATTGTGTGCAATAATGTTGTCTTTTGTTAAGAAAATTTACAATAGTCTTAAACCATTGTCGTTTTATAACAAACAACGATTCAAAATATTAAGGCTTGTTAGCTCACAACAGTTATGCGCACGTGCAGCGATGAATCCCCATGAATTTTATCCAAGGAGTCCAACTTACAACATTTTTGATAAAGTTTTTATATTTTTTTCTTATTTATTTTTCAACATTAAGAAAAATAATTGATTAACAAGAGTATCTCAGTTTGCATCGTTTTTTTATAATTTATAATTGGTAACGTGCCCAATAAAAAATTATCATTTAAAATTGATAATGTGACATAATATTGATCTTTTAATTTAAATAGAGCGTGTAACTAAATAAATTTAATAAAAAAAATTAAACTATAAGTTGTAACTACGAAATTTTTAACTTTAAAATTAATACTGAAATTAAATTAAGAATCGGAATAAATTATAAAATAAAAACACAAAGACGGAACTAAAAAGATAGGAAAGAAAAGGGATATTATAATTTATAATTATGTTTGAATTTAAAGTAAGTATATATAAATTTTAAGTGAATCTTAATTAATTTTTAAATGTATATAATAAAGTTTATAATAAAGAATGAGAATGAAAAATGTACTAACACTGATACTAGTAGCATATAAATAAATGTTTGCAATGTAATTTTTTAACTTATTAAAATTTTGAATTAAATATTTAAATTACTAAATTAATCCTATTAAAAAAAAAAAGGGAGTGCCGGGGGCATGTTGGCCGCATGCGCCCTAAAACGCTCATCGCAACGTGCAAACGCTTCGTAGTCATTTTGATACAGATTATCTATAATTAATAATCAGATTAAATTTCCAATCATTTTAATCAAAATAATATAGTTTTTAATCATAAAAAATTATTATGGACATTTAATTTGTTCATCTAAGACGAAATGTATTAATTTAAGTATCCTATCCAATTTTGTGATCCTCTATGAGATTATTAAGAAAATTATGCAACATATATAATACAATAGTATTTAATATGTAAGAGCGAAAATAATAAATTAATAAACATTGAATATAATAAAAATATTCTTAAATTATAAGTTATTACCAATTAGTTATATATATGTACTAATATAAATTAAAGAGGCCAAAGAAAAAAAAAATAAAAAGAAAAAAATATATATTTTTGTCACATATTCGTAATTATGTACAAAACTAATTGCACAAGTGTAATTATATTATTTATGTAACGACATTATTGTAATTTAAGGTTCTACAAATAGTAAGATACAATTTTTTAGCACATGCCATCCTCTAGTCCAAATTAAGTTGCGTGTGTCAACTGTGTATCAAACATCAAAATTATTAGGTTTTCTTCCATTTTTCTTCAATTTTAATTTATTTGGATTTAGTATAATTTTACTTTCTTATTTAAGGTTTGTTCTACCCAATTAGGGTTTATAGTTATTTTTCAGTATTTAATTTTCAATTTTTAGTTAATATAGTGATTTTTAGAGTTGATTATCCTAAGGTATATAATTTTTAAAAAAATTCAATTTTTACTAATAAATATTAATTATGATTAATTATAATATAATAAATTTTAATTTTATAAAAAAATATTAATTATTAACCGTATGCAATTTTGATGTTGGGACATGAATGAGACACACAATTAATTTGAAATAAAGGATCTCATCCGTAATTTTTTTTTTACTCGCACACCCGACCTGTGGTATTGAGGAGATTCGAACTCGTGACATTTGGTCTTCAAACAATCTCACTCCACCGCTAAGTCATCCCCACTGAAACTTCCATTTAATTTAGAACCTTGAACAGTGAAAATCTATATATAAATTAATGTAACTAAATAGAGTTTTAATTTAAAGTACAGTTGGATAGCATTATGTACCCTATTTTAGAGTTGGATATTAATCTTGCGAGCTACTCAATTAGAGCGCACACAAGTAGTAACTACGGATAATTTTCAAATAAGGAAAAAACCCATCCATTAATCACCTAGCTAATTGCTACAATATTAAACAACGTGAACTGATCCAATAACTAACGTAGCCATTCTTTTTAGTTTTAGTTTTTTTCTTTTCTTTTGCATGTACATTCACTATTTTTCTGAACAATATACACCACGTGTATATTATACTTATAATATATATTTAGTTTATTGTGTGAGATTAATGATATTAGGTATAAGTTACATCAAAATTAAGCCTTAATATTTCTTATATGAAACATCCAGCCTCCAATTATTTTTTATTTTTTTTCCCTATAAATATAATGCAACACTTCTATTGAAGACATCTTAATTAGAAAAACACTCCAATAACAATATTTGTTTATATTAAGTTTAAAGCTAATTAAACAGAATGTTGCTAAGTCATGGTAGCTCATTGTTCCAGCCTCCAATTGAACGCTATGAGGGAGAATATTGTTCAAAAACAAATTTAAAGCCATTCACTAATCATCTTAAAAGAAATGGTTTTACTTTTACTAGGAAAAATGATGTTGTGCTTTACAAACGAGATCGATATTCCTGCTTCACTCATTACTACCAGCCCCCGGCGACGGAATTGCTGCCGCCGGTAACGGTTGATCCTGACAATGTGCATGCAGGAATAGGGATCCTTCACTTTTTTGAAGAGAAGAACATTTTTGTTACCGGTGCAACTGGACTCCTTGGAAAAGGTACGTGCAATGTATATATTTATATGATTTTGTGGAGTAGTACTTTACGTACTCGACAAATCTATCGTAGCTACATCTGTTAGCAACTAATGTATTTGATGTCATGTGAATCATCATTTTCAAAGTTAAATAATACTAGGTGGGTCGGAGGTAACCATATTATGTGTGTAGAATAACATTCCTCTAATTTTAAGTATGTCTAACCATTTACTGTTATTTTCTTATTTTTTATATACATTTTATCTTTTTTCAAAACTCTTTTGATATATTTAATTCTCGAATGGGTAACCTATCATCAATATCCTTAACTATCTCCGTTTTGTTAAAATTATTCCAACTAACACTTTTTTCAATAAAATATCTAAATTATTTAAAAATAATTAAATATAGTATCATATGTGGTCGATTTAGACACAACATATAATACGTACGAAATAAAGCCCAAATCGACCCATCACTTCCACATGAAGATTCGATGTCGCCATGGGCACTACTCAGATTCTTTTGTATTTAACCAAAATAAACATGCATTTATGTAAAAAAAATTAAATATTTTATGTGCAATCTAAGTTAAGACAATATTAATTATGCGTGATTCAATATTTTTTTATTTCCTGCTATGTTAACAATATTGGAGGTTTTTTAAAGACAGCATCTTCATTAAAGAAACACCAATTTGGTTAACATAACAGAAGATAAAAATAAATATCTCATCACTCGTAATTAATATCGTCTTAATATGACAATAGAGTTTGCACATAAAATATTATAAAAAATATTACATAAATGTCTATTTTGAATGGTGATTTTTTTTTTAATCCGGGTAGTGCGCGCGTCCACTTTGGCAGCATCGAATCTTCCATCACTTATTGCATGTTATAAATGTGGTCGATTTGGACACAACACAAGAATACGTGAGAAAGAAGCTAAGGCCCAAATATTTAACTGAAACATACAATAATTTTTGTTGTGAAAATGCATCTAGTATTAGATTTGATTAGTTTTCAAATATTTAGCAATCGATTTGAAAAAAAAATGAAATATAAATGATAGTTTACGTACCTAAAATTATCAACTTTGGTGTGCAGTTTTGGTGGAAAAGATGGTAAGGTCGACTCCGGTGGGCAAAATCTACTTACTAATTAAGGCAAAAGACAGGGAGGCTGCATTTCATAGAATGGAAAACGAAGTACATACATATCTATCTATCTAATAATTAAATGCTTGTGCTTGATGATAAAAACTAGCTAGCTAGTAATTTATTTATTTATTTTTCATTACCTCACCCCATACATAGAAGAGATGACAATATTACTCAGAGAATAAAAACAAAAAAATCAATGGTAATTAGTAATGACAGAATTAATAAGTTATTAATTACATCCCGAGACCTATTATTCCATCAAATATATAGAATTAAATACCCTATATCCTTCAACATCAGATTACATATATTTTACATGTTTTTCTGTTTCCTATCAAATTATGAATTTTTCTTTTATTACAATTTCTTGCATTTAATTAATTTTATAATATTTAATTAGGCTTAATTCTACCAATTACCATATATCATCATCATCAGAATGATATTATTATTATTATTATTATTATTATTATTATTTAATTTTCGGTGACTTTTAAATAATAATTCATTATTATGGTTGACTTTTCATAATTAGAATATATAATTTTTTAATTCAATATTTTATTGATAAATATTGACTATGGTTGATTATGTTATTATATATATATATTTCCTATTATAAAAATGTTAAATTTGATAGTGAAACAGAGCGTGAAGCACGCAAATTATAACAGGAATTTCGAAATGATATCTCTCTACCCTCGTCTAGCTATATCTTGACTCATACCACCAATATTTAATATTATAAATATTATTATATTTAATTTATATACTTATGAGTTAATTAGACATCAGTACTCAATGTTTGCCCTTTTTATACTTTTGTCCCGTAGTTATAAAAAAAGTAAAACATCACTATTTAACGTTTTCATAATTAACACTTTTAGTACTAGAACAATTTTTCGAAAAGCCAAATTAAATGTTGACTTGGACTGTTAGAAATCTTACATTGATTTTTACCCAATTTATTAAAATGACGTCGAAATTGATCTCCGGCAAACCACTTCATTATTTATCTCTCGAAAATTTTCTTAGAGCAAATAGTGTTAATTATGCAAATATTATTTACTAATATGTTATTTTTAGAAAAATTCGGTACAAAAATGTAAAAATTGACAAACATTGGGTGCTGATGGTAATTAAATCTTTGTGTGTGTGTGTAAAGAATTTGGTTCAAATGAGAACTATTGATTCCTGTGTAAACTTTAAAACATAACTCCTTTATCATATTTTTATTGTTTTTTTCTTATTATATTTTGGTGCTATTTTTAAAAATATTTTTTTAATGTTGTTCTTAATGTATTTTAGTGCGCTAACTTTTTAGTACCAAAATGCAATGGAAAAAATACTAAAATTAAAGTAAATAAGTTGTTCTCACCTCTACACCCGAAACACATTTCTCATTATAATTTATAACTCATCCCTATCTATTTTTATTTTTGCACAAACCGGGAATTGAAATAGATCTGTAGCCAGATCAGAGATGGCCTAATAGTTTACAATCCATTGTTTAGATTTTATTAACCGTATGTATGTAACTATGTACCAATATTTTGTGCAGATAATAAACTCAGAGTTGTTCACATGTGTGAAAGAAAAATATGGGAAAGGTTTTGTAAGGGAAAAGTTGATACCTATCGTGGGAGATATTTGTGAACCAAATCTGGGTATGGATTCTGAATCTATTGATGTAGTTCGGAAAAATGTACATGTTATAATCCAATCTGCAGCTAACACAACTTTTAACGAGAGGTAATTATAACCTTCCACTTTTCTATTATATATATATATATATATATATATATATATATATGTATAGGCAAACACTTCCATGCACCTGTTGTAAATAGTGCAACTTAAGACGGGTCGGGTCAACCCGCGCTTTGACCTGGTCAACGCGGTCAAACCCGCCTTTTGACCCGGTCAACGCGGTCAAACCTGCCCTTTGAACAAGTTTATTTAGGGTATTTTTGGTATTTTTTAGAGTTTTTTGGGGAGGTTTTTTAGAAGTTTATTTTGTATTTTTTAGGATTTTTTAGGGTTTTTTAGGGGTTTATTTTGTGTTTTTTTTTTTTGGTGAAATCGGATAAAAAAATGAAAAAAAAAGTAAAAAAAAACTGCTAGAAAAAAAAAAAATAGACGGGCGCGTGGGCGCACGTGGAGCCACGCGCCATCTGAAATAGCAACCGGATGCGGGGAATACCTTCTCATATATATAAAGTGCATCACTGCTGCCCCGAAAGATAGGTCAGATGGTGCGTGTCTCCACGCGCGTGGCCCAAGCTCACCCGTTCAGCGGGTTGGGGACACACGCATGTCTTTTTTTTTTACTTTACATTTTTTGTTTTCTTTTTTCTTTTTCTCCCAAAACTAAATACTACTAAATTCAAATAAATTAATTTAATTTTTTTGATCCGACAACTCGTGCAGTGTACTTGCCTGATGCGAATGCATTGGCTCGTACATTGTGCTTGATAATCAAAATTTTCAAAATAAATATATTCTAAAATTAAAATTAGTGAACCCAAAAATTAAAGTGCATTAATATAATTTTTTTGAATCGGCAAATCGCGCAGTGCACTCACCCGATGTTAACGTGTGACGTGGGCTCGTACACTGCACTTGATAATTAATTTTTTTTTTCAAAATAAATATATATATACACATTTGGTGATCATACAAGGTACAACAAAGATACTAATATTATTTCATGCACAGATAAAAACTGTTTCATGTGAATTAAATTAGTGATATGTGCGACATATAAATATATGTGTTTTTGTAGATATGACGTGATATTTAATACAAACGTGATTGCGCCTCAACGACTAATGAGGTTTGCCAAGACATGCAACAAACTGCAGCTCTTCACCCATGTTTCTACGGGTATGCATCCACATAATCTTACTTCAATTTGCATTAAATAGGGTTAATTTGTTGGAAATTATATGCAAAAAAGATCGGATTAATTAATACTGGAATTGCATTAATTAATTCTAATTTATAGCTATGTTGTTTTCTTGGCCCATAGGGTTGATTTCACTAATTATAATTTATATTATTATTTTTATTAGTATTTAATTTTCAAATTTTAGTTAAGAATTAATTTTTACCGATTAATTAGTAGAGTGTTATATATTACTTGGTTTGTAGCGTATGTTAATGAGGGAGAAGGTATAATATTGGAAAAGCCATTGATTATGGGTGATAATGCTGAGGGTGTCGACGTAGCTGATGAGATTAGCTTGCTTCTCAAATCATCCACTATTAATCTTAATTCAGACTATGCTGCCACCAAATTTTTTAAAAATCTTGGCCAACAAAGGTTATGTTTCTTTAATTTATCTCTTAATTTTCTATTTTATGTTTCTTATCGATATATATATATATATATATATTATATAATATATATATGAGTGAGTCATCTGTACATATGTCTATGTTTAAATTAAGGATAAAACTAGACCGTTTAAATTATTAGAAGGATGAATGGGATCTTTTTTTTTCTAGCTAATAAATAACTAGCATCATATATGCTGATTCGTATGTTCAATTTTAACATATGTGGATTATTGAGTGTTAATATTTGTATTTTAAAATATATATTACAAAATTTTCACTACCATTTTTCAATTTGCAAAATTATTACCGTAATTTTTCAATTTTCGAAATTTAAAAGTATCTCGAGTGTTGATTTGGACATTTGTATGTTGAATTATAGCATTTGTATGCAGAATTTTAACATTGTAATTGGAAAATTTCATTGGATGATTAATATTTATCCCTATTTTACACACACTAGGGTATGTTTACATAGTAACGAAACCAATCTCTCTCTCTCTCTATATATATATATGTGTGTGTGTGTGTGTGTTTTTTTGTTTGTGTAACGTTTTAGTTATGATGTAACAGAGCTAAACTTTATGGATGGAGCACTACTTACCAGCTAAGTAAGGGTATGGGAGAGATGGTTTTGAATGAAATTAGAGGAGATATTCCGCTCCTTATTATTAGGCCATCTATTGTCGAGAGCTGCTACAAACAACCCTTCCCTGGATGGATACAAGGATACAGGTACGTACACATGTCGACAAAAATTTATATAAGATCATTTTACGGATTAAAATTTATAATACAAGTAAAAATGTATAAGACTTCTTCATACGTGTATGTATACTTCTTTTTAAATTATAAGATATTATACTTTTTCCCACTATATTTATTTACACACGCGCGCACACACACACACAGATATATATATATATATGTGTGTGGTGGGGTTGGTTATAATAGGAACTAAGTTTGGTGTGAGAACGGGCTTGTTTAGTGTAATTTCAGTGCTTTTCTTATTTTATTTTGGTGCTAAATCATCTAGCACTAAAATACAATAAAAAAAGCATTAAAAAAAAATTAAAAAATTGCATCAAAATACAGTAAGAAAAGCACTAAAATTACACTAAACAAGCCCGTTCTCACGTTCCTACACGAAGCACTGTTCTCATTTGAATCAAATCCTATATGTGGTAATATATAAAACTAGCCGGTCAAACTTTAAAAAATTTTATTTTAACCACTAACTTTTAAACATATTTATTTTAGCCAGAATGACATTTTTACCCCCGCATGTTGCGCGCATTGCCAGCGCGCAACCCTAGCGCGCAGTGTTTTGCGCGCAATGCCAGCGCGCAGAGGGGCATTTTCGTCCAAAGTGGCTAAAATAAATATGTTTTAAAGTTAATGGCTAAAATAAATCTTTTAAAAGTTCAAGTGGCTAAAATAGTTATTGCCTCTATATATATATATATATAGATATATATATATTATTTGGGTTAATTGATTTAAAAATTATGAACTTTGAGTATAGTTGCAAATTTAACATGAATTTTAAAAGTGGGTAATTAAAATACCAACTTTGAATTTGTGTGTTTTTAACTTGCCCACATTTTTATAAAATAAATTGACTTTCAATCCAACGTATAATTGTTGCCACTTTGATGTCATTTTCAAAAATTGATGGTCGAGTCATGACAGGCTCAAGGTCAATTTGTTTTATAAAAATTTGGGGATGTTGAATAACACATAAATTCAAAGTTCATGTTTTAATTACTTACTTTTAAAATTCATGTTAAATTTGCAACTAATCTCAAAGTTTATGATTTTTAAAGCAATTAAACCATATTATTTTGATTTGTTGCATTTTAATTAGGATGTTTGATCCACTGGCTATTTCTTATGGAAAAGGAGTGCTCCCAGCTTGTTTTGGAAATCCTGAAGCGCCTTTGGATCTCGTAAGTAGACTAATATATATATCATTTTTAATAGTTACCTACTCTACTATTATGTCATCCAATAGTTAATTTTTCGCTTTTGCTATCTATATATATATGGTAGAATATATTTATTGTGTGTTTGGTTATTAAGATAAATATACTAAGATTGTTTCACACATTTGTTTGGTACATTATTTTATTTGGTAGACTAAGTTCTGGAATGAGTAAATTAGTTTAAACAATGTTTGGTAGCCTAGATAAAGGCATATATACTAAGATTGCTACGCCAGAAACTGTATCCGAGGGGGCGTCGGATACATTATCCAGCCGAATCAGTAAATTACACCCCGGGCCTCGCGTTAAGACCGGGCCTCGCGTGAACGAATAATGGCTACCAAACACACGTGCTGGATACCTATACTAATATGTCTTTATCTAGGCTACCAAACATTACATATATATATATATATACACGGATTTAAATTGGTTTATCAAAAATTAAATAACGAATAAGGCTTATTGAAAAAAGAAATAGAGGGTGTTTTGCTAAGTTTATATTTGCATTTTACAAAATATTGTTATAACTAAAAAAGTTGTTTTTTAATGTATATATATGTATTCAATGTATTGTCAGATACCAGTGGATTTGGTAGCGAATACGATGATTGCAGCAATTGCGAAGCATGGAAGTAAAAGTTTGGCACAATCTCAACCCCAACCCAATGTGTACCACGTTGCATCTAGTGTTTTGAACCCTTTAACATACTCTGATGCTTTCGAATACCTATATCAATACTTTAATGCGACGCCTTTAGTTGAGCCCTCAAATATCGCAAACATCAAGTTTTTCGACAATTTCGATGAATTATCCAAATACACAAAAGAGGAAATATTCCGATGTAATAGAGCTGTTGGTGAAGGTAGAAAGGTGATTCGAGGATGCAATGCCAAAGTTGAATATGCTCAGCAACTCTGTAAAATATATGAATTCGCAGGCTTCTTCAAAGCAAGGTAATTATAGTAGATCTCATACATATAATATATATATATATATATATATGTATATAGGCATCGCACTAGCAATTAATACTAGTTATATAATTAGTTGTAATGTGTGTGTGTGTTTGAAATTAAAATTTCTCTGTTTCTAATTAAATTTAACTTTAAAAAAATTAATGCAGGTTCCACGCAGGTAATACTCAGAAGTTAATTGAAGAAATGTCAAAAGAGGAGCAACTTAACTTTGAAATAAATGTCAGGAATATTAACTGGAAATCGTATATTCAAGAAATTCATGTTCCGGGGTTGAGAAAGTATGTACTACCTAGTTAATAGAACTAGAACAATGTTGGTTTTCTTGTTCACTCGGAACAATAATAAAAGATGCAACAATAGCTTATTATACTAATAAGCCGAACAGAAATACAATGCTAAAATTACACAATGCAATAAAATACTGTACTAATAAAACTAACACTACCTATATAATAATGCAGTAAAAACTACAGATAAAACTAAATAATAAGAACAATTTAAATAACTAAACAATTTAAATAACTAGAACAATTTAAATAACTAAGACAATTAGAATAAATTAATGGGCAAGAAAAAGTTTAGAAGAAACCCGAGGCCTGTGGAGATCACAGTTTCCTTAAACCAAATTCGCCCCGTATGAGCGTCTGATTCCCAGGATATAACAGACCAACCGGAGCAACTTCCGGCGAACTGAGATATGCCCGAACTTGAACTAAAAAATATTTGAACTAAAAATCGACTCGAAATTTGGACTCAAAAAGAGCAAAATCAAGAAGATTAAGAAATAGGGAAAATGCCTTTTTCTTGGTGTGAAAAGTCAAAGGGGTAAATGGGCTTATTTATAGAAAATAGTGAGAGGTTTTTCTTTGTGGCAACCGACGTGGGACAAGCCACAATTTCAAAATTCCCTAACACTTCCTAACAATCCCCCACATGAGGGAAATTCTCGATCAAGTTCAACAGTTGAACTCAGCATAGGATAGGTATGTGTAATCCTTTGAACCTTCCCTTATAAAATATATCAACTTTACTAGCTCTCAGTAGACGCGATGTCCTTGAACTGGTCTGCCATTTGTGTAAACGATGATATACTTTACACAGGATTCTTCCTAACATATCTCAGTTCTCAATGTTATGTTTATTCATGGCCCTGAACATTCGTCTGGTTCTGTAAGAGGGTCTAAAAATTGATCCGTACACAATTCTCTTCGAAGCGGCCCCACTTCTCTTTTACATAGGTGATTCTTTTCAAATAGCTCGTAATATTTCGCTCGACTCATCGACACGTAAGAATCATTAAAAGCCATATGCTTATCCTTCTTCATTCGGGTATCACTTTAACAAAGGGATAACGACTCTCATAGTGATCGTGCGAGTCTTTTTACAATTAGGTTGTCCCATTGAACCTAGATCTTGGGATCTCCGGTCAACTAGGTTGGGTTTCCATTATATCAACTCTTTTCAAGAGGTTTTAGTCCTATTCCTCTTGTCAATTTCGCAACCAACTCTCTGTTTAACCCCTTGGTTAACAGATCCGCTAAGTTATCTTTTGACTTCACATAGTCAATAGAGATAACACCAGTTGAGAGTAGTTGTCTAATGGTATTGTGTCTTCGACGTATATGTCTAGACTTACCATTATACATACTGCTATGTGCCTTGCCAATTGCAGATCGACTGTCACAATGTAGACAGATTGCAGGCACTGGCCTCGACCAACTCCGAATGTCTTCTAAGAAATGAAGTAGTCAATCAGCTTTTTCACCACCCTTGTCCAACGCTATAAACTCAGACTCCATGGTGGATCTGGCTATAACCGTCTACTTAGAAGATTTCCATGATATGGCTGCACCTCCCAAAGTGAATACATATCCATTTGTGGACTTAGAGTCCTTCATATCAGATATCCAGTTGGCATCAGAATAGCCTTCAACAACTGCTGGGTATGTTCCGTAGTGCAGTCCATAATCACGTGAATATCTCAAGTATCTAAGTAATCTCACTATACCTTTCCAGTGTGCATCAACTAGATTACTAGTATATCTACTTAGCTTACTCACTGCATAGGCAATGTCTGGTCGCGTACAACTCATTAAGTACATCAGACATCCTATGACTCTCGAGTATTTCACTTGAGAAACACTTTTACCTTTATTTTTCGATAGATGTTGAATTGTGTCTATCGGGGTTCTAGCAACACTAGAGTCATTCTTGCTAAATCTCTTAAGAATTTTGTCAACATAATGTGACTGACTCAACACAATCCCTTGTGATGTATGAAGAATTTTAATTCCAAGTATCACATCAGCTAGACCCATGTCTTTCATGTCAAATTTTGAATTCAACATCTCTTTTGTGGAATTAATCATCTTATCATTGCTCCCAACAATAAGCATGTCATCTACGTAAAGACATGGGATTACATATCCATTTTTCATTTCTTTAACATAGACACATTTATCACATTGATTAATTTTGAATCCACATCCCATCATGGCATTATCAAATTTCTCATGCCATTGTTTTGGTGCTTGTTTTAAGCCATACAAAGACTTCACCAATTTGCAAACCTTATTCTCTTGCCCAGGAGCAGAGAATCCTTCAGGTTGCTCCATATAGATCTCTTCTTCTAAATCACCATTTAGAAAAGCAGTCTTTACATCCATCTGATGTATTTCAAGACTTCTTAAAGCTGCAAAAGCAATAACCATCCTAATGGATGTTATTCTCGTCACCGGGGAATAAGTATCAAAGTAGTCAATACATTCTTTCTATCTGTAACCTTTTATTACAAGTCTGGCTTTATACTTATCAACTGTTCCATCAGCTTTCATTTTTCTTTTGAAAATCCACTTATACCCAAAGGGCTTACTTCCCTCAGGAAGATCCACTAGCTCCCAAGTGTGATTTTGCAAAATAGATTCAATTTCATATTGAATCGCCTCTTTCCATTGAAGACCATCCGAAAACTTCACTGCTTTGGAAAAGCTTTGAGGCTCACTTTCAACCATGTAGGTAAAAAAGTCTGAACCATAGGATTTTTCAATCCTACCTCGCTTGCTTCTTCGTAGTTCCACCACTGAATCTTCATGTTGTTCTTCTTCCACTATGTCCAGAGTTCGTTTAATGGAAGTAGATTCTATTTTTGACTTTCGTGGAAACACATGTTCAAAGAATGAAACATTCCTCGATTCAATTATCGTGTTTTTATGTATGTCTTCAATTTTAGACTCATGAACAAGAAACCGATAAGCACTACTGTTTTGTGCATAACCAATGAATATGCAGTCAACAGTTTTTTGTCCAATTTTCACCTTTTTCGGTGTAGGTACCGCTACCTTAGTAAGACACCCCCATACTTGCAAGTATTTATAGGATGATGGTCTTCTATGCCATAATTCATATGGACTTTTGTCTAACTTCTTGCGGGGAACCTTATTTAAAAGGTAGTTTGCTGTCAGAATAGCTTTCCCCCACATTCCAGAAGATAGTCCAGAACTTAATAGTAACGTATTCATCATATCTTTCAATGTTCTATTTTTCCGTTTTGCAGTGCCATTCTGTTGCGGCGAATAAGGTGCAGTGGTCTCGTGCCTTATTCCATTTTCAACACAGAAATTAGCAAAAGGTGACTCATACTCACCTCCTCTATCACTTCTCAACACCTTAATCTTTCTACTGAGTTGATTCTTAACTTCAGTTTTATAGAGAACAAATTTCTCTATCGCTTCATCTTTACTTTTAAAAAGATACACATAACAGAACTTAGTGCTATCATCTATAAAAGTAATGAAGTACTTATTGCCACCTCTTGTGGGCTCAGCCTTTAAATCACACACATCTGTGTGAATCAAGTCAAGTGGTTCACTATCTCTTTCAATAGTTTGGAAGGATAACCGAGCTAACTTGGCTTCAACACAAGTTTCACACTTAAGTGTTGAATCAATATGGAGCATAAGAATGCTTTTCAAACTCATTAACCTGCACAGGGTTTTAAAGTTAACATGTCCTAGTCGACCATGCCACATAATGGAAGACTCAAGCATATAAACGGAAGAGTTCACTTTCTCATTAATAATCGACTTAACAGTTATTACATTCAGTTTAAAGAGTCCATTACACTCATAACCATTTCTGACAAATACTCCATTTTTGGTCAACATGACCTTATTTGACACAAAGACAATGCGAAAGCCAAATTTGCTTAACAGTGAACCAGACACAAGATTCTTTCGAATCTTTGGCACATACAACACATTGTTGAGAGTCAGCTCCTTCCCTGAAGTCATCTTCAGAACCACCTTCCCAAGGCCTTTCACGTCAGATATAGTAGTGTTCCCCATAAAGAGTTTCTCTCCATCCACTTGTTCATCAAGGACACTAAACAGTTCCTTAGTTGAACACACATGGCGGGTAGCACCTGTATCAACCCACTACTCATGTGGGTTTGAACCAACAAGGTTCACCTCAGAGATCACCGCAGCGAGGTGCATCTCATCAATATCCATGGTGAGGTTTTCCACCATGTGTGCCTCTTGGCTTTGATTAGTGCAATGCTCTGTGATCAGTTTTGTCACATTTGAAGCATTTTCCGTTGAACTTCTTCTTGAAGTTCTCCTTCTTTGGTCCTAACGCCTTCTTCCCTGCAGGTTTAGACTTCTTGTTAGAGTTCCATCTTGAGCTCTTGCCATGCTCGACCACATTCACTTTAGCCGGTGGAGGGTTGAACAGCCTTTTATCGTAGCTCTTTTTATCTTCCTCGATTCGAAGTCTTACAGCGAGCTCTTCAACAGTTATCTCCTTCTTCTTGTGAGTCAAGTAATTTTTGAAATCTTTCCAACTCGGTGGTAGCTTCGCAGTGATAGAAACCACTTGAAAAGTTTCATTCACAATCATTCCGTCTGAATGAATGTCATCTAAAATGGTTTGGAGCTCTTGTACTTGACTGATTACAGCTCTTGAATCAACCATCTTATAGTCGAGAAAACGACCTACAAGAAACTTCTTAGCTCCAGCATCTTCAGTTTTGTACTTTTTCTCTAAGGACCCCCACAGTTCCTTAGCAGTCTTGATTGAGGAATACACGTTATACAGTGTATCCACTAAGCAGTTCATCACATAATTCCTGCACAAGAAATCAAAGTGATTCCAAGCATCAAGCGCAGTGACAGCTTGAGCATCAGCATTTGCCCTCAACGTCGGAGCATCTTCTCCTAGAAACCTCGCAAGGTTCAACGTTGTCAAATAAAATTACATCTTTTGTTGCCACCATTTGAAATTCAGACCATTGAATTTCTCCGGCTTATCAGCATGATTTATAGGAACATTAAAAGCACCGATCCTCACGGTGGTAGTAGCAGCAACATTGTTAGTCTGTTCAGTAGACATCTTTGAAAATAAGAATTTTCGAGTAAAAATTTGGTTTAAGATTGTTGGTCTACTTGTTCACTCGGAACAATAATAAAAGATGCAACAATAGCTTATTATACTAATAAGCCAAACATAAATACAATGCTAAAATTACACAATGCAATAAAATACTGTACTAATAAAACTAACACTATCTATATAATAATGCAGTAAAAACTATAGATAAAACTAAATGAAGAGAACAATTTAAATAACTAAAAAATTTAAATAACTAGAACAATTTAAATAACTAAGACAATTAGAATAAATTAATGGACAAGAAAAAGTTTAGAAGAGACCCGAGGCCTGTGGAGATCACAGTTTTCTTAAACCAAATTCGCCCCGTATGAGCGTCTGATTCCCAGGATACAACGGATCAACCAGAGCAACTTCCGGCGAACTGAGATATGCCCGAACTTGAACTAAAAAATATTTGAACTAAAAATCGACTCGAAATTTAGACTCAAAAAGAGCAAAATTAAGAAGATTAAGAAATAGGGAAAATGCATTTTTCTTGGTGTGAAAAGTCAAAGGGGGTAAATGGGCTTATTTATAGAAAATGGTGAGAGGTTTTTCTTTGTGGCAACCGATGTGGGACAAGCCACAATTTCAAAATTCCCTCACACTTACTAACAAACAATGGTGTGGATCCATAAATAAATCTTTGGGAGGGGAGCAAAATTATATTGTCCATAAAAAAAACATACAATCAAAGTAAATACTATATATTAACACATATTATCAAATAATAATCACAAATTTAAATAAGATGGAATTGTATAAATATTTAGTACATTAAAATGTTCTAAAAATTGACACTTAGTGAGGTTGTAGTTGTGCTTGTTTGAGGAAGTGTCAATAACTGAAATATACGTGTATCTATCGATTGAACACTACTACAAAAATAGATTAAGACAACATGAAAAAGACAAAGGTTTTCATCAACAATCGTTGCAAATTACAAAATTACAACGGTTTTCAGAAAAACTGTTGTCCTTATACACACATAATCAATGGTTTTTATAAAACCGTTGTCTATGAGTGCATTTTATGTTTACAATGTGTGCAAGAAAATCATTGCCTTTTAGTGATTTTTTCAACCACAATAGTTCAATTATGAATATGTTCTAATTTTAGAACAAAACATTAAAAAAGACCTAAGTTGAAAACATTCCAAATTCAACCCAAGTCGATCTCTTGCTCGTGCATCGATCACCTTCTATATCACCCCTTTGACGGCTTCTAGAAATCCACAAACCCTCACAATGGCCGACTGGGCTCAAGCTAGAGGTGTTAAGTTTGAATTGGGCATTCAATTCGTGGCGGCTAAAGTTAACACTTTCATGACCCTTTGTCACGAACATTACTGCTGCAAGGGAGATTATAACACAACGTTCATTTCACGGTGAGAGAGATTCTATAGCGAAGATTTCCAGTTTACGATGACAACGCTCACCAATATGGTGAGTGCAATGGTGATTGTGGGCCAGGGTTGGATGGAGAGAGAGAAAGGGGAGGGAGCAAATGAGGAGGAGAAGAGTAGCGGCGGAAAATGGCGAACAAGTGAGAGTTTTGTTTAATTTTGATTTTGAAATAATAAGGATATTTGTGTAATTTTATAATTAATTAATTCATTTTGTGATGCAAAGAGTATATTTTGCAGTGCAAATAGTTGCTCTCTTTGGCAAAAAATGGTTGCATACAATTGTATGTTTTGAGAAGAGTGAGGGGAGTATTTAATTACAAATTAATAAGTTATTTTTGCCCAGAGACCCACTAGTTTTCATATCTTAGAAAAATTACCCCAAAAAGTTATGAACTTTAGATTTAGCCCAATCTCTTTATTTTGGACTCAAATTCTAACCATAAACTTTTCAGAACTATATAAAGCCCCCAAAAAATAAAATTATATACATAAATAAATTACTAGATAGTTATTCAAAAGCATTTATATAAATATGTATATATACACGATGATCCCTTTTCGTTAATTATACGAATCATGAAATAGAAAAACTAATAAGTATATCACTGACATATCTGGTATTATTGCATGCAGCATATGTTAATGGAACAAGCAAAGGCATAATCTCTGTCTGTCTGAAGAGCCGGAGAAATATATCTTCATCTTTTTTTTTTTTTCACTCTAGACTTAATTAACAAATTATTTGGATGATTCTGACCTGCACAATATGTAGATCAATCACATAATTAATTTAGGAGTATGTAATTTGCTAATGTGATTAGTTGTTATCTGGAGATGAATAAAAAAAATTATATAAAAAATTGTCAGATTGATTGATTGTTGCTATGTCATATATATATAGTCACTGTTCAAGACTTCAAGTATGTATATATATGAGAAAACATTTTAATTATATACGAGTTCCCAACCATTTCTTGATGTTCACTTTAACAATTAAAGATTCTTGAACTTGAGAGAAACTTTTGATATAACCTTAATTGATCAATTAGTCCAACATCAATCAATTCAAGAAACAAGTACTAGTTTAGAGAAAGTTCCAATTTTGATTGGTTTTTGGTCCCGAAACTATCTATTTTATAGTCTCAAAGGAAGTGAAGTATCATTTTTAGTCATGCAGTCACGTTTTCCGTTAATATTACTATCAATTTAGGTCCCATTTTTCTATCAATTTTTGTCCCAAAAGGAACAATTTCTAGATAATCTGCAGCAGTTTGTGGAGGGAAAATTGAGCGATTTTGCTATTGTTTAGGAGGGAGATTTCACATGATTTTAGACTAGAGTGGAAATTATTGTGATCAATAGGAACCAATCTTGATACTCCAAAAGATGAAACCTTGACATTGTAATCTAGACAGAGCACTAGATATAAGGTATACCTGTTTGGTTTTTCATGAAAAAGTACTGACCTTTACATGAATGATACAAAGACGCCAACAACTGAAAGCAAAAGATTATCTATCAGTCTTAGCAGCAAACACTTAAGCACAAGATTATGAGATAATACTGCACTAACATTATCTCATCTTATTCATACAGAAGAAACTTGTCTGACTCACACACTGTAGTGCGCCAAATTGCAAAGTATAATCATGCATTCACTAGGAAGGAGGCCAGCAAGAAAGTTTTTCAATCCTAGTTATCACAGAAAATTCCTTAAGAAGGAAATTCAACTGACAGAGTTTGAAAATTTACACTTTTAATAGTGAAAAACAAATTAAAGAGCATAACTACGGATCCGAGAGAATCTCATCAAATGCTTGATCAATAAACAAGGCAAGAACTCTTCGACATCAGAAAAATCCAATCAAAAATTTCACCTGTCTTCTTCCACTCAAACTCCAGCAAAGGATCCATGCGTTGATTCCGGATGCTCTCCGCCATGTCCTCCCATAATTCACTCAAAAAGCAAGCACAAAATAAACAGGGCTTTCAAATTTATTCAAGCTAGCTCAAGCTTTTATTTCACAATTTTTATGGTCTCTCTAACAGCAACAAGAACATTACTTACTATTCTCAGCCAACAGCATCATGTGCTCGAAAACGGCATGCAACGGGCATTCCAACTTCCTAACCCTTCATCGTCAAGATAAGTGTATCTTCCAGTCCCGGGGCATACTCACTTGTCGGGTTGAGCTTCACAAGTTCTGCAGCCGGCTTGCTCGTCTCCATTTCCATCATTTCTTTAGACAGATGTGGCCCACCTCTACGCTATAGCTGGGGTCACAAATACGCTTCAGTGTATAGATTTGGCATATGTCTAAGCCTCTGCCTCAATTTCCTCATTATGAAGTTCACTTTCTGCTTCAGACATTTCCTCAAACACCTTCCCTGCTTGACAAATCATGTCTTCACTGGTTGAAGAATTGGAAGAATCCTCCTCCATAGCAGCATCAAAACTACCTACCCCGACTCCCACTCTTCATCTCATCCGGCCACACCTCCTTGGTCACCGCCACCCATCAGATAAAGATTGGAAATAACAAATATCAGTTGGAAATAATAAGGGGATGTATTACATACTCTTTATGAATTTGCCACTGGCATGTGAAGAGACCCGTCAATTATTAACGTGGACCTTAAATTCACGTGACCAAAATTGATACCTTTAAACTTACAGGAGCAAAATTGAGCGATTTTTATTTTGAAAAATGAGCAGTTTTCAAACTAAAATGAAACTAAGGCGTGTCATGTGGCACCAAAATCGAAATTTACAACAAATTGACATATTAGTTTTATGGAATGACAATTGACAAGAAGTCATTAAAGAAATTAAAACAATACAAACAGAGAATTGAAAGCAATCAGTGTTCTCATCATTTACAGTACAAATCGAAGCAAGGCACGGATACGAGATCATGAAGGAGTCAAATACCCAGCAACACCTTTTAAATCGGGCTGGATCTCAAAACAGTAGTTAATTATGCAGCAGATAAGCATGAAACCATTCTGTGGCTGCGGAACCGAACGAGCTGCTTAGGAAACTTGTAGCCATCATCCATGGTCCGAACGGAGTTGCTACGACGGTGGCGGGCCCCACTCTCCGTTCTCCTTCTTAAATAATGATCATCATCATCATCATCTTCAAAATCTCTTGTGCTGAAATCTCCCGCGTTCAAGGGTTGCGCAGCCGCTGCACCTGCACCGGACGATAGGCATTCGTACCGTCGTCGGATTTTGCTCCTCTTCAATGATTTGTATACTACTGGAATCAATCCTTCCATTTTTATTTTTCTTCTATGAATTAATCTTGGAAATGTTTTTGCAAGTGAATTATTTAAAGACTTTGGTATAATATGCATGGGTTTGGTGGGAAAGTGATATAAAGTTATAATTTTCCACAACTTTTGGTTTATAGTGGAAAGAGTTGGAAGATTGGAATAGGTCATCTCTACTTGACTTGAATTATCAAACAAACTTGAGCCACTTCCTTCGATGGTCCCTTCAAGAAATTTAATTACTTCATTATTGATCGATATACGTGGTCCATATACAGCCACTTTCGTAATTTTGAAAAAAGAAAGAACACACACACACAGATCAATTCTATAGTGTGAAAAGATTGTGAATCTTGCAATCTTTTATATTCTTTTGTCTAGCTTCGAATATGTGTACTCATATATTGATTTAACCAATTCCAAATAATGTAATATATATTGCAATTGAGTCCGTCACTGCTCACTATTAATATAAGTCTATAACACTATTGTATGTGTTAACTATTCATAATAATTGTTTTATTGGTTAATTGCCATAAAATTCACCATGTTTGAATAAATTTACAATTTAAACATGATTTTAAAACGTTGTAATAATAGTCCAATTGTAACCTTTTGATTTAATTTGTAGCAAAATATAGACATCTGGCCTTATATATATATATATATATATATATATATATTTCTCATGTCATAATTTCGATTGTCGTAAAAAAGTTAGAAGTGTCGAATTTGCTACAAATCAAAAAGTTATTGTAACATTTTAAAAGTCATGTCTAAATTACAAATTCTTTAAAGGTGGTGATTTTTTTGGAAATTAAATATCAAATATGTTGCATATTTATTTTATTCTCTTAAAAATTTTAATGCAAATGAACAATAATATCTTCTTCTTCTTTTTCAATTATTTGGGCAAGCACGTACTAGTTGCATACTTGTTTCCACCCCATTTGCCATTTCAAACAAGTTATTGAAAATTTGCAACATATGTTAGTGGAAGTCTATCCTGTCCTTTTCAAGAAACACATTCATTTTTATTTATTTCTATTTAATTATATTTTTTTAGGTTTGTGTTCTTTTTCCTGAAAAAAATAAATAAAAAAATCGATAGAAATTGCGACTGTCGTCTTGTTATTCTTAACAAATGGATCTATTTATATTAAATGCAATCTTATTAGATTGAATAAATAATTATTTCTATTAATACACCAATCTGATATTGAGCTGATATGATTATCATCTAGTTAGAATATAATTATATAACAAAAGGAAAATATATATAGAATAAAGTTGACTAGACATATACCTACTTCTATCTCATTACGAAATTAACAAAATATATATTAGCTAGTGTAATACATTTCTAACTAGTAATCCTAATTAAATTTGACCCACTAACAGTTTTTATGGCCTTACCAATATTTTGGGTTTTGTTAACCAAACCCACTTTTGCTTTCTGCAAATTAATTGTTATAAATTTGAAAATGACATATCCTAAAAAAGCAAATGATCATCCATCTCACTTTTCTCTATCCCACTTGGTGTTTCATTTTGATTTTTGTTCGATTTTCATTAATTTTTTTTTCTTCAATTTTAATTTGTTATGGCTTAGTTTAATTTTATAATTATTATTTAGGGTTCATTCCACACAATTAGGGCTTATATTTATTTTTTAATGTTTATTTCTTATTTTTTAGTTAATATAATTGATTAATATGGTTGATTATTCCAAAAGTAGGGTTTATAATTTTTTAAAACTTTAATTTTTAGCAATAAATGTTGATTATGATTTTTAATACTATAATAAAATTTATTTTTGTAATAAACTTTTTTAAAATATTAAATTTCATAGTGAGACATAATAGTAGGACATGAAAAGTGGACTAGATGATTTTAACCCCTAAAAAAGACCCCCCACAAATTAACAGATCAAGTAGGCGGAATTGTATAAAGCGCGAAACCATCATTTTATATTTTAAACTATTTCAATTTTCTTAAATTATTCCAAACTAACACTTTTATGAATTAAATACCTGAATTATTAAAAACTAATTAAATCTATCACTCGAATACATTTTTAGGCCAAAATTATATCTTAAAAAAAGTTTTAAATAAATTAGAATAAAGATTTTATGTCATAGAGATAATCGATTTGGCTACAACATAAGAAGAAGACCCAAATATTTAGCCGAAGCTTAGGTAATTTTTTGCATAAAAATGTATCGAGGATATATTTGATTAGTTTTTTAATAGTTTAAGTATTTAATTAATAAAAATGTTAGTTTGGGATAGAATATTTGAGAAAATAAAAATAATTTGGGATATAAATGATGATTTAGCCTATATAAAGAGATAATAACAAACACAAAGTTGAGCAATATTTATTTGTGATGAGAAAATAACGAGAAAAACACAGAAATGGCTAGCTACTTTACATCTTGAAATTATCTTCACGTGGAAATAAAACCAAAACATTTCTTAGTTGAGTATTTAATTAGTTTCTTGTTCAAGGTTATTTTCATTGAACTAATAAATCAGAAATCAGAATATGCAAATTAAATGAAATGCTCGAAAAAAAAAACTAACATTTGAAGTAAACACTGAATCTGCAGAGTTATCTGCATTTAAGAATCCAATATATACAATGAACCTTTTTCGATATTCGACATTGAGTTGACATTAGAATCTTCCTAACTTCAACATTTCTCCATCCAATCACCGGACATCCAATTAAGGGTACCATCAGAAAGCCCACGCATGGGAATTTTACAACCATATCCACATTACACAATATTATAGTAGTAGGAATTAGGTTGTAAAAGCTCTGCACATTTAATTAACATTGATTACTAATGAAGCTAGTGTCGTAGCTTATTATTAGGGCTGCATTGCATTAAACAAATGCAGATATGCAACTGGAAAGATAATATTCCCGCAACAATAGTAGCAAAGTAAAAGCAATCAATTAGGTAGAAATTAATCTAGCCTAGCCTCTTTCTAATTAAATTCAAGCTGAGCATGAAAGAGGATAATAGTTTAGCTTGAAACCTATTCTTACTAGACAGTAAGCCCTCTACCAGTGAAGACATGTTTAACTAATGTGGAACTTCGATTGCATAACCAACTAAGTCTTTTACTGTAAAAGACTAACAAGAACAAGAATAAGAAAAAAAAGTATATTAAAAAAAAAAAAACTTATTGAAAGGTGAAACTGCTGCTCTATGTGACATGAAACAAGCGGCTCTCTTGGAAATAAGTCCAATCTGAATCATCAGAAGCAACTAAGCCACCTCCATCAGTGCAAATGGACTCTGCACCTGCATTGGGTCTATGTGACGATGACACCGACTTTCCCTTCCCTCCACCATCAAGGCAAGGTTCATAGTCAAGAAGCACTGGGGAAAACTCATCTCCTATCCTAAAACCATTTTCTTTTTTTTCAACAGATTTTCTTTGGCCACTGTTATTCCCATGGTAAGTTTCTTTCTCTTCAGCAGCTTCAGTCAGTGTGTAAAACTTTAGATGTTCATCACCATCAATCTCTTCATCTGATAAGCGGCAGCAGCTATCAAACTCATCAGTTCCAACAATTTTGCTCGCCAACCCCTCACACCACGATATTCTTATCTGAGATAGTGTGAGATTATCAATTGTAGTAGCATCAGACACCCAAGAAGAAACACAGTCCACATTTTCCTGCAGCTGAATGGGATCATGAGAAATGGGACGTGCATCCCACATTGAAATCTCACTTCTAGGTGATAGTTTCACTCTATCAAGAGCCCCGGTTATTGAATCGAGTTCAGTCCAAACGGAGTTGCTAAGATGTAACTCTAACCTAGACCTTCTCAGGCAGGCATCTGAGCTGGAGTTCGAATCTGGTGTCTGAATGATATTTCCACTATTCAATGAAACATCAGACAATATAGCACTATCCCTTCTCCCCTCTGTCGAACTGATGCCATTGCAGCTATAAGTAGCATTAGGAGAAGTAGCCAACAAAGACTCATCCATGCTAACATTGTTGCTACTTCTATTGACAGAAACATTTCCTACATTACCACTGCCACTATAGCTACTCTTAGCACACAAGAAATTCGATGTATTCCCACATAAGATTAAAGGTGAAGATAATAAGTCAAGTGTATCTGAATCATCATCACATACCATCATCCTACCTTGGTCCAAACCAATTCTGAGATCCTCACGCCCCACATCACAGGGAGACAAATGCCACCTAACAGAAGCCTCAGCAAGCAAAGGAATCGAAGATTCCTGCAAATCAACACTCACATTCTCATTCTCATCTCTCCTTGCATCTAAAAAAGGAACTGCTTTTTCTGGACCCCCTCTAAGACTACCTCTACGCCTGTATTTTCTCTTATCGGATACACCCGACACAAGGTGACCAGCACCATAACAAACGGGAGTTCCTACAGACTTAAGAACCAGCATTTTAGATTGGGAGTGACATTGAATTTCAGGAGATAATGATGCCTCAACAGGTGGTGTTTTCACATCCGTAGCAGCATTAGCATTAGCATTAGCATTAGCTCTCTCAAATACATAATCCTCCTCTATCGTAAATTCGTGATCACAAAAACTGAGAGAATGTGAACTATTTCCACTCATAGGAGTACAATTTTTAGCACAATTTGAATCACTACCATCAGATACTCTATTTAGCTCGAAGGCGCGCTTACCTGAATCAATTTCTTCGGAATTTTTCATGTTTTCCTGAAATTCTCGAGACCCTTTCGTCACTTTATTCTCGGATTTGCTCTGAACAGATGAAAGCTTTGATCTTTGTCGATTCTTGCAACTGGGTTTTGGACCACCTTGCCAATTTTGCCTCAGCATATTGAACTGAGGCTTTTCCTTTCTTGATGTCTGCAGAAAGGGTTTTCTCGGAATCTCATTTTCTTTGGATTTTGGCACCACATTTGATGTATGAAGTCTCGATTTATTGGGCTCATTTTTTGCTATTTTCGAAAAAATATTGGGTTTTTTGTCGAGATGGGTCCTTGAAGAAGAAGAAAATGATGATGATGAACAGGGATTTTCACAGAGCAAGAATCTCGAAGCAGCCGGTGCAGAAGAAAAGGATGGAGAAGAAAGATCAGAGCACTTTTTGGTATTGCGTTTGTAAATTGGAAACCCATTGAGATGTTGCAGCGGACTTCTCTCCTCGAAATTCTCTCTCTTATTCGTCTTCTTCCTTTTGCAGTCTCTCTCTATCATTTGGAAGAACCGAAGAAGAAAAAAACAAGGTTTGTTGCTGCAAATTGAAATGATTTAAGTAATGGAGTGGACCGTTGGTTTTCAAAAAATGAGGGACGTTGTTGAATTTATATATATATATATATATATATATTTATTTTTTTTCAAGTCTTCAACTTCTTAGTTATGTTTTCATCATTATGGTAGGTCTTTAAACTTAAACTAAATATTGCGAAAATCTTAACGTGACATTTCTTGGTCTAATCTTATCTAAATTTCATTCATGATTTCCCCTCAAACTAGTGCCTCAATGTTTGATTTTTGTCAAGTAATCACATTTTTCTAATTTTTATATGGTAAGACATTACATCAGGTACATTTTTCCTTTTATATTTTTTATAGATTTGAACGAATGTATATTCTTACATTGATCTAATTGTTATCAATCATTATTATTTTTATAATTTTAATTTATATTTTGTTCAAGTTTTATTTAGACCGGTCTAAATGAGAGTAGATTATTCATTTTATTTTTCATTGATATGGATTATTAATACATATTTTGTTTATTGATTACTTCTGTGGTTGAAATTTGCATGGTATTAAAAATATATTTTATTTCATTTTAATTTGAACGTTTGCTCATTTGAGCATATAAGTACCATGTTTTGAATTTTAGAGTAATTATTATGAGTTTATTGTGCAATATTATTAGGACTAGTTTTCTTCATTTTCACATTGATTGCCCAAAATTGTTTTGATTGGAAGTTTTTGGGATTCAAAGATTGAAATTGACCAAAAAAAAAAACACTAATCTCTGCTAATTATTACCAATTTGAAATCATTTTAGCTTGATTGCTTTGTAAAAGTACAGTCATAATCATATATTACATGTGGTCTAAATGTAAATGCATTTCAAATTGGTCAGGAACATTATTTCATTCCATCTCTTTTTCTTTATCAAAATTAAATTATTTGTATTAAAGGAAAAGAAAACAATTACCAAAAATATTACCATTCGTGTCATAAAAAATAATTAACAACCACCGGATTAAGAAATCTAATTATTTATATGGTCGTGATAAACTTAACACTATCATACTGATTATATATGCAAATTTGACCTAAATTAATGAAATTTAAAAAACCGTTTAAACAAAATTGACAAAAATTTATTGAATCTCCAGTGAGTTGAATTCTTTTAAATTTTTCATGCTGCCCAGAAAATAAAATAAAAAATGAAAGAAAATTAAATTAATAGAGTTGTAGAAATGGGACAAGTAGAGCAATTTCTAAAGTGAAATTCAATTTCTAAAATCCAAACAAAGCCTTAAATCCCTAATTTCTGACAAAATTGATTATTAAATTGGTAGAGATTCAAAATTATACATTACATAGTATTTGTGATTACTGATTGGATCCCAACTCCCAAGTGAGAAGCTGGTCAAATTATCAGATTGAATCAATGGAGGAACCCAAGAAGATCATAATCGACACAGACCCCGGCGTAGGTATATAATTGAAATATTTCTTAAAGTTTTTCTGTTGTATTGAGTTGTGAAAAGTTGCTAATTTTGGTTTCGAATTTGATGCCGGCGTAAATTTTTTGTCGATCAGATGATGCGATGGCAATATTTGTGGCGCTGCAATCACCGGAAGTTGAAGTGATTGGACTCACTACTATTTATGGCAATGTCTACACCACTCTCGCCACTAGAAATGCTCTACACTTGGTCTCTCTCTCTCTCTCTCTCTCTCTCAATTATATAGTTTTCAGCTTTTGGGAAATCGCAGTGGAAATGCTTGATCTGATGGGTGCCGCTGTTAGAAGCAGTGATACATCAGTTTGTAACTAATTGATTCCTAATTGTATGGTTCGTTGAAGGGAGTGAATGGTGATGTGCCTTTTCTTTTTTATCTTTTGATAGAATGAATATATTCTAATCTAACTGTAGTATTGTGCTGTATCAATTCAATACAAATGGCTTTGGTCTGATTAGTGGATTATACTTATGCATCTAATATGATCAGTAAACGAGTTATTTCAGTAATCTACTAAGAAGCAAACATTATTGCCACTGTTAAAGCTGATTCTTACGTGAAGATTTTCTGGTCTCTTTTCCCTCCAAGATTCTTAGTTCATCTTTTCCAGCCAACTAAAAAGATTGCTGAAAATTTTATAGTTGTTTCAGTTTTACCTTTATAATTGTACAAAAAGCAAGTGGCAAAAGACTTTCTCTTTGTTAAATTTGAGATCATGAGCCTATTTTCTTTGGATAAGTTCTTGCAATTTGAATTTGAATAAGTTTGATGATTCTTTTTGGTATTTGCCTAGATGTTTTCACATTTAATGATATTCGTGTTGCTATGTGCTGATTATTGGGTATTTTAATAAATATTGTAAGTTTTCTAAATTGGACTTCATAATGCAGTTGGAGATTGCTGGGAGGACAGATATTCCTGTGGCTGAAGGATCTCACGTGACCATCACTGTATGTATTATGATACGAGTCGCCACTAACTGCTTCTGTTTTTACTTAATCAGAAGTAATGTGCTCTGGTATAAACTATTAGTTTTACTATCTGACTACTAACTCCATATCTGTCGTCTTTCCTTAAATGTATGTATAACTTTGCTTCTGAATGTGATTGTTATTTATGGAAATCCTTAAATTATTCTGTATGCATGACTGGAGTTAAATGTTTATGGTCAATAAAACGAACTTATTTGGCTGATTTAATGGAGGAAATTCATTTAAGTTTAAGCCTCTCACCATTTTCAGGGTGTAGTGTTTTAGTATTGACTCTTAGAAGTATTAGATACAAGCGATGTTGCAAACAATTAATCTCTAATAATTTACTGAGATTGGTGTGTTGTGTAACATTTTGCCGGTGCATTAAGTTATGTACTGTCAGGTTTCTGCTCCTCTGAATGGACAATTAGCTAGGGAACAAAATCTGCCAATGATCAGTCAATTATGTCTAATTAAGTAGTCTCTGGAAGCTTTATTCATCAAATTCCTCTGCTCCTTTTTCTGGGAAAGTAATGAACTTGGTGCATTTGAGTGACTATTGTTATTGGTTTGTGCTGGCATAATCCTGATAACCACCTTCTTTTTCTAATTTGGTTTGCTTTTGTAGTTAAATGCATCATGGAGCATTAATTATGCGCAAATTTGTGTTTCTGTTTGATTTGTAAAACCATTTTCATGTAAAGAAAGGTACAAAGCTTCGAATTGCTGATTTTGTCCATGGTACGGATGGATTGGGAAATCAAAACTTTCCTCCACCCGAAGGGGCACCTATCAAGCAGTCTGCGGCAGAATTTCTTGTCGAGCAAACTAATCTGTACCCAGGAAAGGTCACAGTGGTGGCACTGGGTCCTCTGACAAATATTGCACTGGTTAGAATCTGGCATTCTTGTGACCAGCTCCAAGGGTTGGCTTCTTGGATGGTTTATCCTTTTCTTTTTCCTAAGATTTATTTATTCATGCAGGCTATACAATCAGATCCTGAATTTGTTAAAAACGTCGGGCAAATTGTTCTTCTTGGTGGTGCATTTTCAGTAAATGGAAATGTGAATCCTGCAGCCGAGGCAAATGTAAATGGCTGAATGATTTTTTTTCTTGTGTTTGTCCTTCAAGACTTCTTCTTCTTCCTCGACTTTCTTATGTTCTCTTTTGTTATGATTGCAAGATTTTTGGCGATCCTGATGCAGCGGATATTGTATTCACCAGTGGAGCTGATATTCTCGCTATAGGGATAAATGTCACTCATCAAGTTGTTTTAACTGGTAATCCTGCCTCGTAATCTTTCATAATCAAGTCAATTTCTGAGCCCTGTTATCATCAAAAGTTTCCTTTATGTCTGTATCTGCTTCTAGGATCAGAAGAATGATTTCCATTCTGACTTTTGGCACCATGATTCTCGTGCTCGGGCATCACCTTTCATCTGTTGAATGATATTTATCTTGGGCAGAAGGCCTCCCAGATGAACTAAACAAAACCAAACAAAACAAAAGAGCTACCCTTCTTTTGACTCTATAGTAGATAATTTTATAATAGTCTTCACTTTCCTTTCCCAGATGCTGATCAAGATAAGCTGGCAGAATCAAGTGGAAAGCTTGCCCAGTACATGTGCAAGATTTTGGATGTGTACTTCTCATATCATCATGATGCATACAGCACAAAAGGTTTACTGGGTGAACTTGTAATTAGATAGATGACAAAATTACAAGTGTTCATTTATATCAACTTAAACGCAATGCAGGTGTTTATCTGCACGACCCAACAACTGTTCTCGCTGCCGTTGATCCTTCGCTGATAACCTACGTGGAAGGTGCCGTCCGTGTCCAGACAGTGGGCATCACAAGGGGTCTAACATTATTCTACAACAAGCAGAAAAGGTACAGCTTCTTCCTTCGTATGTTCTCGACTTCTGGTGAAGCAATTGATTTTCTTGGCAACTGTCATCATCTGATAGAACAAGTTGCATTATAAACATTGACTGTGAACTTTTACGCGACATAAATCCATTATCTTACTATGTTATATCCTTACTATGCTGACATTTTGAGAATTCTTGGTGTAATAAGGTTTGCTGAAGTTACTGAATGGTCTGATAAGCCCTCAGTCAAAGTTGCGGTTACTGTCAATGCTCCAGAGGTGGTTAAATTGGTGATGGAAAGGCTGATGAATTCCTAGATTTGCTTCGATCAAAAAAAAAAAAAAAAAAAATCCGAAATTATTCATCTGCTCCTCTTTCTAGCATTTGGAGGTGTGTTTGAGCCCTTGAGCACTCAAATATTTGGGACGGGTGGATTAATTTAATTTGTAATTCTCAATTGAAATTATATTCCCCCCTTTTCTAGACAATTTTTGAAATACTTCTTCAAAAGCAAAATCCAAAATTTTCGGTAAATTTTGTTACTCGGTTTTACCGTCAGACAAAATGATATTACTTTTAATAACGTTGAATTTACTGTAAGCAATATATATATAGGGGGTGGTTCTGGTGTAAACCACCCCTGGTGTGTAAACAGTAAACCAATCTCTAACCACACATCCATCAAAATTCAATGGTCAAGATTTGGTCAAAGGGTGGTGGCATTCCTGTAAATAAAGAGAACTTCAAAAAACGCGGTGGCATTTTGGTAATTTTTGCGTTTGGGTTAAAATTAAAAAAAGAATCGGACTTCCAGGACGCGGGCTAACGAAGACATAATCATATGCTAACGAAGTAGAATTATTTCATGCACAACACCTTACTTTAAACACAAAACTGATTTTGTTACGAAATTATTAAATGTCGACTTTTATATGGTTGGAAAGCTAGGCAAGTCTAATTTTCGACAAAAAATAATTTCAAAAAAATATGAATCATGGACAAAGTTATAGTTGTTTGATTGAAGGTTGTTAGTTGCATTATTTGGCTTCAATCCACATCATTATTGCTTCTGTTAGCATTGCGTATAACTTTTCTTTAGCATTACATAATACTTCTGTTAGCATACGACAGTGCTAACAACAACAAATGATAAAATTCAATAAAATTAAATTGTTAAACTCTAAAATTGATGTGATAGCAATATAACTAATCATGATGCTAGCGAACCATCTATCATATGCTAACGAATCATGCTTAATTGAGATGGATGTTATACATTAATAATACACATGCAACATTAAACATGTATGATTCTATATTATCAGATATAATTATACTACATTAGCATTATTATAATATTTTAGTTTGCATATGTCAATGCTAACGTTAGCAGTGCATTAACATTGTCATATAAAAAATCTTTTAATGCATTAATGTATTGTTCATTGTGAATATAATTGATACTAATGAAATATTTGTTATATGCTAATGAAACACATCCTAATTGAGATTAAATAAACATTTATAACAATATAATTGATGTCAGTGAAGCATATATTAATTGAAATGTAATAAATATTTACAGTAATATAGTCGATGCTAATGAAATATTTGGCATATGCTAACGAAGTATTTGTCATATGCTAATGAAACATTTTTTATATGGTAACGAAGCATACATAATTACAATTGAATAAATCTTTATCGCAATATAACTGATGCTAACGAAATATTTGTCATATGCTAACGAAACATATGTCGTATGCTAACGAAGTATTCTGAGCCTAAATTGACATATGCTAACGAAACATATGTTGTATGCTAACGAAGTATTCTCAGCATGAATACGTGTGAAAAATGAAACTTTTGTATTTTTCGTCCATATTTTTCCAAATAAACACATGCTTCACTGATCTTAAATGAAAGGGGATTAAAAGACCTTTAATTTGATATATTATTTGTGTTAATCCGATGAAAAATGAGCAAGTTATGATCGTTCGAAGTTTTTAAGAATTTTTTTAGATGCTGAGTCAGCATGACATCAGCTTTTTTTCAACAAACAGACGAAAATACCCCTATAGGCTGAAAAAAGTAGCGAAAATAACAAAAATGCCACCGCATGTTTGATTAAATCTGGAGCGTCGATTTTTATTGAATGTGTGGTGATAGATTGGTTTACAGTTTACACACCAAGCAATGGTTTACATTTGATCCATTCCCTATATATATATATATATATATATATATATATATATTATTGAAACATTTTAAGTATGTCGAAAAAAAAATCAAAAATCATGGTTTATTTAACAATTAGTGAAGAAACCGAACTCTCGATTTTAACAGAGTTGTGATCAAAGTTGGCTCCAAAGTTGGAACAACTTTGCATACGCAGTGGAAATTTAGAAATAGAACAACGGATTGAAATTTTCACGAGATTATATTTCTATAACCTCGCGAAATGCCTCAGGGCGAAATCTTCACTATATAGAATATGTGAATTACAAAAACACTACTAGACAAACACTAACTAAAATATTAAGACACTTTATCTCTTCCTTCACAGAAAGTTGAGACTAAAGTTGTCTTAACCAAATCTAGTAGAAAATCTGCAGAATACAAAAACTCGATCTATAATCTGAATATATCTCTCTAAGAATCCGTATAACACAATACAACTGATTCCTATATATATACAAAACAATATACTTGCCCTCTACTCATATGACTTGCACGAACCGCACTCCTATCAACTTTCCTTGACTTTAGCCGCAAGAAAACAACCTTTCCATAGATATAGGAACAAACATATCTTTGAACTTTATCTCCAAGACTTTCTCCAAGACTCGGTCAACTTGGCATGCTCCAACACTTCCTCAATCAACACAATAACCTACACACAATAAATCAAAGAAAGACAAAATAACAATCATAGATAAATATCGAACCTAACGGTTCCAACAATTAGCAATATAATTTATTACTTTCCTAAAAACACAATATAATTTAATAGGTAAAAGTAAAACATATCATTAGGTCTCTATACCTTAATGTTTGTTTCAATAGGTCCTTGTATAATTTTTATGTTTTATTAGATTCGTCTACTTTGATAATACATTTTCTTAAGTCCTATGTACTTGATTTTTTTATTTCAATAGATCATTGTAATTTTTTATTTTATTTTAGTAAGACATTCTTCTTTATATATTTGATATCATCAAATCATTAATTATTTAATAAAAGTAACATATATAGTCTACACTTTTTTATTATTTAAATAATTAACACTTAAGTTATTAAATAATTTTTTTATGTTATTTATTTATGCATTTACGTATGTAATAATATATTTAAAATATGAAAGAACTGATAATTATGGATTCCTGTAGCAATATTGTCTCTTCGCCTGCTGGTATTGCTCCATTTTTTATAAGCACTTTCATTTTATTTTTCTATTTATATATTCAACTGAGAAAGTAATAATTTTTAATAAAAATAATAATTCACTATCTAATTATTGATAATCAAGTTTTAACTTCATATAATAGATAAAAATACTAAAACCCTTGAAATAATTTCAACATGATCAATTATATTTCTTTTTCATCTTTTAATTTGATTTTTATTTTTTAATTTATTGATAAAAATTTTATTGGTAATTTTTAATAATTGAATTAGATTAAATAACAAAAAAAAATCATTAGTTCCGCTAAATATTGAATTTTTATTTTTTAGTTTTTAGTGAAAGAAGGACTTGATAATATTAAATAAGATTAATTGCTTTACATGAACTTTGAGCTTAGTTGCAAATTTAACATGAACTTTAAAAGTAGGTAATTAAAACACTAATTTTGCATTTGTGTGTTATTCAATATCCCCAAAATTTTATAAAATAAAGGGAAAATGGTCAAATAAACATATAATGTTTCCACCTAGATTCAAATAAACCCCTAAAGTATTTTTAGGTATAGATGGACCATTAATGCTATAATTTACTAACATCTATGCCCTCTCTCAACTATTGCAACTTCAAAATTACTTTGTGCCAAAATTTATTCTATTTATTTTAATTTTTGAAGAATTATTAAGAACAACTAAGTATAATTTATCACTTTATTTTTTTAAACTTACGTACGTTTTCTGCCATTTCTCTCTGTTTAATTTTATAAAAAATATTAAAAGCATTATTATTGTTATTATTATTATTATTTATTAATTAATTAATAAATTAATATTTTTCTAACCTTAGTTTTAAAAAAAAAAATCTAACCCATCTTCCCCTCCCCACCTAAATTATAACATGGATTTACTTGTACCTAAAAATACTTTAGGGGTTTATTTGATCCTAGGTAAAAACATTAACAGTTTATTTGACCATTTTTCCTAAAATTTATTGACCTTCAATCCAACATACAATTGTAATCACTTTGATGTCATTTTTAAAAATTGATAGTCAAGTCATGATGGACTCAAAGAGATGAGCAAATTGTATGTTGAATTGGAGATCAATTTATTTTATAAAAATTTGGAGATGTATAACAATACATAAATTGAAAATTTATGTTTTAATTGTCTACTTTTAAAATTCATGTTAAATTTACAACTAAACTCAAAATTCATGATTTTTAAGGCAATTAATTCTATTACATATAGAAGTAGGAGCTATTAAAATATAAAAATTATAGAGAGGCATCTCAAAAATCAAAATAAAATAAAAGTATACAGAGAGACATGAGAAAGTGTATGAGAAAGTGTATTTTATAGAGAGAAGAACCTACTAAAAAAATTGTACAGTAACCTATCAAAACAAAACATAAAACATAAAAGATCAGGACCCTAAGAGCATGTTTTGCCTAATTTAATATTCAATATTAATTATAAATTCCCTTCGCAAATCTAAATGAACCATTAAATCATCTCTCAAAAATGATTCAGTCGGGAGTTTTCCACGAGTAATAACCATCTCGATCCCCAAAAAGCTGAAAACAAGTGAGAGAGATAGAGAGAGAGAGATGCAACAGTAATTATTGGCTTTTCTTTTTCGCTCTCATTCATATCATATGCGTATAAGAGAATCGCTATGAAGCGGGAATGTTTGAATATCTACAACCAGAGAACCTCTAAACCTGATTACGAAAACAGTGATGCTACTATTACTATAGCTCTCTTTCAAGGTTTTCACTTTCAACAATCGGATATTACTCTGTTACATGGCATAGCCTGATCCAAATCTGTTAAGCTCTAGCTACGACACTGTCGACAAATTTCGAAATGAACCAACCCAGACCCAAAGCAAGCCGAGGATGGTTACTCCAAACCTGCCTGCTCGCTCACAAGAATTTGACAACCCTCATATGAAACAGCTCACACAATTGTTACGGCTAACGCTGGCTTTCCTCGACCCATAGAGAATCCCTTGGTGCCATCGGGCATGCGAGGAACGGGAGATGCCTTGTTGGCCGAGTTCAACTTCTCTGTGCTCGCAGTAATATCTAAAGATGGAGCTCCCAAAGCGCTTCCTCCGTTGCTGGGATGCTGAGGGCGTCCACGTGCCTGACCGTGTCCCTGTCCCCTTCCCTTTCCCTTTCCCTTGCCACCACCATTTCCACCGCCACCCCCAAAATTGCGCCCCTTCTTCTGCGCGTTGCCTTTTGCATAATCTTCCAACTGTACAGACATTATATATTATCATCACTCGTAACTCAATGTTTCAGATATTGTTAAAACTTGGAATCAGTCAGTTATGAAACATCTCCCATGAAATAGTGTCGCATAAGCTGGCTACAGATTTGGCCATTTAAGGAACTATTAAATTTCTCAGCGGGAACAAGTGAATTACAATCCTGGGTGCCGATCCATCAAAATCATAAATATTCTGCCAGAGATTGGGGGATGTGCACATCACATAAATTCAGCAAGTCATAAGGCTATACTATCTATAATTCTATAGATAACTGCAAACGCTTACAAAAAGAACAGACATTGCAGCATGTTCTTAGTTTTAGAATCCCACACAATTCCTTGAATTTACTAACAGAGGGAGGGGGGGCAACACCCAGAACTAGAATAAGTGAGGTTCAGCATAGGATCATTTGTGAATTGAGTTGAAATAGCAAAATTTTGATGTTCATTTAAATCACAATCTCCCTTACGGCCATACCTGAAGCTCATGATTTTGTGCATCAGGGTGCCGCAATGAATCTTCCAAGTGATTCTCCTTGAAACCCTGCATCTCCCTCGCAGTAGCCTCATCTTTCTTGCCAGAGGCCTGACCCTCATGACCAGCTTTCTTTGTCCGTGCTTGAGTAGACTTTACCTGTAGATCATACAAAATAGCATCAAAAACTGTAACTTTGACATTCATACAATCAACAGTAATGGATGACCATCAAACCCACAAGTCAAGTTTTGACATGTTGCTGGTTGGCTTAGCTTTTTCTTTGTGTAGAAAGCCGGGAATAACATACCCATATGACAAAAAGGAGAGGATAGAAAATCTTCCATAACCAAATTCTACATTAAATGTAGCCTAGTCGACCATACATATAACATATTACACATGTATCCTCGAAAACTAACAATAATTCTATGACAGTTGAGAGGAATTTATATTTGATGAAAAGATTTCTTCTTTTCACTTTTCACTTTTCAGGAAAATATTGCTTGTATAGATAAATAAAACTGTAATACATACAGGACTATTAAGCAGCAAACGAACTTTTAGACCATTCCTCCAGTTGCTCTCATCTTGCAGCTCAGTGACCTGCACAAAGAGCCAGAAAAATTACCAGCTATTAAGAAACCAAGTCAGACAGGATTTTATATATTTGGTTAGATTTGGATCATACCGCTTTCTCTGCAACTTCAACAGATTCATACTCCACAAAAGCATGAAACTACATGGAAGCGTCAAATATAGTGGTTAGGGAAAATTGAAAGTTTTAAGTATGGACAAAAGTTATAGGTTTACAGCAATAACGAAACCTACATATATGTATATTCTTTAATTTTACTGAGCAAATCATGAGCCGCAGAATCTAAAAATAAAGTAACGTGTTTGGAAACCCATTTCAAATGGACTTCCAAATATAGAAGTCGTGTTGGTTGATTGGTTGGTTATCTTCAAATGGACTTTTAGAATAATTGAGTTCTCTAAAACCCCATATAGCAAAAGCACATTTAATATATAAGGCGTTCAGAGATCTGAAAAGGCTTTATGAAGCAGGTAAATAATTGTTACTAAATATATACCTTGCTAGCAAAGTGTGATCTGTCTCCTTTTCCTGTTTTCCCATTTACATTCTGAGGTGCGCAGGTACGAATTGACTTAACACTGGTAGAATCATCAAAAAGTGAATATAAGATACAGGAATATTGCTCATTGTAATCAAATATCTTTTATGTATTCAGCTGTGTAAACCAAAGGGAACCATGTACCTCCCTACAGATGAGAAAATCTTCATAAGCTTCTGGTGGGAATGATCCTCAGGCAAGTTTTCAGCAATGATTATACGAGACTACAGACAAAAGGATGATATAACTAAGGATGAGATCAGATCAAGGATAACATACACAACATAATAAAGAAAAAAATATAAAACCACCAAATAATTAGAGCAAAACAAAACAAGATGCTAATGCCTAGCTGTTAGTAAATCTAGGGCGACATTGCAAAGGCAAGGCAAAGGATAAATAAAAAGACAACACCTACTTGCAGCTCTTCCATATCTGATTCAGTCAATGGATGCTGCCGTTTAACATTTTTGCCATCTTCACTAACTAACTGGAGGACAAAAAAATAAACACAAAAAAAAAATCAGTAATGCAGTCAGAAGACTTAAAAAAATAGCAAATACTACAGAATATGATTAAAAAAAATTGGTGAATGAAAAATTACCAGTTTAGTTGAGCTCCGTAGGATGCTAGCAAGCTGTGTGTTGTCAGTAATTGCACTTTTTACCTTCTTGAATGATGCGACAACAGAAAGTGGCACTGCATGACAAGATATTGGAGAAACAATTAACGCTCAGTAAATTGGTAGTAGTAAAAACTAAAGCATACCTTAGTGACTCAAAGAATAATGGTTCAAAAGTCCAACAAAATGCTACCAAAAAATTATTTTAAGAAGGCACAAAAGCATATTGACATATTTTCAGTTATATAGTCTACATTTCAAATTTCTTCAGATCTTAGAGTTTAATTACACCTCCTATAAGACTCTTTATAAGGCATCACGGTGACAAAGATCTTGAACAGGTCAACAATTCCAGATCTCAGCACTATAACAAAATCAAGTTTTGGAACCTGAAGGTTACTATAATCACAACCATCCTACAACTGTCTGCTTTTTCTCCTCTTTACTTTAAATCTGAGTCCAGCCAAAGTGCAAAAAAAAGGGACATAGTAACTTCCTGCAGTTGGAGGATGTGAACAAAACCACTTAAGCTTCTATCTTTCTCTTTTCAATTTAGAGACAAAAGGAGGAAGCATTCATTGGGTAGCAATGATTAGCTGTACCAAGCATAGGCAGAATAAATCTATTATCCAGATTAGATTCCCAGAGTCTATACATCACTACAAGATCTCAATAGATGGAAACAAGAATGTTTCTGCTCCTCCCACACTACCTGCTTCTATTCTTCATTATACAGGCCTTACAGAAATGCCAAAACCAAAAACAAATTCCAAACCACAAGAAGTTACAAATTTAAGGAAACAGAAGAGATGGCTATTTCAAGATATCACTTTAAAGATGAAAGCTCAACATATCCAATAGAATAAACAATGATAAGAAAATCCATACCATATCCTTCCGGATCTTTGCTCATGAACCTAAATAACTGATCAGTTGTAGCCAAATTGATATCGCTGAAATAGAACTCGATCTGCATAACATAAATATCTGGAGATATAAATTTTGATATAGAAACCACAAAAGTTTGACAACTCCATTCCACATGCTGAGAAAAAGAAATAAATTATCTTCTGTAACTTCACTCTTAATTGTATGTGCAAATATCTATACTACTGTGTTTTTTTATCTAAATATAAAGAGATTGTTATGCAAATATCAATAGTAAATATTTTTTACGCAACTATGAAAGGACTTTTGGGTGAGGGCTGCAAAAGAAACAAGTGGAGAAAATTAGCATAATACTTATGCACATTAAGCCATGTTTTCTCAAACTTCTCCAGTATTGCAGGGGCTCTAACCAGGGAGACACAGACAGAATGTTAATTCCAATTTTTATGTGCCTAAAGAATGCCATGGACAGGTGATTGGAGTTTTCTCTCCATACAGCAATGTTGTTCCGGGATCTTCAAGTAAGTTGGCCAAGGAGCACAGACACTCAATGTTCCCCAATATGCAGATATTTTCTGGTTATGTGGGTGTCTATGAATAGTTGTCAAGCGCCATTCTTAACCTAAATTATGCTGAACTAATATTCAACGTTCTGAACATCAAAGAAGGTAAAAATAAAAGGAATAAACCATTTAATCTTAAACATGGGACATATAAGCACTCCACAGAGCAGCAAGCATCCTGATACTGGCACTACAGCGCAATCATTTCAACTGAAATGGTAAGACATTCGGCCAACAGAAAACAATAAATCACTATAAACCAAAAATCTATACTAATATTAGATGAATACAACCAACTCATTCTGTCTCCTGCATGGCCGTATCATATCATTTCATTTTACTGATATGATGAATATTTAGACACCCTGTCATACGCAACGTAAATGAAAAAAAAAATTAAAAAAATTAACATAACACATACAAATCAGCGGTATCATAGAAAAGGAACACAACAACTTCAAAAAAAAAATACACTTGTCACAAGAGATATAATTAAGAGAGCCGATAAAGAAACCCCTAAGATACTCACAGGCAAACACAGTGAATAATCAACTATAAATTATGATTACAACAAAAAACTAAGTTCACATCACCAAATAAAAAAAACGCAGCTAAATAATCGTTCAGAGTGGATAAATATGAGGCGAGTAAAAATACTCACCTGGTTGACTACTTTCTGGTGAGCATCGGGCAACCCAGTTTTGGGCGAGGGCGCAGAGCTACCATCATTGCCATCAGCCGAATGCTCGCCCCGACCAGCTGGATTCACATTATACCCATAGAACGGCGTCGCATCTTGCTGCTGGTAATAGGTTTCATATCCATAGTAAGGCGGCGGAAGAGGCGGCACAAACGACGGTGGCCTCGCGTAAATAGGTTGAAGCAGCGGCGGAGGAGGAGGCGGTGCGGCCGCGGAGGGAGAGGCGGCGCGGGGGACGAATTCAGGAGCCCTGGCGTTGAGCTTTTTAGCGGTGGAAGTGGAAGATGAATTTAGGGCTTCAGAAGCCTGGTCGTGATCCATCAATGCGGAATAGGCGTGTCGATTCCTGGGAATAGATGGATGATCTGAAGATCAAATAGACTGAATTCGAAATTCTCTCTCTTCTTGTGTGGAGAGAGAGTGAGAGGGAATAGATGAATCCGCAGGGAAGTGAGAGTGAGAGTAGAGCGAGAAGAGAAGTAGACTGCAGAGAGACAAATCAGAGGAGTTTTCGGGATTTAGGAATGGAGGCCAAATATATATACCTACTTATATTTATATATAAATATATATACAGATAGGTACGTTACGTATGTGATTGTGAGAGACATATAATTGTTTCAGTCTCTGTATGTAATTATTATATATCTATTTAAGTAATTATTTGAAACTTGGATTGTTACTCAATTGAAGGATGTTGACATGAAGTCAATTGTTTTCTGAAAAACTCGGCCTATTTTTTTATCCAATTTCAAAATTGTGTAGGAATGATAGGATGGGTTATGTGCGATTTGAGTTTCTTTATTAGTTATAATTAACTTATAACCTAGTTTTTGGGATACGTTTTATTTAAATTTATTTATCATAGAATCGGAACACTGAATTTGTATTTGATGATAGAATTTGTTTGTTCAATTGTTCCCAATCAGAGTTATGCTAGTGCTAGATTGATAAAATTCTTACATGTAACACTTTATTCCTATTTAATAGTTTTAAACTGAATGCAAAATGATCTAATAAAGTTTAGATGATTTTTATTTTACTCATAATGCCTCACACGCATTATGCTAGTCATATGGACTGAGAACGCTATTTATTTTTAAGATTTAATAGGGTATCTCTCGTGTGTTTGACTAATGAAATGTATGTATATACATGGAGTGGATCAAAAATATATATTTTTTTGGTGATGAATTAGGAACCCATCTTATTAGATGATCTAGTGACTGATATTTAATATCAGAGTCAAGGTAAAAAAGAAAATGAGGGATATAGTTGTCCAATTCTTATAAAAAACTGATATAATTTTTTTAAAAAAATCTTAAAAAATTTAAATGATCATGCTCTTTAGTTCAAGATCACTGATGGATAATCCTTAATGAATCGGAACAAATCATATCAATAATATATATATATATATATATATATATATAGGAAGTGGATCTAGTGAGAACTAATTTCCATGTGAGAATTAATAATCAATCCTCACCATCTAATCCGACTAGATCTACAGCCCAGATTAAAATAATAATTCGGTAGCATTTTCGTAATAACAACAAAATCTATTGCCCGCGAAGCTTAATAAGGGCAAAATCAAAAAATTTGAAAATATACGCTGAATCTGAATTTGCAGAGAAAGCTCAATCACCATAACTGGGCAGAGAAAGCTCACTCACACAATCCAACGCTGTAAAATGGAAGAGAAACGTTAAAATGAGTTCCATAAATTTTTAAAATCTTCCGAATGAACAACAACACCAACGAAGGATTAAATCTTCGAATCAGAAAAGATGAAAAATCAAGGTAATATATCGTTCAATTTTTTTCCATATTCTGTTCAATTTTATTTATTTACTTTATTGTAGAAAAATGATTTAGCATTCTCTTATGATGATTTAGTAGTTTCTTTCACGTGCTGTTATCATAACAATATTTTTCGAAACATAAAATCTAATCTTGAACAAACTCTGTTTCATATTATTTCATGATGACTTAGCAGTTTCATTTTGTCATGTTGGCGTCGGGAAACTTGTATGAATATGTAAAACTTAATATTATTGGCAATGTTTGATTTATGTGTACATTTTATGAATTTATCATTATCATGTACAGTTTTATCATTATCATTTCTAATTTTAGCATTAACATAACTCTTGTTTAGCATTATCATGAAAACTTGCCAGGAACATTATAAACTAATCATGAACAACACTATTACAGTTTTGTTGAATTATCAATATCGTCCACCTCCTGTTAGCATTGTCTCATGATAATTTAGTAGTTTCATTTTATTTTTGTTAATATCGAGAAAAAACTTGTAGAAACATATAAAATCTACCACTGTTGGCAATATATGATTTATTTGTACAATTTGTTCTGTTTAGCATTATTGTTTACAGTTTTAGCATTGTCATTTCTCATTTTAGCATTATCATAATCATTTGTTAGCATTATCATAAAAAAATTATCATGGGCATTATAAACCAACCATGAACAAACGTTGTTATAATTTATTGAATTATCAATATCGTTTGTTAGCATTATTTCATGATGATTTATCAGTTTCATTTTCTTTTTTGTTAACATCGAAAAACTTGTAGGAACATATAAAATCTAAGCTTGAACGAACTATGTTAACATTGTTTTATGATGATTTTTATCAAATTGATTTAGTTGTACAATTTATAATATTAGCATTATCATTCACAAGCTTTAGCATTGTTATAACTTATTTTAGTATTATCATAACTTTTGTTAGCATTAACATGAAAACTTGCCAATAACATTATAAACCAACAATTAACAACACTGTCAGAATTTTGTTGAATTAGCATCATCATTCACTCTTGTTAGCATTGCCTCACGATAATTTAGTAGTTTGATTTTGTTTTGTTAGCATCGAGAAACTTGTAAGAATATGTAAAACCTAACATTGTAGGCATTGTATGACTTAGATGTATATTTTGGTGTATTAGTATTATTGTTCACAAGTTTTAGCATTGTCATAGCTCATTTTAGCTTAGCATAACTATCGTTGGCATTATTAGTATGAAAAACTTGTTATGTGCATTATAAACTAACAATGAACAACATTGTCAGAAATTTATTGAATTATCATCATCGTTGTCTCATGTTAGCATTTTTCTTTACTGTGGTGTGTATATCATGAGACACATGGAAACACCAAAAATAAAGTTAACTGTCATGTGTATGTCATGAGACACATGGAGATATACAGAGAGGGCGATTTGAAAACCTAGAATAGTGATATAAAGAAAGACAATGAAAGACGGATGCAGTTCTTATGAGCGAAGTATTGTGCTTCAATCATAATTGCAGAAATTAACATCCTCAAATATGAACATGTTAAAGCAGGGAACCTATACTACCGACAATCATATTCAGAGAGAGAAAATAGTAGTCAATTCTACAAGAATGGGCATGAAAATATTGAAGTGACATGTAGCAAAAATATTTATTTTGAATTGATGTGATTCAATGTTTAATATTACATATGATGCAAAAGTTCTTGTTATCATTTCTATTAATAGTGACACAATATTTTGTATTAATTAATAAATTATCATGTGCTTCTGTGAATAATATAGTATTTTATCAATTTGGTGCTAAATATATAACCTCATAATCCTATTAATAACTAAATTTCATGCTAACACCATCATAACATTTTTATGCATTATAAAAAAAAAGTATATTAGCATTAAAAAGATTATATTAGCATTATCAAAAACCTCATTAGCATTACAGGAAATTATATTAGCAGTATAAAAAATTATATTAGTGTGAAAAAAAAACTGGTATATAAAAAGTTCATTAGCATTAAATAAAAGATTATTAGCAATATAAAAACTATATTAACATCAAACAAAATCACTATTAATTAGCATTACAAAAAACAATATTTGGATTAGTCTAAAGTCTACTTCTTTCTACAATTGCTAGAATCAAGACTACTTTTCTGGTTGTACTTTCTGTAGGTCTTTAAAGGTTTTTTCTTGCATTCAGCGACCGCCTCTCTTCTTGATTTTAGATAACTTCCACTACCTTTAGTCTTCACAACATCAGGTGGAAGCACCTCAACTTCCCATGATTATCATTTCCAATAAAATGTGCAAAAATTATTAAATACCTACCAATGTAAAAATTATACATCTTTGTTATTACAATTTTTTTATCATAACTGAGCAAGATAGTAATCATAATAAAACACAACTACAATGTTAAATATGAATATTAGCAATGCTAAAAATAATATATAGCACAACTGAATAAATAAATAGTACTAACATTGTCACCTATCAATATTCAAAAATCAATGCTAAAAAAGTTATTGATAGCGCTAAACAATCAACCACCAATGCTAAAACTATAGAATGGAACTGCTTAAACAATATAGCACATAGCACAACTAAATAATAAATTTTAAAATATTTTTATAAGTTACAATAAAAAAAACATAGTTAAATACACACACACACACACACATATATATATATATATATATATGTATTATGCGTATACTTTAAATATATGAAAAATATATTGAATACAAAACATAACTTATATAGATTATGGAGCAAAATAATTATTTATTTTTAAAAATAGATAAAAAAAGATTAAATTACGTTTATAAATTCTCATTTTTTATCATAGATCATGTAGTGCCCCAAACTACTCCGTTTGGCCACGTCACTTAACATATAATTTATTTACATGCTTTTGCGTTCTCATAATAAGTTTAGCGGAAACTAAGGTCAAATTTCATAATGAAGTATAACATCATAAATCCCATATAAATTTTTCTTCCCAATTATAACATGCAACCTATCAAAATCTACCCTGTCACACAACATAGTATTTAACGGAAGCATAGAATAATCTCATCCACATCATTCGTACAATCATCTAACCTATTGATTGGGCCATATTTTTCTCAGTTTTAGGGTTTGTTTTGTGTCTATTGTTGCTATGTTAATTACCCAATTGCTTTATTTTGTGGATAGAAGTGGTCTTTTGAGTTAAATGCAGGTAGTTAGCACAACATTGAAGAATTAGCCGAAATTCCAGACTGAAGCTGCACATTTTGACTTAAGGAGATTTGAAGTCGCAGTCAGTAAGGGCATACTGCAGGAGCTAAAAATTCTGATGTTCGGTATTTATTTTCACCTAAACTGCAAGTGTACAGCGAGGCTTATAGGATAGCGGTGAACAAGAGTATCGTATCCACATGGATTTAAGATTTAATCTGCTAGTTATTCAATTTAACCCCTCGCAGTTATCTAGACTATCAAACATGGTTGGATTTAACTAATTAAAAACTAAAGATAATAAATAAAATAAATCACCACAGCAGAAATCAACACAGATAAATCAAACACTGAAGAAAAAGACGCATTCTAGGATTGGATAATCATTATTTAATCCATTCTCTTAATCAATCCATTTAATGTCTATGTTGGGATTTAAATCATGCTAGAACAATCACTTATGTATTCTAAACCTTCTCTCGAAGTGCCTAGATTGTAGATCACACAACAAATATTAACGTCTCCATTCAATACCTACTACGCAACTCCTAATGGTTCCAAAGATTTATTGTTCTCTAAATTAATCGCAACTCTCTCGAGTGATATTGACTAACCAGTTAATTATTCCAGATCTCGTGTTAAAACTCATCTCTCGAATTATGGATTAACACATCAGATTGCATCATTTAGTAATCAGGTAAATAATACAGAGAAAACAGGAATAATCAAAACATAATTAAATCATAGACACCAAATAATATGAATCAAAAGAACTTCATAAATAAATCATAATCCAACCCTAGAATACTAGGGTTTTAGCTATCCATGGCAAAATAAACAACTAAAACAATCCACAAAATAAACATTGTATTCTAAGAATAAAGTAAATAAAATCCGGAGATTCTATATTGGCTTTGGTCTTGAACACTCTTGAATTCTTTGGTCTTGTTCTTCGTGTCTTCTTTTCTCTGCAGCAACTCTCTGTTGGTAACTTTTAGGTAGGAGGAATTGTCTTTTATTTTCGTGTATTGAAACCCTTAAATACCAAGTAAGAATTTGATCCAAAGTAGGAAACCACAAGCTGTACCGCCATTAAAATTCGCGAGCTCGCTCCCGAGCATGTCGGTCACGACTCCACGTGGCATCCAACTGTCACAAAATTCGCGAGCTCTTCGGATATTCACGACCGGGTCGTGAATTTCTCAAAGATGACCCCTGTCTCTGTCGCGATCATACAGTAAATGGCCATCGGTGATTCGCAGTCTCATTCGCGACTCGCGACTTTTCCTCATAGCACCCCAGCCTCTGTCGTGATTCGACAGTTAATGGCCGAGGTCTTCACCCGCGAGCTGCCACGTGGACCGTGATTCTTGGCCATTTTTCCACGTATTTTCTAGGATTTCCATACTTCGTTCAATCACCATCTTTCCAAGTACAATTCCTGCAAAATTCGCACAAGTAATACCAAACTTCCAAATGCATGAAAACACACATAAACTGAGATAAAACACACCATAACCAATTCAAACTCGACACAAAAACGTATCAAAATCAATGTAAAATCTCAGTTTATCATCTGGGCGCAGTTCGTGGGCTTCAACGATTAAAACTGGGCTGATCCATGAGTTTTGAGACTTCCAGTGGGCCCAAACGTGAGTTACAATCCTGAAATTAATTGGAGGCGGCTACAAAGAAGTCTACAGCCCTAAGGAGTCTCTTTGGTCAACTTACCTAGTTTATATAGATATAGATTTTTATTTCCTAGTTAAGTTGGACTCTCTTATGGATATTAGATATATTAGGATTTATTTTGCTTTTAATTTACATTGAGAACGTACGCAAGAAAGCAGAGACTGCAGGGACATACTTTTATTCAGTTTCATATTTTCTTTTCTAAATCATCGTGTTCGAAGTTTTCAAGATTTTATGCGATCAAGTTTTACAATGAATTCCAGCTAAAGTTCGATCATATCTCGGGTGACGACTTAACGAAGCTCTAGCAACTAAATCGTGAGATCTAACTGCTTTATCATTTAATAGAATGCATCTATCTGTTGTTCTTAAATTTCATGTCGTTAATTGTTTCGGCGTTGCTAGGTAGTTGCAAATATTTAGTAACTCGGAATTAATTAGTAGCCAATTAAACCAGTCATCTGTAATTGTGGTTTAAGTTTAATCAGTGGTAAAACGGTTCTTCAGAACCAGATGAATAACAGTCAAGTTTCAACTGTCCTGTGTCAGAGTCGGTTGGATTTGAATCGGGTTTCTCTAGAATTCAATGTTGTCGGCTCATTAAACCTATAGAGTGTCTCTTACGGTTGTCAGTCGATTAGAGAAATAATTGGTGAAGTGCCTTCCTGGTTATCGAGGAGTTATGGAGAAATTAGGTCGTGTTAGTAAGTGTCTTCGGCGACTATAACTGATTTGTATGAGTTGATTAAATTAATCATTGCGTCAAGGATCGTTTTAGTGAGCTAGAGTGGAGTTAGTTGGAATCCGGGATATTTCTTTAATCATTGTTAGAATCGGTTCTCTGCGTGTTTGTTTATATAATTCAATTTTATTATTGCCTTCGTTAATTTCAGTTTAAAAATCTCAAGACCCCATTTGAAGTTTCGTTATACAGATTGGAAATAAGGAGTAATTCTCGCCGGTCCTTTAGGGAGACGATCCTGCTCGCCTCTGTACTCTGCAGTAAGGGCTTACCGACTAGTTTGTCGGGATATTTATTTTGTGTGAAAAACAACGCACCAAATTTTGGCACCGTTGCCGGGGATCTGTTCTAAGCAGTGAATACTCTTGTTTTTTTTTTCAGTTTGTGTTTTTACTTTGTTTATTTTTTATTTTTCTGGTGCATGACCCGTTCCTCTCAAAAAGAAGAACTAGTGTACGATCCAGAGCCAGAAAGAACGTTACACCGTTCGAGGAAGGCTGCTCGAGAAGCTGGGGAGGCTTTCGAATCTGAACAAAGAGACCTCGATCTTCAACAGTTGTTCAACAGGGCAGACAACACAAATCCACGTAACAATCAGGAGCCACCTGCCAACCATGAAGAAAATCGAGTCTTAGTAAGGGCTGATGCGGAGGGGCCTGGGCCTGCTCCCTTGATTCGAGAGTTTGGTCGTCATCGAAACAACCACCCTATCTGCATTGTTCTGCCTACTATCACCCAGAATGCAGAGATTCGACCGGGTTTCATACAAGTACTACCCAAGTTCAGTGATGCTCCGGGAGAAAGTGCGCACACGCACTTAGCAGAGTTTGATTGGGTTTGCTCTACCTTGCGTCCTCAAGGCTTCACGGACAAGAACCTCTGTTTGTTGACTTTTTCACACATGTTGCAAGGACGGGCAAGAGAATGGCTGTTTGATCTTGCACCAGGTTCGATCACTACTTGGGATGAGATGGAAGAACAGTTTCTGCGTAAATTCTTTCCATAAACTAGAGCTGCAAATCTCTGAATGGCTATTAGTAGCATCAAGCAGAAGCGGAATGAAAGTTTGGCTGATTATTGGGCGAGGTTTCAGCAACTATGCAGAAGGTGTCCAGACCATGGATTCACCAACTATCAGTTGTTCACCAATTATTTCTATCGTGGCATGTCGACGTTTGACAGAAAGATTAATGTTGATGCTGCTAGTGGAGGGTCACTCACTAACAAAACTTTGGCAGAGGCAAAACAATTGATAATGGACATGGTGTCCGGAGGATAGCAGTATGATGATGAAGATGAGGGGCGACACAGACCAGTGAAAGTAATTGATCAAGCAGAAGGTTCTGGGATAACTGAGAAAATTGATGCACTCACATCTTTGGTTCACAGCCTAGCTGTTGCACAAACAAAAGGCTCTCGATGTGGAGTATGTTCAGAGAATGAACACTTTTCTGATGAGTGTCCTACATTGCAAGAGTCGGCCACTGAACAAGCTTGTTATGGTTCAGGCGATGCACAGCAAGATGCACTCAAGGGGATTTACTATGATGCTCCACGAGGAGATAACTTTAGGAGAAGGCGGAACAATGATCCTTACTCTAACACTTACAACCCGGGATGGAGAGATCATCCCAATTTCCGCTGGAAACAGCCTGGCGATCAGCCCGTAGCTAGAGATTTACCTCCGAGACCACCGAGAGACAGTCAGTATGCCCATACTGACAAACCTGTTCCAAGCATGAGTGATATCATGAAGTGTCTCGAGCAAAGCAGTGCACTGGTGAATAATTTGGCACAAAATCAAAAGGCTTTCCAGCATGAAACTCAAGCAGCTTTAGGTAGTATGGGCACACAAATTACCCCGCTTGCCACCCAGATGAACAAGATGCAAGGGAATCAAGGGAAGCTCCCATCCCAGACTGAATAGAATCCCAGAGATAATGTCAGTGTAGTAACACTTAGGAGTGGAAAAAAGTTAGTTGCAGTTGAGCCAACGAAGCAGAACACCCAGTAGTATGGGCATACTGCAGATTCTGAAGGCAAGATTAAAGCTGAAGACGAGCAAGCTATTGCTCAGGATGCCCATACTGAGGTACATGAACAGTCTAAGATTTCTAACCCTATACATGCAGCTCCTTTTCCTTCTAGGTTGGCGAAGTATAAGAAGGATGACGACGAGAAGGAGATCCTCGAGTGTTCAAGAAAGTGGAGATCAATCTCCCATTGCTTGATGCTATCAAACAACTTCCTAGATACGCCAAATTCTTGAAAGAGCTCTGTGCAAAGAAGATAAGGTATGGGAAAGACACAAGAATCAAGGTTGGTGAAAATGTGTCTGCGGTTATTCAACAAAAATTACCACAGAAATGCCGAGACCTAGGTATGTTCATTATCCCTTGCTTCATTGGGAGTAAGAAGGTTGACAACGTCATGTTAGACTTAGGTGCATCCATCAATGTCATGCCTTTGTCTATGTACAAAGATCTGCAGTTAGGTCCTATGAAGAATACCCGAGTCATAATCCAGTTAGCTGATAGATCTAATGCATATCCACAAGGTGTTGTAGAGGATGTTCTTGTCAAGGTTAATGATTTGATTTTTCCTGTGGACTTTTATATTGTTGATATGGATGACTCATTGTCTGCTCATAGGTCTTTAATCCTGTTAGGTCGTCCATTTATGAAAACAACAAGAACTAAGATAGATGTTGATAAAGGCATGTTGATTTTTGAATTTGATGGGGACATAGTCACATTTAACATATTTGAAGCTATGAAACATGTCGAGGATCCTAAAGCTCTGTATATGGTTGATATTGTTGATTCTCTCGTTGACGAGTTTGTGGAGTGTAATTTCAGGGAAGACAAACTTGAGCAGGTGCTTTTTGGTGGAGTTTCTGAAACAACTGCGGATTCCGAAGAAGCAGAAGCAATTCGAGAGATTATCGAGCAGTTGTATGCCACCGAGGAATTTCCAGCCAGGAACATGACAGGACGTATGCCCTTACCGACGGACACAGAACCGATATTGCCATCCCACGTGAAAGCTCCAGTTCTGGAGCTGAAGGTTCTCCCTGAGCATTTGAAATATGCTTACCTGGGGAAGGGAGACACCCTGCCCATCATCATCAACAAGGATCTTTCCTCTGACCAAGAAGACAGATTGGTCGAAATTCTGAAAAAGCATCAAGGAGCTATAAGATAGACATTAGCCGATATCAAAGGGATTAGTCTAGACATTTGCATGCACCGGATATTTCTTGAACCAGATTGAAAGCCCTCTCGAGATCCACAGAGAAAATTGAACTCGGTGATGAAAGAAGTGGTTCTCAAAGACATACTCAAGCTGCTCCAGCTTGGGATCATTTACCCAATTTTCGATAGTGAATGGGTCAGCCTAGTGCACGTTGTCCCTAAGAAATTTGACTTCCAGCTTGTGAAGAATGAGAATAACGAGTTAATTCCGATGCGGTTGCAGACTGGTTGGCGCATGTGCATCGATTTTAGGAAACTAAATGATGCGACACGCAAAGACCACTTCCCTTTACCTTTCATCGATGAGATGCTTGAACGTTTGGCAGGAAAATTGTTCTTTTGCTTCCTCGACGGATATTCAGGCTACTTCCAGATTTTTGTTGCCCAAGAGGACCAAGAAAAGACAACTTTCACATGTCCATTTGGAACGTTTGTCTGCCGAAAAATGCCATTTAGGTTGTGTAACGCTCCTGGCACCTTCCAAAGGTATATGATGAGTATTTTTTCCAACTTGATCGAGAGCTGCATCGAGATCTTTATGGATGATTTTACAGTGCATGGGGATTCGTTTGAGCAATGCATAAAACACCTGGATAAGGTTCTTAAATGGTGTGTCGAGACTGATTTGGTGTTGAATTTCAAAAAATTTCACTTTATGGTGCAGCAAGGCATCGTGCTTGGCCATGTCATTTCTGCAAAAGGGATCAAAGTTGATAGAGCAAAAGTCGATTTGATTGTGAAGCTCCCTTACCCTTCTAATGAGAAAGAAATCCGCACTTTCCTAGGCCATGCAGGATTCTATCAGCGTTTCATTCAGGACTTCTCCAAAATCGCCCAACCAATGACCAAATTGCTGCAAAAGGATGCTCCATTCATCTTTGATGACAAATGCAAAGAGGCTTTCGATCTCTTGAAGGCAAAACTTACCTCTGCGCCGATCATTCAGCCACCCCAATGGGGCCTACCTTTTGAGCTCATGTGCGACGCTAGTGACTTCGCAGTTGGAGCGGTACTTGGACAAAAGAGTGGGAAGCAGAGCCATGTCATCTATTATGCTTCCAAGACTCTTAACCCCGCTCAATGCAACTACACAACTACTGAGAAGGAGCTCCTCATTGTAGTCTTCACATGTGAGAAGTTTCGGTCCTATATTGTGGGATCCAAGGTTGTGGTGTATACAGATCATGCTGCTCTGAAGTATTTACTGTCCAAAAAAGAGTCCAAGCCTCATTTGATTCATTGGGTGCTCCTTCTGCAAGAATTTGATCTGGAAATTAAAGACAAAAAGGGCACTGAAAATAATGTTGCTGACCATCTAAGCAGACTGATGACACCGTCCGATGGTATGCCCATACCAGATGATTTCCCAGACGAACTCTTACTGGTCGCCGCAAGTGCAACCCCTTAGTATGCTGATTTGGTGAACTATCTAGCCACTGGAATGTTCCCCAAAAGAACTGAAACGGCAAAGAAAAATAAGTTGACGAGCCAAGCTAAGTATTTCATCTGGGACGAGCCCTACTTATGGAAAACATGTGCTGATCAAGTCATTCGACGCTGCATTCCGAATGATGAGATCCAGTCAATTCTCGAGTTTTGCTATGCTCATGCCTGTGGAGGTCACTTTGGACCCAAGCGGACAGCTCGTAAAATCCTCGATTGTGGTTTTTATTGGGAAAGAATCTTCAAAGATGCTTACTTCTTCTGCAAAACTTGTGATCGTTGCCAACGCCTTGGTAATGTTTCCTCACGAAACGAGATACCTCAAGTTCCTATCTTGGTGTGTGAAATTTTTGATGTATGGGGCATGGATTTCATGGGCCCCTTTCCGAGCTCTTTCGGCAAATCATACATCATTTTGGCCGTCGATTATGTCTCCAAATGGGTTGAAGTTCAAGCTACTCAGACCAATGACTCCAAGGTGGTAGCTAAATTTCTGAAAACTCAAATCTTCCAATGATTTGGTGTTCCTCGAGCCATAATTAGTGACCAAGGTACTCATTTCTGCAATCAGACATTGGAAGCCTTGTTCAAAAAATATGAAGTTCATCATCGAGTTGCCACAACCTATCACCCGTAGTCTAATGGACAAGCCGAAGTGTCGAACTGAGAAATCAAGAACATTTTGGAGAAAACCGTCAGTCCTACTAGGAAAGACTGGAGCCTGTGCCTGGATGATGCAGTATGGGTATACCGCACAGCATACAAGTCACCTATCAGCATGTCCCCTTACCGCTTAATTTTTGGCAAGCAGTGCCATCTTTCTGTGGAATTGGAACATTGAGCTTTCTGGGTCGTGAAACAATGTTGCCTAGATCCAAAATTTGCCGGGTTCGAGAGAAAATACCAATTGCAAGAACTTGAGGAAATTCGTCTGGAAGCTTATGATCATGCTCGTTCCTACAAAGAGCGCACAAAATTCTTGCATGACAAATACATTCGGAGGAAAACTTTCGAAGTCGGCCCAGAAGGTCTTGTTGTTTAATGCTCGTCTCCGACTCATGCCGGGCAAGTTGAAGTCCCGTTGGACGGGACCATATGAAGTTGTTCGTGTAAGCCCTCACGGCGCAGTGGAGATTCGAAGCTTGTCTACGGATAAAATTCTCACAGTCAATGGACAGCTATTAAACCCATTTCTTGCTGGATTGGATTCACAACCTTTTGATGGGGTCGACTTGGTCACCCCTGCCATATCGTCGTGATCCTTTCCCACCCGTCGAGCCTACGACGTTAACTAGCAGCACTTCTCGGGAGGCAACCCAATTTCTTTTCCCTTCTCTTTTCATTTCTTTACTGTTTTATTTCCTTCTTCATTTGGGTTTTCATTTTTTTTAGTTAATATTATTTCTTTTCATGCAAAAAAAATAAAAACTAGCTCAGAGGACTTATGATAATTCCTCTACATGGCCATTCACATCTAAGTGTGGGGTGAGGGGGGGATTACAATTTATCCAGTAAGGAGGGGTTTAATTGCAAAATCCATGACTTTAATTGGGGAATTTTCTTTTCCTTAACCCTATTTGGTCTTCAATTCACCCCTCTCCCCCCAATTCAAAAAAATTTACAGCCTTACTCTCTCGTTTTACTGCTTACAGACTCCCGCGTCTTTTCGACTTCCCAACTGCCATGGCTAAACGGAAAGTCTCCAAGGCGGCTGCCACACCACCGCCGCCCCTGTCTGAAGCCCACACCCCCGGCGCACCCTCCCCACCTCGCACTCACGGTCGAGCCCTCGCCGGTGGCGCCAAGAAATGGAAACTCATGGCCGGTCCCTCTTCCTCGACCCGCGCCATCTCGTCATCACCGGAACCCGCCGGGACGGATCCCACCACATCTCTGCCACCCCATAACACCACCCCGCCGCGCGCTTCCTCTCCTCCCTGGTCATCATCCCCGTCTACCTCGCCACCTCGTCGGATCCGCAGCAAATCCACCACCGGCCGACCTACCCACCGCGTAGTCACCACTGATTCCTCACAGACCATGTCGGCCGACACTCCGCCTTCTCCGCCTTCCGCCAACCCCGCTCCGTCATTTTTCACCAAAAATAAATGTCCCGACAAACCAGTCGGTAAGCCCTTACTGTAGAGTACAACGGCGAGCAGGATCGTCTCCCTAAAGGACCGACGATAATTACTCCTTATTTCCAATATGTATAACCAAACTTCAAACGGGGTCTTGAGATTTTTAAACTGAAATTAACGAAGGTAATAATAAAATTGAATTATATAAACAAACACGCAGATAACCGATTCTAACAATGATTAAAGAAATATCCCGGATTCCAACTAACTCCACTCTAGCTCACTAAAATGATCCTTGACTCAATGATTAATTTAATCAACTCATGCAAATCAATTATAGTCGCCGAAGACACTTACTAACACGACCTAATTTCTCCATAAATCCTCGATAACATGGAAGACACTTCACCAATTATTTTTCTAATCGACTGACAACCGTAAGAGACACTCTATAGGTTTAATGAGCCGACAGCATTGAATTCTAGAGAAACCCGATTCAAATCCAACCGACTCTGACGCAGGATAGTTGAAACTTGACTGTTATTCCCCTGGTTCTGAAGAACCGTTTTACCACTGATTAAACTTAAACCACAATTACGGATGGCTAGTTTAATTGGCTACTAATTAATTCCGAGTTACTAAATATTTGCAACTACCTAGCAACGCCGAAACAATTAACGACACAAAATTTTAGAACAACAGATACATGCATTCGATTAAATGATAAAGCAGTTAGATCTCACGATTTAGTTGCTAGAGCTTCGTTAAGTCGTCACCCGAGATATGATCGAACTTTAGCTAGAATTCATCGTAAAACTTGATCGCATAAAATCTTGAAAACTTCAAACACGATGATTTAGAAAAGAAAATATGAAACTGAATAAAAGTGCGTCCCTACGGTCTCTGCTTTCTTGCGTACGTTCTCAATGTAAATTAAAAGCAAAATAAATCCTAATATATCTAATATCCATAAGAGAGTCCAACTTAACTAGAGCTTGAGTTGTAGGGCAGGAGAAATAGCAAAAGCTGAATCTGAGGATGAAATGAAACACAATAGAGCAATTGAGCACGATTGTTGAACATTGCAGCCGTCTATGAACTTTGATGCACTTGCATGTTTTTCATGTTATAGTCACTTATCCCAAAATTCCCCTACCTCTGATCCTAGCCCTATTACAACCCAGAAGAAAAGACTTTTTGATTCATGAGCAACTTGATTGATCAATGCATACAGTGACATGAGGGCAATCCTGTGTTGAAAGTATTCAATCTTGACTGAGTGAATTCTTCCCATGCTACCCTTGTTTTGAGTGATTTTGAGAGAATCCTGGGTGAGGCTGGATCGAGGTGCACACTCCTAACTCGAATGAAGAGTATATGCATGTTTATGAAACAAAACTGGTTTGTGGTGTGTGGATGGTTACATGACAGCCTGGACTTCTATTATTTTTGATCAAGAACAGTCACCATTTGTATTTTTGTTTTTAATTCTTGTTTGTGTTTTGTGTTTAAGTGTGCTTGAGGACGACCATTGTCTTAGTGTGGGGTAGTTTGATTGGGCCATATTTTCCTAAGTTTTAGGGTTTGTTTTGTGTCTATTGTTGCTTTGTTAATTATGCAATTGCTTTGTTTTGTGGATAGAAGTGGTCTTTTGAGTTAAATGCAGGTAGTTAGCACAACATTGAAAAATTAGCCAAAATTCCAAACTGAAGCTATACATTTTGACTTAAGGAGATTTGAAGTCGCAGTCAGTAAGGGCATACTGCAGGATCTAAAAATTTTGGGCGCAGTTCGTGGGCTTCAACGATTAAAACTGGGTCGATCCATGAGTTTTGAGACTTTCAGTGGGCCCAAACATGAGTTACAATCCTGAAATTAATTGGAGGCGGCTACAAAGAAGTCTACAGCCCTAAGGAGTCTCTTTAGGGTTCATCGACATATATTTACACAACGTAGGCTCCTAGATCAATCGATCCTTCTTTAAATCATTGACATGTTATATCAAGTTAAATAAAATCACAACTATAAAAATCGGGCTAATCCCATTCCCAATAATCGTTAATCATGAGATACATAGAATGATCAATGCAATTATAATAATATGCGTATTCAAAGGCATGTAAAATTTAACATAATTTTGTGGGAGTTCTCTTGTGTTCACAACGCTCCTACTCAGGACTCAACTCCTCAACCTAAAATTCATTGAATGAATGGGGTGAGTATTTAACAACATACTCAGTGGGAAACACTGCAAACAGTTATAGTCAATTGCACAAGTGAAAATATAACATATGGATACTTCTTTTCTTTGTGGAGGCTAGCCTCAACCCCGTAGGGTCCAAACATCATGATGCCCCTGTTAATGAATATCTTACCCCCTGTAGGGATGCCCGCAGACATACTACCCCCCAGAGAGGACATTAACAAGTCTATATCGATCCCGAAGGACCTCTGTATGCCCCAAAGGGTCTCATTCTTTTCACTTGGTCCGAAGACCCTTCATACTCATACAATCAAAGCACAACAATAACTATAACTTTACACCTGTTCACAGTTTAGAGTTACCCCACCTTATGAGACGCTTTCACAATTTCTCAACCTTTGAAATACTTCTTGGCCGTGCACAAGTCGTCCACCTCGAACCCCAATACGTCACCTAGCACCTTTAGATCCCTTTTTCATTTTAGATGTCGAGTTATACAATTAAATCATATTTTGACCAAACACATGCTATACTTTGCTTTAAGGATTTCATACATCTTCATATACATAATCATGGATATACCAACTCATAATATGATTTTGGACTCGAAATACACATTCAAACTCTTTGAAGCATTTAATCGAGCACGTTACGTGCACCCATTTAAACCACATGCTCACGAATCAATTTAAATCCTTTAAACCCAATATTTCAAATACCAATACCTCCATCCTAGGGCTCTAACATACGTGAAAATCAACCCCGAACAACCATCACAACACCTCCAACCAACAATCAACATATCAAGGGAAATTAGGGCAAAAATCCAATCTTTAGCAACAATGAACCCTAGGGATTTCAATTTACCAACACATATAGCTTCAATGGAGTAAATAAATCATATGTTTGAGATATCAAAGCATGAGGATCATTAGAATTGAAAAAACCTAATTTTTGGGTATGAACCCTAGATTCAAATCACCAAGAAATGGTACAAAATCACTAAGATGAAGAGGTATGAAGTTACCTTAGATGATGGATGATGATGGTAGAATCCCCTCCCAAAGTTGAAGAATTTCTAGAGAGAAATGGAGGAAAATCGCCCAAGAGGTGAAAGAAATGAAGAGGAATGAGTGAAGTGTGTGATATTTAAAGGTTGGAAAATCAGGAAAGAAAATCCTGAGCCCGCGCGACCGCGCGCCAGGGCCCTCGGCCAAAAGCACCCCGCGCCCGCGCAGCCCTGCGCCAGCGCGCGCCTCCCTGCGAGCGCGCATTGCCCCGCGGCCGCGCACCTCCCGCGGGTGCGCACTGCCCCGCGGCCGCGCACCTTGCTCAATTCAACCCCCGAACTTTAATCGACTCCCGGACATTTTCAACTCCATTTCACTTTAAATTTTCGAAGCACTTTTAATGTATACCGAATTGAGCGTTAGGGTGTTCGAGGTATGGAAAAACAAAATTAAATATAATTACACTCATTCTTTAACACATAACTCGACGCTTTAGTATTTAAAATTCAAACTGTATCATACACTCAGTATAATACCACTGTGTGCTAAGACGTATCGGTTCGAGTAAGACAACCGGCAATAAAACAACGGCATAATACAAACATACTCACATGATTAATATTCAAACAATATTAATTCAACATCATTTACCAAAAATTATAATTTATAATTTAGCAAAAGAATCGGGGTATCACAGATCATTTCTGTATAATATATTTGTGCATATATAATAAATAAATATTTTTAATGTACATATATTGATGAACATCTTCTTAAGCATAGTGAGCATATATAAAATTAATAATATCTTTGCTGATAAATTTAATGATATTTTTCTATAATCATTTAAACGTATTTTTATTTGTATTCTTTTATTGTATACATTTTTAAAAATATATGTGTTATATTTTATGTAAGATATAATCTTTATAAGAATTTATTTATCAAGTTTATAATATACATATGTTTATACTTTATATGTATATATAAGAATAAATAACATAAGTTACAAATTAATATTTCAAGCAATCCAAATTTTATTCGTATTCAATTATCATTTTATTTCTAACAAATGTCATATTTTAAAAATAAAATTTTTAGCAAAAAAAAAAAGAAACAAACTTTCGTTATTAACACTTAACTTTTCGTTAGTTTTAGTAAAAAAAAAAATAAAAAAAAAGTTTTCGTTATTAACACTTAACTTTTGTTAGTTTTAGCAAAAAAAAAAACAAAAAGAAACAAACTTTCGTTATTAACACTTAACTTTCGTTAGTTTTAGCAAAAAAAAAAAGGAAAACAAACTTCCATTATTAACACTTAGCTTTCGTTATTTTTCCTAAAAAAAAAACAAAAACTTTCGTTATTAACTTAACTATCGTTATTATCTTTCGTTATTTAATTTCATTATACAAGATGCATAACGTTTGTTTTTAGAAAAGTTTGGTTATGCATAATTAAATGCATAACGTTACTTTTTAAAACATAACGGTAGTTTTTAAAAAATTGTCGTTACGTCAATCGTTATTTATTCTCAGTTTTCGTTACGTGAAATTTCAATATGGATCGATCATTTTTTTATTTTTATATATTAAGTGTGGGTGCATTTATTGTTTAGTTATTAAAATAATGTAAAAGGTACACTTACCCAATGATTGGGGTGTGGGGACAAGTGTGTCATAAGAGTATTTAAGACATTTACACTTCAAATTGCCCAAATAACTCCTATAGCCTTATATATCTTGTTTTTTTTTTCCAATTACTATTTTATTTGGCCTCTTTTATACATTTACACAAAAGATAAATTTCTTTATCACGATCTATTTATTGAATATTTAATTTAATAATTATTATTTGTATTGAATAATTCAAAATTATGATTAAATAATTTATAATTTTAAAAATATTGATTAAAACTAAATCATAATTCACTTAAAATATAATACAAAGACATATCATGAAAATGCGACATTTCATAAAAAAAAACTACAAACATAACTATGCCTTGAAATCTACAAAAAATAATATCATATCACAATACAATTAAATACATGTAATTTAATAATAATAATAATAATAATAATAATAATAATAATAATAATAATAATAATAATAATAATAATAATAAGCGTATGGAGTGGATTGGTTACTAAAGTACTCGTACTCGCACACGTACCCATCAATATTTGCACAATTGCGGGTAATTACTCATTCCCTTACCCATTAAGTGGATAATTATCCTACTCATCACGGGTAATTTTTATGGATAGCCAAAGTCCATTACCCATTATCATTCCTAGTCTACATGTCCAATTAAATACATATATTTAAGACAAAAATAATATAGAAAAAATCAACTTAACTAGGTGTCTAATTATCATCCATATATAGTAGCCGAATTTCATTAGGTAGTAATCTTGGCATATTAATATATACAATTTTAAAATATCGTGAGTAATTTTTTCTTTTTTCTTTTTGAGAAAATATCGTGAGTAATTGTTATTAATAGGAGAATATTTACTTTTCCTAAAAAAAATTTGCTTCAATTATGTTATCTATAAACAACCTAAACATAAGTATACATAATTGCCCTTTTGAACACCCACAACTTATAAAAAAAACATTATTAGTATTACTACTACCAGCAATTAATAATTATGGTTGATCTCACAGATTAATGGATCAGATTAACTCTTAATTTACACTCTAGGAACCTATATGCATGATAACACACACTAACTTCTCATAGGTGCACTTTTTCATATTAATCATGTGGATATCTAATTTTGATGATTTCGTATCTTTCTAGTTTTAGATTATATGATAACTCGTATTTCTCCTGTGCATTGTTCAATTTTTAAAAAAAAAATTAAAATATTAATATTAAATTATGTTGCGTAAGTGATGCACTATTTTTTATGCACTCAGCTGCAATTACACCGGTCAATGCAATAAAGCAAGTGAATCGAGTATTGTATCAACATGGACTGTAATCGTGATCACACTAAGTACTAATTTAACAGGTTTCTATTATTCATGCTACCTAATTTCTGGTTGAATTAATCCTAGACAAAAATCCAAAGTTAAATTACTAAACTCAATTATCAAATCAAATGAAAATTAAATAAGACTAAAAACGTTAACTATCAAATAACGAAACTAATTAATCCTATGGAATGCAAACACATGAATTAATTATATATTAATCTAATTCCATCCATTTCCAATTTAATCCAATTATTAAAGGAGGATCAGAATTCTAATTACATATCTTCGTCGGGTCTCAAGGTAAAAGTAGATTAACAATTTATCTATTATTTTCGTCTCTAGATTAATTGTTAACTCTCAATAGATCAACAAATTTAAAACCTTCTACAGATCACAAGTATATATATCAAATCATTCAATTTAATCCCACTAATTAATTATCTCCGTCAGGACTCAAATTAATTAGCTAGCATACAATGACTATGGTCTTTATCATGCATGAGAAATCTAAACTTGAATGTTTGAACATGATAATTGGAAGGACAATTGATAAAGAATTAAATCAATAGATAATTTCATACATGCTACAAACTCTAGAATTAATTAGAAGAACTACTTACACATAATGGAATTTAAGATAAAGGGAGAAATAAAAAAACTAAAAGACATAAGTAAAATTGCATAAGATTAAAAGAACTGTAGTTGAATTATGTAAAAGAAAACTTGAATCTTCAAAGTTGCAGAGAAACATCCGTCCACGAAGCCATGAAATCTAAAATAAAACCGAAAAATAATAAAAAAGAGGTGTGTGGAAGGTGCAAAAAAAATCATCCAATAATCATCATTTTATAGTTTGGAGGAGTTTGAGCAGGGTTAGGACTCGTATAAGAAAAGAAAGAGAAAAATCCGCCAAATGCGCTTCAGTGCACGGGCCATGCGCTCAGCAAATACTAGCGCACGGGCCGTGCGTGAGTCCCTGGATGAGTCTGGTGGCAAGGGGGTGTACGGGCCATGCGCTTGGGAATCATGACCGCACGGGCCGTGCGTCAACTTCTGACGCCTGACACTCATCACCGTTTTGCTTCGTTCTCACTTGTTTCTCATTTGATTGATCTGATTCAAGTTATAGAATGATCCTAACTCGTTCTTCAATATTTCTAGCTTATTTCCCAATTGAATTAGATCCAAAAGTATCCATTTTATTGCTCAAATTTCTAGACAAAGAGCGAAAATATAAATTTGCACAAGAAAAAGTGAAACTATGATCAAACACCAACCTAAGCATACATTAACCATTAAATATGATCAAAATCAACACTAAAATACATACAAAATTCATATTTATCAGTAAGTATTTTTTTCATTGAGAAAATAATATACATATTTAAGTAGACAATGAGAAGGTAAATTGTACATCGGACAAACAAAGACAAATAAATTTTAGAAATTAAATAAATGAATATTTTCACCAATTAAAATGACGCAACTATTTCAAACAAATCACTTACCACGTACATTTTCAAGTCTCCTACAATTGTTCACAATTAATGAATATTCGATTTCTTTAAATAAATAATAAGTATAAAAAAATATTATAATTTACCATATATAAAGGATAAAACTGAAATAGAAAATTAATAAATTAATTATTTGAAATTATGTTATATACTTCTTATAACTTTTACTGAAACCGTGATGAATAATAATAATGATGATGCAGTATAGATGTACATAAACTATATATCCTCCACCTAATCATAATTATTTTTTAAACAAATTATAAATATTACATGTAAAATGCAAAAGGAAAAAAAACAAGTACATATTTGTAGTATTAATTAATGCGAGTACATAAAAAGAATAATAAAATTATAATTTATTATAAATTGGCAGGCAAAAGTTTGTTAAAATGACAATACTTTAAAGGGGCGGTCTCCTGTGAGACGGTCTATCGGGTCATTTTCGTTAGACGGGTCATAACCCGACCCGTTATCCTAGCTTCATATCTAGTAACACTTCAGTTCATAGTACGTGACACTTCAATTTATGATTGGTGATACTTAGCTTCATCTCTCGTGACACTGGGCTTCACACAATAGTTAAAGATATTACTAAAAAGTATTTCATATCTGGTGACACTTTCAGTTCATAATATGTGACACTTCAGTTCATGATTGGTGATACCTAGCTTCATATTCGGTGACACTTCATTGTTATTTTCTTTAATAATTCAACGTGATAGTTCGTTGTACATGCTTGTTATGTTAGTGATACTTCACGTTACAATTGATAGGACTTCACATAATAGTTAAAGATATTACTAAAAAAATATTAAAATTCATTAAGACTTATGTTGCTTCATATCCGGTGACACTTCAATTCATAGTATGTGACACTTCCGTTTATGATTGGTGATACTTAGCTTCATATCCTGTGACACTTCATTGTGACTCGGATCCGGGTCGGATCTTAATATCCGTCTAACAGTTTATGACCCGTTAGACGGTCTAACACAAGTCTTTGTCTACTTTAAAACTAAAATTGCAGTGAAATTTAAAACTAAGTTGCCTATATGGTCCGTAGTGCCAAAAATTGTTGTCAACTATTGTAAAAATCATACTTAAAATATATTTTATTTAATTATTGTTTAGATGATGAACAACTAGTTATGCATATTCCTGGTTAATTCAAGACGTAGTTTTCAAATCAAAATCAAGGTGGATATTTTTTTTACACACACATATTTAATTTGTTCAATATTTATATTAATGTAAATTTGTATATAAATAAAAAATGACTTCCTTTTTTTTTATAAGTTGACGTTGTTTAACTTAAGATATTTTAAAGAAAAAGGTTAAAGTTCATTTGCAATTTGCATCCCAACCATCCTCTCCTTTCATTCTTCTCTCTGGACTGTCAGCGCCCTCCTTGAAAAAAAAAATTATGATTCCGCCACTGTCTATAATAAAAAATATATTTTTTTTAAATATAGTAAAATAAACTGTTGTCTAAGATATATATCTGAATTGATTGATAGACAACGATTTGTGCAGAACTGTTGTCTATTTAAATAATAGACTTAATAATTAATGTGCGGGCACTTGCTCAATGTGAAATGTCACTAAACATGTTGGGGGTAGCTAGAAGGCCGGCTAATAATTAGTCGTTTTCATTAAATGTTTAAAAACATCATTAATTAGTTAATTAATGTAAAATATGCACCACAAAATTAAAGACCGTAGCCTCCCGAGGTATCAAAGAAAATGGGGGCTAGTGCTCGTACTCGTGCTGATTTGGCCTACACATATTTGTTCATAGAATTCAAGTAACTCATTATTAATTAGGATAAATTACATTTTGGACTCCTTTTCAAAAATAGTCATTTTTTTTAGAATTATTATTTTAAGATTTTTTGATTTGATGATTTTTTTTACTGTGCCTAAAAAGATAGAAATATTAAAATACAATAAATTACGTATGATTTTCGAACCGTATAATTGATTGAATGTTAGATTTGTTAATATTTTGGGAAAATGGCAACTGTTTTAATTGTTAATTTTGAAAATGAGCTATTTTTGAAAAAAGACTCAAAATGTATGTATCAAAGTGTAATTTACCTACTTATTATCTATATGTATAACAATAAAATTATTGCAAAATTTACAAGAATATCAATTTTCAGTTTAAAAATAAGTGTCAAATATAAAATATTATATTAATTACTAAGTATTATTATGTTATTAGATTTACCCAATAATTATGTCCTCTATATATCTAGTACTACTATATACATAGTATTATATTTTGTCATATTATATCATATTAGATAAGAATCATGTTATATATTAATTACTTAAAAAACTTCAAATGTGTTCATATAATTTATTTAGCATTCATATCAATTCTTTTTATGTCGGATTTTGAATATAATGTGTACGTATATTCAATATTATATACAATGTACACTTTAATTTGCATGCGATAATCATATAAATAAAATTCATTCCTACTCAAGAATGGGATTGATTTTACTCGATACGACATGTAATCCTTTTTTACAATTTTTCATTTTTTATCGGTCGGCTGATAAAAAAATTCGAAATCCAATTACCACAATAGATGGTCAAATATCGTAATAGGTATTTGAAGTGTTACAATATGATAGTTGAAGTATCACAATAAATTTTTCGGCCAATCGAAATTTTTGACTGAAATTTTTTGTCATTGGACAAAGTAAAAAGTAGAATGTAAATAACCAAAATTAGTGAACCTGAGAACACTTGTCAGCCAGACAATGAGGTGATGCACAACAACCACCTTACCTTAAAATTTATCATGACAACATGACAAGCGTTGTGCCCCTTTTGTAATATAGTTTTTATAAAATATTTAATTTAATTGTGTCCGCCGGTGGACCACGACAGTGATGACACTGTCGACGACGACGACCTAATACAATTTTTTTTAGTTAAAAATGAATAGATATAGCAATATATTTCTATGTATGTCAAGATTTTTCCTTTTAAATTATTTTCATTGTGACCAGTACCGATCTAATAACATTACTCGCTTTCTGAAACTTGCTAGAAAACTTGTAATTCCAATAACAGGTGCACATTCTAAGGTACATTTGAATATTGGATAGATTAGTTTTTGGCATTTTTATTGTGTTCATCAATTACCCAATTAGTTTAAATAAAAGTTCAAGGACTCAATTACAAATAAACAAACAACTATAATTTACACGTGTCGCATGGTGAGCACGAGCTTTAGATAACTTTTTTTTCATTTTTTTTTATTTTCAACATTTTTTGTTCCACCCACCCCCTCTCCCCCCATCAAAAAAAATATACCCTAAAATGGAATTAGCTAGTGAACCCTAAATCCTAATATATATATATATATATATATATATATATATATATATATATAATGGAATTAGAGAACCTTAAAATTAAAATGACTTAATTTAGTGGTTTTGAAATAAATAGAACCTAAAACGGAATTAGTGAACTTAAAATTAAAGTAAATTAATTTAATTTTTTGATCCGGAAACTCGCACACCGCATTCGCCCGACGCTAACGCTTGAGCTCAAGCACTAAGCTCGACAATTAGTTTTTTCTAATCAAATATAAACTATAATTGAGAATAATAACCCCTAATTTAGTTTTATTAAGCCATAATTGCAATGTAATAAACTCATAAAATTAAAGTAGCATGGTGATATTTTTAAGGCTACGACTGATATTTTTGATATTTTTTCGAGCGCAATTTTTTTCTTCTGGAGCGAGGTTAGTCGACTCAACCCAACCCGCATGCGACCCACCCATTCGAAGGTCTGATGTACCTGATTTTGGGCCTTGAATGATGCATGGTAGAATTTGCCTTAGACCATCTTAACAGTTTATTTCTTTTTACAACAATTTAACTCTATTATACAAGCTCATTCCAATAATTAGTGGTTGATGCAAAGATCAATACAGTGTTGTATGGGATTGGATTATGTTTATAGGAATAATTGGTTCCTTTTACCATTTATTCAGACTTGCTGCTAGCAATCTAATTGATTAAATGAAACAGTGAAAATTATTATTATTTACAAGACGAGCTACCACATTTAGCGGGGTTGGAGAAGGATAGTTTATTTTTGATTTTAGACATATGTATAGGGTCGACGTAAAATCATGCTCTCATGTTGTTGCACATATTGGTACAACGTGTCATGAAATGGTGACGTGGATCGGAACACATATTTTCCTTTGTGGTTGAGAGAGTTGATTGATTAATATAATTTCTTTTTTGCTTCAAAAAAAGAGTAACTTCATTTCCCATTTTGGTTTGAACTTCTTATAGATTGAGAGCAAATCACTAAAAAATAGAGGTGGCAAACGGTTTCAGAACCACAAGTTAAAACCATAACCGAATGGACAGTTCTGGAATTGTAATTGTATCAGACAGTTGCAAACCTTAATCAGAACCGTGTTCCAACAGTGCGATTCTTGCTCTAGAAGAATGGAACCGAGAACTGACGGTTCGAACTGCGAACCATTTTTTTTAATTTCACTATGTTAAATTTGTACAAACTTGAATTAAAATACCCACAAATTAGAAATCCACAAAATAATACGAGATTTCCATAATGAGACATTATTAGAAAGAGAAATTTGTGAAATGATAAACAAAGACCAATATTCTTATATATAAAAAGTATAATTTTTTGTCTTTGATATTAAACCAATGTGGAACAAAAAAATATGTTCCAACTTTCAACTTTCAAGTTTTAACTCTCAAACTAAATGTCCCACATCGACTTTTTTTAATCAAATTTAGTGGTTTGGCTTATCCTATAAAAGGATATTAGGTCATTAGTTATCATAGTACCAATTTATCTTAATGGAAATTCTATTATTTGTTGAGATTCATAATTCCTAATTTGTGGGTACATCTATGCTATAAAATAATTTATTTAAATTAATCAATATATTTTTTTTATTACTTGTGAATTTATATATTGATAAACATGGTTTTTTTATGCATTTAGGTGTTTATTTTGATGGTATTTAATGGTTAATGCAAGCATAGGTTGGTGTGTTTGATCATTATTTCGCCTTTTCTTGTGCAATCTCATGTTTTGCTCTTTTTGTTGAAGTTTGAGCTATAAAAGAGATATTTTGAAAGATCTAATTTAGTTGGAAAATAAGTTAGAAAGATAGAGAATCGAGTTATAGTCACTCTCCAACTTGAATCGGGTTAATCGGACGAGAAATGAGTGAGAACGGAGTAAAACAATAGAGTCCGCTAGAAATTCGGCGACCCAATTGACGCGCGGTCGTTTCGCGGTCAGAATAAATCTCAAGAGAGACTTATCCTTATGCCCACTGCAAGGCGTAGCTAGCAACGAGAGTAAGGATCAATCTCACGAGGAGCTATGAATCCTATCTTCCAATGTCACTTTTCCAAGATTGAGGGTGGTTGTGGTCTTCGTACTTCTTAATGTAAATACTGTAAAATAAAATAACAAAACAAAACAAAGCAAAAAAGGAAAATATTAGTAGTAACGTATTCCGAATTAGAACTTAGATTCGAACTTAACAAACACTTGACCGATAATGGGCACGCTAATTACTTATGCAAATCTAATTATCTGGTTAAAGGTACCAGATCTCTCTCAACGTACCCAATCTATCCTTTCTGTATATACTAGAGGTGATCTTTCGTCCCCTAACCCCTAACCTGTTGCCCAACCTTGATCTCTCATATGATTGTAAACAACACAACAGTTTTATGCCCTAGACAGACCCAAATTTACCTAGACACTGATCTCTCAGATACCCTTAGTATCCGTGATGTATCACATCCCTTTATGACCAATACATAACTACGATTCATTGACCATTTATAGAGGTAGTGAACATAATTCTAATTAACGAGTGATCAGCCACGATTAACTAGCTTAGCCCACGTTAATGCAACAAAGAAAACGATTACACGACGGAACCAAATTCACACAGTTTATGCCCATAAGCCTCACGGTTCTTACATGTTTATTAAGTTCTTATCTTTGTTCAATCCGAAATAATGAGTATAGCCGCTCATGCTAGACTTAGAACAACAATAAATATAAATAAACAAAGACATAAATTAAACGAAAAACTTACTTGATTAAATAGCAAAATAATCTAACACCAACGCTGAATTTAAATACATAAACTAGAAATCCTAAAGCCTGCAGGCATAAGGTCCGAGATTGTTCAATGGAAATTAAAATGCAAATAAAATTAAAATAAAATGTATGTGGCGTGTTCAAAGTGTATTCGGCCTCTGCCATGAAAGCTATATATATAGAAGTACAAAACACAAGGTAACTTCCCCCACAGGCCGTGGGATCTTCAGCCCAAATCCGCAGCCGCTGTGCCCAAGACTTTCCATATCTGGCATATTCTTTCCTTATTTAGAATTTTCTATTTTGCAGATTCTGTACTTGCCGTGCCCTAGAGTCGCCGATATTCAACTTTCTTTATAGAGCCGATCCTCATTCTGGAAGATTAGACTTGCCTTGTTCAACTCATCTTTCCTTTGGCGGCTAGGGTGCATTGCTCCTGCTTCAGCTGGTAATAGTTACTCTTATGCCCTGTCTCCTCTCCTTCTCCTGTTAATCACACTGGGTTTGTTGTGGGCACGATCACAAACTTCTCATTCAGCTTTGCTGGAATGGTGGGTATTTCTGTCAGGCTCGAGAGAGAGCTTTCCGCTGAGAAGTCGTTGCCCATCTATGGTATCATTAGCATCCAAATGCCCTCCAGATGTGATTCTGCCGCCTCCTGTCCCCCTTGTGCCCACACTGACTCTTTCTGACTAAAAAAAAAATAAAGGACAAAAGAACGAGAAAAAGACACAAAAACACGAGAGAATTTAGACTTGTCACCAATCCGCCGATCGCAAGATCTTTCAAAACCACGGCCATATCCAGCAATCGGAACTGCACGTTCGATGAGTGTAACCAGTGGAATCCATCAATCACAACCGCAACTTAGCGGTAGTGTGATTTTTCAAGCCAAAACCGGTGATAGAATCTGCTGATCGCCGAGTTATCCGAGAAGTGTTGTTTTTAGTGTTTTCAGCCCGTGAACTTACCTTTTAGGCTGGATTTTTAATACTTAGTATATATAGGGTTTATTTGGTCGAATTATAGACGACCTTTTCATTATATTTTAGTTCTACATTTGTTTGGAGATATCACATATTTTTTCCTATGCAACTGTGAAGATTGAGATATTTATTCAACATAATTTTACTACGGTTAAGTCTTTTAATCTTTCACAATTTACATTATGTCATTTAATTTTATTATTACTTCTGTTTTCTTAGATTTAATTATGAGTGAGTAGTTTTTATAATTAAATTTAAGGTTTGTAGCATGTATGATATTATGTATTAATTTAATTCTTTATCAATTTTTGTTATGATTATCGCGTTCATTTGTTTAAGTGTTGATTTATCATGCGTGATTAGTGGCCATAATCATTATGTGCTAGCTAGTTAATTTGAGTCATGACGAAGATAATTAATTAGTGGGATTTAATTGATCAAATTTGATACATGTACATACCTTGTGATCTGTAGGAGGTCTTAAATTTGTTGATCTATTGGGAGTTAACAATTAATCTAGAGACGAAAGTAATAGATAAATTGTTAATCTACTTTTATCTTGAGACCTGACAGATATATGTAATTGGAATTCTAATCCTCCACCGATAATTTGATTAAATTGAAAATTGATGGAATTAGATTATTATAGAATGAATTCATGCGTTTGCATTCCCTAGGATTAATTAGTTTCATTATTTGATAGTTCACATTTTTAGTCTTGTTTAATTTGCATTTGATTTGATAGCTGAGTTCAGTAGTTTAATTTTAATTATTTGCCAAGAAATAATTCACTTAAGAAGTTGGGTAGTCTAGATAATAAGAATCTGTTAGCTTAGTTAGTACTTCAGTCCCTATGGATACGAGACCTCCTAACTTTTTATGAATCATATGATAAACAAAATCAATCAAAAATACAAATGAGGAGGTTAATTATTTGAACTTAAATTGAATTATAATTTCAAATTGCTTTAATATTATTTTTTAGTTTATTATTTTTAAAGTTTTATTTAAATAATTAAAATAGCAGTTATATCTTTTATATTATATCATATTATCATGGGAAGAAAAAATAATTTTTAACCCATTTATCAAGATTATAAGTCCTGGTGTCATTTTGATAATTTACATAACCTTATTTTAAAAAGATTAATCTTTTGTTATTGGTACAATTATAATCAATGGTCTAATGTCAATTTATAAAAAAAATTAACTTGTTGTCTTTCATATAAACCAATGCGGGGCAGAAAAAGAAAATGTTAAGGATGTTTATTTCATTGTCTTTAATTTGAAGCTTTTGTCCATTATGTTATATGTTGTCTCGATACATTCAAATTAAATTTGAGAGCATCCACAATGGGAGCAAAATTTGGATACAAATAAAGTGGTACATACTACTAAATAAGGTACACTATAGGGGAAAGGGAAAAAAATGGTACAAACTATCAAAATTGTACAACTGCATGTACCAAGTATTTATGTGGAAAATAGTGAGATTTGGGGCCCACCCCTTTATACACAGTGCTCCACCGTGTAGAAATCAAAAAAAATATTTAAACACGGTACTTCACCGTGTAGAAATCAAAAAAAATATTTAAACACGGTACTTCACCGTGTAGAAAAAAAAATTTAAAGTGTATTACACGGTGCTCCATCGTGTAGAACACGGTGGGGCATCATGTAGAAACAAAAAAAAAAATAAAAAAAATTGAAAGTGCTCTTACAACCAACCACAAAAAAAAATGGGCCTAGACATTAATAAAAGGATGCTTTTGGGCCTAGACATAAATAAAATTTGGAAAAAATATCATAGGTTTTATGCTTTTAAAATTATGAATTTTATATGCGTGTATATATCTATATTACGTAAATTAAAAATGTTCAAAAAATATAATAACTTTTATAAATTTAACATCTATTTCAATTTCGATAAAATTAAACTTTGGTTAATCCAACGTGTAGAGCAAAAAAAAAAAAACTTAGATATTTTAATTTAAATTTTTTTAATTTTATTTAATGATAGCTTTGATATTTTTATATAAAAAATAATATTTAAATAAAAATTAGTTAAATTATACATAAAAATAATACAAACATATATTATTATTATTATTATTATTATTATTATTATTATTATTATTAAATGGGTGATAAATATGGTGGGACCCTAAAAAGTTATGTATGTACCATATGTATAGTGGGTGATTTGAAGGGAATAAGTATTTAAAAAAGTAGGTATATAACTTTTAATGTGGCAGTGACGTGGTGGAGTTATGTACCAAAATTTAGGTACAGTATTAGAGATACCCTTAGTGGTTTATCCTTATGAACCATTTGCAGAGTGGAATTGAAGAGGACAAAGGTAGTTCTAAGAAGCGGATCTAATGGCTCCTATTTTATGAAATGACATAAAGAAATTAATCCAAAGTTCTCCGCTCTTATTCTCTATCTTCCTCTCTTTTTTTCGTCTGAATTTTCTCCCATTTCTGATTTTCAAGATCAAATCTTTATTCAAAAAATAACTCTCAAAATTGAATATTATTACATATTCAGAAAAATTCAAGAAAAAAATGGCAGAAAATTCCATGATCACTTTAGTTGATAGAATAACTAAACTACGTCATGACTCATGAATCCTAAAGGAATTTAATTTGGGACCAATTATAACTCAATTGAAAAACTCCATCTTCATAAACAAAAACGAGTCTTAGTTTCTACCTACGTACTCAATTTATTGCAACTATTATGTAATATATTGTCTCGATACTATATATACCACCACTTAACAAATGTCGTGTGTGTGTAAATAAAATGTTGAGTATTCAAATTTCACCATTCTCCCCTCATATATAAATAAGAGGTGCACTTGCGTGCAATGGGGCGTCCGTGCGCCTATTTTAGGCGGGCGTGCCACGTGGCGCCCATGCGCGGCGCGTGGAGCCCATGCGCCCATCTTTTTTTTTGCGATTTTTTAATTTTTTTATACCTATTTTTATCATACTTGATATCTTTTTTCTTACCACATAGTACTTTTTATTGTAGTTGGAATGATGATAGTATTAATCTCAGGTTGATACTGTCTTTATCGTACTTCATACTTTTCTTCTTACCACATGGTACTTTTTATTTTACCGAACTCGTGTTTTGCTTTCCTTTGCAAATTCTTGGAATGATGATTGTTTTAGATTAATCTCAACACATACAATATAAAAACTGAAAAAAAAAAATCAGAATTTGAACTAAATAAACTAGTATAAAATAACTAGCAGACCCCCCTTACTTTTTAATGATACAGATGATACTTTTCGAATGTTTTGTGATACTTTTTAATAGGAAGGTTGGTACTCACTTTGGACAATTTTTTTTGATGGGTTGACCCAGTCAAAACGGATTGACCCGCGTTGACCGGATCAAAAGCGGGTTTGACTGACCCGTCTCATATAGTGTTATTTGCATCATGATGCATGCAAGTTTTTACCTATAAATAAATATTAGTGAATATTCTATGTAGGCCATAATGAGACACACACACCAGTTATACTAATATTTTTTTTAGTGCCGACTTACCTCTCAAATGAGTGTGAGTACAGTGTATATATATAACTTTATCATATCATAGAATTAATATTTACGAAAGTCATACACAAAAGTGACAATATGATTAACATGTGAAAAATATATATAAATTTATTCCCCCACACCATAAGCATAACATTATGATAAAGTACATATATATGTCAGTCTCACCAATATACGAAAAACAACAATATATATATATATATATATATAAATGAATGCAAAAGTCGTTTGAGTTAATTTATGTTCCAAAACAAGCTTGAATTAAAATACATAGATAGATATATGATATATGTGAAGTGAATGATATCATAGCCAGGGAGAATTGAATATGGGCATAGCAATAGATTTGAGTTGGAAATATTTGTGAAGGGCATCCATTCCCATATCCTTACCAAATCCACTCCTTTTATATCCTCCAACGGGCAAGTCATTGTCAAAAGCAAAGTAACAATTAATCCAAATTGTACCAGCTTTGATCGATCTCGAAACTGTGTTTGCAATGTTCAGGTTGTTTGTCATGATCCCTGCTGCCAATCCATATTTTGTGTTGTTCGCTCTCTTTATCACCTCTTCCACACTCCTGCATAATTATATATTAATTTCATCATCATTTTAACTTTATAAATATATGTATTTTAACTAACTAACTTACTCGAATTTCATCACTGACATAACGGGTCCAAATATTTCGTCATTGGCAATGCTCATGTCATCCTATATACCAAACACACAGAAATTAAAACTAGCTAGCTAGCAGTGAGTATTAATTAAGTTAATAATGCATATTAATATAATTCATGCTAGTACGACGTTGTATACCGTGACATTAGTGAAAATAGTCGGCTCAATGTAGTAGCCCTTTCGATCAAGAGGCTTTCCACCTGCTAACAAGGTGGCTCCTTCCTTCTTGCCAAGCTCAATATATGAAAGAACTTTTTCGTATTGTTTCTTGTCAACCTATTTCAAAGCATCATCGTTTTTATCAATATATATATATATATAGAGAGAGAGAGAAAGAGAGAGAGAGAGAGAGAGAGAGAGTTTGATTATATGTTATATATACCTGTGGGCCTTGATTAACATTTGGATCAAAAGGGTCACCAACAACCCACGTTTTGAGCTCTTCCAATAATCTACTAAGGAATTTCTCATATATTCCTTCTTGAACGAAAACGCGAGTACCAGCGACGCATATTTGGCCCTGCAGAAATATTTTGGGAATAAATCAAAATTCAAGTTCATATATATTTTGGATTGGGAAATTAAAGAGTAAAATGCATGTGAAATAAATAATTGATCTTGCCTGGTTGAAGAGACAAGCATTGAGAGCTAGAGGTGCAAATTTATCAACATCTGCATCGTCGAACACAATGAATGGAGACTTGCCTCCCAATTCCAGGCACACTTTTTTTAAGTTGCTTGTTGCTGCTGCCTCCATTATTTTGTGTCCCGTTACTGTAGACCCCGTGAAACTCACCTGAAATACGTACGTACCATAAAATTAAGTTAGCATTCGATATTAATTGTTTTGCATTTGATACAACAAGGACTGCACATAACTAAAATTCTAGCTATATATATATATATAGAAGTTTATTGAAGTTCACCATGTCAATGTCCATATGGGAGCTGATTGCAGAACCAACTGTGGATCCATAGCCTGTGACAACATTGATGACCCCATCCGGCACACCGGCCTAATTCAAACACAATTAAAACAAACGTACATGAATATATATATCAATTTATACACGTGACATTAAACCCGAAACACGAGGTATATATATAATACCTGCTTGGCTAGATGAGCATAAAAAAGAGCAGAAAGAGGGGTTTGCTCAGCAGGCTTGACAACCATGGTACAACCGGCAGCAAGCGCGGGGGCGACTTTCATCGAAAACATTTGTGTGGGGAAATTCCACGGAATGATGTGTCCCACCACACCAATGGGCTCCATCAGCGTGTATCCATGCAACTCTTGCGACATTTTTAAGGTTTCCCCATGAATTTTGTCTGCTGCACCTGCGTAGTATCGAAACAGTTCTACTCCATTCTTGATGTACATTATCTTTCCCAAACTGTATAAGTTGGCTGCATCCATTGCGTCTAATGCTGCTAATTCTTCTAAATTTTCTTCGATTAAGTCCGCTAATTTCAGCATTATTCTCCGCCTTTCCTGTCATCACAACATCAAGGTACGATTTCTATTCATTATATTCATTCATGCACCAAACCCAAAACTATCAATTACACTAACCAGCCCCAACCCCGATCTATTATGGCAAAATTTGTCCATGTGTACCACAAAAACTTACCGTTTTGAAAATTTATAATTCACACAGTTAAAAATGATATTGTAATTGTAATTGCAATATTTTTTAAAATTGTTCGAAATTTGAGGAGTGGTTTTATTATTATTATTATTATTATTATTATTATTATTATTATTATTATTATTATTATTCGATATAGATCTTTGTTGAATATTAATATAACTCTTTCTAAATAATTTAATCATTCAGAATTTAGTTACTGCAATCTGCGGTTTAGTTTTCGCAGCCTTATCATCCTACACTAATAAACTATATCGATTTTGCTTGTACGTACAGACCATACAGAGAATATATGCAGATGGATGTGCCAAATTGCAAGTTAATCATAGGTATATTAAATTAAATAAACTCAATTAACTATTTAATATGGTAAAAACTTGGGTATACTTGCCATACCGAATTACTTCGGTAATATGAAAATTTATCACACTTTTCAGTATTTAAAAGTGATTGATTGTTATTAATCTTTATGTCATAGAATTATTATTAAGTATTTGGTTTTTTTCCAAGTGCACATGTTGTTTTGGACAACGATCTCAAAGATGTATAAGAACGTAATCTGAACTTCATAAAAGATAGCTCAAGTATGAAGATAGGATTGAGCTGAAGATGAAGACTGTTGTGCACCATAACTGAGATTGTTCAACACACTGAGTATTGCTAGCTAAGTGAGAGCCAGAAGTTAGTTTGTGAACATACAAGATCAAGAATGTTATAGCAAAGTTTGTGAATATTTGCATGAACATCTTATGTCCAGATTATATATTCTTCCAAGATCGTTGAAGTTGTTCGAAGTTTGCCAACCAAAAAGAGATTCAAGATTGCTCTAGAAGATGCCTTAATCAACTTGGAGAGTACAAGATTGAAGATAAGGCAAAAGTCTAAATATAGAAAAGTTCTAACATGACAAGTCATCGGTTTTAGTTTCAATAAGGAAAGTTTCCTTATCAGATTCCGAATTAGATTAGGACTTCTGTTTTCATATCAAGGCTATGTTGTAATCTATAAATAACCCGGAGACTTGTTAGAGTACCATACCGAATAGAGAGATACTACTCTGAATATTTCAAGAGCTCTAATTGTTTAAAGAGCCACATAGCTTCGGTCATGAGTCTAGGCTAGAGTTTAGTACTCTAGTTATTGTGTATTGAAACACTTTTCATGCACTGTCAAAAGATTTCTCAGGAGAGAATTTCTGTGAGAACTAGACAGAGAGAGTCTAGGTTGTGAAGGGATCTCATGAATCAATTCATCAAAAGAGGTTGTATGGGTAGAACATGTATCAAGTGACGAGAGGTCATCTGCATGAAAATTCCAAGTAAACATTGCATCAGAGTAGTGAATTATTTTTCACGGACGTGACAAGTCCGTCTGACGTAGATCAATTGATCGAACATGGTTACCAATTCACCATGTGTTTTATTTTCTACAATTTATATTAAGTTCATATTAACGTTCTTGCACATTATTGCAAATTTTATCTAACAACATTCAAGTACTTTTGTGTGAACGTTTACTGAACAGATACTTTATATGGAGTGTGTAATTTTAGTTCCGAATGCCCATAATAAAAAATTAGTGGCATGAGTGATAAACATGGCTTTTACATGCATTTGAGTGTTTATGTGGATCATATTTGAAGATTAATGCATGTTTAAGTTGAGGTTTTGTGGTAGTTTTGGTTTTCTTTGTGCAATGTCATATTTTGTTGTTTTTGTTGAAGTTCAAGCTAAAAAAGAGGATACTTTGAAGATCCAATTTAGTTGGAAAATAAGCTAGACAGATAGAGAATCGAGTTGGGGTCATTTTACAACTTGAATCGGGTCAATCGGATGAGAAACGAGCGAGAACGAAGCAAAACAGTGGAAGTGGGTCAAAACTGTCGGAAATCCGCTGACTGGTGGGAGGAGGCCGCCGACCGGCGGATTTGGATAGAGAAATCCGCCGATCCAGCCGCTGATCTGCGGGTCCTGGCCGCCAGTCGGCGGGCGCGACATTTTTTGGCTCCCGGACGCGTTTTTGGCCCACGAACTCACCTTTCGGCCTGAATTTTCATTACCTAGTATAAATAGGACTGTTTTGGACGAATTTTGGGGACTTTAATCATTATGTTAGAGTTATCTTTTTATTTTACATTCGAGATTCACCTGTAGACATTCAATATTGAAGATTTAAAGTTTTATTCAACGAAACATCATTCCGGGTTCTTTTAATCTTGTGCAAGTTTATATTATGATTATGATTGTTCTTATTTCCGTTCTTTCCATTGTTTTAATTATGAGTGAGTAGTTTTATTATTAATTTTAGGGTTTGCAAGCATGTTGAATCTATGATATTAATTTAATCCTATTATTTTTCCCTTCCGATTATTGTGGTCAATTGTTCAAGTGTTTTTTATTTCATGCTTGATTACTTGCCATAATTAATTGCATGCTAGCTAGTTAATTTGAGTCATGACGGAGATAATTAATTAGAGGGATTAATTGAACATTTTGATATACGTTCTATGGAGTCTGTATGGGATTTAATCTGTTGATCTATCGGGAGTTAGTAAATTAACCTAGAGACGAAAGTGATAGGTAATTTATTAATCTACATCTACCTTGAGACCTGGCAGTGATAGGTAGGTATATTTCTGATTCTTCACCAATAATTGGATTAAAGTGGGAATTATTAGGATTAAATTAATACATAGTGGATACATGTGTACTGCATTTCCTAGGATTAATATTTCATTAATTGATTGAGTTTGATTATTTGTTTAATTGATTTATTTGTATCTTTTGAAGTTTGTTTATTTTCTTTTATTTAATTTTAATTCTTGTCTAGATTTAGTAAACTCAAAATTGTTAGCCTGGATAATAGAGAATTGTTAGCTTAGTACTCAGTGTTGATCAATATTTTCAGTCCATGTAGATACGATACTCGATTCACTACTATATTGTCTGACCCGTGTTAGTTGCAGATTTATGCATAATAATTAGTGTATCAATGAGCTTTAGAACAATGAGCACGGTGGTAAAGGCCAACAAGTGTCGAAATAAATCCTTCCAAAGGGAAAATCTGACTACTCTGAGCCCAGATCCAAATACTTTCCACCTCTAACGCGTAGTCTCATTATAACCCTCTGAGTCCTTAGCATAAGTGTGCCCCTTATTCTAAAAAGTGACGGGTGAACAAGAGTAGTTGCAAGCTTATGGTGATACCCAATTCAATAATATTTTTCTTGAGCGTAAACACTAAGCCCAATACTAATTGAGTAAAGAAAATATGAGGGCACCCATCATTTAGTCATTTCGATCTGCAGTGGGTATAACAATTTGTTGAGAAGATTGCATCATGTTTTTATATGTTCAATAACCTAGCTTCTATGTCCACATGAGATTATGTTTATGCATGCTCTGTTTCAAGTCTTTGTGTGCCTGTATTTTCCGTCTCTCTTTTCTTTCCTTTTTTTTTTTTTTCTTTTGGGCACGTTTTACCCTCATGTTTGAGAACAAACATGTTTCAAGTGGGTGGGTGTAATAAGTCTAAATTCTCTCATACTTTCGTGTCTTTTCTCGTTCTTTCCTTCATTCTCTCTTTTTTAAGTCAGAAAGAGCTAATTTGGGCATTAAAGGGCTGAAGAGAGCTAGCTAAATCATGCCTAGAGGGCATTTCGATGCCAATGATACCAAGATGAGAAATGACTTCTGTGATGTTAGCTCTATGAGTTGAGCAAGGTCGTAGTGTCCACCATTATAGCACAGCTGAAGAAGAAATCAGTGATCGTGCCCACAATAAAACCTAAGATAATTATAGAATAGAAGAAGAGCAGACATAAGATCAACTGAGCCAGTTGAAGTAGAAATAGTGCACCCGAGTTGCAGAGGGTATAAGGAGCTAAAAAAAGGTAAGTATGGCCGCATCTCAAAATCCTGGAGCAGATCAGCTATCTATGAAAAGTTAAGCTTGGTGATTTTGGGCATGGTAAGTGCATATTCGGCTGATAAAATCTTCTAAATAAGAAGCAATCTACCAGAAATGAAAAGTCGTGAGCACAACATATCTGCAGATCAGATAGAATATCCTCCAATTTGTGAGAGAAGTTGACTTGTATTTTGTAATCCTATTTAAGCTAGTTGATGGCAGAGGACAACACACACATAACATAACATACATTCGTACCACATTTTAATTTCATCATTTTACTGTATCATTTTTACATTTGTTACTTCGGTAACCAAATAATTTCGGGTCTTATGCCCGCAGACTTTTAGGATCTATTTTATGCATTTAAATCCAACATTGGTGTTGGATCATTTTTACTATTAATCTAAGCAAGTTTATTCTATATTATGTTCTTTAACTATTTATGTCTATTCTTCTAATTCTAGCATGAGAACTTAACAAACATGTAAGAAACCGTGAGGCCTTGTGGGCATAACACGATGTGAATTTGGTTCTGTCCTGTATTATTTTCTTCATTGCGCTAAAGTGAGCTAAGCTAATTAATTAGGATGGGGTACACTACCTCTATACATGGTCAATAAATCGTAGATGTGTGTTGATCATAAAGGGACAAGGTATATCACAAGTATTGTGGGCAAATTGAGAGATCGGTGTCTGCAATAAATCTGGGTCTGTTTAGGCATAAAGTTATCTTGTTGTTTACAATCAATTGAAAGATCGGGGTTGGGCAATACGTCAGGGGTTAGGGGATGAGAAATCACCTCTAATATAAACTAAAATGATAGATTGGACACGCAGAGAGAGATCTGGTACCTTTAACCAGATAATTGAATTCACATAAGGAATCAGCGTTCCTATGATCGATCTAATATTTGTTAAGTTCAATTCAAAGTTCTAATCCAGAAAGACGAAGCTATTTTCATCTTTGAAAGACAATACGTCAGACCATGAGCATTAGTCAGGGCATATTATCCAGTGGAGAGAGATCTTCTTGACTTGGTTGTTCCAGTTCCATCATTCAAGACCATAACGAAATCCAGTTTCTTCTAGTTTTGTCTATATTATTCTTATTTCAGTTTATTTGTAATATGTATTCTACTCCTCTACGTTTCTTGTACATCAGTTTACTATTCAGAATCTAAAATATTGTAATACAATTTACAAAAAATAGTATATATTATTTTTACTCTATAGCAATGTGCAGGGGCATGAAATCCTTTATATATAAAATAAAAATAATTATCGAAAAATAATTAATTTTACCCTATTTTTAAAATGTCGTGCGATTTTTAGAATGTTGCAATTTCAATACCATATTTTAATTTGTAGCAATTAAAACATCCTCAATTTTCTTCGACAAAAAATGACATCATTTCTAGGGTAAAACAATGTCGTTTTAGCTGTATACATTGCTAAGAGAATTTGAGAATATTTTAAGGATATAAAATTAAAGACAAAAACTTATATGAGACGGTCTCATACATGAGATGAATCAATACATGTGAGTTAATGATACTTCACCCATAAATAATGATACATGTGAGTTAATGATACTTCACCCATAAATAATGATACTCACATGCGGGTATAAATAATGATACTCGCATGTGAGTTAATGATACTTCACCCATAAATAATGATCCCCGCATGTGAGTATTGACCCGTCTCATGTATGAGACGGTCTCACCCAAGTCTCACCCATGTATGAGACCATCTCATACAAATTTTTGTCTTTTGAAAATTGTGCCAAAATTTACAAAATAAAATAAAATTTGTGATTTATCTGATAATTATACCTATCAAATATGAAAGAGAAAAAAAAAAAAATATATATATATATATATATGATTGTTTTAAGGGTAAAACATAATGAGACCAGTTAAGATACGAATCCAAATTCGTATTAAGTAGTATATTTATAATTTTATTGGTATTTAATTATGCTTAAATTTGAATATTAATATGCCTTATGAATATTAACATATAAAACGATCTCATATAAAATAGAGAGTTTACCGGTCCGGGCAAGCGGGGCCACATGCCGTGGTCAAACGCCTCGCGGGCAGCCTTGACAGCCAGATCTACATCTTCCTTATCCCCTTCGGAAACCTTTGCAATCACTTCTTCATTTCTTGGATCAATTGTCTCAAAAGTTTTTCCTTTTTGTTTCCAAAAAGTAAAATAAAATCGTCAGATTTTCTTCTTATTATTAGGATGCGTTAATTAGACTTGCGACAAATCCACACATAATGTAATTAAACATAAAATAATATATACAATATTGTCCGTCACAATTTTGACTTGATATATGACATTTAATTTCATGACGACTTTGGTAACAACTTGTTGTCATTATTTTATCAAGTTGGAAAAAAAAAAGGAAGCGTAACACCACATATTTCATATCGATATTAATTGGAGTCGCATTCGACAATATTTATATAATTATATTTTTACGGTTGACTTGTCTTTTTATTTGGTTATTGGTTGATGGTTATCAAGGGAAGGCGTCTGGGGTTTAGTTGCCTCCCATATTTTTATATTTCTTATTTTAATGTATAAAATTACAAAATTTATAGATATTTGCTCTTTTCAACGGCTAACTTCTCGATCCCCTCAAGATTTACTATCATATTTTTGTCTATTTTTAGCGTATGAGTTTGATAAATTTTAAATTATTGAGTAAATTTCATATTATTTTCTTATGTCCCCCCCCCCAAAAAAAAAAAAAAAAAATCCTCATGTTTAATATATAACATAAACATTCCTTCTATTATGGTAAATTCATCATTCTCTTCTCAAATACCATAATAATTTAACAACAATATTAATTTTAACAAATGAATTTTACCGGCCCTAAACTATTTTCTCTCTTTTCTTTGAACTAATTTTTTTTTTCATCATATTAAAGTTATGAATTGAGTTTTTTTTTTTCCTCGGTTCCTCCACGTCCATCTACTTTGTACGTAGATAAACTGATGTAATTAAGTCGCTTTAATTTCATTATTTTTCTTCTCTTCTTCTAAATTTTAGATGGCGGAATTCATTTAAGATTTATTTAGACGACTTTTAATAAGCTAAAATTAAATTATTGTGTAGACTGTGAGGATGTGTACTTCGATTTATGTGAAAATTGAATATTTGTACTATAGTTGAAGTTAAAAAAAAAACAAAAACAAAAAAAATGATTAAAACAATTTATAGTGTGAGAACTTAATTAAATTTTATGAAAAGAAAGTTCAAGAATCCAATTCAAAATTAAATGATTACACATAAATTAAAAGTACTTGATCCTAAATATGATTTAATTTTAGATTAATTGTCTTAAAATTATGAACCTTAGTCAATTTTAAATTTATAACATGATTTTTAACTGTAATAGTTACAATCTTAACTTTAATGACATCGTTGTGTCACTAAGCGACGTATAGTATATTGTTCAGTAAGAACGTGGGATCTATTTTACCAGAAAGTTGATAATTTCTAATTACAAAATGATAAAGTTGATATATATTGATGTATTTGTCACGATTTAGAAATCATGTTGTAATTGGAACACCGAACTAAGCTTGCAACTTTTTAGGCGATAAACCCTATTCTAATTAGTGTACACTTCTGTATTTTTAGTAAATTTTATATATGTTCTTTCCAGAAATTCTTATTTTTTTAGCGAAATTAATATTTTTGTTACAGTGACGCACATAAAACAGCTATCATATGTTTTTTCTTATATATAGTATATGTATATATTCATGTAACAGTATCACACATTTGTCATGGTTTCATTCCATGCTTATGTGTTTGACTTGACTAAATCACAAGGCTTGCGATCCTATTTAGCCCAGTATTATTAACAACTCGATTAACTGATTAAATCAAGTTTTAAGTATTTTAAATAAAAATCTTGAATAGCTCGCATGTTGGCATAATTTGCTTTCACAACGGACTGTATAACACCGGCACCGCTACATACATAATCATATAGTTGTATTGATCGTATAATCTGAAGGAAAAAAAAAACATATTGAAAATCTGACCATACAAGACAAATTCAGTTATGAAAGTGAATCATGGGTGATATTATATATGTGTGTGTGTGTGTGTGTGTGAATCATGGGCGATATATATTATATGTGTGTGTGTGTGTGTGTGTGTCAAAAACTGTTAAATCTTGACTGAAAGTAAAATAAAATATCTCTTTGTAGAATTAGAGATCATGGAAGTTTCATGTGATACAGAAAATATAATACGATTTTGTTTTATGTGGAAGGAAAGAAATTAAGCTAGGAATACCTGATATTGAATCAACGAACTCTCCATTGATGAATAGCTTTGTGAACTTCACTTTAGGAATTATGATCGTCGTTTTCTCCGCATGCCCATTACTATCGCCTGCCATCTCTCTCTCTCTCTCTCTCTCTGTGTGTGTGTGTGTGTGTGTGTGTGTGTGTGTGTGTGTGTGTGTGTGAGTTATGCTTTCCTCTGCTTCATTCTTATATAAGGACGACTGACGAGCGACATCGCCGACATGGGATTGTTATCCGTCCACTCACTAATGTAAACTAATCATAATTCAATTTTTTATTTTCTTTTTTTTAAGGAAAACTACTTCAAGACTTTTCGCCCCTTGTGAATCACGGACGTAGACAGACCATATATGGATGATCTTTCCAAGAATTCATATTTCCTCGATTCCCTTTTTTAAATCTCTTCTTATTTAATTGGATTTTTGTCTTTTTACTATTAATTTTTCTTATCCTTCTTATCCTTCTTCTTCTTCTCTTTTTTTTTTTTTTTTGATATCGAGATTAACCCGTAACCGCTATCGAGGTGTGCATTGGTAAATCTCGCTCATGTATAATAGCTCACAAAGTACATGTGAGAGGTAAACCACGGGATAAAATTCTCTAGTCCACATTTCATATTCCACTATTGTGTCCCACTATGAAATTTAATATTTTAAAAATATTTATTACAAAAATAAATTTTATTATAGTATTACAAATCATAATCAACATTTATTGCTAAAAATTGAAATTTTTAAAAATTACGTACCGTACTTTTGGAATAATCAACCATATTAATCAATTATATTAACTAAAAAATAAGAAATAAATATTAAAAAATAAATATAAACCCTAATTGAGTAGAATGAACCTTAAATAATAATTATAAAATTAAAGTAAGCCATAACAAATTGAAATTGAAGAAAAAAAATGGATGCAAATTGAATAAAAATCAAAATGGGACACCAAATCGAATAGAGAAAAGTAGGATAGAGGATTTCATTTGGATAAATCACACCTGGAAAACCTAAGTAACCACATTTGGAATAAACCACACTTGGAAAACCACACACAATGTAAATCACACTTGGAAAACCACACATGAAAAATTAGGTTTGATAAGCACACACAGTCACACCTAGTCAGTGGCGGATCCAGAAATGTTTTTTTTTTGGGGGGGGGGGGGGGGGCGAAATTGTTATATAACGGAGCCAGAATTTTTTTAGGGGCGACACTAATATATGACAGAGCGACCGACTTTCGGGTTTGTTTATACGGTTGAGACATAATATTATTTCATTAATGCACTATATATTTTTCTTATTCCAAGAGTTGACAACAGTCTACACTTTTAACTTTGTTTTTTTTTTAATTTTAATAATGTAAGCTAATATGTAACATTCAAGAATCAGAACTTAAATTCAAAATTTGATCCTATTTTTTGATTATATTATAATTCTTAAACTTCATAATCAACCCCTAGTTTAATATTTAACAAATATTAACTTCATTAAAAGTAAATGAGAAAGATACTGGTATGATTTTATTTTAAAACATCTCTATATTCTACATAAAAATAGAAAATAGTTTAATTAAAAATAATTTACATTTAATCACAATTAATATGGAGTATAAATTAAAAATAAATTAGAATAAATAAACAATATGTATTCCATAAAAAAATATGTATCAAGCTCAATACAATTTTATACTTTAGTAAAAAAAAAAACAATTGGGGGGAGGGGGAGGGATATGAACTTCTCTCAATTTTATTTATTAACCATATGTCAAAAAATTATAAAAATTAAAACTATATGTAAAAAAAAAAAAAATTGAAAAATAGTTGGGGGGACCTCTGCCTTCTGTATCCACCAGTGCACCTAGTGGTATTGGTGGTATGATTCGAACTTGAAACCTTTGACCTTAAGATGACACAACTCCAATACTAAGCCATCCCAATAATACATTATTATTATTATTATTATTATTATTATTATTATTATTATTATTATTATTATTATTATTATTATTATTATTATTAATTGCGGGTTTTCAATAGGTGGTTTGAAAATTGAAAATCATTCATATAGTTCGATTTTTTTCCTTTTAAAATAAATAAAATTGGATTTTTCCCATTGTTGTTGCAGAGACAACAACCATAGAAAATGTGGATACGATCCTCTATTCCACATTTAATGTATCAATCTGTGTTCTATAATTAAATTTATGATTTTTTTCTTCCATATTTTAAGTTAATTTTAATTTATTGTGCTTTAGTTTAATTTTACACTTATTAATTAGAGTTGATTCTACCCAACTAAGATTAATATTTATTTTATAGTATTTAATTTTAAAAGAAATAATTATTATGGTAGATTATTTTATAAATATAATTTATACTTTTTAAATTCTAATTTTTTAATTTATTGATAAATGTGACTAGATCGAACATGCTATAATTATTTTTTATTTTTATAATATCAATTATTATATTAAAGTTATAAAATTTTATCGTGGAACAAATGTTAAAACACGAAATATCGTAGAAAACGCCATCTCACATATATATTTATTAATTTATACATGTGATGAGAGTTGCGTGGTGAATTACAATTTCCTTTTTCAACGTTTCATCTAAAAGCTATATAGCGACCAAAATATATGAAATCGTCTTTGCATTTCGGTATTCCATTGCACAATTAATTTTTTTTTTTTAATTTTTCTTCATTTTTTTCTTTAATTTTAATTTCTTGAGTTTTATTTTAATTTTACATTTATTATTACTATACCCTATTAGAATTTGTCATAGTACTTTAGTATTTACCTTTTCTGATTATCAATTAATAATTAAATATTAAAAAAATATAATAAATCTTAATTAGGTAGAATGAAACATAATAACATGTGTAAAATTTAATAAAGTATAAAAAATTAAAATTGAAGAAAAATTAAAAAAATGAAAAAATTGTGCAATGGAAAATACTGAATCAAAATGCAATTGACGATTTCAGCTCCAACAGAAAGTAGAGAAACATTAATTAATACATTTTATAATTAATATGAAAGGATATAATCATCCGACTCGCGTGTCGCGACATTATTTATCGTATTGAATAAAGTGTTAATCGCCATCAATTATATGAAAAGCTAAGCTAAAGTCATTAAAAAATACTATTATATTAACTATTCTTTTTTTTTCCAGAAAACCCGATATAGATAGAAATATATGTATATATTTCGCCATACTTCTATTAGTATCGTTGACTTTGCTATAATCAATTAACGTTTGAGTGGCATACGCATCAATCAATTTTGAGTGAGAGTTTCGTTTTTTTCCTTAGTTTTTCATGTTTGAGCCTTTGCATTATTAGATTTGTTCTTTTAAGCCCTTATATTTTTATTATGCTATACATACATTTGGATTGTTTTTTATTACATTTGTGCCCTCATCATCTTTATTATTATTATTATTATTATTATTATTATTATTATTATTATTATTATTTTATTTTTATTTATTTATTTATTGCATTAAGACCTGAAATGGTTAACATTTCCTTCTGCTATAATGAATCTGTACTTTTTGTTTAATGAATTTTACTTTTTATTTGTCTTCAACGACGGTAATAATGTTTGAATTTTGCATATATAATCGTCGATGATTTCCTAATTTATTAGAGCTTTAGGGTTGTTTATTTTTATTTTCAATTGAAAATTTCTAATATTTTATTATTCAAAATATGAAAAAGAAATTTATTTTATCAAATTTTAATTTCACTTTTCATTTTTTTCCATTCTATATAATCAAATCAGTCATATATATATATATATATATATATATGATTATCTTTCAAATATTTAACATTTCCTCGATTCCCTTTTCCAAATCTCTTCTTGTTTAATTAATTGGATTTTGGTCTTTTACTATCAATTTTCATTATTCTTCTTTTTCCTTTTGGGCGGGGGGGGGGGGGGGGGGGGGGGGGGTTAATAGATGGTTTGAAAATTGAAAATCATTGATACAATTCAAATTTTATTCATTTCAAAATAAATAAAATTGATTTCTTTTTTCCATTATTGTTGCGGACACAACAACCATAGAAAACGCGGTTATGATTCTCTATTCCACATTTGATGTTTTAACTCGTGTTCAATTCCACAATCGAATTTATGATATTTTTTTCCCCATTTTTTTCGTCAATTTTAATTTATTGTGGCTGTAATCTAATTTTACACTTATTAATTATAGTTGACTCTACCCAACTAAGATTAATATTTATTTTTTAGTATTTAATTTTAAAAAAAATGATTATTATAATTGATTATTTTATAAATATGATTTATACTTTTTAAATTTAATTTTTTAATTGATAAATATGAGTAGGTTGATTATGTTATAATTAATTTTTATTTTTATAATATCTATTATTAAACTTATAAATTCGATCATGAAAAATAAGTTAAAACATAAAATGTGAAATAAAGGATCATAACCGTAGAAAAATGCCACGTTAAAAATACCACCTAAATTGGCATCTCTCACATATATATTTATACACGCAATAAGAGTTGCCCGTAGCATTACAATTTAAATCCTTTTCAACATTTTCATCTAAAAGCTATATAGTAATAAAAACAGATGAAATCTTCTATTGCATTTCCCGATTGCATTGCATAATTATTTTTATAATTTTTTTTATTTTTTCTTCGATTTCAATTTCTTAAGTTTTATTTTAACTTTAACATTTATTATTATCCTACTCAATTATGATTTATTATATTTTTTAACATTTAATTTTCTATAGGAAGAACCTTAATAACATGTATAAAATTAAGTAAAGCATAAAAAAAAATTGAAAAAAAAAATGTACAGTAAAAACTACTACATGAAAAATGCAATTGATTATTTCAACTGCGAAATTAATACACTTTTATAATTAATTTGGGAGGACGTAATCATCCAACTCGCGTGTCGTGTCATTATTTATCATTTCAAATAATATGTTAATCGTCATCAATGATATAAAAAGCTAAGCTTAAAAAGTTAAAAAATACTATTACATTAACTATTCATTTTTTTTTTCAGAAACCCCGATATGTATAGATAGAAAATATGTATATATTTCGCCACACTTCTATTGGTAGCGTTGACTTTTTTATAATCAATTAACATTTGGGTGGCATACGCATCAATTAATTTTAAGTAAGAATTTCGCTTTTCCTTTGTTTTCATGTTTTTGTTTTAGTCACACATCCGACCTGTAATATTGAAGAGATTCGAACTCGTGATCTTTAATCTCCAATTAATCTCACTCTACCATTAGCCTATCCCCACCGAGACCTTTGTTTTTCATGTTTGAGCCTTTGGACTATAAGATTTATTCTTTTAACCCCTTATATTTTTTGTTGGAAAATTGAATGTAATAAACTGAGTCGTGACTCATTTTATCCGATTTTTTATGATAAGTTATTTAATTTTGGAGGAATTAAATAGCGTATGATTGTTCTATATTTGTAGTAGATAATCGTAGTATTTTTATTTTCTCAAATCCAATTTTCGGTGAGTGAGAAATTAATTGTTGAAATCAATCACATGATTGGACATTTATGGTGTGTTGGAAAATGTGCTTAAAGCACATTTAGTTATCCCACGTTGATTTCTTAGTTAAGAAGTGTATTTAAGTGTTTTAACACTTAAATGTAAAATCTAAAGTGCACAAGGATGTGGGCCATAAGCTCACATGTGCGCCCACCCGTGCGCGTCTCGTCATCAGACTTGGGTTTTAGCAATTGAACTTTGGCTAGACTTTGGGTGTACGTAACCTTCTGGGGCCTAGCCATTATAATTTTATGGCTCAGAAACGGACTGGCCGTGGAGCAGGCCGGCAATGATACGGCGGGTCGGTTATCCGATCCGCGGGTACACTTGATGGTTCACATGAATTGGAATTCAATTCTGTAAACCGACACCTAGTCTCAGAATCAGAGTTAGTGGGCTGGAGAGTAATAGTCAATTTGCAGCATTGGTGGAGTAACCGACACATGGTCTCAGAAACGGAGTTAGTGGGCTGGAGAGTAACAGTCAATTTGCAGTCGCGGGTACACTTGATGGCTCACAATTGGAATTCAAATTTGTAACTCCCACCTAGAGCTGGTAGAGTTAGTTGGCTGGAGACTAATAGTCAATGGGCAGCATTGGTGGAGTGGTATAACCGACACCTGGTCTCAGAAACGGAGTTAGTGGGCTGGAGAATAACAATCAATTTCCAGCATTGGTGGAGTGGTGTAATCGACACCTAGTTTCAGAAATGGATTCAAATCCGTAACTCCCTGGTCTCAGAAATGAAGTTAATGGGCTAGAGAGTAACAGCCAATTTGCAGCATTGGTGGAGTGGTGTAACCGACAACTGGTCTCAGAAAATGATTCAAATCCATAACTCCCACTTGGAGCTGGTAAAGTTAGTGAGCTGGAGAGTAATAGTCATGGGTGGAGTGGAGTAACCGACAACCTAGTCTCAATACTGGAGTAGTGGAGGTTGGTAACTCTTGGAACGAGTACATAATTTTGCATCATATAGTTATCTAGTGTCTGTTCCCAGTCCCCACATTATCTAGTTCGCCGGAAAGGGGTGGAGTGGTGTAACTGATACCTGGTCTTAGAAACGAATTCAAATCCGTAACTCTCACTCGGAGCTGGTGGAGTTAGTGAGCTGGAGAGTAACAATCACTGTGCAGCATTGATGGAGTGGTGTAATCGACACCTGGTCTCTATACTGGAGTAGTGGAGGCGAGTACATTATTTTGCATCATATAGTTATCTAGTGCCTGCTCCAAGTCCCTGCATTATCTAGTTCGCCGGAAAAGGGGTGGAGTGGTGTAACCGACACTTGGTCTCTAAAATGGATCCAAATCCGTAATTCTCACTTGGAGCTGGTGGAGTTAGTGAGCTGGAGAGTAACAGCCAGTGTGTAGCATTGGTGGAGTGGTGTAACCAACACCTGATCTCAATGCTGGAGTAGTGGAGGCTGGTAACTCCTGGAGCAAGTACATCATTTTGCATCATATAGTTATCTAGTGTCTGCTCCCAGTCCCTGCATTATCTAGTTCGCCGGAGTCTTACCGATATGTACATCATTCTGCATCATATACTTATCTAGTGTCTGCTCCCAGTCCTTACACTATCTAGTTCATCAGAGCTTTGTCAGTGTTGTGGTACTACTACCGGAAGGACGAAGTCGTGCCGGTGTTGTGGTGCTACTGCTGGAAGGACAAAACCATTTCATCTTTGAGAGATAGAACGCCAAACTGTGAGCACTAGCTGAGGCGTATTTTTCTTGCGGAGAGAGGTCCCCTTGACTCGGCTTGCCGGAATTATAAAGATTTCCAGTTTATTTACTTTTTTAATACTGTTTTCCTGCATTTATTTTCTACTCGTTTCTTTCTTTATACTTCAGATAGTTTGTAATCTAGAAGTATTGTCATTGTGTACTATATTTTTATTATTCTATACATACATTTGGATTTTTTTTTATTGTGTCCTCATCATCTTTATTATTGTTGTTGTTGTTGTTGTTATTGTTATTGTTGTTGTTGCTGCTGCTGTTGTTGCATTATGAACTCAAATGAACCATTTTATCATTTTCTTCTACTATAATGAATTTGCACTTTTTATTAAATGAATTTTACTTTTTATTTGTTGTTAATAATGTTTGAATTTTGCATAATCGTCGATGATTTCCTAAGAGCTCTAGAGTTGTTTGTTTTTATTTCCATTTGAAAATTTTCAACATTTTACTATTTAAAATATCAAAAAAAAAATTATTTTATTCATTTTTAATTTCAGTTTTCACATTTTTCAATCCTATATAATCCATTCAATCACACACACACACACATACACACATAATTACAATGACACTCATTATTTAAATATTTATCAATTCATTCTAACTAGACAAATATTTGTTTTTAATCTCAATCACGCAAATTGAAAAAAATCAAACAAATATATTTCATTTTCCAAATTAAACCTACAAGTGTAAACATTTAATCATTCATCATAAGAAAATCATGATATTTTTTTTTTCAAAAATCAATACACCTTGTAGATTGAATTTGAGATACTGAAAACTGAAAATTGATGTTGAAAAATAAAACTAACTAATTTATCAAAAGGCAGCCACAACTGATAGAAAGGAAATAGTTGGTAACTGATGAAATAACTATTTTCTCACGTGTGCATGTCATCAGATATTCAGCAGCAAATGGTCTGTGCTTGCATGCTGCCATATTCCACGTGTCAATCATTTGCTCAAGCTTTTGCAGGACCACTACCAACTTCCACCGATGCCGTTACTCATTGTGACAAATTGGATCGAAGTGATCTCACCATTGATTTCATTCTAGCTTAGAGAGCACGCTAACTCTGTGTATAAATAATAGAAGCTTTGCGTTGTATTTTTTGATTTGCTTCTTCTCAATAATAAAAGAACTTTTCTGGAAAAATATATTGTCATTGATTATCGATTATGTTGATCCTATAAATCTCAACATGGTATCAGAGCCGATTATTAGTAGATTTTAAGTCTTGTTAGCTCGATTGATCGCTGACATGACGAAGAAGAATCAAACTTTCTCATGGCAGCAAGCTCGTGCGGATGAGCTAGGATTTATGGCGACCACACCACCAGTCAAACAAGAAGAACACAGTGGTGTAGGCGAATCCAGATGCAATGTGTGGCGATCACACTTAGATTCAACTCCTCCTCTTTCTCATGGCAATGATCGTGCTACCGCTGATGATATGCAGGTTGGATTTGCTCGAAATGAGGTCACTACCAACCGCCTTCTTGCCAATGACGAACTTTATATTGCTCTAAGTGAAAATCTAGGTATGTCACTCACCGCTGATTATTTTCATGGTCGCAACTTTCACAATTGGTGTAGATCGATTAAGAGAGGCTTGTTGTCTAAAAATAAGCTAGCAATTATTGATGGTAGTTTACAAATGCCTGGGAAGGACTCCATAGATTACATGCAGTGGCTCAAGGTGGATTACCTTGTGTTCAACTGGATCTGTAATTCTATGACTCTGAGAAATTGCGCGAGGGTTTCAAAACTTGGATACCTCATGGAAACTTTGGGAAGAATTATATAAACAGTTTGGTAAACGTAATGGTCCGAGGCTTTACAAATTGCTCAGAGAATTAGCTACATATGCTCAGAATAATCAGAGTGTGATGGTTTATTTTAATAATCTCAACATCCTGTGGGATGACTTAGCCTTGCTTAAGAATTCTAGGACTTGTACTTGTGAAGCTCTAGAGGATGCTAAGCTTGATTTAGAAGAAGAACACCTAATGCAGTTTTTGATAGGTTTAAGTGATTGTTATGAGACTATCCGCCAATAGATTCTGATATTAAATCCTCTTCCAACCATAAGTCAAGCTTATGTGATAGTTCTTCAGGTAGACGAACAAATATAAGTCATAACTCTGTTGTCAAACAATGTGGATTACAGTGTTATGTACATCACTGAGAAAGAGAATTATAAGGGATATACATTCAAGAAAAGACTTACTAAAGAAGAAAAGGCCAGATTAAAGTGCGAGCATTGTGGAGGTACTGACCATTTGCAACAAGAATGTTTTGATCTTATAGGCATTCCTGATTAGTACAGGAAATTCAAATTAGAGAAAGGTAAAGGGAAAGCTCATTTTGTGACAGCTAAAGGTGATGATGGTAAAGAAGATTCAGAGGTTACCAAGAAGGGAAACAAAGGAGATTTTTCTTATGAAACAATGAGTGGTATGAGCAAGCTCATACAGTCTGAATTAGCCAAACATCTGTCAACTTATTTTCTTAAGGGACAAAAAGGGGAGATTCATACTTCAAAAGGGAGCATGAGCTTAGCTAACCTTGCAGAGGTAGATTTAGGTTCCTCCCCTATAGACTTTAAAGGGCATTATGCCTTTGGTGCCTCTGGAGACATTACCAAAGCTGAATGGATTGTTGACTCTGGGGCAAACAATCACATGTGCTGTCATGTTGGTCTTCTCACTGACTTGAAAAGGTTGAAACATCCTTTGCAAATATATCTACCAGATGGCAGCAGTGTTTGGGGTTTTCTAGCTAAGACAGCCATGATTAATGCTCAGATGAAGCTTAATAATGTTCTTTTTGCACCATACTTCACTCACAACTTACTCTCAGTTGAGCAGCTAACAAAAGATTTGGATGGCAAAGTACAATTTCTAGTTATACATTGTCTGTTGCAAAACAAATCAAATGATACTGTACTAGGAATTTGCAAAATGAAAGGTTCCTTATATATTTCCCCCAGCAGTCACTTGCTTGTGGCAGAGTGTATTCAGTGCATACTAATGATAGTTTGCTAACTAAGCATCAAATTCTGGGGCATCACTCTGCTTCTACCATGCTGCATATGCCTCAGTTTAAGAAGAGAATTAGAGCTGAAGATCTGGAAGCTTTACAATCTTGTGATGTATGCCATAAATCTAAGCAGCAACGTTGTGTTTTTCCTTTGTTGAACCACCGCAATATGGTCTTGTTTGGGCTTGTACATATGGATGTGTGGGGTCCCTGTCAGGAGGATAATATAACCAACACCATATTTTCTCACAGTGGTTGAAGATCACACAAGGGCTACCTGGACCTATCTTTTCAAAGCCAAAAGCCCAAGTATGGAATATTATCAGAAGTTTCATTATTATGATAAAAACACAGTTTGAGAAATCCAACAAGGTTATCAGAACAGATAATATGACATAATTTTTTAATCAACAAGTTATGTCTCTATTTCAGGATTATGGGATTCAACATCAGAGGACATGCTCCTACACACCTCAGTAAAATGGTGTTGTAGAAAGAAAACACAAGCATTTGCTTCAAGTGGCAAGATCCCTGATGTTCCAGAGCAAGTCACCTTCTAGTTTCTGGCCATACTCAGTGTTGCATGCTACCTGGCTCATCAACAGGCTACCTACTACTTTGTTAAACTGGATGTCACCTTATGAGGTGCTGTTTGGAAAGCCACCTAACTTGGAAAGATTACAACCTTTTGGTTGCCCGGTATACGGATCAAACACTATTTCTTCCAAGTCTAAATTCACTGCCAGGAGCTTTCAGTGTATTTTCTTAGTATTTTCATCCAGCACAAGTGATATGTGCTTTATGATCTGGTTAGTTTACAGATTTTCATTGGGAGAGATGTTGAGTTTTTCCTAAATCTATTCCCTTTGCAGAGTCCTCAGCTGCCTCATATGCCTTTTCAGAGTTTTGAAAATGTTACTGAGTCACCTTCTTTTCCTGGTCAGGATGATCAATCATAGGTTCTACATAACAATCCACCTGTTTCTGATCCTGTGCTCCCTTCACCAGTGCTTTCTCTTTTCATCAATCTGCCACCTGATTCACAGTTGTATCAAGACTCTATACCAGAAAGTGCTCCTAAACTTCGAAGGAGTACAAGGGTTTGCAAACCCTCTTCCTATCTGCAGGACTATGTGTATGATATTTTTCATCCAGTTACACCAAAATCAGCTTCACATGTTTTGACTCATGCTACTTTTCCTTATAAAATTTGTCCAGCTCTCACTCCAGCTTGCACTGCTTTCTTAATGAATGTGCAGACTCTCCATGAGCCTACTAACTATGGGCAGGCCTGTAAGGATCCAACATGGATAGAGGCTATGACCAAGGAGCTTAAAGCTCTGGAAGATAATCAAACTTGGGACATTGTGCCCATACCTTCTGGTAAGCAAGCCATATGCTGTAAATGGGTTTACAAAATTAAACTCAAGGCTGATGGCACCATAGAGAAATACAAGGCCTGACTAGTGGCTAAAGGGTATAATCAAGAATATGGTATAGATTACCAGGAGGTTTTCTCACCTGTGGCAAAGATGGTCACTATGAGACTTCTTTTTGCCTTATCAGCACAATTTCATTGGTATCTCAATCAAATAGACATCAACAATGCCTTTCTTCATGGGCATCTTTTTTATGAAACATATATGCACAGGGTCATTCCAAAGGTGCTCTTGGAGATGTGTGTCAACTCAAAAAGAGTTTGTACAGACTAAAACAAGCTTCGAGGAAATGGAATCTGGAACTGAGCAAGCACCTTTTCTCCATTGGTTTTATTCAGTCTAGGAATGATCATTGTTTGTTCTTCGAGGGCAGAGAGATTCCTTCATTACTCTCCTTGTATATATTGATGATATATTATTGCTAGGAAAATGTTTGTCTGCCATTAATGATGTCAAGCAATCTCTGCATGAAACTTTCATAATTAAGGACCTAGGAGAAGCTAATTTTTTCTTGGGCATGGAAATTGCTAAAACAATAATTAGGACTTACATTAGTTAATGAACATATATCCTTGATCTACTGGAAACAGTGGGTTTATTAGGGAGAAAACCTGCCCCTACTCCTCTCCCCCCAGGCCTCACATTGCATCAACATGGGGAGTTGTTGTCTGAACCCGAGTCCTATAGGAAGGTCGTTGGGAAGCTGCTATATTTAGGCCTTACTAGACTTGATCTCACCTATGCTGTTCAACAGCTTAGTCAGCATGTGCATGCTCCCACAAAAGATCATTGGAGTGCAGCTATGCATGTGCTGCGATACCTCAAAGGGTGCCCCTCCCTCGGGCTTCATTACACTTCTTCCTCCTCTTTTACTTTTCAAGTTTATTGTGATGCTGATTAAGGCGCCTGTAGAGATACTCGTAGATCTCTCTCTTGTTATTGTATATCCTTGGGAAATTGCTTAGTGGCATGGTGCTGTAAAAAGCAGGAAATAATATCTTTGTCCACGACTGAAGTTGAGTATCGATGCTTAAGTTTTACTATGCGAGAGGTGCTTTGGCTCACTTATATGTTGCAAGATTTTGGTGTTCCCATTTCTTTCCCTATTCCTATCCATTGTGACAGTCAAGCTGCCATACAAATCACCCAAAATCAAGTTTATCATGAGCATACTAAACACCTCGACATGGATTGTCATTTTGCTCAACTACAATTCCGCAAAGGGCTTATTCTTTCTCTCCATATGAATACTTCTTCGCAGTTGGCAGATCTGTTCACCAAGTCATTGTCTGGACCTCGTTTCAGGTTTCTTTTATCCAGCCTCAACCTTGGTGATCTACATAGTCTTGAGGCTGAGGGGGACTGATGAAATAACTATTTTCTCACGTGTGCATGGCATCGGATATTCAGCAGCAAATGGTCTGTGTTTGCATGCTGCCATATTCCACGTGTCAATCACTTGCTCAAGCTCTTGCAGGACCACTACCAACTTCCACCGATGCCATTGCTCATTGTGACAAATTGGATCGAAGTGATGTCACCGTTGATTTCATTTTAGCTTAGAGAGCACGCTAACTCTGTGTATAAATAATAGAAGCTTCGCGTTGTATTTTCTGATTTGCTTCTTCTTAATAATAAAAGAACTTTTCTAGAAAAATATCTTGTCATTGATTGTCGATCATGTTGATCCTATAAATCTTAACAGTAACAATTAATCAGGCATAGCTGATTTTAGATAGAGATTAGATAACATAACAAATAATCAAGAAAGAGCTAAGCGATAAGCAACACCAAATTGTATAGATGTACGGATCAAATGATTTTACATCTCTCTTCTTCTAACTAAAATGTGATTATCATTGCCAGCTACATGGATTACACTTGTGACCCAGGTGTTGCTGCTCACACTTACAACTGGAGATCTAACTCTATTTAAAGTTTGAAAATCTCTCAACTCACAATTTCTCTCTAAAAGGTTAAGTGTTATTGCAACAAGGGGTGAGATTTTAAATCTCATAGAGATTTTAGGTTTGTTGAATAAGTTTCAACTGTTGAACAAGCTCTCTACTCTTAAGGTAGGGGCGAAGGAGCTTGTCTCAAACATGAGTCTAGTTTAGGATTCTATTGTATTCTTGAGTCTGTCTGAATTCTTCACTCTTAAAATGAGGATAAGGTTCTCATTGTTCATATCAATTTGTCTTCTTGCTTTGACATACTGATCACAAATATTTTCTTATCTTAAAAGAAAACCTATCGCCTGACATTTCTTGATCTTTCACTTGTTCCTTTGTTCAATTTCATACAAGGTTTTAAATTCTTCCCGTTGAATCTCTGAATCTCGTCAGAGTGATTGAATAGCATGCACTGATTCTTGCTCTAATAAGTTTTTATGCTGATATGCTATCATGTGCACTGGTTCTCTGATATGATCACGTGTGGCTAATTATCTGATCAGGTATATAGCTAGTTCTTTGATCAGGTGTGGTTGGTTCTCTGATCAGATACATGGTTGTAGAAATCAGGCTAGGCGGCCCCTAGCCGTGCCGAAAACAACCAAATCAGCCAAGAAATCGAACAACCGAGTCCTCGGCGCCTAGGCAGCCTCAACGGCAATTAATCGGGCAATTAGGCGCCGATTAGTTAAACTTTTTTTTTTGAAATTTTTAGTTCAAAATATAACCTTTTATACATCAATCTACATCTCATTTTTCAATCTACAACCAATATGAGATGTAGTAAAATGGGGAAAAGGTTGAAAAACTAATTTGAAGATTTTATTAAGATAGCCCACTCTTTTATAGAACAACCCACATCCCAACTTTCAATCTAAAACCGATGTGGGATATAGGAAATATTGAAAAAGCTTGAAAACCTAATTGGAGCTTTTATACAATAACATACATCTCAATTATCATTATATAATCGATGTGGGATGTGAAGTAATTGAAAATTTTAATATATAAATACCAATATGTAATAAAAATTAATAATATATATGAAAATTAGAAAACCGTCTAAGCTCCACCTAGATTCCATCTAGGCCTCACCTAGGCAACCTAGGCGCTAGGCCCCCTCCCGTCACCCGACTAGCGCCTAACAAGTTCTGCAACCTTGATCAAATATGGGTAATTGCTACATCAGGAACCTTTCATCATGTAACTCTTGCATCAAGTACCTCTTATTTACTCTTTATTGTGCTTCTTTTATATTTTTTACTTCGTGCTTTCCTGTATCTTGTTGTTTGACCACCTTTCCTGAAACTCAAAACTTACAAGACATTTAGGTGTTAATTTTGACACCAATCATAACATAAGAAAATATTTTCCCAATTGCTTGGAGCTCGTTCTCTTTTCATTTGATTTGATTATATAATATATCTATTATAAATGTGTGGATTTTACACATACTAAAAAAACAAAAACTTTTGTGAGACTGTTTTACATGCCAAAATTCATAAGATTAGTCAAGATCATGATTAAAACTCATATTGAATGACACATTTGTAATTTTATTAATCTTTAATTGTATTAGAAATTTAATTTTAACCCGTAATACGATTTCATATAGAACTCTTTCTTAGATGATTTCATGCAAAACTCCCTCAAATTTGAGAAGATTATATAAAGTCGGCTTAACAACTCAGGAATAAAAAAAGTGCATTTTCCAAGTTTATTTTCAGAAGTTAACGAATGAAGATAGGCTCTTATTTAAAAATATATGTATATGAGATATATGACAATGGATAAGATTCTTTGTTGCTGCAAATCTAATTAATTAACATAAATAAAATAAACAAATATCAATGATTTCGAATTGAATTGCAGATATAGTTTGTTTGCTAATAAATTATTTTGGTTCGTAGCATTGAAAACGGCCTCCTAAATATAGTATTGACGAATCGGCTGGTTGCGATTTGAGACAAACGTTAAGAACACGATAAACAAATTCTTTAATTATATATCTAATTACTTGCTTTATGACCACAAAAGTAGATATTAATATTAATATAATGAAGAAAGAAACTCGGGCCCTCAAAATTATTGGTTAACTAATTTGTTAGGTTGAAATGTTCTAAGCAACATTTATTTTCGTCGTATACGTTAAATGTGTTTGCACTAATTATTCCTTCGTCCAAACAAAAAGAGAAACATTCTTTTAAGGAAAAAATACACAGAACCCTCACGTTTTCTATGAAAAATACTGCCCGTGTCGTTAAACGGGTGTGACCCGCCCAAAATGTGTTGGCGCCTGTGCTCCACCAGCACCAACAACTTTTTATTTTTTTAGCTATTTTTCTGTTTTTCATATATTTATTTTTTCAAAATCCATTTAATTCATTCCAATTAGAATTTAATAATCATAATTATGGTTTATATTTAATTTAAAAATTAATTATCAAGTGCAGTGCATGCACCCGACGTTAATTAAATTAATTCACTTTAATTTTAGAGTTCACTAATTCTATTTTAGGAGATATATATATCTATATATCTATATATATTTATTTCAAAAAATTTAATTACCATCACGGTGCAATAATGTGTTGGGTGAATGCACCATGCGAGATGCTGATATTTTTGGGTATATATTTATTTTAAAAAAAATTAATTACGAGCATGGTACACGAGCAACCGCCAATCATAAACCAAATCATATCTCAGTAACCAAACTATCAAATGCAGTTGCCATTGAAGATTTGATATTTCATTATCAATTACATATAACCAAAATATTTTGCACTATGAGATAACTTAAAAAAGTAATATATTGGTTAGTTTTTCCGATTAAAAAAAGGAACCAAAATAATTCAAATCAATTCTCTTTTTAATCAAATTTTCACCCATCTAAAAAGACAAAACCTGTAAATAGACTTTATTATTATAAATATGATAAAAAAGTATTATATTGTTATCTGTACATATTTTGTTGTTGATACTCAGAGCAAGAAAATTGTTGGACTTGGATGGTTGGGAGATATAGCTAGAGTAGTAAGAAACACACACACATATTTGTATGTCTTGTGTTAAATACTTAGGGAACTATTTTTTTAGGGTAGTATCCTTATCTATTTAATAATAAAATCGTTGCTAAAAATATTCTTCCTGTCAAAAGTAATTATTAATTTTGTAAACTAATTTATTATTAATATTAATGCCAATCCATTAAATAATATTTTATTATTAATTGTGAATCACTTTAACAAAAAATTCACATGTATGTTTTGGAAATAAAAATTAATGTTGTATAGTGTAGCAATTCATACATTTTCTAACTCGAGCTAATTTAAAATTCAAAATTAAGATTAAATAATCATTTTTTCCTTTTTATTTTGTTGGACTTAATCTCAATGACCATAATAACAAATGTGAAAAAATTATATAAATCACAATAGTTGTAATTAATTTTGTTTTGTTATAATAATTTTGTTATTTTTTTCATAATTTAAATTTTTAACAAATAAAATTATACATATCTCTCATTCATGAATCGCACAGAAAATACTCTAGTTAAATAAAAAAAAAATTGAGGGCCCTAGGTGGTGGTTCACTTGACCACCTTTGTGTTAGATAATTAAGGTACTTGAGGAGAGTGCAAAATTTACAATAATATATACTAGAATTTATATGCTATTTATTAAACAAGGCTACAAGGGTAGTTTTTTGCATCTTCCGAAAATCTCAAAGGTATTAGTTTGCATTTTCCCTGTACTTTTATTATTACTGTTCAATTAAAAAGAAAAAAGTTTTCCTTACGGGAAATAAAAGTAACTCGATCAGTTTTATAATTGATAAACCCATTGTTTTCATGCTTTTTAAGGGTCATTTAGATGGTAGTTGATGAGCATTGCATGCATATATTGAAAAGTTGTGCATAGTTTTTCATATTTTGTGCAGTGTCACGTGTTTGCTCATTTTGAAGAGATTTGATGCCATTTATTTAAGACTCGATTGAGCTTGAAAAGTACCTAAGAAGATAGATGATCGAATGAGGAGCGCGTTGCAACTTGAAACGGGTCAATCAGATGAGAAATGAGCGAGAACGGAGCAAAACAGTGAAGTGTGTCGGATGGCGAAAAAGAGCACGACCCATGCTCCTCTCTTGGCAAAGTGGACGTAGTTTTCTCATTCCAGGAGCATGGACCATGCTTTCTGTTGCACAACTCGTGCTCATATCGGTGATCAGAGACGAGTTTCCTTCTGGATCGGGCTCTCCTTCCTTCTGTGGGCTTCCATCTCTTCTACTATTTAAGGGCTCTTCTTAGACGAAAATTGTACCAACTTTTACCCTATAGAAGAGCAGAGAAGAGCAAGAGACAGCGGAGAACGACAGAGAGCAACTGAGATTGAAGAATCAACTCGGCATAAGCTGCATTTACAATTTCTAGTTTATGTTTATCATGTTAGCTTTAATCATCTATTTATTTTCTATGGATTGTAATTTGATGATGAGCATCTGTTGATGATGAATGGCTGCAAACAGTGCTCAGTGGCCTTTTCAGAAGAATTCAGTTAGAAGAGTAGCAGAGATCTCATCTTCTTCTAACAATTTGAAAGAGTTGACAACTCAGATGTCAACCATGGCCAAGGCGATTACTTTGCTAACGAAGAATAGCTTGGCCCCACTGGAGAATGCACCAGGGAAAGTAGCAGCAATCCAAGACGAAGTTGAAGATGTAAATTTTATACAGGGACAAGGCTACCATAATAGTTATGGACATAATTGAGGTGGAACTCAGCACGTTAATCAGGATAGGCTAAGTTATGCCAACCCCAATAATTTCCAACAGCCACCTCCCGATTTCTCTACAACCAATGGGGTTATAAATGAAGGGAAGAAGCTAGATTTAGAAAACATACTTGGTTCTTTCATGCAGGCGACTAAGCAGAGGATAGATATAGAAGTGGCCAAGGTGGACAATTTGGCTATTTCCTTCAACAAATTTTCGACCAACATTGGAGCATAGATGAAATCCCTAGAGATGCAGGTTGGTCAAATAGCCAAGATAGTGGGAAGTCAATAGCAAAAAGGATAGTTTCCTAGCAACACTGAGGTAAACCCGAAGGAGCAATGCAATGTAATCCATGTGTGCAGTGGTATAACTGAAGATGGTGAAAAAGAGACTGCAATTGTTGTTGAAGAGGCTCTCGAGCCTAAGTATGTGCCTTCTCCTACCTATGTCCCTCCACTACCGTTTCCCAAAGACTGAAAAAGCTAGATATGAAAGCTCAATTTGCTCGATTTTTTGATATTTTTAAGAAATTATCTATAAATATACCTTTTGTTGAGATGCTGGAGAAAATGCCAAAATATGCCAAGTTCATGAAGGAGATCTTGACTAAGAAGAAAAGGATTGAGGAAGTAAAGATGACTGAAGTGGTGGACTTCCCTGATAAATTTGATGAACTTCCTACGCTCGTTGAGTTGAAGAGGCCGATCAAAGTTCAAGAAGATAAGCAGATAAAAGTTAAGAAAAAGCATGAACAGTATTAGGGGATGGCTATCTCAATATTCGCTAAAGAGTTGAAGAAGAGAGGATTAATGTGGCGGTGCATTTCTCACAAACTTCCATAGTTGAGTTGAAAGAAAATATCGAGCTCAAGACAATAAACCAAGCGCTTGTTGGGAGGTAACCCAATATTTCGGTAATTTTAATTTCATTTTTTATTTTATTTTATTTATTTTATTCTATTTTTGTGGTTTCTGTTTCAAGGTATTACTTTCTTTCTTTTTCAAACTTATTCGTGCATTAAAATAAGTTTGGGGTGTGGAAGTGCGTTACCTTGAATTATTTTGCATATAGTTAATTCATTTGCATTAGTTTAGTTTTCAGTCTTTAGTGCACGTTTATTGTTTTTGTGGTTGGTCTGCAACTTGTCTAGTGTTGGATTCTCTCTCTCTTGCTATGAGTGCATGGTATGAGATGGTTGCTGATGATGAGCACGTTTAAATGGTTTTCAATAAATTAAGCATGTTGTGAGCATGATAGGTGCAATTGCAATGAATTGCTTGGTTGTCTTGAATCATGACTGTCCTGTGAGAATTTTGAGCCCGTTTACCTTTTTCTTGTGTATGATTAGCTGTTTAACTGCTTGAATGTCTAGAACTCGCCCATGGTCTGCTCAAGTTTAACAGAATGTGTGTGGATTTTAGAGATGATTTTAAGCCATCTTTGGTAGCCCGATTTTCCTTGCTTATTTTGACCGAATACTTCACAAAAATATCCTAGTTAGCCCCGTTAAACTTTTTAGCCTTTTATTTGGTAGCCAATTCAATTTGACCTTATGTTATAACGTTTTCCTTTCACTCGGACTTGTTGAGTGGGTAGAAAATTGTAGGATGGTTGAACTATTGTTGGTTGAAAAAGGGGGGAGAATAAAATGATGAAGTGTGGTCATGAAAAAGGGTCATGGGAGTTAAATATTTTGCATGGCACTTAGGAGACATAAAAGAAATAAAACTAATAACTTTGCGAAGCTAGAAAAATCTAAGTGGCCATGTAGAGAAAAAAAAAAGAACGGAAAAAAGAGTGAGTAAAACTCATAAATTCGGTGTTGTTGTTTGATTTTTGGTTTTGGAAAATGAGGAAGAAAGCTAGATAAAGTCTAGTTTTACTTGATTGGTAATTGGGGCCGAGCGTTAGTGAGGATTGATGAGAGTGAATAATTCAATGAGTTCGATTTAGTTATTTAGCCATGTATTCCCTACCTTGTCCAATAACCTATATTACAATCAAATTAAAAGTCATTTATGATCTTAAATCCATACTCATTGCATATAAAGGTGAGATAAGATAATGGACAAGCTTATGGTTAATTTACCAATTAATTCAGTTTTGAGTGCTTATACGATTAACTTAAATGCTTGAGAGTGAGTGATACACATATCTGGTGAGGTCATTGATTCAAGATAAAAGACAAGTTATTAGTCGCATTGTACGAGAATGTTTTTCTCATGGTATGTTTGATTTTTTATTTTTTATTTGTGTGGTGCCTGAAGCAATGATAAATGTCAAAATGTCCCTCTTGCATGAGTTTATGTTTCTCTTTTCATTGTTCACGGATGAACAATAGTATAAGTTTGGGAGGTTGATAAACCCAAGGTTTTCATGCTTTTTTGGGATCATTTAGATGGTAATTGATGAGCATTGCATGCATATATTGAGAAGTTGCGCATAGTTTTTCATATTTTGTACAGTGTCACGTGTTTGCTCATTTTGAAGAGATTTGATACCATTTATTTTATGAGACTCAATTGAGCTTGAAAAGTACCTAAGAAGATAGATTATCGAATGAGGAGTGCGTTGCAACTTGAATCGGTTCAATCAGATGAAAAATGAGCGAGAACGGAGCAAAACGGTGAAGTGTGTCGGGTGGCGAAAAAGAGCACGGTCCGTGCTCCTCTCTTGGCAAAGCGGACATAGTTTTCTCATTCTAGGAGCATGGACAGTGCTTCCTGTTGCACGGCCCGTGCTCATATCGACGATCAGAGACGAGTTTCCTTTTGGATCGGGCTCTCCTTCCTTCTGTGGGCTTCCATCTCTTCTACTATTTAAGGGCTCTTCTTGGACGAAAATTGTACCAACTTTTACCATATAGAAGAGTAGAAAAGAGTAAGAGACAGCGGAGAACGACAGAGAGCAACTGAGATTGAAGATTCAACTCGGCATAAGTTGCATTTACAATTTCTATTTTATATTTATCATGTTAGCTTTAATCATCTATTTATTTTCTATGGATTGTAATTTGATGATGAGTGGCTAAACACTTAGAGATTTTAGGGTTTGAACACAACTATGGATTTTTGTGATTTCAATTAATACTATTGTTCATTTCCTTTATTTGCTTATGCTTCCTTGAATTAATTGTCTTGTGAATTTGTTTGGCCATCAAATGCACATGTGTAGTTAATTGATTATCACTCGAGAGAGGTTAATTAGTTGACGGATTAGGAATGCATAACACGAGCTTGTTAGATCGATAGATTTGTAGGTTATTGTGAGAAGAATAAATCCTGAGAACCATTAGGAGTTAGATGCTAATTTGAGATCGAGAGATGAGAATTAGGATTTAATCTACGTCTATAACTCACTCGAGAGAGATGGTCTAGATAATTTAGTGATTCTCTTGCAAATTTAGGGATTAAACTTGGTTTAATATGTTAATTACATTCACAAAATCCATAGGTGTGTAGACCCTAGAATCCGTTTTTCTCCTTGAGGTTCCTGTTTTATTCTTGTGTTCCCGTTATTTGTAATTTATTTCTTAGTTTTATTTAGTTTAAAAATCCAACCTTTAATCCGGTCATCTAGATAAAGTAGAATAATTCAATTGAGTACTGAGTTGAGTTACATAGCTAGTCTCCGTGGATACAATATCTGTTCTTACCAGTATTTTACTGCAATTTACCTCGTACACTTGCGAGTCATTTTTTAATGAAATAAAAGAACAAACAATAATTAATCTCAATTCTTAATTTTTTTTAAACACGATTTTGAGAATCCACTCGATATCGACGAAGTCATGACAATTTGAATAGGTGTTGCTTCTATGTATTCCATTCCAATCCTACCGATTTTAATTTTTAAATTATTCAATTACATAAAAAATGTCATTCTATACCTTTTTTTTTTTTTTTTTTTATCATGATCACAAATGAAAATTAAAAAAAAAAACAAAAATGAAAGTAATTGACTCAATCAAACTAGAACAAACCGGTCAATCTCAGTCTCGCCCCATTTTATGATGCACCGAACGCCAGGACAAGCACTCGACAGAAACATTTTCAATCAATCAATTTGTTTTATTTTTTTTATTTTTTATTTTCAGAAAAAAAAACAATAAATATTTTTAATTTTATTTTTGAGAAAAAAATCAAACATTTTTTGGTGGGGATGGTATTTTCAATTAAACTTTGAAAAGAAGAGAATAACAAATCGAATTAAACTGAAATGAAAGTTTACACTTTTTATTATTTAATTATTATTTTTAATAGCTTTGGTTAATTTATATTGTTTAAATTGAAAATTTGATAATTCTTTTGTTCTTACCTCATTTGGTGCGGTTTTCATTTCAAAATTTTGATCAAGTGATTTTTCAATTATAACGCCCCAATTTTCATAAAATAAAATAATAATAATAATAAAGAAGGGACGTTACTTTTATTAAAATATAAAATATTCAACTTTAATACAACGTAAGCTAAATAATAAAAATTATTTAGAAATCCATCATCACACGTCACCATGCACATCGCCCTAGTAAATCATCAACCTGAAATAAATAATAGCTTTGAGATGAGTGCTATTGACTCAGTGGTGAGCGTATTTATCCAATTTATACAATTATAACAAATTATAATATGGATAGCCCGCGGCTAATAATATATCGGGACATATACAGCTCGTCAGCCAATAATAATAGTTGTAACCTGCAGGTTAATAATTGTGAACATGCATAAGAGCATAACAAGGATAAATAATAATGTGTCACATCGAATTCTCCACCTTGACCTTGACTTGAACTTTGCGACTTTGAAAGTAATATGTTTAGTTAAGTCCATGCGCCGCCTAATAATAAATAAAATATAAAAACATTAACATAAAATATAATAAATATATATTTAGATAAATATAAATAAATTATAATAAGTTTACAATAATTTGCATAAATGATATGATTCAATAAAATAATATAATTTTGACAACAATAATGATGCATTGATTTATACCCAGCTAATCTCCTCTAAGCCCTCATTATGAATCCCTCTCGACAACCTAAAATAATATTGATAAAAATTATACCCAAATCCATTACGATAAATAAAGAAAAAAAAATAAAACTCTTCTTTTCCATGCAACTTTGTTTTACGAGAACAACAAAAATAAATATTTAATCTCTCCTCCTCCCTCACAAACAACAAACAACCAAGAAACATTAATTTCAAAATTCACCATCTTCTCCCACCCATACACACACGCATACGCTCGTGCGCGCGCGCGCGCGCGCACACACACACACACACACACACACACACTCTCTCTCTCTCAAAACAACCACAAAAAATTCACAAATCTTATCTTTCTTCCTCCACCAACATAATGCATGCGTGAAATGTTAAAACCAAAAATGCATACCGAAAAGAGATGAATACAAATCCTTTTTCTCAGATGTCTTTAGAAGATGATTTTTGGTGTGTTGAGAATGAATCATTGAGTCTCTTTTTATAGTGATAGGAATAGAAGTAAAATGTTTGAGATTAAATGATAGAAATAAATTCTAAGATAATTGTTGATAGTGGAAAGGTTTGATGTTTAATGTTAGAGATTAATATGGGAAAATGAAATGAATAATTATTTAAATATTTATTCAAAATAAAATAAATACATGAGATAACCTAAAGATAATTAATTAATTAATGAACTCATTTAAAACATTTAAAATCTAATCAGCTTTACAAAATAAAATAGCTATATAATCTTTGTACAATTTCAAATAATTATTCATTGCAATAATATTATGTAATAACTTTGAAAATTGATCAACTTATATAATAGGTTTTAATTTCATAAGATATAAAAGTTCCACTAAGATCAATAATAATAATAATAATAATAATAATAATAATAATAATAATAATAATAATAATAATAATAATAGGTAATGAAAAAAAAATGTAGGCGCAACTTATAGGAATGTAACAAAATATTTTAAATTAACAAATACTAATAAATAATATTTTGAACCACATTTTATATAAAAGGTAACAATCGATTTTAAAAAGGTCCGGGTCGTTACATCAATTCTTTCTCATTTTTATAACTTTTTTTTATTGACAAAGGAACTCACAATCAATGCATAAAAGTTTATATTGGATAAATCATGTTCCTATGTAATATTTCACAAATTATACAGAAGAGGCAAACTGCATAAATCTAAAAGGGATAAGGGCCAAATTGGCCACTGAACTTATTTGGGGGGCTCAATTGGTCTACTACAACTTTTTTGGGTTCAATTGGGCCACCGCGTTGTTAAAATCGGCTCAATTGAGCCACCGCGTGACGGAGACCGTTAAAGCTCCGTTAAATGAACATAAAACGACGTCGTTTTGCTCTCTTTTTTACCCGACCCGTAGCTAACCCCTAACCCGACCCACTCTTAATTTTCTTTTTATTTTTATTTTCATTTTTTCCTTGTTCTTCATTATTCATCACTGATTTCCGGCAATGTTCATCCTCCAAAAAAATTTCCAAAAAATTGGCTAAAATTACTCACTCCGCTGCAACACAATCTGCAAAAAATTCCACAATCAAAATACACCAATCCGACCCACTCCATCTCACAGCTGGAAACATCACTCGCTCCAAAGCTGCTCATTTGCTCCTACACTTCCTGCCTCCCTCCCCCCTTCACCTTCCTTAAACCTGTCACTGCATCGCCAACCTCGAACAACTCCTCGCCATCCAATTCTACCCCTATCTCCCTTCTTCTTTCCAACTCATCCTTCAAACACACACATCAACCAAACTCATTACATCTCACCATTTAGATACAAACAACTCCACATCATCAACCAATCGATGCATACTCAGAAAATTCAGAGGAAGAAGAGATAGATTCAGGGGAGGGCGAGAGAAAATTATCTAGCATCGTCGCCCTGACTTAGTTCCGATGAGCTCCTTGTTTTCTGAGGATTCATTAAATGAAGATGGTCGCCCCTTAATAGCTCTAAAAGTTCACCGTACTCCGCCGTTGACTGCAAGACCACCCATGTTAGAATTAACAACTGCTTCATCGATTTCGGTGTTTGACGCCCTCACAGCCCTATTCTCAGAAAATCGGGCATCACCGGATTCATTTGTCTCTCCAGTGGCTGGCGAAGGGGCGTCTCCTTCCTCGCAGACTCCAACAACCTCTGCGAGGCCTCTCTCAGCGAAATTGGATGGGCAAACTGCGACAAATTTGGGATTTGGGATTTGAAATCTAATTGGGGAATTTGGAATTTGAAATCCCCAAATTAACATATTTGATTTTGTGGTTTTTAGATTATTGAATCGGGTTAGGGATTAAGAGTGAGTCGGGTTAGGGGTTAGCTACGGGTCGGGTAAAAAAAAGAGCAAAACGACGTCGTTTTATGTCAATTTAACGGAGCTCTAACAGTCTCCGTCACGCGGTGTCCTAATTGAGCCAATTTTAACACTGCGGTGGCCCAATTGAGCCCAAAAAAGTTGTAGTGATCCAATTGAGCCCCCAAATAAGTTTAATGGCCAATTTGGATCTTATCCCAATCCAAAAACATAAAGAAAAGTTAGGGCTTGTTTCATTTTATTTCCAACATCAATTTTTCAGTTTTTCAGTATTTCCATTTCAATTTACGATGTGTATTGAGTTTTGAAAAAATGTAATGATTTTGTTATGATAAATGATTTAATGTTTAAAGTTATAGGTTTGGAATATGGAAATATGTTTGTTTGATTATTGTTTTCAATTTAAATATGTCGTTGAGATGAAAAGATAAATATTTGTGTGATTGAGATTGATTAATACATATTTATATAATTGAATAGATGGTGTAAGATTGTAAAAAAATGAAAATTGAAATTGAAAAACAAAACAAACATGCGTAAAAGGTTGAAAATTTCCATATGGAAATAAAACCAAACAAGCGGTTAATCTTCCATGTTGGATCCTGACAACAGTAGAAAACAAAATATAAAAGAGTAAATGAATAAGAAAAAAGTCAAATTGAAGCAAGTCTATTCTAAATTAAAGTTAGAGTCTCCCGTATTAAAAAAAAAAAAAAAAAAAGAGTTAAAAGTTTATTTTGACAATGAATAGTATGAGCAAAGAGATTTTGAGATTAAAAAATAAAGATTCTAGTCAACTTCAATCACAATAGGATTTTGTCTGTTGCCCCCACCATCCCTCCGTCCTAGTAAATCAGTCACCCCAAAATCCTTTTCACTATGTTCGGTGTAGATGTTTTTGTCCTATTTAGGCGTGTTCGAGGGTTTGTTTTTATAAATATTGTATAGCTATATTATTTTAATTTTCACAACAAATTTTCTTTATCCAGAAAAAAAAAAAAGTCATCCCAAAGAGTGATTGTCCAATGATATAAGTCTGCTAATTTTTTTCTTTAAATTTTCTAAAGTTAGTGTCGGTCTGAGTAAGTATATATATGGGCAACACTCCTCATGCATTAGTTGAATTTTATCTATGTCTATACATATAATTGAATAAAATAGTATACTTTGAACACAAACTTTAAACATTAAACCATAAACTATAAGTCATCAAAAACCCCATAAATTAACTTATAAAGCAGGTTATATCCGACATGATATATAGTGTGTATCGTTGATAAATTTATGATCATATTGAATATATATGTGCGCATTTTGGTCATAACTTAAGCTACCTAAACACACAAAAGAATAAGAAAAGAAGGCGAATAAAAAAAAATAAAAATACACAGGGAACAACAAAATAGTAATAATAGTTATATATAATAAATTAAAAATTAAATAGAAACAAGTTTTTCTTCATCTATATTTGCATTTTCCAAATAGTACATCAGGGTCCTTCGCTACACATACATTTCCACAACCACTCTCCACGCAATCAAAGTTGTAGATACAAACACCACACGATGATGAATATTGTAGCATTTTTCTTGATACAAACTCATTTTCTTCAACCCCCATTATTCCTCCTATCTTTATCTGCACCACTGATAAATCCACTACTGAATTTATATATATGTGTGTGGAGAGAGAGAGAGAGAGAGAGAGAGAGAGAGAGAGAGAGAGAGAGAGAGAGAGAGAGACTAACCAGATACAGTAGAAGTTAAAAGTAGAAGCAGGAAAGCTATCTCTAATGAAGGTCTTCTGTTCATCTTTACTTTCCACACACAAACAATCGATGAAATTCAAATCTTGAAAGTTTGCTAGTTAAGTCCACCAAAGCAAGATCAAACAAGTAATAAATAAACTAACAATTACGTTTACAGATAAAATAAATAATATATATCTGTGTAACACAAGAAATTACAGATTGATCTCTTCGCGTACTTTAGCAATATATAAAACTAATGAGGCTTTTTGTGCATGTGACATTAATTAGTGTCCGATTTCTTCTTTCTTAATACTAAAAAACAAAAGGCAATCACTTTTTTAACATGGATGATGCATAAATTAAATAAGTAAACCACGTAGTTAGTGACAGAGATGGATTAAATAAATATGGGTCACATTTTGAAAATTGAAAATTATACATCTACAAATCTCGAGACAATCCACTACCCCAAATTAAATCTACCCAGCTTTCAAAAATCTCTATTTCAGACTTACTGAAGTCAACCTGAAGGAAGTTAATAAACTTAATTAGAGCCAAATTTTATTTTGAAGCTAATTTCTTGATTAAAGTTGATTTATTTGAACCGGATTTTATTAGGTCGATTGTTCCGTCTGCTGAACAGTTTTGAATCTTTTGATTATTAATTCATTCTTCTTTCCGCTCAAAAAAAGACTATCTAGATATATACGAATATATAGTGGGAAAAAAAAAGATTATCAACCTCATTTTTTGCATTGATGGATGCAAACCTTTTTTTAAATGTCATTGATCGATTTTTTTTTTTCTAGTTCGATGTGCTTTTTTTATGCTGATAAGGGTAGGTATTTCAATATATGACTCAACAAAAAGGTGGTATATTTGATTTGGGTTTGTACTTTTGTTGCTTTCAGAAAAGGGAAAAAATAGCTATTGTACATTTGTTACAATAAAAACAATATATATAAATAAAACAAAGCATTATAAAAACAATATAAATAAAAAAGCATTATAAAATTAGTGTACTTTTGTTACAATAAAAATAGTATAGGAAAAAAAAAGCATTATAAAAAATCATAAATATCGTATGTATACGTCTGAACTTAAAAACTAAATATTAGTGTACAAGAAAATATGAAATATTACAGAACAATATTTTTAGAATCATCAGATGCCTAAAAGAGATGGAAACTTTTTAAAGATGATAGTACTTGATGAAACTATAAAACAAAAATGTTTTAGATACTACTTGATGAAACTGTCTGTTTTATACTAGTATTTCTCCTGTGCGATGCACAAATAATTTTTTTTTTAAATTTGTTATATTATGATTGTTTTTAATTTTATATGTTGTGCTTAATTTTTAAAATTAATAACGATATGCACATGTATTAATTAATTAGATAAGAAGACCAATTTTGTGTAGTCACGACAAACAAAAAGAAAATTAAATTTTAGGAACTAAATGAAAATCCATGTTAGAAAAAGATCGAATTGAAATATTTCAAACAACACGTACGATTTTATAAAAAGCAATGTATAATTGTCCAAGATTAAAGAACATTTGATTTCTTTGAATATATGATAGGTATAAAAAATATAATTATTTAATTATTTTAAATGATGAAATTGAAATAGAAAAATAAATTATTATTATTATTATTATTATTATTATTATTACGCAACATAAATTAAATCTATTTTTTTATGTGACAAACATAGAGTACGTACTATACAAATCATCCACCTATGCATAAAAAAATAAAATAAAAAATGTTATAAATCTTCAATTTCCGAGTAAAAAAATAATAAATAAGATTCCAATTTTTTTAAAAAATACAACGGATATAATCTAAACCGTCATGAAAAATGAAAAAAAAATGAAAAAATTTCAACAATAAATGTCACTATTGCTGTCTATTAACTCATAACCGTTGTCTATTATATAAAAAAGTGTTGTTTAAAATATAATTATTAAATCGTGTTATAGACAATGATTTATCGCAGAACCGTTGTCTATCACACAATTTTACCTTAATATATGTATAGATAACTAACATGAATTAAGTGATGTATGATATCTTAATATTTTCCATTCTTTTCATTTCACAACTATGACCTTTCACATGTAACCTATGAAAGAAGCCAAGTTATGTGCAAATAGATTATAACCCTCCTTTTAACTATTTGAATGGTGATAAATTGTCCACAAATTACACACAAACCTAGTGTTCATAAATTATTGCAAACATATATGTATATGCGTGTGTGTGTGTGTGTGTGTGTGTGTGTGTGTGTGTGTGTGTGTGTGTGGATCAGGTGGGAACTCTCTCCCATGTGGGAACTATGAACCAATCTCATCCACTCATTCTCCAATCTGGACAGTCCAGATTAAAGCAGATTTCTCGGAGACAGATTTGTAAATAAAACGAAAATCTTCAATTCGCGTGTCTCATTAAGGGAAAAATTGAAAAAGAAAAAACGTGAACATAGCGGCGCATTTCAGAAAGAACAAATCTGCTGCGAGATTGAATTTTCAACTGCAAAACTGAAATCAATCCAAATCATCGATGAAGAACTGCGATTCAAACTATACAAAGAGAAGAAATCGAAATCAAGACTAGGCTCTGCAACAAAATCGAACCAAGAAAAGCAACAATGGCAAAAAAAAGACTGGTTCAAATTCAAAACTGAAAAAAAGGTAAAAAAATCCTAGTTTTTTCGATTGGATTACTCTTTAATCGTTAAGTAATAAAAAGTTGTAAAAACACATTTTCACATGACTCTTTGGTTGATTTCCAGAAAATTATAGGTTCTAGAATGAGGAAATTCACATTTTAGCATGAATATGTGTAATACTTAGATTGCGTGAAGTGATTTCGAAATGTTGATTTTAGCATACAAAGAATACTAATTTTTATTGAGCTGAGATGATGTAATCCGGACAATTTGTACAGGATACGAGAATGCGCGGAAGACTTCTAGAAAAGAACACATCAACTATGGAATGACTCAATCCTACTCAAATGCTCAATAAACTGAAAATAAACTGAAATAATAAGAATAAAACTCGAACTAATATAAACGAAGAAACTAGACCTAATTACGACACTTAGACTACGATACAAAAACGAAACACAAATCCAACAAGAAAGAGGTTGTTTTAGGACGAGAATTATGGCTGGAAGTTGGTGGTATTTGGGACGTGATTTATGGGTTAAGAATGGCTAGAGAAGATAGGATATGTTAAGGATGTAAAGGACTTACGGTATTGATGAAAAACTCGATGAATTGAACGTGTATGGAACCGAACCCTTACGATCGACACACGATTAGGTCTTGGTGGCTTGAAGGTGTCACGTACATGGATGGTTGATGTAGGACGTCGATTGATGAAGAATGAAGATGATAGTGTTGTGAATTGCAACCCGATTAATCCCCGGCGTATCTTATACGATGAAAACGAATCTCAAAGTTGTTCTTCGTAGCGAGTTCACCCTAATTCTTTGTGTGAATTAGAACGCTCCCTTGATATAAGACTCAAAGTTTGCTAGGCTTCAAGAATGAGTATTTTCGAGGAAAACAATCAAAAGCTTTAAACGGTTGAGACACAAATTGAATGTAAAAGCAAATTTAATCAATAATGTCTAAAATATCAAAGAAACATGGTTCCCCTATTTATAATACATAGGGTGGACGAAAATAATCAAGAAAAAGGGCCTAAAATCTGATCCAAAAGAGATCTCTAACTATACTAGAAAAATACCTAAACTAGAATGCTATTCAAGGTAGGAAATTGCCTTAAATACAATTCTAGTCAAACCTAAACAATATAGGACGAAAATTACATCAAATAAATAATAAAAACTGACTCAAATAATTAAATACTATGATCTAATTAAATACTAAAGTCTAAATAAATCAATCCCCTAATTAAAATAATCAAGGGACGATTTTTCTTCATGCACACGTACACGTCACTTTCATGCACATGCAGACATGCACTTCTTCTCTTCAACTCTTCAAGAAATATTCTCCATGGTGTGATCTAGATCTTCATCTTCAATTGATAAAATTTGGGGCTACTTCCAATTTCTTCTTCTCCAACTTCAATCTTTCTTCGCATTAGCATTTGAAAATAACCTTGAAGTTGTTTAGCTCTTATACGCGTAACTGGACCTTTGAATGACAGCTCCGGGTTCAGTTCTTCAAGGCCGTGCATGGCTTCATCATCAGATACAATGATGCTGTATCATTACTCTGGTTAATTTGCAGAAAAAATACTCATTTTAGCATAAATAAATGTCAATTTTAGCATGAATCTTTACATTCATTAAATTAAGTAGGGTGGTGCTGATGAATGCCTATTGTTAAAAACGCATTTGCGCATTACTCTTTGGTTTATTTAGCATGAAGAAATTAAATTTTTTGCACTAATCTCTCTGTACTCATTAGATTGGGTGAATTCATTTGGAGGCATGTTTTGTGTAATACATTTTAGCGGGTGATATTATGAATATTTTTCTAACAGTTTTATATAAACACCTACACCTATATAGATGCTACAAAATGAAAAACACGAGTTGATGATAAAGAAGAAAAAAGAATGAGAAAGTGAAGCAACGAAAGAAATGGCTGACAACTAAGAAAGAAAATGAGATAATATTTTCTGAAACGAGATAAAGTTTATGAGAGCAAAATATGTGTTGCAATTCTAAGTGCAGAATATTGTTGTTTTATTAGCATCATACAGTATTTCATTTTAGCATCATACACTATTTCATTTTAGCATCATACTCCCGTCATTTTAGCATGATCTTCTATACACAAATAGGAACACAATAAACCCTAATCAAAATGGGACACCAAATTTAACCCCATTCTCATTTCATTTTAATCTGATGTTATAAACAATAAACCATAATGCGATGTAATAAACTCTAATGGAAATATCATAAACCCTAATGGGAATGTGACAAAAAAATTAGCATGCTACTTTCCTCATTTTAGCTTGATACTTACCTCATTTTAGCATGATCTAATAAACAGCAATAGAGGATCTAGAAAATTGTAATGTAAATGTAATAAACCATACTTGGGAACAATCAACCCTAATGGAAATGTCATAAATCATAATTGGAATGTCATAAACCCTAATTGAGAACAATGAACCCTAATGAGAATGTCATAAACCCTAATTGAGAATAATGAGCCCTAATGGTAATGAGACATCAAATTTAGCCTTATTATTCCCTCATTTTAGCAAGATACTATAAACAGTAACGAGCCATGCAATAAACCCTAATTGAGAAGAATAAACCTTAATGGGAAGGTAATAAACCCTAATTGGGAACAATGAACCCTGATGAGAATGTGACATCAAGTTTAGCATGCTACATCCCTCATTTTAGCCTGATAATTTTCTCATTTTAGCATGATTTGATAAACAATAATGGAGGATGCAATAAACTGTAATGGGAACATATTTAGCTTCATACTTCTCTGATTTTAGCATCATATTCTAAATAGTAATTGAGATTAGGGCTGAGGAAAAATACCGTCATACCGTCATACCGTACTTACCGTACCGAAAAATATACCGGAATACTGAACTTTAAGGTATACTGGTATTTTCAGTAAGGTATGATACCGTACCGAGATTTTTCGGTAAGGTAACAATATAGAATTTTAAAAACCGAGATATACCGGCGTATACCGATACCGACGGTATACCGAATTTTTAAGGTATATACCGTTAATTCGGCATATACCATTGTATCGGTATATACCGTAGATGCGGTATATACCGTTAGTTCGGCATATACCGTTGTAACGGTATATACCGGTATATTTGTGATATTATATAAATATATGTATATGTGAATTATAGATACTTGATATATAATACTTAGTAAATATGATATATTATATATATGTAAATATCTAACACTTATAATTAATCTTATGTTATACTTAATGCATAGTAATGATAATTAAATGTGTTCTTAATTAATACTTAGTAAATAATTCTTACAATTTCTAAGTAAAAGATTTCAAATTTGTAATATTTAGTAAGTTTATAATATTTTTATACAATTTATATTAATTATAAAAATATGATTGATATATAATACTAGTAAATATGTTATACATTTATAAATCTCTAGTAAATTTACATTATTAAAACTTAGAATTAATCTTATGCTATACTTAATGCATTGTAATGCTAAGTGTGTTCTTTGTTAGTATATACTTAGTAAATAATTCTTACGATTTCTAAGTAAAAGATTTCAAATTTGTAATATTTAGTAAGTTTATAATATTTTTATACAATTTATATTAATTATAAAAACATGATTGATATATAATACTAGTAAATATGTTATACATTTATAAATATCTAGTAATTTACAATATTAACACTTATAATTAATTTTATGTTATACTTAATGCATTGTAATGCTAAGTGTGTTCTTTGTTAGTATATACTTAATAAATAATTCTTACGATTTCTAAGTAAATAATTTACAATATTTATTTTATTTTGTTGAATTTTGATAGTTATTAGGAATGCTTCATATATTTTGAGTAAATATATGAGATATATGATATATCATAGGATAATAATGGTATGATAAGGTATACCGTTGGAAGGTATACCGAACCTTAAGGTAAGGTAACGGTATGGATTTTCTCCATACCGTACAAGTAAGGTAAGGTAAAGGTATGGGGAAAAAAAGTAAGGTATACCTTATCGTGCCACCCCTAATTGAGATTGATAAACCTTAATATTAATGTAATAACCACAAAGGTAATGTCATAAACTCTTCGAGAAAAAATCATATATTCTTAAAATTAATGTGCTGAAAATAATTTACAATCATTGTAAAACGATAATAAACGATGTCAGTCACTATAATAACATCATTCTAAGTTGAAAAAAATAAAATAAAAAATCCAGCTGTACAATTCCTAGTATCATGATCTGACAACTTGTGGCACTTGATGTACATTCTGAGTACAGTAAAACATCTTTAAATTAACAACCTTCGGACCATGAAATTTATTAATTTAGAGAGATATTAATATATCGATAAATTAATATTTTATTAATTAAAAGAGAGACTTTTTAAATTCAGCAAATTTAGTACATATGTATTGAAAATAAATGAATTCATATATGTTTCATTAATTATATTCATGCATTAACCAATTCTTTGTAACTAATTAAATATATTCATGTATAATATCAATTCATTATATACAATTAATTAACTATTATATTCATGGACGCGTGTATCAATTCATTGGAATTACTTAAATATACATTTTTACATTAATTCGTTGCACTTAAATAACTATTATAGCCAATTAAATATATTTATGCATGATGAATGAAACATATATTATATAAATCTCAATATGGAAATAAAATAATTCATAACAGCCAACCATGTCTTCTTATCTAAAAAAGGCATCGCAAAATCATCCATGAATGATCAAATGCTTAAAGCGTTATGTGAGTATAAGAGAGACCATCCCACATGCACTCAAAAAGATTTACAAGAGCGGGTTGATGAAAAATATCGTTTGAAAATTAGTCAAGGTACAATATCAAAACCTCTTGTTTTTATGAAAAAACAAGTAACAATATATTCATATTTTAGCAAATTACCATAATATTTATAATTGTAATATTTATGAATTATTAACTTAGAGTTTTAATGAGACCTAATATTTATAAAGGGATTTTCAGAAAAATTATTATCTTATTATCTTATCGAATTTGATGATTTTTTACAAAGACCTACATCGGGACCGGGAGATTTTATTATTTTAGAGAGTTAATTAATTTATAGAGTATTAATTTATAGAAGTTTTACTGTAGTTTGTTCTCCTTTCTCTTATTTGCCTCCTTCCTAGATATCAAATGACCGTCACTATATTTTATTTTAACTAGAATAAGTGGATGAACAACAACTTCAGAAAGGGCACGTGAACCATAGAATTGCTCAAACATATTGTCTTGCTACGTGAACTAGAAGCCTCCATATCACTGGATTGAAATAATGCTTTCAAGTTACGCAGCCCAGCTAAAAATGAATTCATCTTTTCCGGATCACGCTCAACAAAGCTCAACACAAGAATAAAACTCTGAAAACAACTGATTTAGCAAATTCCTATTATCATCTGACACAAATGATTTACCAAAGAACTCAGCACCACCATCATCCGACAACAAACTAGCACCAAACATACACATTTGTTATGGTTGTTCTTCCCAGTAAAATGAGCAAATATCATGTTATACCTATCATTAAAATAAAATAGAACACACTAAGTATTACTGGAAGAAATAAAATACATCATGGAATGAATGATAATATATAGTGCACATCTTTAACATTATATTTCATTGAATTTTAGAATGATATACTAAACCATAACTGACACTAAGGTGGGATATTAACACGACTTTAACATTATATTTCATTGATTTTAGCATAATGTTTGTATTAATTTTAGCATGGTATTTTTCTCAACTTTAACATGATGTAATGAACTTTTATAGGTTATAATAAACCCTAATTGGGCTATGATAAACTTAATTGAGATTAATAAATCCTAAATAATTTGTAATAAAATATAATTAAGAGAATATGCAGTCATATACAATGCTAATATAAAAATAATGTTCTAATACTAGTATATTATTATGCTAAAAGTGTATAACATATGATGCTTGAACGAATACAACATTATGCTAAAATAAAATAAAATAAAAAATCAATCCTTACAATTCTGTAACATATGGTATGTCATCTCTTTGCACTTGTCGCACATTCTGAGTGATTTTTTATTCTTTCTTATGGTTGTCTCATTTATAGATTTCAAGCGATTGTCATTATATTTTGTTTAACCGGAAGAGGGGGGTGCCTAACAGCTTCAGAAGGGGCACGTAAATTGTAGAATTGCTCAAACATCATCGTGTTACTATGTGAAGTTGAAGTTTGATCATTACCAGACTGAAACAACGCTTTCAAATTACACACACAATCTAAAAATGAATTCATCTTCTCCATATCACTTTTAACAAAGTCCAAACAAGAATAAAACTCTGAAAGTATTTGATTCATCAAACTCCCAAAGACACTACACTTATTTATTTTAAGTATGTTTCTCACATCACCAATCTCAACGACTACGTTTTTCTCACCCTCCTGATTGCAATAAACATACTTCCATAAAATGGTTTCAACTTTACACTTGTTTTCTCCTGCAAGACGAATATCAAAACCATATGATTCTGCATAGATCTTAAAAAATTTACACCCTCATCCAGAGTTTTAAAACATTGTTCAAAATCGACTTCAGTTCAGTATTTGGTAAGTAGCAATCAACTTAAATGAAAATTGATAACATGCTAATATGGTCATATAGTCATGCTAAAAGATGTTATCATGATATTTATAAACATTAATTAATATAGACTCTAAAATCATAAAATTTGTATGTTATCATGCTAAAATGAATATTTGAACATGCTAAAATTAATAATTGCACATGTTAAAAATGACAATATCCATGCAATTCCCAATATGACTATATATGTAGGCTAAAAATGAAAAATAACTTCTGATATGTTATTCAAACAAACAAATCAAATTAATCATATATAGAAAAATCTTGATACACAACAACAATGAATTTTAATGATCAATAGTATTCAATAAATACAAAACAAACAACAAAATTAAACTAATCGACACAGCAAACTATAGAAAATTAATCAAGCTGTAGAAAAAAGTTGGCACATTATATTAAACAAAACAAAAGCTATATAACAGAGACACCGATAAGAACCCAATTAAATGGAAAATGAAAACATGCTGTCACATAGTCATATCAAAAGATGTTATTATGATATTTATAAATACTAATAATATAGACTACAAAATCATAAAATTTGTATGTTATCATGTTAAAATGAATATTTGAACATGCTAAAATTAATAATTGCAAATGCTGAAAATGTTAATTACAATAATATGGTAGTCATGCTAACAACGAAAACAACTTCTATGACATGATATTCAAACAAATAAATCAAATCAATCATACATAAAAAGTAAATACATAACAACATTGAACTTTAATAAATACTAGTATTCAATAAATGTACAAAAAATTGCTAAAATGAATCGAAACACCGAATTGCAAAAAATAATTGAAAATGCTAAAAGCATGAATATGCTAAAATGAATATTTTCACACACAAAAAATGAAAAACCCTACAATTCACAAAAATGAAAAACAACTCCTATGAGATGATATTCAAATAAACAAATATAATTAATTATACAAAAAAAAAATACTCAACCACAACTAACTTCAATGAACACTGATATTGAATAAATATACAACATCTGAAACTAATCAAAACCAAATTTCCAAACTCAATTAATCAGCATAAAATAAATAATATACCTGGAGTCGCCATAAAAAGACATCGCTAGTGAAATATAATAATCGCAATACTGAATCTTCACGATAAAAGGATGAAAGCAGGGAAAAAATGATGAAAGCAAGAACAAAAAGATGATGAGAAATAAAAAAAGCGACCAGATAAAGTAAATATCTTCACAAGAAAAGGGAAAACGATAAATATAGAAACAAAAACAGAAGAAGGAAATTGAAATTATTAAATTACTATATTACACTCCCCTCACTTAAACTTGCTGAAAATAACAAAATTGCCACCACCCCATGCTCTAAATCTGGACCGTTCAGATTGGGTCAATGAGATTAGATGAGATGGATTCCTAGTTCCCACATGGGGGAGGGATTCTCATTTGAAGTCTTCCCTATATATATAGAGTTTGATTCAAATAGATACTAGTCTTCATGTGAGAACTAGGAATGATGCTTATTTACTGCGATTATATAGCTTACTTTATTATATTTTAATGCTAGTAATAATATCACTAAAATACAATAAAGTAAGCTATAAAATCATAATAAATAAGCAATGTTCAAATAAGATCCTAAAATTTTAAGCCAGTCTCAAATAGACACTTAAATTATTATTAGGTCCAATCATATCATCCAACTCTTAAAATGCACTCAACTGAACTCTAGCTAGCTTCCACTTCTTTCACAATTTCCTAATTTCTTAAATCCAATATCACGTCCCTAAGTTTTAAAGAAGACGACATCTCCAATACTATATGTGGCCATGGCACTTTGTTCTGTTATTGACTCTCTCTCTCTTTCTCTCTCTCATTTAAGATTGTTGGGTATCTAGCTTGCCGGCGGTTAACCCTTTTTAATTGTTGACGCGGTCGTCTTCTTTAGACACTCAAGTGTCCGGAAAAAGAGATGGCTCAGGTTCACCTTTGTCCGGATTATCAACCAATAAACAACCCAACAATAAGAAGCCCCAACTCAAACCCAACAAGCCCACACCTCAAAGATTAGGCAACACTACCTCCTCATCACTCTCCGACCAACAATCCGGCAACCCTCATACCTGGTGATGTTAGTCTCATAAAGAGACAAACGGGAAATACACGGTTCAAGTTAGAGCACAAAGCTCTTAAGTCTGCTAATTGTTGTTTGTGAGCAAATTCTAGGATAACTTGATTTTTGCGTTTTGATGTCTAAAACTATTAGTTCTAATTAGGATTATAACATTTTAAGTTTTAGTAAAAGTAAAAATTATGCCAAAATATTATAATGAAGGAAATAGTTTCATTTTAGTTTTTTTGGCACATCATATGTGCTCCGGTAAAGTGTAAACCTTTGGGGTCCGGTTCCCACTAAAAGGGTCAACCAAATGAGATAGATAGATACTCATTCCGTTTTTCAATAAGTATCATTCTAATAATTTATTTTTATTTTAAAAAAATGTCATTCTGCAGTTTCGAGATAAAAATTGGAAATGGAGGAAGTATGTCATATATATGATAAAAATTTGTACGAGACCTTTTAAGATTCTCTTATATTAGACGGGTCAAATAAAACCTAAACACCTAAAAACCCATCCCACCCACCATTCTCACGACAGGCACTTGAGATACACGCGTTCATGCATGGCGTGTGTATGTCACGCGTTTGGGAGTGTTTTTTTTTTTAATATAAAATGTTAATTTTGGCAGCTCGGCGGCTGCGGTTGCTTTTGCTTTTCACTTTTTTTTTGTTTGTCATTTCTTTTTTGTTTTTTCAGTTATTATTTTGTATCGAGCGCAATGTATTAGCCAACATGTTAGTGTCGGACGAATGCATTGCGCGAGATGCCGGATAACAAATTAATTTAATTTAATTTTAAGATTCACTAATTCTATTTTAGAGTATATACTTATTTTAAAAAAATTAATTATTGAGCTCAGTGCACAAACTCATGCGTTAGCGTTGAACGAGTGCACTGTATGAGACACTGGATCAAAAAATTAAATTAATTCAATTTAATTTCAGAGTTCACTAATTTCATTTTAAGGTATATATTTATTTTTAAAAAATTAATTATCAAGAGCAATGCACGAGCCAAATGTTAGCATCAGACAAGTGCACTACGCGAGATATCAGATAAAAAAATTAATTAATTCAAAAAATTAAATATATATTTATAAAAAAACTATAAATAAAAAGAAAATGGAGAGGGAGAGGGAAAGGAGAAGGGGGCCACTGGAAAAAAGAAAAAAAAAAATGACTATTTCATGAGTCAAATAAAAATTCGTCTAATCAAGCCATCTTACACTAGTGTGCCTCATCATATATCACTGAATAATTCATTTAACATATTTGAATTTAAGCAATTGCCTATTAATGATATTGACTATCATTTTCCATATATTTTAAGTGCCCACTTCCACTTGTACTACATGAAATCATGCATCGACTTATTGTGCAGTTTAACAAAAATGCTTGCTTAAAACTTAAAATCAAAACTAACTTTATATTATTATTACTACTTAGCTTAATTCGTATTTTCGATGAAAGATCTAATATGAATCTCAATTATCTCTACTCAACAAATAAAAATAAAAAACCACATTGTTGAAAAAATGCGATGCAAGGAATTGCACTATTGGCTTTTGCAGGGAAGAACAAGATTTTTTTTTTAGTTGCCTTTTTTTTTTTAGTTGAAAGGACATGAATTAATCAAAAAGAGATTCAAGAATCACGACTGATTATATAAACCCCACACATTAATTCCGTTTACAGAAAACAAAGAAAAAAAAACCTCAAAAAAGTATCTAACGCCACACCAATGGTCGAACCAAAGCCAGAGCTCGCGTCCATGCCTCCTCCACCACCACCACCGCCACCGCCACCGGTGGTAGACGGAAGCGGCGGCCCAGAAGGAATTTTGGGGGGGTTATTGAAAATGGGCCGGCCGAAGCTGCGATTAACATCAGAATACGACAGTGAGAGCTCCGTTTTCTTCAACAAAATATCGTGCAGATTAATGGACAATCTAGGTAAACTGAAGCTCACTTTTCAGAACGGCAGCAACGGGGAAGTCTCTGAGCCCCAAATTTTTCTGAATTCGAAATTCTTTTCGCTGCAATACGACGTCGAAGAAAGCGATGCGTTGCTCAAAGCATCGTATGAAATCGTACCGGGATTGCAATTCAGAGCCGCGCACGATGTCAAGGTTTATTATTATTATTTTTTATTCTTATTGTTATTGTTTAATCTTTGTTTTTTGGTTTTATCTGCTTATGACTTTCTTTTCATTGCTTACAAGAATTACAAGTGTAGTACTGACTTACTGTGAATATGAGATACTGTAGTTTGTTCAGTATGTGTGTGTCGTATATTTGAAGAGGGTAATTTCCATAACTCAAAGTGCTCCTTCAGATATGGAGATAGTCCATTGATCAAAATGGAAGAGAGAAAAGATTTTGTTTGTGTTCCTACATCGTGCTTGGTTTTATGTTAGTAGCTGATGTTAACCATTGCTATAGAATATACCACATATTATTGACTAAGATTCATTTTTAGATATGCAGATATTGTGCTTGAAAGAAGCATTTTCACTAGCAACTATTCATGTATTGGCCTGCAAAGTCTCACCAATTAATGTGATGAAAATATATGTTTAGTTCAACTCTTGTATTATTTCCCTCTTTGTTTTGTTCCTGGTTTTTTTTGTTGTTGTTTATTTGGAATTTTAAATGAGGAGAAATGTGCGCTCTAATGCTAAAGATTTAACTTTGTTTGATACCATCTCATCTTACTTTATTCTGGAGTAGTTGAGGTTACTTAGTGTTGAGTTTTTGTTTTGCCAAAAGTCTTGCTGAATTGCTTGATTTCTGGAACGTTCTTTAACATTTTGGCCTTCTGTATTACTTTTGAGGAGACTTTTCAGGTGTTCTTAGTTTATATCTCGCAGATGGAATTTGCTCTCTAATTCTTAGCAAGGAGTTGGTTTTCTCTTTGATTGATTAATGCCATTTATAAAACAGATATTTTGACTGCATTGTGGAGAATAACAAAGCAATAGAATGACTAGAGTTAGTGAGACATGAATAATGGGATTTATTGTTTTATCTTGTTCCCCCATATTTTTCAGTTAATAGAAATTTGAATTACATAATTAGAAGATACTTTGCAATTGTGGTTGGATGCTATAGTTGAAGCAGTGTTAAGATTGATCAGAAGTGTTTTGATACTATCTTGAGTAATCAGCAAGAATCTATTCAGCTGCTACTCAGTGTATGGGCAATAAATCTTATATCTTGTCTGTGCACTTTTTCTTACAGTGCTTCTGTATTACTTTTAGGCTCGGCAAGGAGAAGTTGCGATGGTTGCAGATCTTGCCGGTCCAGCTTACAAATTTGAACTTTCGTCTGCAGTACCATCTATTGGCCTGGTTAGAACTTTTTTGCACCGCTACTTGTATATGTTTTTTAATAAAAAAAAAAATTAAGAATTGGTTGATGGTTGAAACTTCATTTTGGACAGCTAGAAACTCGAAGATATTCATACGCGCAAGATTGTATAAAATATCTTAAGCTCTTCTTATTAACTTCAGAGCGGGCTTAATAGTCTACGGTCTACTGTACATTTAGTGGGCCATTGCGGTTCACCTTGATGGAGAGCTATCTTAGCATCTTTTATAATATGCTGTCTTGACCACATAGAATTTAACCTTTGTATATTCTACACTCACAGCACAAGAACTTCTTATCATTGATTTGTTCTATTGTTGGCCCTGCAGCCAAGAGCAACCTTGAAGTTTCCTCTTGGTGAAATTTCATTTGATGAGAAAGACGAGGAAGAAGAGGAACAAAAGAGAGTTTTAGCAGTGAATGGTATTGTTAAAAGTCATATTATGAACGGAGTTTATACTGCCCGATTCAGTGATGAAAATTTGGATTTGCGATATGCTTACAAGGTTATTTCCTTTGGGCATTGTTTCTGTAAGGAATTTATTTTAATTTTCTTTCTTCATTCAGTCAAGGAATTTTTTTATAGTGTATCTGATTGTCGATATGTATTTTGAGGATTTATTCCTTGTGAAATTGGTCACTAAAAATGATTTTTTCCAGTTAAGCATTTGCTCAGAATAGCATGTTTGAATCTTTTTTATTATCTCTTGGCATAAAAATGCCTAGTTTTCAGTGAGTTCCACACCTGCATTTCTGGTAGTCTAGCGAAAAACCCGACTTATTAATCATGTTATCCTATTGAAAAAACGTTTTCGTGGCTAATTGTTTTAACATTGTGTTGTCAGGATGCGGAAATGGCGTTCATTCCAAGCTTATCTCTGCCTTCAAATGCGTTGTCTTGTGCATTTAAGCGGAGATTCAGTCCTTCAAACAAGTTGAGGTGCTATCTCCTTCCTTCATCCCACTATATGCACTATCTCTTCTCCCACTGCCTTAGTTTTCTTCAACATAAATTCGAATTTTGAAGCCTTTTTAGTTGTTCCAAAAAATACTATTTTGCCAGAAAAAAATGTTATGTTTCCAAACAGTAAATTATGATAATGTCAAGACTCTGCTCATGCATTATTATTTTGATTGGTTATGTGTCAGCTACTTGTACAAATTCGACACAAACGATTGGAGTGCAGTATATAAACACAAAGTCGGGAATGACTATAAACTTAAAGCTGGTTATGATGCTAAGGAACGACATGGTTGGGCATCACTATGGGTAAGTTTCTCATTTACTAAAAGAAACGTGAACCAAAAAAACTAATGAAGTTTGGATTGGAAACTCGTGAAAATATAATGCCTATCCTTGGAATGAATTGTCACAATGCAACTAAAAATGTGCTAAAATTCACCCTTATAAATCATAATTCTATACAAACATAAAAAACACTTCATTCTAGCTCGGATGAAGCAAAATGATTCACTTTCAGTGAATATCTCTAAATGCTCGCTATGCACTTGGATTCTTCATCTTCTATAGATGTAACTTGTTGTTTGTGTCGTGTCTGATAACGGATGGTTCAGGTTGGAGATGCAGACGGCAAAGCCAAGACAGCCCCGATGAAGATGAAAGCGCAGATCATGCTCCAAGTTCCTCAAGATGATATAAAATCATCGGCTTTAACGTTCCGAGTCAAGAAGAGGTGGGACATTTAATTTATATATGGTGGAAGAAGCATGCAGATATCTCCATTTGCATCGTGTTGTAGCGAATTTCTCCTCCTGAAAAATACTTCCATCTTTTGTTTAAATTTTGCAAGGCCCGATCTTATTAGTTCGATGATAATAAAAATAGATTAGTTTGAAATCTTGATAGCATGTAATTACATTCCACTTAGATGTTTGTTTTTTTCCATTGTGATATCTATAAGTGTTTTTGGAGTAAATTTGACTATACGGGTACGACAATATAAAAGAGGTAAATCACATTAAGCAAGTCCTGTGTAAAGTGACGGGCTTGATATATAAGTTGTTGGTTGAGATTTGAATTCTTAACCTTTTAACTTTTAACCGTAAGCTCATTCATCCCATTTAAGCTAGCTCGAAGGGATGTGTATTTTTTATTTATTTTTATTTATGAGAACAGTGCAGGTGCAAGTAGAACAAGTTATTTGTCTAATGAAATAAACAAATTGTTCTATACATCGGATGTACATAAGATTTATATTAGACGGGGATCGAAAAGTATCATTTAAAGTATTGAAAAGTATTAACTATAATATTGAAAAATATTTTGTTTATTTTACTGAAAAATACTGTTAAGGAAAAAAAAGTATGTGACATTTTTGTAATTATTATTACATTTGTTTTTGTTGAAAAAAATACCACTTATTATATTTAAAATATAATTTATTAATATTGAAAAATATCATGTCTTGCATACACCAAATCTGCATACTGCACGTGTCTCTATGTATATAGTACTCATGTACATCAAATGCAGAGGACACCAACTACTAATGATTATAAGTTTAAGTTACCTAAAGGATTTTATAAAAATTTTAGTGGCATGAAGTGTGATGATTTATTAATGATCATATATAACCATATATTCATTCAACAAAATCATAAATCCGAAATTCGGGGCAAATTTTTATGTATAATAGTTGTAGATAAGTCTCATATTAGATGAATATTTTTCATTATTCGAAGTGATATTTTTTAGTTTTAGAATTGATGCTTTTTTCAACAAAAAAATATAGTAATAATTACAAAAAATACCACCATCTATTTTAAAACAAAAAATTGCAGTGATAATAAATGTGATATTTTTTGACATTAGAACCCATACCTTTTCAGTATTATAAGTGATTTTTTTTTTCTTGTTTAATAGAAAGCTTATATACAACTGGTGCATACAATATAAACCCATATTTTAATGCGATTTAAAGAATAGAAGGGAATTTCAATGAGGACTTCAATAAAACATGAGTATTTGATGCATTTTGCCCGTCCAATTATGTTGTTTCTTTTCATGACTCTTTAGGAATTAATGAGAAGCTAGGCTCAATTTCATATTCCTCTTCTTCTTCTTCTTTTTTTTTTTTTTTTTTTTTTTGAGAAACATATTTTTTTAATTTTGCAAAAGCATATGTTTTAGTTCGTCAGCCGGATCAATGAGGGCAGTTCCGGCAAAATATATATTGAGTTATATACGCGTGTGTTTATATATATATATATATATATATATATATATATATATATATATATATATATATATATATATATATATAGGATATGGATCAAATAGGGACAACCACTTGGTGTGAAAAGTAGGGACTATTTTCATCCATTGGATCTGATCAAATGGACGGATAAGATTATTTATTTTAAGTAGTTTTTTTTTTCAATTTTTTTTATTTAAATTAAGTGATAAGGTTAATAATGTAAATTAATAAAAATCCTGTAGAGTCCTATATCTGTGCAAATCTTAACTTCCCTAATTAAACGGTTTTAATTGTGGCAAGTTAATATCTCCATTGATTTGTACGATTTTTTTTTATGAATCTGAAAAAATTATTTAGTTTACGGTTTCTTCTTCTTCTTCTTCTTCTTCTTCTTCTTCTTCCAATTTGACAATTGCAACAACAATGTCTTCCTCCCGATTATACTACACAAACCCAACCAATTTCCGAACCTACGCCAACTTCGGACTCATCAAAAACTCCGACGGCTCCTTCACACGCATTCCCGAATTCATTCCCTCCACCGCCGCCTGCTCCGATCAATCTAATCTCGTCCTCACCAAGGATGTCTCCATCAACCCCCAAAACAACACATGGGCTCGTATCTATACCCCCCGCCTCCAATCCTCCGTCGCCACCAAACTTTCCCTCATAGTTTTCTAGCATGGCTCCTGGCCAGCGCCGCCACAACCCTATTCCAGAACTTCTGCTTGCAACATCGTCCAACAACTCCCAACGGTGATGGTGTCGGTGGAGTACCACCTCGTGCTGGAGCACCGCCTCCCCGCCGCCTACGACGACGGCATGGAGGCGCTGCATTGGATGAAGACCTCCTCCGACGAGTAGCTGACTGAGCATGTCGATTTCTCCAAGTGCTTCCTCATGGGGAAGAGCGCGGGAGGGAATCTAGCGTTTCACGTGGTGTTCTGCGTGACGGCGTGTGCGGATGAGCTGTTGCCGGTGAGGATCCAAGGAGTGGTATTGCACCAGCCGTTCTTTGATGGGGCTCAGCCGTTTTGTATGGTATAGTTAGGGTATTCCATTTTTTTGTTTGGGTAGATTATTTGTGGTACATTACAATTCTTTGATTTATGTTGGTTGATATTACGTAGCATTTATTCGATGAATACATAGCATTAACTGTAACATTCACATAATACTATGCAGATGATCATATGTTTACAAAGTACCAACCACGAAATATGAATATAAAATGTTATTTAGGAAGCATTATTCTGAAGTGTACGAAGCACTGTCTTTACATCTCTCTCAATGTAACATGAACTAATTATTTACAACATTGCAAACATTCATAAGCAGCATCGATGATATACATATATAGCATAACAGATATGCTTAAATAGCATTAAAGATGTGCATGAGTAGCATATCAAATTTAATTTGGTAAAAGCTTCAGAGATATGCATAGGTAGCATCAACAAGCCTAATTCAAAGCAATAACTCACATAGGATATAGGATATAGATCAAATAGGAACAACCACTATGAAGTACTAATCGGTAACATAAAAAGCACTATGTACAGTTAAATTTTAATTCAAAATAAATGAGATTAATATTACGTATTATCATTAAACTTATGAAGCATTAAAAATAAGAAAAATATGAAGCTAAATAGTAAATTCAGTACAATTTCCTAGTTCTAAACCATTCCCAAGTTTAAAAAATACAAGACTCCAACCCGTTGTATCATTTAAACCAGCAGAAGTAAACATAACTAAATATGAGTAGTTCAAAAGATGATAGTATCACAGTTAAATATCTACCAACATTCAATAAAAAAATACTAAAACAATTATTTGGAAAGGAATAGTCACACATCTCCACTCAGAACAGCATTGACAGTTGTATGTTTCTTTTTAGAGTTGGCTACAAAAATCGATTTTGTGTTTCTTTCAATTGAGGAGGCCTTGTCATTCAAACTCGACGAGAGAATAGATGCACAATATTCCATGCACAACACATTCATTTGTGAGACATTTCCCTTCTCTAGATTGCAATTCCAAGCTTTGCTAGATTGGCCCATGTATGTCTCCATGTGGCGCATAGTGTACACGCCGCAGTAATTATTGTTCTCTATATCCCGCCAATTCATGTCAAGCCTTGCCAAGTATGCACATCTAACCGTTCCCGACCTCGCCTTCAATCCCTCCGTGTACAAGTAGTCAGCGAACACATTTTGCTGAAATACACGACAATGGTTTCATTTAAACAAGACATTGATTAATTACCCAAAAACAGAGAATAAGTGTTAGTACATAAATTGATAAAGCATAGCAGATATGCATAAGTAGAATCGATGATATACATAAATAGCAAAATAGATATGCATAAGTAGCATCACAGATATGCATGAGTAACATCTCAAATATAGTTTTACCAAAGCACGACAGATATGCATAAGTAGCACCAACAAGAATAATACAAAGCACTAACTCTCGCAAGTTATTTTATCAACTTAAACACTTAGTAGAACAAATATAGGGGGTAAAACATATATGCTTAAGTAGCATTGAAGTTGTGCTTCACTAGCATCTAACCTATTTCATCCAAAGCAGCAAACTAATGCATATGCAGCATCAACAAGCATGATTCGCTGCATCAACGCACATGCCATTTTAAGATGTTGGTACATATTTAGCAAATATATTCTAAAGTATCATCAAATAGAGTCATAAATAGCATTAAAAATTTTGTTTAGCGCAGAACACCACCACTGTGACTGTCATTAACCAAATGCAGGAAACTTCACAAACATATTGGATGATCACGCCAAAATAAACATACCATACATTAATCCCCAATAACAACACATCTAAAACATAATTTTAACATCATTATTGGAATTTATAGACAAACCCAAGAATCTATAGAAACAAAACCTCACTAAATATGCCTTCACGATTACACTTTAATACTGTTCAAATTTGTAAACCGAAAATAGAAAAATAATAGATTATTAATCATCAACATCAATCGATCTCTTCAAAGCACAATCCCCAAATTCATTAAATTGATTTACTCCAAATGGCGAAACCATTCACAAGTTCTCTCATTTTTCAAATTTTTTCACCAAATTCATCCTAAAATTCGATTCAACCCAATAATACGTACCCGATTTCTTGTTCCCCATTTTTCTGGAGCCTAAAAATCCCGTCGCCTTTCTTTATCGTTCAAGTCGCCGCTGCCGCAGTTCTCGACCTTCACCAGAATCGTCGCCGCTATTCACGATGTCGCAGTCGGTGGGGGTTCTAGGTTTTTGGATTTACACAGTGCGGCGATTTTGATTTGTATGCAAAGCGATTTCGTAGCTTCCTTCTTTATCGCTTTACAGGTTCCGGATTTATAGGATTTTGATATCATGTAGATTTTACATAAATAGCCTCCATGTCTAAATAATAATTAAAAAATTATTAATTATCATTTAAAATCTCTCTAATCTCATCCGTTGATTTAATATAATTGTAGGGATCAGATTTGTCCCTATTTTTCACACCAACTCTTATCCTTAGAATAACCAACCCCTATATATATATATATATATATATGTGCCTGTGTCTGTGTATGATATCTCATGGCATGGTTACTCTTTAATAAAATTTTAACTTAATTTTTTTAACTTTAAAAAATATATTTCAGAAACTATTTTAATTATAACTATAAAATTTTAGAGGCACGCGCACACAGACACACATATTTAGGGGAAATAATAATATTTTTTTTATATAATTTAGTATTTCAATTGGAGTATTCGTTTTACACCAAGTCACCAACCAACAAATACATATTACAATAATTAAAAAAATCCAGTAAAACTAAGATTAAAGAGATAGAATAATTAATTTGTTTCCAATATACAGGGCCACCTCAATCATTTTATAGGCCATGTGCAAATAATAAAAATTGGGTCCTAAAATTAAAAATATGTTATAATTTTTATAATTATAGTAATATTATTAGAAAGACTAAAATTCAAAATATTGTATTTATAGTGTTGATAATATTCTGAATACAACATTAAACAAATATGAATCTTTTACGATTTTTACATAAAAAGTGTTACTCTTCTAGCACTCTTTGAAGTAAATTCACCAATCAAATCTTCATATTCAATCTTTTCCAAAATATCGCTCTCTATGACTTTCATTGCCAATCTATTAAGTCTTTATGGTGACACCGTCGAACTTAGATATGACTTCAACAACTTTAATTTTGAAAAACTTATTTCTGCAGATGCAACAGTCACATGAATAGTCAATAAAATTCTATATGCGACAATTGTACTTATTAGGAAAATAATCTAAACCTTTTAAAAGCTTCAAAATATCAAGGGATTCTATATTCATTCAAAGAATTAGAATCAAAATGAAAGAATGAAAGAATTCATTCATGTGGATAATAGAATTATCCATCAATTCACTCAAGAAGATAATTAAATTTATATTTCTGAATCATTCAAACAAAAAAAAATTCAAAAAAATGAAGAATAGGGTTTAAGAAAAATACTCACTGGGGATTTGGCCTTTGGGGAAATCATGTAGTGAAAGAAAAACTTTGTAATTATATAATTGTAGTAACAATAAACTCGGAAGTGTGATTTCTGAAAAAATATTGGAGTTTGATATGAGTTTTTCATGAAAAAGGTGAGAAGCTATTTTCATATAAAAAAATCTAACGGTAATTAGAAGAATAATCATGAAAGAATTGAAGATGAAAAGTTACAAAATTAAAGATGAAATAATATTTGTGTTGAAAGTTGAAACTTGAAAATCGAGATGTTTGTATCAGGTATTAAAGGGGAAAAAATGGAGATAATTTAATTTATTAAAAAATATATAAAATATATTTTATATAAGTAAAAAAAAAAATGAGACCCTGAAAATTGTGAGGCCGTATGCGAAACATCACCTTGCACATGGCAAGGCCTTTCCTTTCCAATATGAAAGATTGCATTTAGATTTAGGCAATGTTTGGTATACTGGTACGGATATACCCACATTAATAAAATCTGGATTGCTTTGAAAGATAATTGCGTATTAGCTATTTTAATTGTGTGTTTGGTTATTAAGATAAATATACTAAGATTGTTTCACACATCTGTTTGGTACATTGTTTTATTTGGTAGACTAAGTTCTGGAATGAGTAAATTAGTTTAGGCAATGTTTGGTAGCCTAGATAAAGGCATATATACTAAGATTGCTACGCCAGAAACTGTATCCGAGGGGGGCGTCGGATACATTATCCAGCCGAATCAGTAAATTACACCCCGGGCCTCGCGTTAAGACCGGGCTTCGCGTGAACGAATAATGGCTACCAAACACACGGTTCTTGCTGGATACCTATACTAATATGTCTTTATCCAGGTTACCAAACATTGCCTTAATGGATTACGGGTGTTAAACTAACACTTGATTCAAACTACAAAAGTCAAATATATTAATATTGGATGTGGATTGATGACAAATAGGTTAGCTTGGATTAATTTTTAATTCGTATATATCTATTAGGTAAGATGCATGGTTAAACAGAATTACAATGTATTGATTAGGATAATGTTCATTTTTTTAATAATATTTTTTTAAAAAAATATATGAAAAAGTAAAGTAGAAGGTGGAAACATATAATTAGAAATTATGATAAGGCCCATTTCTTATAGGAAAGTTGAAAAAAAAAGGTTGAAAATGCAAAATAGAAGGTTAAAAAAAGGAAGAATATATGAAGGGTGATTCTATTCATGACCCCCATTTTATCTCATATAATTACCCCCAAAATTATTTTAAATATATTTATTATTTAATTGGATATTTGTGTCCTTAATGTTTCCACCATTTTAAAACTCTAGCAAAATTAAATAATTAAATGCCGGCCCTCTGTATAACCCAAGCCCTCTTTTATATTTTTTCTTAAAAAAATCTAATCGAAAATTAGATGAGAAAAATTATCACTGTGTAATTTCCTTTTCTATTTCTTCAGCCATTTTTCTGTACTTTCAGTTTTTTTTCCATCCTACCATTTTTTTTGGCCCATTCAATGATATATGATCCGTTTCAAGATTAATACTGATAATTTTTTTAGAGGAATATATTGATATTTCTATTCATTCTCAAAATATCATAGCAATTGAGCTCTATAATATGAAATTGGTGTTATTATATATCTTGATTATTATCATTAATTGGAACAAGTAATTTTTTTATTGCTTCAGAAAATCTTTTGAGAATTTTCTTAAATAAAAAATATAATCTGTTAAGAAAACAATAAATCTCATGTTATATCTTGAATAACTAAAAATCGTATCCCACATCCCACATCAAACTTAAGCATATAACTTTTTTCCCCGGATATGCATGATTTTTGCATGAACTAATCTGAAAATATCAGACGAAATCATCAGCACACAGCCTCATATAATCGACAGACAACCTAATTGCATCTCTTGCTTTCTCCTCTGTCTGCGAAAAATTTGCAGAAAAATGACCTGAAGAAATTGAGGGGTTATACATGGGGTTTTTCTATTTATTTTATTTGCTAGGTTTTTTAAGTAATAGGGGTAAAAATATAAATAAAAAAAATTATAATTAAAATAATTTTGGGGTTATAAAGAGGAAAAATGGGGTTGTAAATAGAAATTACCCATGTATGAAATGAAATTGCTCCCAACAAAACTTGATCCATGAATTTATAAGTTAAAATGGATGTCATCTAGCACTAGACTATTATTTGCTCTTTAAATAAGGGCTACAATAATATATATACATACTAAAAATAAAATAAAGATGAAAACGGGGCCTTATTTATTTATTTTATTTTTTTTATCGTGGGCGTGAGGTGGTATATATATGTGTAGGGATGGTAATGGGTAGTGTATGGGTAGGGTATTACGGTACCCGTCTTTATATCCATGTTTTGAAAAAATATTCGTACCCGTTCTCATACCCACTGTGTATCAATTTTTATGTCCATCCTTGTATCTTTTGGGTACTTAACTACCCATACCCGTACTCATTACTCGTATTTTAACTATTTTTTTATACAATTCATGAGAAATGTTTTATATTATTTAATAAATTTTAAAACATTTTTATAAATTACAATAAAAAATCTTAGTTAAATATATATATATATATTATGTGTATACTTTAAATATATGAAAAATATATTGAATACGATATGTAATTCATATAGATGATGGAGTAAAATAACTATTTATTTTTAAAATGAGATAAAAAAGATTAAATTATGTTTATAAATTTTCACTTTTTTATTATAGATTATTTCTATATAATATGTTTGTGCATATATAATAAATAAATATTTTTTAATGTACATATATTGATGTACATCTCATAGTGACATAAAATTAATAATATATTTTCTGATAAATTTAATGACATTTTTCTATAATCATTCAAACATAATTATATTTGTATTTTTTTATCGTATACGTTTTAAAAATAAATATTATTTTATGTAAGATGTAATCTTTATAAGAATTTATTTATCAAGTTTACAATATATATATATATATATATATGTATATCTATGTGTGTGTGTGTGAGAGAGAGAGAATAAATAACATAAGTTACAAATTAATATTTCAATTAGTCCAAATTTTATTCGTATTCAATTATCATTTTAGTTCTAACAAGGGTCATATTTTAAAAATAAATATATAAATATACAAAGTTCTTTATCACAAACTATTTATAGAATATTTATTTAGAAATTATTATTTGTATTAAATAATTTATAATTTTAAAAAAATTGATTAAAACTAAATCATAATTCGATTAAAATACACAAAGACCTTTTATGAAAATGCAGCATTTCATAAAAAAACTACAAACATAATAATGCCATGAAATTTTTAAAAAATAATATCATATCATAATACAATTCAATACATACAATGTAATAATAATAATAATAATAATAATAATAATAGTAATAATAATAATAATAATAATAATAATAATAATATTATTATATGGGTATGGGGCGGGTTGGGTACTAAGGTACCCGTACCCGCATCCGCACCCGTCAAAATTTACAGATAATTACCCGTGTCCCTACCCGTACCCATTAAGTGGGTAATTACCTTATCCATCGTGGATAATTTTTACGGGTACCCATAGGGTCCATTACTCATTACCATCTCTATATATTTGCTTCAATAATTGTGATATGATGTTATATTTTGAATATTGCAAATCTAGATATGATGACATCGTGATATATCCAAATTATGGGTTTGTCCCTGAGTAAGTATAACACGTGAAACTAACAAAAAGAAGACTATATCCGTATTTTGTCAAATATTACTGAAATTTGCTAATTGTAGTTTTCTTAGTTACAACGCACATGCTCTAGCTTCTAAAGAAAAAAATTATATTACTAACCAATTTCAAGATCTTGAGCTGATTTTCTACAATTGACATCGATGTTGACATTTTATATATATATATGGATCAAATCATAACCTAGTGTGTTAAAATGTGAATAATGCTATTTTTCTAATACTAAATGCTTATATTCATACTTTGCAATGCTATTTTCCGTGACCTATTGTATTTTCTCTTTTTGTAATGCTATTTTTATGTGACCTATTGAATAATGTTATTTTTCTATGATCTAGTGTGTATGCTATTATTTTTATTCATAATGCTTAAATTTATCATTGTAATGCCAATTTTTGAATTCATATCTCAACACACCAGGCCAGACTTCATTTACACCATAACTAGACCACACGCGCGCGCGCGCCCACACACACACACATATATATATATATATATATATATATATATATATATATATATATAATTCCTGATCAATTTATGCAGTTGTTGATTGATGGACATGATCAGTCCTAATGGAAAGTCTAGGGAGCAATAGATCGATCGATCGATCGATGTTCTTATAACATATATGAGGGGACATAATTGTTCAAATTAAAGTTGGGAGGGGGGGAACTAGTTAAATTAAGTACACGGGGCTATAGATATTCACCGTCTGAAAATTGATATGATTTCATCTCCTACCTCATGCACTAATAATATGGTATATTTTGATGAAAACCATGAACATGGAAATTTATGAATTAAGTATGTATATATAATTTATAAGGATAATTATAGTTAAATTTGATAAACACAAGTGGCTAGAGATGTCAATCCAACTTGAAATGAAAGGGCTGACCGAACAACTCGAGAAGAAAAGAGTATAAGGATTGTAAACTTTTAGATTGAATTAGTTTAAATCAAAGCCCGACAACTCGATAAGGCTAGCTCAAAATTAAGTGGGTTGGCACTAATAGCCCGAATTTCTATTGTCTATTTTCATGTATTTGATGTAATTTAATTTAGGCATTAAAAATAATGTTGAAACTTAAATGATTTATTCAATTATGTAGTGGTAAGTTATGTTATATTTAGTGTTAACTTGAAAATCAAAGGGTTAGATTAGCGTAAAAAAATTCCAGTCCAAATTATGAAAAATCTAGCTAGCTAGTATTTATCCGAAAGACCTAAAACTGAACATGTTTGCCCGATATAATTATCATCCCTAAGCACAACGGCCTGTAGATATTTCATTGTCATGAAAATTCAGTTGAAATACTCTATTGCCACTTTTGGTGTTGCATTCCATATTGCACACTTGATATTTTTATTTTTATTTTTTAATTTTTTTCTTCCATTTCAATTTTTTATGCTTTAGTTTAATTTTATACTCATTATTAAGGAGTCATCTTACCTAATTAGAATGCATTATAATTTTTTAGTGTTTAATTTTTAATTTTTAGCTATTAATTGATTATTTGAAAAATTAAGTACTAAAAAAATATATTAAACCCAAATTGGCATATGATGAATCCTAAATAACTAGTGTAAAATTAAACTAAAGCACAATAAATAGAAATCATATAAAAAATTGAAAAGTTAAAAAATCGATAGTGCAATAGGGAATGCAACACCAAATGTGTAATAGACGATTTCGCATGATGGAAATTAATATGATTTCATCTCCTACTCACTAATGAAAATCATGCACATATGGAAATTTATGAATTAGGTATGTATATAAATTACTCCCTCCATTTCTTTATGATTGTCATTTTAGCTTTTTATGTATCAAAATGTTCGCTGTTTTATACATTTTCACACTCTCTCTCTCTCCCAAATTTAACCATATTTCAAACCCTACAAGATCTCTTGATTCTAACTTATATATTATAGTTTATTTCATTCATAATATTTTGTTGATTTTTTTAGAAGAATATAAGTGAATATGATTTTATGTGATATATGAGGAATGCGTATATTAGTTGAGAAAATTAAATGTTAACTCTAGATTAAAAAGCTAAAACAATAATCATAAAGAAACGGAAGGAGGGTAAGAATTAAAAAAATTACCCAACCGAACTTTGGCTGTGTGCACTTTACCGTACATTTTTTCCCATTCAAACTTTGTAAATTTTACAAAATCCCACCATAAGATTCTGGAACTGATTGATTTGGTTGTTTAGGTTGAATTTCATACAAAATGAGGTCGAATTATGTTGAAATGCCCTTTTGCTATGGAATAATGTTTTACAAGATGACATTTAACCTCCAAAACAAGTATATGTGGCTAGAAAAAGCATAATGGTAATTGCTTTAAAATCACAAGCTTTAGGGTATTTTACAATTTAGAACATAATTTTGTGATCTTTTCAAATAAAACGCCACATTTAATAATTTTTACAATTATAAAACACCCTAATTTTTTTCAATTATATTAATTCAGTCTAATGTGTCCAATCAAATTTTCATGTTTACACTTCATGTCACCAAGTGTAAAATCATGTTGGGTTTTTTTTTTTTTTTTAAATTATATCCCATCTGGATTGAGATTGAAGGGGCAATTGAGATGAAGGCACGATGGTTTATTTACTCCTCTTTTGGATTATGGAATTTGTTTATTTTTCTTGAATATGATTCCACGCGTGGAATGCATATGTAAGTGAAAATTTGGTGAGATAAGTCGGACCGAATCGGTCGGAGATTTTTTGGTCGTGTTGTAATTGTATAAACATAAAAAATGAAGTTTTAATTATTTAAAACAATTACAAAGTCATGTTGTAATTTCAAAGTTACCTAAAGGTTGTGATTTTAAGACAATTTACCTACAAATTAATTTCTAGATTAAAAAAAAAGACTACAAAGTTTGGAGGGTACATAATCGAAAAAAAAATACAAGGCACAAAGCAATATATATATATATATATATATATATAATTTATATGTAAATAATTTTTATTTTTTTTTATTTACTCACACACACGACCTGTGGTATTGAGGAGATTCGAACCCGTGACCTTTGATCTCCGAACAATCTCACTCCACCACTAGACCATCCCCACCGGGACTTTATATGTAAATAAATTAATAACATAGTATATGTGGTTAGTATATATATAAACAAATACTCCTGTACATAAGATGTACATCAGATGGTCAACACGTTGACTCGGTCAAAGTGCGTTGACCAAAAAAATCGTGAAAACGGGTGATACTTTTTAGGGATATAATTGATACTTTTTTTAATTTTGAATGATACTGTTTAGTGTTTCAATTGATACTGATCTTAAGTTTTTTTCTTTATTTTTTTTTGGCCAATACTTTTTATTGATACAAATGATACTTTTGGGCCTTTGAAATGATACTTTTCAGTATTATGAATGATACTAATTTTGAAGAATTTTTTGATCAAAACATTGACCGACTCAACACGCATTGACCCGATTAACGCGTTGACCGTCTGATGTACATCTTATGTACAAAATACTTGCCCATATATATATATATATTACAAAGTGTATTACATTTGAAACGGATGAGATCCTCTATTCCACACTTGGTGTTCCAATTCGTATTCCACGATCAAATTTATGAGGTTTTCTTCCATTTTTTTTCATCAATTTTAATTTATTATGTTTTAGTTTAATTTTATGATTGTTTTTAGGGTTCACCTCACCCAATTAGGGTTTATAATTATTTTTTAGTATTTAATTTTCAAAGAAATGATTATTATGATTGATTATTTTAAAAATATGATTTATAATTTTTAAAATTTCAAATTTTTGTTGATAGATGTGACTAGGTCGATTATGTTATAATTAATTTTTATTTTTATAATATCTATTATTAAACTTGTTAAATCGATCGTGGAATACGGGTTGGAGTACCAAATCTAGAATAGAGGATGCATCGCCATTGGAAACCCTCAACTCAACTCTCAAGGGCACACCCACACATCTATTTATATGCAATCTGGCCAACTCCTTGAGCTTCTCATTCCATATCTAAACTCTCTCTCTCTCTCTCTCTCTCTCTCTCTCTCTCTCTCTCTACAAGAATGAAGGTGGAGGTTGAGAGTCGAAAGCTGGTGAAACCATGCACACCAACTCCTCCCCACCTCCGCCACTACAAGATATCGATGATCGACGAGCTCAATCCATCCATGCACGTCATTCGCATCCTCTACTACCCGCCTCATTCCCTCACCGGAATATACCTCAACCTCCAACCACCGCTCTCTCAAGTTCTCCCCGCTTTCTACCCACTTGCCGGTCGATACATCAAAGACCACCACTTCGTAGACTGCAACGACGCCGGTGCCGCCTACTCCGAAGCACGAGTCGACTGCCCCCTCAGCCGCCTCATGGATCCCGGTGTCCAACCATCACAGCTCAACAACCTCCTCCCCATCGACATCGCCGCCGCCGACGACCCAACCGACCCCATGCTCGCAATTCAGATCAACACTTTCCAATGCGGCGGCATCGCAATCGGCGTCTGCGCCTCGCACAGGATTTTCGACGCCTGCTCGCTTAGCATATTCCTCACGGCTTGGGCCAATGCCGCCGTCGGCGGCGGGCTCGTGATCAAACCCGATTTCAACTCACCGTCGTTCTTCCCGTCGGAAAACACGCCGCCACTCGATTTCGGGGTTTCTAGGGCTCGGGACGGGAGAATCGTCGGCAAGAGAATCGTGTTCGACAAGAACGAGATATCAAGACTGCGGGACTGTATCCCAGCGGCAACGCCAGATCAACGGCCTCCGTCGAGAGTGGTGGTGGTTTCCGCCGTGCTGACGCAGGCCCTTCTGCGGGCCGACAGGGCGAAGCACGGCGTGGGGAGAGCCTCACTTATCGCGCACGCGATAAACGTGCGCGAAAGGACGGTCCCGCCCGTGCCGAAGCACGCGTGCGGCACGTGGGTTTCGATATCCTTCGTGGAATACGGTGGCGATGGGAGCAGCCAACTGGAGCGTGACTTTGCAGGGACGGTGTCGAAAATGCGGGAGGCAACGGCGCGAGGAGTTGCAGATTGTCGGAGAATTTTGTCGGAGAAGGAGTTTGGGCGGTGGGTTTTGGTTGATAGCTATGCGGAAATTGCTGAGAAAGGAGGGAGACATGATTACAAGGTGATTTACGTGACGGATTGGTCGAAATTTGGGGATTATGAATTGGATTTTGGGTTTGGGAAAGCGGTGTGGGTGAGCTTGGCTGATGTGCCTCTTCAAGACTTGTTCATATTGATGAACACAAAAGAAAACGATGGGATTGAAGCGTGGGTATATTTGGATGAATCGGACATGCCGTTTTTTGAGCGGGATCACCAAATTCAAAACCTTCTTCATCATTAATATATATAATCACCTTAGTTATGGTTGATCATATATTATATGTTTGCACATATATAGTTTTAATTTGATCTTGGTGTACTAATAATGCGTGTGATATGTGTATTAATAAAATTGATGTGATCCACTAGTACGAAGTGTTTGGTTTAAAAATATTTATCATAAAAATAAATTTCATTATATTATAACCAATTCGAGAAAATTCACTTTTGGTCCCATAGGACACACCATTCTCCAATTTTGATCCCAACACTATCTATTTTGATCATTTTTTTGAAAAAATATCGTTCACATTTAGTCCAATAGGTTTAACAATATCAATTTTGTAACCCCGAATTTTAACGCATGTTTACTATTTAACGGAGAACTTCACAGATGATACACTTGCGTCTTTTTTAGTCGAGAATGTAACATAATTCAGCTCAAATCCCTAGTTCCACATAGCAATCGAAGTTCCCCCATTTTCTAAAGAAATCTCAAATTGATTTGAGCTTAGGTTTTCTTGCTCGTGATTCCCGGAGTGCGATTTTTAAGAATCGGAGCTTGTTGTTGATGGACACAAGAATCAGTTGATGGAGATTATCGACGTCCAAGGCGGCGGCTAGTCTCAATAAGATTGGGGAGAAAACTGGCGTCTCTAAGCAGGTAATACCCTCATGTTCTTCAACGCATGTAGATGAAATGAAATAAGTAGATAAATAATCAATTGGGCGTGTTGGTCTTGTCAAACTCTGTAGTTAAACTCACTGACTTCTTGTCCTTTGTTGTTGGGCTTGTATTTTTCCTTATTTTTCTTGATGATTTGGCGCGATCAAAGGTTGTACTATTATTAAGTTTTTAGATTGTTGTTTCTGAGAATTAGAGATCTATTTGTATTTTGTATGATATATTGGCAATGGACAATTTTAAGTTATTTCGGGTGCAAAGGTCTTCCAACTGCGTGTTCTTGTTTTATGGAGAAACAAATTTCATGGGGAAATTGGATATTCTGAGGTCAATACGAGTTGGCCAAATCTTCAAATCATTGATATAGCTTCCGTTACCTATGCCATTTCAGAACCGTTACATATACTGGTGTTATCTATTCTACCCAGTATACATATGTGACGTCCCACATCGGTGGGAGAACGAAAGTATGACAAGTATATAAGTGGGCTCAATGGACTCTCTAGCAACTTAGGTTAATCATTTTGGCAATGCGAGGACGGATGCCAAATAGTTGCTAGCGGGCCTGTTGTGCCGTCGTTTCATTGCTGGGCCCCATCCCCGTAGGCCTGGGGCGTTACAAATGGTATCAGAGCCGACCCCGGGTGCGCTCGACAGGGCCCTGGAGCCAGTCCAGGTGTGCTCAAACCGGACCCCGGGGGACGGTCCTACAGAGGAAGGAGCACGATGAGGACGTCGTGTCTCCAACGGGGGGAGAATGTGACGTCCCACATCGGTGGGAGAACGAAAGTATGACAAGTATATAAATGGGCTCAATGGATTCTCTAGCAACTTGGGTTAATCATTTTGGCAATGCGAGGACGGATGTCAAGTAGTTGCTAGCGGGCTTGTTGTGCCGTCGTTTCGTTGCTGGGCCCCACCCCCGTGGGCCTGGGGCGTTACAACATAATGGTTATTAACTGTTATCTGTACTCACTTTATGTAACGGTTGATAATCATTATCTATACTACATGAAGCGTTATGTATTATGATCTTTCGTAATGATTTTTATAACAAATTTTTATACGTTACGTATTATATTTATTAGATAACACTCTTTAAGGAACCGTTACATATTCCGTAACATAGATAACGCTTAACTGAGAAACCGTTACATATTACATGGCATAGATAACACTTTAATGAAAAACAATTACATATTCTTTCAGTTAGATAACACTTTTTTTATAACTGCTACGCATTCTTGTATTTAGATAACATTTTTTTTTATTTTAAATCGTTACGAATTCTTGTATTTAGATAACGTTTTTTTTTTAAACCATTACATATTCTTATATTTAGATAATGTTTTTTTTAAAAAACTATTATGTATACTTGTATTTAGATTACACTTTTTTTTCAACCGTTACGTATAATACTGTTCTGCACAATTTTTATAAAAATAAAATTATATTTTTAAATTGTAAATAATCTAAATAATATTTCAAATTAAGCGCTAAAACGTAAAATAATTATAACACCTAGACATTATCCAAGTATCAATATTTAAATACAAAGAAAAATTCAACAAACAAATTAAATAAAATCCTAAAATCAATAGATAATAAGAAGAATTTATCCAAGTACCAATCTTTTTAAATAAAAAAGAATTACAAATTCAACAAGTAATGGACGAATTGATCAACCTTGAACCCTCCAGTTTCTTCACAAATTCAATATCTTAAAAATTTCATGCAATAATTCAACACGTATAAAACCTCAAATAGAAAGTGAACGACAAGGTTTTGCAAATCCTCCACAATTCCAACCATGACTCAAATTTTAATAAGTAAAACCAATGATCCTCCAACCATCACCAATTTCACCAAACACAAATTAATCATTATTGAAAGGTTTGAAATCCAAAATACTTTGCTATATGTGATCAATCACACAAGTATCCCAATCCTCACGAACCTCGTCAATTTTCACTTTGGAATACTCCTTTTTGTAAGCTATATGGACAACATTATGCATAATATTTTAGTATGACGACGACCAATGTTGTATGAAAAATTATACAATATTTTATTACCAATGATGTTATGGAAATGGTATCATCAAACCCTTTGACTATGTCATTCATAAACCGCATCACGTAATACCCACATAGCTTAGAATTAGGTTGAATAGGACCCTACATTAGATCGAAGATCAAATTGTCATGTTTCATATAAATAAAATATTATATCTATCAGTAAACTTACCTTTATAACTTCCCAATTTGATGTTTTTTTGCCTTTCCTTCCTAATTTTGCATTGAACATGTTCATCGTACTTCAAACCAAAGTTATAGATAACATTAATATATATCATGAGCATGAAAGATAAATGAAAATGAATTTGATAAATTAATTACTACTAAATTATATTCTAGCTAGAACTTACATATTGACCACATATTTCCAAGTGCTCATGATTCCTATGAGCAAGATGACTATTAAATGACTTGCCTCTTTGTGAGGTTGAATGATTGTTAGAATCCAATACTCACTATTCTATATGAGTTTAACATTGAATTAGTACACACAATAAAACGAACATAAATAATTATAATGAAGAACTATGTATACCTACTCTGACTCACTTACCCCATATTGCAAGGAACAAATACCAACTGATTTGAGGGTGTGCTTTCTAACCTTTCTACCAACATGCATGCCCGTTCATCACGTTGAACTTTTGGTGCATAAGATATGGCAAATGGATTCACGAATAAAAATGTCATTGGTGTTTTCTTCCTTCAACTTTGTATACAGGTGCCTACCAATAATTAAGCACAATCCATAAGAAAGTAAATGGATAACATTAATTATATTAATTAACTTCTTACCGTATGTAGACAATGATGGAAGCTCCTGAAATTTGTTCCAAGTTACAGAAAGGAACAACATCCTCAAAATGAATCCAAATCTCACATTCTGATCCAAGGACATCAGCATCCAATGAAAAGGGTATTCCACGTCCATCCTTAATTGATTTCCCACTATAACAATACAATGCTTTTAGTGTTGAAGGCAATGATGCATAATTCTTGACCATTCTTTCCCTGACAACTTTCTTTTCAACCATATTCTTAGTGGGAGCCTAAGAATAGAAACCACATGTTAGAGATGTTATCTTTTTCAAAATGAACATAAAAATTAATATTTACCTTTTCTCTTACCACTACCAAATAGGCAGGCCATGCCACATGAGATCCAATCACGCTTCCTATATTGTAGCTGACATCTGGAATGGGAAATGGCAATGGTGCATTTTCACCCACAGCTTCACCAATTGCAACACATACACAAGATTTAGGCATGGGAGCACTATGTAGTAAAGTGTTGACCCCAATAACTGTTCCATAGCCTACAATTGTTTTGGTTGATCGCATTGTCAATGCAACTGGCTTCCCCTACAAAATAAATTTGGATGTGATTAGTAAAGTATACATTATAATATTTATAAAAAAAATACATGTAAAGCTGCTGCTTTGTCAGTTACCCTCACATCATCATCTTTGAAATATTAACCAAACTCTTCAAAAGGAAGCTTCACTGAGCAACTGCCCTTTTCATCCGTCATCTTAGACTTTGTACATGCTCATTCTTCAAGTTTTCCAATTCTATCTAGTAGCTCAGATATGAGTTTATCTTGAAGATGCATGCGTGTATCATATTCTGCTAGCACATGATCTTGTTGTGAAATTCTTTCATTTGCTTCTTGTAATTCACGTAGTTGCTCCTCATCAACTTTGAGTCTCCTTTTTCTAGGATAGTTGAATTATGTAGTAGGACTGACGTAAGCTCTAATGCCTCGCACACGTCTTGAGTGTTCAGGCTTCTCAAGTACACATGTAAGCAAATCATCATAACGACCTTCGGACTTGAACACTCCTTTCTCCTTTTCACGTATTTATTTATCCTTTTCATTAATAAAAAGATCAATTTTTGTAAGTGAAACCACATTATGAAATTAAAATGTTAATAAAATGAAATTAACTCACAATTCTATTTATAGCCATCTTCAAATTATCATCCATAGTCTTCATCTCCTTTATCACTCGTGTTTTCTTCCACATGATAGCTCTGTCTATTTCATCATCACCCTGTAATTTATCTTTCTACAAGTAAAACATAAACTTTCACAAACTATAACATGTATATTGCATCAAAAAAATTCAACAAACTTCAGCAGAAATGATCTATTTATCAAAGCTCACCATGCTTTCAGTTAAGTCTGCATACCCTTTATGAGAGAGTCGATGGGGGTAAATATGTTTATTTCTTCTCTCCTTCTGCTCATCACTCAATTTCTACAATGCCAAATGTGTAATAATTTATCAACATTCATAAATTATGATGGAAAACTTATTAAAATACTTAATACCATTATTATTTACCTTAAATTCATTGGACATGTGACTTATGACAAATTGGCCCCAATCTACTGCAAGTATTCCACTATCAGGTGGTGGTGTATGTAACTTCGTGGGATCATCTTTGTTGGGAACAATGAATTCATTGTAAAGTCTGCTTTTCCAAACATGCCACTTGGTACTTGCAGATTCCAAGAATCCAGATCTCCAACTCTCAAAAACTTTATACAACAACTAAAGAAAACATGAATTATAAATAAGTTTCAAAATATAAAACAAAGTAACAAAGTGAATAGTAAAATACATGATTATTTACATTAACTGATTCCCAAATCAAGTATTTTACTTCTTTTGGTACATGTCTCCATGTCTTATAATTAACCTTAACATGTTGCTGAGTAATAAGCCCAATGTAGCTTTGCATTTCACTTGCAACCTTACCAACATGTTGTCCATGTTTGTTGAACTCAACTTCTTATATGATCACTTTAGCCCTTCGTTGTGCAAGATCAGTTAAACAAATCTTTCATCGAGTCTACCTCATTGATTGTGTATCTTTAGATCATCACTATCATTTTCACCCATCTTTTCTTCCAAACCTATTAACATTGAAAACATTACTTAAAACAGAATAAAACATACAATAACAATCAAATATATATAAGAATAAACAAGTTAACTTTTTTTAACCAAAAATTATTTTTCATTGTTGACCCATATTCTATTACAATCTTTGCGTACGCATAGTTCATTTTCATCAGTTTCAAATTTTTTTATCAATGATGGGTAATTCACTTAAAAAACACAGGAGTTGCAATGAAACTTCTCCTAAATCATCATAGTCACTCGGTGTATTGTTTATTTGGACTACTAAGTACCACCGACCATCTATGATCTTTGGGGTCTTCAATATAAAACACTTGTTTTGCTTGATCGCCTAAAATAAAAGGATCACTTTTATAGCCTTTCTTGGTAAGATTGACTAAGGTAAAACCTTCATCTACTCTTACACCACAATTATTATCTATCCAATTAAACTTAAACACAACAACTCGAAAGATTTGATAATCAAGCTCCCAAATTTCTTCAATTGTTCCATAAAACACCATATCTATCATAATTGGTTTTTTTATCCTTTGCACTGGCAACTTGCATAACATTTGCACATAATGTAACTCTGGAATTCTGGACAGCTTGTATCTCATCAAGCTCTTTTGTGTGAAAAATAACACCATAAATTAAATGACTAGAATATTGTAAAACTTATTTCCTAGGCCCCTGAGCCAACCATTTCAACTTTGGTGACACTAGCTGATTGGAATTGACAACTTGTGTTGTAATCTACAATAAGCATTTAATTATGTTCAATATTAATATTTTGGACTAATAATATTATTTACTATGTAACTTACATGATCACGTAGCCAACTAATAAATGATAGGCTGTGCTCATTCTTAGCCACTTGATCATCTTAGCTCTTTTGGGAAATTTCACCTTCAAATGTGTCTTGTGTTCTCTATTCAAGTCGACTATTAACATACCAGATATTGCATATTTATTTTAAAGGGAAAACTATAACAGGTTTCAGAGCTTACTCAATGTAAGGATCAATATCCTTATTATTCGTCAATACATATTGATGAGCTTTCTCCCATTCTTCAGTATTTATTGTTTTTACTTTAGGACGTGATAAAGGATTTCTTCAACAAGATTCAAGTGTTGTAGATGGGATTCATATAGTGTGCACATTGGATAGATACTTTGAGCAAAATTCCACGGCATCTTCAGTAACATAACATTCAACAATACAACCTTTAGGTCAATTAGGATTTCGGACATAACCTTTCAAGATTTTCATAAATCTTTCAAATGGGTACATACACCTATACCATACAGGTCCACACAATTTAACTTCTTGTACAAGATGTACCATTATATAAAAAAAAGATGGAGTAAAATACTTCTCAAGCAAGCACAAAGTCAACACATTTTCTTTTTGAGTCTCATCTTACTTTAGCACATCAATCACCCTTTTACATATCTTATTGAAGAAGATACACGATCTTGTGATGGAAACTCTTACATGTTTAGGCAAAACACCATGAATGGATATCGGAAGCAATTGTTGCATTAAGGTATGGCAATCATGTGACTTAAGTTCACTAACTTTCAAATCTTTCATCGAAACCAAACTTTTGACATTTGAAGAATATCTCGTATGCACCTTCATCCCAAATAATGAAGCACATACTTGTCTCTTCTCTTCTTTACTTAAAGTATAACAGACAAGAGGCAAATATGTTTTTTTTCTCCACATTAGGTGCTAACTCAGGCCTCAAACCCATCGCAACCAGATCCTTTCTCGCAACTATTCCATCTTTTGTTTTCCCTAGGATGTCAAGTAATATGCCGATTAAACTTTCAAATACATTTTTCTTAATATGCATCATATCGAGTATGTGTCGAATATGGAGATGTTCCCGATACTTAAGTTCAAAGAAAATTGACTTTTTCTTGAAACATGCTTTATCATCATTCAATGTTGATGGCTTACTACTCTTTCTTTTTCCCCACACACAATTTCATGTGGTAACCTTTTTCAAAACTTCATTACCACTTAATATTGTCGGAGCGTCTTTAAACTCTTGTTGGCCATCAAAAGTGTTCTTTTACTTTCGATAAAAACCTTCTATGGCCAGCATAAGAAAATTTTCTACCATGCTCCAACCATCTAGCAGAAGTGTTTGCACCACATATGGGACAAGCAAAATATCATTTAACACTACACCCAGATAAGTTTCCATATGCAGAAAAATCATTAATTATCCACAAAGCACAAATTTTAATGTGAAGTTCTCATCCCTAAAAGCAGCATATGCTCGGACACCTACCTCTCATAACTCTTTCAAGTCATCAATCAGAGGTGATAAGTAGACATCGATGTCACAACCAGATTGTTTTGGACCAGAAATCAATAAAGTTAGCATTATGAATTTTCTTTTCAAACACAATCCAGGAGGAAGATTGTACGTGACAAGTAATACTGGCCAACAACTATATGAAGAATTCATCATACTATGAGGATTAATACAATCAGCCGCTAAAGCCAATCTAAGATTTCTAGGCTCTAAACCAAAATTCGGTCATTTGTTGTCCACTAATTTCCACACAGGTGCATCGGCTGGATGACGAAGATAGCCATCAAAAGATCTTTTATCCATACGCCAACTTAGGTCTTTAGTAATTTTCTTTGTTCGAAACATTCTTCTAAACCTAGGTATCGGTGGAAAGTACCACAGGACCTTTGCTGGTGTAGACTTTCGATTTTTAACCCCTTTTCATCTTGACATCCCACATGTAGGACAACTACTCAAATCATTGTAGTCCTTTCGATAAAGAATGCAATCATTAGGGCATGCATGAATTTTCTCATAATTCATCCCTATTGTGCATAGACTTTTCTTCGCATCATATAAAGATGAAGAGAGTGTATTGTGATCAGGAAGTATCTCCCTTAACAAACATAATAGCCCAGAAAAACTGACATCACTCCAACCATATTTGGCCTTCAAGTTATACAACTTCACAATTACCGACAACTTAGAAAATTTGTGGCATCCAACATATAAAGATTTTTCTACATCCTCGAGCAATATCTAAAACTGACTTGAATTATCTTGATACACATCATATGCATCATGAATCATATCTATTGGGACATCATCATCGCTTTTCCTAACCTGACCACTATCATGTGTTGATCATATCGATGCTTTTCTTTCCCCATGTCATATCCATCTCTGGTATGTTAAGTCCATACCACTGCAAAACAAATGTTCCCTTATGATATCAACACTTGTCTTGTTAGTGTTAGCACATTTCGCACAAGGACATGGTATTAAGTTAGAATCAATGCAAAATGCAAAAAAAGACTCAACTCCATCCTCATACTCTTGTGACAGTCTATTCATTAACATCCTTGCTTTATCAATTTTGCCAACGAACAAGTTAATATTAATTTACCTAAAAAGTTTAAACTTTAGCCACAAAAATTAAAAATTATGGTAATCATGATTAATAGACTTAAATTTTAATTCATTTTCCCTTTCTGATAAGCACGAGAAAAATAAAAGCATTTAGTTGTCGAAATTACTTGAAAAAAATCCTCCAAGTTAGGCATCCTTTCAACATTTAGATGACCACGCCTAAGCACTCTTCCTTTGACACCGTCTCCAAAAGTAACGAATTGATAAGAACCATCCTTTTAAATATTCATCAGCATACTGGCATCTCCAGTCATGTGCCGTGAGCATCCGCTGTCAAAGTACCAGCTGCTCTTTGCATGGATATTGAGGGCAGTGTGAACCACATAGTTCCTGTGATTGTTCCAGGATCTGTTCCTCATATTTCTTCTTCTGGAATTAAGGTCATTCTGAGATAGGCCTTTCCTCCTCATTCTTTTGAGATAATTGATGTAGTTCCTACAGTGTGGTCGAATGTGACCAGGCTTTTCACAGTAGTGACACACAACACGCATCTTTTGAAGCTGTGACTTTGGCAGCTGCTGAGTCTGTGATTGTTTGTTCTCAGGTTCAGCTTCGAATTCAGGAACTGGTTCATTATGCGTTCCAGATGTTTGTCCTGGACAGAATCGGTCATACACCTTCTCACCATTGTAACCAAGACCAGTATGATCCTGAGGACATTTTCCTTTAGCAAGGATTTCATCGAGCTGAGATGATCCAGAATTCATCATCTTGACAAGCTTCTTCAGATGTTGTAGTTCACCATTTTGAGAAAGCGTGTTATTTTTTAGATTGCTGAAGATCATTCTGCAGATCACTGAGGTGCATGGATAGGTTATCTCTTTCTTTTATAAGATCAGCATTTTCTTTCAGCAGCCCTTCATTGACTTTTACCACCATGATCCAGCTTTCATAAAGCTTTTTGTATGCTTCTATGGCCGATTCTTCAGTGAACTCATCATCATCACTGCATTCAGATACCTTGTCATCCTGATTGTCCGGGAGAGATTTAGACACAGGTTCTTTGGTAGACTGTGTCATGAAAGTAATATGATTGCTCACACATTCTTCATCAATCTCACTATCATCACTTTCACTCAGAGTGGAACAGTAGGATTTATTCTTTTTTTAGAGTGTTAGCACACTCGGCTTGAAAGTGCCCAAGGCCACCACATTCCCTGCACTTCACATCTTTGTGTCTTTCTTCACTAAGATCTTCATCTTTAGATCTTCGAGATTTAGAAAACTTGTTCTTGTCAGGATTTTTTTGTGAAGATTTCTCAAAGCGTTTGACAAATTTCGAGAAATTCTTTATCAGCAAAGCAATTGACTCAGCCAGATCATGTTTGTTTGGGACAGTATTTGGCACATCAGAACTTGAGCCTGCCTGAAAAGCTATGCTTTTCTTCTTTACTACCTCATCATCTATCAGTCCTATTTCAAAGGTACGTAGGGACCCCATTAACTCCTGTAGCTTCATCTTGCTCACGTCTTTGGCTTCTTCAATAGCTGTGACTTTGTAGGCGAATCTTCTGGGCAGAGATCGCAGCACTTTTCGCACAAGTTTCTCTTCAGAGATAGCCTCTCCAAGAGCGAAGCTTTCATTAGCAATGTCACAGATCTTGATATTGAAATCAGCAAGTTTTTCCCCTTCATCCATATGGAGGTTTTCAAATCTGGTGGTGAGAAGTTACATGTGAGATGCACGCACACTACTTGTTCTTTCGAATGTGGTATGCAAGATATCCCACACATCCTTGGCCGTGTCACAGGTGGAGATAAGCTTGAAGACATTCATGTCAACAGTAGAGAACATGACATTCATGGATTTAGCATTTAGCCCCATGATCTGATACTCAGCATCCTCCAGGCACATATTTGCCTTTATCATCCGTCTTTGTGGGAGGCTTCTACCCTTCAGTCAGCATCTTCCAGGCACGCGCATCAATTGAGCGAATGAAAGCCGTCATTCTAGCTTTCCCATAGGCATAGTTGTTGCCATCAAGGAGCGAAGGTCATACCGTCGAGGCTCCTTCTTTCATCGAATCCATCTCGGCAAAACAACACAAAAAATACGGATTAATACCCCAAGATCAACCCCGAATACAGGTAACCCGCTCTGGTACCAATTGAAAAATGATAATCCGTGCTATACATGTTTTAGTTATCTGCTTAAAATCTGTTCTATGATATGTGTGGGACAGATGCAAGAACATAAAAGAATAAAGTAGTAAAAACGCACGAGATGGTAACCTAGTTTGGTTCAAACAACCTACTCTGGGGGGATTGTTCCCAAACTTGTAGTTTAGACTGTTGATCCATTGAAGAGTGTATTAGGGTTTTTACACATACAAGCCTCCCGCCTTATGTCGCCCGTTCTTCTCCACAAACTCTTTCGCTAGCCGAAATTTGTAAGATCCCCTCACAACCGTGATACTAGACTCCCTCTAGCTACCCACGACTTCAACTTACAATCTCTCTCGAGATTGCGTACAAAACGGATATAAAAATCCCCTCACGTGTTTCACTCGAAAACACTCAAAACTAGTCTATCACGTTGAACTGTTTAATGAATAACTACTAGTTACAATGACCACAAATGAACTGACTCTCAAACAATCTATCAAGAGAATCTAAACAATATATGAGTGGTACCGATTGGTCCTCAATTCGGCCCTCATATAGTCGTCACTTCAGCTTGACGTCGATCTCCTTTTTCCGCCAACAAGGTAAGTGAATGAATGGTTTGTGATCTTCCCAAATGTGTATAGATTCTTTCCATGTGTAGTAGGGTTAATTCAGCACAGTATCTACACCACAAGACAGTTAAATGTATCTATCTTGACCTTCCAAACTGGTTCAGCGCAAGATTTTTTCAACATGGAAACTGCCAAAAATAGGGTGTCGAACATATCTCGCCAATACAACAACACAAATACTTAGTGTACTATTGTGGCACTAACAGTGTCTAAACTTTTACCTACTTTCTTATTTTAGTTTTTCAGAATTTTTTTGAAGAATTGAACTTTTTATCTCAATTTTTGTTTATGATTTGAATGATAGACGCGTTGTAATTATGATTTAGTGTTTATGATTGAGAGAATGAGATTGAGAATGATTTGAGCATGTATGACATGATTTGAATAAGCATGTGTTTTAGATTTTTTCGAGCTTTATGATGACAAATGTTGAGTTGTGAGATATATATTGAGCCTATAAGCGATATTATTTTGAATTTTGTTGATGTGTGTTGGTTGTTTATGCACTTATTTCTCTAGAAATTTCATAACGTCTTGCTTGAGATTGAGTTTTTGTGTTTGATAGTAGAAGATGATGATAGGCTATCTTTTCTTTAGCCATGTCATCATATACATTGTTCTAAGTTCATTTTATCCTTTTGTAAACACTTTTGTGCCCTATTGCCTTTTCTTTGAAAGCCTAGTTGGGACTGAATATGCTAAATTTTGTGGAGAAATAAGAGGAAGGGTAGAGAATGTTGGAGTTAGGATAGATGAGAGATTTGAAAATAAAATGAATGGTGATAGGTTAGTGGTTTTTGTTGGTACACAAAAGAGGGTGCTATTCGAGTGTAAAAAAGAAAAAAATTATGAAAAGAACACAAAAGAAAAAAGCTGAAAAGTGCTAATGAAAACAAATGAAAAAAGAGACCAAAGGTCTTTGCAATGAAAAGAGAAAAATTTTATAAGGACTCGAAGATTCTAAAGTTTTAAGGACAAATTTCAACTAGTGCATGAGGTGAAAAGTAATCGGGAATAAAAAGTAAAAGTGGTGGATTGAGCTAAATTGGTTGAAAGTTTTTTATTTCCACATTTGTTGAGTCACTTTAGCCAAATATATTCATAATATTAATCGGAGCCTACATTACAGCCTTAGCGAAAGTCCTATTTGATCTTAATTTTGAGCACATATGTTCATCAGTGGAGGGTTTAAATTTCATGCAAACTTATGGTAGATCTAGTATGTAGTACAATGTTTTGATACAATGATATTTTGCACTAGTGTTCGTGCTATTTAGTTGTGTAATTTATAGAATTTGCTTGTGTTTTTATCTCAGTTTATTCGAATTTCACTCGTTCTTAGAGAGTTTGGTGTGTTTATTGGTTTTTGCAGGTTTTGTCCTGATTTATGATGTATTTTCGATCAAAGAATAGTTGATGACGTCCTAGAGTTTCATGACAAAGAATTCGATTCGAGAAATTAAAGGACGGAAACAAAGCATTGGATGACTCGCGAGTAGATTCACGAGTCTGGCGGTGAATTTGGTCACGAAACTCACTAGGGCCGATCTCTGGAAGCCTGCTACAGAGACGGGGTTTTTCTTCTGGAAATTAACGACCTTGGTCAGAAATGAAGGTTGGTCTCGAATTATGTGACATGTTGCAGCCACGTGGATTGGTGGCCTGAGTCTCAAGTGACAGGGTCACGAGCGAGATCGCGAATCAACCGGGCTTGTCTGATTTTTATCTGATTTTGGACTTTATTTTTCTAAGTATAAAATGGGGATTTTGGGTGAAAATTAGACATAACAGATCATACCTTAAAGTTGCCAGCAAAGTAAAACAACAGAGAAGAACATGAAGACTGAAGAATTCTAGGAGTTCAAGATTAGATACAGATTACATCTTCTGAGTTTTATTTACAGTAATTATTGAATTACAATGTTTTCTTTTGGAATTGTTTTGGATATTTATTTTACAATGAATAGCTAAAACCCTCGTGTTCTAGGGTTGGATTATGATTTATTTTTGAAGTTCTTTTGATTCATTTTTTTGTATTTATGATTTGATCATGTTTGGATTATTCTCATGCTTGATTTTATATTATTTAATTGGCTGTTAAAATAGTGCAATTAGATGTGTTAATTCATAAATCGGGAGAGGAGCTTTAACACGGCATCTAGAATAATTGGCTGGTTAAGCAACATCACTCGACAAAGTTGTGATTAATTGAGAGAACAATAAATCTTAAGAACCGTTAGAGTTACACATAGGTAGTGAACAAACATTTTAATATTTGTTGTGTGATCCACAATCTAGGCACTTTGAGAGAAAGTTTAAAAAATAAAAGTTGTTGTTCTAGAATGATTTAAATCTCAACATAGATGCTTAATGAAATGATTAGGAGAATGGAGTAAATAATGAATTTATAATCCTAGAATATGTTTTCTCTTCATTGTTTATTTCGACTTTGTTTATTTATGTGGTGAAATTTATTATTTCATTATTTTATTTCACTTAGTAATTAAATTAATTTATGTTAGGTAGTCTAGATAACTGTAAGAATTACGTTTAGATAATAAGTAAAATAAACATTAAGTGTATGTGGATACGACCATATTCACAACTTTACTATTAATCTCACTGTACACTTGCAGTATAGTTTAAATAAATATCGAACATTATGTATGCCCAATTTTGATAACTAAAGTTCATATTTAAATTGAATAATTTTCTATATGCATTATCTTATAAAAGAATTAAATTAAAATAATTTTCTAAATTGAACTTTTCTGTAATAAGTAATGGTTTCTGATATGAATTATTGGGTACATGTTTATAATACATTTGGTTGAAAATGTTCAAAAATAATTTATCAATATGAGATATTCTCTTATAAATAATATCTAATAATTATTAAATCAATAGTCTATGGACATTTATTTATTTATTTATTGATGGGTGACAAAAACTTGAAATAGAATAAAATATGTTGTACATTATTTACAAAAGAAAATATTTTGGACATTCCCTAAGAGGGGAGACAACTGCACCGAATAAGTCCAGGCAGCGGGAAAGGGTAAAACAAGACGGTTCGGGCCGCATACTAAACAAAGATAACTTACAAATTGAATATAAACTAAGGAGCATCAGACTCACAGTAAACATAAGATAAAATAATGTAGAAAGCTATCCCCATCTAGCTATATATTTGAAGCAATATGAGAACAACAACCCCCCACTATCTATGATAGTTGGAGCAATAATATAAAAGAACGAGGGCATACCCCTGGCTACAACAACAAAGAACCAGAGAGGTTTACCTTACAGAGTTTGGCCTAACTAGTATAGCCAATAAAGGCCAACCAAATCAACAACCTCGCGATTTGAGATGAGGGGATAAGTAAGACCCTATCCTTAACCAACATCAACCCTTAATACAATGGGGCGGACCTCATTAAAACCTTCCTATGAGACTCTATATATACTTACAATTATATATTGATAAAAAAAAAAGTGTGTTGAGTTTTATGAGTTATAGTCAAATTTAATATCTCTTTCATGTGTTTCGGTATCATATATTTTTTTTTCCATGTTATATTTAGGACATGTGCATTATATATATGTTGTTATCATGGCCTGCTATGATGAAATAAAGGATAAGACCGTAAAATCATAGAAAAATATAGGATCTTATGTGGTTAGTCGAATGACTACTCTCATTAATATATATTTTTTCAAATTTTATTTATTTTCTTTTTTTTTTTTAATTAACTCTATATAGGATAACTTACTAAAAAAGCCTCTCTTTAGGATAAGTATTTCCTATGGATTTTTTACTCTATATGAATCAAGCAAACTATCTAATTGATTTCCATTATTTTTTTTGGCTTTGGAGTTTGATAACTTGAATTCATAGTTAAATTTATATATTAATCTAAATATTGAAAACTTTATAGCGTTATATCATAAGCATAATAAATGAATTTTCACGAGATCTATGAAGATATACTAAATGATCTTGTAAAAAATAAGTACATTTAAGAGATCGATAAGTTGGTATTTAAGTTGGTACATCTTAATTTTAATTCAACCAAATTTTGTTTTGTTAAAACATATTTGTTTAAATATAATTTTGCAAATATATATAAAATCTAAGTTTTATAATCATAATTCATAAAGCAAAAAATTAAAATAACAAAAGTACATGACCGTTTTCATTTAAAATTTTAAATGAATGTTGAAATCGATTAGAATTACATTTTTCAAAATTAAAATATCAAAAAATTTATAATTACACTTGAATGTGACTTATAGTGAAATTAATATGGCTAAAAAAACATATTGTGTAAATCAATATTGACATATTTTTTTGAACTCATCAATAGAATTTGACGAGATTGTGTTTGTAGAAAATTGTAAAAAAAAAAAAAAAAAATTAGATAATTTTTTTTGATAATTTGCTTCAATTGCTAATTTATTGTGGAAACACAATAACTCGTTGACAAATCATCTCCAAATCAAAATTCACAAGTAATTAGGAATTTGCCTAAATTAATTCATGTAAATATTTACACAAATTAAGATTTTTCGTGTAAATATTCACACGAATTTAAGTTTTTCGTGTAAATATTTACACGAATTGAAGAATATTTACCCCAATTTATGTATATTTTCGAGAACTGCAATTATGCGTGAGATTTTCATGTTAATCTATTTCTCATGTGAATCTACCAAAAAACATGCTAACTATGATAATCAATTAAAAAAATTACGAAATGCACTATACGTGCAAAAAAAAATATTGAATCTTAGAGCACCCCCGATGACCTAAAAGATTAGGTACAAAACATCTTTTTTGTACTCAAAACTGAGTACAAACTATTGTGGATAATTAGTAAAAGGAAGTAAAATTAAATTGGAGTACAAACCTATGTACTCAATTTGGACAAATAAAAGAGCAGTGAAGAAGACGCAGGGGCTGGATCTGTGCGTGTCTTTCACGTATGTGGAGAGGGGATTTAAGTTTTTTTTTTGTCATGTAGGCCATGGTTGTCCCCTACTATTCTAAACATTTTCCTTCTTTTCTTTTTATTTTCATTTTACCGATTTCAATCATTTCTATTTTTCTTATTTTATATTATTTTATATCAAAATATATTTTATATTCTATATTTTTCTAAATATTGTATATTTTTATATTCTATATTTTTCTAAATGTTTGAAAAAAAAAACAAATCACAATCGAGCCGACTTGATTGATCACATTTGAGTATGCCTCATATATTTTATTTTTAAACTTTTTTATTTTCTTTTCTTTTCTATTTCATTCCTTTATTTTGTTTTCATTTTACAAATTTCAATTCTTTCATTTTTTTTTAATGTACGTCAATATTTTATATTATTTTATATAAAAAAATATATTTTACATTTTATATTTTTTAAAATATTGTATATTATAATATATATCAATGTTTGAAAAAAAATACTAATATCAATCCAAAATAATTAATTGTCATTTGCTTGCTATAATTAATTTCTATACATTCTGAAAAATAATTAATTGCCAAGTGATGTGTTTCAACATCGTTTCTGAATGGGTAGAGATTTATTTATCCGCATAGTCAATACTTTGCAAGTGCACGATGAATATTTTTGCCAGAAGGGGGATGCAACAGGGAGAGTAGGTTTCTCACCACTTAAAAAATGTACGGTAGCTATCCCTCAATTAGCATATGGAGGTCCCGCCGACCATTACGATGAGTATCTCCGAGTTGCGAAAACAACTGCAATTGAATGTTTGTTCAACTTTTGTCGATGTGTTATTGATGTATTTGGGGAAAGATACTTAAGAAAACCCAATGCTGATGACTGTCGGCGTTTGATCCATATGCATGAGCAGAGGCATGGGTTTCTTGGGATGTTAGGTAGCTTTAATTGTATGTATTGGGAATGAAAAAATTGTCCGGTTGCATGGAAAGGTCAATTGACCTGAGGTGATCATGAAAGTCCAACACTAATGCTTGAAGCGGTTGCATCGACAGATTTATGGATATGGCATGCATATTTTGGAGTCGCCGATTCAAATAATGATCTCAATGTGCTTTATCAATCACCTTTGTTCAACGAGGTGATCCAAGGGAAAGCACCGTCGATTAATTTTGCGGTGAATGATAGACAATATAATAGAGGTTATTATCTCACACATGGAATTTATCCAGAATGGGCAGCTTTTGTCAAGAGTTTTCATTCTACTTATGAACACAAAAAAATGTTATTCAAGCAAATGCAAGAGTCTGCAAGAAAGGATGTCGAGCGGGCATTTGGGGTACTCCAAGCTCGTTGGAAAATGATTAGAGGTCCAGCCCGTTTTTGATACCGGGATAACTTGAAGGACATCATGTACTCTTGCATTATTCTTCATAATATGATAATCGAAGTTGAGGGAAGTGCATCAACTAATTGATCGGAGTCGGAGGAATCTACTAATGACGAGAATAATTTTGCTAGACAAGGAGCCTTGACAGATTTCGCTGCTCGAGTAAATATTGAAGCTGAACTACGAGATAAAAAAAAACAACATCACAAGCTTCGTGCCGACTTGATTGATCACATATGGATAATTTTAATATGTAGTTCGTTTGTTATTTTAATATTTTAATTTATGTAACGTTTGTGTTTTATTTTTCAATGTTGTACTCGTATTTCTCGTATCAATAAAAAATATTGTTGTTTTATTTTGATGGTTAGGTACAAAAAACTAACTCATTCATAAATAAAATAAAATTCTAAATTTTAATAAGTAAAAAATTGTTAATATTAATTAAATATAAAAATTTAAAAAAAATTGACAAAAAATGTATAATTAAATAAAAATACAATATTGATTAAATATAAAAGTTGTTAAATATAAAAATTAAAATGAAATATGATTTATTAAAAAAATAAATGATATGATGGTGGCCCTCAAAAAAGATGTATGTACCTTGGGTGTTTTAAAGGGATTGAGTATTTAAAATAATGAGCGTATAACTTTTGATGTGACAGTTAGGTGGCGGAATTATGTACCCAAATGGGGGTACACGATTAGTGATGCTCTTAACTTGTAATTCTTGTGAAGGTTTTGCAATTATCTCCAAAATAATTTCAAACAAACAGTGTCGACCATATAGGTATATTAAAGTCCATGTTTAATGGACCAACTTAAATCCCAACTACCTTTTCTTTTTTCAAATTTCACATAGCATTCATCGGTTCACCAAATTAACACACAAAATAGAAGAATATTTGACTTTCAACTCATTCTAGTAAGGGTAATAAAGATTTTTACATAATTTATTTACTAGAAAAAAATGAATTATCAAGCTTAGACAAAAAAGAATTTATTATCCTAATATTTATTACTTTAATTTTTTTCCCCTTTATCATTATCGTATTTCTTGAATATTCTCATGATCAATAAATTAAATACACGTCTTCCTAAATAAAAAAATAAAAAAAAATAAACACACGTGTATATGCATGCATCACCAGCAGTACAGACTAATTAATAGTAATTAATGCGATAGTTGACTTCACTCGCTAGCTTCCAACTTTAATTAATTATCTAGGGTGATATTATATGTATTCAGTAAGTGCTCTGATTGCTCTCAATCAAAAGTATTAGCCAGTGGGGGACCGGGGGGTTGCCGAAGGGGGCTCCTCCAACCGAAAAATAACCTTTGTTAGTCAAGGATTGTCCGGAAAATTTTGTGAAATAGCCCCTCATCTCACTGTCGAAAAACAGGGGATGAGCTTTTGAAGATTTGAACTTGGAAGGGGGAGGGCCATAGAGTGGCTTCAAGTTATAGTTGTTCACCTTTAATTTACAGTTGCTTACCTTTGACAAAATCAAGAAATGCAGAAAATGGAATAGAAAAGGGGTGGCGGCTGGTGGTTGAAGAAGAAGTGATGGGTAGTATAGAAAAAACAATGAATAAGTGAGGAGTAGAATAGGAAATCCACAAAAAATTACCTTAGGCTTGTTAAAAAAGTTATCGATGTTTTTAATAAAAAATGGTCCTTGAGAACACTTAATAATTAAAAAGAAGTCACCGTAGCTGAGATTGTGAGTTTTTAATAATTTACCAATCACTTATGTTTTCAAACAATTGAAATCTTATATTGCACATTTTGTGTTGCATTCCGTATTGCACACTCGATTTTCTTAATTTTTTTTCAATTTTTTTCCTTGATTTCAATTTCTTATGTTTTAGTTTAATTTTACACTTATTATTTAGAATTCATCAAACCCAATTAGGATGCATTGTAATTTTTTATTATTTAATTTTAAATTTTGAATTATTAATTGATTATTTTAAAAAATTAAAGACTAAAAATATATATAAAACCCTAATTGGGTAGGATGAACCCTAAATAATAAGTGTAAAATTAAACTAAAGTATAAGAAATTGAAATTTGAGAAAAAAATTAAAAAAAAACTAAGAAAATCGAGTGTGCAATACAGAATGTAACACGAAATGTGCAATAGACGATTGCAAATGGTTTTCAAATTCTCCTGGACTCAATTTTCATCATTTTTTATTTAAAATTTATTTTTTCTTGTTATCTTGCCAAAAAAAAATAGTAGCCAAACAATATAAGGTCTTGTTATCTTGTAAAAAAAAAAAAATTGTAGCCAAACAATATAGCTCCCTACCAAAAAATTCTGATTCTGCCACTTGTACTATTAGCTATATATGTATAGGGTTTGTGAAGCACAAATCGTAATCAAGCTCTCTATTATATCTACATATATATATTTCATACAATAAAAAACCTCATACCGTCGAAATTAAATTGTGTCAATATATATCCAAGTAATTCAGAATGTCGGAAACCACTACTACTACTCATCGGAAGGCACACGCCATTGTGTTTCCATACCCTTACCAAGGCCACATAACTCCGACCATCAATCTCGCCGCAAAACTTGCTTCCAACGGCTTCACCGTCACTTATGTCCAACTCGAATTCATCGGAGCTGGTGGAGCTGCCACCCTCGGCATACGCTGCGCCACCATCTCCGATGGATTCCCACTCGAATTCGACAGGAATGCTAACTTTACTAAGTACTGGGAGAGCATGATTCTTGATTTTCCTGCACGCGTCGATGAACTCGTGGGGCGCATCAAGAAATCTGATGAATCCGCGACGGGATTTTTTCTCGTCGCGGATTCGTTGTACACGTGGACCGCGGACATTGCCACGAAACATAACCTTGTAAACGTTTCGTTGTGGACGGCACCAGCTTTGGTTTTTTCCATTGGCTATCACTTGGATCTTCTCAAACAAAATGGTCATTTCCCCTTTAAAGGTATCTTTTTTTTTTTTATCTTTTCCTTTTTAAAAAAGAATTACGAAATTTATATATGTGGTTCAAGATCTATTTATAGTAACTAACAAATTAACATGCATGTTATTCCGTATGTAGTTTCTTAATTGATTTTTTTATATAAATTCATTGCAATCTGCTTATCCATCCTAAAGCAATGAAAATGGTGTTCACATTTCCTATTACACTTTTTCGTATTTAACTCCGTGTTTTATTATTAAATTTATTATTTTAATAATATTTATTATAAAATAAAAATAATTAACCATAATAATGAATTATTAATTAAAAATCAACAATTAAATATTAAAAAATAATTATAAACCCCTAATTCAGTGGGTAAACCGTAAAAACAGTAATAAAATTAAACTAAATCACAAAAAATAAAATTAAAAAAAATACATGAAAAATTAATAATTTAAAAGTGTAACACGAAGTGTAATATATAGAGTTTAACAAAAAATTCAATATGATGAAAATGTATATATATGTGATTCTTTCCTCCTCCTCCTTCGAAATCGCAACGCCCCATTGATTGCTCTAATTCAAGGACTATGCCATTTAAACTATAATTTACATTTAATTTGCAAATGAATTTGGCATGTATTTAGGTAAATATTCAATTAGCATATCGACCGACTCATTCGTATAACTGTACAATCCTACCTACATAAATTTAATTTTTGTGTGGTCATGTAGAAGATAAATGCGCGAATAAGACCATTAATATCAGCCACCCCATGCTCATGTGGTGAGCATGTGGTCGCATGCCATATCACCAAAAAAATAAAAACAAAAAAAATGGTTGAGGAAAAACTCATGCGGTCAATCACTCCTCATTTTCAAAATCGGATCACCTGTTGCAACTTTTCAATATTTTTTAAAAAAATTTATTATTATTTTTTAATTTATTATCATTTATTTTAATTTAAATTTTCTATTTAGGGTTCATTCATCCCCAATTAGGGTATATTTAAAAAAATTAGTTATGCAATACCAAATGTAACACAAAATGCAACAGAGGATCTGCTCTACTTATTTTCGACCAAATCTGGTCTCACTTCAACCATCCCTTTGGCCAATGGGATAGTGACACTTGACACCATCCTATTGGCCAATTAATTTTATTTAAATTTATAGATAAAATTAGTGTATTTTTTATATAATATTATAAAATAAATAAAAAATATATCAAAATTCATATTTTTTTATTCTTTATAAATAGACATCAAGTTTGCTATATTTCAACACACTTTAAAATTATCTATTTTTTTCTCTAGTTTTCTATATATCCAAATAATAAATTTTTATTTTATGTAATTATTGGAAATACCGTTTAATGAGTGCGATTTTATTTTTTGTAATTTTATGAAATGTCATTTAATTAGTTTGTAATATTTTTGGTATTGACTATTTTATCCAAACAATAAATCACAACCATTCATAAAAAGCACAATCCATGTCAATTTGATCTCCACCATTCATCACAAAAGCAATAAATCTCAGTCATTCGTCAAAAACACAATCCATGTCAATAAATTCTTAATTTTTTCCTCTATAAATAGAGATCTCATTTGCTATATTTTTACACACAGAAAAATCATCGTCTTTTTTATTTCTTATTTCTTATTTCATCCTTTTTTTCATACTTAAATTCCATCTTTCTCATTTTTTCAATGGATCCAAGTAATCCAAGTAATTTTTTTCTCAAATCCTCAAAATTTCTCTGTCTCCCAAGATTATTATCCTAATCTTGATGATATTCATACTCAAAATTTTGGAACCGGTTCAAACCCCTGTTTTCCAGACCATCCCACTCATGAAAATGTCCAACCCACAAACATCAACATATTAGGTTGCAATCGTCAAAAATGAATATGCTCAACACTTTCTTGGTTAAAAGCAACTTGTCTCCTCAAGAAGAATCTCTGAAAAATCGTCTTATGACAAAATTATTTCCAAATTGAGGTGTTTTAATTTTATAAAATATCGTTTTATGAGTGTGATTTTATTTTCTGTAATTTTAGAAAAGGTAATTTAATTTGTGTGAAGCATGTTGCAATTTATGTTATTAATTTCGTTTGTAATATTTTTGGTATTGACTATTTATTTCTATTTATTGCTCGATTTTTCTTTTTGGAATATTTTCATTTTCTTGTTATAATTACAATTTTTTTATATTATTTTTATTACAAGTAATATTTTAATCTTAAAATAAAATAAAATAATTATATATAATGGTGTGGTTGGGTGGTTGGGTGGTTGGTCATGGATAAAACATGTAAAATATATGTTGTTGGGGTGAATGAATATTGATGATGTGGAAGAGAGAGAAATTAATTAAATATTGAAGTGATTTGGTGATTGGATGGTTGGAGTGATTGCTGTTATTTGTAGTCTAATGGAGATAAAATAACTTCAAGTTTTATAAACACCGGCCAGCTAGTTTTACTATTCAATTGCCACTTTAATTTGTTACTACACTCTATTGTATTTCTTCTCCTATCTTTTGTAGTTCCCTTCTATTTTTTAGAGTAAATTTCATTTTTGATCCCATTAAAATATGGTCAAAACACTTTTTGTCCCAAAAGTTACTTTTTTGGTCCTAAATGATAAATTTTCGATAATTTTGGTCCCATAAGATATATTTTCAATAATTTTAGTCCCAAACTAACTAATTTTGGTACGCTAGACAACATAAATTGATTTCAGATAGAATGACATGATGTCTTGGATTTTGGAACACATGTTGTTTGTTTTCATATGCATGGGACACATCTCAGATTCACCAAAATTGTTAGTTTGAGAATTAAATTGCTGGAAAAATATCTTATGGAACTAAAATTGTCGGAAAAATATCATTTGGGACTAAAAATGTTTTGACCTCTAATTGAATTGTATAAAAAAAAGAAAGTGACCCAAACCTAGAAGTTCCGGATATCACATGTCGATAACTCAAGGGACCGGAGTATCATTAAAACCCATATAGAAAACTGGGAATGGGAAAAATCATATGGGAAAAAGAGTACCACTTTAGTGAAAACGGAAATAACCAGGACCACAAAAATTTTGCCTACCACCATCAGCAATACAAGAAAACAAAAAGTGAAATTTACCCTAATTTTTATATAAATTAAGAAAATATATTTAATATGCTTAAAAAAATTAAAATTATATAATTTTTTTCTACTATACATTTACTTAAAGATTTAAAATAAAAGAATGGTTAATTTTAAAAAAATTAATATTAATAGTTGTTCTTTGGTACATAAAAACGGTAAAGAGTCGTGTGTAAAGAAATACACATTGGATATAGATCCTTATATTTAATAATAATTATTATAAAAATAAAAATTAGTTTTAACAAGCTCAAAACCGGTTGACATTTATCATAAGAAAAAAATGAATTAATAAAATTATAAATTCTAGTTATATAATATAATAATCAATTATTAATTAAAATGGAGAATTAAATACCCAAAAATAATTATTAACTCGTAAAATCACCCATAATTAATGATTGTAAAATTAAATTAAAGTAAAAAATAATTCAAAAATAGAAAGAAAAAAGTTGTAAAACACATAAAGCGTAATAGGGGATCCAAATACACGAATTCGTCTACTGCACCAACTGTGTTGCATTTTTCTACTGCACGCTCGATTTTTTAGTTCTTTTTTTTTTTATCCAATTTCAATTTCTTATGCTTTGGTTTAATTTTACAGTTGTTATTTAGAGTTCACCCTACCCAATTAGGATTTTGTTATAATTTTTAGTATTTAATTTTCAATTAATCAATTAATAATTAGAAGTTATAAATTAAATACTATAAAAATATAATACGCTTTAATTGAATATAATGAACCATGAATAAGAAGTTTAAAATTAAACTAAAGTACAAGAAATTAAAATCGAAAAAATAAATTGAAAAAAAGTAAAAAATTCAAGTGTATAATAGGAAATGTGATACCAAAAATGTACAATAGATTTTATCCCAATCCAAACAAGTAAACCGATAATTTCTCACTTCATTTCACATATTTCATTTTAGGTATTTAAAAAAAAAAAAGAAAAAACCCCATCAAATGTAAAATATCAAATTAAACTAGTTGCATGCTTTTATCATGATCGATTGGCTCTTTGGCAATAAATTTCAGGTAGCAGCGACGATCTGCACATAAACTACATACCTGGAGTAGAATCAATTACTAGAAAAGACCTAATGTCTCAAATCCAAAAACCTCATGCCATACCAATTTTGATCAAGATTATGGAAATGTCATTCGAGCAGGTGAAGAAGGCAGATTTTATACTATGCAACACAGTTCAAGAACTCGAATCACATTGCCTCTCATCTCTCGATCGCCGGCAGCCAACTTATGCCGTCGGCCCGATCAATTTCTTTGCCAAAACGGCCTCTCTACTCCCTACAACGGACTGCTCCGTCTGGCTCGAATCCAAGCCCCCGGCCTCAGTTCTCTACATTTCATTCGGTAGCATTTTCGAGTTTAACAAGCAGGACATAACGGAGATAGCTCACGCACTTGTTTCGACTGGAGTCGACTTTTTATGGGTTCTCAAGACTGAGAAGAAGGAATCGAACCTTGCAGGGGTTTTCCCTGATGGGTTTCTGGACCGGGGGCTCGTGGTGCCCTGGTGCGATCAGAGGGCAGTCCTGTCGAGCCCCGCGGTTGGAGGGTTTTTGACGCACTGTGGATGGAACTCGACTGTTGAAAGTATGTGGAATGGCGTTCCCATGCTCTGCTATCCGTTTTGTGTGGACCAGCCTACTAATAGGAAATTGGTGGTGGAGAATTGGAGGGTTGGGATTGATCTTTGTGATGGAGAGCAGGTTATAACGAGGGAGGAAGTTTCTAGAAAGATCGATGGTTTGATGAAGGGAAACACATGTGTTGAGTTGAGGCAAGAGGTGAAGAAAGTGAGCCACACGGTGAGAAATGCGTTGGAGAGAGATGGATCATCACAGATCAACTTTGATCGATTTGTGCATGATTTGAAAGGTCGATTAAAGAAAATGGAGTGAATTATAAGTAAAATAAGGCCTTTTAGAAATTTATTTACATATTAGCTAGTATTCATATATAGTTCATACTCGGGTGTAATTGGGCCGAGTATTGCAAGGTGTAAGCTTGAGATATCAAACACTGTAATTAACCGGATGAAATCCTTTGCTATACTTGATGCAATATTTGGTGCTACATAATTAAATTTATTAATTTTTCTTCAATTTTTTAATTCAATTTTAATTTATTGTGCTTTAGTTTAATTTTACACTTATTAATTAGGGTTTATCCTACCCAATTAGGGTATATAATTATTTTTTTATGAAATCATCAATTATTAATTAGAAAATAAAATTTAATATTGAAAAAATAATTATATACCCTAATTGGGTAGGATGAACCCTAAATAATAAGTGTAAAATAAAATAAAGTATAAAAAATTGAAATCAAATAAAAAAAATCCAAGAAAAATTAATAAATTTAATTGTGTAGCACCAAGTGTTGCACAAAATGAAGTAGAGGATTTCATCCAGTAATTAACCTCAGCATCTTATTTCAGTGTCTAAATGAGTTTTCGAAGTATATATTTAAATTAAAGGATATAGTGTTTTCCTTTTAAAATAAATTATTTTCGAGGTGTTCTTACATAGGATCTTATATCAGATAAAAAAAAAGTATTTCATAATTACAATACTGAAAAATATGAATTCTAGTTATAAAAATTATCACGTTTGAAAATTACTGCTAATTAAAAACAAAATGGTTGTGACATTTTTGTAATTACTAGTAAAGATCTAATGCATTGCACGTCATTTGTATAATTTTATTAAATAATGATATAACATGTAAAATTAAGAGTTATAAATCTCAGATACTCATAATTCTTAATCCTTGTATAATAGTAGACATGTATATTTTAATGTACATGTACATTACTTTGAGCTATCAATGGATGAGATTCTAATTAAAGAATCAATAAGCTCGATAGATTGGGTAGTGATATTTCTATATATGATGGGTTACTAATTATAGAAGGAAATCATGTCTCGATGCGCCGTGTTGATGATGTCCCTTGAGGAGCTAAAAAATGATTATCATGTTAAATCTTGCAAGTGGATTTTTAATCCGACATGATAATAAAGGTTGAGTAGTACAACTCGTGGATAAGCAATTAATTAATTTGAGTTATCAGTATACTTGATTTAATTAATGAACATTCGATATCTTAAACATGGAGAATTAATTGAGTCGAATGTGGGGCGGTAGTGCAACCGTAATTCTCCTTCTATGTTCGGGTCAGACATGGAGAACTTAAGGCTTGTTGGAGGCCCAACCCTAATTCTCTTTCTAGATCTCTATTGTAGCCCTATATGTACCTTATGAAGGGAGATGAAAAACCCTAGCCACCAAGAAGATTATTTCAAAAATTTGGTTCTCCAAAAGCCATGTAATTTTCGGTCATAGTCTAGTCGGGTTCTTTTCTCCAAACTTCTACAAGGTCTAGAGAATCATTGCCCACACGACATCTAGATCGAAGTTGGGACATACAATAGAATATCATGGAGTAGATAACATGAAGAATGGAGGAGCTGCAGAGTTTATATCTACATCTTCTCAACGGTGTCTCTCCGATTGCAAGGTAATTTGATCATCTCAGCTTTCCACTACGCATGAGATTTAGATTCGATTTTAACATGCAATGGGATATGGGATCGTTTTGATCAAAATATTTTTATTCAAACAACACACGTGCAAAAGATCATGGCTTGTTTCCAACAATAAGGTATATTATAATTATAAAATATTAAATAGATATCTAATAATTTAGAATAAAATTATATTAAACGTATTAAAATAAATTATTTTATGTAAAAATATATATGATAAGTAATCCATTTTTATGTTAAATTTCATGTTGAACTGTGTATCTTCCTAAGTACAAAATCTTCATGTCTGAAATATAATTTAAATGTGCATCAAACAAAAAGAAAAAAACTTAAATTGATTTCTGTAACATTTTACTATTTTTTGTATCAATTTTAGTTCACCAATATTCGCATTATTTATATTGCATGATGTGAATTAGTAATCTATATGTAGAATTATATTGGAAAAATTATAGGGATAATTCCTGAATAAATTACGTATAATATTTGACTGATTTTGCAATTCAACATGGTTTTTAAATCATTTCAATAGTATCACCATTTTTTTTTATTTGTATATTCTACATCCCCAATATGCAATTCAACATTCAAAAATTGAGGCTAAAAATAAATTAAAACATTTAAATCCTCATAATATAAAAAAAAAAACAAGAAAAGAAATTGACATAATACTTGTGTTATATGGTTAACTTATAATTGATATCTAATCGGTATATAAAGAATTAAGGATATCAGTAAATTACATATGATTCTATATATAAATTTGAATATGTAACTTAACGAAATATAAATACACACACACTAAATTAAGGCTTCATTCGAGATATATATATATATATATATATATTATCAATAGTAGAGTATATTTCTAACTCATATCAATATGGATTATATTATGATATTATTCAAAAACTAATAAATAATGTAAATAAAATAGAACCATCTTGCATTACATTGTCTCTCAATATGCATTTTAATGTCTTGATTGTTACGTATTTAAGAATATTATAACATTTCATGAAATTTATTTATTGAATAACTTAATTTATTAAGTGTATAAAATATTTCATCTTAAAAATGGTAGCAAATTATTAATTTATCAATTTTCTATTTTGTGGTAGACTATTTTGCCTAGCTTGTAGTCTTGCAAAGCATGACAATGGTGAGTTGAGTTGATTTTTTTCTAGGAGGTTATATTATTGTATGACAGAACGTTCAGCTCCTTCATGTTTCATGCTTGTGTGTGCATCATAATTAAGAGAATGGTGAAATGTTGTTATGTGTTTGCTCGTGTGACAGAGGGAATAATGAGGGTAGGTTAGTTTAATTGCCAACTTTTTTTTATTTAATTTTCTTTTCATATGCGTATGTTTCATTTCACTACCACGACTTATTTTCATATTTCCTCTCTTATTATATGCAGTGAAAGTGAAACAATGTATAAATATAATTTAAATCAAAATATATATTTAAAATAGTAAATGTATGATGAGAGATACATTTTTAAATAAATAATAACATGCATGAATAACATAGCTTTAACAAAAATTTTAAAAAATAATAAATCATAATTCACAATTATAATATATAAAGACCACTACTACAAATTAATTCATTGGAAAAAATTCTCCACATACTACATAGATAAAAAAAATTAAAAAAATTAAAAAATTCAATCACAACATATATAGCTGAAAAAAATGAATGAATAATAATTTATAAAAGAAAACGTATATATTTAAATTAAAAGGAAAAATAACAAAAGAATATTGTCAAACTTTAAGAAATCCATTCACGTGTAGTATTTAAGCTATTAATTATTATTAATAGAATCGTTGAGTACAACTGTGATAATAATACAATGTAATATAATAATATGTTAGATTATTTTACAAATATGCTATAGTTATAATAAGTATGTGATAGAAAAGGTCCAGATTACATTATTACCCTTAAATAAAATAAATAACATGGATATAATATGTAAATTTAAAATTATAAGATAAGACACTTCAATAGATTACTACATTTTTGGATTGAAAAACCTATAATCACTTCTAAAGTTAAAAAAATCACTTCTAACACTAATAAATTTTCATTTGATCGAAGTAATTTGGTACAACAGGTACACCCAAATTTTCGCTATGATTTATAAATTATGAAAAAGATATAATTTATTGATTAAAATTCATTAGCTTCTTATGTGTTATATGACAAAAAAAAAACATTTATCAAGTTTGTCCATAAATTAACAAGCCGAGAGTGACAATCTCAAACTTGAGTTATTTTTGCTAATGAGTTTCATTAAAAGGTCGGGACAGATAATTTACAACTGAAGCCCCATATTATTACCAATATTGTTTAAAAACTTATACTCCCTTCGTCCCAATATGATATTCATTGAGATTTTTACAAGGACTAAGAAAAATATTAAAAAATACAATTAATCAAAAAAACTTCCTAATATGTTTATATTTATTTATTTCACAATGAATTAATTCTTAATATAAACACATTAAATAAAGATATATATTAGTAAATTTGCTAAATATATATAAAAATATGTTTATATATTAGGACATAAAAAAAGAAAACATATCTTATTAGGACGGAGAGAATATATATTTTTATTGACATAGATACTAATTACATACTTTAATATTCACTATTTATTTTACCTTTTAGGAATGTATACAAACTAGTATAACTCTTGTACTATGCACGAACATGAATGTTATATTATAATTATATTGTAGGGCTTCTTTTTATCTAGTGTTAGAAACACTACAAAAGAGGTAAATTAATTATACAAAAATAAATAATGTTAATAATCAAATAAATTGAAGATATCACTGCACGAACAATATGCGAATTTGACAATAATAAAAAATAGAATATAAAAAAAACTAATAATCAAATAAGTTGCTGTAACATCCCAGAATTTCAGAGAGTTCTCTAAATTTATTTAGAAGACTAAAGAAAATAATTGGAGCTAAAATAAAGTAAAACAGATGTAAATCGCGACTTTTTGATTATTTTATGTGAAAATCGATTATGATATTTTGTATTTGCTGCCGGAAGATAGTCAATATTGATCTTTTCTGAAACATAACGACCTAAAGGAAGCTGTTGATGCTTTTAGAATTTTATTCTAACCTCTACAGGAGTCCCGTAATTGAAAATTGTAAATGAAAAACCTGTGAATAGTAATTTATGCGAGCGTTCGTGATTTTAAAAATTTACGAAATCTTCCTCATTGATCTGAGACTTGTTCTATCAAGCCTATCTTATAGGAAATGACCCAAGAAATCCGTTCGCGTTCACGGATTGCCAATCTGAGGTCAATCGAGCGCTCGGGAGCAAAATCTGTCAGTCGAAAGGAATAGTAAAAGTGATTTTTGAAAGAGAATCTTTCTTCATTTTTCTTCAGACGACTTCCTCATCATCCCGAGTCAGGTTGCTTCAATAGTACTTGAGCCAACGAGTTTCCCGATATTTTCGGATTTTGTGTCGGAGGTCATTTGGACCTCGCCATTGAATAAAGCAACTTTAATTGAATCCGTAAATCACTTTATTAGTATTTTATATCCGAAAAAGTTATACCCGCCTCGGAGCCACTTTTCCTATAAATAGGGGGTTTGGGCTCATTTGCAATTGCTCATTCTCTCTCTTCTCTCTCTTTCTCTCTCATTCGTGTTGACAAACGAGAGAAATCTGGGCTTACGCCGAGTAAATCGTGCATGTGGGCTCAGGTTAAGTTTTATTTGGGGGGGAGGGTGCTGCTGCGGGAGCAGCTGTCGAGCGCCGGAAGGCTGCCGGAGAGCCGCCGCCGCTGCCGTGGATGGTCGGAAATTACCGTAGTCGTGCCGCCGTCGCGCCACCGCTTCGAACGTCTCGTTTCGGTCCATTTCTTATCTTTTATAGTTGAAATTTTAATATGTTGTGTATTTTAAATAGTGCTCCATTTCATATGTTGAGTACGTTGTCGTCCGGTGGCCAGAAACCAGCGAAAACGCCAGAAAACGTGAAAAATAAAGGGGCGCCGATCAGTTTCGATTTTGGCCCATTTTCGCCCATTTCGGGTCGTCAAATCGAAAAAGTTTGAACTAGAAAGTTGCTCGAAATATTATTTCCTATAGGATTGCCAAGTTTCATAATTTTCCGATAAGTTTTAATTAAAGTCGATTGTTTTAATCAGGCGGTTATTTTTATAATTAAAGCATGTGATTTCAGAAAATTCCAAAAATCGTATAGTTTAATAAAGATATATGTGGGGTCATGCCTGATTATTTTCATAATTTTTGGACAACTAAAAAGTGCAATCGAGGTTTGCTGTGAAAAAAATGAATAAAATGACAAGTTACAGAAAATGACCTTTGTCAAATCTTTTGGTCTCATTAAATCGAAAATTATATTTTAGAATTTATTTCCTTCTGTGTTGAAGTTGTACGAGGTCTTTAGAGTCGCGCATTCATAATTGAAATATAATTAAAGTGAATAAAAGCTCCAATTAAATTAAAGTCGAGTTCTGAAAATTAAAGTAGCAGTTCTAAAATAAGGTTTGACCTTGTAGGACTTGTTAAGCCGGTCAGAGGAGCTGACGGATGAGTATCGAGAAGTTTGATCACCCGAGTTGATCTAATCGAGGTGGGTTTATTTGCAAAACCTATCTATATTTGAGTTATTAACTCATAAATGTGATAGTCATAGTTAGAATATCCAAATAAAATATTTGAGAAATTATCTGCTCAAGTCTCTGTTAGAGTAATAGTATTATACTGTTGTATAATTAATTAGAACATAGTATTATACTGATGTATAATTATTGAGAACATAGATTATGATGTGCCATAATTATTGAGAACATAGATTATGCTTTGCCATAATTACTGAGAACATAGATTATGCTTTATCATAATTATTGAGAATATAGATTATGATTTATCACGATAAGCGAATATAAATTATGCTTCGACATAATTAAATAAAATATATTATGCCTTGTCATAACTAAAGTCTATGGGTTAAAAGTTAAGGTTATAGTTTAAAGTTCATAGTTTATAGATTAAGGTTAAAGTTTATGTTTAAAGTCTAAAAGTCATAGTTTAAAGTTACAGTATATCGAATGTTTATTGTGTATTGATTATACTAGTGTATAATAAGTTGTACTCTTTAGCTTGTGCTTTCAGCATTAAACTCAAGTTATAGAATGATTTCCGTTTAAGAAATAAGAAGCATAATTGAACTAAGTTGCTAGAGGAATTAAAGGTTAGCCTAGTTGCTATATTTAGAGGATGACATAGTTTTTATGCTTATGTCATATTACGCGCTTTATAGAAAACATAGATCAAATGATGGGCAGGAACTGTGATTCTTGCAGTTGTGATGTTAATAACTAAATGTGTCACTGTGAGGTAACCCCTGCACATACACGTGATCTGAGCATCACTATAGGAGTCAATGCTAGGTAACCCCTGGTATACTCAGAGTCAATGCTAGGTGATCCCTAGTACACTTTTCTCGGATTAGCGGGATAACCCCTCCATTTTCTTATCAGCAACATGTCATAGAGTGCAGTAGACGACAGAAGGAGCTACATGGTACCAAAGAGAAGTAAAGGTTTGCAGAAATGGGAAGGGCTTTCGTGTTTTGCTTTCCATTATCTGTATTTGTATTTTGGATATTCTGTTACAGTTTTTATTAAAGATTGAGTTAAAAGTTTAACCCACTGAGTGCTTTATTACTCACACCCAAAATATTTTCAAAATATTTTTCACAGGCTGAGATGTTGGAGGTGATGGCTCGATGTACTGTTGTGGGTTGATCATGCCTAGCTGTCTCGTTCAGGCTAAATTATTGCTTATGAGTATGTTGTTATGTGATACAATATTACTCCATTGTTTTCCGCTTAAACTCTGATACAGTTGCCCCATAGTATGATTGCATACTATGTTTTATTTTTGGGCTTATCTGAATTGTATTCTTTATTGAATCATGATAAATAAAGTCTCATTTCTTTTCCTTAGATCCAAGCATGTCTCTTTACAGTTTTCGACCTATGGATATGTCATATTTGATTGAGTCTTGGATTCTGTTTATTTTCCAGTTGACCTATGAATGGGTCTCAACTTGATTAATTGTTTGTCCTATGAATGGGACATAAAATAGTTTATTTGCCTCTGACCTATTGATGGATCTTAGTTGTTGTGGCGTATGGAGAGGTCTTGTTTATTTGAAGAGTCAAAATCCTATCTATTAATTGTTGGATTCTATTTGAATTTGACTAGCCTATGAATAGACATTCTTTTGACTTGATTGAAACATTTGACTTCGTTGATACGTTGAAAGACGTGGATTTCTTCCAGTTACAGAGGTTATGCTGCCCAAATTTCTGGGGAATATAACATATTCTTGTCCTAAAGCCATTTCATTTGATTATCCTAAATAGTACTTCCTTTTTGAGTAACACCCCGACCCTTATTTATTATTTCTTTTGGGACCGGGACATTATAGAGGACCCCCCTGAATTTTGGATCAAGCTACCTTTTTTCTTGTATTTTTCCCGTAATATCTCCGTCCTAATCCTCAGGATCGGGGCGTTACAGTTGCAAATTACACCAACAACATAACTTTGGCAATAATAAAAAAATAAAAACACAAAATACTAATGTCAAATAAATTGCAAATAACACAAACAATGTGAATCTGACTACAAACAAATTAAAAAAATTACAATAATAATATGAAATGAAATAAAACTATACATAACCTAACAAACAATAAGTTAGTTAGGTTCGACCGATTTCCCAAATAAATCAATTGATCTCCCCAACACTACAAAAATTGATGGATTCACTAAACATTTAAAGCAACCGAAAATTAATAGAAAAAGAAAAAGCCATCAAATTATTAATTGTTTATTAAAACCAAGAAATGAATAGTGTCATATAATTAGGGATGACAATAGATAGGGTATGAATAGGGTACTGCAGTGTCCGTTCTCATACCTGCCTTTAAAAAAAATAACCGTGATCATCCCTATACCCATTAAAACAACTTTTATACCCGTCTCCATACCCTTTGAGTACTTAATCATCCATACTCGTACCCATTATCCGCATTTTAATTGAGTAGTATTTTTCTTATGTGATACATGAGAAACGTTTTATAGTATTTAATAAATTTTAAAATATTTTTATAATTAAGTTCAAAAAAAATTATAGTTATATATATTATGTGTATGATTTAAATATATGAAAAATATATTGAACACGAAATGTAATCTATATAGATGGAGTAAAATAATTATTTATTTTTAAAAAGAGATAAAAAAGGACTTGATTTTCGTTTATAAGTTCTCACTATTTTATTATAGATCATTTCTATATAATTTATTTGTGCATGCATAATAAGTAAATATTTTTATGTGCATTTATGAACATCTTCCTAAGGATAGTAATTAGTAAGCAGAAAATTAATAATATATAACTTTTCTGATAAATTTAATGAATTTTTTTCTATAAATTAAATATTCAAACATATTTATATTTGTATTTTCTTGTCGTATACTTTTTAATATATATATATATATATATAGTTATATTTTATGTAAGATATAACTTTTATAAGCATTTATTCATCAAGTCTACAATAAATGTAAGAATAAATAACATAAGTTATAAATTAACATTTCCAGTAGTCCAAATTTTATTCGTGTTCAATTATCATTTTATTTATAACAAAGGTCATATTTTTTAAGAAATATATATAAACATACAAATTTCTTTATCGGGAACTATTTATTGAATATTTAATTTAGCAATTATTATTTGTAGTAAATAATTCAAAATTATGATTAAATAATTTATAATTTTAAAAATATTGATTAAAACTAAATCATAATTCGATTAAAATAAAATACAAAGACCCTTCGTGAAATGCGATATTACATAAAAAAAACTACAAATATAACAATGCTATGAAATCTTCAAAAAATAATATCATATTACTCTCTTCGTCCCAATTATATAGTCTATATTATTATTATTATTATTATTATTATTATTATTATTATTATTATTTTGAGGTGTCCCAATTATATAGTCTCATAACTATAAATAATATTAATTTTCATAATAATGTACAAATATACCCTTGTTAGGTCTTGAAAATTAAAAATCAACTACTTAAATTTTTTAAAGACGTTAATTTTAAATAAGGGTAATATTGGAAGTTAAGCTTTAATATCTTACTTTCATAAATATTTTTAATCTACGTGCAATGAGAAATTGGACTATATAATTGAAACGAGTGGAGTATAATACAATTCAATACATACAATATAATAATAATAATAATAATAATAATAATAATAATTATATATATATATATAATGATAATGGATCAAATAAGAACCAAAACCTCATGTGAGAACACGCAACTAATCTAAGGGTTATTTTAGTGAAACTAGGGTAGTTTTGTAATTTGATAAATATAATTAAAATACTAGAGTTTCTCTCTCTATCTCTCTCTCTCTACTCTTCTTCACCATTTCTTTAAGTTCAGCATGCAGTAGACAAATTCACGAAGAAAAGAAAAGACTATCACTCAGATCAAATTCAAATTGAAGATCACCTAGATTGAATTCAAAGTAATTCGTCTTCCTTCACGGTTTGTTCTCTCTCTCTCTCTCTCTCTCTCTCTCTCTCTCTCTCTCTTATGAGTTTGTTCTATCTTTCTAGTGTAAACTCACATTTTATTTTCTGATCCACTAACCTAGTTGGTTACAAATTCTTTTTACTTGGACTCCACCTATTAAAGAAAAGCTGATAATTAAATTATACCCAATTAAATAGGAATTCAAATTCGGTGACATAACCATTAAGAGGATTTATCGGTCCATGATGGAGTGGGGATAATATCTTACAGTTATTCTGTCAATCAGGTAACCATCTTCTCTCATCTATAAAAGATATCGCAACTCTCCCTCAATATAGACATTCCACCAGTTACAGAAAAATATAGAGTTGTGTATTGTGGAAAAGAGATAGGGAGGAGAAGGTGTGTTGCCATTGATAGTCGACCAAGATGGGATTTTAAGTGTTATCTAATCATCTTCTCCGTAGAATTCACAATGGTGAACGGTATGTCATTAATCTATATCATTGGACTATACTTAAGATGCTATTGTTTTCAAGATCCTGCAATAACTTCCGCATAAAAGTTCCAATAAAATAACTAACATTTGGTATCAGAGCTAGGTATTGAAATGAATACATCTTAGATATGCTTCTAAGTTTTCAATTTCCATGAGTTTGATTATTTGCCATACTCGTATGATTTTGATATTTCTCTATTACTGATGAATTATGCTTCGGTAATTGCGTCGATTAACACGAATTTGTATCGAGTGCATGTAAACTGTTTGATAAATTTCTCAAGTGAAGAATATGCAAAAAAAGAAAGAAAGAAAGAAATAGAGTTAAGTTGTATTCATATTCTGATATGTTGCTATACTTATAAGATTATTGATATTTCTATTCCTATGCTAAACGTTGATGCTATGAATTGCATATTCATGTCTGTTTGATGGATTGATTATTCATATGTTAAGGATGTTTTTAACGGCATGTTGCAATTTAATAATAGGATAATGATGGTTGAATACTGAACAAAGTTTCATTTGGAATTTTAGTATCAGTTTTGGAATTATAACATGCCTAATGCGTGAATTCAATTCTGCTTTTTTTTTTATTTCCTATACCTCACAGTTGGTGTTCTATAGAATCACATACTATACTGTCTATGAATTCAGTTAACAATTGTGGTTTAGAGAATATTATTGGTTGGATTTGTGTTTATGAAAATGAGTTAATCTTGTTATTGCCAAAGCAATCTTGGTTAGTGAAATTTTATGAATATGAAACTGCATAAAATTTGTTCATTTGAGGTGACATCATGGACAATAATATTCTCGATGGCAGTCGTAATTAAGATATTGGGACTAACCCAAAGGATAGTCACTTTTAATTAATTATGAACTAGGTAGGGTAATATAATTTGTATTATTTAGCAATTATGATTGGATTCCCAAAGGTAACATGATTAATTGCATAAGAGAAATAAATTATATTAGACCTGTATAAGTGATGTAGTATCTACACTTATAAAGATGAACGCTAGATATATTATACTTTCACCCAAAGGAGAAATTGTAGTGATATCACTAGTTCATTTTATTTGACTCAAGGTCTTTATGAGCACCTATCTATTTTTTCTCACTTATTTTGTTCTATTTTATTTCAGTTAATGTTCCTACTTCACTGTACTCACATGCTTCTGGTGTTGCAACTCTAAACGGATCAAACTTTTCTGAATGGTATGAGCAAGTTCAATTCACCTTGGGTGTCATGGATCTTGATGTAGCATTGCTTATGGAGAAACCAGAGGAGATTACAGAGGCTAGCACACCTGAACAAGTTAGCCTAATGGAAGCCGGGAATAGATCAAACAGGCTTAGTCTTATGTTTATTAGAATGACAGTTGCTAATAACATAAAGACTTCTCTTCCCCAGGTTGACAATGCTAAAGAGTTGTTAACAACTATAAAAGAATGCTTTAAAGCAGCGGATAAGTCATTGGCTGGAACACTCATGGGTAAATTGACCACCATGAAATATGGTGACGATAAAGGAATTCAAGAGCATATCCTGAATATGGCTGATAAGGCTGTTAAGCTTGAAGCTCTTGGTATGAAAGTGGAAGAGTCCTTCCTTGTGCAGTTTATCCTTAACTCACTTTTCTCAAAGTTTGGCCCATTTAAAATCCACTATAATACTCAAAAGGATAAGTGGAATTTAAATGAGTTGACTAGTATGTGTATTCACGAGAAAATGGGATTAAAGCAGGAAGGAAATCACTTTGCACTGACTGTAACTCATCAGGCTATGAAAAAGAAAGAAAAATTTGTGAAGAAAGGAGATGGGACCACACCAAAGAAGGGATTTGGAACTGGGGAAAGTAGCCAGGGCCATGAAAAGACTTCTGTTGTCAAATGTCACTTTTGTAACAGAAAGGGACATGTGAAGAAAGACTGTCAGAAGCGTAAGGCTTGGTTCGAAAAGAAAGGTATGAATGTGAACCTTTCTTATGTATGTTATGAATCAAATCTTGTTGAAGTTCCTTCTAATACTTAGTGGCTTGATTCTGGAGCAACAACTCATATCACAAATTCTTTGCAAGGATTCCTTACAACCCGGGAACCGAAGGAAAGTGAACGGATCATCTATATGGGGAACCGTCTCAAAGCTGACGTTGTATGTGTTGGCACTTATCATTTGATCTTAGAGACGGGTCACAAGATGGATCTTGATAATAATTTTTATGTACCTTCGATTTCTAGGAATTTAGTTTCTTTGTCAAAATTGGATGTTAGTGGTTATTCAGTTTGGATTGATTGTAAAAAACTCCATTTTATGTTTAATTCAATTATGGTTGGTTCTAGTATTTTATGTGATGGTTTATGTAAAATATCTTTGAATCATGAGTTTGCACAATCATTATTGACCATATATTCAAGTGTTAGTTTAAAACGTAGCTTGACTGATGATAAATCTTCAATGTTGTGGCATAGACGTTTGGGACACATCTCTAAAGATAGAATAGAGAGATTAGTAGAGACTGGAATATTGGAAAATCTAGACTTTACTGATTTTGAAGTTTGTGTAAATTGCATAAAGGGAAAACAAACCAAACATAACAAGAAATGTGCCACAAGAAGTAAAGAACTTCTTGAGTTGATTCATACAGATATTTGCTCTCTTCCTACTCCATGTTTTACGGGAGAAAAATATTTTATTATTTTTATTGATGATCTATCTCGTTATGGATATCTCTATCTAATTCATGAAAAGTCTCAGGCCGTTGACACCCTAGAGGTGTTCATCACCGAGGTTGAGAGACAATTAGATAGAAAAGTTAAAGTTGTAAGATTAGATCGGGGAGAGGAGTATTATGGCAGATATGATGAGTCGGGATAAAATCCTGGCCCATTTGCTAAATTCCTTGAAGAACGTGGCATTTATGCTCAATATACAATGTCTGGTACGCCACAACAAAATGGAGTTGCTGAAAGACGTAATCATACCCTTATGGATATGGTTAGAAGTATGTTAAGTTACTCTATTGTACCTATTTCATTGTGGAGTGAAGCCTTAAAGACCGCAATGTATATCTTAAATCGGGTTCCTAGTAAAGCAGTCCCAATAACTCCTTACGAGTTGTGGACTAGTAGAAAACCTAGTTTGAGACATTTACATGTTTGGAGATGTCCAGCGAAGGCAAGAATTTACAATCCACATGAAAAGAAGTTAGACTCACAGACAATATCTAGATATTTCATTAGCTATCCAACTAAGTCGAAAGGGTACAAATTTTACTGTCCTAACCATAGTACAAGAATAATAGAAACTGGTAATGCCAAACTTTTGGAGAATGGTGAATTTAGTGGGAGTAGTGAATCAAGAAAAGCTGAAGTTGAGAAAATTAAGGTAGATATCATACCATCTTATCTTTCTCAAAATATAGTTGTTCCTCAGCATGTACAACAAGTTGAGGAAAATGAACAACATAATTCACAACTTAATGATGATATCGTCGTTGAGAATCCTGTAGAGCTACCACAACCGGTAGTTTTGAGAAGATCTCAAAGGAAAAGAAGAGCTGCCATAACAGATGACTATATGGTGTATCTACAAGAATCGGACTTTGATATTGGTATTCAAAATGATCTAGTTGCATTTCACAAGCCATGGAAAGTAAAGACTCTATTAAATGGATTGATGCCATGAAAGAAGAGTTAAAATCAATGGACCATAATGATATATGGGATCTTGTCAAATTGTCTAAAAATAGTAAGAAATTCGGTTGTAAATGGGTCTTTAAGACCAAACGCGACGCTAAAGGCAATATCGAAAGATTTAAGGCTAGACTAGTGGCCAAAAGTTTTACTCAAAAAGAAGGCATTGATTATATAGACTTTTTCTCCGGTGTCTAGGAAAGACTCTCTTAGAATCATTATGGCTCTTGTAGCTCATTACAATTTAGAGCTACATCAAATGGATGTAAAAACTGCTTTTTTGAATTGGAATTTAGATGAAGACATTTATATGAATTAACCCGAAGGGTTTGAAAAAAAAGGAAAAGAACATTTGGCTTGCAAATTAAAGAAATCTATATACGGACTTAAACAAGCTTCTAGGCAATGGTACATAAGGTTCAATGATACCATTACCTCCTTTGAATTTAAGGAAAACATTGTTGATCAATGTATAAAACTAAAGATCACTGGGAGCAAGTTTATCTTTTTGGTTCTGTATATGGATAACGTTTTGTTAGCTAGTAGTGATCTTGGTTTACTGCGCGAAACCAAGGAATATCTTTCCAAGAATTTTAAGATGGTTGATATGGGAGAAGCAACTTATGTTATTGGCATTGAGATCTTTAGAGATTGATCTTAAAGATTGCTAGGACTTTCTCAGAAAGGATATATCAATCGAGTTTTGGAAAGATTTAATATGCAGTCATGCTCAGCTAACGATGCACCTATCATGAAAGGTGACAAGTTAAGTGAAAAGCAATGTCCACGAAATGACTTGGAAAGAAAGCAAATGGAGTCGATCCCATATGCATCAACTGTTGGAAGCTTGATGTATGCACAGACTTGTACTAGACTAGATATCAGTTATGTTGTGGGTGTGCTTGGTAGGTATCAAAGTAATCCTAGAATAGAACATTAGAAAGCAGCAAAGAAGGTTATGAGGTATCTTCAAGGAACTAAGGATTATATGCTCACATATGGGAGATCGGATCAATTAGATGTTGTTAGATATTCAGACTCGGATTTTGCTGGTGCTCAGATAGTAGAAAGTCCACTTCGGGAGCAATCTCTTGGAAGAGTATGAAACAAAGCATCACTGCTTCTTCCACGATGGAGGCTGAGTTTGTTGTATGTTTTGAGGCCTCAAGTCATGCACTTTGGCTGTGAAATTTTATCTCAGGGCTTGGGGTTGTTGACTCAATTGCCAAGCCGCTGAATATATATTATGATAATACTACAGCTGTTTTCTTCTCAAGAAACAGGAAGTACTCTAGTGGATCCAAGCATATGGATCTTAAGTACTTAGTCGTTAAAGAAAGAGTCCAGAAACAATAAGTGTCAATAGAAAATTTGAGCACTACTCCTATGGTTGTTGATCTATTAACTAAGGGATTGCCTCCGAAGACCTATAAAGAACATGTTGTTCGGATGGGTATTTTGAGCAATCTATAAGTTGGAGTAGTAATTATGTAATTGACATTTTTGATTGATATATTGTTTCTGTTTTCTTGTTACTGTTTGTGTGTGCACATATTATGTTTGAATTATAGATAACAAGATTTGTCCTGACAAGACAAAATAAAATGGGTTGTTATAGTACCAACTAGATTAGTATAGATCATTGGTGGCGTGATGCATAGAAGGGAATATGATAAGTAATTAAATGACCACTATGATTCACATTGATAATCCAAACTATTTCTGGTATTATAGTATCCTACTTATTTGGGTTTATCAGCTTATTTTCAAAATGTAATCATGATCACGTGTCAAATTCTTTTGGTGGAATTCAACATGGTCTGTTTTCAAAATGACTTTACTTCAATCTTTTATTTCGTTTTAATCGGTATAGTGGATCAAGTGGGATAATGTAAACTCACGTTTTATTTTCTGATCCACTAACCTAGTTGGTTACAAATTCTTTTTACTTGGACTCCACCTATTAAAGAAAAGCCGATAATTAAATTATACCCAATTAAATAGGAATTCAAATTCAGTGACATAACCATTAAGAGGATTTATCGGTCTATGATAGAGTGGGGATAATATCTTACGGTTATTCTGTCAATCAGGTAACCCTCTTCTCTCATCTATAAAAGATATCGCAACTCTCTCTGAATATGGACGTTCCATCAGTTACAGAAAAATATAGAGTTGTGTGTTGTGGAAAAGAGATAGGGAAGAGAAGGTGTGTTGCCATTGATAGTCGACTAAGAGGGGATTTTAAGTGTTCTCTAATCATCTTCTCCGTAGAATTCGCAATGGTGAACGGTATGTCATTAATCTATATCATTGGAATATACTTAAGATGTTATTATTTTCAAGATCCTGCAATAACTTCCACATAAAAGTTCCAATAAAATAACTAACATCTCGATCTTTTATCACTTGTGTTTGTGCGTGTTTTCTTCTTTTGCTGCTGTTTTTTCTGCTTCTTCTTCTTGTTGTTGTTATTTTGCTTTCTCTTTCTCTCTCTATTATTATTAGCGGTTCAAAATTAGTGCTATATGCAGTTGATTAAGCTGATATTTTCAACTTTCATGATTAACAGATATTTTCAGTTCTTTGTATTGTTGCTGACGTATTGAGTGTTTAAAACATATTATTAGAGGTTCATATTTTGTATTTTTTTGTCTATTGATTTTCTGCAAATTGTGTTTTTCCATTACTCTGCACATGTGTTAATTGTCAGAATTTGTTTGCATTACAGTACGTCACATTAGCATATAAAAGTTGTTATTAGCATTACAAAATGAAATATTAGTATTATAAAAATAGTCTGTCAGCATTATAAAATATCTTGTTATTAGAGTATTGGCATGATGAACGATTTATTAGCATTACTATGACTAGTTTTAGCACTATCAAAGAAGATATTAGCATTACTATGATTAGTAATTTATCAGAATTTGTTAGAATTACAGTACGTCTCATTAGCACTATAAAAGTTCTTATTAGCATTACAAAATAAATTATTAGCATTATAAAAAGAGCCGGTGATCCACAATATAAAAATAGCTTGTTATCAGAGTATTGACATGATTAATGATTTATTAGTATTACTATGATTAGTTTTAACATTATCAAAGAAGATATTTGCATTAGTATGATTAGTTTTAGCATTAACACTCCAATTAGTGTTCAAGACCTTTACCTAGAAGATGATGACGAATGAAACAGTTCTTATATGTATCAAATTTCTAACTTTTTGAAGAATTGTCACTTTTTTTTAGAATTGTCATAATGCTTCTCAATTGACATTATTATTTCAATAGCATGCTAAATATTAATATATGTCAAATCCATGTTTTTTTGTTAAAAGTGAATGCTTTTGATACTCTACTCTAGGGGCTCGTTTACTTTGGTAGATGAGATTGGGTGTGATATCCCATGAATTTAAAGTTAAATTTACAAAACATGAAATATATGGTGTGATAAAATATATAAACATATGAATAAAATGAAGGAGATGAAGGATAACTCATAACCCACTTGTTATGAAAGGATATGAATCCTTCAATTAGTCCTTTTCACAAGGAAAAATATGTAAATGTTTGTGTTATACACATTCATTTCAACAAAACTTTGTATAATTTTAACCTTGCATTAGTGGGATATCCCTATCATCCAAAGTAAATAAGGCCTAGTAGTATATAAATGATATGTTATGATAATACTACCATTTAAAAATTCTACTAATAAAGTTTGCATATGTCAATACTAACCATAATTTCACCTTTGTTATTACTTTCACCTTATGTGTATTATATTTTTCTAATGTTAACAAAAGCAATGATAATCATTATCAAATAATAATGCTAATACAATAAAATTCTAACAACATTGTTCATGGTTGGTTTATAATATTCTTGGTAAGTTTTTCTGCTAATGCTAACATTAGTTATGATAATGCTAAAAAGAGCAATGATAATGCTAACACTATCAAATGATAATTGATAAGCTCGGGGTTTTCATGCTTTTCGAGCTTATCTGTGGTGCATTTTAGGTGGTTTTTAAGCTACTATAGTGTGTTTAAGTGCATTTCTCATTTTATTATTGCGTTGATGAGTTTGTCGAGTTTTGAAGCAAATAAAGAGTAAAAAGGAGTCAGAAGTTGAAGAGGAGTAAAGTCGGAAGTGAGACGGGAGCCAAATAGGTTGGAAGGAGGCTGCACGGACCGTGCATGAGCAAACCAATTGCGCATCACCCATGTAGGAGGCCGCACGGCCTGTGCATGAAGACAACATTGGCGCATGGACCATGCGTGCCTTCACAAAATGAGTCCATTGACTCTTGCACAGACCGTGCGCGAGCAGACCCTTGGTGCATGGACCGTGAGGGTTAAGGCGGTTACTGGTGGAACTTTATCTCTTTCCTTATTTGACTCCAATACTGATCAAAACTCAACCCAACTATTTAAGGCTCTGATTTGCACAAAAATTCCACCACTTTTCACCCTATTGAAGAGCAGAGAAAGTAGAGAAGCGGTAGAGAAGTGTAGAGATCGACTGGAATCAGCAATTCAACCCGGCATAAGTTGTCTCTAATTTTTAGTTTAGTTTAATCATGTCAGACTCGATTGTTCTTTTATTTTCATTAGATTGTAACTTGAGCATGAGAGGCTAAACATTCAGTGGTTCTAGGGTTTGCTACAATTATGGATATTTGCGAGTTTTAATTTATAATATTATTTCGTTTCTTCATCTGCTTATGTTTCCTCGATTTAATTGTCTTGTGAATTTGCTTGGCCAACAAATGCACATGTGTAGTTAATTATTTATCGCTCGAGAGAGGTTAATTAATTAACGGATTAAGAATACATAACACATACTTGCTAGATCGAGAGATTGGTAGGTTCATACGAGAAGAATAAATCTTAGGATCATTTTGGAGTTAAATGACATATTGAGATCGAGAGATAAAATTTGGCATTCAATCTACGTCTAGGACTTACTCGAGAGAGAGAGAGAGAGAGAGAGAGAGAGAGAGAGAGAGAGAGAGAGGCTAGATAAATTTGTGATTCTTCTGCAGATTTAGGAATTAAAATTGGCCCAATGTATTAATCGAAATCGTGAATTTCATATGCGTGCATTCCCTAGAATCCATTTATTCTGAGATTTTTCCGTCAATTTATTTGCAATCTTGTTCTTTTGTTGCTTTGTTTTTATTTAATTTTATTTAATATTTTGAACCATAAAACTTTGTTTCGATCATGAAGTAGGATAATTAAAATTGGGTACTTGATTAGGCTGCATAGCTAGTCCTTGTGGATACGATATCTGTTCTCACTGCATTTTACTATACTTTGCCTCGTACACTTACGGGTCATTTTTAAGTGAAATAAAATAGCGAACAATAATGCCAATACAACATAATTCTAACAGCATTGTTCATTGTTGATTTATAATGTTCGCAATAAGTTTTTCTATTGATGCTAACATTAGTTATGATAATGCTAAAACTGGTGAACAATAAAGCTAATAATACAAAATGTACATCTAAATCAGACAGTGCCAATATCATTGTTCATGGGCTAAGTTTTACATGTTCCCGAAAGTTTCCCGATACTACAAAATAAAACAAAACTGCTAATTCATCATGAAAGAATGTAAAATATAGTTTTAAATGTTAGATATTTTTTTTTGTAATGCATATGACGATAGTCTCATAATGTTAGCATCATCAATGTTAATTTTAGCATTATCAATACTTATATTAGCATATGATTATAACTCTGTTAGCACGCGCCCATAAAATCCCTTTTTTTACCTTGATATTGATAAAATTATGAAAATGTCATCGCGTTTTTCTTATGTTCCTTTTATATACAGCTATGTCACTGTCTTTTTTGACCAAATCTAGACCATCCAATCTTAAAATTGAAGAATTGATTCCTAGTTCTCACAGTAGGATTGGTTCTCTCTGAAACCACTCTATATATATATGTGTGTGTGTGTGTATGAAACGGGTTGGATACTAAAGTACCCGTACCCATTAAATTTTGCCGTTAATTACCCGTCTTCTTGTCAATACTCATTACCATTGAAAAATTAAGAGTGACTATTCATGTTCACAAACAATTTAAATAACATTAAAATAATTACCCATATATATATTTTTTAAAAGTTACAACACCAAATTATCATATGAGAATATCAAACATTCAATTTACATTTTTAAAACAAATTAGACACTAAAATTAATTATGTGTACATATTTTTCTTTCTTTCTCTTTTTTTTGATGAGATAAGAGCATCTCTAATGCTGGACTAAAACACTAATTTGGTGTAGAAATAAATTTCAATGTTATTCCAAATCTTGCCCCAAATTGATGTAGTACCAAATCATGCTCCAAACTTGGAGCAAAATTTGGTGTTGTACCAAATTGGTACTGATGGGCCCACAACATTTAATGAATTATTTTATTATTTAAAATCATTATTAAATAGAGTATCTAATAAGTTTAATTTAATTTATAAATTATATATTCACATAATTTAAATTATAAATCATCTAAATAAAATAAGTAAATAATTTCAATAAATCACTATTAATTAAACATAATAGATGGAATAAAGTAGCACATATTACGAATTATTACAAATTAACTTTAAAACACACCATAAATAACTAAAACTACTTGAAAAAAATACATTGATTGCAAATTATTTCTAGATCTCCTAAGATAATTATAATATTGGCCGAAATCGTTTGAAGAATCATCAAACCCATGTCCTTCACCTCTAGATTGATTGAATTGTGAAAATTCTCCTTGATAAGGAGACGATTGAGATTCACGAGCTTGATTTCCTTTTTGTATAATTCTAATTTGTTTACCACGAATGTATTTTCATAAGTGTTGTAATCTTGTAATATTTTCACTAATTGTAAGCATTTAATGGTCATTTAAAGTACTTTTATTATTCCAAACACATTATATGTTATAATTTTTTCCTAGTACATAAAGACTAAAATATTAAGCATATTCATATTTCAATTATAAAATAAAATGAAATTTTTAAAAGAATATTCTTAATTGATGTAAAATTAAGCGCAAAGTATTAGAGTTGTAAAAAAAATTAATACCAAAATTACACTTAATGCAGAATATGCTTATCATTAGAGATGCTCTGAGGTATGCACGGAGTTTCGTCTTCTTCCTTTTTTTTCCCCCCTTTTCTTTTTTAGAGAAGATTTTCGTCTTCTTTGATATTAAATTTGCTTTATAATATAAATAAATATAAATATTATCTAAAAAATATAAATAAATAAATATAAATGAGAATATGTTTGTGTCCGTACACTGGCAGCGTCTTTCGCCCGTCTTCCCGCTCTCCCCTTCCGCCTCACCACCCTCCAACCACCTCTCTCTCTCTCTCTCTCTCTCTCTCTCCTCTGTCTCTCCCTCTCTCTCTCTCTCTCCTCTGTCTCTCTCTTTCAACTCTCAGTATTCCCATTTTGATTGTTTCGTTTGCCCCGCACGCATTCACCAAAACTACCTTGATCGATCATCGCAATTCGCAATCCATCACGAGGACAATGAAGAATTCCCTGCCCACGTAGACTTGGAAAAAACACACACAAACACGACAATGAACGACAGATCCGAAGAAGACGATAGAAGGCCCTCGACCCGAAAAAAGACGAATGAAAGGGTGGAAGAAGACAGAACCAAGCCCCCGGCCCGAAAACCTTGCACAAAACTGAATGAGAGAGCTGAAGAAGACCAGAAAAATGCCCAGGCCCGAAAACACAACACCAAAACCAAAGATAGATCCGACGAAGAAGATAGGGCCGGGAAACAGATGACAAAAACCAACGTCAAATTCCAAGAAGACAATCGTGATGCTCCGGCCAAAAATCAGAACTCGAAAACGAATGAGAGATCGGAAGAAGACAACCGAAAACAGAACTCAAAAACGAACGACAGATTCGAACAAGACAACAGAGATGCTCTGGCCCGAAAACAGAACTCAAGAACGAACGAGAGACTCGGAGAAGACCACAGAATTGCCCCGGTCCGAAAACAGAATGAGAGACTCGAAGAAGACCACAGAATGGCCCCGGCCCGAAAACAGAATGAGAGACTCGAAGAAGACGATAGAACACTCCCGGCCCGAAAACAGAACGAGAGATTCGAGGAAGAAAACAGAATACCCGTGGCCCATAAACACAACACAAAAATGAACGAGAGGTCAGATGAGGACAACAGAAGCACCGCGGCCCGAAAACACAACACGAGCATGCACGAGAGGTCTCAAGAAGACGACAAAACAACCCCGGCCCGAAACGAAAACACGAAAATCAACGATAGACTGAAAGAAGACGACAGGGCCCGAAAGCAGAACGCGAAAATGAGCGAAAGATCAGAATTCGAAGAAGATAATAGAAAACACAATACAAAGATGAGTGTGATAGAGGAAGACGACGCGGCCCGAAGACACAAAACGAACGAGGGATGCGAAGAAAATGACAAGACGGCCCTGGCCGGGATAACCAGCTCGCCGCCGCGCCGGAAAGCTCATTCCTACAGCCAGCAGCTGAGAACGAACACCGCGCCCCACCACCACAACAAGCGGCAGCACCAGCTCCGAAAACATAGCCTCGACGAAAACCGCATTTTGAACCACCTTCCCGGCAGCAAGAACAGCGGCTATTACAACGGCACCCCCGACTCCTCCGACGAAGACGATTTTTATCCATACTCTACTGTCACTGGCAGCGGGTTAGGATCGGTGACTGATCACCAGCATGTTGATCACCAGAGGATTGAGGCGGACGGGGGAGGCGGCGGTGATGATCCGCAGCAGCCGCTGCCGGAGTTTATGGGGGCTGGTGGCGGCGTTGGCTCATTCAAGGCGCCGAGTAGGGCCCCCGTGAACCCCAACCGCCCGCCCTGTATTGAGCTCCGGCCTCATCCCTTGAGAGAATTTCAGGTATAATTTGATGGAATTTTGTTTTCAGACGCAAGACATTGATTATTAGGAGGGACATAATTTTATTTCAAGAAAAGTGAATGAATGAAATTCATACTAGTAGTAGTCTAGTTGTAAAAAAGGGTGTGCAATGCAATGATATATTCTAGTTTAGGAATTCATTATTTATGGTCGATTTACTACAGGTGGGAAAATTCTTGAGGACAATAACTAGCACAGAAACACAACTGTGGGCAGGGCTAGAATCAGGTGTGAGAGTGTGGAACTACACAGATGCATATAAGCCCGGGATAGGGATAGGTGGGAGGGCTAGGAGAGGCGACGAGGATGCTGCTCCGTTTTACGAGTCAGCAAGCACATCCCCAACGTTATGCATGATTGTTGATCAAGGGAGTAAGTTGGTTTGGAGTGGCCACAAAGATGGTAGAATTAGATCATGGAAGATGGATCTCAATTTCTCAGATGAAAGTGGTTTCAAGGAATGTTTCTGTTGGCAGGCACATCGAGGTCCCGTTCTTTCCATGGAGATTTCTTCTTATGGTAGATCTCTTCTTTTTCTTGCTACTACTTTTGCACTTTGTTTGTATATGTTGTCTTCTCATTATCTCTTGCATTATGGTATGTGTGCAGGTGATATATGGTCAGGATCCGAAGGTGGCTCTATAAGGGTTTGGCCGTGGGAAGCTGTGGAGAAATCTCTCTCTCTATCACCAGAGGAGAAACACATGGCTACTTTGTTGGTGGAGCGTTCGTGTATTGATCTCAAAAGCCAAGTTACAGTTAATGGCACATGTAGTATTTCTTCATCAGATATCAAATGTTTGCTGTCTGATAATGTCCGAGCCAAAGTCTGGGCTGTTGCTTCTCTATCCTTCTCCCTGTGGTATGGTACATTCTTTGATTGATTGTGTATTTGTTTGATTCTGTTTCTTGATTTAATTTATGGCTCGTGAATCAGGGATGCTCGGACAAGAGAGCTCGTGAAAGTATTCACTGTGGATGGTCAAACTGAGAATCGCATAGAAGAGAAATCATGCCAAGAACAGACTGTTGAAGATGAGGCAAATGTTAAGCTCGTGTCCAAGTCTAAGAAGGAGAAGTCCAACTTCTTGCAACGCTCTCGTAATGCTATCATGGGAGCTGCAGATGCAGTCCGGAGAGCTGCAAAGGGAGGCGGGACTTCTGAAGATGGTAAGAGAACAGAAGCCATAGTGCTAGCAGCCGATGGAATGATCTGGACCGGCTCTTCAAACGGGATGTTGGTTCAGTGGGATGGAAATGGCAACCGTTTGCAAGAATACACTCACCACCCTTGTGGCATTCTGTGTTTCTGCTCTCTTGGGTCACGCCTGTGGATTGGTTATGTGAGTGGCATGGTTCAAATCATTGACCTTGAAGGAAATCTGATTGCTGGTTGGGTTACACACAATGGACCGGTTATAAAGCTTGTGGTTGGCAATGGTTGTATTTTTAGCTTAGCAACTCATGGAGGTATTCGTGGATGGCACATTTCGTCTCCTTCGCCTGTGGATGACATACTGCGGACACAGTTATCTGATCGGGAGATCACATACACGAGGCTGGAGAACCTACGAGTTTTAGTTGGGACATGGAATGTTGGCCAAGGAAGAGCCTCTCATGCTGCTCTTATGTCGTGGCTAGGTTCTGCTGTTTCAGATGTCGGCATTGTAGTTGTGGGATTGCAAGAAGTGGAAATGGGAGCTGGTTTTCTTGCAATGTCAGCTGCAAAAGAAACTGTAAGCCATGATATATGATTAATTATATCCATAAACAGAACAAGTTTCAATCTGTTACAAGAATAATATGATCATCACCTGTTAATTTCTTCCATTTTAGGTAGGGCTAGAGGGAAGTGCTATTGGACAGTGGTGGCAAGATCACATTGGCAAGGCTTTGGACGAAGACAATACCTTCGAACGTGTAGGCTCTAGGCAACTAGCTGGCCTAATGATAGCAATCTGGTATATATGATTGCACATTCCTATCTTCTTTCATCAGTCATCAATGGTTGAAGAGTTGCATATATTGGTCATGTCATTGGGGGGGATGTTTTGCAGGGTGAGAAAGACTCTTAGGAGTCATGCAGGGGACCTCGACGTTTCAGCAGTCGCGTGTGGTTTAGGCCGTGCAATTGGTAACAAGGTAGGAAGATGTTGAAGCTTAATTTCAGAATCGATGTTTGGATTGTTTCTGCTGCAGCTGCTTCTGTCAAAAACATTAACAAAAAACTTGATGAAAATGTGTGGTGTAGGGAGGTGTAGGGCTGAGACTGCGAGTGTATGATCGGATAATGTGCTTCGTCAACTGTCATTTGGCTGCGCATTTGGAAGCAGTTAACAAAAGGAATTCTGATTATGATCATATATATCGAACAATGGGTTTCACACGTTCATCCAACTTGCTCAATAACTCTGCAGGTATACATGCTGCATGCAACGGCGTCATCGTCGTTGTCTCTTTCTTTCCTCCATTCTTCTCTACATATATAAACTCCTCCTTTTCCTGTGGCTGCAGCCGGTGTTTCATCAGCTGCTCAGATGCCTCGCAATGCAAATGTATGTGGTTTTGTCGACATTTTTTTGCATTCAATCAATCTCTTATCTCATTTCTCATTTCTGGCTAAGTAGCAATAGTCTTTTGTTTGATCATGAAAGAGCCCTGATGAGGGGAAGCCTGATCTTGCCGAGGCGGATATGGTAATCTTCTTCGGTGATTTCAACTATCGTCTGTTCGGAATATCATACGACGAAGCAAGAGACTTCGTTTCTCAAAGAAGCTTCGATTGGCTTCGAGAGAAAGATCAGCTCCGAGCAGAGATGAAATCTGGTAAAGTCTTTCAAGGAATGCGTGAGGCACTAGTTAGATTCCCTCCCACATACAAGTTTGAAAGAGGAAAACCAGGACTAGGAGGTAACTAACATACCTATTCTATAAGGATTTCCATCAAGAGGAAAACATCTATTCATTGTTGCTGTTGTTGTTGTCGTTGTTAGGGTATGATTCGGGCGAGAAGAAAAGGATCCCAGCGTGGTGCGACAGAGTGCTATATCGCGATAACAGATCAAATCCTACAGACGAATGCAGCTTAGAGTGCCCCGTCGTGGCATCTATATTCCAGTAGGCATATATATAATTGTTGATGTTTTTTTCGGGGTAAATATCACTTTATATCATTAACGGTCACCGTGGTTGTGGCGATGCCTCTTTCTTTCAAGGTATGAGGCGCGTATGGATGTAACCGAGAGTGATCACAAACCGGTGCGCTGCAAGCTGAACGTCGACATTGCTCATGTTGATAGATCAGTGAGGCGGCAAGAGTTCGGGAAAATCCTCGAGTCGCACGAATCTATTAAACCATATCTAGAAGCAATGCGGTTTGTGCCAGAAACGAGTCTCAATACCAACAAAATACTGCTCAACAACCAAGATACCATCACCTTCAACATCACAAACCAGAGTAAGGAACACACTGCGTTCTACCAAATTATATGCCAAGGCCAGTCGACCATCAATGAGAACGAAGTCACATCCGAATACCGCCCCAGAGGTTCACTCGGTTTCCCCCGATGGCTCGAGGTATGTCTCCTTCCCCACTCACTCTGCTGGCATGTATATATGCTGTATGTCTCCGTGTAACTCCAATACTACGAGTTATGGTGCAGGTGACTCCTGCAGTGGGCATGATCGGTCCTGATCAAGTTGCAGAAATATCTGTGCATCACGAAGAGTTTCACACATCGGAGGAGTTCATTGATGGGATTCCTCAGAGCTGGTGGTCTGAAGACACCAGAGATAAGGAGGTGATCTTGTTGGTGAATGTAAGAGGAAGCTGCTCGGCACAGCCCAGAACTCACCCGATACAGGTGCGACACATCTACTCGGCAAGTTTGGCTTCGACTGCCCTGGTGTGTCATGGTTCCATGGAACCAAAACGAAATTCTTCCAAGAAACATGGAGGGAGTTCCCACAGAGGCCAACACTGATATAGCTAGCTAGTCCATCGTCAGGTTCTAAACCATTCTTCGTGAGCTTTCGGTTTCCTCAGGCTTGCTATGCTGCGCACAATCTTCATGTAAAATTGTACATATTACATAGTTTTAAGTAGGGAATTGCAATTGTTTTTCCAGTTTTGCAAGAGGGGACTGCTGTGTCTTATGGAAAAATAGGGACATGAATCATGAATTCAGACTAGTGTATATCTGTGTGGATCCTAGTACTGTGTTATTATGAAGTATGTAACCACATAATTTAAATTAAAATGTATCATCAACAAGATGAGGATTTCAAAATGAGGCTTCTTATTTATTTATGGTAATATACTAATATATATGTTGTAACAGATATAGGCAACATCAAATACAAAATATACCTACCAGCATCTATCTCGTGGTAGGCTGATAGCTCCTAATGAGAACTCCTCAATATACTCTATGGCAATGCATCTGACAGCGTGGAAGTAATAACGACAGTGTCTGCTTTGATGTAGAGGGAGACGGAGATATACATCCCGTCTGAGCTGCTGCTTCAGTGCAGAGGCCAGCATCAGGTGGTTAGGCCGTTGTAGTAGTGACAGAGCGCATCGAGTAGCCTGTTCTTCGGCTTCAAAGGCATTCTGTGAACTCTAGACAGCGTACATCCGCTTATATCTTTCACTGTACATCTCTGTGTCGGATGCCATAGACAGAGAGAAGGAACGGGAAAGGGTCCCAGCTCTTCTTATGGTCCTCATCCTTGAGTCTTCCAGCCTATGTCGAACCACACAATAGCACATGGAGCCAATTGTTGTCATCATTATTGTACCGCCAATAACAGTAGCGCATATGGCAAGCCACTGCTCATGAGCTCCAACCACAATATAGGTTAGCGAGATGAAAGCGATAGATATGAAGAGGCAAGCGAGCCACATGAGCTTGTTTATAACAAACATCAGTTGTTTTTTTGCCTTCTGCTCTATCACGACCACGGATGTCTGTACCACGACCACGGCCAGAGAGATGAATAAAGCAAAACTATCGAACAAAAAGAATATTATGAAAGCTGCATTGTTGGCAATGTTAGCTTCCCCTAATGAAAACCCTTCCTTTGGTCCCTCGGCATACTGACCGGGTACAGTGAATATAGCAGCAAAAGCAACAGTAGCAATGAGAACAGCAACGACAGTTGCAGAATTGATGGCGTTGTTGAGACCCTCGATATGTAGCTTCTTCACTTTCTTTGCAATCTTTCGTACCCTGAAGCCAGTCTGACGAGTCTGTTGGAGTTGAGACTGAACGTCGTGCTTGATATCACTAACTGTCTGTTTTAGCTGCTTTGCTGAACTCGGGGGTTTCCCGTGATCTTTAGAATGAACAGCTCCTGCTTCCTTTAACATGGTTACCAGTTCTGGTGTTCCAAACTTCTCTGCAATATCTAGAGTTGTCTCTCCAGCACTATTAACGGAATTGACATCAATCCCCTCCGTCGATAGTAAACATTGCACCATCTGCAAAGCATATTCTACCATTTATCAAAATTTATTTTTTAACCAAATATCAGTTGGTATTAGAATGTCAAATGGTGCAAATTGAGCTCTACCATCTAAAAACACAAAATACACACCCAACTATAGTTCCATTCATCTGCATATGCTAGCCACTTATTAACAATTAATTTGATGTAGTGTCAATGCAGTGTCTTCAGATTTTAAAGTTGTAAACTTCTGAACCAACCTGATTCCGGCCCTTTCTTGTCGCTATTTGAAGTGCAGTATTTCCCTTGTTATCTTCAACGGATAATAGAGACGGGTCAGGTTTTATGAGCTCTCTTACAATCTCCACATTCTGCCCTTTAACGGCCATGTGTAATGCTGTCTGACCTTTTCTATCAGTTTTGAAGCCAATGCTTGGATCTTTATCCAACAAAGCCTTCACCACTTCCAAGTGCCCCATTCTTGCTGCCGTATGAAGCACACTCTTGCCATTGTTACGAGCAATCTTAGCTAGGTTGGAATCAGTTTCCAGAAGTAGATTCACTACTTCAGTGTGCCCCTGAGCAGCTGCTGTATGCAAAGCAGTAGAATTGGTAATATCTGTCGTCATCACCAGGCTGGGGAAAAACTGCAGCAGCTCCTTCAGGACGTCTGGAGTTGCACACAAAAATGTTCTCATCAGTTCAAGAAAGGTGAACATTTGGGGGGGGGGGGGGGGGGAATGTGCTGGTTTTCTCAGGTAATTACTGATACACTTCAATTCTAGGTCACCACAAGGATCTAATAATAAGTCTGCAAAAGGACCTACTTGAAACACTAATAACCCAACTATAGACCAGGAGAAGCTGGTTTGAACGTGATAGTTATAATGGAGGAGAGACTGATGTAGCATTCAAATGAAGGAGAATAACTATGCAAGCAGGAAACCAACAATGCTCATGTGAAGACGAAGCCGAGTGGAGTATAGTGTTTGATTAAGCTATCACGCTGCACAAATCATTTGAGAGCTGACAGGTTGCTTATTTTTTATCCCCCAAATCAGTCCAAAGAACAATCAATGATAAGTGAATGTGAGAAGTTCGACTGAATAAGAAACAAGAACTTATTTTTGAGTTGCTTATCCAAAAGAAGTTAGTCGAAAAATTATGACAACCAATGACAAGCAACCAAAAAAAAAAGTGAATCCTTGAATATCAAAGAAGCATAAGGCTTCACTAGATTACTAGAAGAATTAGTGAACACCAATGAGTTGAAATTGATCCCATCCAGGTAGCTAAAATCAAAATACAAGATATATCAATGGAGAACTTGAAATATAGAGCAAGCAACTTTGCAGAATAGCTCAAAGAAAATTTCCGTCGTCAGAAAGGAATCCATTTTATGCAAGAAATTTCGAAGATTTTTAATATTTTATCCCTTTCAAATCCACTCTACAACAGGATTGCCTTTTATACAAATTCTACTAGTTCAAGTAAATCAATGATATCATCATTTCATATCCAAACAAAAGACGAATCGACAACAAATGCAAGTAGACACCACATTACAGATCAGACTTATTATTTTCCAAGAGGCAGTAAAAAGATTGACGAACAAAAACATGATTGAGCTAAAGATCAAATAGTTACCAAGATGACCCTGCTTGGCAGCCACATGGAATGGATCATAGCCATTATTGGCAGGAATAGAAGAAGTTTCAGTATCTGAATGCTTCAAGAACTCCCCTACAACCAAGACGTGCCCATTTTCTGCAGCAACATATAGAGGAGTCTCACCCTCTTGGTTCTGCTTCGATAGCAAATCTTTTACACCATTATTGTTGATACTCTCAAACTTCTGAATAATCTCTCTCACTTTCCCTAAATTCCCTGCCCGAGCAGCAAGATGAAGTGGGGTATCTCCTCGTTTCCCCGGAGAATCCTTGCTCTTTTTCCGGTCTCCACCGAAGCTCATCTGTCTCTCCATGGCTATCCTGAAGCTTTTCTGCTTCTCCATCAACCCCGTAAAGCTCTTCTGCTTCTCCATTGCCCCATTACGAAAACTCTGCTGTTTTTCCATTATAGGATTCCGAAAACTAGTCTGTTTCTCCATTATGGGATTCCGGAAACTAGTTTGTTTCTCCATCACCACACACAACTCCAACAGATTCTAGATATATAAGAACACTCCCTTATTCAAATTTTCAGCAACTAATCAACTTTTTCCCCCAATCAAATGAATTTATAGGTACAGTCTTAACAACTCCAGCATCTAATCGACACTCTCTCAGACAGGGTTAAGAAAAGATCCAACTTCCAAGGGTTCTAAATTAAATATAAATTGCAACAAGAACCCGAAGTTTCTGATTGATTGAACTTCATAAAATCCAAGAAAAAGTAAAAGTACCTCTGTTACTAGCCTCAATCATCACTAGAACCTCCAAAAGAATCCATCTTCCCCCAAAAATTTCCAGAACCCACAACCTTTAACTAGATAATCTCACTCCTGAACCCCCTAAAGCAACAAATTTAAAGCAAGATATGGGTTCAGATATCACTTTCACCTCAAACCAGAAGGTGAAGCCAAAGGAAAATCCCTCTAGATTCTTGTGTCTTCAAGATTAAACCTGAAAAACTAACAAAGATTGAAACTTTATTCAGATATTCGAAACCCCAGAAAAAGATAAAATGCAATCAGGGACTAAGCCCACCGATCACATGTGATACAGAATAATCTACACGGTATATGGATTACAAAAATCCGAGTATAGCTTATTTTGTGTGATAATAAAGCAACTTTCTACTTGCTGCTTTTGTAGTTTGTTTGCTTCTGATTATTATTAATTGTGGGAACAGTAACAGTGAAACTCTACTTTTCTATTTTAATGAAGAATGAATAAAGAAAGCAATATGGTTAGTGCAAATGGTGGCCGCCATTGATGTTAACATCAGAAATGCACAAACGAACAAACAGGCATGAGTGGTGGCTCTCTGCAATATGGTGGTGTGGGGTCCCCGGCCGGTGAACAACACTGGATTAGATTCCTTCTATAATTTCATTATTTTCTATAACAATATTTTTATTTACTTTTTGTTAGACCTCTCTTTTCTTTTTTTCCTAATTACTGTTCATTTTTCCCAGAAAACATCTATTAATAGCAATTCTATTCATTATTGGCTATTGCTGTCGATGAGGCCTTACCTTACTCCACCCCCAAATTATGAGGAGGAAATATCCAGTTCTTGTATACATTTAGAAACGGTATTAACTTTTTTTTAATTGTAAAACAGGGGACGAGAAAATTATATTTTGATACTCGAATTTTAGTTTATTAAAAAAAATGTGGATCTTGACTTTTAACTATTTACAATTTGATATTTTATTGTTCAAGATTTTAAGAAGTTTATTCCGAGGTTTGATTTTCAGCACATAAAATCAAATTTGAACAATCGAAGTTTGATGTGGAGTTTTTTTTTTTAATTTATTGTAGCGACGGAATGAATTAATGACGGTATCATCTTTAATTGAGAAAGTTTTAAATAAAAAAAATGAAGTAAACAAATACATATTTTTACCCCGTGAAATTTTATCATTTGAAGTTGACCTGAACGACGACGTTTCCATGTTTTTTTTTTTTTTGGATGGGGTGGAACTTCCATGTCAAATTTTGATTATCCAAATTAGATTTTAAGTAATGAAGTTGGGGATAAATTTGTTAAATATTGAAAGATCGGGTACAATCTGTAAGAAGTTGAAAGTAGGGACAATATTTTTGTTAAAAGACTGAAAGTTTAGACATCAGAATGTAATGTTCCCTTAAGGAATTATACATATCAATGAAATTTTCATTAATGTAAATTTTATTTATTTTGTGAGACATGATGCAAACTATAATCTCACTTTTCTTTTATTTTATTTGGTTCAAATTACAATTTAGAAGGGTTAAATCATTTGTGAGTTTTATATACGAATTTTCTGTTTAAGATAACATATAAAATTATTAAAATCAAGTGAGCAAGGTAGTTTCTATATCACTCGTCCCTCATGATATCCATTTTAGGGGATTTATTGATTGAGCACCCGAAATATATATGTCATTTATAACTAGAGTTGTCAAAACGGGCTAAGTCCGTCGGGTCGGGTTGTCCTCGTCTCTTTTTTAGGTGGATAGGGTTTTCATTTTTAGGACCCTTTATCTGTCGGGCCTAGGCAAGTAAGCCCATGACGGGGCGGGCTTTACCCGCCGCGGGGCAAGTAAGCCCTTTTTTTATTTGTTTGTTTTTTTTTTAATAATTCAAATATTCAATTATTTGAATGAGACACTAAATCTAACTCATTTATTAGATATTTACTCTATTTTCTATATTAATCAGTGGCCTAACTAATCTAGAGTTATTTACAGTTTCCACGTTCATATTTGATATTTCTAATTAATATGTGGATTAAAAGCATCGTTTATATATCACATCTGTAAATGAAATAAAACGGTTACACATTTTTATGAAAATATTAAAATTGAATTCAATAATATAAACTATTACATGTTAACCCAATTTTGTTCATGAATGGTGAGTCAGTGAAACTGTTTGGCGCAGCCTTGCGCATTGGTAGAGGTACACCGGGAATGCTTGTTATCAATGTCTCAATGTCGGCTAATCGTTGCTCTAATTCACTTGGGTGATCGATCATTCTCTGATCGAATCCCTGGTTGAACATATGCTGTTGTTCAACCCTCTCTTGCTCAAGGGTCTGAAGTCGGAACATTTCCTACTCAGAAGCATGATACTTAAACCCTGGGGGTGGCTTTAGCGGGCTCTCCTCCATTTGCTGCCTAGCATCCACCTTCTATGTTGACGCACTAGTACTTGCATTGAATGAGTTAGTAAAAGTAACAGAACGACGGCGCTCAAAGTATACCAAATTTGGTTCACCGAACAGACTGGTGGGTTTGATGTAGTTCTGATGGCGTGCACTATCATTGATGATAAGATCTTCAAGTTTACTGCGGAGTGAAGCATTCTTTGATCTCAGAAGTGCTAACTCCCCTCATGGTATTCGCCATTTGATGTTGTATATTCATCAGAACATCAGCTAGCGACAGATCAATATCAGGCGAAGGTATGGCGGTTCTCCCATCTTGCTGGGGTCATTTTTCTTCTCTGCGACTCTCATTAGGCGCTGCCATTTCGTTTCACGAATACAATCGTTCTCCCACGGTGGGCGCCAAATTGTAGATCCAGAAATCTGCAATTATCAATTTAGTTCGGAGCAGCGACCTATCTGTGAAACAGAAACAAGAAAAATACTGTAAGAGCCAAAGACGATCGTTGGGCCTCCGATACTCAAGTCAGGAAAAGAATGAAAGTAGAAAGCAGTAAAACACGGAATAAATGAATAGAACGTGGGAACTTCATCGTGCGATTAGATCGTCAGTGAGAGATCGAACTAAAGGAGGTACGATGTTCAGTAAGTTCTAGGGTAGAGGGTGAAAATTTACGGGTACGCATGCGTAGTCGCCAAATGAGGAGGAAGACCTCATTTTATAGGTAGAGGTAGCAGCTAGGTTTCACGTGGATCGCGGAGGTGGTTGAAGAACGTGTCGACTCCTCGAACACGTCAACCCTTCCGGATAAAGCGGAACTGCAACATTAATTCAAATTTAAAATTGAATTATTATCTATTGAAAAATTGGTTGAACGACGATGTTCAACCCTCTTGGCCCAGCGTAACGGGTTGACAAAAAATGGTCACTACACTACACGTATTTTTTTCTATTACACATTTATACCACATCTGTTACACCTTGATATTTCTAATTAATATAGTTTCTCGTTCAACGCGCCTTTCTGAAATTTAATTATTTATTTCCTAATAAGAGATGCATAATCCTAAGGCATGGCATGTAATGATGACACAGGAAGTAAGCTAGTTATTTTCTAAACTCTAATTTTTTTTACGATTAATTCAATAAATTCTTAACTCAATAATCAATGGCTTGTTTTCTAACTTTCATAATTTCATTACTTTAGTCAATTTTATATCACTCATAATATTAAAATTTCACATAATTGAAGTTTAAATTTTGAATTTTATCACAGCCAAAAGCCAAAAAAAAGGGGGGGAAAGTCCGCGGGTCGGCTCGCCAACCCACGGCCTTTGGCGAGGGCGGTAGGGTCCTGTTCAGGCCCACCCCTCTGGCGGGCTTAACCCCCCGAAAGCCTGCCGCATACCCCGCCAGCCAGTTTTGACAATTCTATCTATAACTCATGACCTGAAAATGAAAACTATCAATTTAGATTTTAGGACTCAAAAAATCATGTATTTTGATTTTTCTATTTTTTAATTATGTCTAATAAATTATTTATTAAATTTAATCAATAATTAAGTTTTTTAGTTGAAAAATAACAAACAAATAATTAAAAAAATCAAAATATATTATTTTTGGAGTTCTAAATTGATAGTTTTCATCTTTCAAATTCTGAATTGATAGATGACCCCTCTTTCGAGTCTAAATCAGTAAAATTCTGACACTTTAATATTGTAATTATTTTTCAGAAAAGAAATTTATCGGACTAAATAATGAACTAATCTAAATTAAAGTTTTGTATTACAATAAAGACATAAACTTATATGAGATGGTCTAACGAATTATAATTCATTAAACTGGCAAAATAGGCCCAAAGATGAAAATGTCGCTATCGCACCATATATCGCAACTTCAATTTTACGGATATATCGATATCGCATATCAATATCGTAGAAAATTGAAAAAAAAATGACGGAAACTATATTAAAATCTTGGAAATTTAGCAAGGAATTTTAGGAGCTATCATAACATATTATTATGCACATATTCTACTCAAAATTTCGATAAAATTGTATTTTGAAAGCAAACATATAAATAGTACAATATATAAATACTGTCTGAGATAATACATTTAACAAAATAATACATAATACAATATAAAATAATTAAATAAACATTATAAAGTACAATTCATACCAAAATGAGGATCTATGAGGTTCAAATATAGTAGATGGAATGTCATCTTGTTCCAAACAATATTGTTACTAACTCATCACATTAGAGTAATTTTGGATATAATTATACACGTGCGCTTGATATATTTCTTGAGTTCTTCCAATAGCTTCACCATGGATTTGATAATGCCCATTGACCCAATTATTTTGTTGATGCACATTTTAACCTCCATACACATTTTGATAATATTCGCACAGCTAAATCTCTAACTATAGGTGATGAATGACCATACATAACCCACCACTCAATTGTCATTACCAAACACTAATAAATATACAATGCATATTTATTCATTGAATACATGATTTTAAATTATTTAAAGGGATAAGGGTCACGTAGGCCCCTGAACTTTTTGGCGGGGACCTCGCAGGCCCCTGTATTTTTTTTGGCTCAATTGAGCCCCTGAACTTTTTTTTTTCAGGTCTATTGAGTCCCTCCGTCAAGCCCCTCTTGACGGAGCCGTTAGTTCGTATTAAAACTACGTCGTTTTATGTGTTATTCGAATAAAAAAAATCTAAATTCAATTTAAAAATTCACCCGCCCCATTTTAACATCTCCCAACCCGATACTAATTAAACCCGCCCTATTTAAATTAATATATTTTTACTTGGAATTTTTATTTCTAATTAGGTTTCAAATTGGGGGAAAATGAAAAGTGAAAATGATGCCCAAACCCCAAAATATGGAAATCCCAATTGAGGAATGAGGCAGATAGAGAGAGAAAGAAGGAGATGAGTGTTTGTAAAGGTGGTTTGGTCCTCTCTTCTTGCCCGTGATTTTCAAAATTGCAATAATAATTTCTCGTTTTCCACTCTCATCCATTGATCAATACCTATGCTTCTCTTCATTGGGATGTGTTCCTGGCTGGGATCGAACCCGTGACCTAGATCCATTTTTGAAGGCTGTGATGATGAGCGTCGAATGATCCGACCTGTATCTTGGCGAGGCAACATGAGATGTTTGCAGCCATGGCGGTGTCGCCATCTCGGAGCCTTCAGATTTGGCGATTTGTGATTTCAATGAGGGGGAGAGAGGCTTGGGATTTCGTAAGGGTTTCCCCTCCCTCTTCAGTTCCCCCATGATTTGAAAAACAATGCTTGAGAAAGTGATAGATCTGTCGAATGGCAATGGCATATGCAACCGGGTCTATTTGCAGCCATGGTGGTGACTCTATCTCTTTGCCTGTCTAATAATTTCTTCATCTCCCAAATACAAGTCGCAGTTGAGAAAAGTGAGGGTTATTTCTAAATGGGGGTGGGTTTAATTAATATTGGGTCGGGAGATGTTAAAATGAAGCGGATAAATTTTTAAATTGAATTTAGAAATTTTTTTATTCGAATAAAATCTAAAACGACGTCGCTTCATGTCGAACTAACGGCCTCGTCAAGAGGGGCTTGACGGAGGGGCCTAATAGACCCAAAAAAAAGGTTTAGGGGCTCAATTGAGCCAAAAAAAAGTACAGGGGCCTGCGAGGTTCCCGCCAAAAAGTTCAGGGGCTTGCGAGACCTTTTTCCCTTATTTAAATAAGCGCTATTTAAAAATATTAAGGAAAAAACTTACATGGGACCATAGTAGATTGAGAAGCAATTGCAGCACGATCAGCAAATTCTTTTCTCTCGTCACGAAAAAATAAAGTTGGTGCATCTCACTTTTCTTTCTAAGACATCCGTTTGTTTCCCATACTTCTTTCTTTTATAATTTTTTACAGTGTGAGTGTCTTTGTAAAGCAAATAATATTGCAACTCAAATAATTACGTTGAAAACCTAAAAAAGACCACAAAATATACAGTATTAAATAAAAATCAAAATATATTATAAAAATATAAAAAAAAATCGTGATATATTGCGATTTATTGCGATATTTCGTCGATACCCGGAAAAAAGATATTCTCCCCTATATCCGTATTGCAATGTCAAAATCCGCGATATTTCAATCCTTGAATAGGCCCAAACCCGCCCACAACCAGCCCAAGCGCTTGAGATCACGCGTGCCCACGTGTGATGTGTGGATCTCACGCGCTTGGGCGTCCCATTTTGTTTTATTTGTTTGTTTTTTTTCATATTTTCTCTTTTTTTAATCTTTATTTTATATCGAGCGTAGTGCACGAGCTCATGCATTAAAGTCAGACGAGTGCATTGCGTCGAGACGCCAAATAAAAAAATTAAATTAATTCACTTTTAATTTAAGGTTCACTCATTCCATTTTAAGGTTATATTTATTTCAAAAAAAATTAATTATTGAGCGTAGTGCATGCGCCCATACATTAGGATCGAACGAGTGCACCGTGCAAGATGCAATATAAATTTTTTTTAAATTAATTCACTTTAATTTTAGGGTTCACTAATTTCATTTTAGGTAAATATTTATTTCAAAAATAAATTAATTATCGAGTGCAATGTGCGAGCCCACGCATTAGCGTCGGGCGAGTGTGCTGCGCGTGATGTCAGATAAAAATTAAATTAATTAAAAAAATTAAATACTACCTCCGTCCCAATAGCAAGGTCCACTTGCTATTGGGCACGAAGATTAAGAAAAAGTAGATCAGATTAAAAAAAAGTAGATTAGTTGTTAAAGTAGTGGGTAAAGTAGGTGGGGTCCATTTCTTTAAGGAGTATTATAATAAAAAGTAATATAAATGAAGTGGGGTCCACTTTGATGTTGATATTAATTATTTCCATATTGGGTAGTGGACCTTGCTATTGGGACATCCAAATAAGGCAAGGTGGGGTCCATTTCTTTAAGGAGTATTATAATAAAAAGTAATATAAACGAAGTGGGGTCCACTTTGATGTTCATAACTTGATATTAATTATTTCCATATTAGGTAGTGGACCTTGCTATTGGGACATCCAAATAAGACAAGGTGGACATTGCTATTGAGACGGAGAGAGTATATATTTTTAAATAAATATAAAAAAAATAAAAATTAAAAAAAATAAAAGGAAAATGAGGGAGGACCATTATGAAAAAGAAAGATAAAAAAAATGAAATAAGGGGCATTCCTTGATCAAATAAGATTATTAAAAGGATTATGATCCATTAAGAGAGTCCGCTACAGACTAGTAAAATTCTGATTTCAGTGATAATGGGAATATGAAAAAGTGAAATAAGCGAATGATTCTATTAACACCTACTACTATTTTAAACTTGGATTATTATTATTATTATTATTATTATTATTATTATTATTATTATTATTATTATTATTATTTGCAATTTACATAATATCTACATAAATTGGTTTCACGAAGATATGCTTATATTAGGCGTGTGAGATAACATTTCTGTATTAATTATATATGTTGTAATTGGAATATCTTATAAATTTTGTCATATTTACATATTTTTCCAAGCATGGGCGTTATAACTTATAGTTATAGATAAAGTTAAGGATACAAAGCCAAGTAGTCTAGTTACATAACATAATAGGAAATTACCATTTTTCCTTTTATTTTATTTGTTTGTTATATATCTTGATAGTTTTTTTTTTTTTTTTTTTATTATTATCACCATTATCGCCACATATCACCATGATCACCAATAATGCAATCCTATGATTGAAAATGGTAATGGCACATGTTTGGACACATTTAAATCCCCCTTACCATTTGAACTCGGGATTTGCTATTCTAACATGATTCTAATACTATTGACTTTTAATACTTAAACTATATATTTGATAATATTTTTTTATATACAAATTTAGAGACGAACACAAAATCAAACAATTAGGCAACTCATAAACGTCACTAATATTGGTCTTAATTAAAATATGTTTTTTTTAGTTTCTTGATTAAAATATATATGTTAAATTAATAGGAACGTAATATTTTAATATTTCGCTAAAAAGAGAACGTTTTAGATACAATATGTATAGTGTAATTAAATGTATTCTTCTACTCGTTTTATCCTTATTAGTGTTGAATATTATTTCATATTTTAAGCGTACTTTTCAAATTTGAATTTGGTGTGATTTGAGTGTTTCATATTTTCTTACACACTCATCGATCTTAATCATATATGATGGGGTTTCTGTTAAATAACAATTAAATCATAATAATAAAAACTGATTTTTTATTAAAAAGAAAAGAAAAGGAAAAGCGACCTAATATCACCATCGATCAGCATCAATGGTGCAGCTTTCAGTGATGAGGTTAGTTTATGTGCATGTATTGATATTTTAATTCTATTTTTCTTTATAATTTCACGAGACAATTGCGATGAGGGAAAATAATATTTTAAAATTAGGGGGTCAGAGATAACATAATCAAAGCAATATATAATTATAGTAATCATCATTTGGTTGATTTTTTCAGGTATGGCTCACATGGATAGGTTTGATTACGTTGCCTGCAAAGAATTGTTATTATTTTCTTATGTCACGGTGACAGCAGTAATATCAATAAAACCTAATAGTAATTCCGAGTAAAAAAGATAGAACAAAATATGCTTAGAAGTTAGAACTAATTATAATAAATGGAGATATATATGTTGTATAGTTGGATATAAAATATTCTAATAAAAAATAATCGAAGCCAAATTAAGGTAAAACTTAATTATTATTTTTTTCTAGCTCAACTTTAATTTTTTTTCAAACATTTGATGCATTATTTCCACGGATGAAATTGCCTATAGCATTTTTACGTCGTGACATTCCCTGTTGCACAATAAATTTTATTTTAGTATTTTCTCTTCATTTTTTTCATTTCAAATTTTTATGCTATAGTTTAATTTTACACTTGTTATTTAGGATTCATCCTAACCGATTAAGGTTAATTATAAGGATGTTCTAGCTATTTACACCACTAGATTTAGATTTTCTTTATACATCACAAAATAAAAAAAAATCAAAATTAATTATTTATAAAACTACTAAAATATCCTTATACTAAATTAAAAATAAAAATAATTAAAAAAAACAATGCCAAAATAATGGGAATTTAAATATATAATTTTTTTTTCCTTCTTGCTCAACCCTTCTTGTTCCCCAGCCTTCTCCGGCGGCCCCTTTTTCTTCCCAACAATGGGCGGGTCATCAACCATTTTCATCTGTATCAATCCGCCGGAGATCTTCTTCCGCTCATCTTTTTCCCCCACCAATGAAGTAGACTTCTACACACACAGGGCCGATCCCAATTATTTAGTGGTCTGAGTCAAGATAAAAAAATAAAGTCCCTCTTTTTCATTTTATAATTTAATAAAAAAATTGAACAACATACACCATACACAAAATATTTATCACCGATATTGTTAGCAAATTTTTGTAAGCAATGTAAACATTTGGGAAGTAACCATCCATTTTCTTCAAATAATCTACAATATCAATTGCAGACTTTGTTTCTCTTCATTTTAGGATTACAAATTGAAAAGGCAACGGAAGAAGAAAAAGTGGACAGTGTCTCTCACGCTTTGTACTGTTTAATATTTTCCAGTTGATTAATATTTTTCTTTTGTTTTAACTTTAAATAAAAAAATAAGTTATGAGTTTACATAACAAAGAATTAAATATTACTAAAAAAGTGCGTATTTGATTTTGAGAGATTAGATGGCGGCTATTTATAACAAAAACTAAAAAAATTGGATTACCGTTGTGTTGTTTATAACAAAAGGGAAAGCAGCTAGTTTAAATTAAATAAGAAAAAAAAAGAGAAAGCAACTATTTTAAATAACAAAAAAAGGGGAAAAAAAGACTGCAAATGTTGCAAATAAGAGATTTTGAAACTGGCCCTCTTCAACTTGCCCGAAGAGTTTAACAGCTAGGCCAACACCATTTTTAATTCATAATGGAAAAATGTGTAAATACAACCTTATAGTTTACACTGAGGGATAAATACACCCTTAACATTTTTGTTAGTACAAATATGTCCCAAAAAAAAGGTTTTATTGGAGCAAATAAGTCCATCTCACCATCTAACAAACAGAGGCCAACTTCTGTTAACATATTTTGATTTTTTTCATTTATATAATTTGCTTTTGGGTCCCAGAGTCCTCAACAAAGAAAGAGAACATCCAAACCAAGCTTGATACCTTCGCTCATGCAAGGTGATTTTTTAATTGTGAGCAGATCGAGAGATAAAAAAAGGTTTTGGTTGTGAGTCACTGACAGAGACACGCTTCGTAATAGAACAAATGAAGCTGTCAGAGATCGGTAGATTATGGGATATGAGGGGCGGTCTGAGAATGAGATTCAGCCGGGGGCAAGCTAGGGGTGGACTAGATGCCGCCGGAGGTGTTGTAGCTGACTTGCAGCACTAGAAAACGGAGGTGTTGCAGTTGTCCTAATTATTCTTGACAGAGGTGCAGGAAAAGCCAGTTTCGCATAATACGACTGACGTAGGGATCATCGATGATAGATAGAATGGGCTACTTGAGGTTCACTTTAATGGCGATGAGAGGAGCTGCTGCCGGTGGTACGATGTTCGATGCAGCCGCAGCTTTGGTGGGCCTGGGCACATTTGAGGGCTGGTTCGGTAATGAGCTTCCCACACAGAAAATTTGGACCTAGAGAGCTTCATTCCTTGATTTAAAAACTCGCTAATCGTGATCTTTAATTAACAGCAACAATGATTTCTGGCGGCAGCGACGATGCCTTCCCACACATAAAATTTAAACCCAAAAAGCTTCATTCCTTGATTCAAAAACTTTCCATTGATCTTGCAATCAGCATGAGCGAATATAGCAAGCTCATTTTTAAAGAGGTTTTTTAAGGACTGTGGGACCCATAAAAAAATTAAATAAATGAAAAAAATTGAAGTATGTAGTATGTTAACAGAAGTGTGGCTTTGTTAGTGAGATGGGTCTGTTTGCTCCAATAAAAACTTTTTATGGACATATTTGCACCAAAAAAAATGACAGGGGTGTATGTGCCCTCGGTGTAAACGTTAGGGGTGTAATATTTGCACCTTTTCCCGTACATAATTACAATATGCATAATATATATATATATATATATGTGTGTGTGTGTGTGTATGTGAGGTCCCTATTTTTTTCATATTTTTCGGGGCTTGAGGCGACCGACTCACTTACCTCATGCAAGGAGTGGACCTGCACACACACACACACGTGATATATATGGAACACACCTCCATTGTCAGAGCAGACCTCCGACCCATGTTCGAAGTTTACAGTTCAAACGAACTCCTCTTTTTTGGGTTCAGAAAATATTTTCCAAACCCCTTTGTTGTTTAGATTTTAAAAATATTTTTTGAACCCTTCATGCTTGTTCAATTTTGTTCCGTTTCCGAACCTCCTTTTTTGGGTTCGGAAAAATATTTTCTGAACCCAAAGAAGGGGTTCGAAAATTATTTTTTGAATCTATTCGAATTTTACAATTGGAAGCAACAATTGTTGCAATCGTCGTCTTTTTATTGCCGGAAAATCGACAACTTGCGCCTGAGCACTTCGCTTTTCATCGAGGTCGTGTTTGGAGATTTATGAAGTCATTGTTTCTTATTTGTTTGTGTTTGTATCTTTGATTAACTAAAGTTCCCGATTTTTGCCTTTGTAAATCAGAAAATAGATCAATTGTTTTCTCAAGGTCTTCAAAAGTTGTTGCAAAAACTTAATTATTGCTATCACTTCTCTTCTTCGACTTGCTTGTTCTTCTCTTTGATCGAAGCCCTTATTGTTTCGAGCTTGACAGACCATCACCGGGAAACAACATTGACACACTCAACTGCCCTTTCAATGTTCAAAGAAGAAGGACTGGTCGTTTTTTAATTTTTTTATGAGAGAAATTTTTAAATAATCATTATTACTTAGTAAATAATGTAAATAGCCACTTTTAAAAAAAGTAATATTTCTAGTCATTATCATAAAAAAAGTACTATAATACCCTTAATTCCATATTTATTATTAAGAATTATTATTTATGTATATCTATATATTAATATATCAATACTATTAGGAAAATGATCTAATTTTCTCTCTCTTCCCTCTGCAAATGCCGTTCTCTCCTCTCTCTCATTTTTCAATTTCTGTTTTATTAATTGAAACAAAACTACCATTGGCGAAGATCATCAAGCTATGATTTTTGAAGATTATCACTATTTTTCCTCTCTCTAATCCTCGTTTCAACAATAAATTATCTGTTGCAATATCGAAAATTAGAGATTCTTTGCAAATTTGTGATTTTTTTAAAGTTTTGTTGACATCATGCATGTTGTTTTTTGCGGCAATAAGGTATATGATATTTACAGATCTGCACTCTTTTTATCGATCTAGATATTTAATTTTTTTGAAACTTCCTTTGGAATGAGTGAAAAAAATTAATGTTTTTTGGTGCACGAATCAATTTCTTTCGGTATACGAGTATTGGAGTTTACTCGTTCAACAATTTATTTGTGAACTCGTGCAATATCTCATTTTTAATTCTTACACAAGGGCATGAATTAGCAAATGCATGCACTCGTGTATTTATGCATTTTTTAAACTAGTGCACGAGTACACAAATAGGCATACTCATGTAGTCGTGTATCAATTTAATGATCAACTGCTGCACGTGTACACGAATGATCCTAATCGTATTTTCGTGTATGAGTTATTTTTGAACTTTCATATTGAACTAATCGTGTACTCATGTATTAAATCATTCTTGAACTAATGCACGAGAATACTTGGACTACTCATGTTGTTGCACTCGTGTATTCATTATGAATATGAGATTGATCGAAATCATCATCCGTGATTGTTCAGTGATGAGGGCATTTGAACCTTGACAGAAGACGACAACAATAGCAAGATGACAACTACAACAACAGAAGACGTCAACAAAAACCTGACAGTATGATTTCTGAGACTTTGACATTGAATGGTGGCAAAAGCTATATTTTTTAGAGTGCGAAAAATAGATTCTGAAATCATCATCCATAATTTTTTTTTTTGTTAATATATTAGAGTGTTTTTATGTTAGGAAATAATTAATGTTAAAAATTATTTATATTATTATTAAGGGTATTAATGTATATTCCCATCCTAAAAGACTAGAAACATTATATTTTTAAAAAGTGGTTATTTACATTATTTACTAAGTAATAATGGCTATTTTCTCATATTAACACTTTTTTTATTATTTTTTTTTTTATCTCTCTTCTCTTCTTTCAATTAATAACTAAAAAATTAAAATTTTATTTTTTATGTGGAAGGGTAAATCCGTCTTTTACTGTGGTGTGTAAAGAAAAAGTGAAAAATTATTTAACAAAACATCTGGGGTGTAAAGTAATTGTGGTGTATAAAGAAAATTTAGTGGTGTATTTAGAAGCACCATAATTATAATTTTTTAGTATTTAATTTTTCAACTATCAATTAATAACTAAAAATTAAATATTAAAAAAAATAATTATAATAAACATAATGGGTATGATGAACTTTAAATAATAAATGAATTTAAACTAAACTACGAGAAACTAAAATAAAAAATAATTGTGCAATAGGAAATGCAATACGATAATTGATGGTTTCATGCACTTATTATTTTCATTGTTAATCTAGCCGGTGAAATCGTGAAACATATTATACGTATAGTGTACGTACGTATTTTGTATCAATTAACACATAATTTATAGTTATGATAGAAAATAGTGATAAATTCATCAAATATTTAGCAGTTACCGCAAAATCAAGTTTGCTCGTAGAAAAATTATATGAAAATTTAAAATAAGAATACTAAAATATTTCACATTTAATTCGATGTAAGGTCCCTGAAGAAATATGATAAATAACTTAATTTGATTAACAATTACAAAAAAAAAAAAAAAAAGTTTAATGTATTTGACTTTAAAAAGAATTAATATTGGCCACATACTTTTTTTTACAAGAATAATGATGTGTGAAATTTTAGTTTTAAAATTCGAATCGACTTGCAAGTGAACAAGTAAATGTAGCACGGGGTGAAACGAGGTCGAATCCACAGAGAAAAAGGAAATTAAATAAGCACGTACTATGACATTGACTCCTATTTGTTATCTAGACGACGGAAAGGATAATTACTTGATTTAAAACTAACTAAACAATAAAATAAAATAAATAATTGCAATTAACAAATAAATTGGACAATTAAGGAAAAGAACACTCTCGGGGTTGGTTTTATTGGATTAATTAACACAAAATCTAATTATGATAGATGCTTAATTTCCAATTCAAGATTACCTAGGCGATCTCAAATTTATTCTATATCTCCTCTCGAAGCATATAGAATATGGGGCACATGCATAGGATTATTGTCTCCAATTAATACCTAAGTGTGCTTACCAAGAGCACCAAGGATCTATGCCTCAACAACTATCTCAAACCTCTCGATTTTGTTGATAATTGCTCTTTGAATTCTAGGATCCTATGTTGAAGCTCATCTCTCGAATTTTGAATCAACATACATAATCATGCTAATTAATTATCAATTAGTTCTCACCAATCAACAATACATAACACCCATACATAACAAGAATCCAAAGCATAATTAAGAACCATTAAGCATCCAAAATAAATATCATTTATATCTCACAATCCAAATAAAACCAACACCCAAGAGTATCAAAGATTTAGCTTCTCATAATTACATGGGTAACCAAAATCTCTACAAGAAGGAACATGATTTTAACAAAATTAAAGAACAAAAGAACCCGGATGGATGTTTTGGCCTTCAAATCTTGCTTCAACTTTGTTCTTCTTGCCCAATCTTCAATTCCCCTTTTTCTCTCTTCTTCTCCAAGTGTTTCTCTCTCTAAAAGTGGCTGAGGGTGGAATAGAATGCCCTAATTTCGAATTGGGGTTGGTTTATATAGTGGAGGAATAAAAGAATTAAAAGAAAATCAAAAATGGGAAAAAAAGATGAAAAAATCGGGAATTTAATACACGGGGCGCGACCACGGAGGTCGCGCCTTCTTGTTCTGGCGCGGGTCACGCCCCGTAACTGACTTTTAGGGCCTCTGTGTCGACGTCCACTCACGCCGCTACTGTGCGCGGGTCGCGCCAAACGGCGTGAGTGAGAACTCGGGTCGCGCCGTTTGGCGCGAGTGAGCTGCTCGGGTCGCGCCTCTGTCCCTGCTCCGACATCTCTCACGGTTTTGCTTCGTTCTCTCTCGTTTCTTGTCCGATTGAGGTAATTTAACTTGAAACGTGCTCCCAATTCGATCCTCTATCTTTCCATGGTCTTGAATCCCTCAAAATGTCTTTTATTTATCCTCCATTTTCTGTACAACTCAAACAAGAAACAAAACTTCCAAGTCGGGAGATTAAAAGCGCAATTTGGGTTAAAACACATGTAAAACTATTCAATTAACTTTATTTAAACCTCAAAATGATGTGCCAAAACACCACTCATCAAATAACTTTTAAGTAAGCAAACTTATCTACATATCCAAGTCATCTCATAAATGATAGTAGAGTAAGAGCAAAGTTATAATTTTTTATTGGGGGACTTAAATGAAATCTAAATCCTAAAGCGCTTGTAAAAGTTTAATATAAAATTATATATATATATATATATATATATTTATATTTATACAGAGTATCAAAAATTATGGAAATTCTTGACATGTTGGGGTACTATCCCAACATGTAGTATACTTTAATAATTATTTATTGTCCATCTCACACATACTTTAATAATTTTAAAATAGTGTATTACATGTTTGCAGGGCCGGTCCTAGGGGTAGGCCAGGTGGGCCGCCGCCCAGGGCCCCCAAAATTTTATTTTTAATATATATACATATATATATAATTAGGTAATTATTTTTTAAAAAATAAGTATATATAAAGGTTAAACGATCATCTTTTTTAGATTCTACTTTCTTGATTTTAAACTATCATGCGGGCATCAATGATTAGTTTTGTCACTTTTTTTTCTATGTAAGTTTAGTGTGATAATTTATTGAGATTTTGTGTTGATTTAATCTCAATTTTGTAGTTGGACTATTAATTAACTATTTATGCTCTAAACAAAGATCTCGTACGAGAAATGCACCTTTAAAGACTCAATTTTTAAATTTTATCAAAACTGTATGAAGAAAAAAAAACTTGAGTATTGTATTTAGGACTTTTATTCCTCAATTTTGAGTTCACCAAAATCCCAACTTTTAGCATAAAATATCACAAAAAAATGAGTTGATGTTATTTTGAATTATTTTTTTAATATTATCAATATCTTTCTTTCATGACTATTTAATTAATGATAGTGTTTTATTTTACCTATATAATTCATGAATTGTATTTTGTAAGTGTTGATTGCACTTTTTTCAAGATTTATGATGCTCTAGATAAAATGGAAGAAATTTCAAGATGCTTGTGGAAAAAAAAAAATCTTAGGGCCCATTTTTTCGTTTCGCCATGGACCCCTTAATTGTCAGGGCCCGCCCTGCATGTTGGGATAGTACTCCAACATGTAGGCAAGAATTTCCCCAAAAATTAATCTCAAGCTTGTAATGCCGAAAGACACTTAAAATATGTAGAATGCCGAATAAAGATATAAAAAAATTAAAAATAAAAAGAAAGATGCACAGTATAGGCAATTAATACTATGCTAGATATTAATTGATTTAACATATATATAGTAACAATTGGCATTTAGAAAAAAAAAGGGATTAAAAAGATCAATTTTCACAAAAAGGGATTAGATAGACGGATAAGACTTTTGTTGGTTTACATAAATGAACGATTTAAAATATTTGGAATGATAAATTGGGATCCAGATGAAATTAAAAATAGGGAGATCCAGTGATGCATGTTTAATGTGTTTAATTGAACCTTGTACTTATTGACTAAATAAATAAATTGTGCAAATATTACTCGAGTCAACGGTCAACATTGGCAGTCTCACTGAATAATTTTCAGACCACAAAAAACAAAACGCAGTTTTTACATACGATACGAGTTACGAAAGCAACAAAAACTAAAGTTGGTACACTACCAAGGTCACTGTCAGAATTTTTTTTTATTTATTTCTTAAAAATGTTACAAAAATAAAATAAAGCGAATAACACATTCTATAGTTTTTTTTTTTTTTGAGGAAAAAGAAAATGATTCATTAAGAATGTAAATTATTTGTTACAAAAGAACGTAAATGGGCAGAAAGTGCCAACATTGAATCAAAGTAACAAAAGTCGTCAGTGGCGAATTGCGCCAAACCATGAGCCAAGAGATTTGCTTGACGCCGTACCCAACGAAAGCGTGTGGATTTGAAATATGTAATCAGATGTAAAATATCGCCAATCACATTACCAAGATGAGCTGGAGGAACTTTCCTGTTGGAGAGATAATGAGCTAGCTCCAGACAATTTGTTTCAGCAACAATATTGGTCACTTGTAAGTCTCTCGCCATCATTAATCCATGAAGACAAGCCAATGCTTCTGCCACTGGGCTGCTCAAGCAGAAGGGAAGTTTAGCAGCAAAACCTTTGATCATCTTCCCACTTGCATCCCGAATAGCTCCCCCGATAGCAGCATTGTTACAATCTTTAAAAGCTGCATCAGAGTTCAATTTCAAAGTTCCCGATGGAGGAGGTTCCCATTTGTCCAGGCTTGAGTTCATAGAGAGAATCTTTCCTGGGGTGGAGTTAATCATCTCATATTCCCCAAGGATTGAACATGCCATGGATTGACACTTAAAAAATGGGAAGCAAAGTATGCTGAAAAACAAGAAGATTTCGAGCTTTCAATACCATCTATAGAAGACAAGTAAACATGCTAACAAACTCCCCACAATTTGATCTGAACACACGAATCAACCAATCTTGAAGAGATGCTTTTAGATCTTGTCCCAAACTAGGTTGAATCCGTAAGACACTTGTTTCCCATAAGAAAGAAACCCACTTACAATCGCGAAGGGCATGCTCCGGGGTTTCAATTTCCAAACCACACCGTGGACAAATAGGATCAGAAGTCACCCCACGCTTTACAAGATTAAACTTAGTAGGGAGAATACCAGACATACACCTCCAAACAAACATTTTAATTTTCGGTGGAATGTTGAGCTTCCAAAACCACATCCAACAATCTGAGTTGTGTAATGAAGAAGAGGGCTTCGATTTCAATGAATCTTTAATGCTCTTCATTACCCAGTACCCAGATTTAACTGTGTAGTTTCCATCTCTGCTAAAGTTCCACATTGGGCAGTCGTCTTGACCATTTTGACAAAGAGGAATGGATAGAATACTTTTAGAGATATCTTGTGGGAAAATGTCCTTAACAAGCTCTTCATTCTACTTACCCCTTCCGTCAGAAATCAATTGATCAACCGTGGAAAGATGTAGATGTGCTTCTTCTAAATTTTTGAGATCATCTATTTTAATTCCAGGTATCCACCAATCTTTCCAGATTCTCATAGACTTACCCTTTCGAACATTCCAAGAAATTCCTTTTCCGAGCAGCTCTTTTCCAGCAACTAAATTTCTCCATATGTAACTTGGATTATTACCAATATTTTCTTCAAGGAAGGAATTTTTTGAGAAATATCTTGCTTTCAGAGCTCGTGCTAGAAGGGAGTCCGGATTTGTAATAATTCTCCATCCCTGCTTAGCCAGCAATGCTTTGTTGAAACTTTCCAAATCTCTAAGGCCAAGCCCACCAGATGTCTTAGGATCACAAAGCTTATCCCAAGAGCACCAATGAATCCTCCTCTCATCTCTTTTCTGACCCCACCAAAATCGAGCAATATTTCTAGCAATGGCTTGGATTGTAGCACTAGGAATAACGAAGCAACTCATCAGATAAACAGGAATCGACTGTGCCACTGACTTGATTAGAGTGAGTTTGCCTGCTTGAGAGAGAGTCCGGGATTTCCCAGTCCTTAAGCTTTTGGAGATTCTATCTTCAATAAAATTAAAGCATGACCTTTTAGAACGACTTAGGAATGCAGGTGATCCCAAATACACAGAATGATTCTGCACAAGAGAAACTCCAATTCTATCACTAAGTTGTCGTGCCATTTGAGCCGATGTACCACCACTGAAGGATATGTAGGATTTTAAGAAATTGACCTTTTGACCTGTAGCTTCCCCATACTTAAGAATGATTGTCTTAATTTGGTCAATTTCTTCTATTGAGGCCCTCCCAAAAATCAAGCTATCATCAGCGAAAAATAGATGTGAAATACTAGGAGCACGCTGACAGATTCTAATACCATGCAATGATCCATCTTCTTCTGCTCTCCTGATAAGCATTGAGAAAAGTTCTGCACAAAATAAAAAGAGATAGGGTGACAGAGGATCCCCTTGCCTTAGCCCTCTTGATGGATTAAAAAGTTTTGATGGTTTCCCATTGATTAGAATAGAGTAGTTAACAGTGGTAATACATCTCATTATTAAAGAGACAAATGAATGAGGAAAACCAAATTTTTTCAAAACTATTTCCAGATACTGCCATTCCACCCTGTCATAAGCTTTAGCCATATCTAATTTAAGAGCAAAAGTAGGTTTGCGAAATGATTTATTTGACTTCATAGCATGAAAGGTTTCAAAAGCAAGGATCGCATTATCAGTTATCAGACGACCAGGCACAAAGGCTGATTGATTTACACTGATCAGAGATGGGAGACATTTTTTTATTCTATTGGCTATGGTTTTGGTAATTATTTTGAAAATCACATTGCAAAGACTAATAGGTCTGAAATCATTAGGGGTTTCAGGTTGTTTTTTCTTTGGCACAAGAACAATAAAAGTACTATTAATAGCAGCAGGGGAGATTTGATCATTAAGAACACCAAGTAACAGAGAGATCACATCATTTCTGATAATACGCCAAAATCTTGTATAGAAAATAACTGGCGTACCATCAGGGCCAGAAGACTTTAGGGGGTGCATTTGGTTGAGTGCTTCGACTATTTCTTCCTTGGTGAAAGCGCGTTCTAACTCCTCCTTCATATTATCTATGACCCTCGGCTCAATAACATTCAACCATTCATCCATTCTTGTGATCCCTTCTGACTTAAATAATTTTTTGAAATAGTTAACCAAAACATTCTCAATCTCATCATCTTTGGTGATCAAAACATCGTTCTCATCTTTAATGCGGGTGATAGCATTTCTTTTCTTTCTCCTAGAGGTTGTACGATGGAAAAATTCAATATTTTTATCACCATCTTTAATCCAATTTACCCGCGATCTCTGGTGCCACATCACCTCTTCCTTACACATCAAAGCATTAATTTCTTTCTCAAGATCCCATGCTTCTTTAATTGAGAGATCACAGGATGTCATTTTTTGGATTTCGTTTAACCTCTTTTTCCCATCTTCAATTTGTCTGGATATGTTCCCAAAATGGCTTCTCTCCCATTTCTTTAGCTCTACTGCTACTTGTTTCAACTTTTTTTTGCATTAATTTTGGGCTACCACATGTTGATCCCCTGCTCCACACCTCCTTCACCACCTCACCAAAAGACTCATCTTGTAACCACATTGCCTCAAATCTATATGGGCGAGCTTTTGCTTGGCGACGTTGATCAAGATAGAGAGGATTATGATCAGACTGTATCCTTACGAGATGTTCAACATTGAAGTTCGGGTGCGCTTCAATCCACGCCAAATTACTGATAGCTCTGTCGAGGCGCTCTTGGATATTCAAAAGACCCTCTTGGCCATTACTCCAAGTATAACAACAACCCGAAAATCCCAAGTCCTCAAGGCCACATTCATTTAAAACATCTCTGAAAGCCATCAGTTTATTATCTTCTCTCAGAACACCCTCTCTTTTTTCATGATGGTATAGAATTTCATTGAAATCTCCCATACATAGCCATTTACCATAATCTGACAGAGCTAAGCTACGCATAAGTTCCCAAGTAAGATGCTTAAATTGCTCTTCTGCCCATCCATATATTCCAGTAAATCGCCATTCATCATCATTGTCCACAAACTTCACAATACCATCAATATGATGCAAAGAATTAGAGAGTATACTTACTAAATCTTTCCAGAAGAGACAAAGACCTCCCCTTCTACCCCCATGAGCAATATCACATTCAACTACATGCATATGTTCAAACCCCAGCATCTGTTGGATCTTAATAATCTCTTTCTCTTTCAGCTTCGTTTCCATCAGAAATAAAATCATGGGATATTTTTGTTTGATATCGCGTTTAAGAGCTTGAACTGTTGGTTGGTTCCCAAGCCCCCAATAGTTCTAACTAATGCAACTCATTTTGATCGGCGGGGTTGCTCTGTCGCAACCGTCGCCGCTGAGTTTTCCACATTATCATCAATGCCAAGGGTTAAGGACTTAAGTTTCTTAGATTCTGGAAGGTCAGTGGTTTCAAGAATCTCCATCAGATGACCATTTCTTTTACCTAAGTTCATTGAGAAATCTTGTGATTGTTGCTCTCTAGCTAATCTCTTCCAATTTTTAATTTTCTTTGTAAGAGAAGAGGTTTCCACAATATGTTGGGAAGAAAGGTGAGAAGAGTCAACAGGTAAGTGTTTAAGAGACTCTTGTGGGTGCAAGTGCTCTATATTATAGGGTACAGTGGAGGCTTGGATGGTCAGAGATGACTTAGGTAAAAGGTTGTCCGAGGTGATACCCACATGCATGGGATGATCCACCTTTTCATTCTGAAATTGTAGTATTTTAGGTGGAGCATTGGATCTATTTAGGAAGGGTGATAGCTTATTATTACCTACAGGAAAGTTTCGAAGCCTTTTTAATGGCGAGGCTTTTAAAGAAGGACCAAATGGAAGGTCATCAACATCAATCGCATCATAATTTTCATAGTTGTTGCAAGTTTTATAAGAATGACCAATAATTCCACAACCATAACAATGAATATGAAGACCTTCATACTTAATAGGGAGCCACAATACTTTCTTATCAAAATGAACCGATATTCCCCTGCGGAGAGGTCGGGTGATATCAAACATTACCTTCAATCTTAGAAATTTACCGAAAAAACTTTGCGATGAATCAATACAGAGAACTTTGCTAATATGATTTCCAAGTGCAAAAGCACTCTTCTCATTCATACATTTAACTGGAGCATCATAAATTTGTACCTAGAGTGCAGCTTCATTAATCAGAACCTTCACATTCTATAGTTAAAAGCTTGAAATAACATAAATAACAAGTAATCACACTAAAAACATATATGATTCTAAACAAAATATAAGAGTAGGCAAATTAAACTGAAAAAATAAGTTAAGCAGGTGATTTTCTTTTGAATTAAATATTAAAAAAATATGAATTTCAGATAATTTTTAATGTTCAATTTTATTAGTTCAATTGGGTAACGAGCTAGCTAGAGTTGCAGCGAAAACTTATTGTCTTGCAACCAAGGATTTTATATACATGCAGTCTTTAACGTGTATCATATCATCAAATTTGGTAAGCTATAATCTCATTAAATACTTTAAAGTATAACAAATAACTAAAAAGTAGAAATATATAAAAATTATCTAGAAGTCAAGTTAGTTAATTTGTGGTGGAGACGAGCTGAGACTGCTTTAGTGTATTTGGTTAAATATGATCGATTGAGGACAGATGGGTAGATAGTTTAATGAGTTTTAGTTATATGTCTTAATTATTTTAAATTTCTATGTTTTGTTTTAGTTTTCTATTTGGATAAGCATTTTCCTAAATGCACGTAAGTTTTAGGGTTTTTGAATTTTGATTGAAAATATTAAGATTTGTTCCCTTTTATAAATTTGAGTTTTCATGTAAATTCAATTGTGTATCTTTCTGTGAATTCTGGTGTTTTAGTTTGTTAAGCTTCTATCCGCATTGGTTCACATACCATCTCTCACAAATATACATCATGGTTTCCTTTAATCTATGCCTTGAGTTTGTGTCATGAACTAGGGTGGAAATCAAGAAATTATTACGAAGTTTGGTGAAGCAGAGAAAAACGGGGATCTTGAATTGAGAATGGGAAATCAATGTTTGGGAGAGAAGGAGTTAATCGGTGATTCAGAGGCTGGTGATGAGGTCAACGGATCGGGAACTGGGTCAGAGTAATTGTATTGGGCTAGGATATAGGATATACCTTTCGGTTTAATTAAAGCAAGCCCGTCTGTCGGGCCCAATCAGTTTATGAAGTATTTTATTTTCCTTGTTTAATTTACCATATGTTTTTAGGGTTATGGAAATATGATGTAATCCCCTGAACTATAACAAAGAGTATTTTGTATTCAGCGGTAAGTAATGAAAGTATCTTTTCCTCCCTATTTTCTCTCTATATTTTTCCCATTTCTTCTAACTCGATCTTCATCCTCTTTCTTATTAAACTAAGATCGTATCTTTATTACAAAATACATTGCTAGATACATTGATCTACTTGTGGAACATCATATTAGCACGTTAATCACCTAAAACACCTTTGGTTCGCTACATCTGGTATTTCAGAGCTTGAGATCCGGGCCATGGCTGAGGGTACGCGCTTCCGTGAGTTGCAAGAAAGTAAAAAATAGATAGGCCAAGTTGTTAAAGCAAAGGCTATTATACGGGATGCTGCTGAAGTAAAATTGCAAGAACAAATTAATACAGTCACCTCAGATCTGGAAAATCATATGTCTAGGGTTAATGGAAAGATTGATAACCTTGCCAAGATTTTAGGCTCTATTCAGTTACAGTTCTCCAATTTGGACAAAAGTAAGTATTCTGGAGGAGAGGGTTCCTTGGTGGGAACACCTGCAATGACAAACAAAAGTGAGGTTACTCAACCCATACCACAATAGTATATCAAAGGTAGAGAAATGATTGGAGCACCAGATAACCATGTTTCTAATGATTTTCCAAAGCTTGATTTTTAAAAATTTGACGAGGATTATCCGAGAGCCTGGATTTTAAAGTGTCAAAGCTATTTTAGAATGTTACTCTACATCCCAGATGATCAAATAGTGCAGTTGGCTATTATGCATTTTGAGGGGAAGACTTCACAGTGGTACCAAAACTCCTCTCTGAGAGAAGCTGAACTAACCTGGGATCAGTTTTTGAAGATCTTCTCAATAAGGTTTGAAGAATTAAAAGATGCTAAAGTAATAGCTGAGTTTAACAAGTTGAAGTGCACGGGCTCCTACAGTACTGATTATGTGGATAGGTTTGAAGAGTTAAAATCTTATATACAGTTATTGAATAAATGACAGTTCACTGAAGAATATTTCATAGAAAGTTTTATTATTGGCTTGGGAGAGGAAATCTGGTCACTAATCAACATGTTTAAATCTAGCACACTTAGCCATGCCATTGAGTTGGGGCAATGACTAAGGAATTTAAAGGGAATTTCAAACTTGTATCACATGTGAACAGGAAATATATTGCTCCCTATACCCAGAAATCACAAGCCACACCAACCAAACACCCTTTCAAACTTCTCACAACTACTGAGATGGCAATCAAGAGAGAGAAGGGTTCGTGCTATAATTGTGATAAGACTTTTACTCTAGGCCACAAATGCAAGAATAAGATATCCTACATGATTATGAGTTAGGATGAAGAAATGGCTTATGTACAGTCTATGTCAGTGGATGAAGAACAAGAAAATTCACAGTACATGATTGCAGACATAGAGGACATACATATGGCAGTTAACATTATTTCTGGGGAAGGAGGTTTCACTACAATCAGGGTCTATGGACAGGTTGGGGAAACATAAGTTATAAATCCTCATTGATTCAAGAAGCACACTCAATTTTATCAGAGAATCTACAACAAAAGCTCTGGGGTGTCAACTAGAATCTACAAGGCTACTAATGGTTAAGGTGACCAGTGGTAATAGGATGGTGAGCTCCACCTAGGTTACGAGGTTTAAGTGGAGTATTCAGGGTCACAAATTTACTTATTCTCCTAGGACATTGGCAACTGAAGGGTATGACCAAATCTTAGGGGGTGACTGGCTTAAAGCTTGCACCCCAATTGAACTAGACTATGACCATACGTCATTCATAGTTAATTGGTAGAAAAAGAGGATTAAGATACAAGCTTTGAGTGCTAATGGTTGAGTAGCAACTTATCGCTAAGCAATCACTCTATCAATTGATTCACCACACCAAACCTTTCCAAATTGAAGAAATTTATATGGTCAGATTAAAGAAAGTGCATCATGAGCATAATCAAAGGTTAGAAGGATTGTTCAAAAACTACAAGGATATTTTTGATGAACCAAAAGGACTACCACCTGGTAGGGGAATTTTGAGCACCAGATACTTCTTAAGCCAAGAAGAATTCCGAAATATAGATATTCTTATAGGGTTTCTCATGATCCAAAGAATGAAATAGAAAGGATTGTGAGAGAGCTACTAAAAAGTGGGATGATACAACCAAGTAGGGGTCCGTTTGCTTCTATTTTATTAGTAAAGAAAAAAGATAGCTCTTGGAGGATGTGTGTAGATTATAGATATCTTAATGGGCTGACTGTGAAGCATGATTATCCAATTCATAGAATTGATGAGCTATATGGGGCAAAATTCTTCTCTAAGATTGATCTAAGATCATGTTATTTCCATATCTTAATGAAACCAGAACATAGGTTTCTCACAAATTTTATCACACACAATGGGCATTACTAGGAAAAGATAGATTATCTTGGTCACATCATTACCTCTGAAGGAGTTACCACATATACTTCAAAAATAACTAATATCACTAATTGGCCTGTTCCTAATACACTTAAACAACTAAGAGGATTTCTTGGTCTCACATGTTACTATATGATATTTGTTAAAGCCTATGGAATCTTAAGTAAACCACTCGCTTATCTGCTTAAGAAAGGGCTTTCCATTGGACTGAGAAGGCTACCAAATCATTTGAGGATCTTAAAGTAACTATGGTAGCTATTCTAGTTCTAGCTCTTTCTGATTTTAATCTATCATTTATTGTGGAAACAGATACAAGCGAGAAGAAAATTGAGGTTGTTCTCATACAGAAGAGCAGACCCATGTCCTATATGAGAAATGCTCTTTGCCCAAAGAACCAATCATTCTCCATTTATGAAAAAGAATTCCTGGCAGTGATTATGGCAGTACAAAGTGTGGAGGCATTATCTATATGGACATAAATTTGTTATTAAGACTGACCAACAGACACTCCAACACATATTAGATTAGAAAGTAATGACTCAAATGCAACACAAGTGGATTACCAAGCTTTTAGGACTAAATTATGAAACTCAGTACAAAAGGGGGTCCCAAAATAAGGTTGCAGATACCTTATCTAGGAAGCTACACTCACCAGAAGAGTGCCTTGCACTCAGTACTACTGTGCTAGCATGGGCTTAACAAGTAGTGGATAGCTACAAAGATGATTTATAGGCCACTACAATAATCAGTTCCAAGCTACTAGATAAACAGGCTCACCTAGATTATGAGTTGATTGGAGACCTACTTAAACACAAGATAATGATTATGGTGGGTAATGGTTCTAAGATGAGACAACTATTGTTACAAGAGATGCACAATTCATCATATGGTGGGCACTCAAGGGTTTATGGCACTTGTTCTATGCAGAAGAGGTTATTTCATTGGCCCTACTTGAAAAGAGATGTGATGGAGTGGGTTAATTAGTGCAACACTTGTAGTGTCAACATGTACACTGAAGGGCCCACTCTTGGGCTACTGCAACCATTATAGATTCACAACCAGGCCTGGACGCACATCTCAATGGATTTTATAGATGGACTACCTACATCCTATAAGAAAATTGGCATCCTAGTTGTGGTGGATAGACTAACCAAATACTCACATTTTATGGCCATAACTCACCTCTACACTGCTAAGTCCATTGCCAAGATCTTTCTAGATTTAGACTATAAGCTACATGGGCAACCCCTCATTATCATCGCAGACATGGATAAAATATTTACAAGCACATTCTGGAAGGAACTGCTTAAGCTTATGGAGACTTCACTGTGTATAACCTCAGCCTACCACCCACAGTCTAATAGGCAGACTGATAGAGTTAATTAGTTCATGGAAACCTATCTGAGATGTATGGTTCACGCTCATTCTAAGCAGTGGTCTAGGCGATCATCCTAGCTGAATTCTGGTACAACAAGAATTACCATTATAGTCTAAAGGCTACTCTTTTCCAAGCCCTATACGAGTATCCCCACCGCTCCATTTTCTATCACCATACTTTCCAACTATTGACTCTGAAGCTAAGGATATAATTGTAGAAATGGAGAAATTCATGTCTGAATTTGAAGTTACATAATCTGTGTGGAGTTCAACATGTTCACTAACATGTACGTGTACATTGTTGTTAACATGTAGAAATAGATTGCTTGGACTGAATGTAGAATGAACACAAGAATGGTAAACATGTTCGATCAATCGATTTACGTAGGGGAACTTCTCAAGTCCGTGAGAAATAATCTACTACTTCGTTGTATGGTTACAAAGGTTATTACACGAAGACCTCCCGTCATTCGACCCCTTTCCTACCCACTATAACTTCTTTTGATGCAATGAATTGTGAAATCTCCTCACAACCTAGACTCCCTCTAATTCCCATAGAAAATCTCGCTCGAGACTCATTTAAAGGTAAATGAAAAAGTTTCCAATACTGACTAGAAAAATAATGATCAAAAGATCTACTATAGTCTAACAATGTCGAATGCATAATGCTTCAAAATTGAAGTATTTTGTCTCTCTAATCAGAACTTGTGCATTCGTCATCTAACTAGTCTGATTTCCTAGGCAATTTATAAGAACAAAATATAGCCTAAATAAGGTAATCAAATTGTCCTTATTTGAATCAAACATTAATAATTAAACTTTCATAGTTTAATTAGGACTACCCTAGTTAGAAATCTTTCTTGAATAGAACTCGTCTTCTTCCATCTTGATCTTTATTTGAATAAGACATCTTCTATTCTGAGACGTCTATCTTTAACATGAATCTTTATCTCTTTGAAATCAGCTCAATGCGTCTCTTTGGAGCCTTCTGGACAAACATGTACATGATCATGTGCATAACACTTGATCAAGTACATTATTCGATCTTCAATCAGATTGACAGCAAAATGTTCTTATATCATGTCCAGAACACGGTCTTCATTTCTTGAAAAACCAAAACCTTTGTATTCTTGATTTACCATAAGAATTATGGAAATCTAAAACACTTGGTGCTAAACGATGGCACTAACAGAATTGAAAGACAACTTTCATTCAGCATAAAATAGCATGAAGGTTTATGCATATCTAAAAAGAACAGAAATGGAGTTCGAGGTAAGTGATTTTGTCTATCTTAAGCTCCAACCTTTTTGTTAGAGCTCGGTGGCTGACGCGCGGTCGTTTCACACTTAAAATAAATTTGTAACTCCTGTGCCCACAGTGAGCATAGCTAGCTCATGAGTACGAGTTGATCCCACAGAGAGTTGTTGTCCTTCGAGTAACCAATCACAAAAAGGGGTTTGGTTTATTGTCACTTTACTAGAAATTAATCTACAAAAGAACGCTAAAGAAAATATCAAATAATAAAGGTTCCGACATTTGAACTAGAATTTGGTTTAAATGTAAAACTACTATGTTAACATAGTGTATTCACAGTGCTGACGAAGCAAAACCTTAATAATAATATATTTGTACTACGTTAGCATTATGGTTTTGCTTCGTCAGCACTATGAATACACTATGTTAACATATGACAATACTCTGTCAACATACGTTATAAACCATAATTGGATGGGTTAAACTATAATAATCAATTAGGAACTATAAACAAAAAATTAAATTAAAAAAATAATAATCATAATTAGATGGAATAAACCATAATTGAGATGAAATAAACCATAATTGAGATGAAATAAATCATAATTGAGATGAAATAAACCATAATTGGATGGGCACACCGATTTTCATGCATGTTAAGTCACCCAGTTATGGAGATCGAATTCTTCTCTGCGTCTCCTTATTCATCCTTTCATTTTAGGTTTAAAAGCGATTCCTCGTCAACTAAACCCCTAACCTATCACCCACCATCCGGTTCCCCAAAGAGATGTAAATGGATAGACAGTAGTGTGCCTTAGATGAACCTAAGTTTATAGGATTTACTAATTCCTCGTGTGCCCACAATAACCCACCGATTCCCTTATTACTATATGAATCAACACACAATCACGATTCACCAATTCAATTAATAGTGGTGTGCCCTCTATGTCTAACGAGTGATCAGCCACATTGATCATTTCAGACACACACTCACGTGGAACAAGGCCAATAATCGACAAAAATCTATCATGCATTAATATGCCCATTTTGTCCTCACGAATCCAGATTTATACTTAAACCATTTCTATTGTTCAAACATCGAAATTAAAAGATCTAGCAGAGCATCCTAGATAAAACTAAAATTGTAGAAATGAAAGACATAATTTAAATGAAAACTTACTGAATTAATTGAGCAATAATACTCAACTCCAACGTTGAGAACATAAAGAAATCCTAAGTCCCAATGGCATAAGGCTTATTGGATTGTTTTGCTACCTTGGCAGCATGCAAAAATAAACAAGAACTAAAGTAAATTGTAGCAGTATTTCAGACTTCCCAAGCTTATATTTCCAAAAAATAAACAAGTTTAAATAAATACATTTCTGAACTTGAGTTTCCCCCACAAGCGGGGGTCTTCAACTAGCTTCCGGGATTGGCGTGCCTATCGCAACTGATTGGATAAGCATTATCTAGTTTGTTGATCAAATCCCTATTTTTTAGGGATTGAGTTTATCTCTTCACCTCTACGCCTTCAGGAGTCCAACTTAGCACCAACTCTCATCGGATCTGTATCTACTCTTCACGCCTCTTGATTCCAACCGAATTTCGGATTTCTCGCATGTGGCCATTTCAGGCCTTTGGTCGAGTCTGTACTAGCAATGTGGGCACGACATCATACAGTCAGTTTCATCCATCTCTGATATGTCCATTCTGCCTCCCAAATGTAGGATGAATGGTGAAAAAGTTTCTCGTGCCTCTAAATGATTTTTTTTGGCTTGGATTATGCTTGAAATGCTTGGCAAAATGCCTCTTTCGCCAAACTCGACCTCTAAAATGCCCTTGACCCTAAACCTAGCTCATTTCTACTCAAAACAGACTAAAAAATACATTTATATTGAATAAAATACCCGTAAAAACACAAAATAAATGGACTTATCAGTGGCCCTTCACAAATATGTCAAGCTTTTCATGTCTCTTTACTAAAGAAGGTAATCAATAGCTCCATCACACCATCAGCAAAGCTTCTGGCACAAGACAATGAAGGACTTTTCATCATCGAGCCCTACGTCATTATTGATACATGAGGGATTGAACAAGGCTCTTCTAAAATGCTGCAGTGACTCGTCCATTGGGATAGTATAGATCAGGCACTCACATCTTGGGAGGATTTACAATTTCTAGAGATAATGATGAAAAAGATCGATCTTTGTGGGCAAGGATTTCAAAGAGAGAGCGATAATGTCATGAACCAGGGTAGAAATCAAGAAATTATTGTAAAGTTTGGTGAAACAGAGTAAAAAAGGGATCTTGAATTAAGAATGAGAAATCAAAGTTTGGGAAAGAATAAGTTAATCGGTGATTCAGAGGCTAGTGATGAGGTCAACGGATCGGAAATCAGGTTGGAGTAATTGTATTGGGATAGAATATACCTTTAGGTTTAATTAAAGTAATTAAGCCCATCTGTTGAGCCCAATCAGTTTATAAAGTATTTTATTTTCATTGTTTTATTTAGCATATGCTTTTAGGGTTATGGAAATATGATGTAACCTCTTGGACTATAGAAAGGGAGGATTTTATATTCAGTTGCAAGTAATAAAAGTATCTTCTCTTCCCTATTTTCTCTCTATATTTCTTCCATTTCTTCTAACTCTCCATCCTCTTTCTTATTAAATCAAGATCGTATCTTTATTACAAAATACATTGATCCACTTGTTGAACATCATAACAACTTGTTAATCACCTAAAACACCTATCGGTTCGCTACAGTTTGCCACTTAAAATTAAGAAGACAACACAATATAAAGAAAAAGTTTCATCTTTAATTAGGATAGAGTTTGTGATTGTTGTTAAGTGGCCCATTATTTCTGAAGCCCAGAAATGAAGTGGACCAGCCGAATACACTTAAGCAGCTCGGCCTAGCTTGCGTATCCTTAACCCTAGATCTACGTCAAGTTATTTAAGTCTCAGCTGTGGAACTGTTCTCACACTACATACTCTTACTACATATTTTTTCAAAGAGTTCTAGAGAGAGAAAAGATCAAGAGCTCGAGAGGTAAACTTTGTGTTTTCCGTCTTCTTGTTCATCTTCTCTGTGAGATCTTCTTTCCTCTTCTTCTACTTCTTCTCCTCTTCTGGTCTAGAGCATATTTCACTCTCTGTGTGGAATACACTGTCCTTCTCTGTATGAGATTAGGGTTCGGTTGTGGTCTGAGGTGGCTGTGTGTTTGGGCTATGGTCTCTGGTTTACGATCTCCAATCTGAACGGTTGTTTGAGTGTATCTTTGCGACTGGAGTCCCGAGTAAATTGGTAGGAGTGCCTGAGCCATACGTTCCACTCTTCAATGGCTACTACAATCGCCGGTAAATACATGAGCAAGACGCTTGGGGGAAGTGTATCTGGTACCCAACAATGATCTCTCTTAAATTGTTTGCGCTTATACAACTTCATAATTTAGATTATTGATTTGTTTTATGGATATTAACTTGAGTTGCTCTATATGTAAATTTATTCAAGAAGAACGACGTACCAAAAATAAACAGAGAGAGAGAGATTACTACAGTCATAAATTAATAATTCAAATGCTTCCTATCTCACTCTTTTAATTATAAATGATATAGAAAGTGTAAGTGACTAAGTAAAAGCAGGACCGTCTCAAATATTTAGGGGCCCTGTGCTCATTTTAAACTTTGGGCCCATAATATTAAAAAAAAACACTTCATTTTAATTTTAGCAATAAATTTCAAAATATTAGCATATTACAATTATATTTTGACAAGGTTAAATTATATTTTGATGTTTATATTTTGGGCACCTTTTCAAAAATAGCTAACATGTTCAAAATTAATAAAATAGAACCGACTTTTTAAAAAAATTTGCAACTCTAACATTTTATTGGCCCTAAATCCAATGTAATTGATTGTATTTTAACATTTATATTTCCCTAACTGCGTAAAAAGAAATCCAATTAAAAATATTAAAATACAATAAATCACGTACAATTTTTGTGTCGTAAAATTGATTAGAAATTAGATTTGTATTTTTGTTTAAAAAATATGGGTACTGTTTCGTTAATTTTGAAAAAGAATACAAAATGTAGGTATTAAAGTGCAATTTACTTTTTTGACAGAAAAGAAAAAAATTCAAGCTACTTTATTTATATTGTTGACATTCCAATACAACCCCCATTTAATGTGGAAGAGAGAGATACGAATGGGATATTTAATATTTTTATTTATTAAAAAAAGATATATTATTTCTTTTTTGGGCCCTATGTCATAGCACACTTGACACACCCACTTAGCCGACCCTGAGTAAAAGTATACAATTTCTTAACGTAAACACTTATATATATACATATAAAGAGGGGGAGGGGGTAGTTACGATAAAATACATAATTTGACACTGTTTGCAATTTAGATATGCTCTTTGAAACGTTGTAATAAAAACACATTCTTACAATTTTTTGCAAAATAGACATCTCTAAATTTTTCAACAAATGAAAAACATATACTCCCTCCGTTTCGTTTTGTTTGTTGTTTTAGGTTTTTTCTTTTGTGTCAAAATGTTTGTTATTTTATATATTTTGACACACTCTCTCTCAAATTTAACCTTACAAATATATGGAGAGAGAAAAAAATTTCAACTTTTTAGGAAAATATAAGTGAATATGATTTTATGTAATATAAAAGGGAGGGATATATTAGTCCAAAAAATCAATTGTTAATTCTAGATTAAAATTCTAAAACAACAAACAAAATGAAATAGAGGGGGTATATAACATGAAATATTACAAAATTATATAGATGTATAGCATAAATATCATAATTTGAATTTTATTAATACAATAAAGATTGGTATGAAATATCGTGTTTAGTTTTCACATAATATTGCAAATAATGTCTATTTTGCAAGTTTTAATTGTAATATTTGAAAATTTGTGTATAAATTATAAATTGTGTCAAAATTCATGTATTTAATTATAATTAACCCTATATATATATGTATGTATATATTTGCGCGTGTTAAATTATTTATATGTATATGCGCCTATTGATATTATTATATTAACCGGATTCTTCTTTTACGTGATTCTTCTTTTTGTAAGTGGGGGACTCTACAAAAGAAGTAGCTATACATGATATAATCAATCAGTAAAGTAATATATCTTCTGCATTTTGCATTACAATTATCGCGATCATTATTATTCTAAATATATAATGAATAGTAACATCACTAACATATGCTCGACACGTGTTAGTAAACTGTAAATGGAATACACTACCAACTAAAAAAATTAGGAGCGAAGTTCGATAGAGAAAATAGAATTATTATATTTTAAACATAACATATGTATCACACGTGAGTTAAAGTCATTTAAAAGTCAGATGTAAATATATTCCCAAATTGACAAATACCTAATTGTGATAAGGGATTGATTTAATGAGTAGAACAAATAAATAGGAGATATCATTATATATATGTGGTCAAACAATTCTAGTCAAACATGGTGGCAATTTATGCTTCTAGAATGCATTGCTTTAAGCAATCAAACATTTTACATGGTTTTGTGGATAAATTAGTGTCTTCCTTAGTCCAAGAGAGAGAGAGAGAGAGAGAGAGAGAGTAAAAAAAGTAACGATTTCCTAAACTTTTGAAGAAATTAAATCCTGTATTTACAAAAGCATTCATCGATCATATGATACTTACAAGAAATAGTGACAAAATTCAAAATATAAGCAAATATATATATATCTACATCGTCATATTATATAATTAAAACTAAGACGAAGATTCTGTATCTTTCATGAAAGAATGAAATTGGCTTGCAGAAAACTATTTTTTTCTTCTTTTTTTAGAGTCGGCTTGTAGAAAATTAAAGAGACCGACAAACACAAAATACTAGGATTTGACTTGAAGCATTATTTGAAAAAAGCTCATATAACTCCTAATTTATTTTGAAAATTCAATAATAGACCACAGACCTCCTCGTAGCTTAATTAATTAGTGGTATACATTCCTAAAATACTGGACAAGAACAAGATACAAAATTAAATATCGACATTCATGCACATTAGTTAAAGTATCCAAATTAATTATATGCTTCATAAATCGAAGGACTAAAAATTAAATTAGAAGGTTGTAGATAATTATAGAATCAGGTTGTATTTTTTCTTAATTCCCAGTAAAACTAATTAAATGATATCAAAATTTGTGGAAGCCAGAGAAGTTTGAAAAGAGAGTGGAATAAGTTCATCAGTCTACTTAAGAAAAGAAGAAAAAAAAAATGGGTCATTGGGTTTCTGCAGAAAGTTTACGTACGATGAAACAAAGTATCAAAATATCTTGCGACTAGTGGAAGGTCATATTTGACCCTCAACTGAAATGAGGTCAAATTAAATTGCTTCATTATCCCACCACAAAATTAGTCAATTTTATAAGATGACTCATCACATTTTTTGCAATCACATATATATCTAGGTACTATCGTCGTCATCTTCCTCCTCCTCATCATCATCATAATATCATCATTATTACCAAGTGAGTCTCGATACGATCATGTAATTTCTTCATTTTATACATGAATTTTTATTGTGTTTGTTGGTACTGTAAAGATAGTCAGCAAAGCCAGTACTTCCTAATATAGTAGACCAAATCCTTTTTTTTTCTTCTACAAATCGAGATTCAAATTGAAAGATTAACTTGTAGTTATGCTAGGTTCGATAAAGAAAATGACACTGTATTATCATTGGTTTAATTTTCAGTTTTCATTATTATTGGTAAAATTGGAATTATTTACCTAACGTAAATAAATGATTATAACTTTGAAGATCTAAATCATTCCACTCCATCTTCTAATGTAGAGCAATTGATTTGGGCTAACACAGAAGGGTGATTTTCTACTTATAAGTGTGTGTGTGTGTGAGAAAGAGAGAGAGTTAATAGAAATTGCATACTATTAACAATGTTCTTAATTGGTATGGGCTCTATCATCGTTAATTCCATACCATTGGATCCTCTGGGCCTCATAATTCTAGAGACAAACTAACAATCACATTTATATGTTTGATGAATGATAGTCTACGCACCTTAACATTGACAATCACCTCAATATTTTTTATTATAAAGATAAAAATTATTATAATATAACCAATGATAATTATCATGAATTGAATTTTAATTTTAGAAACTACATATATACAATAATTATCAAATAATCAACCTTGAAAATCAATTAACAAGTAAAAATATGAAAATTAAATTCTAAAATATAATTAAAAATCATGATTGAGTGGAATAAACTCTAATTAATAATTATAATATCTAGCCTAACCAAAATAAAGGTAAAAAAATAAAATAGAAATTAGTGAGGTGACTGCTACATAGGTGGTGCTCACAAGGGTTGTCCATATACGTTGTATAGGCTAACAAACTCTATATCACAAATCAGATAAATTCTTTTTTTTCTCAAAAATATTTAAATATGTTTGTAAAAATAGATATCCTTGATGTGAAATTTTATTTAAAACTCGGATCAACTTACAAGTGAACAAGTAATTTGTAGCACAGACTGAAACGAGGTTGAATCCACAGGGAAAAAGAGAATTAAATAAGTATGTACTATGACATCGGCTCCTATATGTTTCTACACGACGGAATGGAGATTTGTTTAATTAAGAACTAAATAAATGAGCAAAGAAAATAAACAAATAATTTAACTAACGAGCTAGGTAATCAAAGGAAGGAATACTCTAGGGGTTGGTTTATTTGGATTACTTAGTACAAAATCCGATTATCTAAGGTGTTTGACTCACGATTCAAGCTCACAAAGGCGATCACTAAAGCATCCTAAACCTTCTCTAGAAGTATTTAGAAAGTGAGGCAAACCCTTAGGATTATTGTCTCCAATTAATTCCTAGAATGTGCTTACCTAAAGCACAAATGATCTTAATTAAGCCTTAACAACTATCCTTAATCTCTTGATTTAGGTGATAATCCCACGTTAAAGCTCATCTCTCGAATTATAAATTAACATACATAAACATGCTATTTAATTATCAATTAGCTCTCACCAATCAAGAAATAAATCCAACACCCAAGAGTATCAATGGATTAACTCCTCATAGTAAAATCAAAAACTAAAATCATTACAAGAATATACATGATTTAAACAAAATTAAAGAATAAAGGAACCCGGATGGATATTTTGGTCTTCAAATCTTGCTTCAACTTTCTCCTCTTTTCCAATTTTCAATAGTCCATCTCTTCTATCTCTTCCTACTCTCTAAACTTTCTAAAATAGGCTAAGGGTGGAACTCTATGCTCTAATTTCAAAATGGGATGAGTTTATATAGTGTAGGAATAAAAGAAATAAAAGAAAATAAAAAATTGGTGAAAATTGACTAAAAATTGGAAAATTAGTATTCAAGGTGCGACCAGGAAGAGGTCGCGCTTTGGCTCGTGTTCCAGATGAAGAAAATCAAGGTTCAGAAGACTCTGCACCATGGGATTTGGCTTGCGCTTTGGGGTTTCCTCTGTAGTGCCCTGAGGCGCGACCCGTAGGAGATCGTGCTTCCAGGTCGCGCCTGGTGGAGGCCGAAAACACAACCCCGAGCAGGTCGCGTTTACAGGTCGCGCGTCTCCGGCAGCTTTCACGGTTTTGCTTCGTTCTCACTTATTTCTTGATCGATTGACTCGATTCAACTTGCAGTGCACTCCTTATTCGATTTACTATCATTCCATAGTTTTGAATCCCTCAAATATGCATTAATATAATTCATTCTTCATTTCCTAAATAAGAAATAAAATTTCCAAATTTTGCAAAAACACCACTCATCAATTCTCACTTTTTTAGAAAGTTAATTGTTAAATATGAAGAGAACCCACCCATGCTTCTTTTATTTATCAATCTATAACTACCTTATTTTTTATTTATTTTTTTGAGTTGGGATGGTTGAGCCTGGAACTCGAGATATCCCCTTCTACGCATGGTTCTCCACGGAAGTTCGTGTCTTGTCCCCTACTCCCCTTAGCCTTAAAGAATTTGACCTTCTTTTATTATAAAGAAAATCTAAAATAGTAATTGCTACACTTGTAAATCAAATGTGTGATGGAAACTAACGAGGCATCCTTGTCAATGTTCTGTATTTGTTTGATGAAGGCTCCAATTTGCAAATATATATAAAATTATATTCTTCATTACCATAAATAAAGTGTAGCAGAGATAAATGCGTGGCCACTATCGCAATAAGCAAAAGTGGAATTCCAATTCCAACAAGTGAAGAAGAAGTAATCATAGTTTTTGATCTGTACATGTACATGAACATGACATTAATTATGTTTTGTTCAAACTTCAAACATACATTGCTATATATATTTGCTACCAGCAACTTCTTGGGAAGACAGAGCCAGTTGTTGAGCCCCCTGCATTTTCGCAGTAAGCAAGAGTAGGCCTTTTCAATGTATTCACATATGTGAGCTTAATGTCTTGCAATTTGATCCCGAAGCACGGCTCGCTCGAGCTGCAACGGAACGTCATGGCTGCCTGCGTCGAACATGTTCCTTTTATATTTTTGTACGTCACTTGGCTCACTCGCACCCCTGAACTCTGCAAACCAGGCGAGCGAGCTATTGATTTAATGGTATATATAATTGTAATTTCATTTCAAGTTACTTGAAATAAATAATCATTAAGGTAATGCACCTCATGAGGGCAACTGTTACTAGGGCAGTATTTTTGATCAATGATGATGGGGTTTGCCACATTTCTCATTATGAGATTCCTGAACACAAGATTCCTCGCGTAGCTGCCACCCGGCCTCGCCCACGACTTCACCCTAACGCCGTTCTGCGTTTTGGTGAAGACGGAGTTTGTAACCGTCACATTCTGCACGCCCTCTTCAATCAGACTGTTTCCCAGGCTTCCAATGCTGTCAGAGATCAATTAGCTAGTTAGGTTTTATGAAAGTACTCACATATGTGCACACATGGGCCGAACTAGCTAGGGGGAGCTGGTGGGGTATGAAAAAAGTAAAAAAAACATTAGTATGCAGGGTTATTGATGAAGAACCATAACCATTTGGCCTCCGCAGTGAAGAATTTCTGGTTCTACCCGTGTGGGCATGGACATTTATGTTAGTAACGTACCTGATTCCATGTCCGGGGCCACATCCAATCCCCTCCATCCACAAGTTCATGGATCCGGGCCCGATGGATATGCAGTCGTCGCCTGTCCTAATGGTGCTGCCGGTGATGGTAACTCCCCTCGACGACTCAATGTGAATGCCATCCGTATTGGGGCTACCACTCGGTGCAGTAATCTTCACATTCTGTATCTTGATGTTGTTGCTATGGTTGATGGCAATGTGGATCGTCTGGCTATTGAGCGACGTCAGACCACGAATCACCACGTTGCTGCACCATTGAAGGGCTATCGACTGCATATATATATGCCAATTAATTCATTCAAACTCAAGATTTAAATATATGTGTGTGTATGTATGTGTGAATGGTTTAATTACTCTGGCTCCGGCGGGGCAGTGGGTGTTTCGCCTCCGACACGACCAGAATTTGGAACCTTTAGCATCAATGGTGCCTCCGACGATTGATAGCCTGCTGACTTTGTAAAACAAGATCCAAAATTGGGAGTTGCCGATGACATTGTAGTTGTCGGGAGCAACAATAGTTCCACTGATTTCGAAGAGGATTCTGTTCCGACAAGGGCCGGTGAAAGACATGGATCTCACCAAGAATGTGCCGCGAGGGACGGACACTGCCGCCGGGGTGGCGGAGCTGCAAGCCGCCTTCCAAGTGCGGAGGAAAGCCGCGGTCGAGTCGGTTTTCCCATCACCTCTCGCACCGTAGCTCAGGACATTGTAGGCTACACCAGGCGAGATCTGCAGGTGGATGATGCCAATAATGGCAACTAACAATATTTTCCATGACTTAGGCATCTTATGTTATGTTAGAGGTACCACCTAATTTGGAATAATATATGGAGGGAAAATTGAAATATTATTGGAAGGGAAGTGGGATTGTTACTTCATACGGAAAATATTAGATTAGAAGTGAGATTTTATATATATATATATATATATATATATATCATGCATGAGCGATTAATATGGAGGATCCAAGTGACTTAGATCTCGATTTCACGTGGCGTACTCGAACATGTACGGTGACGTTGTGATGAAGAATTCTAGCTTAATTGGGATCATGGCTTGAAATAAATGCTCATATTAAATAAATTAAGTACAGATGTATTTATATATAGTATAAAATTATAATTATATATCGATGAAGGGAATCACGGGACAGGAGAATTTAATTCTGTGATCTCAACACCATGTGAATTTTCATTTAATTAGCAATTAATTAAGAATCTTTATGGACTTACAAACTCTTATTGTTTATGGGAACGTATGTACGTATATACCATATATCCTTAGAGAAAAAAACTAAGTTTAGGTCCAGGCCAAAAAATCAGATTGATTAATTCATCCTTCTAGGTGAGACGGTTTATCAATTAATTAATTACATGAATTTATTTGTTTATTTTTGCATTGTGTATATATATATATATATAAGAATGTTAGAAGCCTCGAAAAGACGAAAACAAAAAAGAATTCAGTTACGTTGCATGCATACAATGGCAAGAATGAAGCATTATATTTTAGATTTGAATAAATAATAGTAATATTAGATAAAATAAATGTTAGTGAGGCATGAGGCATGTGCGCAGAATGCAGAAAATCTGCAATTAATTAATTAAAGAAAAATGGAGAATAAATTATAGGATATATGCGTAATTGGCTTATAACGTGAGGACTACTGCATGGCGCCGAGAACACAGGCGGAGTTGCGCCGCTCTCAATCAATATTTATTTTTTTAAATTTATTTTTAGGAAAATATATTTATGATTTGGTAAAAAAAATAAAATTGTATGTAGACATCAATTTTTCTTTGATTACGCGGAAAGTGAGGGAACTAATTAGAGAACAACTGGGGGAACAAATTTCTTTTAAATACTTCGCGCGGTTACTTATTGGAAATTAATGTATACTTCTACTTTTTCTTCTTCTTTTCTTACTTTTCTTTTTTTAAATTTAAAAAAAGCTCTATTTCTAAATTATATGTTATTATTTATTGTAATTAAAGAATATTTCATTTCATTTTCGATTTTAGTTTTATATTAAATGTCACGCAGTAAATGATAGGGTACATTGCTAAGCACACCTCAGAGCTCATTTAATTATGGGAAGGCATTTGATGTGAATTTTGTGTGGACACTTTTTAATTGAATGGTAACACCAATATACACGTGATAAGTACATGGCAAGATGAGAGTTTTTCATGTGTTCATGTATAGTATTCCTTGCAAGGCTGTTAATGAATAGGTTAATTACAAATTAATTACAATTAATCCTTTAGGTCTAATAATGTTCTACCTCTAATTAATTTAATTTGGTTTGAATCTAGCTAGGTTCATCCTCGTCATGATTCTTACATAAATTTTGATTTGAGGGTTTGGATTTTGATCCTGTGCTATAATATTTTTTTTTTTTTTTTTGTCTATTACAGAAAACCTACCTCAATTATATATATCAAAATTCGAGAATTACTTCTTAATTTAATTAGAAAATATACTAAATTTAGCCGTATAACTATATATAGGTTGCAATATTCGACTGTTTGTCCTATTCAAATTAAAATTTGCAATTTCACTCTATAATGAATAAATCAGTGATCGAATGTCACCAATACTATACCACTAGTAGTGTCCGACACATATACGATTATAATGTTAAATTACAAACATAACTCAATAAACATAAAATATAAGATAGAAAATTAACAAGTTCATGCCACGATCCACTTGGTTCACTTCTGCATATTAAATTGGATGTCCCACCGATCATGTATATATATACACACACGCTATAAAAAAAATGGTCTTTAGAGACAAGATTATTAGCGACGACAAATATCGTCACTAATACTAGACTTTTAGTAACGACATGTCGTTTTTAATTATCAGATGTTATCTCTAATAAAATTTTTGTGATGACATTATTGTCACTTAAAAATATTTTTTGCGACGACATCATATCATCGCAAATAGAGCATCCCTAAAAGTTTGTCCCAAATAAATTAAAAATTATTTGAAGTGACAACATTGTTGTCACAAAAAATGTCATTAGAAATGACATGTAATTATTAGAGACGACATGTGTTACTTGAGTCTATTATTAATGACGACATTTGCCGTCACTAATAATATTATCACCAAATTAAAGACCGTTTTTTTGGGAGTGATATCTGAATTACGATGAGAGACCATTGAAATTCAATAACAGATATCCAACTGTCTTTATATCTTATTTTTCCCGAACTTTTATCAAACTAATTGAGTGGGGAAAATTTTAAAAAAAAAGGCCTTGAATTAGACTCATTAAATAAATTAATAAAAACCCTCAATAATTGTTCGATGCTAAATAAAATATGTTGGTCGCTAGCTAACATGTGCAAGTCCAGGTGAACCGAAAATCATGCAACGGCACCACCGCAGGCCCAAGCAAACTATATACTCTTTTCTACTTCATCAACCTAGCTAATTAGTTTCAATACAAACAACTTGATGGCTCGATCCGGCCGGCAGCCGTGCCGCCGGCGTTCGAGCATGACGCTCGAGCTCGTTGGTTTCTGTAACTCAAATCAACGTTTTCCAGCTTGATTTCCCGGCATGGATTAGCCTTGCTGCAATCAAATTTCACCGCAACTTTAGTTTCTGATGTACCTTGTATGTCTTGGTAAGTAACATCACTAATTCTCACACCTGATACCTGTAATAACAATACCAATTTATTACAAACCCACATCTAATTCTTCTTCAAATTAAACACTATATATATATATATATATATATTTATATTTATAGTTGAAACTTCAAATATTAAGACAAGTCACGTGCATGCAATTCTTGAAATTAATACAGTTGCATATATATAATTAATTGAAACGCAATATATATATATATAAGAAATATAAAATTCAAATTAAAGTTCTATATAGGTCAAATTAATAAAAATAATGAAGCAATTAAATGAGAAATATATACGAACCTGCCCGGGGCAGTTTTTGTTGTTTGGCCAGTAATTTTGGTCAATGATAATGGGGTTGTGGACATTGTTCATGATGATATGTCCAAACACAACATTTCTCACGAACCCTTTGCTTTGTCTCCCCCACGTCTTTATTCTCACACCATTTTGTGTGTGTTTAAATGTTACACTTTTAACCGTCACATTTTCTACACCGGCTTCTTCAAAATCCTTGCCCAGGCTTCCAATGCTGCGTGCGTGTTTTATGTGTTATAACACGAAATTGAAATAAGATTTCAGATAAAAAAAAAGTGTAGATTTTACAAAATAACTAATTAGATGTCACGTCACGTGTATATATATATATGCAAATGTAATTCACCTGATTCCATGCCCAGGTTCGCATACAACGTTTTCGATCCACAAATTGGCCGTGCCCGGCCCGATCGAGACACAATCGTCTCCGGTACTGATTTGAGAATTCAAAATGGCGACGTCGGTCGAGAGCTGAACGTGAATTCCGTCGGTGTTGGGACTATTTCCGGCGGCCTTAATTTTGGCTCCTTGCAACTTCACATTTTGGCATCCATTGATCACAATGTGGAACATTTGGCTGTTTAGGGATGTCAATCCAGTTATTTCCACATTCTTTGATTTCGTAATGCCTAATGTCTGCGCATGAAATTAAACCCATGCATCAATTAACAAATTTATTTGAAAGATTCATGTTCATTTGAATGATTCGTCACCGTTTAGAAAATTATTAATTTACAGTACATTTATTACTAAATCAAGATTTTATATGAGCTTTAATTAAAAGCTGCTAATTTATTGTTATTATTATTATTCTAAAAAAAAACTAGTAACCGTTACCCAACTCTACCTCACTAATTAACCTGGCATTACTTATCATCAATAATCGCTATAGCAGTTAATTTCTACTATTCTCCTCAGAAATACCATATTACATAGAACTAGAAGCTTCAATTTGATCTATTTTGAATCATAGTGAGAAATTAAATACAGTTAAAGAAAAAAATTATGAGAATTTATTTATAGTGATCGATGATGAGTTAAAGTACGTATACCGTAGCACCAGTAGGGCAGTTTTTGGTGGATTTCTTGCACGCCCACAAGGGCGGGCCCCGGGCATCGAGAGTGCCGCCGTTGATGGAGAGGCCGTCGGCGCCATCGAAGAGCAGCCAATTGGCGGCGTTTCCGATGGCATTGTAGTCGGACGGAGCGACTAGCGTGCCGGAGATGGAAATGGTGATGACTGTGTTGTTGCATGGGCCTCTAAAGTGTAGGTTTTGAAGCAAGAATCTGCCTTGTGGAATGTAGATTGTGGAGGGTTTTGCAGAGGCACAAGCTTTGGACCATGCTTTGGAAATGGCAGATGTGGAGTCTGTTTTGCCGTCGGCTTTTGCACCTAAGTTGATGATGTTAATGTACGAGGTCGGAAAAGTCGATGATTGGTGGAGAAACATGAAGTGAAATAGAAGAATGAGACTTGGCATATGCATGATTGGAGAGTTTTTTTTGGAAATGAGAAGGGAGTTACGTTGATGGCGAATATATTGGAGTGATACTTATAGTAGTGAGTCGGATGTTAGAAAGTGGGGCCAAAGCAACGAATGAGATCCTCTATTTCAATTTTGATGTTTCAATCGGTGTTTCATGATTAAATTTATGAATATTTCTTCCATTTTTTCGTTAATTTTAACTTATCATGTTTTAGTTTAATTTTATAATTATTTTTATGATGTGTAACACGAAAATGTCACATGAAATTTGGTATGAGTTGGGTTGGGGGATCAGATTTCACACCGGATTCCATGTATAATTTTCTGTGACATCTCATGCCAAATCTTTGATTTTATAATTTTTTATGATTTAATTTAATTTAATTTATTTTTTTTTATTTATGGTTTATCTTTTCCAAATTATGATATATTCTAAAAAATCAAAAAATAAATTAAAAAAACTAGTTATTAAATATATAATGTAACACGGGAGGACACGTCAGATCTAATTAGATTTTGGAAGGGTGGAATGTACTTTTGTAGGTCATCATACATTTAATAGAAAACTGGCATTTGATGAAATAGGACACGTTTATTATTATTATTATTATTATTATTATTATTATTATTATTATTATTATTATTATTATTATTATTATTATTATTATGTTTTCGGAGATGAGATCCTCTATATATTGTAATTTTTGTGTTGTATTATTTATTGCACACTTTTTTTTTTTTTTTTTTTTTTTTCAGTTTTAGTTTCTTGTGTTTTAGTTTAATTTTACACTTCTTATTCTTGGTTCATCCTACCTAATTAGAGTGCATTATAATTTTTTAGAATTTGATTTAATTTTTAGTTATTAATTGATCATTTGAAAATTTATATACTAAAAAATCATAATAAACCCTAATTGAGGAGAAATTTGAAATTTCAATCCAACATAACATCCTCCCATTTGATTTTGGTTCAAATTCTATTATTTTTTTGTTCAAAATTGAAAATCTCATGCATAAATGACTCCATAGGACTGAAATATGCAAATATAGTCCCAATTTGTTAATGAGTCTGTCCAACACTAACGGAAAGTCGTCATGTGACACATAACTATATTTCTCGAATTTAGTCTCAATTTCACAAATTTCATGTAAACCACATTCAATAAAAGTCCCCAAATTCCTAATTTCATTGCTCCCGTCTTCTACCTTGCGACTTAGAAAAGAGAAGGCGAGAGAGAGAAAAAAAAAAAAAGAACCTATTTTCGGCTGGCACCAGTTCAAAATAACTCCAAAGATCAGAGCAGATTATCTGTTGCATTTTGTGTTACATTTGGTGTTGCATAACTATTTTTTTTTAATATATCCTAATTGGGATGGATGAACACTAATTAGAAAATTTAAATTAAAATAAATCATAATAAATTAAAAAATAAAAAAAATATTGAAGAGTTGCAATGGAGAATGCAACATGATTTACAACAGGTGATCCCATTTCTCCAAAGATAATGTCTTAACTCTTATGTGCTAAATCTCACCTAATTGCATGCAAAACTTGGACAACTACAAAAGAGCCGTAGAGTCGTGATGATACAGAGGAAACATATATTCAAGTCTCTGCTACCCAAATATGAAAATATATGCCCTTCGCCACGGCGCCACCTCTCATTTTTCCTGCCGAGCTTCTCAATTATCCGATTCTTCTGTCTACTTCTCCCACCCATGATCCTGATGCCACGTGGCTCAACCTTTCAGCATTTTTTTATTTCTTTTCATTTATTTTCTGGTATTACATTTGAAGGAATCGCGACGAGTGCGAGTGATGAAATCAATAATTGTTCTATTTCGAAACTAGCTGGTGGGTCACACACCTATCGAAACGACGTCGTGGAGTCTGGCTATTCATTTTTGAAATTGTTGTTTTCTCCTCTTTGACCTAAGTTTTTTCATGCCTTTTAAATTAATTATTGGTCATATGCATATTTCTCGATGCTTGGTCACATTTCAATTTCGAAATTTATGAAATTAATGATCACCTTGAGATTGAGACTTTGGGATTTAGTTTAAATTGATTTTTCACCCAAAGAAGGGGACTAAATTTTTGCATCTTCGATTCCATGGAAAATTATATCTCGATTTAACAAAAACAGTAACGGTGAAACCATTTTAACATGATTTTCGGCTATGACCAAAAGTGATAGTATTGGAATTAAAATTGAAGAGATGGATGTCTACGGGACCGGAATTGTAATTTTCTTGTAATTGGAAAGGATGAACTCTAAATAAAGTGTAAAATTAAATCAAAGTACAAGAAATTAAAATAAAAGAAGACAATAAAAAAGAAATCAAGTGCAATAGAGAATGCAACACAAAAAGAGAAATAGACTTGGAGAAGACGTCCAAGTTATATGCATGACATATATAACGTATGCTCTGTCCTCCATTGAGATGGGATCCTCTAGTCCACATTCTCTATCACACTCTTGTGTCACACCATTAAATTTAATATTTTAAAAATATGTATTACAAAAATAAAGTTATTTTATTATAGTATAACCAATCATAATTAATTTACTGCTAAAACATAAAATTTTAAGAATTTATACCATAATTATGGAATAATCAACCATATTAAATTTTAAGATTTTTTTTTACCAATGTTTCATCCTTTATGTCAACAAAAAAATTATTTTTTTTTAGCTTTTTAACATAAGCTTGATTATAGGTTTGATTAGGGATTCGATTATAAGTTTGCAAACAGATTCGTGATCGAGTTCGCGAACGGGCTCATTTATCTTCGAATTCAAACTATTCGCGAACTTAGCAAGCCGAATACCCTCAAGTTCGAGTTTGACTCATTTATTTAGTTTAGCTTGAAAAAAAGTTTGAGTTCGGTACGTTTACTAAATAATCAAGTTTCGATCAAGTTTTTTTTTAGCCGATACCCGAGTAACTCACGAACCGTTTGGTTCATTTACAACCCTAATATTAATCAATTATATTAACTAAAATATGAAAATTAATTAGTAAAAAATAATTATATACCCTAATTGCTTGGAATAATCACTAAATAGTAATTACAAAATTAAACTAAATCAAAAGAAATTGAAATTGAAGAAAAAGAATAAATGAAAATCTAATAAAAATGAAAATGGGATACCATGTGATATGAGATAGAGAAAGTGGAATAGAGCATTTCATTTGCCCTCCGTCCCATTCATATATGCCCTTTTTTATGTCCCAATATATAGTTTGATTTAACTCATTTACTAATATACCCTTATTTAATATGTTTAAATTAAATATTAATTTATTATCAAAGAAAATAATTGAAATCATTTACTAATATATCCTTATTCAATATGTTTATTAAATATTAATTTATTGTATAATTTCTTTTCCAATATTTTTTATAATCCAAGTGAAAAATCCAATCAACATATATGAATGAGACTGAAGAAGTAATCAATTTGTTCAACTTTCAATCAAACTAGTTTTGATTCTAAGAAGAAAAATTATGGAAGTGAACGGATCGAACTTTTAGAATATGCTAGTTTTTGTATTAACGTTTTGTGCATTAATATAATTAAATATCATAAAAAATAGTAAATAATAAATAATAAACAGTAGACGTCATGTAGTGACATCATAAATATATACGTAGTTGAATAAAACAATATTAAACAACTTAAGATTTTCCTATTAAAAACTTTAGATGTATTTTAAAAAGGTGATATATATACACACACACACACACATATATTGTAGTTATTATTTTGAGGTTCGCAATAAGGTAAGATATCTATACTATATGGAGGTTATGAAATTGAAAGTCATGATAGGAATAATGAGGGGTTCGAACGGGAATTAAGTAGGAGTATTTTCTTTCGTTTTCCACTATTAAGTTTATTATTTTTTTTAAATTTTAATCTCTTGTGGTTAATTTAGTTTATTTTTATAATTGTTAATTAGATTTGATTCTACCCAATTAGTGTTTAAATTTATTTTTTAATTTTTAGTAATAATTGATTATCAGATTAATTTATTTCATAATTACCACATTTATAATTTTATTTTAATAAATGCGAATTATCTATGTTATAATTAATTTTTATTTTTATAAAACTTATAATTAACATAATAAACTTGATAGTGGAATATGGAATTTGGAATAAAGAATCTCATCCAATTCTTCACAATTCCACCATCCATTAAATTTTTTGGTAGTTGAAATTGATACACCATGCGGCAAACTTCGTATAAATAAAATTCCAAATATAAAAAAAAAATAGGATATCTACAAATATTTTTATAAAAATTTACATTGGGGGTTGTAAAAAATGGAATTTAGGGAAAATAATTTTGCATGAAAAAAAAAAAATTCAAAGGGCTCGGCCGATTGGAATGGGCCAAACTAACTAAATTTATGAAAATAAGATCTTTTAGTCCACTTCCTCTGTTTTACTTGATGTGCCATAATGAAACTCTTTAATAGGTTTTCGATCTTTCATTTTTTTTCTAAAATTTTAATTTTTTTGGTTCAGTTTTGTTTGACAATTATTATTTAATTAGAGTTTTACTTCACCTAAATAGATTTCTAATTACTTTTTAGTATTTAATGTTCATTTTTAGTTCATAAAATTTCATTATTATTGTTGATTATTACATAATTGTTTAAAGTTCTACTAATTATTAACAGTAAATTTAATTATGATTAATTAGGTATAATAAATTTTATTTTTATAATAAACATTACTAAAATATAAAATTTAACAGTAGAACACGAGAACGGAATAGAAAAATTGGACAGGGATCTCATACGGAATTGGTGGCGCTCGAACTTTAATCGAACCAGCTTCACATTCTATTATTCTCTTTCATAAAGAAAAGTAACAATATCAATAATATAAATCGCTAAAACAGGACGACGTACTACTATACGACGTAACAATGGAAGCATAAATTTGCCTTAGTTAATCTAACACAATATATTAATTCTAATAACTATATTATATGGTGTATCTAGCTAGGTAGGGCCCATGCATATCTATTAAAAATTATACATCCAATTTTGTGATCGTAAGCATAAGGAGGGCTGGCCTTCTCCGTCGTCGCCGTTTCCGACGGCATTGTCACAGAAGGCATTAGCCGGTTTATCTTGGTAGCTGAGGTTAACTTCAGTCGCCGTAATACCGGTGCAGGGCTGTGTTTTACTGCAATCCAAATTTACTGCAACTTCTGTAGCCGATGTTCCACGTATGTCTTCATATGTCACGTCGCTTATTTTCACCCCCGAGCCCTATATATCAAACATTTCAAAAATTAACATATATATTAGTTTATTTTCATACAATTAATTATTTCATTTACGTATATAGTTAATTTACCTGACTGGGACAATTTCCATGGTTGGGACAGTAGTTCTGGTCGATTACGATGGGGTTTTTGACATCAACCATGAAAAGATGCTGGAAAATCAAGCCTTTAACAAATCCATTGCTAGGCCTAGCCCATGTCTTCACTCTCACACCATTTTGAGTTCGGGTAAATGTCGCTGATTTTACCGTCACATTTTGCACCCCTTCTTCATTCAATTTCCAGCCTAGACTTCCGATGCTGCCAAATTCATTTAAATTATTAATCTCATATTTTGCAATAGAGGATCTCGTGTGGATAATATTATATTGTTACATACCTAACACCATGGCCGGGGCCGCAGGTGAGGTTTTGGATCATCAAGGAGGAGGAGCCCGGGCCGATGGAGACGCAGTCATCGCCGGTGCCGATGAGAGAATTGGTGATTGAGACACCCGATGAGTGCTCCACGTGTATTCCGTCGGTGTTGGGGCTGTTCTCCGGTGCCGATATTTTCATGTTGAACAGGTTGACATTGCTACTTCCATAAATAATTATATGAAACATTTCACTATTTAAGGAAGATAATCCATCGATGATGATGTTGTTGGAACCGTACAACCCCAGTGACTGCATGGATCCGATATTCCACCAATATTCAATTAATATATTGCTCACAGAAATTAACTTTCAAGAAATAAAAATTAAATAACATAATAAGCATTTAATTAATTCCATGCATGACTATTGATTAATAAAATAATAATAATTACCGCTGCTCCGTCAGGACAACTCTTGCCGGAATTCTTGCAAGCCCACAAATTGGAGCCTTGACCATCTAGGGTTCCGCCGTAGATAGAAACTCCGGTGACCCTTCGGAACAACAACCAAGTCCCACTTTTCCCTATAACATTGTAATCAGAGGGAGCTACTAGAGTCCCACCAATTGCAATACGTATGGTTATTGCAGTATTTTTGCACAAATCGCCATCAAATATTGCATTTCGCAGGAGGTATCTCCCCGGTGGCACGTATATGGTGGCGGGGGCCGTGGCAGCGCAGGCGGCGCCCCATGCACTTAGAAAAGCATTTGTGCAATCGGATATTCCATCGGATTTTGCTCCATAGGTCTGCACATTGTAGATGGGATCGGCTGCGAATAGTGATGCTGAAGAGTAGTAGAAAAGTGTTGTGAAAATGAGAATTTCGATCATTGTTGACCTGCTCATTTTTTTCCTTCTTTCTTTTTTATTTTATTTTATGTTTGTGTGTGATTTAAAATGGATTGAGAGATGGTATTTATAGTCTTCTAGCTAGCTTGTGTTTGGGAAGAAAAGCGCCTGCCTAAATTTTCAATATATATTGAGTCGAATCTATTTATTACTTATGTATATATTGATAAATTTAGAGGGACAAATAAAATTTAGTCCAAAATCAAATCAATAGTCTATTGTAAATATCCTGCGATCTTATATTATAAGAAAAAAATCGATTTTTGATTCTCAACAGTACTAAATTTGGTTAAGTTTACATGCCTATAATTAACTATAACAAACATGTTTGATTAGGCCGGCTTTAGTAATAATTTTGTACGTATTAATTAATGGATATTCTGAAATCTGAATTACTACCGGGATTTGCGCTGTAATTAAATTATCTAAATTTAAGACTCAAACTTTGTTTTACTAGAATAGAAGTTCAATAAATTCATATTTTCCAAATTAAATGAACTATTAATTACTCATTAGACCAGTAGCTAGACTGACATTTATATATTACATAATTAAACGAGTCCATGATCTTGTAATCCATTCATTAATTGTCATAGATAATTTTGAATGAGCATAAGATAGTTTTTTCCATTTGTGGCGATTTTGAATTCGGGAAGCACGAACGAAAACCCATACATGCAAGAATTTTTATTTTATCTTTTTCAAAAAAGAAAACCCATGCATATAAGAATTACAAATTTTGGTATAAATATTATTGTTTAGTTTTATTTCAATATTACACAGATTTTAGTAGTATACAATGACGATTTCATATTAGATGGGCGAAATATTTTAATAAAATGAAATAAAAATGTGGAATTAATGAATGGTATGAACTATGAATCATCTAGGCCCCATTTTTCCTCAAATATATTAATGTTTTTAGAATAGTTTACAACCCCGATCACTACAAAAAAATCGCAATTTATCGACGGAATTGATCCGTCACTATTTAGAAACGAAATATCGACGGAACCTAATGGAATACTTGAACAAAAACTTTACTGACGAAATACAAACGGAAATTTGGCGGGACTAATTGTGCCACCTTTACCAACGAAATTTCCATCGGTAATTCCGTGATTAATTTTACTGACGGAATTATTCCGTCAGTAAATAAATATATTTTTTTAAAATTTATTCAGAATAAACATTACCAACGGAATCATTCCGTCAGTATGTATAAATGATTTTTTACTAAAACTTAAAACTAAAAAAATAATTATACACCCAATTATGATATAATCAACTTTAATTAACGCTTTTTAATTAAAAGAAAATTTTGAAAAATAAAATAAAAATATAGTGGTTTAAACAAAAAAGTGGGAAAGAGGATCTTCGATTTCATATGAGAACACGGCGGCTTAGAGAATCGAGTCTAGAATTTAATTGGTCTCTCCCTATTAATACGGGGAAAGTCTACTATATTATATCCAAATGGGTACTACCGGCAGCAAATTGCACATATCGTGCTATGTCAATAACTTTTATTTAAAAAAAATACTGATAAGGAGTTTCCGGGAGGGGGGGGGGGGTCGGGTAGAATTTTCCGCTAATATTGTTTTCCGGTCATGTAATTTTTTTTTTGAAAGGGGTAAAACTGAAATTAATTAGTCAATTAAATTTAAAAATAAAAGTATTATTTTTGCTCTTTTGTTAGAAAAGAAAAGTTCGTCACCAAAAATAATTTTTATTAAGTGAATCTACTTCCTCCTAATATAAACTTCTGGTTATATAAACCATGCACCTGCACCACCCCAACCCCAAAACACCCACCCGTTTAAATTTTGTGTTTATACACACACACACACATAGTAAAACTAAATTCGAGCCAGATTTGTATTTGAAGTTATATCAAAGTTGCTTTGAGTCGTCTCTAAAACCAAATTTAGTTCAAATATGAGGTTTGAAACTTTAGATAATCAAATTTCAGTTTATTTAATTAATTTATGTTCCTAACAAAGTCGAATTCGAATGAAACTTGAAAGGGCAGAAAAATTTCGCATTGTCAAATGGCGGCTGCAAAATTAATACAAGAATATATGTATGTGAAATTGTGAATGTACTGTTAAATCACGAGCAATCTTCTAAAACTATATACTCCCTCCGTCCCATAATTATAGTCCATTATTTCTTTTTGGGATGTCCCAAAATTATAGTCCTATTCTAAATTGGGATTGTATTTAAATATTCTTTTACAAATATAACCCTATTTAATATAGTATGAATGCAATTAATATAGTAAAAAATAAGGGCAATATAGGATAATTATTGTAAATTGTATATTTCCAATACATATTAAATGTGATTTCTTAATTTGTGTGAAAATGGGAAGTGGACTATAATTATGGGACGGAGGGAGTATATGGCAAAAAGAAGGAATCCCGGAAAATTTGGCAACGTGCATTTATAATTTATATTATCATAATAAATCCATCAATACGCATTCTCAGAAAAAAAAAAAAGAATATATATATACACTTAATAAATAATACGTACATAATACGCCATTCTCAAGAAAAAAAAATTGTACTATGCAAAATATAAATATATGATGCAAATTTTATGTGTGAAATGCGCTAAATGTCCCTATGTTATCGAAATTTTGCACCAAATGAACTCTTTTGTGTTTTAAAAAATATGCTCAACTTACATTTTTTTTTTGTTCAAAATATCCCCCATTTCCAAGCAAAATTGAAGTGCACAAGACTAATTACATAGATAAGAGTATTTTGGTTTTAAATTTAAAAAAATGGAAATTGTGCACACTTTTTTAAAAATATGAGAAAATTTGAAAAAACAAATTATGAAATACAAAATAACGATAATAAAGAGTTTGATGGAACAATAATAAAATATCGAGTATAGCCCAACAAGTATTAGTTTTGTTATATTTAATTGTCGAGATTTTATTATTGACCCATCAAACTTTTTTTCAAGTATAATTAATAATTGGGTGATTCTATTCACAAACCCCAATTTTCTCTCTACAACCCCTAAATTAATTAAAATATAAATATTTACTTTTTAGACTATTTTACCCCTAAACTTCCAAATACTTAGCAAAATAAAATACAATCCCTAATGTCCCTCTACAAAAATATATAATAAAATGAAATACAACCCTGTTATATAACTCCAACTACTTAAAAACTCTACGATAAACAAAATGAAATATAACCCCTATTGTATAACTTTTATAACCCCATGTATAATTAAAATATAATTATTATTCAAATTATTTTTTATTGATTATAAGTTCACTTTAAATTCATAACTAATTATAACCCACACTTTAAATTCATAGCAAAAGAATACAATCATATCCCAACAAATAATAATTATAAAACACTTTTTTATATATCTCTAATTGCATCGTTGTTCTTGAATTTCTTCTATATTATTAATTACCTGGGATATCTATACTATATATAAAAACAGAATAAATCCAATTTTGCCTCCAATTTTATGGTAATTTTGTATATTTTACTAATTTTGAGGGTAGTATTGTCAATCTACGTATTCCCAGCCTAAATATTATTCAAAGTAAAAAAAATTCCTAAATCTAAGCAAATTCATTAACGGAGGAGTCAGTTTTAAAACCGATGTAATCAATTTCTCTCTCTAAAAATCTAGAATTCTGATTCAGAATGTTCTGTATCTTCTTCCCTCTCTCAACCTTTCTCCAAAAATCTCTCAAATCATGCAACAATCTCTAAATCTGGAATATCATTTCAATTTCACCTTTTTGTTTGGGATATTGATTTTGCCTAATATTTACTTCTATGCTCTACATTGTAGAAACTTTCACACTTCAACGTGAGGATGATAACATAAGACAACGTCGATGATGAAATACTGGAAGATAATGATGGCGCTCCCATCAATGAGATCCTCACTTCCCGTCGAAATTGCGGAGCGAAAAGACTCCTCTACACAAGGTAAAAATCTCTTAACTATGATGAATATATTTTCATATCATTTATGGAAATGTGTCTGGATTCTTCTCATTCTCCGTGTAAATCAACTATTTTTGTTGTGGTTTTGCGAGATTACGACCCATCTCTTGAGTTCTGCCTCAATTTTTGTATTCTCCATCTACAAACTAGATGATACTTTTCAATGACTCCCATTTTATATTTTAGGTATAAGGTATATACGTGATCTCGATGAAGCAATATACTCCCATAGTTCAAATGAATCATGAATCAATCAAACTTGATTTCTGCTTCGGGGTCTTCTCTTTCTAAAATTTCATTGATATGGACTGCAATTCAAAGTGCAATTCTAAATTGACATGATTTTAGTTGGAAGATGGGATATTTAGTTGTTTTTCAAACTATGGAAAACATGATATTTAGTTGTTTTTCTAACTATGATGTTGTGCAATTGAGTTATGAGTATTCTATTTTCACGATCAATTGATAGAGAGATCAGAAAACTCTTGGTTGTTTGTTCTAATCACAAAATTAACCAGCTCCTCATTTGTGTTTACAGTCTGAAAGAAGTCATCATGATGGCAACATGAGTTGAAAATCCAAAGGCAGGAAGCCCGTTATTGTACATGTTATCGATTTTTGTTTAATTTTGTTGCATTCCATGATTGGAATTGCTTCTCAATCTAACTGTTAATACTTCTTTCCTGTAAATAAATGACATCCGTTTATTGAGTAATCATCGTAGAATACGTGTCTAATTTTTTGTTGATTCAAGATTCTCACACATGACATGGAAACAGAAAAAGGACTTGGAGAACAGAAAGATAGTATCAAACAGTGGAAAGGTGAGTTTATATTTTGTGCATGCATCTTGCGAGGTTTAGTTAAGTATATGCATGTAAGATTTTTTAATCATTATGTAATAATGTGTTGCCCTTTATTTTCGAATTTAATCTTCATTCGAATTGCAAAATAGCTAAAAGCATCTATTTTCATGTAGTTTAATGCAAACTGTGTTGAGATATAGAACTAATACATTATATATTAATTTGTGAATAGCTAAAAATCATTTGCATGCACATCTTATACCATGTTAGTTGCTTAACCATGTACTGGATATTACGTCTGCTCCCACTAAGTTAATTATGATAGTGATGATTGTATTAGAAATATAAATTTTATTTATGAAGAGACATTTTAAAATGATATTTAATTTGTTTAGTCCGATATGATATCTTCATTTCTCTTTTCCTCACCATCAACCATTCATTTTGTTCATCTTTCATTTTTTTTTTGATTGGAATTGCTAGATCATGAGTCTGGTGACAAGTGAATTCAATTGTTTTCTTTCATAAATAGTTGTGAAGACTTTTCCTTTTTAATGGTTCAAGTACTAATTGCTAATTTGTTGATTTAAATATTATAGTTCTTAGTTTTTACACTATTTTTATTTTTATATAATTTTTAGGGAATTGAGCAATAACTGTTTACTTTATCCGGTTAAGTAATAATTTAGAAGAACATATTCTTAAATTATGCCATTTTATTGAAACACAACACCAATTCTGCAGGCATTAAGAATTTATGTTACTAATGGTTACACATGTAGATGTTGATGAGTAAAAGGTAAACTAGAATCATTTTTTTGCGGCATCAATGTATGTTTTAAGTGGTGTAAGGCAATGACATTGGATGCTGCAAATGAAAACTAGTGGTGACTAAAGGTATCACTCTAATTCTTCGCCATTGTTTTTTAAATTATATTTTTACCCATCTTTCTTTCTATCATCTTCTCTATATAAAACTTAACCCTCGAGCAAGTGACAGTTTTGGTGGCCTCGACAGGAAAGAGGAAGCCGTCTTTATGAAGCAAAATCATAGCTAATGAGTTCTTCAAAAGTTTACCATCGATGGTGGTAACTTTTCTCTCCTCTTCTCCACAAGAAAATGTACTAAAAAAGTAGAATCAATTAGTCTGATTGTTCATTAGTAGTGAACTGACTAACAACTTTGAGAAGTTTTAATTCATGAAAGACAATGGATTAATTGTAGGACATTACTGACTGTTTATTTTTAATCCATGAAATGTGAAAATAACTTCAAATATAATAGTTTTCGATTATCTGGCAATGACAATACTCTATTCATTCACCTTTAAAAATTCACTCATTGAAGAAATAAGTTGATTCAACTTTTTATAATATTCTATTTTGCTTATGTTAATTGTAATATTTTAATTGCGTCATTGATTCTTTTTCAGTCTTAAATTATTTTGGTAACTTCTTGAATGTGTTATCTATTTCTCTATTTATGTTCCATAATAATGTATAAGTGCTAAATACCCTTGCATGATCAAACCCCAGAATCCTTCCTAAAAGAAAGAACACAACCAAGACAGTGACACAATAGCTCTAACATAAGCAAAGCGAATCGTATGATTGCTTCTTTTCAACTCGTTCGAAAGCAATACAACGAATGTTTGCATTTTGTGGTGGCATTTCTTATCTATAATAACACGTTTACATATAAAATAATATTCACAAAATTGTTTCATCACTTATTTTAAAAGTATCACACTTATATAAATATGATTATAATATAATATGATTATTTCGTTTTGCTTTTTTTATAGTTAAAATCAGTTAAGAAAATATATTAGATTTTAAGAATGTGTTAGTTTAATGTGATAGAATAACATATTTTAATATGTAATAAGATACAGCCATTACTAAACATATTTTGTTACTAAAAAAAATAACAAAAAATTCAAAAACGTGCAAAAACAATTTCTTAAAGAAAGGATTAAAGAAGTACAGTATCAATATGCACGAATTATTACTGGATTTTAGTTACGTAACCCAGTGGCGCCGCCATTTGATGCCCACTATCTACTCTACCTGTTTCGTCCGAAAAATATGATTGGATCCAATCCTCATAACATATAATTTTTTTATATATAGTATAATTAAATATATATATATATGTGTGTGTGTGTGTGTGTATAATGATTATATATTACGATAATTAGTGTAGGTAATACGTGAAAAAGAAGAAGCAAATACATGGTTTCCTTGAATATTACAAAACAAATTATATATATATGATAACAACATGAGTGGGTAGAATACAACACTCCAATGATTAAATGGATTGCGCCGCCAACAGCAGCCCTAAATCAAGAATCCGTATATCATATAAATTTACTTAGATGGAAATTTAAATATCCCCATATATATAGTCACACATAAATTTCATTCTAGCTGTATATTAATTATATATATGTATAACCTAGCTAGCTAAGTGTTGTATAGTATAGTAAATTAGTAATAAAATATATTTATAAGCAGCTGTTGGGCTTGACAACTCCGTCGGCCGTGCCTCCGGCGTTGGCACAAGACGCGGTGGCTGGTTTGTCTTTGTAGGTGAGGTTAACTTCATCCAATGTAATTCCACTACAGGGGTGCGTTTTACTGCAGTCAAATTTTACTGCTACTTCTGTCGCTGATGTTCCATGTATATCTTCATATGTAATGCCGCTAATTTTCACACCCGAGCCCTATAAATATTAATTTCAAATTCCAACATTATTATTTATTCTGGACGAGTAACTAGTTTAATTTGAGACCTTTTTTGATTGAGCATTTGAGCATATATATATGTTACCTGATGGGGACAATTTTGGTGGTCGGGGCAGTAATTTTGGTCGATAATAATAGGGTTTTGGACGTTAGACATGACTACATGCTGGAAAAGAACGTTTCTAACAAATCCATTGCTTGGCCTTGCCCATGTCTTCACTCTCACACCGTTTTCGGTTCCGGTAAAAGTAGCTGTTTTTACTGTCACATTTTGCACGCCTGCTTCGTTCATCTCCCAACCTAGGCTTCCAATGCTGCAAAAAGAAAAAAGAAAGAGTTAAATATATTAATTTGATACGAAATTTTTTAAATGAATAATAATAGTATGAGGTTTTTCTTGATATATATTTGATGTATTAAGTCCATTATCAATGTGAAGAGTGATTAACTAGATCGATCACCCATGTGACCATGAAACCATGCATGTGCCATTTTGAATTAATATATGATATCAAAAGTCAATATGTAACGAATTTTGTTTTGCTCGATAATTGAATCAAGCCCTCAAGTGAATCGCTATAGTACTCTTTCAAATGTACGTTCATGATTAGCTAGTATACATGTTATCAATTAGTTGTATTGTGTATAAGAATAACACAAAAATTATACATAGTATAGAGTAATTAATAATATCTATATGTATATATACCTTATACCGTGGCCGGGGCCGCAGGCGAGGTTCTCGATCCACAAATTAGTGGCGCCGGGGCCGATGGAGACGCAGTCATCGCCGGTGCTGACGTGGGAGCTCATGATAGTGACCCCTGATGACTGCTGGACATGAATTCCATCGGTGTTCGGGCTGTTTCCCGGAGCTGATATTTTCACGTTCACGACATTAGCGTTGCGACATCCATCAAAAAGAATGTGAAACATTTGACTGTTTAAGGAGGCTAATCCGTTGATTCTTATGTTGTTGGAATTGTAGAAGGCTAATGACTGCAAGGAATGGAAGCAAATAAAATTTCATTATAATTATAAATTGAAAATGAAGAGAAAATGAAGACGTACATTTATGATCGAGCACTTTCATGCATGACTGCAATAGAAAAATAATTAAGTAAAATAAGTAAACTCACCGTAGCTCCTTTAGGACAAGTCTTGCCGGAATTCTTGCAAGCCCACAAATTGGAGCCTTGACCATCTAGGGTTCCGCCGTAGATAGAAACTCCGGTGACCCTTTCGAACTTCAACCAGCTCCCACTTTTCCCAATAACATTGTAATCAGAGGGAGCTACTAGAGTCCCATCAATACGTATGGTTATTGCATTGTTTTTGCACAAATTGCCACCAAAAATTGCATTTCGCAACAAGTATCTCCCCGGCGGCACATATATGGTTGCGGGGGCGGTGGTGGCGCAGGCGGTGCCCCATGCACTTAGAAAAGCCTTGGTGCAATCAGATTTTCCATCGGATTTTGCCCCGTACGACTGCACGTTGTAGGTGGGATTGGCTGCAAGAATTGATGGTGAAGAGTAGTAGAAGAGTATTGTGAAAATGAGAATTTGGATCATCGTTGAGTTGGCCATTTAATTTGTTGTGATAGGTAGCTAGCTTAGTGTGTTTTTGTGTGTGGTTTGAGGTGGATAAGGAGGTGGGGTATATTTATAGGCCAGCTTCAACAATTGAGCAAGGATAAGAAAAAGGAGTGCCTAAATTAAAGTGGTCAAATCTACAGTAAATTTCTATAACAAACAAAAACTGTTTTGTGTTGGCTAGAATACCTAGTTTTGTTTAAACAAATGTTAGAAATATTCTGTTACGGGAGTTACGCAGGAAATCACTGAATTAGGGAGTCAAACTTTTAATTTTACAAAGTACTATAACTAAACTATATACACAAACATGCATGTGTGGAAGCAAAGAGGGATTAAATCAGAGGCTGATTGCCTACTTTACTGCATGCATATCTTTCATTAATTATTTTATCATATAGTCAAGAGCGATCGAGAATGATAACTTGGTATATGATTGCATTCTTATTGCCATTCCATATATAATTTTAAGTAAGATAGTAGTAATACAAATATGCACTCCTTCTGCATCTCTTCATTTAATTAATTTAATGGGGCGCACATACAAAATCACGGGTTGAAATTTCCTGTTACACTTTATTGTGTTACACTTCGTGTTTTATTATCAAATTTATGATTTTAATAATATTTATTATAAAATAAAAATTAATTATAACATAAATAACCATAATCAACATTTATCAACAAAAAAAATGAATTAAAAAATTATAAAACATAATTTTTAAAAATAAACCATAATAATGAATTATTAATTTGAAATCGAAGGTTAAATATTTAAAAATAATTATAAACCCTAATTGGGTGGGGTGAACCCTAAAAACAATCATAATATTAAATAAAATCATAAAAAAAAATAAAATTGAAGAAAAAAAATACAAGAAAAACTCGTAATTTGAAAGTGTAACATGGAGTATAACACAAAGAGTGTAACAGGAAATTTCAATCCCAAAAGGACCCACTTAAATAAGGGTTGAAATTTTCTATTACACTTTTTCGTGTTTCTCTTCATGTTATATTATCAAATTTATGATTTTAATAATATTTATTATAAAATAAAAATTAATTATATCATAAATAACCATAATTAACATTTATCAATAAAAAAAATGAATTAAAAAATTATAAAACATAATTTGAAAAAATCAACTATAATAATGAATTATTAATTGAAAATTTAAAATTAAATATTAAAAAATAATAATAAACCTTAATTGGGTGGGGCGAACCCCAAAAACAATTATAAATCTAAACTAAATCACAAAAAAAAATTAAAGAAAAAATAAAAGAAAAATTCATAATTTGAAAATGTAACACAAATTGTAACATAAAGAGTGTAATAGGAAATTCGATGAGCTTAAATATGCGTGTTAATATAGAAAACTAGTTAGCGAAACTAAGTAAATAGTCACTTTTTAAAAAAATAATATTACTAGTCTTGCACATTAATTTTTAACCTAAATAATTTAAAACACAAAATCACGCAATGAATTGAAGTAAAAAAAATTCATGAGTTTTTCAGTTCTCTTCCATCTCTCTCTCTCTCTCCGTCGATCCTCAATCGATTTCTCTTTCTCACATCAATCAGACAGACTGCTGCTGTTGTCGGAAGCCGGAGTTGTCATTTTTTTCGGACTTTATATGTTCCTCGGATGAAGAACACTGACCTCCTACCACCGTCGTCGAAGAATGGAGGACAACAACTTGTCTGATTATTTCAAACAAACCCCATCCTAATGATGAACAATTGAACTCCATTTGTTGTTTTAGATATTTAATTGTTGTTCAATCTATAAATGGTATACGGAAAAAATAATAATTATGTGATTGTTTGCTTTCACAATATAATTACTGGAATGATAACACGAGCACTATTATGAGAAAATTTCGATTTTGGTCCCATAGGACATGGGTTAGTCCGATTTTGGTCTCAACTCTATCAATTTTGGTCTCAAATCGAATTAATTATCACTTTTGGTCCCACCGTAACATTTACCGTTAAAAAAATTATCAATTTTGGTCCCAATTTTTTATCGATTTTGGTCCGAGTTTTTTATCGATTTTGGTCCCAAACATAAAAATGGCAAAAAATTTCAATTTCATTTCAATTGGAGGCAAAATTGAACTAATTTGCTAGAAAATTAACCTGATTTGGTTCCAATTTTCCCAAAAACATGCATCTGAATATATATACGCACCAATGCATCTAAACTAATTTGCTAGAAAATTAACCTGATTATGGTTGATTATTTCATAATTAAATTCTTGTAAAATGTAAGGTAAAAAATCTAGGAAAAAATTATACTTTCATAATAAAAAATATATATAATATTAAAAATGTAAAATAAATAAAACATTAATAATATTAAACAAATTAATTTCAAATTCATAATTAATTAGTAATTAAAAAATTAATAATATTAAAAAATTTAAAAATCATAAAGTAAAATAAATAAAAATATTAAAAAAATTATATTCGTAATTAATTAGTAATTGAAAAATATATAATATTAAAAAGATTGATTTCAAATTCGTTATATAGTAATTAAAAAATTAATAACATTAAAAAAATTAAAAATTATCATGTAAAATAAATAAAAAATTTGAAAAAAATTATATTTTCATACATACATTTTGAACTTTCACTACAAAAAAATCACATTTTAGCGATGGAAGCGAGCCAAGTCAAGCCCAAAATATTAAAAATAATATAAAATAATAAAAATATATATAAAGTATTATAAAATTTTAAAAATCGTTAAGTAAAACTAATAAAAATTTATACTCATAATTGATTAGTAATTGAAAAATAAAAAATATATATAATATTAAAAATGCAAAATAAATAAAACATTAATAATATTAAACAAGTTAATTTCAAATTCATAATTAATTAGTAATTAAAAAAGTAATAATATTAAAAATAATATATATTATTAAAACATTAAAAATAAAATAAATTGTAAAATGTAAAATAAATAAAAAATCAATAATATTAAAAAGATTGATTTCAAATTCGTAATTATATAGTAATTAAAAAATTAATAACATGAAAAAAATTAAGAATTATCATGTAAAATAAATAAAAAATTTAAAAATATTTATATTTGTAATTAATTAGTAATTGAAAAATAATATATATATAATAATAATAATAATAATAATAATAATAATAATAATAATAATAATGAATATTATAAAAAATATGTCGTTATTGTATCGTTAACATAAAAAATTAAAAAATTAAAATTAAAATACGAGGTGTGTTCTTTGTTAAGTTGAGACAAAAAAATCTGTCATTAAATATCTCAATCTTAATCCGTTGTTAATGTGTCTGTATTTTAAAAAGAATTATAATCCGTTGTTAAATCGCGTTTTTATTGTAGTTTATAATCCGTTGTTAAATCGCGTTTTTATTGTAGTATTTTTTTTAAATAACCCAATTAAAAAATAATAATAAAAAGTACCCCCTATTTACAAATCTAACATTTGATCAATTTTTCGACTCAAAAATTGTTCATAGCTGATTACATTTTAGGATTTATATTTCGCTAAAAATATCACTTTTGGTCCCAAAATTAGCGGCCGTTACCCCATTTATTTTTTCCGTCTAAATTGTGGGACCAAAATTGATAATCCAAGTCCTATGGGACCATATTTAATAATAATTTCTAAAATAGGACCAAATGTGATAGGGTTGGGACCAAAATCGAACTAGGCCATGCCCTGTAGGACCAAAATCAAAATTTTCTCGCACTATTATTCATTCGTGCAGCAATTCAAAAATGGATTGCTACGCAAAAAAATACACGAGTAGATCCATTAGTGAACTTGTTCATTAGTATAAAAATAAACTGATACACAAATTTACGAGTATGTCTATTTGCGCTCATCCTCAATTAAAAAATGAGCTGATACTCGAGTTCAAGAGTATGCCAATTCATGTACTCATGCAAATAGTAAAAAAGTGAGTGCAACTCTTCAAAAACGACTAGCAACTCATTTTTGAACTGCTGCACAAATGAACAATAATACTCGTGTATAACAATTGAATAATTTTCATGCACGCAACAACATTCACAAAATATTTTTTTCCACATGCCAAATAACAATTCAACAACAATTAAATATCTAAAAGAAGAAATGATCGGAGTTCAAATATGTGAATCTAATAATTTTATGTTGATTTGAGGATGCATGATAGAGAAAATGATAATCTTAGGAAATCATAGTTTCCCTTCAAAAATAAAAATAAATAAATCATAGCTTTATTCCCTTCGAAAATGATAGGTGATAGTTTTTTTTTTTTCAAATGAGAGAGAGAGAGAGCTCATTTTTTTAATATTATTGATATATACGTGTATATATATATGAAGAATAATTTTTAATAATTAAAATGGAACTAACAATATTACATTGTGGTACTTTATTATTAAAATAACCATAAACATTATTTGGTAAGTTAATGAGTATTATAAATAAAATTTACTACGTAAATATTTAGCTCTAAACATATTTTGTTTTTAATTTCTCCATATAAGTATGATATATGTCATAGTCAATTTTCTATACATTTGACTATGGGTTCAATTTTTCAACAATGACAACATCAGGATGTGCATATAACGTACATAGATAAATGAAATAAAGTAAAGTTGGGGTGGAATCTGTGTAGCCAAGGAAATCATGGCATGAAATAAGGTCACGTCGTCCATGCTCTTGCTTTTAGGCATGTGCTTTTTGAAGCTTAATTAAGCAACTAGGAATGGGCTTATATTTATCTCTCTGCTTCACCCCACCTAATAATTAATCTCCACTCCATCATCTTCCTCAAAATATATATAAATAATCAATAATCTCCACTCTTCACTAATTAACAACACAAACACAAATATTCCTTACATTTCCTTAATGCTTAATTCTTTCCACGTTACCTATATTTCTTAATTATTAAGTGTGTTGTAAAATTTTCATCTAGACGTAATTTCTATTCTGTGTGTGTGTGTGTGTGTGTACAAATCTAACTAGCTATATTATTCATGAATTCCAATTTGTCTTTTTATTCTTTATTATATTCTTATTAGCACGTACACACACAATATTGACACGAGATATGTATTTAATAAAAAAAGTTGCGTACCCGTGTGTGTTTGTATACAATTAATGCAAGATCGATGATGCGATAAGATTTGCATGAATGAAAATGGTTTAATTAATTCCCAACAAAGTCCTGATTATCATTCAATGAACCAAAACTAGCTAGTGTAAGATACGAAGAATTACGTGTTACTAATTAACTTAATTACTAAATGAACAATATATAGGTGAACAACATTAATTGCATTGGTTAATTTTCATATGAATAATTCCTGATGATGTGGTCAAATACCATGTAAGTAATATTCTATATAATTTGGGGGCATTCATCACTTTTATATAGATGAATATTCGGAGTTCAATCTCCAAATCTCCTCCCGCCAACTAAAATGGAGAAGAAGAAGTTCCTCATGACGTGATACTAAACAATATATATTAATCTTGTCTGTCTTGTCGTTTGATCTCGTGATTTTGTTTTTCGCATGTTTTCTGATTTCATGTCATCTAGCTAGCTTGCTTCCGTTATTCGTATGTAATGATTTCAAAACGGATATATAAATATATATTATATATATATACACACACACATTCAGTTGCTCAATGATTGATCATGCATGCAAATATGCAATTGGCCTTTATATACCGAATAATTCAAAATATAATTGATAGGAGAGAATGTCAATCTCACGAGTGCTTATCACCATATGACAAAGCATGCAATTTAAAAAATAACAGATTAAGATTTCAAATTAAATATATATGTATATTTTATGTAACAGAATGTGTAGACACGCAGATCTAGAGAGAGAGAGAGAGAGAGAGAGAGAGAGAGAGAGAGAGAGAGAGAGAGAGAGAGGCTAGCACATGCATGCATGGGAGTTTGGCAGGACATAGAATATAATGCAATAATTTATTTGTTCTTATTTAGATAATGTGAATGCAGACATGATTTGGCAATGTAAACATGAAGCATGTCCTACGCAACTCCTAAAACGGCATATATAAATTTTCCTAATCTCCAATCACTCCAAACTAATTGATGTATAAACGTAAACATTTTTTACATCAAATTAATGAAATTGAGTTTAATTTGTTCACACTTGATTTAGTTAACAATTAATTAAATGAAGCTCAAATATTAATGAATAATACTCTCAAATGGGAGATAACCAACCACAGCGAATAAATTCAAGATTTGATATAATTCACAATCTGCACACATCTATAATAATTGCATTAAATGGAAGGCATAAAATTCTTTTATTGCCAAACTATATATATTAATATATATGGGTCTGAAAAGCAATGAGTATGCGAACGTCAAAATACACCACATGCATCTAATAAAATAATGAGGAAAATGAAATTAAATTACTGCGAAAAACCTGGAATCCTCGAAACAGGGCAACGTGAATTTGTGGCTATATCCTCATCATCATCAAAAATCAATTTAATTATTTCAGGTGATCATAAAACATAAATCCATAAATTTTCATGATTTTGTGGAACTAATTGGACAACAAATGCATATGGATGCCCCATTTGTTTAGGCAACATTACAGCCATTTTTCAGGCATCACTGTTCTCAGCCAATCACGTCGATCGGATTTATATATATAAATTAATTTAAACACTTATATTATTATTTTTATTTCCATGATTTTTTGTCATCCACCTTATTCATCAAATGGATAAACTTTATAAGATCGTGTGAAAGTAATGTTACCAATTAAACAGAAAATAATGTTAAAACCGAGAAGGGCACACAAAATATTTGTTTACACAGTTTTATGATCCACTGCATGCCACGCCTAGTTATTCACTGGATATGTTTTTTGAAATACATTGTATTTAGGGAAATTTCACTTTTGATCTCGTTAGAATAGGATGAAAATACTTTTAATCTCACATTTGACTTTTTTAGTTCTAAGGTTCAGTTGCTCGACATTTTTTTGTCCCAAATATCATTTTTTCGACTTTTTTAGCCTCAAAATTAACAACTTAACTCACAAATGGTTGAGGATGTTTTGGAAGCAAAAAAAGTAGAAAAATAGATTTTGGGACACAAAAGTCGAGAAATTAAAATAAAACTTAGGAGAAAAAAAAATGTAAATTGAACATTGAGATCGAAAAATGTGTAGAGAATGAAAATAAAATTGAATGTTTTGTTGGAAAAATGAAATCAACATGTCATATCTGTATTATATCACGACTACAACGCACATAATACAATGTTCTCAATCGTTTGGTCCCAAATTTTGTTTTTAGCTTTTGGTCCAAAAACTAATTAATAAACATAAACCGTTGTTAAGTGAGTTGCTAGTTTTGGGATCAAAAGAAGAAAAAAAATGAAATTTGGAACCAAATATGTCGAGTAATTAGTCTTTGGGAACAAAAAAGTCAGATGTGAGACTAAAAGTATTTTGATAATTTTTTTTACTAAATTTTGATCATGTTCTAATATGACCAAAAGTGAAATTATCCTTTATAATTATATTGAGAAGCTATAACTATATTAATGGAAGAAATTATAAATACAATGCTACATCAAATCTAGAATTTGCCTAAAGTACTTCTACTTGAAAGTTGGACCGATGTTCTTGTGACCGTATTCACAGTTTTTCTCAGACCGATGTGATCCTCAATATAGTCCGTAGTGTGTGTCTCAACATTAAAAATTATGTAGTTTTAATAATGTTTATAATAAAAATAACATTTATTATATTATAACTAATCGTAATTACTATTCATTGTTAAGAACTGAAATTTTTTAAAAATATATATTCTAAGTTTGAAATAATCAACACTAATAATCAATTATATTAACTAAAAAATAAAAAAAATGAATACTAAAAAATAATTATAAACCTTAATTGGGTGAAATAAATCCTAAATAATAGTGTAAAATTAAATTAAACCAAGAGAAATTAAAAGTGGAGAAAAAGAAATGAAAATAAACTAATAGTTTTAATATTGGGAGACGAGACACACACTTTGAACTAGAGGATCCCATGTGCTTCTCAGGCTCCATGACTCAAGAGGTTAGTGATAGTGTTTGGTGATTTTGAAAAATAAGGAAAAAGAAGAGACAAAAGAGGGATATATCGAGACAATATGAAGAAAAAATGAAAAATGGGATGTTTAATTAATTATTCTGGTTTTATTATTTAAATTAGTGCACTACCCGTGCAATGCATGATGACTTTACGTTATAACTAAATCTTAAACATAGTTCATTCATAAACATTGTTGGGTATCGTGCCTAGCCGGGGGTTCACCTTCTTGGTTCCCGACACTTGCGGTTCACCCTCACTGTTGCTCAAGCAACTAGGATTCACAATCTTGCTAGTTTAAGCCTTTAGTGAGTCTCAGAGGATAATTTCTTCACAAACTCGATTAGATGCAAGGATCTGCAAAGAACATATAAGTTAGCGCAGTAGATTTGAGCCACCAAGTAAAGGCAGAAGCAAGAGATATGAAGGAACAAAAAGTAAAATAAATGAAAATGAAAAAACAGAGATTTGGAATCGGGAAAGCGGTGTCTCAGGGACAGAATGGCTCAGATCTTTCCCGTCGGGGGCGCGGCACTCCAGTGACAACAAACTCAGACCACAAAGGGGATTTCAGATGGGGATCAGGGCTCGAAGCTCTCTTTCTCTCACTCTCACAGGCTTAGGCTCTCAATTTCTCTCAACTCACAGCCAATCAGGAACCCGGTGGACAGGATTCCGGCCAAAGAAACAGAGAAGGAATTGCAGAGCTCAACACAAGGCTAAAGATCAGAGATGAGGCTTGCCAAGAAGGTGAAACGGCGCGAGGGTTTAATAGGAGAGGGAGAGATCAGCTTATGGTAATTTAGGGTTAAGGATATTATATAAGTAAAGTAGGGTTAGGGTATTGAGCTCTCAGATGGGCCGGGAAAAATAAAAGGAATTGGGCCAGCAAGAATAAAGAGCAAATGGGCCAACCTCCACAAACATTATACAAAAATATTTAATTTATATTTAATGCATTGAAATATCTATTTCTATATAGTATTTGTATTGCTAAAGTTATTCATCACTAAAAATTACACTATAAATTAAATTAGAAATAATAAAAACAATAATTCATTGGCTATTCCACTTTAGAGGTCATCCAATCACGTCCCTATCAGTATGATGAAAAAATAATCACAAATCTAAAGCATTAGGTTTACAAAATTAATCACCAAATATTAAGTAAAAAAATGATTGTTGTTTCATTCTTCTTCAATCCAAATCAGAAAATAAAATCACAGAAAGCTGGAAATTACAAATTAAATAACTTTGAATTGATCTGGGGAGAATAAAACATGACATTTTACGATGAAAATTTGGTGCTTTTGCTTCTTTCCTATCATCTCATAAATCATAATCAACTATCATAAAATTCTATTTTGTCTTGTGTTTTATTATATGCATATATATTGATGGTAGGATCCTTTGTTTTAAATAGTTATATATTGTTGGGATTGCAATCCAAATCCTATATCGGAAAAATATCCAAGAGTTGTCTTGAATATGAGAAGTTCATCTACGTACTCCATCAGTATGAGACTTTTTGAGAATGTTCAAAGAGAAAATTTGGTGCGGGTTTGGTCCAAAATGGACAATCCCATACCGATGAAAGTGAAAGGTGAACTCTCACGGCCCACTAGCTTTGAGGGAACGTATAATTTATATCATATATAGTTATGTTACTTAGCCACATAAACACAAAAAATGGGAAAAAGTAAAAAAATAGAAAATTTCGCTTATAAACGCCAATTAAAAAAAAAAAAAAAACCCCAAATTTTATTCAAGTATTCAAGTATCGAGTGCATAGGGATACGATAAGCAATTTTTTATCCCTTTAGCTGACTAATTTCTCTCTCAATTATTTTTGCAGTACTACTTTGATCTATAAATTATTTAATACTATATATCATCAATAATGTTCAGTAACATTGGTTAAACTTAAATCTAGGAAGTAGTATATGACTGTTAAGATCATCATTCATGTGTTTGTGTTCAGATGCATAAAAATTGTGCAAACAAATAACGAAACACCCTTACTTCTCATATAAAATTCAATAACTGAAATATGAAGATTTATTCAAGAGCAAGTCCCCACAAAAAAACCTTCAATGCATTCAGTCTAAAAACAAAATGTAATTAATACTAAAAAACATTATTACCTTATTGGAGATGATTGCGGTGTGTGAACTGCAAAAATTTTCATGTCCATCACAATAACTCTATTCAATTAATATTCAATATGATGACTACCTCTGAATATTTGAACAATGAAACATTGTGAATTATTTCACACTAAAAATTATATTTATTCCTATTTTTGTGAAAACAAACAATATTGGATTCGTTTCCATTAATTCACGCTTCATGTCAAGAATTAAAAAATTGATTATTTCACCCTACCACCTATACAGAGAGGGCTTCATTCTAATTAAGAGAATTGATAATATAATTGCTATTTAGAATCTATATACATTACATTTATTTCATCAGGGCTACATTGTAAATCTAATTAAGAGAATTGATGATATAATTGCTATTTAGAATCTATATACATTACATTTATTTCACCGTAAATCAGAACATTAAAGAACCATTCTATCAAAGATGGAGGGCAAAAAAATTATTATTTGCTATAAAGCAAAATTACAAGTCAAATACCAAAAAGTCTCCATGAACGAAGAAATAAATATTTGACCTCTACTAGATTAGAGACCAAAGTCAGTCAACAAGCCATGAACCACACACAAAAAAATAAAAAAATAAAAATAAATTAATAATTAGAGAAATTAAGCGGTCAACACAGCCACGAATTACAAAAAAAGGTCCAATGAGAACGGAGAAAACGTATTTTTTGAAAGTATTTTAAACGTAAATGAATAAATTGATTCTGACAATTATGAACAAACTCCACAAACCAAGACAATTAACATGAATTGCACACTGAATATTAAGGAAATGGTGAATAATTAAAATGAAATCAAACAATAACAAAATAAACAAAGAACATTGGCTAATTATTGATCGGTAAAAAGTGCTCGCACAAAACACTGTTTCAATATTTAGGGTTTTTTTTTTTTGCAATACACGTCACTTTGGTAATTAAATTCTTTTTTTAAGGCATAATTAAATTATTTTTAGAGGTGCACAAGTAACTTTTTTTTAGGAATTAACCGCATAAGAACGTAGGCACCCCAATAGGAGTTATTTTTTAAGCACACAAAAAAATTAGCATAATTGATAGGTAGAACATTTACGCATTTGTTTGAGTTATTTTCCCCAATTTTCTTGAATTTGGACTAATAATTTATGGATCTTGATTATATTTGTATTTTATTGGGTCAATAATGATGATATATGAAAAAGAATGTAAAGTATGTACAAGAATTGGTCAAAATTTGAACAAAAGAAATTTAAAGTCAAGTTACATCAGCAGATATATAGCAAATAAGGCGTGTCCACGCCTTAGCCTGGAGTCTCATAGATGAAAATCAAGTGAAGAATTCAAGTTGGAGACTTATCAAAAGTTCTTTTAAGGGTTATATTTATTTCCTTATTGGAGTACTTAAAAGAAGAAAAGAATCATGAGAAGAGTAAAAATTTACCATGTCGGAGGAGAGAATATATTTACCCTAGTTTATTTAGTTAATGAGGATTGAATTCTCCTAGGATTTTGAGGGCTAGAGGACACGCCTCCCTCATCATCATCTTCTTCTATTTTTATTGATGAGTTCTTAGTTTTCTATATCAAGACATGATTTCACACAGATCGTGAGATCTAATCAATTTTATTTACTTTTATTTCTCTCTTATTCTGCTTGTGATTTCATTATTCTTTTGATGATTATACAAATTGTACATTGTATTAATTGTTGGAGTGGTATATTGCTAGTTAGAGAATCTGTAAATGTTTAGATAATCTAATGCAATTAGTACAATATCATAGGTTGTAGGCAAACAATCCTACTTGCTATGGCATGGAGATATATAATCTAGTCTAAACATGTCATCGTATGAATTTTGTTGGCTAGACTTGGTGTTTCTCTAATTATTAAAGTGTTGGTAGATTAAATTCTACGGTCCAACCTAGAGTTGTTTACTGATTAAGGAAGTAATCAACGGTCGTACCTTGGTTGCCGATAAAATAATAAGAAACGAGGTTGTTAGGTGGTAATAATAACTATGTCAATTTAGAGAGAGAGAGAGAGTAGAAGATTTATCTTTGCATCCATGGACCGTGATCAAGTCTTGTAACCATTGTTCATATTATTCTTGAGCTATATATTTTCTTAACGATTTAGTTTTCTTTTTATTAATATTTTTTTTTATTTTAGTTTTGTTTAATTAGTTGTCTTTCTAAATCTCCAAACCCCCTCAGGTTATTAATTTGTCCGTTAAATAAAAGAATATAGTTCTAGTTTATCAAAACCTGTGGAATCGACCTTGCTCATCATTATCACAAATTATATTTTTAGAAGTAATTATATTTTTGTTGGATTTGACACCAATCAATAATTGTTAATTCTTTTCAGAAAACTAAATTGATTGTGAATTGTCTAAAATACCCCACTATTCTGTTTTTATAATATGTGCATATACACACATATAGAGATATAGAGAGAGATTAACGATAAAAAAACATTTTGCATTAGGTAATTTTTGTAGACTTTTTTGGGGTGCAGCTATTAGCACCGTCTCATAACAATTATTTTTAGAACTTGTTTATAATTCATATTAGACGTTAATTAAAAATTAAAGGTAGAGAATTTGTATGATATACAATGGCTTTATCGCATTAATTAATTACTTCCTTTTCAGTCGGTATTATACATCTGGCCAAGCTCATGAGTTATGAAATATTTGTATTCTACTCGTATACACATATGGATTTGTTATGTATCTAGGGATAGTAGTGGGTAACGGACCCTATGGATAGCCATGAAAATTACCCACGATGGGTAGAGTAATTACCCATTTAACGGGTACAAGCACGGGCACGGGCACGAGTAATTACTCTCAAATTTTGATGGGTACGGGTAAAGGGTAAGGGTACCGTAGTACCCAATCCGCCTCATACCCACATATATTATTATTATTATTATTATTATTATTATTATTATTATTATTATTATTATTATTATTATTATGATATGATATTATTTTTTGAAAATTTTATGAAATTGTTATATTTGTGTTGTAAATATATCTAATAGATATATATGATATGAGTGGCGGCCAAGTTACTAGCCCTAAAACCCTAGCTCTTGTACTATTATATATAGAGGCATTTGGTTCTCATATTAAATACATACAATATTGATATTCTCTCTCGTCTCTCTCTAGTTTACAACACGTTATCAGCACGATTGTTCTACCATCTCCTTCAATTCTAGAAGTCCATCGATCCTAGAAGGTACATTCTTTAATTTTCTTTTCATTCGCCCAAATCGTATTGCCGTCAATCTGTGAATTATATGCGTGATGTCGGAATTTGCTAATGAAAAATATTATATCATCTTTAATGATTGATCCTCAAAACATGATATGTCTTTAATCAAACTTTGGATTATTATAATATTTTATTGTTAACATGCATGCTTATATCAATAAAATTGAAATTCTTTTTCGTTAAATCTTCTAGAATCATTTTCCAGTAATTAAGAATATGATCAAAGCCATGATTCTTTTTAATAAATATTTGGTTAATCGATTTCTGTGTGCAATTCTATTGTACTATTCTTGTCTGATAATCTTTTGGATTATGATGGACTCGAACTGTACATTTCTTTTACATCATGTTTATTGACTTTAATATATTATGTCTGGTTTTTTTATTGTTATAATAATCAGTCTTTTTCGATTTAATCTTGAAAAATTAAATATTGATGCTATTCGAGTAGCACAAGTAATATTCATAAAGAATATTACATTCAAGATCATATATTGATGCTATTAAAGTAGCACAAGTAATATTCCTGAAGAACTTGATGCGATCTGGAACCCCAGGACTTGTATCAGATTGCTAGGGAACAAAATTCTCGACCCGAACTTCACAACACGGACGAACTATAGGTATATGAACCTATAACCCAATGGTGATTGGAAATAAGAACCTCAGATGAAAAGTGAAGACGCCACAAATAGTTGTGATGTACTGTTTGATAAGTCGAATGAACACGACACACGGTTCAATAAAAAAATCTCCAGAGAGAATTCTCAAATTCAATATATCAAAAACCGTCCAATGAAATATAATGCAAGCCCTTATATAGGTGGGCAAATTAAATAAAACCCTAAACTCAAATCCTAGTCTAAAAAGGAAACAAATAAATAAAACTCGGATAAATCTGCAACAACCCAATTTGGCGCGACTCGAGCGCACTCGTGCCCCGAGTCGCACTGTATCTCGCGCTTGGCCCAAAACAGAACACGTCGCGAGCGCGACCGGCTCGCTCGCGCCAACCTCCCCAAACGCTCGAACTCGATCATCAGTACCCCGGCTAGGATCGTATCATTCCCCTTCTCTTGAAAGGGATTTCTTCTCAAATCCAGATCTTCATCAACACGAGCTCGCCACTTCACTTTTCTCCACCATACATCAGCCACCGGTATCCTCAATTCTTTTGACAGCTCCAGCAAGTTCTTTAGTGATAAATCGAGGGATACTCCGTTATCAACCTGTAGAGATATAACGTCACAGAAAATAGGAGATGTAAGGTTAGTATGCAGCTCGGTCTCTTGATTCCCTTGGAATTGGCTTGGTCGGGCAAAACATGAATAGTGTATGAAATCTCGCCCACTCCATTCTCCCTTTGACTGTTCCTCTTTTGTCTTCATTTGGTCTGCCTCTTTTTGCAGTGCTTTTGATCCTAAGACACTTGAGTTAGCAAAGGAACAAGTGTCAATGTCCGTTGCTTCTGCACAAAGGAATATTTGTTTGTGAAACCATCATGCTCCACACGTCTGTCATACTGCCACGGACGTCCCAACAATAAATGCCCCACCTGCATTGGTACCACATCACACAACGCCTCATCTTCATATTTTCCAATCCGGAATGGCACCCTCACTTGCTTGTTCACATTGGTTTCCCCACTGTCATTCAACCACTGTAACTTATATGGCTTCGGGTGCTTTAGAACATGCAGACCTAACTTCATTACCAAAACCACACTAGCCACATTAGTACAACTTACACCATCTATTATCACACTACATACATTGTCGTTGATGTAACATCTAGTATGAAATAGATTCTCCCGCTGCTCTCCCTCCGCAGACTTAGTATGCAAACTCAGTAACTTCCTTGTGACCAATGTGAGAGCTGGTGGCGCCATGTACTCCTCGCCACTATCTTCCTCCAATACCGGCACCTCAGGGTCAACGTCTTCTTCATCAGTCACAATCTCTTCATTCTCTCGTAGCAACATCACTCTTTGATTCGGACATTGATTGGCTATGTGTCCTCTCCCTTGACATTTGAAGCACTTGATATCCCGATTTTTGGAACTGGATTCATTGGTGGTTGCTTCAACAGTTGGCTTAGTATGTAGCTTCCAATCTTCTTTACTCCCTTGGTTTGACTTCCATGATGATGTACTAGTGTTCGGATTCGATTTCCAAGTTGAGGAATTTGAACGGTTGTAGTTGCCCCTTCTCTTAAGTTGGTCTTCTACCTTGATGGCCATGTGTATCATCTCTTCCAACTCGACGTAATGCTGCAGCTCTACTACCTCCCGAATCTCTCTATGCAAACCAGCTAAGAATCTTGCCATAGTAGCTTCCCGATCCTCCTCCACATTAGCTCGGATCATAAATATCTCCATCTCTTTGAAATACTCATCAACACTGTTTGTACCTTGCCTTAGGTTTTGCAACTTGTTGTACAATTCTCGGTAATAATAGCTAGGCACAAAATGTCGTCTCATGATTGCCTTCATATCTTCCCAACTCTCTATTGGCCGCTCTCCATTATGCCGCCTAGTGGCTCTCAACTGATCCCACCACACAATAGCATAATCAGAGAACTCAACAGCCGCTAACTGGACCTTCTTCAACTCGAAATAATTATGGCACTCGAATATCATCTCGACCCTCTGCTCCCACTCCAAATATAAGGCTGGATCATTCTTCCCCTGAAAAGAAGGAATGTCCATCTTAATATTGCTAAGGTGATCATCCGCCCGATTCTGCCTTCTCCCATTTCTCCGTCCCCTAATAGCCGAGTATCGGTCATCCTCATCGTAGTCTTCAGACTCAGTTTCATAATACTTCCCCCTCTCTCTCTCTACATGTGGATAAAGTCTAGCCTCCACTCGACCTCCTCTTCCGCCTCTGCCGCCATGGCTCATTTGCAGAGTTTGTTGAGATTGCTCTTGCATTGAAGCTTCCATGTTGTCAAGCCTTTTTGTCAAAATAGCCATCTCGGTCTTAAATAACTTTCCCAATTGTTGTTGTATGGCCTCCATCATGTTCTTAGGATCAAGGTCCTTAGCTGCGTCACCTCCCGTACCTACAGTTTTGGACTTTTTTTTCGTCCTCTTTTTTTTTCAACTAGTACCAACAATGATTGATCCACTCCAAACCACCAAAATACAGCTTTCCAACAATATATATCAATCCACAAAAATACCCAAAAATTTTACTGAAAAATTCAAAAGTTTCTGAAAATTTTTTGACTTTTCTACAGACGATATATAAGACCTCGGGAACCCAGACAACCAATCAAAACGTAATAAAAATGTAGAAATTTATCCCGCCTTTTTACTCTTTTTTTTATCAACGTCGCTGATATTCTACCCTCTTTTTTTAAAGGCGAAAATTACAGAAAAATCAAATCAAATAAAAGAATTAAAATTGCGGATAGATGGAACCTGATACAAAGCCGAAGCTTTAATACCACTTGATGCGATCTGGAACCCCATGACTTGTATCAGATTGCCAGGGAATGGAATCCTCGACCCAAACTTCACAACACGGACGAACTATAGGTATATGAACCTATAACTCAACGATGATTGGAAATAAGAACCTCAGATGAAAAGTGAAGACGCCACAAACAGTTGTGATGTACTGTTTGATAATTCAGATGAACACGACACACGATTCAATAAAAAAATCTCCAGAGAGAATTCTCAAATTCAATATATCAAAAACCGTCTAATGAAATATAATGCAAGCCCTTATATAGGTGGGCAAATTAAATAAAACCCTAAACTCAAATCCTAGTCTAAAAAGGAAATAAATTAAACATATGGATAATATATCATTGATTCTTTATGCAAAATTGCACGAATGGCAAACATAGCCAAACTTGAGTTCATCGCCCTTGATATCTCAGGCAAGAATTATATGTCATGGACTCTTGATGCTGATGTTCACCTGATCTCAAGGGGTCTAGGGGAGACAATCAAAGAAGGAAACAAAGCATCTCAACAAGATCGCACTAAGGCACTGATTTTCCTTCGTCATCATCTTTATGACGATCTAAAGACGGAATATTTGACCGTTAAAGATCCGAGTGAGTTGTGGACAAGCCTGAAAGAAAGGTTTGATCATCAAAAGACTGTCGTCCTTGCTAAAGCTCGTTACTAGTGGATGCATCTTAGACTGTAAGACTTTAAGTCTGTGAGTGCTTATAATTCTGAATTATTTAGAATTATTTCAAAATTGAAACTTTGTGGAGAGAGTATCACTGATGCTGACATGCTTGAGAAAACATTCTCCACTTTTCATGCTTCTAATGTGCTGTTATAGCAACAATATAGGGAGCGTGGTTTCAAAAAGTACTCTGAACTAATATCTTGTTTGTTGGTTGCCGAGCAAAATAATGAATTGCTCATGAAAAATCACGAACTCCGCCCCACTGGTTCTGCTGCATTGCCTGAAGCCAATGCAACTTTCAACCATGATAATGGACGTGGTCGTGGGAACCAACATGGACGTGGGCGTGGATGTGGATATGGTCGCGGTCGTGGACGCGTTAAACCAAATGATGCAACCTCTAGCAACAAAAGGCAGAAAACATCCAACGAGCACAATTCATCCAAAAAGGAAGCTACATGTCATAGATGTGGCATGAATGGACATTGGTCATGTACTTGCCGAACGGCAAAATACCTTGCAAATCTATATTAAGATTCGATCAAGGGAAAAGACAAGAAGGAAACCAATGTCTTTGACTTTGACGGTCCAACTGATACTACTCACTTAGATGTCTCCGACTTCTTTGATGACCCAAAAGGAGATAATATGGATCAGTTGATTGGTGGTGGTGTGCTTGAAGATGATCATATGGACATTGTTTAGTCCTTTATCATTTATTTCTAGTTGATAAGAAGACATTGCTTATTTACTTTCACATAATTGTTTTTCCATTAAAAACAATTGCTTATTTTCCTTTCGTATTTTTACTGAAAAATAATTGATCTTCTTTTAAAAATGTCTCAGACATTCAAATGGAATCTTGTGATATTTGTCTTGTTGATAGTGCCACTACACACACCATTCTCCAAAATAAGAAATATTTTCTTAAGTTGACATTAGCTGAGGATAATGTTAACATGATATCAGGTGCATCAAACATCATTGAAGGCTCCGGAAGAGCTTGTATCATTTTACCAAATGATACTAAATTAGATATTGAAAATGTCTTGTATTCTAGTAAGTCCAAAAGAAACTCACTAAGTTTCAAGGATATCCGCTATAATGGATACCACATCGAGACTATATCAGAAGGTGAAAATGAATATCTCTGCATAAATTCTTTTGTATCCGGCCATAAGCGAACAAAAGAAAAATTATCAATACTACCTTGTGGGATGTATTACACATTCATAAAAGCAATTAAGACAAACCATGTCATGAACCCGAAGTTCAATGACACAAAAATATTTATGCTTTGGCATGATAGGCTTGGACATCCTGGAGCAACTATGATGCGCCGAATAATCAATAATTCATATGAGCACAACATGAAGAATCAAAAGATTCTTATGACAAATGAATTCCCATGTGATGCTTGTGCGCAAGACAAGTTAGTCATTAGACCTTCATATATGAATGTTAATATTGAATCTCCATCTTTCTTAGAGAGAATTCAAGGAGATATTTGTGGACATATACATCCACCATGTGGTCCTTTTTTATACTTTATGGTATTGATTGATGCTTCTTCTAGATGGTCACATGTATGCTTGCTTTCTACTAGAAATGCAACATTTGCTAGACTACTTGCTCAAATTATAAAATTACGAGCTCAATTCTCATGCAATTCAATTAAAAGAATTCATCTTGATAATGCTAGTGAGTTTACGTCTCAATCATTTGAAAACTATTGTATGGCTATTGAAATTGAGATTGAACATTCAGTCGCTCATGTCCATTTTCAAAATGGTTTACCAGAATCGTTTATTAAACGTCTTCAACTTATTGCTAGACCGTTACTTATGAAGTCAAAACTTCTAACTACTACTTGGGGTCAAGCCATATTACATGCGGAAATATTAGTTCGTATTAGACCATCGACCAACCATGAATACTCCCCAATACAAATTATTTTTGGTTGAAAATCAGATGTTTCTCACTTACGAACTTTTGGTTGTGCGGTTCAAGTCCCAATTGTATCCCCACAACGAACAAAAATGGGTCCCCAATGAAGGCTTGGGATATATGTTGGATTTGATTCACCTTCGATTATAAGGTATATTGAACCTTTAACGGGTGATTTATTTACTGCACATTTTGCAGATTTTCATTTTGATGAAATGACATTTCCAACATTAGATGGAACGAATCTACATCCAGAAAAGCACAAGGAAATATCTTGGAATGAGAAAAGCTTGTCACATTTTGATTCTCGAACTAATCAATGTGAACAATAAGTTGAAAAGATTATTCATTTGTAAATGCATGTTTTCGATTAAACTGTAAAAATCGTTGTATGGGCTTAAACAGTTTGGCCGTATGTGGTATAATAGATTGAGCGAGTATCTGTTGAAAGAAGGATACAAGAATAATGATATCTGCCCTTGTGTTTTCATAAAGAAAACCGAAAGTGGATTTGCAACTATAGCAGTTTATGTCGATGATCTGAATTTAATTAGGACTCTTGAAGAGCTCAAGAAAACTGCTGAATATTTGAAGAAAGAATTTGAGATGAAAGATTTGGGAAAGACAAAATTTTGTCTTGGTCTGCAAATTGAACGTGTCCGAGGAGGAATATTTATTCACCAATCCACATATACAGAAAAAGTGTTAAAGCGCTTTTACATGGAAAATACACATCCATTAGCATCACCAATGGTCGTTAGATCTCTTGATATGAAGAAAGATCAATTTCGACCTATTGAAGATGGTGATACTTGGTCCTGAAGTACCATATCTAAGTGCAATTGGAGCATTAACTTATCTGGCTAATTATACTAGACCAGATACAGCTTTTTCTGTAAATCTTCTTGCAAGATATAGCGCTGCACCCACTTTGAGACATTGGAATGGTGTTAAGCACATTCTACGTTATCTGAAGAGTACCATAGACTTGGATTATATTATTGGAAAAATTCCGATTCTTCTCTATTAGGGTATTCGGATGCAAGATTTTTATCCGATCCACATCAAGCCAAGTCACAAACTGGCTATATTTTCACATGTGGTGGAACTGCTATATCATGGAAGTCTGTGAAGCAAACCTTGACTGCAACATCCTCAAATCATTCTGAAATCATTGCAATCCATGAAACAAGTCGAGAGTGTGTATGGTTGAGAAATATGACAATTCACATCAAAGAGTCGTGCAGATTAGCTTCATCAAAGATCAATCCAACTGTTTTGTATGAAGACAATGCTGCTTGCATCGCGCAACTCAAGGAATGATACATCAAAGGTGATAGGACGAAGCACATTTCTCCCAATTTATTCTACACACCCGATCTCCAAAGGAGTAGCGATATCAACGTTCAACAAATTCGCTTAAGTGACAATTTGGCGGGCTTATTCACAAAGGCATTACCAACATCAACATTCAGAAAGTTGGTACACAAGATCGGCATGCGCCAACTCAAAGATCTACAGTGATCTCAAGATCAGGGGGAGCAGTTGTATTCTTTTTCCTTCGACTAGATTTTGTCCCACTGGATTTTTCTAGCAAGGTTTTAATGAGGCAACATTTGTTGAGGGATTGGTCACTCAAGGGGGAGTGTTGTAAATATATCTAATAGATATATATGATATGAGTGACGATCAAGTTACTAGCCCTAAAACCCTAGTTCTTGTACTATTATATATAGATGCATTTGGTTCTCATATTAAATACATACAATATTGATATTCTCTCTCGTCTCTCTCTAGTTTACAACATCTAGTTTACAACAATTTATAGTTTTTTTTTATAAAATGTTGCATTTTCATGCAAGGTTTTTGTATTATATTTTAATCGAATTATGATATATTTTTAATCAATATTTTTAAAATTATAAATTATTTAATCATAATTTTGAATTATTTAATACAAATAATAAATTCTAAATTAAATATTCAATAAATAGTTTGTGATAAAGAAATTTGTATGTTCATATACTTTATTTTTAAAAATATGACCCTTGTTAGAATTAAAATGATAATTGAACACGAATAAAATTTGGACTAATTGAAATATTAATTTGTAACTTATGTTATTTATTCTTATATATATACACACACATACACACATATATATTGTAAACTTGATAAATAAATGCTTATAAAGATTATATCTTACATAAAATATAACATATATATTTTTAAAAGCGTGTACGATAAAAAAATACAAATATAGCATGTTTGAATGATTATAGAAAATGTCATTAAATTTATCAGAAAATATATTAATAGTTTTATGCTCACTATACTTAAGAAGATGTTCATCAATATATGTACATTAAAAAATATTTATTTATTCTATATGCACAAATATATTATATATAAATAATCTATAATAAAAAAGTGAGAATTTATAAACATAATTTAATTTTTTTATCTCTTTTTAATAATAAATAGTTATTTTACTCCATCATCTATACAAATTACATGTCGTATTCAATATATTTTTCATATATTTAAAGCATACACATAATATATACACATAATATATATATATAACTACGGTTTTTTATTGTAACTTATAAAAATATTTTAAAATTTATTAAATACTATAAAACATTTATCGTGAATCGCAAACAAAAATAGTTAAAATACGGGTAATGAGTACGGATATGAGTAGTTAAGTACCCAAAGGGTACGGGGACGGGCGTAAACGCGGGTATGGGAACGGGTACGGGTATTTTTTTAAAACGCGAGTATGAAAACGGGTACTGTAATACCCTACTCATACCCTATCCATTGTCATCCTTATATATATCCCCCCGACCTCCAAACTCCAAAGGAATATGCTCTTAATTAAATAAACTTCTTAATTGGTGATAAAATTCTGACCTTTAATGTGGATTTTTTATATTCTTTATATTCTATGGACTATACACACTACAAGAAAAATGCAATTTAGTGACGGACTTATCGGCGGATTAAGATTGAGATGTTTAACGACATATTTTTTCGTCTCTAACTAAACGAGAAAAAATTCGCCGTTACACATCGTATTTTAATTTTAAAATTTTATGTTTTTATGTTAATAAAGGAATAATGATGAATCTTTCCGTCATTAAGCTAGGGAAAGAAAAATTCGTCGTTATTTTTTTTTTAATTTTTAATTTTTTTTAATCTTAACAACGGATTGGCTAAATTTAATTTTGATTTTTTTATTTTTTTTATTTTTTTATTTTTCCAATTAATATTTAATTACGAATTTTAAAATTAATTTTTATAAAATTTTATATTTTATTTCTTTTATTTTTTGGATTTATTTGATTTTTTAATTTTTTTTTTGATATTTTATATTATTTTTTTATATTTTTAGTTTTTCAATACTAATTAATTAAGAATATGAAATTATGTTTTTTTATTATTTTATATTATTTTTAAATATTTTATAGCTTTTTTTATTTTTAAATCACTAATTAATGACTTTTTTTATAATTTTTTCTTTTAATAATATTTATCACTTTAATTTTATTTTTATAAATATTATTAATTATAAATATATAATATTTGACTGATGTAATATTAAATAATGATGTAATATAATTATATTTTATAATAAACATATAATGTTAAAAATTATAATAGATATTTAAATAAATGAAGAATATTAGAATTATTTAATTTTAAAAAAAAAATTCTCACTAGTCTACTTGGTAAGAGGTTCTGGATTTAATAGCGACTGCGAGTTAGCCTCGGTATAAAAAAAAAAAAAGCCAAATCTTAACACTAAAATTATACATACATCTTTCGCTCAAAAATAGTAAATTATGGGATATCCCCTTACAGTTAACGAATTTGTATTTGACTTTGGATAATGTTCATCAATTAATCAAACTGTAAATATACTCCACCATGTACAGAAACAATGTATTTAACCTTTCTTTTCTAATAATACACTGTATCTTTGACTCTTTGTACGCAAGCAGTGTTTCTTTACTTTCCATTTAAAAGGAGATAATTTTCAAATCATTAATTTGGGAGATCACTTTGTGAGAGAGTCTCGTGTGAATCCCCCCCTTCTTCAATAGTTCCCCCTCTTTCTTTTTCTTTACAATGTTTTTGTACGTTTTTCATACAAATATATATATGCTAAAATGAAAATATTAAACCATAAAATTAAATTACTAGCGTTTCGTGCACCGCACTCATTAATTAATTATTTTGAAATAAATATATATTTTAAAATAAAATTAGTGAACCTAAAATTTAACTGAATTAATTCAATTTTTTTATTCGATGTCTCGAGCAGTGCACTAGCCTGACGCTAATATGTGGGCTCGTGCATTGCGTTTGATTTTTTTAAAAATAAATATGTACCCTGAAATGGAATTAGTGAACCATGAAATTAAAGTGAATTATTTTTTTCTTATCCGGTGGCTTGTGCAGTACACTCATCTGATGCTAATGCGTGAGCTTGTATACTGTGTGCTTGATAATTAATTTTTTGAATTAAATAAAAAAATCATAATTGGCATAAATAAACTGTAGATGCCATTTTTCGTAGGACCAAAATAATGCGGCACAAAGAGGCCCAATATTGGTACGAGATCGAATGTAGGTAGGAAAGGTTGTATCACGAAGGTCTAAGGTTATAAGCCGCCAGGAGAGAAGATTGGGTCAAAACCCTGGTAGCCGCTAGAAGAAGACCGAATCAAAAGCCTCATTCAACAATAGATTCCTAGATAGGAGGAATGTTGTGTAGAAGATCAAGAAGTTTGAGGAAGAGATTGGGAAGCAGACGGTGAGCTCTGCGAAGTCGGCGTTGGTGGAAGGTGAAAGATTGGATTTTTAGGATTGCTCCATATTCAATTCAATTCGATCATGCTTTTGGAACTGAGTGTTGGGCTTTTATTTCATTTTAAGTTACTTTTCTTTTCACAAAAGAGGCCCAAAACTTAATTAGTGAGGCCCATTATATATTTATAGGGTTTGTTTTATTTCCCATGACGTAAGGTATATAAATACCTTCTAAATTTATGAAAAGGGTAAGAAAATTAACCCTAAGCTTTTTCCCCCTACTTCTTTTCTCGCTTATTTCTTCTCTCGTAACTTTCCCCCTTTCTAAGTCTCAAGACTCAATTTTTATTCACCAAATCATTAAAGAAACAACATGCTTTATTACAATATTCAACATAGGCAAGGGAAAGCAAATGAAACATAGAGTTGCAGCTGAGTTCATAACAGTTGGTACCCAGAGCCATCTTTCCTTGGCCATGGCAGAGGGAACTAGATTCAAGGAGCTGCAGGAAGGCCACACCAAATTGAATCAACTGCTGCAGTCTGAAGCAATGAAAAGGGAAGCCATGTAGGTGAAGCTGCAAGAACAGATGAGGGAAATGAACACAGGTATAAATGGAAAACTTGAACACCTCACTAATCTCATAGCTTCTCTCTCAGTACAAATGTTAAATAGTGGAAATAAGGGAAAATGAGTAACTGAAGACACTTCTATTTTGGATGGTCCTCCACCTGTTTCCATGGGTGAAGGACCCAACACAAAAACCCAGTCTACATATAGAGAAAGAGGAACAACTTAAGTGTTTGGTCCTCAATTATTAACCCCCCTACCTAGGATTGACTTCCCTCAGTTTGATGGAACACAACCCAGAGTTTGGATGTTGAAATGTAATGGTTATTTCAATCTAGTGCCTAACTTGCTAGATGATCAAAAGGTGTCTCTGACAGCTATGAATTTTGAAGGGAATATTGCTTCCTGGATTCAGAATTTTAACCAAAATATCAGGAGATTACTTGGAAACAATTTGTCCAAGTGGTGTCTGCAAGATTTGAAGAATTAAAGGAGTCACATATTGTAGTTGAGTTTAACAAGCTCAAACATACAGGGAACTACCAAGATTATGTTGATAGGTTTGAGGAGTTGAAGAGCTACATGCAAATGTATGGTCAAGGAGTTTATACAGAAAGTTATTTTTTAGCCAGTTTCATTAGTGGCCTTAGTGAGGAACTCAAAGCTGCTATATCCATGTTTAACCCAACAACTCTTGAACAAGCTGTGCAGCTGGGTAGAAATCAATTGGTCACTATAAAGGCTCTCACTGAAAAGTTGAAGGGAACTAGCAGGTTCTATAACAGCAACTGGAATACCCAATCTTCCAAATTTATAACCCAATCAGCACCGGCCTTACCCCAAGCTAATATTGCCACAGTCCAAACCCAAAAAACCCCAGCCAAACTTCTCACCTCAACCTAAATAGCTGAAAGGAGAGCACAAGGCCTTTGCTACAATTGTGATGAAAAGTATATACAAGGGCACAGGTGCAAACAAAGAGTAAACTACATGATGATGATAGAGGAGGAAGAGGAATTTAATTTGCTGGAATATAAAGAAGATTGTGGAGGACAGATCACCCATATTACTACAACTGAGGAGGTCCTTGTGTCACTCAATGCCCTCAAAGGGAATGCTAGCATCACCACCATGAGGTTTATAGGATCTTATCAAGGGCATCAACTACAAATCTTAGTTGATACAGGTAGCACCTTAAGTTTCATCAAGAAGTCTACATCTCATAAATTGGGTTGTGAGATTTTTCCCACTACCCCTTGTTCATAAAGGTAGCTAGTGGACACAGACTAACCAGTTCATCACAGGTAGAAAGTTTTGGATGGAAACTACATGGTCATAATCTCTATCATTCCCTAAGACTGCTTCAGCATGAAGGGTGTGATATAATCCTAGGTAGTGACTGGCTTAAGACTTGCTCACCCATTGAACTTGATTATGAAGAAATGACAATGACTATTCAATGGTTGGGAAAGAGGGTCAAGCGCTTTGCTAACAAGTCTCACGATGAATGTCAGTTTACCTCTCATAATTTTCTTTTTAAGATGATGCATACCAGGGCCAAAGGGGTTTTAGCTATCAGCACAACTTCTCTAGAGTGGATATAAGAAGTGCTTGATAGCTATAAAGTGAATGAGTGTTTTACCAAGATTGGAAAGTCCCTGCTAGAAGGTGCTATCATGGGAGGGCTGATCAAATACAAGGGTATAGTAGCAGTGGGCAACAATACTAAACAGATGAGCAAACTTATGATGCAGCAACTAAAAGCTCAAAATTGTAGGAAAGCCAATACTGATAAGTCAAGAACTGATAGAACCTTTGTTATGCTAGAGAAGGTGGGAAAGATGGCTTGTAAGTTGGAACTCCTAGAAAGATCACTAGTCCACCCAATTTTTCATGTATTCCTACTCAAAAAGGAAATTGGGGAAGGTAAAGGCATGTTGCAAGAATTACCTCAGCTCTCAGATTGAAGGTATGCCTGCATTGCTCCTTGTGCAGAACTGGACTCGAGGATCATTGAAACGGTGAATGACTGGATGGCTAAACTGGTGGTTCATTGGGAGGAGAATGAAACTTATAACCAAATTTCTTGGGAGGGTTTGAAATTCATCCGAATTTTTTTCCCTCATTTGATCCTTGCGGACAAGGATCTCTAATTGAGGGGGGTAATGTTGTGTACATGATCGGGAAGTCTGAGGAAGAGATTGGGAAGTAGACGGTGAGCTCTGTGAAGTCGGCGTTGGTGGAAGGTGAAAGATTGGATTTTTATGATTGTTTCATTTTAAGCTACTTTTCTTTTCCCAAAAGAGACCCAAAACTTAATTAGTGAGGCCCATTATATATCTGTAGGATTTGTTTTATTTCCCATGATGTAAGGTATATAAATATCTTCTAAATTTATGAAAAGGGTAAGAAAGTTAACCCTAAGCTTTTCCCCCCTACTTTTCTCATTTTCTCCCTTATTTCTTCTCTCGTAACTTTCCCCCTTTCTAAGTCTCAAGACTCCATTTTTATTCACCAAATCATTAAAGAAAGAACATACTTTATTACAATATTCAATATAGGCAAGGGAAAGCAAAGGAAACATAGAGTTGCAGCTGAGTTCATAACAAGGAACTGCAGTCAGAATCTTCCCATAAAGAGGAGAGAGTTTCGTTTAAGGAGGGGGGCGATTACAGAGGCCAAACTCAATAAATCAAGCTCGAAAACTATCATAATGGGATGGCTCTTGAACCCCAAATTCTCTCTAAACCAAATATCACTTTTTCATCTTTCAGTAGCTATATTTTTCGAATTATACTCTCTTTTTCTGATGTTGACTTGGGCGTCGGAGAGCGAACGAAGGCCACTCCTCTGGCGTTTCTCACTCTAACATCTTTTTTGTTTGTCTATGCAGATTGTCGGTGCTCGAACTCCGATACAAAATCAATTGCGGAATTTCAGTTCTACATAAACCATAATTGAAAATAAACTAAAATGTTTTGAAAAAAAGTCAAGAAAATAAAAAAATAACAAAAAAACTCTCTTACGAATTGTGACTTGGTAGAGTACCGTTTAACATAAGTCTTTATCTTAATTTCGGGTAATCCAATTCTTTCTTTTCTTGTCTTTTTTTTTTCTTGAAATTCTTTCGAAAAATATTGTTTAGGTATAAATAATCCTTATAAAACTCCAACATTTATATTATTTTTTGAAATTGTAATCAAATGTTTTTTTAGAAAAAGAAAAAAAACTGGATTTTTCACCCAATTATTGTCTCGATTAATGGATATTTGGCCCACCCAATTAAATATAAGGGCTCTCGCTAAATTACAATTTGAGGCCCAAATTATGATAACACTGCGATTTGCGTCAAGGCCATAATTATTTGCCTCATAAATAGGCCATCCATCCGTCATGATGACACATACTTTTTCTTATTGGAAATCCTCGATACTCGAAATAATTCCAAAAACAAAAATAGATATATAATAGGGCAACTTACATTAATGCTTCACATTTCAATTTTTTTAATAAAAATATTATGACTTTTGAATATTTACAGTTTAGTACTTGATTTTGTAATTTTTTATTAAGTATATTCTAAAGTTAACTTTCTGATATCCTATTGCCTACATGGATTGCCGGAAATTTGAGGAGGATTTTAATAATGCCGGATCAGATAAAAAAATTAAAAATGTAAATTTAAAACAGAAAACAATATAATGTGTTCACAAATAGAAATAAAAATAGGACATTAAATACAAAATATTTCCTACTTAATTTTTTTTTAAAACAATAATATTGACAAGAATATGAAAATATACAATTAATAAATATGTTGATATATACGACATCATAATACAACAAAATAAAAACTTGAATGTCATATTTCCCAAACACATGGTAGTAGCCAGAGTTCGTCAGATTGCCACTGTCATACCGAATCTGACATGCTGAGAAATTAATCAACTTTAATTTTAGAATTCAATAATTCCACTTTTAGGGTATAAATTTTGAGAGAAAAAAAAAAGGAAACACATGTCTCATCGATTAGACGGTATCACAGGAGACTATCACATAATATAAAGATATAAAATGTCAAATAAGATTAAGTGCCTGAAAATAATGAAAGATTGTTGTTCTAGCTATAATTTTTATTTTGTTTTTAATTAGGAGCATTATATATATATATATATATATATGTATATAGCAATCTGGTGGGAACTTAGTAAAATAGATTTGGTGGATTGGGTGTAGTAGTAGGTACCATTTATTTGCAATTTGCATGGCTTGCGTCGACTGGTCAAAACAAACAACATAATTACGCACTAAATTCATAAGTGATAATAGTAATCTTTTGAAAAGAAAAGAAAGAAGAAAAGCAAACAAAATATTTTTATTTCAACATCAGAATCATGGTAGTTAGAAGAGATCGATGTTGCAGCAGGTGGGTTTTCGGTGGAATTAAAATAATTAGGTGGGACTATTTTCATAAGAATTGAGACAAGAAATTAAATAATGGAAAACAGAAGGATAGACCGTCAATATCTCAAAAAGCAATGTTTCCACAAATTTTGAAAAGAGGTCCACAAACAACACCATCACCTGCACTACCTGAAAATGTGAAACGTACCACCAATTTACCGTTTTGGAAGCTGGGGGTGGTCTATGGGCCCAGTATTAATGATTAATTATGGTCAAAATGTCTCAAATTCGAATTTTACTGTTGTTTTATAGACTGAATTTATCTAACATGGTTTTTTCAGTATGTTTTATTTCTCTTGTATTATATGCTGACTACTAATATAAATGATGGTATATACCCAAGTATCAAGTAATGGTTATGAATTTTTCTCCAACATCGAAAAAAAAATCAAGAAATTGAAAGAAAAAAAGGTCGGTGAAAAGTCATTTTCATAATTCATGGAACTCTCTTCCGAAAATTATTACTGCCAAAACTCCTCTCTACGATAATAACAATTAATTAACAAAGCCGCATCCTTGTATTTTAGACTGAGGGAATAGGTTCAATCCAATATTTTTTTAAGTATAATTCCCATTGGTATAATGTAATACTAATTACATGTATAATATATATAGGAGTTGATTATAATAGGGACTGCGCTTCGCGTGTAAATGTGAAAACATATTTGTTTACTGTAATTATTTTACTATTTTTCTTATTGTATATCAATGCTAATAAAATATCGAAAGAAAAACACTAAAATTACAGTAAAAAAACATATTTTCACGTTTACATACCAATCATCAGTCCTCATTTAAATAAAATCTTATATATAAATACACACATGTGTGTATAAAGATCAAATGCCACTTATATCATAATTTAGACACTTTTTTTTTTCAAGCCGACCTTAATCCAAAATTGGGGAAAACTGAAACTTAAAATAGAGATCCGAATCCAATTGGCCATGAGAAGATCTTTAAAATATTATCATATATATGGATTGAAGGTTTTTGGTAGTGAGAAGTGGAGGTACGACGTGATATGCAATTACAAAAAAATGTTACGATCATGTCGTGCGTGAGACAATTAATGTATCGTGTTATAATTAAAACCGGATGAAATTCTCTACAATATTCTGTGCGACACTCTATGATACATATTTAAAAATATTAATTTTTATTTTATTTTTTCTTCAATTTCAATTGAGTTTACTTTAGTTTAATTTTACATTTATTGATTATGATTCACATTTCTCAATTAGGGTATATAATTACTTTTTAGAAAATAGTCAATTATTAATTAAAAAATGAAATTAAATATTGAAAAAATCATTATAGATCCTAATTGGGATAAGTGAGTCCTAATTAATGGGTATAAAATTAAACTAAAACACAACCAATTAAAATCGAAAAAAAAAAGAATAAAAATTAATATTTTAAATGTGTATAATAGAGTGTTGCACAAAATATAGCAGATGATTTCTTCCGAATTAATACCCGGCATCAAGATTGTGATGTTTAGGACAACCTGCAAAAACATACATGCATACAACTCGTTACCCACTTGAGATTTCTTATTACACTCCTTATGTTACATTTTATGTTGCACTTTCAAATTATGAGTTTTTTATATATTTTTTTCTTCAATTATATATATATATATTGTGATTTAGTTTAATTTTAAGATTTTTTTTTGGTTCACCCAACCAATTAGGATTATAATTATTTTTTAATATTTAATATTTAATTTTTAATTTTTAATTCATTATTATAGTTGATTTATTCAAAATTAAATTTTATAAATTTTTTAATTCATTTTTTTATTGATAAATGTTGACTATGATTATCTATGTTAGAATTTAATTTTTATTTTATAATAAATATTATTAAAATCATGATTTTGATAGTGAAATGCTGAGTGAAACATGGAGAAACGTAACATGAAATTTGAACCCCTCATTACCACATGTATATAAATAGTAGGTGCAATTGTGGTTTAATTATTAGTTATTACAAAGGTGCATGCGGATCGAGATTAGCCTCTCAAGTCTTAATTAGCGGTTATATTTGAATTATTACTTTCATAGTACGTATATTAAAAATAAAAGACAGTCTCACATCTCTTAATCTGCTATGGATCTTATATTTGACCCAGTGCCCCCCCATTCTCCTCTTCTTTTCATTTTTTCTTTTTCAATAGTCCCCCCTTCTCTTTTCTTTTTTCTTTTCAGTTTTTCTTTTTCAATTTTCAAATTTCATCTTTTCACAATTTGTACTCGTTCGACACTAACAACCTATCTGGATGAATTTTCTGGGCTGATTGAAACATATATGGCCCATCTAATGAATTATAAGTTTATAACCCATTAGACCGTCATATATAAATTTTTGCCATAAAATAAAAGATAGTTGGTGTAGCATAAAAGAATCGGAGTTTAATTAGATGCCCATCCTACACATTTAGCCGTACTAACCTCCCCAACAAAAAAATAAAAACCAACTCCAATTTTGATTCCGGTCTTATTTTATTCATTTTAGCCGTATTTATTTATTCAGAAAAGCCACCTACCGGCTACCGCGTCTATAAAGCGACAAGAAGCTGATATTAATTATAGTCAGGTCACATTATATATTAATAAACACACACTACACACACATTGCAAGCAAGAGAAAGGTTAGAAAGAGAAAATGGGAGGGGAAGAAGTGAGAAACAAACAGATAATATTCAAGGATTACATAAATGGATTTCCAAAAGAATCAGATATGATCATCAAAACCTCCACAATCAAACTCAAGGTGCCAGAAGAATGCAGCGACGCCGTTTTGGTCAAGAATCTCTACTTGTCCTGCGATCCCTACATGAGGAGCTGCATGAGCAAACTCGACAACAACTATGTTCCTATCTTTACCCCTGGCTCGGTCAGTCTTCTCAATCCGACTCATTGTTACATCTCGTATTTTACTATGTATCATTGATACTCACTGGATGACATCATTAAAGCATGTACATATAGCATGTATATATATTGGGGAAGGTGAAACACAATACAAAATATTAATTATTTTTTATGTCTTAAATAAATATAGCTAGAGAAATTAAGCTAGCTAGAGATCAAAACATGCAATAAGAAATATTTGGGCGTTGGTGGAATTTCAAAAATTCTAGTTCTGATGTTGATGCATATATCGATGTGCATTGTGGGAATTAATTATATATATGTTTTTCAATCGAATCGACGGGAGTTAAAGATTTCAGAAAAGGGAAAAATAGAATTGCGAGAAAATTTTCATATTATGACATATGGTAAAGTACAAAATTAGTATGAGTTATTTGTGAGCTAGGGTTGACTTAAATCCGTACATTGTCTAGATCTTATTAATGTTTAATTTCTAATTATTTATTGAAAAATATAGGTAAATTATATTATTCCATGAAATTAAATTGATTACTTTTGTTTAATGAGTAAAAAATATGAAATGTGGTAATAAATTTTTGTAGGAAGAATTAGATAGTAAAATACTTTTCTAACAAAAAAGATAAAAGCATGTTTTTAGGGTGCGATTATTTAAACAAAAGGGTGATTTAGATGTATGGGTCGCACCTGGAGTGCTTCATGATATAATATTTACCCATGTGCCCCATGATGTTACTTAATTTGCCAGGCCGGTGATATATCAATATTATTCTTTTATTTTTTTATTCGTTTGCTTTTAAAATCTTTGAGGAGTAGATTTGAATTATATAATTCTATTGAAAAAAGAAAATTAGACGAGTTTATAATTATTCGTATATATATTCAAAAAATAGTCTTTAAGGCAAAGTTGAGAATTTTTTAGATTAAACAATAATTTCAATCCAAAAAAGATTTACATATACAAATATTGTATCTTTATTTTTATTTTGAGAATCACATGGAATTAATAGTAAAGGGCTCGTCATTGTCAAATTAATAATCGTTAACCGTTCTTAGCGTCTCTTAAATATACTGCATTATACATTAACTGTTCACCCTATTATATTTTTAAATCCATTTCTAAATAAATTGAGACATATAAAATCTCTATCATATATAGACACTGATCCGTGATCGAGTATGTACGATCTAGTGTATTTGATGACACATATGAATTGTCATTTTAAAAATTAAATAACATCGATCACATATAAAGGGGTGCATAATGTATAGATCTGGATTAACATATTCATTCCACTATATATATATATATATGTAGATGTGTACTAATGAATTAACATACATCAATTATTTAATTAATTATGTTTATAACACGCACAGCCCATAGTTGGAAATGGAGTGGGCAAAGTTGTGGATTCTTGTCATCCCGATTTCAAGAAAGGTGACTTAGTTGCGGTTATGGTTACTGGTTGGGAAGAATATAGCCTTATTCAATCTACAGACTTCATTACCAAAATCCAACATACTGATGTGCCTCTCACCTACCATCTTGGAATTCTTGGTAACTTAATTACTAGCTTTTCAATCTTTTCCAACAATTAATCTTATAATTAAGAGCATGTAAAGTACATATTAATTCAACTAGATTCATAATTTGTCAATGAAAAAAAAAAATACATAAATACACTCTAATTAATTAACAGCGCCTTAATTTTAGCAGAGATGAGCAAGATAAGTAACAATAATCAGAAAATATTTGCAAGTCAAGTTGAATATATGAAAATTGAGGTGTGGATATATATATATATATATATATATTGGTAATTAATGAATATATATATGAATTACTTAAAAGGCATGGCTGGGATGACTGCTTACGCTGGTTTTTATGAGATATCATCTCCAAAACAAGGAGACACCGTCTTCGTTTCTGCTGCATCTGGAGCCGTCGGTCAGATTGTCGGCCAGTTTGCAAAGCTCTCTGGCTGCTACGTCGTCGGAACTGCTGGAACCAAACATAAGGTTCTCTCTCTCTCTCTCTCTATATATATATATATATATATATTGCTAATTAAATTTATCTGTCTTTTATGATGGAATGTTGATATATATATATATATATATATATTAGGTGGATCTGTTGAAGAACAAATTCGGGTTTGACGATGCATTTAACTATAAAGAAGAAGCCGATTTGGATGCTGCTTTAAAAAGGTAAGTACATATATATGTATATATATTGTGTAATTAGCTTCAACTCATAATTAAACGTACGTTGTTTGAATTGAGATGCATATGCATGCAGCATGTTGTTGTGGGGATTGGGTATTTCCCATATGAAAAAGCAGTGGTATTACATATGAATCAATCATATGATGGTAGTCATACTATTTTCTAATCAATTTAAACGAATCGAATGAGATGAGTTCCTAATTAACACGTAGATACACTGTATGATCGATATGAGTGTGGTGTGGGATATAATTAGGTATTTCCCAGAAGGGATCGACATATACTTTGAAAACGTGGGAGGAAAGATGTTGGACGCTGTGCTTCCCAACATGAAATTCAATGGTCGAATAGCGGTGTGTGGGATGATCTCACAATACAACCTCAAAGAGGAAGAATCCGAAGGAGTGAGAAACTTGTTAAACATTATGGCCAAACAAATTCGGATGCAGGGATTTCTGGTATATTATTACCGGCATCTGTTTCCAAAGCTTTTCGATTTAGTCATCCCACTTATTAAACAAGGGAAGATTAATTATGTGGAAGACATAGCAGAAGGTATCGAAAGTGCTCCGGCTGCCCTCATAGGCCTCTTCTCCGGTCGCAACATTGGCAAGCAGCTTGTTCGTCTTGCTTCCGATCACTAGCTACGTACCACTTCATTATATATACATATATATATATATTTCATATATGTTTCACTCGATGATTTTTATTTCTTAATTTGGGAGCTAGTCTTTTTTCTTGATCGAATTATATGTGCATGATCATATCTTCACCTTGAGGATATATCCATATAAATGTGCTTTAAAAGCGATTGAAAACGATACTCCCCAAAGCCTTTATGGGTTGGTGTTTTCTATCAATTAAATAGTTAAAACATTATTTCAAGCGCTTTATCGAGTTTGCATTTGGTATTTGATAATAGTTATGATTTTTCCTCCTATATATTATGATTGTATATTATTTTTTATGCAATCGCCATTTTATGTAGGTCCATCAACGGGTGAAAATGAAGTCTCCACGTTTTATTTTTATCTATTTAATAATAAAATCGTTGCTAAAATTAATTTTTCCTGCTAATTTTGAAAATTAATTTTTTATTATTAATGTCAATCCACTAAATAATATTTTATTATTAATTATGAATCACTCTAACAAAAGTTTCACATGTATGCTTTGGAATCAAAACAATATTGTTGTATAGTGTAACAATTCACACATTTTCTTCATAATTCAACTCTAATTTGAATTTCAAAATTAGATTTAAATAATATTTTTTCCCTTTTTTGATTGGACTTAATCTTAATGACCATGATAAAAAAACATACAAATTTATATAATTCACTAACAAATAAAATTATACATATCTTATGCGTGCATCGCACGCGTGGGGGTCACTCTAGTACTGTTCTTATAATAAATTTCGATCCATTTATCTATGAAAATGAAATAAAATTAAAAAAAAATATCAGCAAGGATCTAGTTTAAGCTAGCATATAATTAATTATCAAGGACAGTAAATATTTTACAATCAGCTATATAATATTCATAATAAAATATATAAATAAACTAAATTTGATTTCATAATACGTTTTAATATTCACTGTTGCAAAGAACTAAATTAAAAGATCTTTAATTAATTTAATGCAACTATACAAATAAATTAAAATAAAATATATATTTTTTGACAGGAAAAATAAAATAAATTTAATTAACTAATTACAAATAATAATAGTGTTGAATCTTTAAGCTAACAATAAATAAGAACTAGAATTGTTTAGTCAAATTTTTAGCAACAATATAATATTCTAATAGCAATTAAGTAAAAATTCACAATAACCTCAATAACTAAAACAATCAACAATATTCAAATGTAAATAAATAAACTATAGGTACCAATGTAAATAATGTACCTTAGAAAGCTCAAATCTTGATTTTTTATTCATCAACCACAAATCTACAATAAACTTTGAATTCAACTCAACCCCGTGAGAAAGGAAAAAATTAATATTAAACAAAACAGAATTTATATATATATATATATATATATATTACAGAATGAGAAATTAAAATCTTTTATTTTTATAATTAAATAATGAAATTACCAAAATACCCTCCAAATTTTCTGAGATTCCTATGGAGGGCAGTTTTCCATCTCGGATAACAGTCGAAAAATTTCTACCGTAATTCTATGCATGGGCCAGATCTCATAATTAAGTCAAGGATATAATTGATGGAAGGGTGACTCTGTTCACAATTCCTAATTTTCTCTCCCCAACTCTTAAATTAATTAAATATAAATATTTTTTTTTAGATTTTTCTATCCTTACAACTCCCACTGTCTTAAAACCCTAATAACTAAAATACAACCCCAAATATATAGCCCCACCTTAAATTATACAACATAAAATTAAAAAAAAAAATCCTTACACAAGAAAGAAAAAGAACAGCAGACACAAAAAGAAACAAAAAAAAAAAAAAACTCTGAAAGAAAAACAAGAATAGCAAACATAAGGAAAAAAAAGAGAAAACAAAGAAAGGGAGAGTAGTCCCAACTTCATGTAATCAATCAGTTCCCATTTATTGCATTACCCAGATTTCCTTCAAGCAAGGAGAGTAGTCTTGACGATGACGTCTACCCCGGTGCTCCTCTCGACATGCTTCTCGGAGTCCGGTGGTTTCAAGCAAGTCCGGCGGTTTCAAGCAGAATGATGAGGCCTTCATCGACAAAGGAACCAAATTCTCGTATTATTATTAATTTTTTTCTTATTATCAAGATGGTTTGGGGGATATAAATTGGGGGTTGTACTTTAGGTTGATAGATTTTTTTAAAGTAGTGGTGCCTATAAAATGGGAGTTATATTTTATTTTATGTGATTATGGATACAACTATTCACAATCCAAATAACAAATGTTTTTTTAGCCAATTTTTTTAAGTCATGCTTTTTTATTCAAACTTTTTCACAATCTCTAAAATACCCTCACTAAATGTGGGCCCAGTCAACAAGATTCTCAATACCTTTTTGACTGATTTTGAATATGCACACGAATGGGTGAAAAAATATGCACACGAATCCTTTACAAAATATTCACACGAATACAGAACCACACATGAGTAAATGATGGGGTGGGTCCAGTCAAACAAGAACCTTTGACCCTTTATTTCAAATTTGTCCGGATCTTAAAAGCCAAATTATTCTCATGAAAGCCATATTATTCTCACGATTCTTTGATCCTTTATTTGAAAGACGAATCCTTTTGAAAATATTTCAAGGTTTTTCACACGAGCAGGCGGCCGAATTTTTCTCACGAGCAAGAAACCAAATTTTTCTCACGAGCAACAAAGTCGATACACATCCAAATTATTTTCACAAAAACAACCCCGATCCCTTCCATTTTATTTCCACGAAAACTATAATTCTCATGAAGCCTCCATCTAAAAACTCTCATCGACCTTGAAGCCTTTCATCACAAGGACGAAGCCATAGCCATGGAAAATCTCGATTTTCAACAGGTTAGAACACTCAATTCAATTTTTTTTTTGAATATTTTAGATGATTTAATGAAAATATATGTCGATCAATTTATGCATTTATATTGTGGATATCATGAATATTTTAGATGATTTCATGAAAATATATATTTTTTTAAAAAAAAAGATCTCGTGAGAATATTATCACGGAAGCATAGAATTCGTGACAATATTGTCACGGTTCAGGTGATCTCGTGACAATATTGTCATGAATTCTATTATCTCGTGACAATGTTGTCACGAAATGAAGACATTATAAAAATTTTTAAAAAAAATTATTGTCACGAAATGAATAGATTTCGTGACAATAATTTTTTAGCCACGAGATGTGTTCTTCTCGTGAGTATTATTGTCACAGTTCATAGATTTCGTGACTATATTGTCACGAAATCTCTGAACCGTGACAATAATACTCACGAGAACACTGTATATCCGAAAAAAAATTCGATGCTACTAATCTTTGCAAAACGTCCAAATCTTTAATTTCACGTTAATCTACCACAAAATATCCTAATTTACCAACAATGTATGCATATACGATCACTAAAAAAATTACAAAACAAACATCTTATAACTTAAATACCTATTAAACATATCTATTATGAAATTAACATAACTTACGGCTAAATTGCATTAAATTTTAAAAAGACTTCACACCCAACCAATTAGCTCAAATTGACGGTTACAAAAATTAAAAACTCACCTCAAATTTCTTGGATATGTGTGGTTGCTTCTCCAAAATATTGTGTAAAATTTGGTGTGGGTTTATTGAAAAATGGCATGATTTTTCAATTGGTAAAGCTTTATTGGTTCTAACATTAAATGCATGCAATTACAATTCACCTACCCAAATCATAAATCCTTATTTTTCATTTTTTTTTAAAAAAAAACTACCACAATTTTGTCATTTAATAAAGGAGAAAAGAAATGATAATTCTTCAAATAAGACAAAAAGGGCATGTAGGACTTTTACACCACAATTTGAATAGAATAGTATGACTTATCAAACTTGGCTAAAAAAGCATTTGCTATCTTGAACTTGACTACTTTAATTTTTCACTTATAGATTTTAAATAGTGGGGCTAGGGATTGTATTTTATTTTACTATAATTTTAAATTAGTTGGAAATTTTAGGGGCAAAAAAGTATAAAACATATATATTTATATTTTAATTAATTTAAGGATTGTAAAAAGGAAAATGGGGGTGTCAATAGAGTTACCCAACCTTCGAAATTTCTAATCAAAACCTGACACTGCGTACGTCTTCGTCAATCCTCACCACAAAATTAAACTTATTTCTGCCATGCATATTCCAAAAAAAAAAAAAAAAACCCCTCGCTATATCTGAAAATTAATAAGCCACAGACACAAATTACAAATAAACACACGCAACACAGAGTGAAACAATAATGGCGGAGGAAGTGAGCAACAAGCAGATAATATTGAAGGACTATGTGGAGGGATTTCCGAAAGAATCAGATTTGATGCTCAAAACCTCCAAAATCAAACTCAAGGTGCCGGATGACTGCAACGACGCCGTTTTGGTGAAGAATCTCTACTTATCTTGCGATCCCTACATGCGAAGCCGCATGAGCAACCTCATCGACAACTATATTATTCCCTGTTTTACCCCTGGCTCGGTCTGTCTTTTCTCTCCTCCTCCTCCTTTTTTTTTTGTCATTTGATGAATGGAGAAGTAAAATTAAAGAGGGACATTCTCTTATAAAATGATGTTTTTTTTTTCATGTGATAATTGGAAATTAGTTCATTAATATTTTGGTGATAATATCTCGTAATTTTGAATTGTATTTAAAACAATAATTACAAACATAATCTTATTTAATATTTTTTGAAATCTAGTATGAAGGAACTGATATATAGAGAAGAAAATAAGAGCAATACAGGACAATTGCATATAAATTGTATCTTTTTAATACATATTAAATGTGTTTTCATAATTTGTGTATTTATTTGTTTATAACTATATAAATTCTGATATAAATTCAATCGCTGAAATATAATATGAAATACTAAATTAGACTAGAGGATCCCATGTGCCAATTTACCTATACGACAGATATAGGAGCGTACAAAATGTTTTTCTATGTATTGAAAAATTGATCGGTGTAGTTTCTACAAAATGTTTTTCTATGTATTGAAAAGTTGATCTATTGAAAAGTTGATCGGTGTAGTTTCTATACATGTTCATTGAAAAGTTGGTTTTTTTTAACATGTATCGTAGTGCTAATATTGTTGTTTATATATATATATATATAGGGGTTAGTTATAATGGGTACTAGTTCGTGTTTATATATATATATATATATATATATATATATATATATATATGCACACACACACTTTAGAATACTATATTTCTAGTTGAATTAAATGGGTGGATAGTTCCCTTGCTTGGCCCTTTGATGTTGTATCTTTGAATTTGTTAGAGTAGTTAAAGACCCATATCAGTCTATCTCTATCACTACAAAAAAAATCGCGTTTCCACTAAACATAAAAAAATCCGCCGTTAAATTATTTTAATGATGAATTAACAACGGATTAGATCCGTTATTAAAAATTTCATCGTTAACCATTTTAACGTTAGATTTAACGATAAAAAAAATTCCGTCTGTTAATTTTTTACCGTTCACAATCCCAAACCTATTTTTATTTATTTAAAAAATATTTTTTAATGTTTTGAAAATTGCAAATTGATCTCTTATGTTTTATAAATCTAGTATTATTCAATATTAATAATTCTTTTAGTTATTTGTATATTCTACTTTTATGCATTTACTCTTTTTAATAAGTGTTTACTAGGAGAATACGCATATTTTTAGTTGTAAAATTAAAGAACAATATTGGCATAAATCTTAAATATGTAAGATTAGCATTGAATTGAAAATCATAACAGCGATATTAAATTAAAGAATACAATTCAAATAATGAAAATTAAAATATGTGAGATGCAACATAATTTAACTAATAAATGTTAGTCGTTTTTCCCATTTCCTAACTCAAAAGGAAAGAAAAAAAAAAGTAATTAATTCACCACACACACACACACACACACACACACACACATATATATATATATAATTAATGTGGATAAATTAAACATATAAACGTGCATGTAATCTATCTAATCTTTGTTAAATATTTATATATGCTACAGTGCTTAATTAATTGACAATATTCTTGATTTTTGCATTGTACATGTATAATTACAGACAATAACAGGAAATGGAGTGAGCAGAGTTGTGGATTCTTGTAATCCAAATTTCAAGAAAGGTGACTTGATTTGGGGTTGGACTGGATGGGAAGACTATAGTCTCATTAAATCTACAAGTGGCCATTACAAAATTCACCATAATACAGATGTTCCTCTTTCCTACTACACTGGAATTCTTGGTTAGTAATTAATTACTTCAAAACATCTATCTCTATAATTCTGCACCAACATTATCTACAAATTTATTTAACCGTACTTCAACATTACCACTAATTTTATGCCCTAAATTTGAATGGTGTTTCTTCTTATATATATTTGCCTCTACATGAATTAAGGCATGCCTGGGCTATCTGCATATGTTGGATTTTATGAAATATCGTCACCGAAAAAAGGAGAAACTGTCTTCATTTCTGCTGCATCTGGAGCCGTTGGTCAGCTTGTTGGGCAGTTTGCAAAACTGTTAGGTTGCTACGTCGTTGGAAGTGCTGGAACCAAACATAAGGTTTGCTCGATATATCTTCCTAGCTAATTAATTAGAACGTACAAATTAATTTTTTGAATGTTTCTTTGTTGCCTATTTAATAATCTCGACAAATTATACATACATATATATACGTGTGTGCGTCCGCGTGAAATAAGCAGTTGAACATATATAGATGGCAAAATTTTAATTGTCATGGAATATGGTTTATCATATCATGCACTTATATAGGTGGATCTGTTGAAGACTAAATTCGGATTTGATGATGCATTTAACTATAAAGAAGAAGCTGATCTGAATGCAGCTTTAAAAAGGTCAGTTAATTAGTTACTTCACCTTCATATGTTGTGGAATCCATATATATATATATATATATATTTGTTCATTTTTCTTATCACAGTATATATATTCTGAATTTATATATACGATCGAGTATTATATATATATATATATATAATGTTTTTAAATTACGATTAATTAGGTATTTCCAAGAAGGGATCGACATATACTTTGAAAACGTGGGAGGAAAGATGTTGGAAACAGTGCTTCTGAACATGAAACTCAATGGTCGTATTGTTGCATGTGGAATGATCTCACAATACAACCTCAAAGAGGGAGAATTAGAAGGTGTGAGAAACTTGTTTTCGATTGTGGCCAAACAAATCCGTATGCAGGGATTTCTGGTTTCTTCTTACCTCCATCTCTACCCAAACTTTTTCGATTTTGTTGCGCCGCTTATTACAGAAGGTAAGATTACCTACGTCGAAGACATAGCGGACGGGCTTGAAAATGCGCCGGCTGCTTTGGTAGGGCTCTTCTCCGGTCGAAACGTCGGGAAGCAGCTTGTGCGTCTTGCCTAGCTCCGACTACCTACCTAAGATTGCATAGTCTTCATCAAAGTTTAATATTGGGCAACAAATTATATATAGGAAAGAGATCAAATAGGTACCCAATATCCATGTGTGAGAACTTATGAATCAATCCAAGCCCTAGAAGTTAGTTAAAACAAGATTTCAAACTTGTAATATTTAAGAATTAAAAGAAGGTATGGTTATTTTCGTAATTTATAAATTGTTATGTTTTTTTAAATTTTGAGCTCAATTCCCGAAATCAAATAGCCAATACTTTAAAACAATATTGATGCTTGTGGTCGGGGGGTGGTGATGTGGGGTTCTATTGCTGATAAAAATGGAGGGGGCGCGACAATGTAGGTTCTATTGGTGGAGAGGAAGAAAGAGAATGTGTATGGTGACGTAGAGGGAGAAAACACATGGATTGTATATGTGGTTTGTTGATTGAGATTTATTGCACACATAATCTGCTGACATTGTACACGTAGGATGAGTTTCATCAGAAAATTTGAACCGTGTTAAAATTGTAAAATTATTAAATGTTGTGTATTTAATTACAAACTTTTAAATGTTGTGTGAAAATATAAAATTGGATAAAAATTGTGTTAAATTATGTAATTAACCTTTATTATAATTTATAATTTCACTAAATTTATGCAAGTGCAATGACCTTTCACAAATTGGGTTAGGCCGCATAGGCATGGATAATCAAATCTCTATTGCATATTTTTTTTTCGTTTTTATTTCTTCAACCTTGTTAGCCTCACCAACCATGCACGTTTCTTTGATCATATCCATACCCCTACAATTTTTTATTTTATTTTATTTTTTTGAAACCATATCCATACCTACAATTAAATACTCAATTAAATTAGAAAAGAGTTTTGCTTACATTTCTTCTCAGATCAATATCAATTGCATTATTTAACTTTGGTAGGGATGACAATAAATATGACTTATAGAACAATAATAATTTTAATATATATATAATTAGATATATGCATGTGGGTATGTGTGGGGTTGGTACTATAAGTCTTGCATTCGAATAATAGAATACGTAGATAGAATTATTATCTAAATCAAGCCACATATATATAAATTTACATAAAGTATTAAAAAAAAACAGAAAGCTATTGTATCTAAAGCATTTGTGATTAGCATTAAGGAACCTTTACCAGTGAATGAAATTGAAACGAGGGCAAAAAGAATAAAGAAACTTGTGATGTGACTCTCTCCATTTAGTAATTTTTCTTAATCTTGAATATAATATGTGATAACTCCCCTTTTAATACTAGATTTTTGGGCAAATGTAGTCTCCTGTTCCCCCTTTTTTTTCTCAACATAACCACTTTCTTATGAAACTTTAATTTACTTAATATAACCCTATATAATGTTATTAATTAATTTAAAATTAACAATCCTTTTTCTTTTGAAGAAATAAATAAGGGCATAATATGGTTTATTATGTATTTTTTACTTTATTTTTTTTGTAAATTAACAATCTTTTTTCTTATTAGGTGAGTATTGAAATTTTATTTTCTTAATACCCTCCTATTTAATGTTTTTTTGAGACGAACAAGGTTTTTCTTTCGAAAGAATAAATAAGTGTACAATAGGAATTTCAATTCTACTTATTTTTATTTTTTAATAATATTAGATAGATTTTTTTTAACATATGTGAAATTGTGAATAACGGATTGAAGAAGACTATATTTGTGGGACAAAGGGATTTGCATGAATTAGTCAAATACAATCTTATTTTCAAGCCTATAACTTCAAAAGGAATACACTCGTCCTAACATATTTTCATTTTCATAAAAAAATCAATGCAATTGTAGTCTCGATCAATCTCAAATGGAAATAATATGAAATAAAGGCATGAGGTTCCCATGTTCAGCTCACACTCTAATAATTATGTACGATAAAAAATATTGCAACATAATTTTGTATATAGTTGTACTAACAAAGCTTATCCTGAAATATTATTAAAAGCGACAACTATACGAAGCCTTGGAGTTATATTATATGATGTTGTTTTCATGTAAATATATTTATAATTAACATGCACTTGGTGAATTAAAGCAAGACTTTTCCTTAAGAAACCAAACACGCCTAAAGATAAAGTTAGCAATATTATTGCAATTGTCTAAAAACATTATCTCCAATTTATAACTGAGTGGGTACTTACTAATTAGTGAGGATATTAATTACTGTTTAATTTTTACAAAGCAATCATTAGTACCAGGACCTAATGCCAATGATGAGGGTTTTGAACTGTAATTATGTGTGCATTTTTTTTCAACTTTTTTAATTGTACTTTATTAAATTTCATTCCAACGTAATTGTTAGTATTTATAATTTCATAGTGAAAAATACAACATTAACCTCCAATTCTCTCTTAAAAACTTCAACAACTATAGTTGTACGTACAAAACCATATATAGATGTGTGCTCTCACAAAATGTAAAAGCATAAATAAGTGGTGTAAACTATACACTATTTCTTCTTGCCATTATTTAATATCGAGAAGTAAGTACGTTAGATATATATATATATATATATATATATATCATTCCGAATTAAAATCTTGCCACTAAAATTGAAAAAAGAATTATTTTCTTGGGTAGAGTTTTATTTTAATTTTTTCTTTGTAACGAATAGATTTTGTTATCAATTCTACCCTTCAAGCCTTCTAGGTTTTGGTGAATGGATTGTGTTGGGGTACGTTCAATTTGTCTAATTTTTTTTATAATATTCTACAATAACGGTAACAAACTAATTTTGGATATATGGTAGAAGCTGACCTAGCTAGGTGTTAAACCGTTGTTGAGCTTTGATTAAGTATTTAGGCTCTTAATTAAATAACATTAAATATCATGATTTATTCCCTAATTCTAGAATTGATTATGAAGAAATCAACTGTTTGAATATTTCCAAGATTTTGAAACATTTCTTGACTTCAATTGAATGATATTTGATGCAGCAGAGCTTATTAAAAATTTTGGATTAAATGCTAAACTCTCGAAAAGTTGGGAAAAAATGAAGTTTTTAGCATTTTCAATTGAGTCAAACACCTAGCCAAATTCTCAAAAGAAAAAAGCACGAAATTTTATGGTTTTATTCAAAATGATTCAAACTCATTTTCATCTTCCAAAAATAGTAAATCAACACCCTTCTCTCTAGCTATAACCCCTCTTAATCCATCACTTTAATAAGACATTGAAGAACACAAAATTATCATCAAAACCCAAGCCTTCAACTCCAATTGAACTAACATATCTTTAAAAGCTCACGGCAATCACACGCCCAACACAGCAAAACTCCAAAGTTTTTATCTTCTTTCTTACTCATTCTACTTTCTACGGGTTCCATAAGACAACAACTACCATTGATACAAACTCAAGACAACAACTAAAATAGATAATTAACTATAACACAGCCCATAAACTCCGATTATGAGTTAAAAATCGAAATAAAGATTTTAAGAACAAGAGGCTGATATGTTTTTGGAAATGGATGAAAAAAATGATCTCAAAATGGAGATGGGGGTATTTATATCCTCCATTTTACTAACCCTAATTTAGAAACTATGATAGAAAATAAATTATAATTGATCAATTGGGCTCCTATTTAGGTAAAATAAATTTCTACAAGTTTGAATTGACGAGTACTATCTTCTAATGTGTTCGTTCACCTCGTCCGGCAATAATTGGTCCTCAAATAAATATATTCACACATGGGCTCAAAAGCCCAATACTTCACCATTTTAAAATAAAAGGACTTAGTATACTAATTGGGCCCTAAAAATAAAGAAAAATTGGGCTTGTGTGGTTTTGGGGCGTTAGAGTTCTATAGCTATCTCTGTTGAAGATGGATATTGCTTTCCATAAAGAATATTCGAGAGTGAATCGAGAATAATAAATTAAATCTCTTTTACGCTTGAATGTTATAGTTATCTTATATTAGATAATTATATTATAGTTTTATCATAGAAATTTTTCGAGGATCAGAGTGAACCGAGACTAATCTTTTTTTTTTTTAATATGTTCTACTTGTCTTAGATTAAATAGTTAATAGTTATAGTTTTTTCATAGATTGAATGTGAGGGAATGAACCAATTAAAGATGAACTATGTGTGTTTTGTATTTTCACTTTGATCGACTTATAGTGAAGTTTCACCATATATAGGGCAATCTCATGTATATATTGTTAAAGCTTGTGATTTAAAATTATTTTTCTCCAAACTGATTTACTTTACTACTGCATGTTAATTGTATAATTATAACACTAGCGACAATATTAACTCTATTGTCTAATTTTTTTTTTTTCGCAATTGTTGGAGCAGCCAATTCTAATATAATATAATATAAAATAAAAAATGTGTTTAACAAAATGATAATATGTTACAATCATGTATTTAATTATACTTCTTTTTTCGACTAGTGATTGCGAAATTCATTTTCACCTTGCAAACCCCTGTACCTCCATTTATGGTATATATGAGTCGTTATAGAAAATTAATAATCTAGATTGTTAGTTGTAAAAAAAAAAATATTCTAGATTGTTAATTAGATAAATGATGATATAAAGATTAATTTTATGATAAACTATTTCGTAACTATTTTTTTCCCAAGAACGGGAGCCTAATTAAATTATATAGCTGTACCGTAAATTGTATGTAATATCTATCTGAATTAATTTCGTAACAGTAATTATCTTCTTTTACGACGAGGGAACTGAGTAAAGTCTGCACTTTGGTTTTGAGACTAGGTAAATCACACTTTAGTAAAAAATGGAATGATTTAACACCGGACGTAACTAACATCAACAGCCTAATAAACGATTCCATCCAAAAAAATTAACTGAATTAAGTAGATTGACGTATACCCCATGCCATTTTTTGTCGTGAGGAAAACTCAGTTGCAACAACTATGGTTATTAATTAGGTAAATCCCGGTCGATCGATCACATGTAATAATGCACAAATTAACCGCACATGAACTTTCTTCAATTTCAGTAAATTATCTTCTCAACTTATATCTATATATATAACCCTCGCGCCAGCTTACGAGATCATCAAACAAATTGATATATTGCATTGAAATTCTCTCTCATTTTCAAAACGTTTCTGCAAATCACTATCTCCTCCCTCCATTTCATGATCTTGCTTCTTGCATTACCCTCTTCCTCTGGCTCAATCGCAAGGCCGGGGTGCCAGGGCCGATGTGGAAGTTTAAAAATTCCGTATCCGTTCGGAGTCGGGCCGGGTTGCTCCATGGGGCCATCTTTCGACATTAATTGCAATATTGTTTCCTGCAACCTGCCAAAAGCCTACCTCCCCATTATGAATTCAGAAATTATTGAAATAAACCGTTCAATCATTCGAGTAAAGTCATGGAAGGTCGCGTTTTCTAGCTACGGTGAAGGAGGTCTCCGATTCAAGAGACTACATTTAACTTTTCTGCAACTCAAAATACGTTTTCGGATCACAATTGGCTCACCGCCATTGGCTGCAACGATGGGGCGGGGATGATCGGTCTTGCTAATAAGCGGAGTTTTGGAGGCGGCTGCATATCGTTTTGTAGGAACCGGAACGACTCTGGCGGCGTCGCATTTTGTGCAGATGACAATAACGGGTATGGGTTCGAGACTGGCTGTTGCCAGACACCTATCCCTGAAGGTAACCCACTGATCTAATCGTATTTCTACAGAGTTTCGTATTTCTACAGAGTTTTTTTTTTAAATAGAAAAATAAAATTATTTTTTCTTGTTCTAATATGTAATTTTCGGTGATTAATAGTGAAACATAGAGTTAAAGGATTACTTCAATCAGCAGTAGTCAAAACTCAGACTTGATGACAATGGTGATCTTGAATCTTGATAAATATTCCTTTTCCATTTATAGATTGTGCAAGGCTGGTTTGTTGTTGCATATTATGTGTTATAATAATAATAATAATAATAATAATAATAATAATAATAATAATAATAATTTTCTCTATAATAATAATAAGTTTGTTTAAATAACAATGAATGAATAAGCATGTTTTATTATGTACAAGGCTGATTTGTTCTAGTCCATCCATTTGCCAAAATAAAAATAACATAACTCATGCCAACAGTACTAGTTCTCTTATAAGCTTACTTAATTAAATTCGAATTCGTAATTATAGGATGCCATTCTAACATGATTTTTGAGCAAGAAAATATAAATTAAATCTTCTCACTATTTGCTGTTGAAGGATGGCAAGGGCTGCATTCCCCGGCCTCAGTCCATAGTAATTACAATCTTGATAGGCAACAATATAATATATATTTTGACCTTCAGATGAATTAATTTTGTAACGTATATATATTTTTATAGATCTCATGTTTCTAACATATATAGAATTTGGTGTTATAAATAGATATGTCGTGTAGTAACAAAATGAAATATGAAATAAAAACATGTTAGGAATTTGAGGGTCCTCTGTGCATATATTAATTAATAGGTATTAGTTTTTTGTTAATTACTTTGTTCTTTAGATGAGTTATTTTGTGTGCAGGTTTGGGCATTGGATTGGGATTTATAACAATAATTGCAATATGCCTTATGTTGTGTGCTGTATTCCAGAAAAGAAAGAAGAGAATCAACAAAGAAAATTTCTTTTCATATCTTCTGTTACAGCATGAAACCAATGGAGGAACGCTCGAGAAAACCAAGCTTTTCCAGCAAAATTCAAATTCAGTGAAAATCGAATTCTTGGTCAAGGAACTCAAGGAATTGTCTACAAGGAAATGTTGTCGAATGGCAAGATTGTGGCTATTAAAAGATTGAAGCTAGTTGATGAGAACCAAGTGAAACAACTGATAATTGAGGTGGTCATATTATCACAAATCAACCATAAAAATGTTGTCAAATTGTTGGGTTATTGCTTGGCAACCGAGGTCCCTCTAATCGTATATGAATTCATCTCTCATGGGACACTTTTCGGCCTTTTTCATGATCCCAACACTGAAATTCCACTTTCATGGAATATGCGTTTAAAAATCGCAGCAGATATAGCAGGTGCATTAGCCTACTTATACCATGCGTCTTCTGTCCCTATATACGATAGGGACATAAAGTCCACTAATATCCTTCTGGACGAAAAATTCATTGTGAAGATATCAGATTTTGGAATTCCGAGAGTTGTTGCAGCGGATCAAACTCACATAAACACAGAGGTTAGAGGGACGTTTGGATATTTTGATCCGGAGTATTGTCGTTTAGGCAAATTTACGGAAAAAGTTGATGTTTATAGCTTCGGGGTAGTTATTGTTGAGCTTTTGACCAGACAAAAGGCTATGTCTTTAGAGATAACAGAAGGTGACAAAGATTTAGGATCATGACGTTTTCTTGCATTAATGGGCGCCAATGATCTGAACAAGATGTTGGATGCTCGAGTATCTGCTGAAGGTGCAAATGAAGAAGTTATTGCAAAGCTTGCAGAAAGGTGTTTGAGTCCAAAGGGGCAAATGAGGCCGACGATGAAAGAAGTAGCAAGAGAATTAGAAGGTATAAGGATATCTCAAATGCCTTCTATTTGATGTAATAAATGTGAAATTTCATCACCATCATATATATATATATATATATATATATATGTATATATATATATGCACGCGTCCTTTCATTTCTGAAACAATGTTGACCCATTTTTCTCTACTAGTTAGTGATTTTTTATTATTTTTTTAAAAATAAAAATATGGATATCAATGTCAAGAGAAATCAAGAGGAAAAAAAAATGAACACCCCTTTGTATTATGATAAGCGAATCGAATGCAAACCGGAGACCGTAACCTTAATTATCTATGATTATGATGATAAAAGTTGATCAAATTAAAAAAAAAAGGGCTTCAAATTCTTGATTATATTATTCTTTCCCATTCCGCTTCGGACATTATTTATAATGATCGTTCAAATAGACTAAAAAATATGTAAGAAAATTTCCAAAATTGCAGTGAATCGTGAAACTCTTGGAAAACAGTTGAAGTCTTCTATTGCACATTTTGTGTTGCATTCCGTATTGCACACTTGATTTTCTTAGTTTTTTTTTTTCAATTTTTTCCTTGATTTCAATTTATTATGCTTTAGTTTAATTTTACACTTATTATTTATAATTTATCAAACGCAATTAGGATGCATTGTAATTTTTTATTATTTAATTTAAAATTTTGAATTATTAATTGATTATTTGAAAAATTAAAGACTAAAAAATATATAAAATCCTAATTGGGTAGGATGAACCCTAAATAATAAGTGTAAAATTAAACTAAAGCATAAGAAATTGAAATTAGAGAAAAAAATTTATAAAAAATTGAAAAAATCAAATGTGCAATATGAAATGCAATACGAAATGTGCAATAGACGATTTCAAATGCTTGGAAAATCCGCTTTCCATGTACATAGTAAACCAAAATTATTTGTTGATTATCGAATTTTAATTTATAAAAATAAATTAAATATAGATTTGAAATCAAAGTTTTGAGTAGATCATTTTAATTAGTAAATGCTCAAAATCCAACTTCTGCTGGGAAGATTATATGCTACCTCTCAGGGTATTACCCAAATGTCACAATAGGTGTTTTGTAGTGTCACAATAGGTCTATTGTGACACTTTGAAGTGTCACAATAGATCTATTGTGACACTTCGGGTAGTACCGGGAGGGTAGCGTATAATTTGCCCTTCTGCTGAATGAGTACTTGTAACGCCCCAAGTCCTATAGAGATGGGGTTCAGTAACGAATCGAGGATAGGACATCGTACACTGCTAACTATTACTTAACATCCGTCTTCGCGCTGCGAAACTAGTTAATTCAAGTTGCTAGAGAAACTATTGAACTCGCTTATATATTCATCATACTTTAAATAATATGAACTAAATGTCTATGGTTCCCATGTTCAGCTCGTACACTCAAATAATTATATATGTACGATTAAAATAATATTGCAATATTATATATAATCTTGTATATAGTTGTATTGACAAAGCTTATTCCGAAATATTATTAAAAGCGACAATTATATACGAAGCTTGGAGTTATAATAATGCTGGTTTCATGTAAATATATTTATAATTGACATGTGATGAAAGCGAGACGTTTCCTTAAGAAACCAAACACGCCTAAAGATAAGCATAGCAGTATTTTCTGCAATTGTCTAAAAAACAAATACCTGCAATTTATAATTGAGTGGCGGTAATAATGCCAATGATTAGTTTTTAGAGCTGTAATATTAATGTAATTTTAAATTTCACTTCTTAATTATGCGTGCATTATTTTTCATTTTTTTTTTAAATTTGACTTTATTAAATTTCATTCCAGCTTAACTATATATTGAAGTTGTAATTGTTCATATTTATAATTTCCTAGCTCGTGAAAAAAATACAACACTGACCTCCAAATCTCTCTTAAAAACTTCAGCAACTATAGTTGTACAAAACCATATAGTTGTGTGCTTTCACAAAATGTAAAAGTATAAATAATTAGTACGTGTAACTGTAAAGTGTAAATTATATACTATGACAAAAACTTGTATGAGACGGTCTCATACATGAGACGGATCAATACATGTGAGTTAATGATACTTCACCCATAAATAATGATACTTCACCCATAAATAATGATACATGTGAGTTAATGATACTTCACCCATAAATAATCATACTCACATGCGTGTATAAATAATGATACTCACATTTGAGTTAATGATACTTCACCCATAAATAATGATCCCCGCATGTGAGTATTGATCCGTCTCATGTATGAGACGGTCTCACCCAAGTCTGCCCCATATACTATTTCTTCTTGCGACTATTTAACATGCATCGAGAAGTAAGTACACGTTCGGATATATAATTTCCAAATTAAAATCTGGCCACTTTTCAAAAAGAATTGTTTTCTTTGGTAGAGCCTTTATTTTTATTTTTTTCTTGGTACGAATATATTTTATTGTCAATTCTACCCTTCTAGGTTTTGGTGAATGGATTGCATTTGTTGGCGTGCGTATGTCCAATTTGTCTTTTTTTTTTTGGATGTCGAGGGTAACCCGCAGGCGCTACTGTGGTCCGCACTGGATAAATTTCGCCCCTGTGTAATAGCTTATCAACCTACACAAAGAAGGTAAACCACACTTGATAAGCCAGGTGTGACAGGCTCATACCTAATGGTGTTGGTGGTGGGTCGAACTCAGTGGCGGAGCTAGGAATATTGCTCAGGGGACTCAATTCATAATATAAAAAACCATAAGTAGAATGATAAAAAAAAAACTATTTTTTAAATTTATAAAATTCTAATATTCTTAAAATTGCATCACAATGTTAAAATCTTCAATGAGCCCTAAAATTTAAAACTTAACACTAAGACGTGAAATAAATATACCCCCTCCATTTTTTTGAAGGATTTATCTCCATTTTTGAATAAGTATCATTTTGGATGAATACACACATATTAATAAAGATATTAATTAAATAATCAAATTACCTTATACAACCTTACATGAATACATTAAACGTGTTAAATATGAGTGTTTTTTAATACATTAGATGAGGGCAAATATAAGAAAAATGTGAAATGTTTACCTTGATTGTGTAGAATGACACTTTGTGTGAAATAAAATTAAAGTATTAGAATAACACTTATTGTGAAACGGATGGAGCATTAAAGAAGATAAGAGTAACTACTAATATATATGGAATTGAGGTTAATTTCTAGTAAAATAGAATTGAAAACAAGAATGAAAAGGAGTTGACTGATTTTCTTTTAGTATGGTTTGAATTAAATTTGGGGTATGGTGGTTGAACTCTAGGTTGCAGGACATGGGATTGCTGACTAGGAGTAGAATAATATATTTTTTATTTTTATTTTTAAGTATTTAATTAAAATACTACTACAATATTTCCTAAAAAAAATAATACTACTATAATACTATTTTTTTTTTAATTTTAGGGGGGGCCAATGACCCCTGGGCTCTATGTGGCTCCGCCATTAGTCGAACTTGAGACCTTTAACATCAAGAAACATCACTCCACTACTAGGTCATCCCCAAATGGATTATTTGTCCATTCTTTTTATATTATACAATAATGGTAACAAACTAATTTTGTGGTGAAATCTGGCCTAGGTGTATGGGCTAAAAATACCAAAATATATCAAAATGGTCAATTGAATATGAAAGAAAGATATTTGTTTAATTACTCTCTTTAAGTGTAATTGAGACATTAATGTAGATTATTAATTAGAAAAGAGTTGGAGATATATTGCAAACCATGTGGAAGGTCATGGCAGTCTCCAGGATTTATGAGGCCCTAGTAACTATATGTCAATTTAACATAAATATTTTACTATATACTTATAGTTGGTATTAAATGAAAATTATTAAACACTAGTGATCATCTAGTTTTTCATGTCTTTCATAAAAAGTCAAATTACTACTAGCAAGAGTTTTTACTACATATATAATTCTTTTCAAAACATCTCTCCAAAATGTCTTCTCTTTTTCTATGGCTTTCTGATTCAAAGAGTCCAATGTTATTTTTTTCCTCAATCTTGTTTTTGCCTCCATCCAGTTTGTCTAGCTATTCAAATGGTCATTGCGTTTATCATGCTCACTAAGTCTTGAATGAATATTCTGTATGTCACTTTTGTTAAAGGGCTTGACACAACCTTATTTCTCTTGAATAATACACAATAGAAGCAAAACACTTTACTCTTTTTTCGAGAGTATACAAGCCAAGACGATCAAGTTATTCTCCATTTGGCAGATAACAATTGAAGTGTTTAGCATTGAAGCTCCTACCGTTGTCATTAACAGGATACACTGACACATTTTCCATAACTCTTATCAGACCTTTCTCTACCAACAAGTCAATCTTTCTTTGAGATAAATTATCATCCCAATTTCCTGGATCAAATAAATCCTCCAATTCTTCACCAAAATATCTAAATTATCATTAATTTTTCGACATCATTCACAATTTCTTTATTCATTTCGTTCACTTCTTGACTATCAGTTAAATGAATATTATCCCTCAAATCATCTTTTTCAACTTCAGTTATTAGATTCGATAGGTTCTTCAACTACGAGTGCAATAAATACTTCAACAATAGGAATCGTAGTAGATTTTACGTACCTATCCATGGATCCAGCTAGGAATTTCGTAATGGCCTCTTGTCTTTCTTTTTTCTTTCTTTTTGAATTTTCCGATTCGAATTTTCCTTTGCCCGTCATAATTCACCACGTGAATCTAAAAAAAACAATATAAATGCATCAATATAAAATACTTCAATACCCACAAAATTTACTAGAATAGAAGAATAGAAAAAAAAAACCATACCTTAAGAGTGCCAATAGAATAATTATGTGGAGTACACAATTTTTCCCTAATCTTAGTCTTCTCTGCTATAGTTTCTAATCTGCTTTCTTTTTCTTTTGATATATCTGTCATTTCTTTCTTTCTTTCTTTCTTTCTTTCTTGTGTATACAACTTTAGCTTATTTTATTTTTAATTTAGATATACTTATACTTATTTTAATATATAATTAATAAACTTTAAAAAAAATTGAGGCCCTAATTGTGGGGGAGGCCCTAGGCCCATGCCTAGGTGGCCTCTCCCTGGAGACGCCTATGTGGAAGGCAATATGTCTGTCTATCAAACCGCGACACTTACTTTTTTTAGTTAATTATACTTTAATATCTAACTACGTACACACACAATTATATATATAGGAATAATTTCATATTTGGTCTTGTTAGGATCAAAATACTTTTGATCACGTATCTGATTTTTTTGTCCCAAATTTAATTTCGATTTTTTTGTTCCAAAATTAACAGCTATTTCACAACTATTTGGGTTGTTAGTATTGAAACCAAAGAAATCAAAAAATAAAATTTGAGACCACAAAAATCAAGAAAATAAAATATGGAACAAAAAATGTATAAAAGTTGAGATCGAAAAATTGTTTATATAATGAAAATATGATTGGATGCTATGTGGGATAAATAATGAAGTGACTTATGTCATATTTATATTATATTAGACGATTATAACACACATGATACAATGTTCTCGACGTTTTGGTCCTACATTTTATTTTTTAGATTGACTTTTTTGGTACCAAAACTAACAACCCCAAACGGTTGTTAACTTGGACGTTAGTTTTAGCACAAAAAAGTCAAGTAAAAGTCAAATATAAGACGAAAAAAATATTTTGACTATATTTTAATGGGATCAAAAGTGAAATTATCTCAAATTATATATATATATATATATAGAGAGAGAGAGAGAGAGAGAGAGAGAGAGAGAGAGAGAGATGGGATCATGTGAGAACCACATCCCCCTGTGAGAACTGAGAACCAATTTTAACCACAGATCTCGCCTATTTGGACGGCCAAGATCTGTTCCAAACTTAAAAAAAACGCGGTGGCATTACTGTAATATTACCGACTTTTTAATGAAGCAAGGGTATTTTTGTAATTTAGGAATTCTATTATTTTTGGTATAAAATCTATTCCCGTCCCTTGAACCCTCATCTCTCTCTCTTCCTCCAAACTTTCTTGAATTCACTCTAAAATTCTTTGCTCTTTCTCCCCCTTTTTCTCTCACTGGAGTTGTTGAATGTCCAAGATTTCCAAATCTTTGTTTCTTGAAGAGAGAGATATCGTCTGGGCTCTGAAGATTGGCTACGCATATCATATTTTCCGGAGGGTTTCCAAGGTCACGATTTCTTCTTCATTGGATTTGAAATGTTCCAACACTTTCTAGAATCATCTCCTTGTTTTCTAGTCTTCTCCTATTTTTTTTATTGGATTTCGAGAAGTTAGAATGAGCTGGAGTTGGAAAGCTGTGATCTTGTATAGTATTGTATGAACTTATACTGTTAATCAATCTTGGAAATAGGATATTATGATTTAGTAGATATTATGTTGACTTAATAGTCAATAGATCAACCCTCTGTGAATTCTTGGAGGTTTTGGTTGTTGATTGTTGATTTCTGCTGGGCATTTGGGATTTTGACTTGTTCTACAGTGTTACAAGATTCAGCGTGATTTAGTCCATCCTTTAAAATTTGTAGGTAGTTTAGTTCTTGGTGAATTGTTTGGTGAATTCAAATGATCTTTGTTTGGTGAATTCAAATGTTCTCATAGATGTAGGAGTATTATCACTGTATAGATTTTTGATGTTACATTTGTTTATTTTTTGTGGATAGATTCATTTTAGCACTACTGTGATCTATTTTAGCATTGTTGTAACATATTTTAGCACTTCTGTAAACTGTTTTAGCACTAACATGTACTTTAGCACTACTGTGATCTATTTTAGCACTGTTGTAACCTATTTTAGCACTACTGTGAACTATTTTAGCACTTAGGTTGACGAAGCTGATTAAGCTGTTATTTTGAATTTTTCACTATCAGTATTTTAGCACTACTGTGAACTATTTTAGCATTGTTTTAACCTAGTTTAGCACTACTGTGAACTAATTTAGCACTACTGGACTTGAACAGAAATCAAATGGATTGAAGAGGAAATTGTGCAAGAGAAGAAGCACGCATTGATTAAGGATTTGACTGATGTTGGTGGAGTTGAATCTCGACATGGCTACAAGAAGGAAGTCCAAAGTTGATACATTGATGGCGAGAGCATTGCATAATAGAGGAAAAATGATAGGAACATTCGATAGAAGTGAGCAAAAATGGTGTATATTTAAATTAGTTCCATTTATTTTCCACTTGCCTTTTCTCGTGTATGGCATTAAATAGCAAACATAAAAAAATTAATGTTTGTGGGATTTTATTTGGATTTATTTTTCACTTGCCTTTTCTTGTTTTACTGATTTATGAGATGAGATTATTTTTGGATTTATTTTGTATGTTGATGAGCTGTATTTCATTTTTTGCATTGCTAATAAAGGTTTTAATATTTCTAGCAAGTGTGCAACAACAGTGCTAAATAAGGAAACGTGAGTGCTAAAGTAGAAACTACAAGTGCTAAAATACTTTATAAAAGTGCTAAAACTTCAAAATTCAAATACTAGTGCTACAAAAGGAATGACATAGCTGATATTTCATTTTTTGCATTGCTAATAAGAGTTTTAATATTTCTAGTAGGTGTGTAACAACAGTGCTAAACAAGAAAACATAAGTGCTAAAGTAGAAACTACAAGTGCTAAAATACTTAATAAAAGTACTAAAACATCATAATTCAAATACCAGTGCTGAAAAAGGAATGACAAGTGCTAAAACCTTAATTGCCAGTGCTAAATATGCATAAAACTGCTGAAAACTCAGAATAGTGAATCTAAATATTAACTAGACAAAACTGGTAGTCTTATATGATAGTTGCGGTGCTAAAAAATGATTTGTAAGTGCTAAAAGTCAAAATGCCAGTGTTAAAACTTCAGAATTCAAATACTAGTGCTAAAAAAGGAATGTCATAGCTGATATTTTATTTTTTGCATTGCTAATAAGGGTTTTAATATTTCTAGCATGTGTCTAACAACAGTGCTAAACAAGGAAACATACGTGCTAAAGTAAAAACTACAAGTGCTAAAATACTTTATAATATATATGGTGAAGTATAAAAAAATACATAGTTATATATATATATATATATATAATTATGTGTTCTGGTTAATTGTAATCTTTGCAGAGAGAATCACACTACGATTCTTGTTTGCTGTGTTGAGCAAGAATTACTGGAAGTAAAGACTTTAGTTTCAAAGAGAATGCGATGATGCGCTTGACCCTAACTAAGTTATTTATGGCAATTACTTACTTGAAGTAAAAGACTTGGAGATTACAAGGAAAATGTCGATCGACAAATCCTATCACTACAAGGAAGCCGACTTCGACTATATATGAAAGCTCATAATTAAATAAGAACTACAGTATTAATTAAGAAGACGTCTTCATTCATAATGAAAGGTTACGCTTATTGTTATAAACAAGCTCTAAGTGCTTTGATATATGGGATTTTTAATACTATCCATGTTGTTCTTTCTCGAGTTCAACTAATTAAAATAATAAAATCTGCTGGAATAAGAGTCATGCTAAAATAAGTCATGACAATGCTAAAAAAGACTATGACAGTGCTAAAATAAGTCATGACGGTGCTAAAATAGAAAATGACAGTGCTAAAACCCTAAATTGAAAAATATACGCTTGAATCACATATACATTGAATTTTCCGATTTTACCCTCGCCGAGTTTCAGGGGCAGCGAAGTTCGGAATTATTACAATTATGCCACCGTGTTTTTTTAATTTTTGAACAAATCTTGGCCGTCCAAATAGGCGAGATCTATGGTTGAGATTGGTTCTCGGTTCTCACATGGGGTATGGTTCCTTCTGGAACCCAACCCTATATATATATATATATATATATATATATATTATCTAATCCTACCTAATTAGAGTAAATAATTTTTAAATCATAATTGTTAAGTTTGAGTTGGTTGGGAGTCCCGCAAGCCGTACCCAACCTTTTACAAACTGATGAAATAATTCATTTTCTTACACGATATTGATCGAGTTGATACGTAAGCCACTTGATCGAATTCATGAAAAATTAATAATAATCATGCATTCATGCTAAACTCGTGTAATTAATGTTGATGGCCACATGATTGAAAATATTATATATGTAAATTGAATTATTTTCTCGCGGTCATGTGATCGATGAAGAAATCAAGTTAGCTAGCTTCCTAAGGAAATAATTAAAGTGACGAACGGAGAATTAATCCTATATAATTTATTTCTCGCTATATAGTTATCATAATCACACATGTATATTTTAAGGCTTGATTTAGATAATAATTTTATCGGCATATCTATGATCCCCAATGCAAATCCACCCTACCTCATTAATTACCCACATATATAATAATATATATTAAGTATTATTGTTGTAAAATCTTATATTTCTAATTAAATTTTGGTGTGTAATTCAATAGTATTATAATATTGTATTCTTTAAATTGATCAGGATTCATGCGGTATTGTTATATGATTGTAATTTCACATGTAATTCCATATTCTTACTAAAGACTTTTAAATATACTTTGTTGAGATTGACAATCCAAATTCTACATCGGAAATATATCAAAGAGTTGCCTTGGTTATAAGGAGTTCATCTACCTCTTATGGGAGATGTTTAAAGTGAAAATCATGCGAGATTGGCCCAAAGCAGACAATAACTTACTAATGTGGGGGAAAAGTGAACTCGCGGTCCACTAGTCCGTGAACGGGTGCTCAACATACTTTAATTGAATTATGGTTTTAGTTTTAATTGATATTTTTTTTACTTCATAAAATTTTCGTAGCTAGTTGGTTATAGATAACAGGTGGGGTCGTGGTATATGAATTCTTAGGTACCCAGAGAACTTGGTGAACGGGTGCTCAACATACTTTAATTGAATTATGATTTTAGTTTTAATTGATATTTTTTTTACTTCATAAAATTTTCATAGCTAATTGGTTAAACTCCCCCCATTTCTGAATAAGTGTCATTCTAACATTTTAATTTTGTTTTAAAAAAATGTCATTCTACAAATTCGAGACAAAAAACTCATATTTTTCACATATTTACCCTCATTTAATGCATTCAAACTTTTATATTTAATTCATTCAATATATTCACACAAGGGTGTATTAAGTAATTTAATTAGTTTATTAATTTGTGTGCATTCATCTAAGATGACATTTGTATAGAAACGGAGGGAGTAGATAATAAGTGGGGTCATGGGATATGAATTCTTAGGTACCCAGAGAACTTATGAGAACGGTATGATGACATATATATGTGCGAGTTTTATTATTATTATTATTATTATTATTATTATTATTATTATAAAAATACGGTTATTGTGATGAGTATCATATATAGATGACAAAAACTTGTATGAGACCATCTAATGAGCCTTTTATGTTAGACGGGTCAAATAAAACTCATACCCTCGCCAAACCCATTTTCGCGCGCAGACGCGTGAGATACATGCGCCCGCCCACACGCGTCACTCGGGTATCACTAGGTGTAAAGTAAAGTATCACTATATGTGAAATATTACTAAATGTGAAGTGAGTATCATTAACTATGAAGTGAAAATCATTAGATATAAATTTGGCGAAATATCATTAACTATTAAGTGAAGTATTATTAGATATATATCTGATAAAGTATCATTAATTTTGAAATGAAGTATCATTAGATATAAATTTAGCGTAATATCATTAACTATTAAGTGAAGTATCATTAGATATATATATGGTAAAGTATTATTAACTCTGATATGAAGTATCATTAATTATGAGATGAAGTATCATTAACTCTGAAGTGAAGTATCATTAGATAAACATTTGGCAAAGTATCATTAACTATTAAGTAGGGTATCATTAGATATATATCTGGTGAAGTATCATTAACTGCGATGTGAAGTATCATTAATTATAAGATGAAGTATCATTAACTCGGAAGTGGGGTATAATTTGATATTATTGATGGTTAAACATTAATTATCGAATCAAGAATAGAGAATCGGGTCATGAATACAATAAAACTCATTCTTAAGTAAAAATATTTATTTCATTATCATAGAGAAAAATATAATTGATTACAAAATAAAGTATCACTAATTACAAAAGAAAGTAACACTAATTACAAATAAAAGTATCATTAGAAATTTTCAACAAGATCTCGATCTTCCACCTTGCAAGACTAACAATGACATCCTCCAACGCACTAGTGGCAACAGATCGAAAGGGGAATTGGACGGCGGAGTTTGGATTCGAAAACTAAAAAAATTATAACACAACAATCACCAAAAACAAGATCTGTGAAATTTAAATCCAACAAGTAATGACCAATAAGAAAATAATAGTAATAGTAGAGAGGGGAGCTGGAATTTTAATGAATTCCTTTTTAGGAACATATTTTCGAACAATTGGAATGCATAATTTCATATACCTAATTATTGTCGAAAAATTAGAACAAAATTACAAATCTCATAACTAAGAATACATACCGTTTGTTGCTAACGTTTCTTCGCCGGAACTGACCGAAATTCCATCGGAGGGAACATTGCTTGATTTTCCCGATTTATCCATTAAATCTTCCACAAAATCGCGTTGATTGCAGACTAATTTATCTTGATTTGTGTGGAAAAGAGCAGCTGGGGATAAAATCGCGTCTTGCTTGGGCGGAAATCGTGATGGTTGAGATTAGAAAATCGCGACGTTAAGCAGCGGCGCGAGACTAGAAGAAAACCTGATATTTTTTTTAAATGTATATATATATATGGCCGGGTCGGATCGGATTCGAATCGGATCAGATGGAAATCCGTCTAACATAAGAGACCCGTTAGACGGTCTCACACAAGTGTGCCCCTATATAGATGCCCTACTTGTTGTCTATCCTAGGAAGGTTAAATCATGCGAATGATATTGATCTGATAAGAAAATGAATTTATTTTTTAATTTAATTGTGTATTAAATTGCATGTACGGATTAATGGATATGACACCAAACGTCCAAACATGGGTGACGGGGCTACTGTGGATAAAAACTGAAAAATGCACAATCGATTTTGGTTTATGCCTAATTCCTAATGGCAAACATTCTGGTCAATTTTTGGACCCTAAAATTAGGTTCATTAAATTTTTAGACGGTGGGCTGCTTACGGGTCAAGTCAGGTTGACCCGTCCCACTCTTCTTTAGAGAAAAAATTTGTGCGCAAAAAAGTATTATTCATTACAGTAAAAAAAATAATTAGTCATATAGTCTTAAAAAATATCACCTTACTATTTTAATTATATGAATTTATTACATCTCAATTATGGTTTAATACATCTTAATAATGATTTTATTATTCCCAATTAATATTTATATTTGTTTTAAAAAAAATTATCGAGTACAGTGTATGAGCTCACTCATTAGCGTCTGATAAGTGCACTGCACAAGTTGCTAAATAAAAATTAAATAAATTAATTCACTTTGATTTTAGTGTTCACTAATTTCATTTTCTGTTATATATTTATTTCTAAAAAATATTAATCAATTGCAGTGCACAAGTCCCCATGTTAGATTTGAACGAGTGCAATGCGCGAGTCATGCGCAACTTTTTTCTCCTTGTACCTAACTAGAAATTAAGTTGGTTGCAAGATCTTCCTGAAAATAAAAAAGAGAAAAGGCTTGTTTGAGCAGTAGTTTGTGCAGGTGATATTTGTGCAAAATTTGATGATGTTGGTGCCCTTGAAAATGTGAAGAAGACATAACATTTTCATTCATAGAAAAATGAATTTCAACCAGTATTTCTTCAGTTCTTGCATTTGCCTTAAAGTTTTGTTCATTCGATTTTTTCAACATTTGAAATGTGTTCTCTGAAGAATCTGTAGAAGCAAAGCTTCTGCTCTTTCTTCTTTTATTATTTTATCAATAGAGAAGTACTAGAATATATAACAAAAAATATACAGCTAACCTAACTTGAGAAGGAAACAACTTGGGGCCTAAGCAATAATACAACAAGGAAAGAAATATAACATACAAGGAAAGAAATATTAATATACATATTTAGGATTATGTATTTTCGGATCCAAGATCCTCAATACACCCCCTCAAGATGGTGGGGGAATGCACACCAATCTTGCACCGAAGTTGGCTGAGACGAATGGCGGACAAAGGTTTGGTAAGGGCATCCGCAAGCTGGTCAACGGAGGAGACATGGGAGACACGAAGGTCGCCAGATTGTACTTTCTGTCGGACAAAGTGAAAGTCGATGGCGATGTGCTTCATACAGGAGTGAAAGACAGGATTTGCACAAAGGTAAGTGGCCCCAATATTATCACAGTATATGGGAGGAGTGGCAGGAACCGTGACACCAAGCTCACCAAGGAGAGAGTGAACCCAAGTGAGTTCAGCAGCAGCTAATGCAATGGCCTGGTATTCAGCCTCGGTAGAAGAGTGGGCAACACCTGTTTGTTTCTTGGACGACCAAGACACGACGTTGCTGCCAAGAAACACAAGATAAGCTGAGGTGGATGTTCGATCATCCGGGTTACCAGCCCAGTCAGCATCGGAATACGAGTGAAGGATCATGGGCGAGGAGCAGCGGAGATGGAGGCCAAAATCACGAGTACCGATGAGATAGCGAAGCAAACGCTTCACGACAGTCCAATGAACATCTGTAGGCATGTGCATGTATTGTGCCAAACGATTGACAACAAAGGCAACATCGGGACGAGTCAGAGAAGATATTGGAGAGCACCAACAACTGAGCGATACTCGGTGGAGTCCAAAAGAGGAGTACCGACAGAGACAGATAAAGGCGGAACTGTGGCCATAGGAGATGCAACTGGTTTAGCATCAATCATCTTAGTGCGATGCAAGAGATCACCAATATACTTGTGTTGGGAGAGAAACAAGCCAAAGGAGTTCCGAATCACCTCAACGCCAAGGAAGTAAGAAAGATTGCCAAGATCTTTGATAGAAAATGCAGTTGCTAAACGGGAAGTGACATCCTGAAGAAAAATAGGAGAGCTACCTATGAGGACTATGTCATCAACGTAGACGAGGAGATAAGCAGTAACGTCGTCACGACGGTATATGAACAGAGAGTGATCAGATTGAGCCGGGGAGAAGCCAATAGAGAGCAAAAATATACAGCTAACCTAACTTGAGAAGGAAACAACTTGGGGCCTAAGCAATAATACAACAAGGAAAGAAATATAACATACAAGGAAAGAAATATTAATATACATATTTAGGATTATGTATTTTCGGATCCAAGATCCTCAATATTCTCATATAGCGGGACTAAAAGGCTTACAAGGGCATTCTTCACCTATGCCAGAAATCTGGATTCTGCAATAATTTCCTCACTACAGCCTAAATAGTAAATACAGGAGGTACAATGATTTCAAATCTGAGAATTCTTTTTTATTCTTCATGCTATATTGTATTGAGATTTTACAAAAACAAATGCTATATAGTAGATAAATAAATTTAGTGCACACACATGTTGAAAGATAGAAACTTTATGAGGTGGTTCAATACTGCTGGAAAAAGATCTTTGATCTAAGCTCTGCTTTTAGCTCACATAATCCCTAGTGCATGTGTTATTGTTGTTGTTAGTGCCACAATTATGCACTAAGTATTTGTGTTGTTGTATTGGTGAGATATGTTCGACAATGTGTACCTGGGTATGTCCCAAGAAGCCTGTTTTTTGTTGTGCAAGAAAAGAAGAACAGTTGGTGAACTGTTCTAGATTATGTCCAAGACAGAACCAGGGATACTCTATTTATGGCACTTTCCATGTTGGAAAGATCTTGCGCTGAACCAGTTTGGAAGGTCAAGATAGATTCATTTAACTACCTTGTGGTATAGATTCCGTGTTGATTTAACCCTACTACACATGGAAAGCATCTACATACATTTGGAAGATCACAAACCATCAATTCTCTTACCATGTTGGCGGTGAAAGGAGATGGATGCCAAGGTTGAAGAGTCGTCTGAGGGCCGAATTGAGGAGCAATCGGTACCACTCATATTTTGTTTAGATTCTCTTGATAGATTTTTTGAGAGTCAGTTTGTTTGTGGTCATTGTAACTAGTAGTTGTTCCTTAAACAGTTCAACGTGATAGACTAGTTTTGAGTGTTTTCGAGTGAAACACATGAGGGAATTTTTATATCCGTTTTGTACGCAATCTCGGGAGAGATTGTAAGTTGAAGTCGTGGGTATCTAGAAGGAGTCTAGTGTCACGGTTGTGAAGGGATCTTACAACTTTCGGCTAGCGAAAGAGTTTGTGGAGAAGAACGGGCGACATAAGGTGAGAGACTTGTATGTGTAAGAACCCTAATACACTCTTCGAAGGAGTAACAATCGAAACTTCAAGTTTGGGAGCAATCCTCCCAGAGTAGTTTGTTTGAACCCAACTGGGTTACCATCTCGTGCGTTTTTACTGCTTTATTCTTTTATTTTCTTGCATCTGTCCCACACATATCATAGAACAGAATTTAAGCAGATAACTAAAACACGTATAACACGAATTATTGTTTTTCAATTGGTGCCAGAGCGGGTTGCCTGTATTCAGGGTTGATCTTGGGGTATTAATCTGTGTATTTTGTGTTGTTTTGTCGAGATGGATTCGATGAAAGAAGGAGCCTCGACGGTGCGACCTCCACTCTTTGATGGCAACAACTATGCCTATTGGAAAGCTAGAATGACAACTTTCATTTGCTCAATTGATGAGCGTGCCTGTAAGATGGTGACTGAAGGGTGGAAGCCTCCCACAAAGACGGATGATAAAGGTAAATATGTGATGAAGCCTGAAGAAGAATGGGGGGATGCTGAGTATCAGATCATGGGGCTAAATGCTAAAACCATGAATGCCATCTTCTCTGCTGTTGACATGAATGTCTTCAAGCTGATCTCCACATATGACAAGGCCAAGAATGCGTGGGATATCCTGCAGACTACGTTCCAAGGAACAAGTAGTGTTCGTGTATCTTGCATGCAACTTCTCACCACCAGATTTGAGAACCTCTGTATGGACGAAGGGGAAAAGCTTGCTGATTTCAATACCAAAATTTGTGACATTGCTAACGAAAGGTTTACGCTTGGTGATGCAATCTCTGAGGAGAAACTTGTACGGAAAGTGCTGCGATCTCTGCCTAGAAGATTCGCTTACAAAGTTACAGCGATTAAAGAAGCCAAAGACGTGAGCAAGATGAAGCTACAGGAGTTGATAGGGTCTCTGCATACCTTTGAGATGGGACTGGCAGATGACGAGGCAATACAGAAGAAAAGCATAGCTTTTAGGGCAGGCTCAAGTTCTGATGTGCCAAATTCTGTCCCAGACAAACATGATCTGGCTAAGTGATAACATCATATTTTACATGTATTTTGAGGTACATTTAAGTGGTATTTGATGGGCATTGCATGCATGAAGTGATAAGTTTTGCATAGTTTTCTATATTTTGCGCAATATCACGTGTTTGTTCATTGTGAAGGGAATTAATGCCATTTTTTGTGTGGACCTCAAATGAGTGTGGGAACACCCTAGAAATATGGAAAATCAAGTTAGGAACGCGTTACAAAAAGAATCGGGTCAATCTGACGAGAAATGAGTGAGAACGAAGCAAAACAATGAGAGGCTGCCGGAGCTGACTTGGACTCGCAACCGGAGTCGCGACTGGGTCACGAATCATGGTCGCGAATTTCACTCTGGACAGCTTTCTGTATGGTCGCAACAGAGAGGGGGTTCTCCTTTGTATTATTCGCGACCCCACTCGTGAATTTTGCACTGGTCGCGAATTTTTTGCCACGTTAGCGCCACGTGGACTCGTGACCCAAGTCGCGGGCACCCGGTCGAGAATCTGGTCGCGAGTCGAGCGAGCCTGTCCGATTTTTGACCTATTTTTGGTCTTTTCTTAACTTGGTATTTAAGGGTTTGAAGGCACGAAAATAAAGACAATTCCACCTACCGAAAAGTTACCAACAAAGAGTTGTTGCAGAGAAAAACAAACGCGAAGAACAAGATCAAAGGATTCAAGAGCTTTCAAGATTAGAGACAAATTAAACCTTCCGGGTTTTATTTTCTTTGTTCTTAGAATTCTTCATGTTTTCTTTGTGGATGATTTTTGTTATTTATATTATTATGGATAGCTAAAACCCTAGTATTCTAGGGTTGTTTATGATTCAAACTATGAAGTTCATTTAATCTATTGATTTCTTATGCTTATGATTTTGTTGTGTTTTGCTTATTCTCGTGTTTATCTGTATTATTTACTTGATCAATAAATGATACAATTTGATGTGTTAATTCATAATTCGAGAGACGAGTTTTTGTTGGGGTTTTTTTGAATTGAACCACTGCAGGATCTAATTGGATGTTCATTAATCCTAATGTCATGTAGATCATAAATTCATGCATCTCATATGTTTTAATTAACCGAGTTTAATTAACATGCAAATCCGGTTTAAACCATTCTACTAAAGCGGAAACATAGAATCGAAAAACGACTTACAAATCAAACGACGGGTGGAGGACAAGATTAAAGGTCTAATCTTGTTGTTTTATGTATGAAAAATGGCGCCCCATAGTGATATTCCACTCCTTGATCTTCTGTTGTATTCCCGGACTGAATCTAGTTTCAGGGTGGGCTGAAATCTACTAGATCGGTATGGAATCTGTGGAGATAAAGAGAACACAAGAGGAGCTGAATTGTAACACGCAAATTTCATCCCCCACCTCCCTATTTATAGGGGAGGTGGTCGAAATTATCAAGCCCTAAATATACTGGGCTTGGGTCTCTATCTCTTTTCCAACTCCAGTCCATTAAAGTCATATTGGGCTACAACAGGGATCTAGAAGAATATTAAATTGGCCTGCTGATTTATTTAATTTCCAATATCCAATAAACTTAGGATATTATTAAATAAATTAAGTATTATTTTTATTCCACTAAAGAAATAATACTGACCTACCAATTTAATACATATTTCTGAATATGCTTTCTCCTTTAGTCCAGCCATTCCCTGCGTTTAAGATATAATGCCCATTAATTAATTATGTAAGCTTTTGACAGCTATAATTAATTAATATCTTATCCTTGAGTAGTACCATACAAGCTTTACTCATGCACGAAATAAATTTCACCTGCAGGGTTTCAGCATGAACTTGCATTTCCTCAAGGGGACACCATCAAACTGGCGCACCAGGACACGGTGCCCCTACATATTACACGACCCATCATAAGTGTAAATGTCACAACCCAAGATATCGAGATTATTAATCCTTATGAAAGAATCTCACCCTTTGATAAATCAAAGCTGCAAACACTACACATATATGTCCGCCAACACATAGGGGTTAAGAACCCGAACTCTGTGGATTCTTATTCTCTCATTTAAGGTCAGAATAGAGAATAGAATCCTAAGTAGATCCTTCTCAATACACTTGACCGTGTATTAGAATAATAAGTTAGTCAAGACAAACTAACTATCAGATTATTCTACGGCGTACCGATAGCAGGTTCAGTGCCATCTAAACCGTGAGCCTTTTAATACATTACAAGGAACCGATGATATGATCTAACCATGTGTTTACCCACACCATATCATCTAAAATGTAAGTATAATGAACATGCATATAAATATAACAATTTAAATGCAAACAGTGACTGCAATCATATTCATTCTATATCATCATAAAACCATTATCAATAAAGTATACAAAAGACAGGTCTTCTAGTATACAAAACCAACAGTTTTAACATGTGATCTGGAATAAGTAACTTATTAATCAATAACATTCGAGAGAGTTGAGATTAATCGAGAGAGCAATAGACCTTAGGAGCCATCAGGAGTTGCATGCTAGGTATTGAACAGAGACGTTAGTACTAGTTTTGTAATCTACAACCTAGGCACTTCGAGAGAAGGTTTAGGATGAATTAGTGGTTGCTCTAGCACAATTTGAGTCCCAATATAGGCATAAGAATGAAAAGATTAAATGAATGGATTAGTTGATGATTAGGCAATCCTAGAATACATCTTTTATTCATTGTTTGATTTATCTGTGTTAATTTCTGCCGTGATAATTTATTTTATTTATTATAGTCAGTTTTTATTTAGTTAAATCCAACCATGTTTGATAGTCTAGATAACTGCAAGGGATTAAATTAAATAACTAGCAGATTAATTATTAAATCTCTGTGGATACGACCTTGTTCACTGCTATCTTAGAAGCCTCACTATACACTTACAGTTTAGGTGAAATAAATACCGAACAAGTTTTTGGCGCCGTTGCCAGGGATTTAATTTTTTTATTTGCTATTATTTAGATCTAATTTCTTGTATTAATCTAGACATTTTTTTTTCAGTTTATTTTCGTTTAAATTTTATAATCTTCTTTTTCTTGTGATTAGCTTGTGTATGCATACACGATCTCAGGGAGAACCACTTCAAACTTTTGATCCTGAGATTGAAGTCACCATCCGCCACAAACACGCAAGAAGAAGGAGAGCAATGGCAGAGCAACAACTAGCAGCCCCTGTTAAAGCTGACCAGATGCGCCGTATGCAGCAGCAGCTAGATGAAATGCAGCGGCGATTTCAAGAACAAGAAGCCGCCAAAGAAGCAGAGTCGGTACCAATCAATCAAATGTTCACACCAGTGCTCAACCATGGACAAGTTTCCGATCCAGGCATTAATGCCAACAACTTTGAACTGAAGTCGGGATTGGTGGGCATGGTGCAGCAGCATCAGTATGGAAGCCACAAGACTGAGAATCCAAATGCACACCTGCAACAATTCTTGGAGGTCTGTAGTACAATAAGGAAGAATGGGGTGTCGGATGATGTCATTCGGCTTCACCTGTTCTCATTCTCATTGAGAGACGCTGCCAAGGATTGGTATCATTCCTTGGATCTCAGTAAGGTGGATAGCTGGGAGTGCTTGGCGCATAAATTCCTTCACAATTTTTCCCTCCTGGCTTGACTCTCAAGCTGAAGGGCGAAATTACACAGTTTCACCAGTTTGATGATAAAACTTTGTATGAGGCTTGGGAAAGATTCCAGAACATGCTGAGGAATTTCCCCAACCATGGATTCGGGGTGGACCATCAAGTTTGCATCTTCTACAATGGATGTGACATGGAGATGAAGAGGCTTCTGGATGCCTCTGCGAGTGGCTCACTGCTAAACAAAGGCCACGATCAAGCAGTTGATGATAGTGATCCAATTTCCAAATTGGCGGCGCAATTATCCACGTTGAATGCTACTATCAATAGTAGATTTGACGCCATATCCCAGTAGACTGTGAATCCTCCCATGAATCAAGCAATGGAGGATGTAAACTACATCAATCAGCGAGGAGCCTATGATGGTAACAATTACCGAGGTGGAAATCAATTCTATCAAGGTAATCGATCAAACCTCTCATATGGGAATCCTAACAGTGCACTGCAGCCCCCTCTTGGCTTCTCCGTAACAAATGGAGTAATCAATTAGGAAAAGAAGCTAAATATGAATGATCTGTTGATGGCGTTCATGGGGAAGACTGATAAATTCACGGGAGAGTCACAAGCTAGAGTAGAGAAGTTGGAGAATACTGTGGGTGCCATGAGTGTGCAAATGAAGATGTTTGAGAAACAACTGGGTCAGCTGGCTACAATTGTAGGGAATCAGCACTAACCGGGACAATTCCCTAGCAATACCACAGTGAATCCCAACGAACAGAGCAATGCAATCCATCTGCATACTGAGGTTTCTGCACCTATTGTTGCCGCTGCAGCTGTTTCCCCCAAGATAGCTTCTGATAAGCCAAATTTTACCATCAAGAGTTCTCCGACGGATCCTACAGTTCTTCCCACAGTGACTATTCCATTTCCACAGAGGACCCCGAAATAGAAAGTTGATGCACAGTTCTCTCGATTGTTTTGGATATTCAAGAAGGTGCAGATCAAAATTCCTCTAATGGAGGCGTTGCAGCATATGCCTAAATATGCAAAGTTCCTCAAGGATGTTGTGTCCAAGAAGAAGAAGATAGAGGAGTTTGAGATGGTACCTATCCCAGAGAACTGCAGCTCCATCATCCAAAGGAAGCTCTCAGCTAGGATGAAGGATCCAGAAAGTTTCGCACTTCCCATCACCATTGGAGAAAAGATAGGTGGTCGAGCACTGTGCGATTTGGGGGCGAGCATCAATTTGATGCCGCTGTCATTTTTCAAGAAGCTGAACTGTGGGCAACTCAAGCCCACAACCATATGTTTGCAGATGGTTGACCGATCTGTAGTGTATCCTGAGGGAATTTTGGAGGATGTATTGATCAAGGTGCATGATTTTATATTCCCGGTGGATTTTCTGGTGCTGGACATTGAGGAAGACAAAAGCGTCCATCTCATTTTGGGACGCCCATTTTTGCGCACCGGACGGGCCAATATCGATTTGGACATTGGAATTCTGACTCTCCGGTTTGAAGATGAACACATCCAGTTCCTGTTTGATGGTGGAGGCACGATGATGGAGATTCATGATCGGGGAAGAGAATGGGGGATACCCGTTTCCCCGTTTGTGGGAACTTGACTTCCCGAATTCGTCTGGCTGTCGACGTTAAATGCAGCGCTTGTTGGGAGGCAACCCAATGTGTTTTTATTTTTTTATGTTTCCTTTCATTTCAGTTTTTTTTCTTATTTATATTTTTCAATTCTTTTTCTGAGTTGTGCAGGTAAATAACGGATGGATACTGGAATATGGGGGATAGCACATTAACCAACTTGTCTTTCGACAAGTTTGGGGGAGGACGTTGAACCCGAACGGACATCCATGTGATCATTGTAAGTGGTCGACGACACCTACATGCATTTTTGCAAACTTATTTCATCCCGTGGATTTGAATAAGTTTGGGGGATGTATGCTTGTAGTGTCTAGACCGTTATTGTGTGTTTACCTGTTTTACTTGTTTCGTTTTTGTTTTTCCGGAAAGTTTGAAAAGTTTGAAAAATTTTAAATTTTGGTCTTGATTATTGTGGGATTTAGATGATATGTATTTTATGGTTTATGGCTTAGTGTTTATGATTGAGATATTTGATTGGGAATGATTTGAGCACGTATAGCATGATTTGAATGAACATGTGTTTTGGAGATTTTCGAGCTTTATTTTGGCCAATGTTGAGCTGAGAGATTTTGAGCTTATAAGACTGTTGTCTTAAATTTTGTTCTTATGTGTTAGTTGTTTATGCACTTATTTCTCTAGAACTTGCATGTCGTCTTGCTTGAGATTGAGTTGTTGTGCTTGAAAATAGGAGATGATAGTAGGTCATCTTTTCTTTACCCATGATATCCCATACACTGTCCTAAATTCATTTAATTCTTTTGTGAGCTCTATTGTGCCTAATTGTCTTTTCTTTGGACGCCTATTTGGGATGTCATTTGTTGATTCCTGTGGAGAAATGGGAAGAAGGGTAAGGAGTTTTGGAATTGGGATGAAGAAGAAAAAAAATGGTGATAATTTGTGATTTTTGTTAGTACACAAAAAAAAAGTGCTATGTGAGTGTTGAAAAGAAAACAAAAATTGAAAAGAGCACTAAAAAGAAAAAAATGTGAAAAATGCCAATGAAAAGAAATAAAGAAAAGGGACCAAAGGTCTATGAATTGAAAGAAAGAAAAAAATATGGATGACTTAAGGTGGTGTAGGAGGAAGTTGGAAAAATTCCAACTAGTGTTTGATTGTGAAAAGTAGTGGGGAATAGAAAGTAAAAGTGGTGGATTGTGTTGCAATTGTTGAGTCACTTTAGCCAAATATTCCTAACCTTAACCCGAGCCTACATTACAACCTTAAAAAAAGTCCTATTTGATCTTAATTTTGAGTACATTTATTTGTCAGTGGAGAGTTGAGATTGCATTCAAGCCTATGGTAGATCAAGTCTATAGTGCAATGTTTCGATGAGTGCTTACCCTTATTTTATCACACTTTAAGTGTTTGAGCGAAACACACACCGATGAGGATTATTGGCCTGATATTTGCTCGTTGAAATCTATTGCATGTGTTTATTATTTGAGTGTTGTTCTTGTTCTTGTCACTTCCTAATTAGAATTTCGAAGTTATAGATGCTAGATTATAAATTGTGGAGATATGTATTGTTTGAATTCTAAGTTTGGTTTTGTTCTTTGTTTAGGGACAAACAATGTTTTAAGTTTGGGGGAGTTGATAACATCATATTTTACATGTATTTTGAGGTACATTTAAGTGGTATTTGATGGGCATTGCATGCATGAAGTGATAAGTTTTGCATAGCTTACTATATTTTACGCAATATCACGCGTTTGTTCATTGTGAAGGGAATTAATGTCATTTTTTGTGTGGACCTCAAATGAGTGTGGGAATACCCTAAAAAGATGGGAAATCAAGTTAGGAACGCGTTGCAAAAAGAATCGGGTCAATCGGATGAGAAACGAGTGAGAACGAAGAAAAACAGAGAGAGGCTGCTGGAGCTGATGTGGACTCGCGACCGGAGTCGCGACCGGGTCGCGAATCATGGTCGCGAATTTCACTCTGGACAGCTTTCTGCATGGTCGCGATAGAGAGGGGATCTCCTTTGTATTATTCGCGACCCCACTCGCGAATTTTGCACTGCTCGCGAATGTTCTGCCATGTCAGCGCCACGTCACGCCACGTCATGCCACGTGGACTCGCGACCCGAGTCACGGGCACCCTGGTCGTGAGTCGAGCGAGCCTGTCTGATTTTTGACCTATTTTTGGGCTTTTCTTAACTTGGTATTTAAGGGTTTGAAGGTACGAAAATAAAGACAATTCCACCTACCCAAAAGTTACCAATAGAGAGTTGCTACAGAGAAAAACAGACGCGAAGAACAAGATCAAAGGATTCAAGAGCTTTCAAGATTAGAGACAAATTAAACCTTCCAGGTTTTATTTTCTTTGTTCTTAGAATTCTTCATGTTTTCTCTGTGGATGATTTTTGTTATTTATATTATTATGGATAGCTAAAACCCTAGTATTCTAGGGTTGTTTATGATTCAAACTATGAAGTTCATTTAATCTATTGATTTCTTATGCTTATGATTTTGTTGTGTTTTGCTTATTCTCGTGTTTATCTGTATTATTTACTTGATCAATAAATGATACAATTTGATGTGTTAATTCATAATTCGAGAGACGAGTTTTAACACATGATCTGGAATAAGTAACTTGTTAATCAATAACATTCGAGAGAGTTGAGATTAATCGAGAGAGCAATAGACCTTAGAAGCCATTAGGAGTTGCATGCTAGGTATTGAACGGAGACGTTAGTACTACTTTTGTAATCTACAACCTAGGTACTTCGAGAGAAGGTTTAGGATGAATTAGTGGTTGCTCTAGCACAATTTAAGTCCCAATATAGACATAATAATGAAAAGATTAAATGAATGGATTAGTTGATGATTAGGCAATCCTAGAATACGTCTTATTCATTGTTTGATTTACCTGTGTTAATTTCTGCCGTGGTAATTAGATTATTTATTATTGTCAGTTTTTTATTTAGTTAAATCCAACCATGTTTGATAGTCTAGATAACTGCAAGGGATTAAATTAAATAACTAGCAGATTAATTTTTAAATCTCTGTGGATACGACCTTGTTCACTGCTATCTTAGAAGCCTCACTGTACACTTGCAGTTTAGGTAAAAATAAATACCGAACACTTTGTCAATCGCTTTGCTGACAAAGAATTTCTCGAAATTTATCAAACGCTTTGAGAAATCTTCACAAAATAATCCTGACAAAAACAAGTTCTCTAAATCTCAGAGATGTAAAGATGAAGATCTTAGTGAAGAAAAACACAAAGATGTGAAGTGCGGGGAATATGGTGGCCTTAGGCACTTTCAAGCCGAGTGTGCTAACACTCTCAAGAAGAAGAATAAATCCTACTATTCCACTCTAAGTGAAAGTGATGATCCAGATAATAGTGGGAGTGATGAAGAATGTGTGAGCAATCTTATTGCTTTCATGACACAGTCTACCAAAGAACCTGTGTCTAAATATGTCCTTGACAGTCAAGATGACAAGGTATCTGAATGCAGTGACGATGATGAGATCACTGAAGAATCGGCCATAGAAGCATACAAAAAGCTTCATGAAAGCTGGATCATAGTGGTAAAAGTCAATGAAGGGCTACTGAAAGAAAATGTTGATCTCATAAAAGAAAGAGATAACCTATCCATGTCTCTCAGTAAACTGCAGAATGATCTTCAGCAATCCAAAAACAACACGCTCTCTCAAAGTGGTGAACTGCAACATCTGAAGAAGCTCGTCAAGATGATGAATTCTGGATCATCTCAGCTCGATGAAATCCTTGCTAAAGGAAAATGTCCTTAGGATCGCACTGCTCTTGGTTACAACAGTGAGAAGGTGTATAACCAATTCTGTCCAGGACAAACATCTGGAACGCATGATGAACCAGTTCCTGAATCTGAAGCTGAACTTGAGAACAAGCAGCCACAGACTCGGCAGTTGCCAAAGTCACAGTCTCGAAAGATGCGATTTGTGTGTCACTACTGTGAAAAGCCTGGTCACATTCGACCACACTATAGGAACTACATCAGTGATCTCAGAAGAATGAGAAGGAAAGGCCTATCTCAGTATGACCTTAATTCCAGAAGAAGAAATGTGAGGAACAGATCTTGGAACAATCACAGGAACTATGTGGTTCACACTGCCCTCAATATCCATGCAAAGAGTAGCTGGTACTTTGACAGTGGATGCTCACGCCACATGACTGGAGATGCCAGTATGCTGATGAATATTCAAAAGGATTGTTCTTATCAATCCGTTACTTTTGGAGACAATGTCAAAGGAAGAGTGCTTGGTTGTGGTCATCTAAATGCTGAAGGGATGCCCAACTTGGAGGATGTTCTTCTGGTTGAAGGACTAAAACCTAATCTAATTAGCATAAGTCAACTTTGCGATCAAGGTCTCTTGGTTCACTTTACTAGAGACAAGTGTCTTGTGAAGAACAGAGAAAGTGTGCTGCTAATGGATGGAGATAGATCGAGGGACAATTGTTACCTTCTCAACATGAAAGGATATTGCTTCAGAACTCAGCTTGGTGAAGCAAACGTATGGCATGAAAAACTTGGCCATATTAGTTACAGAAACATACAACATATCATGAAGATTGATGCCGTGGTTGGAGTCCCGAAGTTGAATATTGATCGTGGCAAAGTTTGTGGACCATGTCAAGTGGAAAAACAGATTCACACTTCTCATAAATCTGTCAAAAAGATTACCACTTCAAATTCCTTGGAGCTGATGCATATGGATTTGATGGGGCCTGTTAAAACTGAAAGTATTAGACGGAAGAAGTTCATTCTTGTGTGCATGGATGACTTCACTCGATTCACGTGGGTTGAGTTCCTTAGAGATAAGGGAGAAACCTTTGAGATATTCAAAAAACTGTGTCTCAAACTTGAAGTAGAAAAAGGAAATGTTGTAGTGAGAATTCGAAGTGATCATGGTTGTGAATTTGAAAATGCTTTCTTCAAATGTTTTTGTGAATAAAGATGAATTGCTCAGGATTTCTCTGCACCAAAAATACCTCAACAAAATGGTGTTGTTGAGAGGAAAAATCGGACACTTCAAGAGATGAGCCGAGTCATGATGAAGGCAAAATCTGTCCCTGATAACCTATGGGCTGAAGTTGTGAACACGACATGTCATGTTATCAATCGGATGTATTTCAGACCCAAGATGAGAGTTACTCCCTACGAGTTGTGGAAAGGGAAGAAACCAAACTTAAAGTACTTTCACATCTTTGGAAGTACTTGCTACATGTTGAGAGACCGAGAGCAACTTGGCAAGCTTGATGCCAAAGGAGATGAATGTATATTTCTTAGTTACTCAAGGAATAGCCGTGCCTATAGAGTCTTCAATAAAAGGACCAAGACGGTGATGGAGTCCATTAACATTATTGTAGATGATCTGGAAGAACCTGTTGCCCAAATTGATGAGAAAAGTGTTGATGTCACCATTCATGTGCCAGCTTCTGTGTCAGTCAGTTCGGAGCACAATGACCAGAATGAGGTGAGGAATGAAAAACTTGATGGTTACAAACCTTCAAAAGGTGTGCAGAAACACCATTCTATAGCAAACATCATTGGTGATGTGAGTGAAGGAGTTAGAACGAGAGGAGTTTGAAAGAACTATCGTGAGATGATAGCTAATGTCTGCTACAATCCTACAACTGAGCCTAAGAATGTTAAAGAGGCTTTAAAAGATGATCGATGGATTCATGTCATGCAAGAAGAGCTCTTGCAATTTGAAAGAAATGAAGTATGGGAGTTGGTTCCATGTCCTAAAGGTGTAAATGTGATCGGGACGAAGTGGATCTTCAAGAATAAAACCGATGAAGAAGGGAACATAAGCAGAAACAAGACAAGGCTTGTTGCCCAGGGTTATTCCCAAGTTGATGGTGTGGATTTCGATGAGACTTTTTCTCCAGTTACTCGCCTTGAATCAGTCAGGTTACTTCTCGTCATGGCTGCATGGATGAAGTTCAAGCTGTACCAAATGGATGTGAAGAGTGCCTTCCTAAATGGGTACTTATCTAAAGATATTTTTGTGTGTCAACCTAAAGACTTTGAAGACCCTCACTATCCTGATCATGTGTATAAACTGAAGAAGGCACTGTACGGACTTAAACAAGCCCCTCGTGCTTGGTACGAGCGACTCACAAAATTTCTGTTGGAGAAAGGTTATGTTCATGGTGGATCTGATCGAACACTCTTTGTTAAAAGAGAAAAATCTGAAGTAATCATTGTTCAGATTTATGTCGATGATATTGTCTTTGGATCTGTGTCAGACAGATTGGTGAAGGAGTTTGTCAAATACATTATCCAGCCGAATCAGTAAATTATACCCAGGGCCTCGCGTTAGGACCGAACCTCGCATGAACGAGCAATGGCTACCAAACACACGGTTTTTGCTGGATACCTTTACTAATATGCCTTTATCCAGGCTACTAAACATTGCCTTAGTGACTATACTTAGCTATTATCTAATAAAAATAGGATAAATTATATAATAACATTTAATTTATATAAACATTCAATTAAATATAATATAATTATATAGGATTTAATTATAATAATATATAATAAGATAATCATTAAATAAAATTATATTTATTTAGATAATTATTAGGGCTTGGATATGGTTATATTCTATACACATCTTTTAATACCCGAAGTGATAATAATAAATACCTTTTTAAGTTAAAAAAATTAAAAATGGCATCGGGGTTCGTAATAAAAATATAAGAACGTATCAAAATATCTTTAATCTACTCAACAGTACACTTACCTAAAAATATAAAAATTTAAGGGTTTATTTTCTACCCTAGCTTACCCTTAAGGCAATTGTAGGCTATCATTTTAATACTAAAAAGTTTTGGATATTTCACTTATTGTAACTATTATATGTATATTTCTAATAAAATTTTGGGGTATTACAAAAATAAAATCAATTGCATAGAATTTTCGGGCAGAAAATTGATTAAATGTTAGATTTTTAAAACATTTGAAAAAGCGGTTACTGTTTTGTTAATTTTTAAAAAAATGACTATTTTTTAAAAATGGATAAGGCCCAAATAGGCCCCTGAACTTATTTGGGGGAACAATTAGGCCCTCGAACTTTTTTTTGATCTCGATTAAGCCCCTAAACTTTTATTTCGGATTCAATCAAGCCCCTAAACTTTTATTTCGGATTCAATCAAGCCCCTCCGTCACACACCTCACAAACGACCGTTAGTGAGGGCACAAAACGACGTCGTTTTATGCTTAATATGGAGAGAGATGTGAGGAGAAGCAGGAGCAGACAGAGATGAAGTGAGGGGGAGGCTCTCGACTGGAAATCCTTGCCCAAAAATGATCGGAGATGGGTGAAGGCCATCCGCAGGGGTTGCAGGGATGGGAATTAAATAGGAGAGCAGAGGGGGGTTGGGTAGAGGTTGGTCAATCTGCAGTGAGAGGCCCGACGACGTGCAGGTCATGGAGGAGCTGCAGATGCCGGAGAACGAGCATGTGGAGGGGCAGAGGTTGGGCGAGAGGCTGGTGGGTTGATTGCATCAGATTGGGATGCCTGCAACGAACGATTAGCCACCGGAGGGGAGCCATCCAACGCTGTCTGAGGAAGAGAAAAATGGGGGATTTCCGGCAAAGGGGGGAGATCCGAGAGGGGTTTTTGGAGAGATAGGTCCGGCGATGAATGGGGGTGATTGGCAGAGTCGCTAGAAGTGGTGGAATCGATCTGGGCTTGGAGAAATTCCGATCGATTTCCGGGGGGGTCGGGAAGATTAGCGAGACTTAGGAAATTTGGAGAAGAAGAGCACTGTTCATGGATTCGGGTTTGATTTTTTGAACAAACACAAAATGATGTCGTTTTGTATAAAACGACGTCGTTTTGTGCCCTCACTAATGGCCGTTTGTGAGGTGTGTGACGGAGGGGCTTGATTTAGCCCAAATTAAAAGTTTAGGGGCTCAATCGAGACCAAAAAAAGTTTGAGAGCCTAATTGTTCCCCCCAAATAAGTTCAGGGGCCTATTTGGGACTTATCCCTTTTAAAAACAACAGAAAATATAGGTATCAAAGTGTAATTTTTCCTGAATTAAATATATTAAAAAGTTAAAATAAATATTTTAAATATATTAATTTAAAATATTTTAAGTTTCTTAAGTTAATTAAATATATTACATAAATTCAAGATCCACATCCAAAATCTTTTAACAAGTTCAAATCCCACATAGAAAAATAATGAGTATCGTTCTGTTTGAACATACTTTGAATTCTAATGTTCAATAATGAAATTTCTTACATTTCTTGGTCTTTTAAGTTGAGATCCAGTATAGCGTTTGATATTATTAGTTTAATATTAAAATATTTATTTAAATTTTTGAGTTTAAATATCTATCAATTTCTTATTAAATATTATTTTTACTTTTGTGCTTTTAAATTCAAAAATATATATATATAAAAGTTAATATAAATATATTCAATTTTTAAATTTTAAATGTATATAAATTTGTAATTTTAAATATATGAAAATTAAATCTTAAACAATGAAATATTATATACTTTAATTATTTTACTAATTTTTTCCCACATCGAATAACTAACAAATATTATTTTGAATGAACAAACTATAAATTGTGAAGTTGAACAATAGTATTCCTACTACTTTTTTTGTATTTGAACTAAGATCAAGTATAATATTTTATCACACTTTGAAAAATAAAGAGCATTCTTCTACCTGAACATACTATAAATTCTAATAGTCAAGAATGAAATTTTAATACCTTTCTTGATCCTTTAAGTTTATTTTTTCTTATCAGTTTAATATTAAAATGCATATATATAATTTTTAGTTTAAATATTTATTAATTTCTTATTAATTATATGTTTAAAATTGAATTTTAGCTTTTATGTTGTTAAATTCAAACAAAAATATAGATATATAAAAAAATCCAAATAAATAAATTTAATTTCAAAACTTTTAATGTATATAAGTTTATAATTTTAAATATATGAAAAATAAATCTTAAATGATTAAATCTTATATATTTTAATTATTTTATAAAATTTATTTCCAATGAGCAAATTATAAATCGTGATGCCCAACAATAATATCCATATAACTTTTTTCTATATTTCAACTAAGATCAAGTATAGTGTTTGATCCCACATTGATAAATGATTAAATATGGAGTATTATTCTATGTCAACATACTATGAATTTTAAAAGTCAATAATAAAATTTTCACACCTTTCTTAATCTTTTAAGTTGATATTGAGAATAGTACTATTTTATCTTATCTGTTTGATGAGTTTAAATATCTATATCAATTTTTTATTATATATATATATATATCTAAAAAGATTTTTTTAATTAAAAAATTCTAATAAATAATTTTAATTTCTAAATTTTTAAATATATATAAGTTTACAATTTTAAATTTATGAAAATGAAAGCTTAAGCAATTAAATCTTATATTTTATTTTATTTTTACTAAAATTATCTCACATCGAAGAACTAACAAATTTTATTTTGAATGAACAAACAATAAATTGGGAGCCCCAACAATAGTATTCCTACTACTTTCTTCATATTTCAAGTAAAATTAAGTGTAATGTTTGATCTCACATTGAAAATGAGGAGTATTGTTCTACTTGAACATTTTGTAAATTATAATAGTTAATAATAAAATATTGAGAGAAAAATTTAAATACCCATATCCCTTAACTAAAAACCCCCTTTACCCACTTTGTTACACACATTCAAGAAATACCCACTATGTCTAATATATCCCTACTTTTTCAATTTCCAATGTATTCCAAGGTGGGTCCTCTCACTTTTCAAAAATTGTAAGTAGAAGTACTCATTTTTCAGCACAAATCAGACTAATAAATATGTAAAGTGATTCCTCACGTGTGTTCTCGAACCTCAAAAAATAAAATATCGCTCGAAACCCATAATTTTAATACGAGCGGTATCTCAGTGGTATTGCAAGGGAACCGAAATAGAGTTGAAATATTTCAATACCGTCCATATTATACGTTCGGCGGTATGTGAGCGGTATCACATTATACCAGTCGGTATTCGAGCGGTATCACATTATACCAGCCGGTATTCAAGCGGTATCACATTATACCAGCCGATATGTGAGCGGTATGACATTATACCATTTTACGGACAATTGCCCAAAAAAAAGTAGTGAATATAATTCCAAATTGAAAAAAACAATGGATTTAATTGAGAGGGAATTATATGATGATCCATATATGGTTTTAAAGGTATTTGATTATATGATTCAACTAAAAAAAATTTCGACAAAATTATATTCATGAAAAAAGTTATGACCGTTTTATGAACGAGTACCCGAAAAAGGGTCACGAACATTGTACCAAATTGAAAATATCACCGACTTTGATTGAAATGGAATTAGATTATGAGTAATACCTTGTTGGAAAGCTAGTCGAGTCTAGCTTTCAGAAAAAAAAGAATTTCTAAAAAATATTAACCGAGGAGAAAGTTATGACCGTTTTAGTGACGATTGCCAGAAAATTTAAAATCACGCTCGGCTACCGCCCACAAGCGGTATCGTCAGTTTTCTCTCGATTTTTTGTCCAAAATCATTGAATTTAACTGTAGGATATCATTACCGATCGGTATTCGAGTGGTATGCCATTATACCGGCCGATATGTGAGCGGTATGACATTATACCGTTTTACGGATGATTGCCCGAAAAAAGTAGGGAATCCAATTCCAAATTGAAAAAAAATAATGGATTTAATTGAGAAGGAATTATATGATGATCCATATATGGTTTAAAAGGTATTTGATCATATGATTCAACAAAAAAGTAATTTCGACAAAATTATATTCATCAAAAAAGTTATGACCGTTTTACGAATGAGTGCCTGAAAAACAGGTCACGAACATTGTACCAAATTGAAAAAATCACCGACTTTGATTGGAATGGAATTAGGTTATGCTTAATACCTTGTTGGAAAGCTATTCAAGTCTAGTTTTCAGCAAAAAAAGAATTTCCAAAAAATATTAACCGATGAGAAAGTTATGACCATTTTAGTGACGATTGCCAGAAAATTTGAAATCACGATCGGCTACCGCCCACTAGCGGTATACGGGTGGTATCGTCAGTTTTCTCTCAATTTTTTGCCCAAAATCATTGAATTTAACTATATGATACCATTACCGGTCAGTATTCGAGCGGTATGCCATTATACCGGCCGATATGTGAGCGGTATAACATTATACCATTTTACGGATGATTGCCTGAAAAAAAGTAGCGAATCCAATTCCAAATTGAAAAAAAATAATGGATTTAATTGAGAAGGAATTATATGATGATCCATATATAGTTTGAAAAGTATTTGATTATATGATTCAACAAAAAAATCATTTCGACAAAATTATATTCATCAAAAAAGTTATGACCGTTTTAGGAACGAGTGCCTGAAAAACAGGTCACGAACATTGTACCAAATTGAAAAAATCACCGACTTTGATTGGAATTGAATTAGATTATGAGTAATACCTTGTCGGAAATCTATTCGAGTCTAGTTTTCAGCAAAAAAAAGAATTTTCAAAAAATATTAACCGAGGAGAAAGTTATGACCGTTTTAGTGACGATTGCCAGAAAATTTGAAATCACACTCGGCTACCGTTAACGAACGGTATACGGGCGGTATCGTCAATTTTCTCTCGATTTTTTATCCAAAATCATTGAATTTAACTATAGGTTATCATTGTAGGCTCGTATGAGTCACAGTATCTTATTTTATCTCAATTCATCATTAACAAGAATGAAATTTTCAATATGAAAAAGATTTACGAGTGACAAAAGTATATGTTATGAAGGAGTGTAGTGCTAAAAATGAAGTAGTATGTAATTTAAAAAGTAATTAAATATTCCCCTACTTCTTTTCCTATCTCATTATAAAAGTAGTGTACTCACAAGTGTATAATTCAAGCTTTCAATTATAAGACCGATTATCACTTGCAATACTACACTAATGTCTCAAGAGTGTAGTGCTAATGTCTCAAGAGTATAGTACTTGGCATCACAAGTGGAAAATCAATAATAAATTGAAAGATTACATTGAAATTTGATACTCAAGTCATATAAGATGGATAATTTAATTCAATACACCCTAATTGGCGTGAGAATTCACAATACCGTTGAGGAGGTGCAGTATCACCCGGATACCGCCCACGATACCGTCGGACGGTATCCAAGTGTGATTCGGGGCATAAAGCGGTATTCGTTTTGTCCTATCATAGTTTTGTTATAAATTCAGTCCAAAGAACTCCTAAAAATGAAGGAGTATGTAATTTAAAAGGCAATTAAACATTCCCCTACTTCTTTTCCTATCTCATTATAAAAGTAGTGGACTCACGAGTGTATAATTCAAGCTTTCAATTACAAGGCCAATGATCACTTGTTTTACGAACGATTGCCCTAAAAAAGTAGCAAATATGATCCCAAATTGAAAAAAAAATAGATTTGATTGAGAATGAATTATATGATGATCGATATATGGTTTGAAATATGTTTGATTATATGATTCAACTAAAAAAGAATTTCGACAAAATAATATTCATGAAAAAAGTTATGACCGTTTTACGAACGAGTACCCAAAAAAGGGGTCACGAACATTGTACTAAATTGAAAAAATCACCGACTTTGATTGGAATGGAATTAGATTATGAGTAATACCTTGTTGGAAAGCTATTCGAGTCTAGTTTTCAGCAAAAAAAGAATTTCCAAAAAATATTAACCGATGAGAAAGTTATGACCGTTTTAGTGACGATTGCCAGAAAATTTGAAATCACGCTCGGCTACCGCCCACAAGCGGTATACGGGTGGTATCGTCAGTTTTCTCTCAATTTTTTGCCCAAAATCATTGAATTTAACTATATGATACCATTACCGGTCAGTATTCGAGCGGTATGCCATTATACCGGCCGATATGTGAGCGGTAGAACATTATACCATTTTACGGATGATTGCCCGAAAAAAAGTAGCGAATCCAATTCCAAATTGAAAAAAAATAATGGATTTAATTGAGAAGGAATTATATGATGATCCTTATATAGTTTGAAAGGTATTTGATTATATGATTCAACAAAAAAATCATTTCGACAAAATTATATTCATCAAAAAAGTTATGACCGTTTTAGGAACGAGTGCCTGAAAAACAGGTCACGAACATTGTACCAAATTAAAAAAATCACCGACTTTGATTGGAATTGAATTAGATTATAAGTAATACCTTGTTGGAAATCTATTCGAGTCTAGTTTTCAGCAAAAAAAGAATTTTCAAAAAATATTAACCGAGGAGAAAGTTATGACCGTTTTAGTGACGATTGCCAGAAAATTTGAAATCACGCTCGGCTACCGTTAACGAACGGTATAGGGCGGTATCGTCAATTTTCTCTCAATTTTTTTATCCAAAATCATTGAATTTAACTATAGATTATCATTGTAGGCTCGTATGAGTCACAGTATCTTATTTTATCTCAATTCATCATTAACAAGAATGAAATTTTCAATATGAAAAAGATTTACGAGTGACAAAAGTATATGTTATGAAGGAGTGTAGTGCTAAAAATGAAGTAGTATGTAATTTAAAAAGTAATTAAATATTCCCCTACTTCTTTTCCTATCTCATTATAAAAGTAGTGTACTCACAAGTGTATAATTCAAGCTTTCAATTATAAGACCGATTATCACTTGCAATACTACACTAATGTCTCAAGAGTGTAGTGCTGATGTCTCAAGAGTATAGTACTTGGCATCACAAGTGGAAAATCAATAATAAATTGAAAGATTACATTGAAATTTGATACTCAAGTCATATAGGATGGATAATTTAATTCAATACACCCTAATTGGCGTGAGAATTCACAATACCGTTGAGGAGGTGCAGTATCACCCGGATACCGCCCACGATACCGTCGGACGGTATCCAAGTGTGATTCGGGGCATAAAGCGGTATTCATTTTGTCCTATCATAGTTTTGTTATAAATTCAGTCCAAAGAACTCCTAAAAATGAAGGAGTATGTAATTTAAAAGGCAATTAAACATTCCCCTACTTCTTTTCCTATCTCATTATAAAAGTAGTGGACTCACGAGTGTATAATTCAAGCTTTCAATTACAAGGCCAATGATCACTTGTTTTACGAACGATTGCCCTAAAAAAGTAGCAAATATGATCCCAAATTGAAAAAAAAATAGATTTGATTGAGAATGAATTATATGATGATCGATATATGGTTTGAAATATGTTTGATTATATGATTCAACTAAAAAAGAATTTCGACAAAATAATATTCATGAAAAAAGTTATGACCGTTTTACGAACGAGTACCCAAAAAAGGGGTCACGAACATTGTACTAAATTGAAAAAATCACCGACTTTGATTGGAATGGAATTAGATTATGAGTAATACCTTGTTGGAAAGCTATTCGAGTCTAGTTTTCAGCAAAAAAAGAATTTCCAAAAAATATTAACCGATGAGAAAGTTATGACCGTTTTAGTGACGATTGCCAGAAAATTTGAAATCACGCTCGGCTACCGCCCACGAGCGGTATACGGGCGGTATCATCAGTTTTCTCTCGATTTTTTGTCTAAAATCATTGAATTTAACTATAGGATATCATTGTAGGCTCTTATGAGTCAAAATATCTTATTTTATCGCAATTCCTCATTAACAAGAATGAAAGTAATATCGTAGGCTAAATGATGAGAGCGGTGTGGAATTTCCAATATGAAAAAGATTTGCGAGTAACAAAAGTATATGTTATGCCTTGAAAAACCTATAATATTTGAATAATAACATATTTTCATGAGAAATAATAGTAGAGTGAAGCTAATGTACGCGGGAGTTAGGAACGAGATTGAAAACGTATTTCTAGCCCAAACAATATGTAATGAATTTTGTCCGAATTAGAAAAATAAAATTAATTTTATTTCCAAACAACTAAGTGATGATCCCTACATGTTTGGAAATATAATTAAGTCTATATTTCAAATAAAAATAATTTTTAGTAAATATTATCCGTGTCGAAAGTTATCACCATTTTACGAACGATTGCCTAAAAAAAAAATTGCGAATGTGATCCCAAATTGAAAAAAATAAAGGATTTCATTAAGAAGGAATTATATGATGATCCATATATGGTTTGAAAGGTATTTGATTATATGATTCAACTAAAAAAGAATTTCGACAAAATAATATTCATGAAAAAAGTTATGACCGTTTTACGAACGAGTGCCCGAAAAACGGGTCACGAATATTGTACCAAATTGAAAAAATCATTGACTTTGATTGGAATGGAATTAGATTATGAGCAATACTTTGTTGGAAAGCTATTCGAGTCTAGTTTTCAACAAAAAAAGAATTTCCAAAAAATATTAACCGAGAAGAAAGTTATGACCGTTTTAGTGGCGATTGCCAGAAAATTTGAAATCACGCTCGGCTACCGCCCACGCGCGGTATACAGGCGGTATCGTTAGTTTTCTCTCGATTTTTTTACCCAAAATCATTAAATTTAACTGTAGGATATCATTGTAGACTCATATGAGTCATAATATTTTATTTTATCGCAATTCCTCATTAACAAGAAGGAAAGTAATATCGTAGGCTAAATGATGAGAGCGGTGCGGAATTTCCAATATGAAAAAGATTTGTGAGTGACAAAAATATATGTTATACCCCGAAAAACCTATAATATTCGAACAATAACATATTTTTATGAGAAAGAATAGAAGAGTGAAGCTAATGCACGTGGGAGTTAGGAACGAGAGTGAAAACGTATTTCTAGACCAAACAATACGTAATGAATTTTGTCCGAATTAGAAAAATAAAATTAATTTCATTGTCAAACAACTAATCTATGGTCCATACATGTTTGAAAATATATTTAAGTCTATATTTCAACTAAAAAATAATTTTGATTAAATATTGTCCATGTCAAAAGCTATCACCGTTTTACGAATGATTGCAAAAAAAAAAAAAAAAGTAGCGAATGTGATCCCAAATTGAAAAAAATAATGGATTTGATTGAGAATGAATTATATGATGATCCATATATGATTTAAAGGTATTTTATTTTATGATTCAACTAAAAAATAATTTCGACAAAATTATATTCATTGAAAAAGTTATGGCCGTTTTACGAACGAGTGCCCGAAAAATAGATCACGAACATTGTACCAAATTGAAAAAATCACCGACTTTGATTTGGATGGAATTAGATTATGAATAATATCTTGTTAGAAAGCTAGTCGAGTCTAGTTTTTAGCAAAAAAAGAATTTCCAAAAAATATTAACTGTGTAGAAAGTTATGACCGTTTTAGTGACGATTGCCAGAAAATTTCAAATCACGCTCGGCTACCGCCCACAAGGGGTATATCGGCGGTATCGTCAATTTTCTCTCGATTTTTTGCACAAAATCATTGAATTTAACTATAGGATATCATTGTACGCTTGTATGAGTCATAATATCTTATTTGAGCGGTATTGCATATATAATGTAATACCGTTACAATACCGGCCGGTATTCGGATGAAATCTGTAGAATACCGGCTGGTATAATGTAATACCGCTGGAATATCGGCCGGTATCAGGTTCGGTAATCCAGCGATATTATATAATACCGCCCGTCGTAATACCGACCGGTATTAGGATGAAATCTATACAATACCGATCGGTATAATGAAATACCGTTACAGTACCAGCCGGTATAATGTAATACTGCTGGATTACATAATACCGCTCGCGTATCGATCGGTAAATCCAATATCGCCTGAATACCGACCGGTATAGTGTAATACCGCTGGAAAACTGTCCGGTATTAGATCCGGGATCTGTGCAATGATTTTTTCAGCCAATGAGAAGTCGTCCTTGTCACATGTTTATGTTACTTTTCAGTCAATTATTATGTAATTATTATGTACTTTTGTCATGGTTTTTAGCACAATAAAGTACATTTGTGTAAGAAATGTGTAAGAGATCACTTTTTGAAGGTATTTTAGGGACTTTACACTAAAGGTGGGTAATTCTTGGATGTTGGTAAGGAGGTGGGTAAAAGGAGTTTTTTGTTAAGGGATATGGGTAGTTTCATATATTTCCACTAAAATATTCATACCTTTCTTGATATTATAAGTTGAGATCGAGTATAATATTTGATCATATGAGTTTAATATTAAAATATATATTTAAAATTTTTCGTTTAAATATCTATCAAATTCTTATTAAATATATATTTAAAATCAAAATTAAAATTTTATATTTTAAATTCAAAAATATAAATATATAAAAAAATTCAAATAAATACATTTAATTTTGAAATTTTGAATGTATATAATTTTAAAATTTTAAATATATGAAACATAAACCTTAAATAATAAATCTAATATATATTTGATTTTTTTTAAAAGTTATCCCACATCGATAAACTAACAATATTGTTTTGAATGAACAAATTATTAAATCTTATATATTTGAACTTTATTTTCAAAAGTTATTCCACATCGAACAAGCTATAAATTGTGAGGCCAACCAATAGTCTTTCAACTTTTTCGGTCTTTGATTTGAGATCGAGTGTGATATTTCGATATTTGATTTATAATTTATGATTTTATCGGTTTAATATTAAATTCTAAATATATTTTAAATTTATAAAATTAAACTATTTTAAAATAAAAAAAATTAAGTTAAATATATTAAAAAGTTCAAATATACATTTTAAAAATATTAATTTGAAGTTTTAACTTTTAATTTAATTAAATATATTTAAAAATCAAGATCCACATCCAAAATTTTAAATTAAATGTATTAATTGATCTTATCAATTTAATGTTAAATATTTTTAAAATCCATCTAATATAAAAGAATTGACATATATTGTTGTGCATGAACAATCTATACATATTAAGGCTCAACAATAGTCTTTCAACCTTTTTCAGTATTTATGTTAAGATCACATGTAATATTTGATATTTATTTTTACAGAACACGTGCAAATGCATCATTAATTTTAAATATTTTTTATTTTTTAATTTAATTAAATATATTAAAAAAATTAAAAATCCACGTTTAAAATCTTTAAAGACGGTGTACTTGATTATATATATATATATATATATATATATATATATATATATATATATATATATATTACCACTTCTCATTCATTTTTTTTTTTGTAGATTTGTGAAATTCTATACTTGCATATCAATAATTGGGATCACAATATTTTGTTTTGTATAAGTGGGTTAATAAAGATATTTTTTTATTATATATTATTACGTATTGCTATTTACATATTAAATTTTTATTTTCCGTACATCTCATATCGGTTGTACGATGAAGATTGAGAATGTAGGTTGTTATATAAAATCTCAAATTATTTTTTCAACATTTCCTATATCCCACATTAGTTGTAGATTGACAAATTGGAATGTAAATTGTTGTATAAAAGATTGGGTAACCTTAAATTGAAATTGAAATCTCAAATTATTTCTACAACTTTCTTCCAATTTTACTACATCCCACATTGATTGTTGATTGAAGAATTTGGGATATAGATTGTTGTATAAAAGAGTGAAAAATCTCAAATTTTTTATTTAGTCATATTTTGAACAAAAAAGTTAAAAAAATAATAATAAAAATTTATCGGTGCCTAATTGGCTGATTAATTGCCGTCGAGATCGCTTGGGTGACGAGGATCCGATCTCCCCGTTTTACACCTGACTTGAGTGTTTCCGGTACAGGTAAGGGACGTCTAGCGCCTATGCGGCAGCTTAGCCTGATTTCTACAACCCCGAAATATACACAAATAGTCTGATTTCTACAACCCTGAAAAATACACAAATAATTTATAATTTCATCGATCTAATTCATATATTTACATACTAAATTTAAGATTGAATATAATTTTATTATTATTCATAAATATTTTTAATAAAATTTACTCTCTGTGCATCGCACAGGTGGTATACTAGTCCGATTAAAAATAAGCAAGTTATGTGTAACGCCCCATACCCACCAGGGTGGGAGCCCCAACAACGAATTAAACGACGACACAAAATGAGTTTTAATTTAGTATATATAATTTGCATAAATTTGATTAAAAATGAGTAAGTTATGTGTAACACCCCAGGCTAATGGGGGAAGGGCCCAACAACGAAACGACCGCACAACGGGCTCTGCTAGTCACTACTTGATATCCGTCCTCATATTGTCAAAATGATTAACTCAAGTTGTTAGAGAATCCATTAAGCCCACATATAAACTCTCATCATACTTTCATTGTCCCACTGATGTCATGTGGTACATCACATTCTCCCCCTATTGGAGATACGCCATTGTTGTCATGTTCTTTCTTTTGGTTTAAGCACACTTAGAGTAACTCCAGTGCCTTGATCAAATGCACTAAGATTGGCTCTATACCATTTGATATTCCACATTAATAGGAAAATGAACGTACGACGGCATTTATTGTTTAGTGCTTTAACTTTTTACTGTTAAAATTTTTTAGAAACACATAGCTCTGAACATTTAAATTTTTGATATTTTAATAATATTACTAGACCCCATTTATTCTCTTAGTTCATTTTTGCCTGAATTGTATTAAACAAGTCTTATTTGTATACGATAGGCTCAATTTATAACTTACTATTGAGAATTTAACATACGATCTTTACCTTCCAACAATCATCCGAAATGACGGTAAAATACATTTCAAGTAAATAATAACTATTTATTTTGACTTCTGGCTAAATTCAGGAACATAAAAAAAAAAATGACGGTTGGTGGGCTCTAGCTTTGTCTTTTTATGAACCGTGAATCATGGATTTCCTCTTTTTTTTTTTTTTTCTTTTAATAAATTCTTTATTAAATTTAATATACATTTCATTTAGAAATTTGTTTGAAAACTAATACAAATAATTAAAAACTAATCATTTTTTTAAACTTTAATTGACAATTTTCATTTTTCCGTGCATAATTTATACTTAACATATTTATTTTGGATCTTAAATTGATAACCCCTCGTTATAACAAAAAAAATGATCATTTATTTGAATGAAATCCAATCGTTTCATAACACGTTCAAAAACCATATATTTCTATAGACTATATATTTTAATAAATGAGATTCTCGTCCACTTTCTTTATCTTACTTGGTAGTCCATTATGAATTTTATTAATTTTTCTTTTATTTTTTCTTCAACTTCAATTTCAATATTTTTTGGTTTAGTTTAATTAATTTTAAAAATATTATTTGCTATTTATTACACCCAATTAGAATTTATAATTATTTTTTTAATATTTAATTTTCATTTTTAGTAAATATATGATTGATTATTTCACAATTAGAGTATATAATTTTTAAAATTCTCAATTCTTAATTAGCAATAAATATTTATTAGAATTGGTAATGCTACAATAAATTTTATTAAAATATTTAACTTTATCAAGAATAATAATAATAATAATAATAATAATAATAATAATAATAATAATAATAATAATAATAATAATAATAATAATAATAATAATAGTAGAGAACGGACTAGAAATCTCGTCCCATATTTTAATCATAGTACAATAGAACATATCATAAATTCATAATTATATCGTATGAAAAAGACCCACATAATACAAGACGTGACACTGCTATATGCAGGGTGTTACACGACTTCCTCGATCCTCACCACAAATAGATAGTCCACACAACTTTTTCTTCATTTATTTGGGCCACACACAAATTCAAGAACAAACTCCCTCTCTAAAAATCGGCATCAGATTTTCGGTTACACTCGAGCTCTGGTAAAAACACACACACAGACACACACTAGATAGAGGGAAAAAAATGGCGGAGGAAGTGAGCAACAAGCAGATAATATTGAAGGATTACGTGGAGGGGTTTCCAAAAGAATCAGATTTCATGTTCAAAACCTCCAAAATCAAACTGAAGGTGCCAGATGACTGCAACCACGCCATTTTGGTGAAGAATCTTTACTTATCTTGCGATCCTTACATGCGAAGCCGCATGAGCAAACTCGACGACAACTATGTTGCCTGCTTCACCCCTGGTTCGGTCTGTCTTCTCTCTCTCTCTCTCTCTCTCTCTCTCTCTCCTCATTTTCTTTTTCTTTTTTATTTTACTATGAATCATAACTATTTGACGAATGGAGAAGTAAAATTTGGAACGATGATTTCCGCTTTGATAAAAGACAGGATTTTAGCTGCCTCTTCGAGTGGGGATAGGTATTCCTATCATCCTATGTATGTATAAGACACGTGTATCTGATTTTCATGGGCTTTTTTGCGTTTTCAATTATCTTTAATGGGCTTTTGTATTGGTATTTAATTGGATTGGGGAAAGTTGGGACAATTCATTTTCAATAATTATTTCGTGAATAGACACTATAGCAAAACTAGTTTAAAACCAGAGATGTGAATTTTTAATGTAAAATGAATTTGTTCAAATAACTTTAATGAATTGATTATTAATTTTAATCCCAAATTGTGTGTGTTAAGCGTGTGCGAGCGTCAAAATTGTAAGTGTTAATAATGCTTTTCATAAACATAAATTTTAATATATTATAACTAATTCTAATTAATATTTATTGCTAAAAATTAAAATTTTAAAACATTATATACCTCTATGAGTTTGGACAACCCAAAAATTAATTATACTAACTAAAAAATAATTATAAACCTTAATTGAGTGGAATAAAGCCTAAATAAAAATGTACAATTATAATAAACCAAACGAAATTAAAATTGAAGAAGAAATGGAAGAAAAATTAATAATTTTGATGTTTAGTACACAGTTAACAGACATAACTTGGGGCTAGAGTATCTTATGGGTTGATTTTAACATGTTATTTTGGCCACTGTTTTTTTTTTCCACTTTTACATACATTCAGCAAAACCTAAGTATACTTTGTTTAGGAAATCCAACGTACATTTCTTAACATTCAGTCTTTGATTCAATATTTATGCGATTATGTACCATTATTAATTCTTCATTTTTGCATTGCAATATATCAAATAAAAGCCAATAATAGGATATGGAGTGGGCAGAGTGGTGGATTCTTGTAATCCAAATTTCAAGAAAGGTGACATGATTTGGGGTATGACTGGATGGGAAGACTATAGTCTCATTAAATCTACAGAGGGCCTTTTCAAGATTGAGCATACAGATGATCATGTTCCTCTCTCCTACTACACTGGAATTCTTGGTCAGTTAATTTAAAATTTCCACTATTTCTTCATCAACATCTACAACTTATTCACTTAATTCTTAGATATATTAATATATATACTCATCTCATGCATGATGTTATTTAATCTGCTTCTGCAAATTAAAGGCATGCCTGGGCTATCTGCTTATGTTGGATTTTATGAGATATCGTCTCCAAAAAAAGGGGAAACTGTCTTCATTTCTGCTGCTTCTGGAGCTGTTGGGCAGCTTGTTGGCCAGTTTGCTAAGCTCTTAGGCTGCTACGTCGTCGGAACTGCTGGAACCAAACATAAGGTTTATTTATTAATATTTGTCTGCGTGCGTACTAACTATTATATTTTTTTCACGATTATTCTAACTAATTTTTGTTTAATTATCATGCATGGACGTTATTAATTCGTTCATTATATATAGGTGGATCTGTTGAAGACCAAGTTCGGGTTTGATGATGCATTTAACTATAAAGAAGAAGCTGATCTGAATGCAGCTTTAAAAAGGTTAATTAATTAATTAATTAGTTGCTTAATTAGCCTTCACATTTTTGCCTAGCTAGGAAGACCTTAACCGTGCCTCCAATGTGGGATTAATATATATCAATTGTTGTTGATATTGTATACATATATATGTTGTATTTTAGCATTGTATTTTCTAAAACATGGATTTTGTTGTCGTGCTCGTGTGGGATACAATTAATTAGGTATTTCCCAGAAGGGATCGACATATACTTTGAAAATGTGGGAGGAAAGATGCTGGACGCGGTGCTTCTGAACATGAAGCTCAATGGTCGCATTGTTGCATGTGGAATGATCTCTCAATACAACCTCAAAGAAGGAGAATCCGAAGGTGTGAGAAACTTGTTTTCGATTGTGGCCAAACAAATTCGTATGCAGGGATTTCTAGTGTTTCATTACTATTCCCTTTATCCAAAGTTTTTGGAGTTCATGTTGCCACTTATAAAACAAGGAAAGATTGTTTATGTGGAAGATACAGCACAAGGCCTTGAAACTGCACCGGCGGCTCTCATTGGCCTCTTCTCAGGTCGCAATCTTGGGAAGCAGGTTGTTCGAGTTGCTTCCGAGTAGCTCATGTTATCACACGATCATAAATATTTTATCTTTCCTTTTTGTAGCATGCATGTCTGATTTTGTTGAGACGTGTATACAAGATTGTGTGCTGTTGATGCAGGTTTGTTTTAGCTTTTAATGTTTCTTGGTTTTATGTAGCATGATGAAAGAATAAACCATAAGCAAGCTTGCTCTGCCTTTCAACTAATTGATTATTTTTTTGTTTATCATCAATAAATACTGGCCTCTTCTTCTAAACAAATAAATAAATATATAAACGAGACTGACCTCTCTATTACCATCTTGATTTGATTATAGATAATCACCCACACACACACGATATATATTCATATAAATATATATATATATATAATGTACCCCTTATAATCTTATAACTTAGCGTAAAAAAAAAAAATCTCATAACTTAGCGTGTCATTCAAGATAAGGAACTGATGATATAACAGAAGAAAAAAAAAAAAAAAAAGCAGCCACCATCTCAAGAGTGATTTCGGCATACAAAAGTGCACGTTGGAATTGTCATCCACTTTTGAGAGTGTTAAGATCTAGTGTATTGAAAGTGTTTGTAAAAATGCTCGTGAGAATCTAGAGAAATTTTCTATTTGAATTTCATTGATTGTAAAAACTAACTACAAAGACAAAAGTATTACAGTATTTATAGAAGCAAGTAACCGACTAAACAACAAAATATCTAGCAACTAATTTCCTGAAAATACGGATAGCTTGCCACGTGGATCCATAAATATCTTGAACAAAAACTAAGCTTCAACACTCCCCTGCAGAAACCAAAGACTCGTGTTTGAGCTTAAGTCGATCCCTCAAGGTTTGAAACTGTGTCTCAGCTAGAGGCTTAGTAAACACATCAGCCACTTGATCATTTGATGGAACATGGCCTACTTCTACCACCTTCTCTTGAACCTTATCCCGGAAAAAATGAACGTCAATTTCAATGTGTTTAGTCCCTGCGTGAAACACGGGATTAGATGCTAGAGAGATAGCACTAATATTGTCACACCAAATTTGAGCTGTGCTGTCACTGCTGAACCCCAACTCCTTGCTTAATGCCTGCAACCAAACTACCTCTGTCGTGACATTAGCAAGAGATCTATAGTCAGATTCCGCGCTGCTACTTGACACAACAACCTGTTTCTTAGCACTCCAGAATATTAAATTGCTGCCTAAGAAAACACAATGTCCCCCAGTAGACTTCATGGTAGACTTCATGTCATCAATGCAACTTGCCCAGTCTGCATCAGCAAAGGCTTCTATCTTGGTGGAGGAGGAAAGGCTGAAGATCAGAGCCAAATCTTTAGTTTCTTTCAAATATCTTAGTAAGTGCTTGCAGGCAGCCCAATGAGGAGTGAGAGGCTGCTGCAAAAACTGACTAAGTTTATTGACAGAAAAGGCAATGTCTGGCCTAGTTAGTGTCAAGTATTGAAGAGCTCCAATGGTGCTTCTGTAGAGGGTAGGTGTTCAAACACAGAACCACTATGTTTTTACAACTTGACACCAGGCATCATAGGTATAGAACAAGGCTTGCAGACAGACAGATTCGTCCTTTCCAGAATTTCTTCAATGTACTTGCTTTGAGACAAGGAAAAAGAGCCAGAAGTATGAGTAACTTGAATATCCAAAAAATAATCCACTGATCCAAGATCCTTCAAGGAGAACTTGATGTTAAGTTGTTGAATCTCCTGAACTTCTTCTGGTCTATTTCCAGTCACAAGTATATCATCCACATAGATGAGCATCAAGACAGTACTAGTAGCAGTCACTCTGAAAAACAAAGAGAAGTCAGATTGAGATCTGTGAAAACCAACTGAGCAGAGATACTCTTTTAGAGTATTGTACCAGGCTCTAAGAGCCTGTTTTAAACCATAGATAGCCTTAGAAAGCTTGCAGACATGGTTAGAAAACTGACTATCTTCAAAACCCCTTGGCTGAGTCATGAAAATAGTCTCCTCAAGATCTCCATTCAAAAAAGCATTATTTATATCAACTTGTCTAATTGTCCAGCCCCTCATAGCAGCAACTGCAAACATCACCGCAGAGTAGAAAATTTTATAACAGGACTAAAGGTTTCAAGAAAGTCAACCCCAGCAAATTGTTCAAAGCCTCGAGCCACAAGTCTAGCTTTCAATTTATCAAAAGTGCCATCAGACTTGGTCTTTAACTTAAATACCCACTTATGAGATATTAACTTCTGATCTGCAGAAGGAGGGACTAAAACCCAAGTGCCATTATGTTGCAAGGCAGAGAATTTAGCCTGCATAGCCTTATTCCAACCAGGATCATTAAGAGCCTGTGACACAGAGGTAGGTTCTGTAGGAAGCTTGACCTCAGACAGCTATGCCTTGGGTTTGAATATGCCATTCCTAGCCATGGTTATCATAGGATGCTGCACAATGGGTAATGAAGAGGAAACATGAATAGAAGAAGAAGTAGAAGGAGCTGAGCTAGGAATAACAGGAGGAGATGGCAAGTCAGGATTGAGGTCGGTGGTATTTCTGGGAAAGGAGAAGATTGAGAAAAGCTAGGAATATAGTTATTCTCTCTATTTATTTTAATTAAAAATATTAAATTAGATATTGTCAAAACATTTATTTTAACTACATGTTAAACATTTATTTTAATTAAAATGTAAATTTTTAATTTCAATTAGTGCATATATATATATATTATTAATATTCAAATAATAACAACAAAGTGTGTTGATCCAGTTGGTTGAGCACATTGTATAAAGACATTTGATTTTTTGAAGATCTGCAAATAGTTGGATATGGAAAAGAAGAAAAGGTGGAGAAGTGGGAGAAGGCTGTATACGATGGCATAAAATGAAGGGATAGGTAGGAAATCTGGAAATCATAAAAGTTATCAGAGGTGGAGAGGTGGGATATGTATCATTTGATTTATCATTAATTTGTACTTAATCACGAGGTTGTGGTTATCATGAACTTTTATATCAAACAAAGTAAACATTGAATAGGATATGATAATCTCATGATATCCTTCCTTATCACTCAAAGTAAACAAGCTCTTGGAGTATAATGAAATTAGAAGAATAACAAAAATTATCATTGAAATCACTTATAGAGAGTAAATTTCGAGTTTGATCTCACATGCAGGACATGTGTTAGTTCGCTTTGGGCCTCAATATTATCATTTTTTTATCCCAAATTGAGTAAATTTTAATTTTGGTCCCCTTTTTTGCCTTAAAATTGTAAGACCAAATTCGAAAGCCATAAATATATGGGACTCAAATTGGATAATTTTTTTTGAAAAATGACCAAAAATAATAGTATATATAAGGACCCAAAGCGAACTAACGCATGTCATATAGAACCAAAATTAAAATTTAATCTCACTTAGGAGTTCACCATCATCAGAATATATATATATATATATATATATATAGGCGAGACTGATGGTTTCTTTACGTTGACATGCAATGAACATGGGCAATAATTAAATAAAATGATGTTAAGAAACGAACTAGTATTGGGAAACTTTTATGATGCACCCACATGTAGTGGGAGTGGGTTATATATCACATTAGATTTATTATGACACATGACACATTACGTACTTATCGTCATAGAATTTCCCACGTAATGTAACACCCGAAAAAATATGATATTGAATTATTTTCAAGTATTATATGTAGGTTTAAGAATGCGAGAGAATATAGAAAAAGGGACAGTTTGTATGCACTATATTCTAGAGAAACAAATATTTGTTTGGTAGAATTTTATGTGAATTAAATTTTTTTGTTAATTTGATTTATTTATCAATTGAAATTCATAAAGAATTGAAGGATCCAAATTGAAATTTGCAAAAACTATTATTTTCAACGCCATGTTCATATTTATTTTATTTAGTGTAATAATGTAGATCATATGGTACTACAGTGTACGGTCATCTGTTAATTGCATTCATTCTTTTGATATCGATAAAAAATCATGTGAATTTAATTAATATTATTAAAATTAAAATATATGCATCGCACATGCTAGTGATATAATAATATTCCTAAACTATTAATTGGATTTCAGTGTTGAAAAACGATAATCCGTGTTATATGTGTTTTATTTATCTGCTTAAAATCTGTTCTATGATATGTGTGGGACAGATGTAAGAACATAAAAGAATAAAGCAGTAAAAACGCACGAGATGGTAACCCAGTTCGGTTCAAACAACCTACTCTGGAGGGATTGAGCCCAAACTTGAAGTTCCGACTGTTACTCCTTCGAAGAGTATATTAGGGTTCTTACACATACAAGTCTACCGCCTTATGTCGCCCGTTCTTCTCCACGAACTCTTTCACTAGTCGAAAGTTGTAAGATCCCCTCACAACCATGACACTAGACTCCCTCTAGCTACCCACGACTTCAACTTACAATCTCTTCTGAGATTGCGTACAAAACAGATATAAAAATCCCCTCACGTGTTTCACTTAAAACACTCAAAACTAGTTTATCACGTTGAACTGTTTAATGAACAACTACTAGTTACAATGACCACAAACTGACTCTCAAACAATCTATCAAGAGAATCTAAACAATATATGAGTGGTACGGATTGCTCCTCAATTCGGCCTTCATATAGACGACTCTTCAACCTTGGCGTCAATCTCTTTCCGTAGCCAACATGGTAAGAGAATTGATGGTTTGTGATCTTCCAAATGTGTGTAGATGTTTTTCATGTGTAGTAGGGTTAATTCAGCATGGAATCTACACCACAAGGCAGTAAAATGAATTTATCTTGACCTTCCAAACTTGTTCGGTGCAAGATCTTTCCAACATGGAAACTGCCATAAATAGAGTATCCCTGGTTCTGTCTAGGACTTAATCTACAACAGTTCACCAACTTTTTTTCTTTTCTTGCACAGCGAAAAACAAATCTTCGTGGGACATACCCAGGCACACATTGTTGATCATATCTCGCCAATACAACAACACAAATACTTAGTGCATAATTGTGGCACTAACAATCTCCCCCTTTGGCGTTTATTGTCGACAATTATCATCATGATCTGCACAACACTTGAATAAACATCGCAGATCAAATATATCAAAGTAAACGATATATTTAACAAACTCTCAGGGACAGTTTCAAGCACACTCCCCCTTAACCTGTTCTGGGAGTGTCTTCATCACGATCAGAGCATTGTTTCGCAGTGTAGAATTGCATTGTCAGTTGATCAAATAATAGTACAGACCAACAAAAATAAAGTGGGGTAAACATTATCCCCAATAAAAGTTTGTTCAAAAAGTATCAAAAAATAAAAGATAAAATGAGCACACGCTCAAAGCAGCAGCAACAAAGGCCATTCACAAACATCGGCCTCTTACACCATCATTCTTCTCCCCCTTAATTGTTACCAAAAATGGCAAACATCCTTCTTCAGACCGGGGAGGCATCAGCACCAGCGGCATGGACATCAGCAGCAGCAGGCTCACCAGCAACTGGGACAGCAGAAGCACTCAACACATCAAGCGGCGAGGCAAGTCCAAGGGCTCTGGCACGGAGATCAATCAGCAACGACTCCAACTCCTGCTTCCTGGTTTTGAAAGTCCGAATGGACTTGCTCAAAAACACCACTTCACGCTCAAGGGAATTTATATGTCTGTCAAAGAAAGCAGATGTGACAGGAAAAGAAGCAGCAGATCTGTCGGGGACAGATGATGGCACAGGTCTACAGCTTTCATCAGCATCTCGGGCAGGAACATCCGGAGCATGCTGGGATGAAAAGATTTTGTGGCTGATGATCAGAGGCTGCGCAACATGTGCATAGAAATCATTCGCAGAAACCACATCATGTTGGGCCATGATGATGCTGAAGATCAGTCCAGGATAGCCAACCGGTTGCTGGGCACGGGAAGATTCAGCATGAGAAAACACGTTCTCAAAAATGATCAGACCGAGGTTGATCCCTCGTCGAGTGCCCACAGAAAATAGCAGTAATACCATATGCTTGCCTACTGTAGAATCGTGGGTACTAGGCAACCAGTTCCAAACAGCGATCTTATAAAGGATCAAATACTTCACACTTAAGTCGGCAGCTAGAAACGAGCGGCCAGACGGCCAAGTACAGCGACTCCCACTAGTCAATTCAGACACCACCTCATTCAGATCTAAAACCAGTGCAGGCACAACCACATTCTCACGACCCAAAAAATCATTGATCACAGCAGGGGAGAAATCAATCCAATTACCCCGCACAAAAACAGAAAAAACATGCTCGTATGAAGCATCATGCATGCGTTTAAACAAATTTGCATAAAACTCATGAACAACTGCAGCAATAAAAGGAGGTACAGAGTAAGTAGTTTTCTCTAAGCGAAGATCATGCAGCAACAGATCAATACCAGTCCCCTCTATATCAGACTTAACCAAACAACGCTCAGTAACCAACGAGCGACCAACAACCAAATTGTATTGCTTTTGATGAAAAGTAGAGAGAAACTTACTTGCATCAAAATCTTCAGAATCAGAGTCAGATCTGTCCGAGACATCCACGGAGACACTTTCAGGTTCATCCTCAGAGGGACGTGGAGCACTTGCCATTTTCATCAATGGCCTTCATCTCCCAGAGACCAAGCCAGTCTTCTGCGCAGATACACTCCTAGTCACATGATGTAACGCCTCGGTCCCGAGGATTAGGACGGGGACACTACAGGAAAAATAGAAGGAAAAAGGTAGCATAATAAAAAATCTAGAGGGTCCTCTGTAATATTCCGGTCCCAAAAGGAATAATAAATGAGGGTCGGGGTGTGACTCAAAAGGAAGTACTATTTATGATAATCAAATGAAATGGCTTTAGAACAAGAATATGTTATATGCCGCAGAAATTTGGGTATCATAACCTCTGTAACTGAAAGAAATCCACGTCTTTCAACGTATCAACGAAGTCAAATGATTTAATCAAGTCAAAAGAATGCCTATTCATAGGCCAATCAAATTCAAACAGAATCCAACAATTTATAAATAGGATTCTGACTCTTCAAATAAACAGGACCTCTTTATAGGTCACAACAACTAAGACCCATCAATAGGCCAGAGGAAAATAAACTATTTTATGTCCCATTAATAGGACAGGAGCAATTAATCAAGATAAGACCCATTCATAGGTCAACTGAAAAGTAAACAGAATCCAAGACTCAAACAAATATGACCAACTCATAGGTCGAAAACTGTAATGAATCATGCTTGGATTTATGAAAAGGAAATGGGACTTTATTTATCATGATTCAAATAAAGAATACAATTCAGATAAGCCCAAAAATAAAACATAGCATGCAATCATACTATGGGGCAACTGTATCAGAGTTTAAGCGGAAAACAATGGAGTAATATTGTATCACATAACAACATACTCATGAGCAATACATTAGTCTGAACGAGACAGCAAGGCACGATCAACCCACAATAGTACATCGAGCCATCACCTCCAGCATCTCAACCTGTGAAAATATTTTGAAAATATTTTGGGCGTGAGTACTAAAGCACTCAGTGGGTTAAACTTTTAACTCAAACTTTAATAAAAACTGTAACAGAATATCCAAAATATAAATACAGATAATGGAAAGAAAAACGCGAAAGCCCTTTCCAATTCTGCAAATCTTTACTTCTCTTTGGTACCCTGTAGCTCCTTCTGTCGTCTACTGCACTCTATGACATGTCGCTGATAGGAAAAGGGAGGGGTTACCTCGCTAATCCGAGAAGAATATACCAGGGATCATCTAGCATTGACCCTGAGTATACCAGGGGGTTACCTAGCATTGACTCCTATAGTGATGCCCAGATCACGTGTATGTGCAGGGGTTACCTCACAGTGACACCTTTAGTGATTAACATCACAACTGCAAGAATCACAGTTCATGCCTATCCTTTGTTCTATGTTCTCTATAAAGCGCATAAAAGGACATAAGCATAAAACTATGTCATCCTCTTAATATAACAACTATGCTAACCTTTAAGTCCTCTATCAAACTTAGTTCAATTATGCTTCATATTCCTTAAACGGAAATCATTCTATAAGTTGAGTTTAAATTTAAAGCACAACAAGCTAAAAATTATAACTCATTATACACAAGTATAATCAATACGCAATAAACATTTAATATACTGTAACTTTAAACTATGACTTTTAGATTTTAAATATAAACTATAACCTTAATCTATATACTATGAACTTTAAACTATTCACCTTAACTTTTAACCCATAGACTTTAGTTATGACAAGGCATAATCTATTCTATTTATTTATGTCGAAGCATAATCTATATTCGCTTATTGTGATAAATCATAATATATATTGTCAATAATTATGATGAAGCATAATCTATGTTCTCAATAATTATGGCAAAGCATAATCTATGTTCTCGATAATTATACAACAGTATAATACTATTACTCTAGCAGAGACTTGAGCAGATAATTTCTCAAATATTTTATTTCGATATTCTAACTATGACTATCACATTTATGAGTTAATAACTCAAATATAGATAAGTTTTGCAAATAAACCCACCTCGATTAGATCAACTCAGGTGATCAAACTTCTCGATACTCATCCGTCAGCTTCTCTGACTGGCTCAACAGGTCCTACAAGGTCAAACCTTATTTTAGGACTGTTGCTCTAATTTTCAGAACTCGACTTTAATTTAATTGGAGCTTTTATTCACTTTAATTATAGTTCAACTAAGAATGCGCGACTCTAGAGACCTCGTACAACTTCCACATAGAAGGAAATAAATTCCAAAATATAATTTTCGATATAATGGGACCAAAAGATTTGACAGAGGTCACTTTCCGTAACTTGCCATTTTAATTAAATTTTACACAGCAAACCTCGATTGCACCTTTTACTTGTCCAAAAATTATAAAAATAATCAGGCATGACTCCACATATATCTTTATTAAACTATACAATTTTTGGAATTTTCTGAAATCACATGCTTTAATTATAAAAATAACCGTCTGATTAAAATAATCGACTTTAATCAAAACTTATCGGAAAATTATGAAACTTGGCAGTCCTATAGGAAATAATTTTTCAAGCAACTTTACAGAAGAAACTTTTTCAATTTGACTACTCGAAATGGGTGAAAACGGGCAAAAACCGAAACTGATCGGCGCCCCTTTATTTTTCACGTTTTCTGGCGATTTGGCCGGTTTCCGGCCACTGGACGACGACGCACTCAACATACAAAATGAAGCACTATTTAAAATACACAACATATTAAAATTTCAACTATAAAGGATTAGAAATGGACCGAAACGAGACATCCGAAGCGGCGACGCGATGGCGGCACGGGGATGGCGATTTCCGGCCATCCACGGCAGCGGCGGCGGTGGCGGCTCTCCGGCAGCCTTCCGGCGCTCGACAGCTGCTCCCGCAGCAGCACCCTTCCCCACAAATAAAACTTAACCTGGGCCCGCATGCGCAATTTACTCGGCGCAGGCCCGGGTTTTTCTCGTTCGTCAACACGAACGAGAGAGAAAGAGAGAGAAGAGAGAGTAATGAGCAAGGAATTATGAATCCCCCCTTCCCTATTTATAGGAAAAGCTGAGGTGGGGTGGGTATAACTTTTTCGGATATAAAATACTGATAAAGTGATTTCTGGATTCAACTAAAGTTGTTTTATTTAATGACGAGGTCCAAATGACCTCCGACACAAAATCTGAAAACACCGGGAGACTCGTTGGCTCGAGTACTATTGAACCAACCCAACTCGGGATGACGAGGAAGTCGTCTGAAGAGAAACGAGAAAAGATTCTCTTTCAAAAAGTACTTTTACTATTCATTTCGACTGACAGATTTTGCTCCCGAGCGTTCGATTGACCTCGGATTGGCAATTCGTGAACGCGAACGGATTCCTTGGGTCATTACCTATAAGATAGGCTTGTTAGAACAAGTCTCAGATCAATGAGGAGGATTTCGTAAATTTTTCGAATCACGAACGCTCGCATAAATTACTATTCACGGGTTTTCCCTTTATGATTTTCAATTACGGGACTCCTGTAGAGGTCAGAATAAAATTCTAAAAGCATCAACAGCTTCCTTTAGGTCATTACGTTTCAGAAAAGACCAATATTGACTATCTTCCGGCGGCAAATGCAAAATATCATAATCGATTTTCATATAAAATAGTCAAAAAGTCGCGACTTATATCTGTTTTACTTTATTTTAGCTCCAATTATTTTCTTTAGTCTTCTAAATAAATTTAGAGAACTCTCTGAAATTCTGGGATGTTACACACGACGAGGAACAACAGACATCTTTCTTGCAGGAGCTTTCTTCTTATCACTCTTCTTTACAGAGGGCTTTTGAACTTTGGTGGCAGCACAGGACTTCCCTTTCTTCTGAGGCAACTTTTACAGTGCCTTAGCTTTCAGATTAGTCAAAATAATGTGATCATCATCTTCTGAGGCAACATCCGCTTCCCGTAAATCCAGTTTCCGCTTTGCTCCTCGACGTCGGGAAGACAGTTCAGGGGACTCAGGCTCAGACGAGTCAAGGAAGGACACATCAACATCTTTAGCATCTTTTCCTTTGTCTGTAGAAGGAGGAGCGGTTTCTTCAACAGTAGGTGGAGAGACCTCTCTTAGAGGGACTTGAATGGTGACGACTGGAGCGTCACTACAGACAGGAGCACCAGAAAGAACAGACGGTGCTTGAACAACCTTCAAGGCATCAATTACCTCGGTAAACTCAGCAGCAGAGGCAGAGAAATCACCTTCATCGGGTGCCAAGGAGACTTCAGCATCTCCAACAGTCTCTATTGTAGCCGCAATTGAAGGATCCACGGTTTTCGTAGTTACCATGGACGGAGAGTATGGCTCTTCAGAAACCCTAGAGGAGGGTTGAACAGTGAGATCTGTCTCAAACACAAATCTGGTCGGCGAAGCAGCAGGAAGTGCCACAGATGTAGGCACAGAAGCATGGGCTTCGGAGGAAGAGACAGATGGCTTCATAGGAGCAAGGACAGAAGAGCTCAAAGTAGAGAACACAATTGGTTGAGATAACTCAGCCAGTTGGCGCCGCAAATCCTCTATGAAGATTCTGGGTTTCTTGGCTTGAGATGGTTTAAAGGAAACTGATTTGTCCGCCATTGAATTCGAACAACAAAATTCAAGCAAGCACCAGGAGCAAGAGAAGATTTCAAAGATAATGTTTCCTTTGAAAAAAATAAGGTGTAGACCTTAATTAGAAAATTCTAGATGGAAATTTCCTTAACTCACTCATCCCACAAACACCACCCTGCTGATCGATATGAGGAAGTGTAATCGATCGTGGCGTGAAAAACAAGGCACTACTAGCCGTTAAAAGGTAATTGTTCCTTCATAGCAAATACTATCAGAGACAGATATTGGAACAACACTTACAGACCATATTGAACATGGTCATTTTATACTCTCTATACATACATCACTGACCAAGACTACATAGAGAGTCTTCTCATAGTGGAGAAGTTTTAGAGAACACAAAAACCCAAGGAGGATCTTAGTGTTTCAAACCTTGCACTATCAAGTGCCTTAGTGAAGATGTCCGCAAGCTGGGAATCTGTTCCAACATATTCAATCATAAGTGATCTGTCTTCAACAAGCTCCCAGATGAAGTGGTGATGAATGTCTATGTGCTTTGTACGTGAGTGCTGAACAGGATTCTTTGAAATATTTATTACACTCATATTGTCATAGTATATGGTAAGGACAGACTGTGGGACACCATAGTCATGCAACATCTGTTTCATCCACAAGAGTTGAGTACAATAACTCTCAGCAGTAATGTATTATGCCTCGGCAGTAGAAAGCGAGATAGAATTCTTCTTCTTGCTAAACCATGAGACCATGTTATTTCCAATGAAGAAACATCCTCCAAAGGTACTCTTCCGATCTTCAGTACATCCAGCCCAATCTGCATCGCAAAACCCCACCAAACTAGGGTTTGTATCATAGGAGAACCAAAGTCCCAACTCAGCAGTACCTTTTATGTACTTGATTATGTGCTTGACAGATTTCAAGTGTTTTTCTTTGGGATCATATTGGTACCGAGCACAAACTCCAACGCTGTAACAGATATCCGGCCGACTTGCAGTCAGGTAAAGCAAGCTACCGATCATGCTTCGGTATAAGGTTTGCTCAATAGACACTCCAGCTTCATCTTTTGTCAACTTCAAGTGGGTTCCCATAGGTGTCCTCTTTGGGCTGCAACTTTCCATGCCAAATTTAGTGATCAAATTCCTTGCGTACTTTGTTTAAGACACAAAGATGCCGTCATCCTTTTGCTTTACTTGAAGCCCCATAAAATATGTCATCTCACCAACCAAGCTCATCTCGAACTCAGATGTCATGTCTTTGACAAACTCCTTCACAAATCTGTCTGACACAGATCCAAAGACAATATCATCGACATAAATCTGAACAATGATCACTTCATATTTTTCTCTTTTAACAAAGAGTGTTCAATCAGATCCACCACGAACATAACCTTTCTCCAACAGAAACTTTGTGAGTCGCTCGTACCAAGCACGAGGGGCTTGTTTAAGTCCGTACAGCGCCTTCTTCAGTTTATACACATGATCAGGATGGTGAGGGTCTTCAAATCCTTTAGGTTGACATACAAAAACATCTTTAGATAAGTACCCAATTAGGAAGGCACTCTTCACGTCCATTTGGTACAGTTTGAACTTTATCCATGCAGAGAAGTAACATGACTGATTCAAGATGAGTAACTGGAGCAAAAGTCTCATCGAAATCCACACCTTCAACTTGGGAATAACCCTAGACAACAAGCATTGCCTTGTTTCTGGTTATGTTCCCTTCTTCATCAGTTTTATTCTTGAAGATCTACTTCGTCCCGATCACATTTACACCTTTAGGACATGGAACCAAATCCCATACTTCATTTCTTTCAAACTGCAAGAGCTCTTTTTGCATGGCATGAATCCATCGATCATCTTGTAAAGCCTCTTTAACATTCTTAGGCTCAGTTGTAGAAGTGTAGCAGACATTTGCTATCATCTCACGATAGTTCTTTCGAACTCCTCTCGTTCTAACTCCTTCACTCACATCACAATGATGTCTGCTGCAGAATGGTGTTTCTGCACACCTTTTGAAGGTTTGTAACCATCCAATTTTTCATTCCTCGTCTCAGTCTGGTCATTGTGAGACAACAGGTTCTTCCAGATTATCTACAACAATGTTAATGGACTACATCACTGTCTTAGTCTTTTTGTTGAAGACTCTATAAGCACGGCTATTCCTTGAGTAACCAAGAAATATACATTCATCTCCTTTGGCATCAAACTTGCCAAGTTGTTCTCAGTCTCTCAATATGTAGCAAGTACTTCCGAAGATGTGAAAGTACTTTAAGTTTGGTTTCTTTCATTTCCACAGCTTGTAGGGAGTAACTCTTGTCTTGGGTCTGAAATACACCCGATTGATAACATGACATACTGTGTTCACAGCTTCAGCCCATAGGTTGTCAGGGACAGATTTCGCCTTCATCATGACTCGGCTCATCTCTTGAAGCGTCTGATTTTTCCTCTCAACAACACCATTTTGTTGAGGTGTTTTTGGTGCAGAGAACTCCTGAGCAATTCCTCTTTCTTCACAAAAACATTTGAAGTAAGCATTTTCAAATTCACGACCATGATCACTTCGAATTCTCACCACAGCAGTTCCTTTTTCCACTTCAAGTTTGAGACACAGTTTTTTAAATGTCTCAAAGGTTTCTCCCTTATCTATAAGAAACTCAACCCATGTGAATTGAGTATAGTCATCCACGCACACAAAAATGAACTTCTTCAATCCAATACTGTAACGCCCCGATCCCGGAAGAGTAGTGACAAGGGACCGACGTGCTACTGGGGAAAGGGGTTTTGGCATAAACATAATCATAGAAATAGGGTTAGTGAATTTAAAGAAAGCTTACCAAAAGGAGTGAATTTGCTGCAGAATTTGATTACCAGTCGAGAACGAGAAGTTTGGGAATTATAGTTCTGTTTTCTCTTTTTTTTTCTCCAGCAAAAGAAATAAACATTGTGATATTTGATTGACTAGCAAATGGATTAAGAACTGGACAAGTGTCTCCAAAATTGATGAGTTGATATATACTCCTACGTGTATTATTGAAGGGGAATTGAAAGAAATTTAGTAAATATCCTATTCATAATTTTTTATTGAAATCATTTAATAACCCTAAATAAAAAAAATATATATATATATATATATATAATAATTATCAAAGTTCAAATTGTGCTAATGAACCAGACTCAAAAAAAAATTCTAAATTCAACCGTTTACTCCATATATTTCTGAATAAAATTATAAGAAAGTCTCGGGTTATTACAAATACTTTCAGTTTGAACAGGCCCTATCAAATCCATATGCATCAGCTCCATGATATTCAAAGTGGTAATCTTCTTGACAGATTTATGAGACGTGTGAATCTTTTTTCCCACTTGACACGGTCCACAAACTTTGCCACGATCAATATTCAACTTCGGGACTCAACCGCGGCATCAGTCTTCATGAGACGTTGCATGTTTCTGTAACTAATATGGCCAAGTTTTTCATGCCATAAGTTCGCTTCACCAAGCTGAGTTCTGAAGAAATATCCTTTCATGTTGAGAAGGTAACAATTGTTCCTCGATCTGTCTCCATCCATTAGCAGCACACGTTTTTTGTTCTTCACAAGACACTTGTCTCTAGTAAAGTGGACCAAGAGACCTTGATCGCAAAGTTGACTCATGCTAATTAGATTAGCTTTTAGTCCTTCGACTAGAAGAACATCCTCCAAGTGGTGCATCCCTTCAACATTTAGATGACCATGGCCAAGCACTTTTCCTTTGACACCGTCTCCAAAAGTAACGAATTGATAAGAACAATCCTTTTGAATATTCGTTTGCATACTGGCCTCTCTAGTCATGTACCGTGAGCATCCGCTGTCAAAGTACCAGCTGCTCTTTGCATAGATATTGAGAGCAGTGTGAACCACATAGTTCTTGTGATTGTTCCAGGATCTGTTCATCACATTTCTTCTTATGGAATTAAGATCATTCTGAGATAGGCATTTCCTCCTCATTCTTCTGAGATCATTGATGTAGTTCCTACAGTGTGGTCGAATGTGACCAGGCTTTTCACAGTAGTGACACACAACACGCATCTTTTGAGGCTGTGACTTTGGCAGCTACCGAGTCTGTGACTGCTTGTTCTCAGGTTCAGCTTCGGATTGAGGAACTGGTTCATCATGCATTCTAGATGTTTGTCCTGGACAGAATCGGTCATACACCTTCTCACCATTGTAACCAAGACAAGTATGATCCTGAGGACATTTTCCTTTAGCAAGGATTTTATCGATCTGAGATGATCCAGAATTCATCATCTTAACAAGCTTCTTCAGATGTTGCAGTTCACCATTTTGAGAGAGCGTGTTATTTTTGGATTGCTGAAGATCATTCTGCAGTTCATTGAGGCGCACAGATAGGTTATCTTGTTCTTTTATAAAATCAGCATTTTCTTTCAGCAGCCCTTCATTAACTTTTACCACCATGATCCAGCTTTCATGAAGCTTTTTGTATGCTTCTATGGCCGATTCTCCAGTGAACTCATCATCATCACTGCATTCAGATACCTTGTCATCCTGACTGTCGGGGACAGATTTAGACACAGGTTCTTTGGTAGACTATGTCATGAAAGCAATATGATTGCTCACACATTCTTCATCACTCCCACTATCATCTGGATCATCACTTTCACTCAGAGTGGAACAGTAGGATTTATTCTTCTTTTTGAGAGTGTTAGCACACTCGGCTTGAAAGTGACTAAGGCCACCACATTCCATGCACTTCACATCTTTGTGTTTTTCTTCACTAAGATCTTCATCTTTAGATCTCCGATATTTAGAGAACTTGTTCTTGTCAGGATTGTTTTGTGAAGATTTCTTAATGCGTTTGACAAATTTCGAGAAATTCTTTATCAGCAAAGCAATTGACTCAGCCAGATCATGTTTGTCTGGGACAGAATTTGGTACATCAGAACTTGAGCCTGCCTGAAAAGCTATACTTTTCTTCTGTATTGCCTCGTCATCTGGCAGTCCCATTTCAAAGGTACACAGAGACCCCATCAACTCCTGTAGCCTCATCTTGCTCACATCTTTGGCATCTTCAATCGCTGTGACTTTGTAAGCGAATCTTCTAGGCAGAGATCGCAGCACTTTCTGCACAAGTTTCTCCTCTGAGATTGCATCACCAAGAGCAAAGCTTTCATTAGCAATGTCACAAATTTTGACATTGAAATCAGTAAGCTTTTCCCCTTCGTCCATGCGGAGGTTCTCAAATCTGGTGGTGAGAAGTTGCATACGAGATGCACGAACACTACTTCTTCCTTCGAACATGGTCTGCAGGATATCCCACGCATCCTTGGCCTTGTCACAGGTGGAGATCAGCTTGAAGACATTCATGTCAATAGCAGATAAGATGGCATTCATGGTTTTAGCATTTAGCCCCATGATCTGATACTCAGAATCCCCTCATTCTTCTTCAGGCTTCATCACAGATTTGCATTTATCATCCGTCTTTGTAGGAGGCTTCCACCCTTCAGTCACCATCTTCCAGGCATGCTCATCAATTGAGTGAATGAAAGCCGTCATTCTAGCTTTCCAATAGGCATAGTTGTTGCCATCAAGGGGCGGAGGTCACACCGTCGAGACTCCATCTTTCATCGAATCCATCTCGGCAAAACAACACAAAATACACGGATTAATATCCCAAGATCAACCCTGAATACAGGCAACCCGCTTTGGTTCCTATTGAAAAATGATAATCTGTATTATACGTATTTTAGTTATCTGCTTAAAATCTATTCTATGATATGTGTGGGACAGATGCAAGAACATAAAAAAATAAAGCAGTAAAAATACACGAGATGGTAACCCAGTTCGGTTCAAACAACCTACTCTGGGGGGGATTGCTCCCAAACTTGAAGTTCCGACTGTTACTCCTTCGAAGAGTGTATTAGGGTTCTTACACATACAAGCCTCCCGCCTCATGTCACCCGTTCTTCTCCACGAACTCTTTCGCTAGCCGAAAGTTGTAAGATCTCCTCACAACCGTGACACTAGACTCCCTCTAGCTAACTACGACTTCAACTTACAAACGAATTTATACCACAAGGCAGTAAAACGAATTTATCTTGACCTTTCAAACTTGTTCGGCGCAAGATCTTTCCAACATGGAAACTGCCATAAATAGAGTGTCCCTGGTTCTGTCTGGGACATAATCTGGAACAGTTCACCAACTGTCCTTCTTTTCTTGCACAGCGGAAAATAAATCTTCGTGGGACATACCCAGGCACACATTGTCGAACATATCTCGCCAATACAACAACACAAATACTTAGTGCATAATTGTGGCACTAACAAGTGTCTTGGTTACAGCTTATAATTTGTAAATTTGTAATTGGATTTTTAATTTTATAATTTTAGTTACAGCTTATATATATATATATATATATATCAATACATTAAAAAGAGAGCTTTTAAGCTACTAGTCTATATATATATATATATATATATACATACATATATATATATATATATATATATTTTTGGGATGACAATCCAAGTCCCACATCAGAAATATATCCTAGAGTTGCCTTAGATATAAAGAGTTCACCTACCTCATTAGTATGAGACCTTTTGGGAGATGCCCAAAGTGAAAACCGTGCGGGCTTGGCCCAAAACAGACAATATCGTACTAATGTGGAGAAAAGGTGAACTTGAGGCCCACTAGTTCGTGAACCGGTGCCCAACAGTGGTATCAAAGCCACTAACCGCTACCTCCGCCGTCCTCCATCGGGTGATAGCTCGTCTTCACATTTAAAACGCGGTGGTAAGTCGGAGTACCCTCTCTTAGGGCTCCGCTCTGGTAAAGCGGTTGTAACCTCTTGTATTTTCAATTTCTAGTTCCGTGAGGGGCTATAAGCTTGTGTCCGGTACTTATCTACGTGTTTTTCTTAATTCTTGTCTGTTTTGCTCTCTTAATCTGGTCTCTTTAGATTGCAGTTAGTGTTTTCTTAAGATTCTGGTTTTCTCACTTTTCGCTGTCTGTTCTTCATTTCTTGCTGTAATTTTGTATAGATCTGTGATAGTGTGTTGAAGGATCTGAAAGATCCTTGAGTCGAAGTTCCAGTGAACTTACGAGATTTGATAAATTCCTGATATTTTAGACCTAGTGTATGAGTAAATCCTTGTGCCCTCCGCTAAGTGAGTGTTGCAAACTAGGTAATCCTCTCACTGTGAAGAGTCTGAAGTCTCACAGGTTGTGTGTGTGCGTTTTGGTGTGCATCTTGGCCATGTGTTTTTCCTAAATTCATTTTCTGTGCCTGTTCTTGCTTCTGTGGTTGTTTTGGTGTTCTAGTGGAATAATGGCCACAAATTCTTTTGGTATTGTTCCTTTTAATGGTAAGAATGACTTTAGCATCTGGAAGCAAAAGATGAAATGTGTGTTAATTCATCAAAAAGTTGCTAAAGCTATTAATCAATCATATGCTACTACTAAAACTGCTGAAAAATGGGCTGAAATGGATGAAATTGTATGTTTTAGTATTATCTTGAGCTTATCTGACTCTGTGATTAGAAAAGTGGGTGATACTGAGCATGCTAAAGATCTGTGGGATAAACTTGAAAATTTGTATATTGAAACCTCTTTTACTAGCTAAATGTATATGTTGGAAAGCTTTTTAAATATAAACTGGACCTGTCTAAAGATATAGATGAAAATATTGACGGTTTTACTAAGCTTGTCAAGGATATTAAAAGGGCTGGTGATACTACAATTGACAATTACACAAACATTGCTTTGATGAATGCTATCCCTGACTCTTACTCTGATGTTAAATCTGTTATTAAGTATGGCAGAGATAGTGCCTCTGTTGATGTGATTGTAAGTGCCTTAAAATCTAAAGAATTAGATTTACTTGAACATGGGGGTAGTAATTCTCAGGAACAGGCAATGAATGTGAGGGGGAGGACTAAGAATAGGTCTTCTGATAATTCTGAAAATGATGGTAAGAAAAAGAAGGGTAAAAGCAGGTTGATGATTGGTGATTTTTCATAATAATTTGAGGTTTAAATGAAGTGATTTGAAGAGTTTTGCATGTGGTTTAGCCCAAATTGAGTGTTTAACCTCCCGGTTTGAAAGTTTTATTTGTTGTTTGAATTTTACAAGATATGGAGGATAAAGTACTATAAATTTAAGGGATTCAAGACCATATAAAGATATAGAATCAAATAAGGAGTGCACTGCAAGTTGAATCGGGTCAATCGGCCAAGAAACGAGCGAGAACGAAGCAAAACCGTGGAAGCTACCGGAGACTCGCACCGAACGCGACCTCCTAGAGGTCGAGTTTCAGAGGCCTTCAAACTCGACCTCCAAACTCGACCCAGAGCCCGTGTTGCAGAGCCTTTAGAGATGTGAACTTCTTTGTTACAAACGCGACCCTCAAACGCGACCTCCTGGGGTCGAGTTCCGGACAGATGAAATCACTTTTAACTTTTGGCCCTCAATTATTGGCCCCTTCATATACCCGATTTTGGAGGGTTTTTACATATCTCTCCCACTCGAAAACACACACTCCTCTTAGCATATTTTGGAGATCAAGAAGGAGGAAGAAGAAGAGGAAAGGGCATCCATCCATCTTGAAGATTTAAGCCATAGGATTGAAGAGGAGTGATCAACATTAGATTTTATCTTCTCCTCTACTCTCTTACACTTGTATTTAGGATAGGTTTTGTTATTTTCCTCTTTGTTCTTGCTATGGATGTAAATATGGGTGGCTAGAGCCTCAGGGCTCTAGGATATGGAGAAAACAATGTGAATCTTGTTCTTGACTAGGGTTTAATCTATGGGTGTGTTTTGTCAAGATTTCAATCTTTGCTAGTTCTTGTATGATGTTGTTTGAAGTGGCATTCATTTAACATCAAATGTTTGAATCACATGCATCTAGTCAATCTTGTGATCATAAGAATGTATGGATTAAATCTATGTATTTGTCTTCTTAGTCGAATGTCGATTATGTGGAAGAAAATTTGACCCATTTGTGCTTTTGGTAGGTGTGATCTTGGAATGTATTAGAGATAATCATCCATATCACATATGCAATTTAAGAGATATTCGAGAGATGCTCTTATTATCTTCGTGGTCTTCCTATCGTTGAACGAAGCATGATTTTAGTGGTAACCCTTGTTGTGTGTTCAAGAGAAGCATTGTGTATCCATGTCCTAGAGTCTTGTTTTTAACTTGTTATTCAAACCGCTTTCTTCAAGCATTTGATATCTTGCATTCATTAGAATTTGTTTTCTTTATTTAAAGTAGTTTATGTTTTGGTATTTGATCATTTGGTTTATGTTTGGATTTCTTTGATTGAAATCAACCCTTACTTAATTGAAGTCTAGATAATCCGTGCATCTTTAGTTGTGGTACTTGTGTTATCAAATTTTAGTTCTCATTCCTTGTGGACCGACCTCGTTTCATCCTATCTACAAATATGCTTTTATACTTGTAAACATGGCACGAGCATAAATGTAAAACAAGCAAAGAGAGTAACTCTCGTGTCACAGGTCTAAATCTAGAAAGGGCTCAAGAAAATGTTATAATTGCCATGAACATGGTCATTATGCAAAAGAATGTCCTAAGCCAAAGAAAAATAACAAGAATAAGAATAGTAATGAATTTGAAATGGCTAATGTTGCCACGGGGGAAAAACTTGGTGATTATTTCATGGTTGCTGATTCTAATTCTTTGTGTATTAATTCTGCAAACTCTGTGTCTGATTCTATGAGTGAATCTGAATGGCCTCTAGATTCTGGCTGCGCTTACCATATTACCCCATTTAAGAATCTGTTTTCTTCTTTTACACAAGTTGAAAATGGTTTTGTGTCAATGGCAAATGAAAAGAAATGCAGAGTTGTTGGAATTGGAAATGTTTGCTTAAAATTTGATAATTGTTCTGCTATTACTCTGAGAAATGTAAGATGTGTGCCTGAATTATGCTATAACCTGCTATCTTGTGCTGCTTTAGAAGAAAGTGGGCTTGAGAGAAGGTGGGGAAATGGTCAAATGAAAATTTTGAAAGGTTCCTTGGTCATTTTCAAAGCTGAAAAGAAAAATAATTTGTATATTTGCAAAACCTTACCCTTTGTGCCTGCAGCATGCTCTGTGAATGTTCTGAAGCATGATAAAACTGTGTTATGGCATAATAGACTTGGGCACATGAGTAATAAAGGGCTTGAAATTCTAAAAAAGTCTGGTATGTTTGGTTCTGATGTGATATCCAGCATGCCTTTCTGTGATGCTTGTATTTCAGGCAAACAACACAAAGTTCAATTTCCTATCTCTGCATCTCATACATCTAAATGTCAAAATATCCTTGAGTATTTACATGATGATGTCTAGGGTCCCTCTAAAATTCCTACTCATGGTGGGAATAGATTTTTCTTGTCTATAATTGATGATTATTCTAGAAAGGTTTGGGTGTTCTTAATGAAGAATAAATCTGAAGTAATTGATAAGTTCAAAGCATGGAAAACTCAGATTGAAAACCAAACTGGGAAGAAAATTAAGACCCTTAGAACTGATAATGGTTTGGAATTTTGTAATGCTCAAGTGGATAATGTATGTGTTAAATCTAGTATAAAGAGGCACAAAAATGTTCCTTACAACCCTCAACAAAATGGGGTTGCTAAAAGGATGAATATAACTTTATTAGATAGGGTGAGGAATATTTGTGCCCTCTCTGGAATGTCTAATAAATTCTAGGGTGAAGCAGTTTGTACTGCTACCTACTTGATTAATAAGTCTCCTTCTATTCCATTAAATGAGAAATGCCCTGAATCTGTGTTTAATGGTAAACCTATTGATCTGTCAAACTTAAGGGTGTTTGGTTGTGCAACTTTCATGAATGTGAAAAATGATAAGCTTGAACCTAGATCCCAAAAATATGTTTTTTTGGGATACCTTGGGGAGTTAAAGGGTACAAATTATGGGTGAAAAATGTTCATGGGTTTAAAACTGCAATCAGTAGAGATGTTTTTAATGAATCATGTTTTCTCTTTTTGTCTGAACCCCAACATGTTACTACTGTGAATGATCATACCCCCACTATTCCTTTTGAGGTGGAGCCTCTAAATGTTTCCCTGTCTGTTTAACATAATGTTGTGCACAATGATGATAATAATTCTGAGCATGAGTCTGAACATGAAACTGAGCATGAATCTGAGTCTGAAACGGAATCTGATGAGCATGCTAATCACAACAATGAGCCTGAAAACTTAAATGATTATCTGTTGGCTAGAGAAAGGGTGAGAAGAACCATTAATAAGCCTGCTAGATATGCTGATGCTGAGTGTAATTTGCTTGATTTGGCTTTTAATGTGTTTGAGTCTCTATATAGCAATGAACCTAAAACTTTTAAAGAAGCTCTTAAGTCTAAAGAAGCAAATAAGTGGTTAATTGCTATGCAAACTGAGATGAAATCATTGCATGTTGATCAAACATGGGAGTTGGTTCCAAAACCTGCTCATGCTTCTATTGTTGATTGCAAATGGCTATTTAAAATCAAAAGTGAATTTAATAATGTTAGATTTAAGGCCAGATTAGTTGCTAAAGGCTTTACTCAAAAGGAGGGGGTAGATTATACTGAAGTATTTGCTCATGTGGTCAAGTTCACTACTGTTAGAATAATGTTGGCTTTAGTTGCTCAATTTAACTGGGAATTAAAATAAATGGATGTGACTACTGCATTTCTTCATGGTGATCTTGATGTTCCTATCTACATGCATCAGCCTGAGGACTTTGTTGATTGTGATAAACTTGACTATGTGTGCTTACTAAGGAAATCCTTGTATGGTTTAAAGCAATCCCCCAGGCAGTGGAACTCAAAATTTAACAAGTGTATGAAATCTTTAAAGTTTAGCAGAAGCAAGTTTGATCATTGCTTGTACTTTAAAGAAACTTCTATTGTCCATATGCTCCTTCTGATTTATGTAGATGATATGTTATTGATCAGTCCCTGTCTCAAGTCTTTAAAGCATGTTCAATTCTATCTATGTGAAAATTTTGAAATGAAAGACTTGGGTGATGCTAAGAAAATTCTTGGCATGAATATAATAAGAGACAGAAAGAACAATACTCTTGTGCTAAATCAGACTTCATATATTGAAAAGATTTTGAGTAAGTTCTCTATGTCAAAAACTAAAGCTGTTAATGTGCCTTTAGCTGCTCACTTTGTATTAAGCAAGGAACAGTCCCCCAAGACTATTTCAGAAATGAATGATATGAAAAAAGTGCCCTACTGTAATGGAATTGGTTCTATAGTGTATCTTATGGTAAGCACTAGACCTGACATTGCCTATTCTGTGAGTTGTTTGAGCAGGTACATGTCTAACCCTGGTGTTACTCACTGGGAAGCCTTAAAATGGTTGTTAAGATATCTTCAGTCCTCTTTCATGTAGGGTTAAATTTTTCTAAGTGTGTCAAGAGTGTGCAGTTGTGTGCTTATGTGAATTCCAATTATGCTAATGACAGAGATAATAGGAGGTCAACTACTTCTTATGTTTTTTACTTTGTGTGGGTCATGCATAAGCTGGAAATCCCAGCTGCAACATATTGTCGCACTTTCTACCATAGAGGCAGAGTATGTTGCTATTACAGGAGCCTTCAAGGAAGCCTTGTGGTTGAAAGGAGTTTTATCTTAAATTGGTTTTCTTCAAAAGAATGATGTTGTGTTTTCAGATAGTCAATCTGCCATTCAATTGTGTAAAAACCCTGTTTTTCATGACAGAACCAAACATATAGATGTTAGGTTCCATTTTATTAAGGAAGTTGTTGAAAGTAAAAATGTTTTACTTGAAAAGATTCCTTCTGAAGTTAACCCTATAGATATGGGTACAAAATCTTTACCTCTTGAAAAACATGTTGCATGAAGATTTTAAATTTTGATCCAGGTTAAGCTTTAGATGTTTTCTGTTTTAAGTCTTTGAGATTGATTTTATGTGTTGATTTTGTTCTCAGAGGCTGCAGCCTGGTGGTTTTCCTTGGTTTGTCCCTTGGTGATTACCTGGTTATTCCCTATGATCCATATGATCAGATTCAGACTGTGTGTTTGAAACTATCTCGCCTATAATTATGCTGTGTGATCTCTGTAGATGAAATGGATGGCAATGATGAACCCTACAAGTATTGGCTCCAGCTTAAGTGATGTCAAATAGGCCAAGGTGGAGATTGTTAGTTATTGTGGCCCATTATTGAAGTCCAACTCATTGTGGACCGGCCCAGCTCACTCAAGCAGCTCAGCCCACACACCCGAGCCCAACTGACTCACAATTGTTTCTTGTTACAACCCTAACTGTGCGCCGCCCTATATATATGTTGCTTGGTGTATTGTTACTCACAGTTTCTCATTTCACTGCGTGTTCCAAAGAGTTCTTGAGAGAGAGATCGTGTGCAAGGTAAACTTGAGTGTTTTTCTTCTTCTTCTTTGTGAGATCTCCTTCTTCTCGTCTATATTCTGGTCTAAAGCAGATACCACTCTCTGTGTGGATCTGCTGTTTCTTTTTGGGGGTGAGATCGGGTTTGCTAGGGTTGTTATGGGCTTGAGGAGGTTGTGTAAGTCTGGGTCGTGGTCTCTCTGTGAAGATCTCTGATCTACTGCGCCTGTTTGTTCCTCGATGAGCCTGGATCTCGTTCAAATTGGTTGGAGTTACTGAGCCGTACGTTTCATCATCCTCATGGCTGAATCAACCGGTAAATACAGGGAAAAGACGCTCGGAGGTTACGGAGCTGATACCCAACAGTGGTATCAGAGCCCGGTTCGGTGGGAGATAGTGGGCCACGTTGGTGTGTGGGACGGGATGCCTCAAATGTGACCTCACGTTTGTGTCTTCGTGACTGTGGTTGGTTGGATATGTTCCTTGGTTTGAGGGAGGATTGTTGGGATGGCAATCTAAGTCCCACATCGAAAATATATCATAGAGTTGCCTTGGATATAAGGAGTTCACCTACCCCATTAGTATGAGGTCTTTTGGGAGATGCCTAAAGTGAAAACCGTGCGGGCTTAGCCCAAAGCGGAAAATATCGTACTAATGTGAGGGAGAGGTGAACTCGAGGCCCACTAGTTCGTGAACCGGTGCCCAACAGATATATATACTCTTCAGTAGACTATAGAGTGGATATTAGCTAATTGGTTTGATTATGAAAATTTGATGCATTGAAAATCATGAATTATGTGATTGTTTAAATTATGACTGACTAATCTTGAATTTAGAAGGGGGAAATAAATTAAAATTTAGACGGAAAAAAAAATACAAAAATCAATCGGTTCTCGGTCCGGTCCTAAAATTCTATTCGATCGGTCCGATTCAAATAAAATTTTTGCTCGATCCATTGGGTCCTAATGTACGATCTGGTGTTGGACCGATCGAACTGATCAGTTGCACACCTCTAATTGGGATGTATAAGGTGGGTTATTTTCACTAAGTTATTTGGGCTAACTTCTTTTTTAAAAATCATTAATTTTACCTGGTTTTTATTTTTGAACATAAATTTTAAATTGTTACACCAAAAATATAAACTTAACACATTTTGAAAATTCAAAATTAATTCCAATTTCGGCGAAATTGAAATCGATGTAGATGTGGAAAAAAACACGTAGATCGATCATCCAATCACTAAAAACAACATTTTTTAAGAGGTTTCTAACAAAAGTCAATTAAAGTCATTTTTATAAACAAATTAAAATTCATTTTTAATTTTATTGAAATTGGAATCGAAGTTAGATTTGCAAAATGTATCAAATTTGTGTTAAATTTTGTTTTTTTTTTTTGTCGAAGGTAACCCGCAGCCGCTACCGAGGTGCGCACTGGGTAAATCCTGCCCCTGTGAGGTAAACCACACTTGTAATAGCCTGCAAACCACACAAGGGAGATAAACCACACTTGGCAAGCCAGGTGTAACAAGCTCACATCTAGTGGTGTTGGTGGGATTCGAATTTGAGACCTTTGACCTCAAGATATCACCACTCCACCACTAGGCCATCCCCAAGGGGACTTGTGTTAATTTTTTTTTGTAATGATTTAAAGTGTATGTTAAAAACCAAAATTCCTCATGTAAAGTTCATAATTTTAAAAGCATTTAATCCATACAATTTAAAGTAATGGTTCGTGTTCATCATGATTTGAATGTGTTATTACTAGCATTTATTTTTTGTTAATAAATCTCTCGTACTTTAATTAGTTGGTATTTTAATTAATAGGTGATCCCTTTTCAGCAGTAATATTAACGGTTCAGGCAAATTTGTAAAAAAAAAAAAAATGTTCTATCGAGATAAAATATAAAAACATAATAACTTATGGAAAAAAAAGTACAAAGATCTACATAAACAAACTTTAGTAGTATATGAATCCAAAGACCATTTTCATGTTTTGCCTTCCTTTTTTCTTTTGATGATGAAAGACCCGAAGCAACTAACTATTAGTGTCATAGTGTGCTTCAAATAAAATTGCAATATATAATCGCACAAATAAGATAAATCACATTATAAATTTATATCGTTGCAGTACATACTTGTATACATAGTCAACGTAACTATATCATTCATTTCTCCAACTAGATCATTACAAATTAGAATTAAACGTGTCTGTGCTTAACTCGAGATAAAGGCATTTGACGGAGAACCATCACATCCATGTTAGGTAGAGCTAAGTGTTTGTTTAATTAACCAATTAATATTCAACGACCCCTTAGTATATTGAATTTAGGGTTAATTATGATTAAATGAATAAATTTTGATACGATTTGCAATTTAGACATTTACGTATTTTGAAATGTTGCAATTAAAATGCAATCTTATAATCTTTTTGTAAAATGGATACCCCCAGATTTTTTAATGAATGATGAAATAATTTATAACATGAAATATTGCGAGATGTATGCATATAGCATAATCATAATTTGAATTTATACTACAAGAAAAACGCACATACACCACAATTTTTACCCGAGTTCTATCCGATTTGAGGATTGTGGTCTTAGTCACACAGTTGTAAATTTTGCACGCACATAGACCATAGTTTGAAACCGTCGTTAAATTACCACGGTTCAATAACTGTGGTGAATAACATGAAAATTGTGGTGATATCTGTATTTAAACCACAGTTCTAACACAAAACTGTTGTCACACTACCACAGTTCAATAAAACCATGGTAAAAATTGTTGTCACATTACTATAGTTTGATTGAATCATGGTGAAAACCGTTGTCATTTTACTACAGTTCATTACAATCGTAGTAAAAACCGTGGTTAATTTACAACTTTTTTTGTTAATTGTGGTAATTTTTTTAATAATTATTTTTATATTTTCAAATTATAGCGACAATTTATATAGAATTTCGTATTCCATTATCGAACTTGTATAAATCAAAATTCAAAAATATTTATATAAAGCATAAGCATAAAAAATACAAGCTTCATCCAATATTCAAAATACAAGCTTCCCAAAAACATAATATACTTATAAGCCTACAAAAGATCTATAATAAATATAAATTCATGTCCAAACAACTGCATATTCAAAGTTCAATACTACCTCTTAATATGAAAATCAAAACTAAAAGTAGCGACATGAAGTGGTTATCCTGAAATCAACACCTTGGACATCAAGTGGCAAAATTCATACAAGTTATGCAACTGAGATAACCACAGCATCATAATCACATCATTAGAAATAAACCTCCAATTATACCATCAACATTTCAAACATATTGAACGTGAAAAAGAGTGCAAACTATTATGTATTTCTAAATTAAATTAATTATAACTAACTACAAACCTAAATTACCCTGCATTAATGAAGCACGCAATTTGTCCATTCCATACGAACTTCATCAATATCGTTGGATAAATACTTCTCTTTTTTAAACTATTAAAAACAAAAGAAAAAGGAAAAAAAATGTAAAACCTGCTTTCTTTATTAACAAATAATGATAAATAAACCAAATAATTACGAATGATCTTAGTGAAATTGAACCACTTCCTTAAAGTCCTTCGATAATTTCTTTCATGAATCGCAATACGTAAAATCACCAAAAATCAGATTAATTAATTCTAATTGCAACAAAAATTCTGAAAACTTGAAATTGATTAAAACCATACGAAAAACTAGACCTCACACAAGTTGCTTCACTTTCCAGCGGCTCTAGCATGGCGGCAGAGGGAGATGAAAACGAAATTAAAACTAGATGCTCAGGCGACAATATATTTCGCACAACCTTCACCAGTTTCCAGTTGCTCGGCAAGACGATAGCAGATCTACAACAAAAAATCAAACCAAACAACTCCAATTATAATTTTTATGAGTGAGAGTGAAAGAAAGAAATAGATGAAAATTTCAAAGTGAAAAATCGAACCAAACAACTCCAGTTTCTTTTTCTAATTCCTGCTCTTAATTGTTTTTTTCTTTTGTTAAATTATAAAATAAAAATTAGAAAAGTGTATTTTAATTACCACGATTTTAGTTGCTTGTGGTCGAAAACCCACATATGCCACAATCAGAAAATAGTCGTGGTGATCTTTCTGGAAAAAGTGCTCATATACCACAGTTTTAATAAAAATCGTGGTAATTATGTATATTACCACAGTTTTAACCAAAAACCGTGGTTAATTGACTGTGGTGTATGTGTGTTTTTCTTGTACGTACTCGTAGAGGAGCCAACGTAATTATATTATTCATTTCTCCAACTAGATCATTTCAAATTAGAATTAAATGTGTCTGGGGTTAACTCGGGATAAAGGCATTTCATGGAGGACCATCACATCCATGCTATATATGCAGAGCTAAGTGTTTGTTTACGTAACCAATTAATATTCAACGACGCCTTAGTATATTGAATTTAGGATTAATTATGATTAAATGCATAAATTTTCACACGATTTGTAATTTAGATATATACGTACTTTGAAATGTTGCAATTAAAATGCAATCTTATAATCTTTTTGCAAAATGGAGACCCCCAAATTTTGCACTGAATGATAAAATAATTTACAACATGAAATATTGCAAGATGTATGTATATAGTATAATGATAGTTTGAATTTAATTGATACAATAAAGATCGCCATGAAATATTACATTTGATTTTCATATTATTACAAATTAACGAGTCAATCTTGAATAAAAAAAATATACGTTGTGTTGAAGTTCATGTATTTAATCATATTCCACTTTTAATTTATTTATTTGCAGTGTTACTAATTAATTAGTGGAACTCGATTGTACTTAATTTAGGCATATAGACCCCTGCCCTATGTCCGTAAGCAATAGATTCCAACTTGACCACCTATAGACTTAATTTGCAACCAATTAAAAATTAACTTGTATGTTCTAATTAATTTTAGAGTGTTCTATCTTAACTGAACAACAACGACTGTTTAATCAAAATAAAACACAACATATATATAGGCTCGATGTCTCGAAGCATAAACATAAAAAATCATATAGCACAAACTTACGCACAGGTAAAAACAATTATAAATTTCTAATTTTTCATTAATTTCACGGAGGGGGAAAAAAAAGCTAGGAGCGGATTTAGGTCCCGGTTCATTGTTTGCGGCTCGGCCAGTGACGGGACCGCCTAGCGACTAGGTGGCCAAGTTTGACAACACTAAAATTAATTAATCATCTAAATTCGTGCTACCGCTTCATTTATATGGTAGAAAATGGATATCCATAAATTGCCCCCATTTAATAGCATTAGATTTCCTACTGTACTATCCGTGTTTCACTTGAACTTGTCATGTATTTATTTTTCTTCATAAAAAAAAATTTGTGATTTAATTTATATTCATGATTTTTTCTAGAGTTCATCCCACTCAATTATAATTTATAATTATTTTTTTGTATTTAATTTTCAATCTTCATTTAATAATTTATTATTATACTTGATTATTTTGAAATTAAATTTTATAATTTTTAAATTCTTTTTTTATTTATAAATATTGACTATGATTATTTATGTTACAATTAATTTTTATTTTATAATAAATAATATGATATTATAAATTTAATAGTGAAATGAGGAATGAAACACGTAAAAGTGTAGATTAAGCATTAAATTTTCCCAACGAAATCTCCCTCTTCATTAATTTCGACCTTATATATGAAGACAAGCCAACTCACAACTATTCAGTCACATACACTGAAAAGTGAAAATAGAAAAAAAAAACTAAAATACTTAAAAAAAAATGGGCGAGGAAGTTAGCAATAAGCAGATAGTGTTGAAGGACTATGCGGAGGGATTTCCGAAAGAATCAGATTTGATGCTCAAAACCTCCAAAATCAAACTCAAGGTGCCAGATGACTGCAACGACGCCGTTTTGGTGAAGAATCTCTACTTATCTTGCGATCCCTATATGCAAGTCCGCATGAGCAACCTCATCGACAACTATGTTCCCTGTTTTACCCCTGGCTCGGTCAGTCTTTTCTCTCCTTTTTTTTTTATCATTCATTAAATTATAATTGACAAATTAAATAGTATAAAATTAATTATTTAATTATAATTTATAATTAAATTGTAGATGCGAGAGGGAACTTGGATGCAACCTTGTTGTGCGCAATATTATTTCATTAAAAAAAAACTAAAAAACTTTATCAGAATAATATATAATTCCTCACATTTATAAAAGTCTAATGCTGAGGTTCGAAACAAACATGACTTAAAGTTTTCATTGCAGTTGTCAAATTAAAATCAACAAATGCAAACTTTGTTGGATCAAGATTTCAAACAAATATTAAAAATGCAGAACACCAAAGATTTAAGTGGTTCGATCTTGCGGTCTACATCCACTGTAAAACAGATGGTTTTCCTTTGTATTAATCCCAACTGATTAACATGATTCAAAAGGTATAACCAGCTCTATCCATCACAGTAGTGATTAATAACTTGTATTGTAGTGTAGACTAAAGATTTGATCTAGAAGTTACTTCATTTGGGCTAATTAAAGAGCCTAAGAGCTACATTAATTTTGACTAATAAAAGTGTTGAAGGTATGCGGGTGAAATTCACCCAGATCCATGTTGAATCAAAATCTTGTATGAATTCTCTTATTTTCGAATTTCTACTAAATATTTTTTGTGTTTTTTTTATATAAAAAAGCATGTGCACAATTTCTACTTTCTCCAAACTTTGGGGTCATGGCCAGTTGTACGCAAGGTCGTATGTCACACGGGCCGGCCTAAATCCAAACCCACTACAATATATAGGAGGTAATTATATGAAATTATAGTATATGAAATATTTATGTAATTATAAATGATGTGTAATAGTGAGACCTAGGAGTTGGTGAATTTAAACTTTTGATGTGGCACTGATGTGACAGTATTAGAGTTACATCTTTTTTTTTTTATGTCGGGATAGCCTGCGTCCGCTACCGAGATGCACACTAGGTATACTCAACCCCTGTGTAATAGCCTGCAAACCACACGGGCAAGATAAACCACACTTGGCAGGCCAGGTGTGACACTGGGTAAACCCAACTCCTGTGTAATAGCTACAAACCACACAGGAGAGGTAAACCACACTTGACAGTCCAGATGTGATAGACTCCCACCTAATGGTGTGCCAAGTGTGATAGAATCACAACTAATGATGTTGGTGGTGGAATTACTTTTAACCTCAAGATAACACCACTCCACTATTATGCCATCCCAAAAAGACTTATTAAAATTATTTTTTCGGGTATATAATTACAACCACCCTAAATATTACTTGACGTGTACATGCAATTATTTCGTATATTGTAACATAATTGATTATATATATATGTGTGTGTATACACACACACACATGTATGGTGTATTTAATTTTGCATTGGATTACACAGCCAATAACAGGACATGGAGTGTGCAGAGTTGTGGATTCTCGTGATCCGAAATTCAAGAAAGGTGACTTAATTTGGGGTAGTATGACTGGATGGGAACAATATAGTCTTATTAAATCTACAGAGGGCTTTTTCAAGATTCACCATAATACAGATCATCATGTTCCTCTCTCCTACTACACTGGAATTCTTGGTCAGTTCCATCTCTAATTTTTCATCAACACACACACACATATATATAACCTTTCTTATAATTAATTAATTAATTAAGGCATGCCTGGGATAACTGCATATGTTGGATTTTATGAGATATCAACTCCGAAAAAAGGAGAAACTGTCTTCATTTCTTCTGCTTCTGGAGCCGTTGGGCAACTTGTTGGGCAGTTTGCAAAGCTCTTAGGCTGCTACGTCGTCGGAAGTGCTGGAACCAAACATAAGGTTTATTTATTTATTAATTTGCACAAATTAATATTTTTCTGCGTGCGTACAAACTATTATATTTTTTGACGATTATCGTAACTATTTTTTGTTTAATTATCATGCATGGACGTTATTAATTCGTTTATTATAGGTGGATCTGTTGAAGACTAAATTCGGTTTTGATGACGCATTTAACTATAAAGAAGAAGCTGATCTGAATGCAGCCTTAAAAAGGTTAGTTAATTAATTAGTTACTTAATAAGCCTTCACATTTTTGTATATACCTACATAGATGATGGATCAAATGAGAACCTATACCCCATGTGGGAACTAGGAACTCATCACATCCATCCATTGTTTTGATTTAGATGGCTAAGATTTGGTCAACTTTTGGTCAAAGGCGGAGTGACAAACTTGTAATATTTGAGCATAATTTTCGAAAATCATATAGACAACACTTTAAAACCGTTGTCTATTCTTATAAATTTCGTATGCTAAAATGAGAGTACTATCATGCTATTATGAACATACATACATGCTATTATGAACATACATACATGCTAATATGAACATATATATGCATGCTAGTATGAACATATATACATGCTAGTATGAACATATAATGTCTTACTATTAACGAACACTACTACTGCTATTATGAGTAAAATTTACGAGTTTTATGAATATTTTTTCACGCTATTATGTGTATACTTCTATGTTATCGTGAATATTTTGTCATGCTATTATGAATTTAACATCACGTTATTATGAACGAAAAAATATATTCTCGAATAAACATATGAACAATGGATCTTAAATGAAAGAGCACGAAAAGAGCTTTAATTTGATATATAATTTGCGTTAATCTAATGAAAAATGAGCAAGTTATGGATGTTTAAAGTTTAAATAAAATTAAAACATTGTGTGGTTGAGATTAGTTCATAATTCTCACATGGGGATTGGTTCTCATGTGAACCATATCCTACATACATATATATATATGTATATATATATATTGTATTTTAGCATTGTATTTTCTAAAACATGCGCGTCATGCTCATGTGGGATACAATTAATTAGGTATTTCCCGGAAGGGATCGACATATACTTTGAAAACGTGGGAGGAAAGATGCTGGACGCTGTGCTTCCCAACATGAAACTCAACGGTCGAATCGCTGCGTGTGGGATGATCTCACAATACAGCCTCAATGAGGCAGAAGGTGTGAAAAACTTGATTCCAATCATAATCAAACAACTCCGTATGCAGGGATTTGTAGTGGGTAATTACTTCTCCCTCTATCCAAAGTTTTTGGATTTCATCTTGCCACTCATAAAACAAGGAAAGATTGTGTATGTCGAAGATACAGCCCAAGGCCTTGAAGCTGCACCCGCGGCTCTCATAGGCCTCTTCTCCGGTCGCAATCTTGGGAAGCAGGTTGTTCGAGTTGCTTCCGAGTAGCTTTTTTCATGAAGATGGATATATCATTTTAATCAAGGCCGTCTCGATAATTTTGTAGGCCATGTACAAATAATAAAAATTAAGCCCTAAAATTAAAAAAATTATTATAATTTTTATAATTATAGAAATATTGTTAGAAAGACTAAAAATTCAAAATATTATATTTATAGTGTTGATAGTATTATCAATACAACATTAAACAAATATGAATATTCTACGATTTTACATAAAAAGTGATATTTCTAGTACTCTTTGAAGTAAATTCATCAATCAAATCTTCATATTCAATCTTTTCCAAAATATCATTTTCTATGGCTATTAACATCAATCCATTAAGTTTTTCCTGTGACATCGTCAAACGTAGATATGATTTCAACAATTTCAATTTTGAAAAACTTATTTCTGCAGATGTAACAGTCACGTGAATAATCAATAAAATTCTATATGCGACAATTGTATTAGGAAAACAATCTAAATCTTTTAAAAACTTCAAAATATCAAGAGGTTCTATATTTGTTCAAGGAATTAGAATTAGAATTAAGGAATGAAAGAATTCGTTCATGTAGATAATATAATTCTCCATCAATTCGCTCAAGCAGATAATTAAATTTAGATTTCTGAATCATTTAAACAGAGTCGAAAAACTTTGGAGGAATGTGTAATGAAAGAAAAATTTTGTAATTGTAGAATTGTAGTGACAACAGAGTCGAAAGCATAATTTGTGAATGAATATTGGAGTTTGATATGAGTATTTTATGAAAATGATGAGAAGCTATTTTTATATAGAAAAATCTAACGGTAATTAGAAGAATAATCATGAAAGAAGATGGAAAGTTGTAAAATTGAAGAGGAAATAATGTCTGTGTTGAAAATTAAAACTTGAAAATCGAGATGTTTGTATTAGCTATTATCGTAAAGGGGATAGAATGGAGAGAATTTAATTTATTAAAAAATTATATAAGGTATGTTAAATAAAAATAAAAAAAATTGAGGTCTTAAAAATTATGAGGCCTTGTACGAAAGCTCACTTGGCACACCCTATTAGACGGCCCTGATTTTAATTAATTAATTTGGTCTCATATACATTTAGTACTTATTCCTCCAAATTGAACAAATTAATAAGGCCATATATTATAATTAGCATCCATATTTCATATGTTGCATGTATATATTCTATTAATTGTAAAATAAAAGATATGATATATATACATATATATCATAGCATACAAATTCTAGAGTCAATATGGAAAAATAGGCACTTAAAATTTTAAAAATCTTTTCTTAGCCACTTTTTTTTAATATTTAATTATAAAATAAGGCTATATATTATAATTAGCATCCATATATTTCATAAAATACACACGTATGATGCATGTATATATTCTAATTGTAAAATAAAAGTTATAATATATGGGGTACACTTGTGTGAGACCGTCTAACGGATCCCCTTACGTTAGACGGATATTATTTGACCCACAAAGTGGTCTCTCTTTTTTTCCTTTTTCTTTTTTATTTTTTTAATGGTCTCCCCTCTTCCTTTTTTTATTTGATATTCAATTTTTAATTTTTTTTCCTATTAACTCCTCTTTTTTTTTTTCCTTCTTTTTTTTATTTTTTTATTTTTTTTATTTGGTTGCTTCGGCAGTTTTAAAAAGTGCCCCCAGCACAAGAAACTCCCTCCCCCTCTCTATCACACGCATGCACGCACAACTTTTCTTCTTCTTCTTCTTCTTTTTTTTTTCGACTCTAATTCACGCTTCACTACGAAAAGTTAGAAGTTGTGTGTTTTTTTAATGATTTTATCAATGATACTTCATCCATAATTAATGATATTTCACATCAATGTCAATGATACTCCACCAAATAAAAGTTATATTTTCATTAAAATGAAAATTACCGATGATTAAGCATTAATTATTAAATTAACAACAGAGAAGCATCATTAATTTTGTAGCTAATGATTCAATTTTTGAATTGCAATATGTTTGAACTGATACTTTTCTTTCTAATTAGTGATACTTTCTTCTGCAATTAGTGATAATTTTCTTCTAATTAGTGATACTTTCTTCTGCAATTAGTTATACTTTCTTCTGTAATTAGTGATACTTTTCTTTCTAATTAGTGATGCTTTCTTCTGCAATTAGTGATACTTTCTTCTCCAATTAGTGATACTTTTCTTCTAATTAGTGATACTTTCTTTCTAATTAGTGATACTTTCTTCTGCAATTAGTGATACTTTTAATTCTAATTAGTGATACTTTATTCTGCAATTATTGATATTTTTTTCCATAGTAATGAGACTCCACTTCACAGGTAATGATACTTCACCTCATAAATAATGATACTTGAGTTAATGATATACTCCACTCATAGTTAATGACATTTATCTATTCTTGATTTGATAATTAATATCTAATCATCAATAATATCATATTATACTCCACTTCCGAGTTAATGATACTTCATCCATAATTAATGATACTTCACACACAGTTAATGATACTTCACCAGATATATGTATCGAATGATACTTCACTTAATAGTTAATGATATTTTGCCAAATTTATATCTAATGATACTTAACTTCATAGTTAATGATACTTATTTTCATAGCTAATGTTACTGATACTTCTTGTTATTTGTTTCATAATTAATGTTTAATTAACCTCAGAGCTACTGATACTTTATATCATAGATAATGATAATTTACCTTATAACTAATGATACTTTTTTTTTTTGCTCAATAATTAGTCAATGACAAAAAAAATATATATATTTTTTTGAAATAAATTTATACCTTAAAATGAAATTAGTGAACCCTAAAATTGAATTGAATTAATTTATTTTTTTAAATTAAATTTATTTAAACATGTATATTGCGCTTGATACAAATTAATTTCTTTATAATTGAATTAAATTAATTTATTTTTTTTATCCGGCGTCTGCACTGCGCTCGATACAAAATAATTATTTTTTTTTTAAAAAAGAAGAAAGTTAAAACTAACGAAAAGAAAAGGAAGGAAAGAAGAAAAAGAAAAAGAAAAAAAAAGAAAAGAATAGAAAAGGCAAAAAAGAAGAAAGAAAAAAAAAGTAAAAGGCGCGTGGCTTCCAAGGAAATCAACCTGTCCTTTTTTTATTTTTTTACCAATGGAAAATGCGGCTTAGGATAGCAAAAGGTGTGGCGCGTGGGCCATCTTACATCCATGAGAAGAAGCATGTACATGGAAATTTGAAGCCAGACAACATTCTTCTATAAGCTGACGTGGAGGCTGGACGCGGGTTTGGGCGGGTTGGGGGTGGATGTGGGTTTTATTTGACCCGTCTAACGTAAGCGATCCGTTAGACGGTTTCATACAAGTTTTTGTCATAATATATATATATATTATATAAATTCTAGAGTCAATATGGGAAAATAACCGCTTGAAATTTTAAAAATCTTTTTTTAGCTAGTTTTTTAAAAAAATATTTAATTTATCCAAATTTACTATAATACCCTCTCATTAATATTTTCAAAATTTAAAAAAATGAAATAATATTTTTTAAAAAATAAATTCGAAAATGTTTCCGTCGTTAGCTTTTTAAATTAATTATTTAAATAAAAAAATGACGGATATGAATCGTCGTAAGACCGTCGTTAACTAAAGGCGGTAAACAATCCGGCCATTTTTAATTCTCTGAAAAGTTAGAGACGGACTGTACGTAGCTAGTCCGTCACTAACTGCGACGGAAAATTAGCCATCGCTAAGTCCGTCGGTAAACCATGAAATTCTTGTAGTGAAAGAAACAAACTTTTCTCTTTTCCTCAACATAAACCGAACGCCACCCTGCAACTTTTTTGAAGTTTGGCTGGAGAAGAAGATGAGAGGTGGATGGAAACTTGCAAAGTTTGGCCAGACAATATACTCGGAAAATAGATGATTGATAAAGATGGGTGGAGAGTTCGATCTATATTCTTTTCTTTATATTCTCGAGAAAATGGTGTTGTCGGAAAAAATTTCACACCTCGCTGGAAAAAATGGCATTGATGAAGGTTCATCTCTGCCCCCATCACACATGCATGTCGCGCTTGCCCCAGAGTCGCCAATCCCCTCCCCTGCCCTCTCTCTCCTCCCAAATCCCTCTCTGATCCGTCGCCGAAAAAGATTCTCCCCTCCGCTTTCGTCTGCACTTGATTGCTCGTTGCAGCCCGCTCGCCGTCGTTGAACTCCGATGAGATGATGGTGTCAGAGATGGCACCGCCGCGCAGGTGAAGATATTATTGGAGAGTGGAGATGTGAGGTGGGGGAAGAGGGTAGGGATAAAGGCAGGGCCATCTTAAAAATTTGATGGGCCCTGAGCTAAATTTAAAAATTAGCTCCCGAAAAAACGCTAAATTTTAATATAAAATATCAAACTACATTTTCATTTAGCCTGCCATTAATCCATACTTGCTATTGTTATTACAATTGATTACATATTAAACTCCGCTAATTTTTTCTTAGATATCATAATTAATAGCTAAATAAAAATATGAAGAAATCACAAAACCATCAAATTTCCACCACAAGTTTCTCTGCAGGTTAAGATACAACAAAGAACAAGGCATAAACTACTCTATTAGCTTTAATCTCATAAGATCAATCACATAATTTCCCATTTTAAATTCATACAACTTTTAAATATGAAATGGAGGAGAATTTCTTCTCTTTTTTCTCTCCTCAACTAAATCAAAATTTGGATTTCTGCATATACCCAAATAAAAACAAATCAGAACCTTGAAATACAGGATTGTTGTTGTAAGAATTAAGAACTGTCCTTCTGCTTGGAGGGTTCTGCACGATGTCGATTATTTACAATCTGCAGAATGCGTTTTTTAACTCTTGTCATTTTTCTGATTCGTGCACTTTTTTTTTTTGAAAATTCAACTTCCCCTTCATCCCAACACACCCTTTTGGCTTCGACCCACAAATGCCCATCGTTCCAATTTCAAGAGCGAAGAAATTGAAGAAAAATATTACTCGAAGTTGAATTGCACTACTGCAGTAGTTGCAGCAACAAAAAAGATGAACGGTAGTTTTTTTGCAGTACCGAAAGAGATGAAAGACAATATTTGTTTATAAATATTGAACAAACAGATCTAACGAGATCAGCAGCAGAAGAGATGATAAATCAGAACTTGAGAGAAATAGTTTCTTCCATGGAAAATGGGAGAATAAATAAAAGATAAGCACTTGTGTTCACTAGGTGCACCATCAGGTGCATTGACCGGATCAACGCCGAAAAACGCGCGTTGACCCGATCAACTCAGAAAAAAGAAATGCTTCAAAATCAGTATCAACCGTAACACTAAAAACTATCATTCAAAAGCCTAAAAGTATCACATGTATCCTTAAAAAGTACCGACCAAAATAAATAAATAAAAAAATTCCTCAAAATCAGTATCAACCGTAACACTAAAAAGTATCACTCAAAATTCAAAAAGTATCATCTGTATCTTTAAAAAGTATCATCTATTTTACCGTTTATCTTTTTTGTTGGTTGACCGAGTCAATGCGCGTTGACCCGTTTTTGTCTCAATCAAACGCGTTGACCGTCTGATGCTTCTATACATTTAGTGCATGCAAGTTTTTGCCTAAATAAAATTGTTGAAAGTTCAACATGAAAAATGAAAAGTTTCAGAATTAAAGTCTGAAAATTAAATTTTTTTTCTCTAAATTGTCAATGAATTAATGGAGAGGAGAGAGAGAGATATCTGGATGATGGCAATGGCGCCGTTGTGGTGTAAAGGAAGAATTTATTTTCATATTTTAATTTATTAGGTTTACAGTATTTAAATGTAATTTTTTTTTACCCTAAAAAATATTGGGCCCGATGCAATGGATCACCTTGCACTCCCTTATGACCGAGCCTAAGTAGGGGTGGAGGTGGTCGTAGGCTTTAACTTAGGGTTTTCAAAGTTGTATTGGTATTAACTCTATATATCCTTCAAGAATTTATAAAGGGTAATTCTATTCACAAACACCCCCCAGTTTTCTCTTCACAACCCCCATAAATTAATTAAAATATAAATATTCTTTTTAGACTTTTTTGTCCACACAACCCCCACTATATTAAAACCCTAATAAACTAAAATACAACCCCCCAAATATATAGCCCCAACCTCAAATAATACAAAAGGAAACCAAAAATCACTACAAGAATTCTTCGTTTTAGCGACGGAATTACCGACGGAATAATTTTGGGTCGTATTTACCGATGGACTTACGACAGTACTTTCCGTCGCTAATCATAACGACGGAATACAGACGGAATAGCAGTCGTTAACATTAACGACGACACATTTTCGTCGTTAAAATTCAAATTTTTGAATTGATTTATTTCCTGAAAATTTAACGATGGAAACGTCCGTCGTTAATATTTTGATTTTCGAATTATTTAAAATCTGGAAAATGTAACGACGGATCTCTCCGTCGTTAATATTAGGATTTTCCAATTATTAAAATTCCCGAAAATTTAACAACGGACCCGGCTTTCGTTAATATTATGATTTTCGAATTATTTAAATTCCCTAAAATGTAACAACGGACCTGTTCGTCATTAATATTATGATTTTCGAATTATTAAAATTCCTGAAAATTTAACGACGGAACCGGCCATCGTTAATATTATGATTTTCGAATTATTTAAACTCCCTAAAATGTAACGACGGACTTATCCATCGTTAATATTATGATTTTCGAATTATTAAAATTCCTGAAAATGTAACGACGGAACCGGCCATCGTTAATTCCGTCGGTAAATCTCGATTATACATACAGTTTCTGCTCCCCATTTCTCATTTCAAAGCCCTAAAATCAAACCCGATCGAGATCGAGCCCCCCCTCCCCCGCTCCTGCGCCGTCGCCGCCCTGCCGGTTGCCCTCCGCCCCCCCCTCCCCCCGCTCTCTCTCTCTCTCTCTCTCTCTCTCTCTCTCTCTCTCTCTCTCTCTCTCTCACCGGCCAGCGTCCCAACCCCTCTCCTCAGTCCACCGCCGTCGCCGCCTAGGTAAGTCTGCAATTTTGTTATTTTTTTTTAAATCCTCTTCTTACACATTCACATTTACATTCTCAATTATAGCTTTCTTCAATTGTGAAAATGGTCACAATTAAGATTTTGTGGAGAAAATGATTGTATTAAAAGAAATATATGAAAATAATTAAGCTGCAACTTTCGCATTTTTTAAGATCAATTCTTACAAAAAAAAAAGAGAAGAAGAAGAAAAGAAAAGTAAAAGATGATGAATTGAGGAAGAAATCGTTAATTAACATAGTTTATTTAAATTCGACTTTATTTATCGGCATTTAATGATTGATATTGATGTATTTTTAATGTGATTAGAGGAAACTACTGACTATTTAATAGCTACTATAGTTAGATAAATTAAATGATGAAGTATAATACGAGGGAAAATAAATAATTAATTGAGGAGGACTTTTTTTTAAGAAATGATGGTACAATCTTGATAGTGCTACTGTGGCTGAATAATAATTTAGATAGATCATATTGTGAGTGTAGTAAATATAAAATTAAAATTAAAATGATTAAGGACAAAGTATGGTTTAAATTTTCAACTTAAAATCTAGTGTTTTATTAAATTTTCAAAATATTGCAGTTTTGCTAGTTCGTGATTGTTGGGCATTGTCTAGAGGACTGCTGCTGATACGAGGTTAGTTAATAGCTTTAGAATAAAATAAGCTAAGTATGCAATTTTGTTAAAGTTATTTTGTCAATTTATGTTAAGTATGTTATTTAGGCTAAGTGTGTTATTTACGCAATTATCATGCTAAGTATTTTTTTATGCAATTATATGTCATTTAATTATGTTAAATTTATTTGGCAAATTTAGACTAATTAAGTTTGTTATTTAGGCAATTAGCATGCTAAGTATGTTATTTATGCATTTATATGTCAATTAATTATGCTAAATTTATTTGGGCAATTTAGGCTAATTAAGCTTGTTATTTAGGCAATTAGCATTCTAAGTATGTTATTTGAATTTATTATGCTAAGTATGCCAATTATGTTAAATGGGATGAGGGCCCCTGAATCCCTCTTTATTGAATTGTTGGTTTTTCTTGGTATTGTTGTTTTGAATCGATTAGAAGAACGTAGATCAATTAGCGTAGAGTCGAGAACTTGGGACTAGGAAATTCACATAGGTGCTGCCGAAATTTTTTAAAAATTCAGCGTTATTTTTTTAATGAATTATTTTCTTTACAGATTATTATTTATATTATTCTAATATATGCTAATATTTTTATTATTTTGTACATTTGGAAGCGAGTTGATGCCGAGTTATCCTACATCAGCCACCATCACATCCAACTTCAAGAAGTATTTGTATCCGGGAGGCTACACCTGGAAGATGGTGCCCCCTAAGAGGAGACAGGCATATAGAGAGGAGTTTCGGGTATCTTATTATCATATATTTTATTTTAAAATGTTATATAAGTTTAGTATTTTCATATGTTTTCAATATGTTGCAGAAGGAGTGGTTTTGGGATCCCACTTTGGAGGATGGCATTTGGGCAGCATGGGGGATCAGGGCTCCTCAGAGATTCAAGGACATGGTCCATTACTTCAAGAAGGATAGGACCAAGGGCTGCCCTCCATTCATGCCTCCTGAGATGTGGGATGACTCCAAGGCGCATTGGGACAGTGATGCCTTCAAGAAGAAGTCGGTCATCGCATCGAAGAATCGTCTGAGTGAGCCCGGTGGTCCTAGCACAGGCATTGTGAAGCATCGAGGAGGCTCTCGGAGTGCAGTTGCACATGCTGCGGCTTTGGTATGCAATTAAATTATTATTATTTTGTTTTTAATATGTGTGTGTTAACATGTCTATCCAATAGGCTATGGAGAAGGGTGTGCAGCGCAATGACGTGGCGTGGGAGACATTCAGGAGGCTGCACGACAATCCTGATGGATCCCACACAGATGGGAAGTCTACTCGTATAGCTGTAAGTTAATTTATCAATATTTATAAATTGATTAATAACATAGAAATTAAATATTTAATCATTCTTATTTGATTTTGTGAATAGGCTGATGTATTGGCTCGGGTTGATGAGTTGAGCCAGCCGACTCCTGGCACAGATGAGGCGCCACCACCAGTGGACATGAGCGATGTATATGTCGATGCTTCCCACCGACACTCGAAGAAGAATCGAGTGTTTGGGCTCGGCAGTCGATCACGGAGTTATTCAACTCCTAGCGTCTCATCTGCAGCTCCTCCACAGCCTGACACTCAGGCTGCCATCAGGGCTCTCCAGGAACAGATGGAGGCCCAGCAGGCGGCTCTTCGCCAGCAGATGGACGCACAAGCAGCGCTTCTCGAAGCCCAGCAGGAGAAACTCGATCAGCAGGAAGAGATGCTACGCCAGCAGGCCGAGATGTTCGAGCTGATGCGGGCGCAGTTTAGGGGTCCTCCTCCATCTTGATCTCGACATTACTATTATTATTTGTATTTTATTTACTCTTTATTATATTTTATGACATTTTATGTATTTTATTGGAGATTTATATATATCATTTTACGTGTTTATTTAAGTTCTTCCATAATTTATTTACAAATAATAATCAAAATTAAAAAAAATAAAAATAAATCAAAAATATAAAAAAATAAAATTAAACCGATTTTTTAATTTATTTTTAATTTTTAACGACAGACAAGTTCCGTCGTTATATTTTTATTTTTATTTTTATTTATTTTAAATTATTAACGACGGAACATAATCCGTCGTTAATATTTTTTAATAATTTTATTTTTTTTATTTTAATTTATTAACGACGGACGAGTTCCGTCGTTATATTTTAATTTAATTTAATTTTTTTTATTTTTAAATATTAATGACGGACTATTACCGTCGTTAATTCCGTCGTAACTCTTAACGACTGTAGACGACACAAGAGTTAACGACGGCCATAATCCGTCGTTATGGCCATCGTTAAGCTCAACGACTGACGTTTTCCGTCGTAAAGTTAGTTTGCCGACTAAAGATTTAACGACGGCAACGGTCCGTCGGTAGTTATAAATAACGATGGAAAATAACGGATTACCGACGGATAATTCTGTCGCAAATCGGTGATTTTTTTATAGTGAATTAAAAAAATTCTAAACACAATCATAGGCGGGAATAACTAACACAAAATGAAACAAAAAAAATCTAACTATCCAACGATAAAAAAAAAAAAAGAACAATCTGCAAAAGGGAAAAAAAAAAGAGAAAACAAAGAACATAAAAAAAAGAATGAAAAGAAAAGATAAATAAAGAAAAGAATGATAGACGTATTCCCTTAGGGAAAAAAAATTCAAATTGCAGAGTCTCTATCATATTCATGACTCAATAGTGTATGATAAAAGAGACTCTACAATTTAATTTTTTTTTCTAAGGGAATACACTAGCTTATCATTCTTTTCTTTATTTATCTTTTCTTTTTTTTCTTTTTTTTTATGTTCTTTGTGTTTGTCTTTTTTTTTCCTTTTGCAGATTGTTATTCTGTTCTTTTTTTAATAATTGGATAGTTAGAGTTTTTTTTTGTTTGTTTGTTTCCTTTTGTGTTAGTTATTTCTGTCTATGATTGTATTTAGAATTTTTTAATTTTTGATTTTCTCTTGTATTATTTAAGGTGGGGGTTGTATTTTTGTTTATCAGGGTTTTAATATAATGGGGGTTGTGAGGACAAGAAGTTCTAAAAAAAGTATTTATATTTTAAGTAATTTATAAGAGTTGTGAAGAGAAAATTGGGAGTTGTGAATAGAATAACTCATTTATAAATCATTTGACCAAAAAACATTTTAGTGAATCTGCTATTATCTCATTTGCCGACAAATTTCCAACACAATCCTCACTTTCTTCACAAATTTCCTATATACGTTGCTGATAACACAATTTTTCATTAGTAATTTATTTATTATTTTCATTTTAAGCATTCAAGGAGTTGATATTTAATAGTTTATTCTAGAATTTATAAATAAATAATAATTATCTACTACATACATTAATAAATAATTTTAGAGTTCTTCATATATATTGCAAATAACACAAGTATATATAGGCCATTCATTTATGAATAGCTAAAGACGCTAACGAGTGTGTCACACCATTAGCAATTCGTCTGATCCAACTTTAGATCGCCTATTCAAAGTGAGACGCTTCCAACTGAACGATCGTCCGCCCTCGCATCTCCATGCAAGGCCTTCGGCAATGTCCGGTGCATCCATATATAGAGGGTAATTAAATGTCATATGATTTAATTTAAAAATATAACTAACTCTCTCTATTACTTTAGTAGTTGTTACAATTGTTATTATTATTGGTTGTGCAATTAAAATTCCCCCCAATTCTCCCAGTGGGAATGGCCTAGTAATGGATTGAGATTGCTTGGAGACAAAAAATTATGGATTTCAATATCCTCAATGTCATCAGATCAGGTGTGTGAGTCAAAAAAAAATCCCTGTAGTTCACCCTCAAGAAAGGAAATAATTAATATTGATTTGATAAATTTCATGTCATCTAGAAACAGAAAAATTAAAAATATACGTACGAGGCCATATATATGAAAATTCAAAACCAAATATATTATATATGTAGATTTTGTGGCATATGTTGTGAATTGCCGTAAAAAAATGTTTTGTTTTCTGTAAACAAAAAAGAAATATATATATATATATATATATATATAGGGAATGGATCAAATGTAAACCATTCCCTTGTGTGTAAACTGTAAACCCATCTTCCACCATTCATTCATTAAAAATAAGTGGCCAAGATTAAATCCAATTCAAGGTGGCATTTTTGTAATATTTAACTTATTCTATAAAGATAAGGTTATTTATGTAATTTAATAATTTAATTAGGGTTTGGAATATGTTCTATCCTTCTCCATTCCCTTTCATTCCCCGTAATTGAAATCTCTCTCTCTCTACCACCATCACTACCACCGCCACCATCATCATTTTTCCACCCACACGTGAATATCCAACAACAGTAGAAATAATTAGTCTGTATCGTCTATCTCCCTCTCTCTATTGCAGCCATTACTGTCCCTTCCACCCGCATGAGGAAATCAACGACTGGGTGATGAAGATCTAAATAAGAGAAAAACCGCTGACGATTGAAACTTGTCCGGAAATCCAACAACAGTAGCGACGATGAAGATCTGAATAAGCAGAAAAATATCGGCGATTGAAGCTTGTCTAGACTGTGTTTTTTGCATTTTAGATTCTCTCACACAATCACTATCAATTTAATTATTTTTTTCTGATTCATCTCTGCGTGTGCCATCGTTTTTTGATATTTTATTTTTTGTAGATTTGATGTATTCAACACGTATTTTTATGAGATTTGGAGGTCTTCTAAAAAAATTTTGAGCCTTTTTTTTGTCGTGTCTATGTGATTTTTGTTTAACAATGATGTTTTTGTTGATGTTTATGTTTTCAGATTTAAAGTTAATTAATTGTTAGTTGAAAAATTAGTATATATGTTTTCGGTATTTTTGTTCATATATGATGTTAGCATGATACGATTTATTTATTAGCATCATTATGTTTTTTTGTTAGCATTATGTTATTATTGTATATGCTAATATTTGTGCTAACAAATATTACTATGTATGCTAAGTAAGATGTTCTTAAATATTAATGTTGTGACATTATGATGATAGGTACCAACTCAAGTTCTAATGATTTGGAGACTAAAATAGATATAGCAATATGTAAGTTTTCTATGAAGCTATTGAAAGATATACGAGGCATGCATACATTTTTTCTTTAAATGAAAGAATCTAGGCTTTAAATTAGGTATGTTTCGTTAGCACATGACAACTATTTCGTTAGCAATAATTATATTTCTATGAGGGTTTATTTTATTCCAATTAGAATATATTTCGTTAGTATAGATTATGCTACTATAACGGTTTATTTCATCCCAATTATGATTTATTTTATTAACATATGATAAATTATTTCTTAATTTCAATTATATGTACAATGAACACTACATTAATGCATTAAGACATTTTTTAGATCCTCTCACACAATTACGATTGATTCGATTATTTTTTCTGATTCATCTTTGCGTGTATCATCATTTTTATTAGTTCATCTTTGGTAGATTTGATGGACTCAACATGTATTTTTTATTCAATTTGGAAGTCCTTTTAAATTTTTTAGCTATATATTTTTGTCACATCTATTAGTCTATATATTCTTTTTTTAGAGATTGTATTTTTGTTAATGGTGTTTATGTTTTCAGATTTGACGTTGATTAGTTGTTGGTTGAAGAATATATGTTTTTGATATTTTTGTTCGTTTATTATGATGTTAGCAAGATACGATTTATCCATTAGCATCATTCTATATTTGTGTTAGCATCATGTTTTTGTTATGTATATGAATATTTGAGCTAACGAATATTTGATTGATTCACTAATGATTTTGTAACTTCTGTAAAAAAAAATAGATATTTGTCACCATGTTAGTTTGAATTTTTTGCTTTTATTGAATATGTTTTCTTTTTAGAGATGATGTTTCTCTTTATTGAATATGTTTTCTTCGGGAAAATATTTGTGTTAACGAACATTTCTATGTATGCTAGGTAAGAGATTTTTAAATGCTGACCCTATAATATTATGATGCAGGTTCCAACTCAATTTTATGAGGCATATGTGCCTTTTTTTAGATGAAAAAATCTGAATTTGAAATAAGCTGAATTGGCTTATATTGTTAGTTTTTTTGTTGTAATATTTTTTTTTTCAGGTAGTTTGTATCTTTAATGTAGAATAAGTTAATATTATTTTTCGTTCACATATGTTTGAGTTACGTTAAAAATATATTTTGTGTTGTATTCATTTGACACAGTTATTCAATGCTAATATTGATTTATTATAATGCTAATGAAGTGATAACATATTGCTAACGAAGAACAATTTATTGATAGAAAACAATATACATTAATGTATTAAGTGTTTTAACATTGGATATACAATACTAATATCTTATTAATATAATGCTAACGAAATAATAACATATTGCTAATTAAAAATAATATATTGACAACGATCAATACATTAATACATTAAGATATTTTTTATATGTGAATGAAAATGCATTGTTAAGGTTATCATTGTCATATGCTAGTGAAAATATTATAATAATACTAACAGAATTATGTGTTTTTATAGTATATATGTGTGATGAAAATATAAACGAATATTAATAATAGCGAATACTAAAATATTTGCTTTCATATACTAATATTTTATTAATATAATGCTAACGAAATAATAACATAATGCTAAAGAAAAATAATGTATTGACAACGATCAATACATTAATATATTAAGATATTTTTTGTATGAGAGTGAAAATGCATTGTTAATGTTAGCATTGTCATATGCTAATAAAAATATTATATTAATGCTAACAGAATCATGTATTTTTCATACTATATGTGATGATAATATAAACGAATACTAATAATAGTGAATACTAAAATATTTCCTTTCATAAATAAATGTTAATATGATTGTTAGCATTGCTATATGTCATTGTTAGCATATAATAATGATGGCAGTAGAATTATGTAAAGCATATGACAACATCATAATAATGTTAGCATTGATGTATGCTAACATAAGCATTATATATTACTATAAATGTTTATCATATCAATTTCAGGATTCTATAATTTAATTTTAGTGCAATTCATCACTTACTTCTATTAGCATTGTCATATGCTAATAAAAGCATTATATAATGCTGAAGGAATATATTTCATAATGCTAACGAAACAATAATGTAGTAGATTGGAGCCAAATTATGCAACTAATAACATTAAATCAAACAAGCATAATTTTCTCCATGATTAATATTTTTTTAAAATTATTTTTTCGTTGAGAAGTAGGTTTGACTAGCTTTCCAACCATACTAAATGTTTCATTTAATTATTTCATAACGAAATCAGTTTTGCATTTTAAAGTTATGTATTGTGCATACAGTGATACTGCTTCGTTAGCATATGATTATGTGTTCGTTAGCATATGAGTGTGCCTTCGTTAGCATACATCCTGGAAGTCCGTTTTTTTTTTTTTGACCTTGAGGCGAAAATTACCAAATTGCCACCGCGTTTTTTGAAGTTCATCTTATTTACAAAAATGCCACCACCTCTTTGATCAAATCTTGACCATTGAATTTTGATGGATGTGTGGTTAGAGATTAGTTTACAGTTTACACACAAAGGATGGTTTAACCATCCCCTATATATATATTATTATTTGAAAGAGTAGAGCGTGCAAAATCCTCGGCTACTATATATATGAGTATATGAGATGTAAACAGGTTCATTAATATTCTTATATAATAATCCATAAATCACGAGAAATATATGATCTTTTTTTTTTTCTTTTTTTTTTTTTTTTTTTTTTAACAAAAGGAAAATCATAATTAAGGGCTGAATTAAAGTAAAAATGAATAATAATTGAAATTGGAAGTGTGGATGTCAACTGCGAAAGCGACGTGTGCGCAAAATGTGGACGAAATATGCCACATGGCTTTCTCCGTGGATGCTTCTTATTCACTCTCTCACAGATCTCTTTCAATTTTCAAATTATTTAGATATATATATCGAACCACGATTTTTTGTTTTTGTTTTATTATATTTATTACTTTAAGAAATCAAAGTTGGAAAATCTAATATTGGAATCTGTCCGATTTTTGTATATTTAGGTCTGAATTGTCTTTGATTTCAAATAAATTTAGTTTGAAACTAGTTGCAAATATTTAAGTGATCGAATTCATACGTAAATACTATTAAAATCCAATAGCGTGGTATTTTTTATATGTAGACTTTGACCAATTCAATCTGATTAATCAAACTTCAAATCATATCACCATATTAAGAAATACATGTTACCTAAATAAATAAATAAATTGATCATATATATTAATTATAAATAGCTAACGTAATTAATTAGTAAACGATTATATATCATGATTTCATACTCTTGTGTAAATATATGTGACAAGGTTAATATAAAGAATTAAAAATCCACATACCTTAATTAGGTCTTAAAGGAAACCAAATAATACAAATGTACGCCTTAATGCAATTTGGACGAAGTAGATATTGTAGGTTTGTTATACTTTGATTGGAATTAAACGAACTGAACCAGTATGCAGATTCCGGCAAGTCGAGTCGAGGGGACCTCTCTCCGCAAGATAAATACGCCCTGGTTAGTGCTCATGGTTTGGCGGATATCTTTTAAAGATGAAACGGCTTCGTCCTTCCGGCAGTAGCACCACAAGTCCGGCAGGGCTCCGGCGAACTAGACAACGTCGAGAACTGGGAAGTTGTGACTCGAAAGAACTTGTATGCAACAATATGATGATGTTCGTTTATGCAGAATGTAGCATTTTTGGCCATGCATGGATGCCCTATTTATATGCACATTTCCACTGCAGGGGACAGCTAGGGTTTGAGGGCATTCAAACTAGGTGTTGTAACCTCCTGGAGTTACAGCTCTGCCATTAAACCCTCCAGGAGTTACCTTCTTCAGATCTCGACAGGTGTCCCATGTCGGCTCAGATCCCAACACATGTCCAAGGCAGCTGCAGACTTTGACTCCCGACAGGAGTTACTTTCAATTACAGTCCAGCCCACTAACTCCACCAGCTCCAGGTGGGAGTTACACCATTGAATAGGGGTGGGTTGGTACGGTATACTGAAAGTTTCACGCCCTACCGTATATCATACCGAAACTTCGATATCGAAAAATTTCATACCGTTCTTGTATCGAAACTTTCGGTATACTGAAGTTTCGGTATACGCCGTAACAGATATTGATATCGTACTGATATTTTTGGTATACCGTATCATACCGATATTATACGGTATACCGAACATACCGAACTTTTAAGGTATACCGAACATTCATGGTATATCGAAAATACTGAAATTTTAAGGTATATCGAAAATACCGAATTTTACATGTCGTACCGATCCGAATTCTACAAATAACAACATAAAAATTCATGTCTCAACAATCAAAATACCAACACCAAACAAGTTTAATAGTCAATTTCTTAACAACCAAAATTCAAATATAATATTATTAAATAAAATAACATAGCAACTTGATGTTGAGTAGATCTCGGTAATTTTTAGATATACTTAATATTTGTATATTATAGTATAGAAGAATCAAATATAGTCTTGATGAGGAGAGTTATTCACTTTAGATGAAACTTATATAGTGAGATTTTGTATATAAACAATTCTTGATTATGATTTATTAAAATAAATATTCACCAATTTTTATTAAATTTATTTACTAAATATTTAATTATTAGTATTACATGATGATTAATTTTTTAGATATAGATATAAATATAATTGTATATAGTTTATAATTTTTTATGCAATATAGTGAAAAACTAATTAATGGACAGATAAAGTTTTATTTCATCATTCATATACATAGATCTCGGTAATTTTCAGATATACTTAATATTTGTATATTATAGTGTAGAAGAATCAAACATAGTCTTGATGATGAGAGTTATTCACTTTAGATGAAACTTATATAATGAGATTTTTTATATAAGCAACTCTTGATTATGATTTATTGAATTAAATATTCACTAATTTGTATTGAATTTATTTACTAAAGATTTAATTATTAGTATTACATGATGATTAATTTTTTAGATATGGATATAAATATAATTTTATATAGTTTTATAATTTTTTATGCAATAGAGTGAATAACTAATTAATGGACAAATAAAGTTTTATTTCATCATTCATATACATAGATCTCGGTAAATTTTTTTAGATATACTTAATATTTGTATATTATAGTATAGAAGAATCAAATATAATCAAGATTAACATTTAACTATTTAACGGAAAGTATCATTTATCTAAGCTTAGCTTAATTTTAGATTAGTAAGTTTTGATTCAACTTTTCAATGGAACATCTTATATTATTGCACTGTATTTCAATTTCTAATATATATATATATATATATATATATGATTAAATACTTGTGTTTTTGAATTTTCATCATCATCACAAACATATATATAAATTAATTATCATTCATATATACGTACATTAGTCATGTTCATATTCGTATATTTATTTTCTATTTATTCATTTTATTTTTAATTATACTCATAATTGTAATCTTGTTAGATAATTATATAATTCCTCATATTAGTTTATTTTTCATTAGTCATGTTCAAAAGTCATTATATGAATGTTAAAGTTTTTTTTTGTATGATAAAATTGTTAAATGTTATATTATTGCATTGTATTATTCTTTCTCATTTTGAATCTTTGATATATTTGAGTTATAATTATGAATCCAAATTTTAAATAAATGTTACAGTATTGTAGAATCAAATGAATTCAAATATAATTATATGATTAACTATTTCTTATTTTATTTTATTTTCCTGATTAATTATTTTACTCATAATTGTAATCCGCATTAGTTAAGTAGTTCATTCATATTAGTTTATTATTTTTCAATATAGTCATATTCAAAAATCAATATATAAATAGCGAAGTGTTTTTCCTTACATCTCATATATATTTATTAATTTTCAAATATTGTATTTTTATTAAAATTTTATGAAAAACTTATTAATATTATTTTATTGCATTGTATTTCTTTTTCTTTCTTTCTCATATTTATAAATCTAAATTTTTAAAATATATGTTGCAATATTATAATTATAATATTGAATTATAGATGTGATTTTTTTTTTTGAAAATGACGGTATGTATCGGTATATCGATATACCATACCATGCCATACCGAGACATCAATATACCATCTGCATACCGGTATACCGTGGAGTTTCGGTATATACCGGTATTTCGGTATATACCGAAATACCGGTATATACCGAAACTCCACAGTAAATTGAAATCTCGGTATACCGCAGTATACCGTGATTTTTAAAAGTTCATACCGTTACCGTACTGAAAATTCACGGTACGATATTATACCGTACTGAAAATCTCAGTAAGTGCGGTATTTCGATATTTCGGTATATTTCCCCACCCCTACCATTGAAGTTTACTTAACTCAGCTAGGAGTTACACACTTCAATGCTGGACATGCACCACTAAGTGCACCCACGACCCGGCGATTCAGTCAATCGATCCGCCGACTCGCTCCATGACCGTTTCTGTACAATGTCGACCCGCTTCATGACTCGACCGTTTCTGTACCGTAAAACTGGTATGGCTAAGCCCAGAAGCCCACACACGCCCAAAGTCCAATTACCAAGATCCAAGTCCGAGGATGAGATGAGCACGGGCACCGAACACGGGCACGGGCTCGGGCTCGGGCACGGGCACGAGCACGGACGGGCGCGCGCATGTCTTCGCGTGTGGGCTCATGGCCCACATCCTTGTGCACTTAATTACTTCACTTAAGTGTTAATATACTTAAATACACTTCTTAACTTGATTAAGAAATCAATGTGGGATTATTTAATGTGTCTTAAACACATTATCCACACACATCATAAATGCCCAATCGTGTGACCAACTTCAACCATTTATTTCTCACTCATCGAAAATCAAATTTGAGCAAATAAAAATACTACGATTATCTACTCACAACATAGAACAATCGTACAGTATTTAATTCCTCCAAAATTAAATATCCCGGTCAATAAAAATCGAATAAAATGAGTCAAAATTCAATTTAATAAATCCAATTTCCAAACAATCCCCCACATGAGTGGAAATAGTGGATGCATGTATACAGGCAAGCAGCCCAGTTCTCTAGAAACACAACTGCAACAGGATAGGTAGCTTGTGACTTTAAACCTTCAATATTCCAACACTATCGAGTATACCGGCTGTTTAGTGGACATGATGCTTTGAACTATACATCCTTAGTGTATACCGAGACAATAGTATTGAAAACAGCTATGTCTCAAACATTATCTGTTCTCACGTTTGTGTCCGTTTTAGGCCATGGACAACTTTTTTGAATTCATAAGTATCTCTTAGAAGCGGCCCACACTTCTCACTTATATAGGTGATCTCCTTTTCCGAGTATCCTGCCATACTCAACCTCATTAGGTTTAGGAATCATTAAAACTCATTGGACTTATCCTCACCACATTGACAGGTGTGCACTTGGTTTGCTCACAGGGAAAAGTTCACTTATAAGTTTCCAAGTGCTACCAAACTGAACGTTTGTAGTTTAATTTTCCCATTGAACCAAGTTTTTGGGGATCTCTAGTCATCATGGTTGGGTTACCACTACAAGCATTCTCAGAGTGTGGATTTTAAACGCATTCCCTCTAGCAACTTATCCATTTAATCTCGGTTTAACCCTTTGGTTAGTGGATTCGCTAGATTGTCTATTGACTTCACATAGTCAACTGAGACAATCCCACTTGAGATCATATGCCTAACAGTATTATGTCTCCGGCGTATGTGTCGAGACTTACCATTGTACATAGCATTGTGTGCCCTCCCGATAGCCGTTTGACTATCACAATGAATCATCACTGACGACACTGGTTTTTTCCAACATGGAATATCTTCTAGAAAGTTGCAAAGCCATTATGCTTCTTCACAAGCTTTATCCAAAGTAATAAACTCAGATTCTATGGTAGAATGGGTTATACAAGTCTTTTCGTGGATTTCCATGACACATCTCCACCACCGATAGTGAAAACAAATGCACTAGTCGAAAATGAGTCTTTTGTGCCTGATATCCAATTCGCATCACTGTACCCTTCAAGTACAGGAAGAAACCTTGTATAATTCAGCCCGAAGTTCAAAGTATACTTCAAGTATCTTAGAACTCATACTAGAGCTTTCCAATGCTCTTTGCTTGGATTGCTCGTGTACCGACTCAACTTGTTCACAGAACATGCAAGATCAGGTCTAGTACAGTTAGTGATGTACATCAAACTCCCAATGACCCTTGCATACTCTTCTTGAGCTACTGGTTCTCTCCGATTTTTGCTCAAGTGTACATTGAGTTCCAACGGGGTCTTAGCCGGCAGACTATCAAAAGCGTTGAATTTCTTAAGCACTTTCTCCACGTAATGAGATTGTGTTAAGACAATTCCACCACTTGTCTGTACTATCTTGATTCCTAGAATCACATCAGCTAAGCCCATATCTTTCATGTTGAAATTTCGTTTCAACATTTGTTTCGTTTCAACAATCACTTGGTGGCTACTGCCCATGATTAACATATCGTCTACATAAAGACAGACTATGACATAGCCATTAGAACTGCTCTTTATATACACACATTTATCACACTCATTGATTTTGAAACCATTTGATAATATCACGTTATCAAATTTCAGGTGCCACTGAATAGGTGCTTGTTTCAGACCGTAAAGCGATCTAACAAGTTTACACACCTTTCTTTCTTGCCCTGATGCAACAAACCCTTCAGGTTGTTCCATGTATATTTCATCCTCCAGCTCACTATTCAGAAACGCGGTCTTTATATCCATCTGATGAATTTCAAGATTGTGCAAAGCAGCAATCGCTAAAAGCACCTGAATAGATGTAATCCTTGTTACTAATGAGTAGGTTTCGAAGAAATCATACCCCTATTTTTGTCTAAAGCCTTTGGCAACCAAACGAGCTTTATACTTATCAACAGAACCATCGGCCTTATATTTTTATTTTAGGATCCACTTGCATCCTAACGGCTTACACCCACTTGGGAGATTTGTCAACTCTCAAGTGTGATTTTGCATGATGGAATCGATTTCACTATTGATAGCTTCTTTCCAGAACGCAGCATCTAGACTAGATAGAGCTTCTTTCAAAGACTTTTGCTCATCATCCAACATATAGATGATGAAATCCGGACCAAAATTCTTTGCCGTCCTAGCTCGCTTAGTACATCTCGGTTCTTCATCTACAGGATCAGAACTAGTAGCAGCTTCAGAAGTTCATTTCTCAGAACTAGCTTCTGTCATATCCTTATCTTTACAAGGATAGACATTCTTAAAGAATATAGCATTCCTCGACTCCATCATCGTTCCTTCAGTCAACTCCGGAATCTCCGATTTATGAATAAGAAAATGATATGCACTACTATTAAGTGCATACCCAACAAAGATACAATCAACCGTTTTAGGGCCAATTCTAACTTGTTTAGGAAGTGACACTTCAACCTTAGCCAAACACCCCCACACTTTGAGGTATTTATAAGACGACATGCGTCCTTTCCACAACTTGTAAGGCGTCACATTCTTACTCTTAAGTGGAATTTTGTTCAGGATATAGTTGGTTGTCAACACAGCTTCCCCCACAAGTTCTGTGGTAATCTCGAACTTATCAACAAAGCATTCATCATCTCCTTAAGAGTTCGGTTTTTGCGTTCAGCAACACCATTAGACCGTGGTGAATAGGGAACCGTAGTTTGATAAATTATACCCACCTCTGCGCATAACTCTTCAAACGGGGCAACATATTCTCCACCTCTATCACTTCGAATTGCTTTAATTCGACCGCTTAGTTGATTTTCGACTTCATTCTTGAAGTTCTTAAAAGCTTCAATCGCCTCATCTTTACTTCTTAAAAGATAAAGATAATAGTACTTAGTGCAATCGTTAATAAAAGTAATAAAGTACTTTTTACCGTCTCTAGTTTGCACAAACTTCAAATCACACACATTTGTGTGAATTAAATCTAGAGGTTTAGTGCTCCGTTCAACTGAATGAAATGGTAACTTTGCCAATTTTACCTCGACACAAACTTCACATTTGTTTTGTGTATTAAATTGGTTTACTTTTAGCAAATCTAAATTTACTAAACGTTTTATAGCATTTAGATTAACATGTCCTAATCTACAATGTCATAAATCCGAGCACTCAACAAGCAAGTAAGCAGAAGAATTCACTTTATTAGCACTTTCTTTGGCAACACGGCGCATAGCCATTACATTCATTTTGAAGAGTCCATTGGCGAGGTAACCCCGACCAAGGAACCTTCCATACTTGCTTAAAATAAACTTTTCAGACTCAAACACTAGTATAAAGCCATGATTGACTAACAATGAACCTGAAACCAAATTCTTGCGGATGTTCGGAATATGCAGCACATCCTTCAAAGTTAGCTCTTGGCCTGAAGTCACCTTCAAAACCATGTTGCCCACACCAGCCACTTCAGACGAGGCTTGGTTCCCTATGTGCAACTTTCTACCTTCAACATCTTTGTAGGTAGCAAACGAGCCCTTGTCCGAGCAAACATGACAAGTAGCCCCGGTGTCGACGAACCACTCTCTCGGGTTGTCCACGTGGTTGGCTTCAAACACAACGGCAGCCAAATCATCATCATCCCAATCATCTTAACGGGCCTTTCCTTTGTCTTTGTTGTTGTGTTCTACCAAGTGTGCACCATAGTTGATATGCTTCTTCTTTGGAGCCGTGCAATGTTTGGACATATGCCCCGGCTTGTCCCGAGCGCTTTCTTTTGTTGCTATTTGATAGTCTACCACGTTCCATCAAATTAGCCTTGGCCTTGATCGAGACTCTTGGTCTCGGATCCGTCTTCCGGTTATCGGCTTCAATTCGAAGCTTAACCACAAGGTCTTCAAGATTCATCTCCTTTCGCTTGTGCTTGAGATAGCTCTTGAAGTCCTTCCAACAGGGGGACAACTTCTCAATCACCGCATCAACGGTGAAAGAGTCGAGAAGAACCATCCCTTCAGCATGAACGTCGTGCACAATGAGCTGAAGCTCTTGCACTTGATCCATCACTGACCGGGTGCACTACGAACTTCTTAGTTCCGGCATCCTCAGTTTTGTACTTCTTTTCTAGAGCGTCCCACAGTTCCTTAGCGATCCAGTCAACCGATCCGCTGACCCGCTCCACGACCGTTTCTGTACACCATAAAACTGGTACGACTAAGCCCCAGAAGCCCACGTACGCCCAAAGTCCAATTGCTAATATCCAAGTCCGAGGACGAGACGAGCACGGGCATCGGACACGGGCACGGGCGGGCGCGCGTGTATGTGCATGTGGGCTCATGGCCCATATCCTTGTGCACTTAATTACTTCACTTAAGTGTTAATACACTTAAATACACTTCTTAACTTGATTAAAAAATCAATGTGAGATTATTTAATGTGTCTTAAACACATTATTCCACACACCATAAATGCTCAATCGTGTGACCAACTTCAACCATTTATTTCTCACTCACCGAAAATCGAATTTGAGAAAATAAAAATACTACGATTATCTACTCACAACATAAAACAATCGTAAGGTATTTAATTCTTTCAAAATTAAATATCCCGATCACAAAAAATGGATAAAAATGAGTCAAAATTCAATTTAAAAATCCAATTTTCCAAGTGACAGTATGTGAGGGTTCTTAACTTTGGAAATATACTTCGTATTTTTAATATATATATATATATATATATATATATATATATATATATATATAGCTACACGTTACTTGTCCAACATATGGGCACTCCAATATTTCTGCCACGATTTAAGTAAAAGTTGTTTGTTTCTATTATTCTTTTGATAACTATATTCATTCTACTATTTATGGCATCTCAATATATTCATAATTCATGTTTAATAAAGTTTAGCATTTAAATGGTAAAATAGGCTCAAATACGTACTCAATAGTCAATACTTAAGTCATAATTAATTGGTAAGAGTTTATTTAAGCTTGGTTAGAAAATATAACCAAAATCATGTATCACATATAAACTTGGATTGGATAAGTAAAAGAATAAGGTCAATTCTTTTGTACATCACTCAAGGCTCAACAAAGCCCAGTATATGAATTGATTTCTATATATATTTAGTTCATTTACTAATATATATCCCTATTTTTAATATATTTATATTGAATATTAATTTATTGTAAAATAAATAAATATGGGCATATTCTGAAATGTAATTGTTTAATTGTCTCTTTTAATAACTTTCATCATTTTAGTGAAAAATCTAATCAACCAATATAAATGAATTGGATGAAGTATATTTTTCTGTATTTAATATTAATACTTTACTTTTAGATTTATATTTTGTAGGTTTAGTGACTATATTTTTTGCCACTTAACGAGTTATTGTTTATTATTAAATTAAATAGATTGTTGAGAGATCTAATGATAGAGTGTAGACAATATAATTGGCGTGTCTAGTTGACTGAGTCAACTTGGGCATATATTGCAAGTTCGACTACTCACTCTATTAAAATTATTTAACTACCCAATGATGTGATGGGGCAAAGAAAAAAGTGAATTCTATCACTTTCAATTATCTAAAATCTCAAAATTAATTAATAAACAAAGTGCAATAAGCAAACCCTCACTCGTTTACTCCTAGACATGGATATCTCTATTTATTTATTTATTTTGGAGTAAATACACCCCAACATGTACTCGGAGGTGCAAGTTTTTTTTTTTTTAAAATACATATTTTTGTTGCAAAAAAAAAAACCTCGGTCATTTCTTTTTGCAAACAAATTCTTAAGTGCAAACCTAAAACTATATTTATAAGTTTAAGATTAAATATTACTTATAGTATTATTGTTTGTGCGTTTTGTGAATGGAGCTTTTTTTTATATATTTTCACGTTTGAATTTTTTTACTAACATCTTTTTAACAAATGTTAACAGAAGGGTATAATTAAATTCTTTTATGTTTTTCACAAAACATAATTAAGGGAAAATAGGCAAATGAATTAAGTTGTTAGGAATGAAAAAGATGAAAACAAAAATTTTCAATTAGGCAAATACCCATTACAAAATACGCGGAGTTTCTGTATCTACCTATATTTTTGTAGGCAAATTAGTGGAGTTTCGCATGTGACTTCATTAAATTATATTTAGAAATTAGAATATTATTTTGATCCATACGTATCCAAGAATGGATATGAAATATTGAACAAGTCAAACATTGGCCCACGTTTTAATCCTAGCCAAGTTGGCACTAATCATATCTAGCTGGATTTAACTTTGCCTTTGCCCCATAACAATTTAACAAACAACTATTCTACTTTTGTCCACTTCCCAACAAATACCCTACCCCAAATTCAATGCAAATGTCTTTACACTCAATCATCCACTTTTTTATTTTCTCAAAAAAAAAAAAATTCATCCACTTTTTTAGCTTTTATCAATTTATTGCTAACACTGTTAATAAAATGATTGACAATCTCCACTTTGATGCCACACTTTTTAAGTTTTAACCCTCTTTTACATTATTTCACATCTTGAATTTGGGCTTGCTCTTCCTTTGTTAATCAACATTTATCACACATCAAATGAGATAATTATGAATTAATATTACTTTTAACAGACAAACAAAATCTTACCACAAAATGTGAAATTGTATATATGCAATAGTTTGAAAATATTTACGGAGTTTGTTCTATGTAGATGATTGATTGTACGTGGAATTTTACTCTAGAAAGCATATATTAAGACTAGAAAGAAGAGGAAAAATACATAATTATACGGTGTAGATATTGAATTTGGCTATATACACGTTTTATATACCTTATTTATTCTAGAGTAAATTTTAAAAAAATACATTAATTTTGTCAATTTTTTAGATTTAATCCAAAGCTTATAATTTCTAGCCATTTTTTCTTTTCTTACAAATCAATACATAACTTGATATCCAATTAATCAACTGGATGTGTGTGACATCAATCGGCTGTGTATTCAATTTGTACAAATATTGAATACGTGTATCAATATGCAAACAAAACTTAAAAAATTCGTGTATGTAATTACTGAGATTAAAGAATTTTGTGGATTAAACGGCAAAATGCCGAGAATTTGCACATATTTTTACAATTTTAATCCTAAATTTGATCTACTCCTATTTATGAACGAACGTTGGTTTAGACAACATAACTGCAATCTAGAAGATATTTGGGCCAATCAATGGCAGATTCAAGATTAGTGGAGCTGCAGAAGATCCTCCCTCTTATATATTACTTCCATTCCTTTTTCATTCCCTTGATTCCTTTCCATTTCGTTTGAGGGTTCTTTTCTCCAGCTCTCTAAGGATCGACTCTCCAAAATTCGCACCAATTCAAGATTTTCCATAGCTCCATTTTTCACACAATACAAACGTTGATATTTATCAACGGAAAAACTATGCTGGTTCTGCCTTTTTCCGGCACCGATTTCGCGAAAACAATACTTGGAGAGAAATTAGATCACGTCAACGTTTACTCACAAACATACAGCCAAAGCTCATTGATTCTTGCGGCCGCGGTGTTGCTCTGAGGAGGATTACCTTTTCGAATTCCGAGAAATTACGATTAATTCGAGAAACGAGACGCCGAAACAATTCATTCTTCATCGGGAAATTTTTGTCAGGCCCTGAAAGAGTGAATTCTTGAGGGGTGGGTGATGGATATTGCGTCGCAGTTGAAGCGTGGGATATCGCGGCAGTTCTCGACGGGGTCGATGAAGATGAGCAGGAGATTTAGTTTCCAGCGGCAGAACTCGCTCGACCCGCGGCGGAACAATTTCCGGTTCAGCTTGGGGCGGCAGTCATCGCTGGACCCTATAAGGCGGACGCCGATGGCCGAAGACGGCGATGATGAGGGGCTGACGGTGCCGGACAATCTCGATAGCACAATGCAGCTGCTGTTCATGGCGTGCCAGGGTGACGTGGCGGGAGTGCAGGACTTGCTCGATGAAGGTATTGATGTCAATAATATCGATTTGGATGGCCGGACGGCGCTGCACATCGCCGCCTGTGAGGGACACGTGGAGGTCGTTAAGCTTCTGTTGAGTAGGAAGGCGAATATTGATGCTCGGGATCGATGGGGCAGCACGGTACACTATTGTTGCAATTGTTTATTTTAGTTTCTAATCATTTGTGGTTCTGTTTTTGGTTTATTTGTTGCATTCTGCATTTTGTTTGTTTTTGTTTTTAATTATTTGTGGTTCTGTTTTTGGTTTATTTGTTATATTCTGCATTTGGTTTGCCTGTGTTAGTTCTGGTGTCTGTTTCTAAGTTGGAATGTTCAGTTGAGAAAGAGGGGTGGGCACTGAAAGATGTTGATTTGGCCTTTTCGAGAATTCGATTTGCGCATTTTTATTGCATTTTTCAGTCAACTAGTCCTTGCATTTAAGGTGGATTTCTTCATGGAACGGGCTCATTCATTTACATTATAGAGAACTGATACTTCTCCAATCTTCATGTCATCTCTCTATTACTCGAGGAAGATTCGTACGTTATTCCTCTGTATTGAATATATTTAGAGTGTCTATTTTAAGATGAGAAGTTGGTTCTTTGCCAAATGAGAGAGCATGCCAAGAAAAGTCTAGGAAGGGATTTGCAGTAATGAATTTATTAATTACTATATTTGGGATGCTAAAAAAGAAAGACATAATAAGTGCTTTGTGATGGGTATGGTTTAATAAGTTTTCATGTCACCAACCTTATTCTTGCCTCCCTGAGAAGTACTTCCCATCTAAAATGATGGACAAGAATTTTCTAAAACTAGCAAAATAGAAAGACTAAAGTGCATTTTTCTCTCTGATTTTTTGTAAGCGGTGATATCTAATCCTTGTTTTGCTTCGATTTTGTGGCAAGGATTAATGGAGTATCATGCGTGTTCTAATGAAACTTGATAAGGCTGCCGCTGTATTAATTTTGATAGATTTGTTGATCATGACAGGCTGCCGCTGATGCCAAATATTATGGAAATATGGAAGTTTATAATCTATTGAAAGCCCGTGGGGCTAAAGCTCCAGTAAGTACGAATATCACTTTGTGGAGACGCTAATTTCCTCTCTGCTTCCATTAATAAATGTTTGTGTCGTATTCCTAGAAAACCAAAAAGACACCCATGACAGTTGCAAATCCTCGTGAAGTTCCAGAGTACGAGCTCAATCCATTGGACATTCAAATAAGAAGAAGTGATGGCATATCTAAGGTATGGTCTTCCATGCAATGGCAGGAGCATTTTTCTCCAACTAGATATGTCATGCCCTCTGAATATTGTATGCACGAACATATTGCTGAAATCTAACAGATAATTCAGCACAATGCGTTATTCTGCTTTCTCTGGTTTGTCAATTGCCAAGGCCTCAAATAATTGTCATGGAAAAAAATCCTTACATGAGATCACATATTTACTTAGTTAATTTTACTGCATCCAGTTTGATAGCCTGATATATGTGTGTGATGTCTATGGACAGGGATCTTATCAAGTTGCTAAATGGAATGGCACTAAAGTTTCTGTAAAGATACTTGACAAGGATGGCCATGCAGGCCATGAATCGATGTATATGTTGCTTTCATTTCAGCTATTTATTTCTAGATTTTTTTTTTTTTTTTGCTTTTCCATTTTGTAAATTCCTGTTCATTTTAATGCCGACTACTTATGCTTCCACCTCATGCAGTGTTTCCCAACTTATATATAGAAAGAGAAATGAGCTACCGCTCATAATCTATCATTCAACTTAGATGCACTTTAAGACCTTGGCCATGCAAATAGCATTTCACACAGGGCAGTTATGTTTCATGGAAGTGCATTATTGGTGTCCTTATCTTGCAAGATTGGCATATCTTAGTTTACCTGCTGAGAATGAAAGCTTTCAGTAATTTCAATAATGAAAACTTTTTACTTGCAGTTTCTTTTCATATTTGAATGGAAGTTTTTGGGTGTTAAGATTTAGCCTGCAGATTTGTAGATTAGTCTTGTTACTGTTATCTGTTGTTCACTAGAAAATTTTAAACTATTTCCTCTGATCATTATCCAGTGGTTTAATAGCCATATGCTGTTAGGTAATTATTTTACTTTATCATTCCTGAGTGTATGCATTTGCTTTTTGAGAGATGAGTAATAATTCCAAAATCTTGTAATACTTGACATCAGTTTCTTTACCTATTAGCATACTCTGATGTGTTATCAAGAGCTGCAATCTGAAAGTACTGTTCAGTATAAATGCCAGGAAATCTGATATTATTTTACCAATCATGTCTGCTTTCTTTTGTTATACTAGTGCCTAGTTATTTTATTTTCCTATTCGTGTCTTACTTCATGAACTGGACTAATTTATTCTGTACTACTCTGCAGAAATGCATTCAGGCATGAATTAACCTTGTTAGAAAAGGTTCGCCATCCTAATGTGGTTCAGTTTATTGGTGCTGTCACCCAAAATATACCTATGATGATTGTGTTGGAGTATCATTCAAAAGTAATAATCTCTCTCTCTCTCTCTCTCTCTCTCTCTCTCTCTCTCTCTCTCTCTACCCCCCGATGCATGCATATATTGTACTTGTACCTCTCTTAACCAATTCTAGCTCTTTATGTTGATTGTTTGCTTTCATGCAAATGTATTCCTGTGAATTCATCCTTGATTAGTTAGATATATGGTTTCCATGTATTTTTAATTTTAAGCTTTTTTATCCATATTGTGGCGTTTTGACTTATGCATTGCCCGTCATATGCAATACAATGTTGAGAATGAAGTTGGTTGAATGATATTCTTTGGCTTGTTTAGTTTTTATAATCTCTTGTTGCGGTGGATGGATGTGCAATGTGAGAATAATGTATAGCTTTGCTAGTATCCACTTTGCTTATTTTTGCTATAAATTTTCAGGGTGACCTTTTTAGTTATCTTCAGAAGAAAGGGCGTCTATCCACATCTAAGGCATTAAGATTTGCTCTTGAAATTGCCAGGTAGTAACCCTTTTGCTGATTCACATAGACATAGTTCATTCGTGTTGTTAACCTGCTCCAAAAATGTGGCGCTGGGCTGTTGTATCTACGTTGATTCTTTTAATGTTATATGCTACTTGCTGCATTTTATTTTCATAGTGATGTTTGTTCAGCTGGCATGCCTCTTTACTTCTCCAGCTATCCGGTGGGGTTTCGGAGGTTAATTCTGTATTTTTTGCATTCTGGACTTTAAGATGATATTTTTTATGCAGGGGCATGAGTTGTCTTCACGAGTGCAAGCCCGAACCAATCATACACTGTGATTTAAAGCCAAAGTAAGGCAACGGAAAGCTTAAGTTGGTCAGAATGTCTGAATACTGTCCACTTACACGAAGTGTTTCCTTTCCAATACACTCTTTTTTAATATTTGCAATTTTCGTAAGGTGCCAGAAATATTTTGCTGGATTTTGGAGGGCAGCTGAAGGTTGCAGGGTTTGGTGTTATTAGGTTGTCAACAGTCTCACCTGATAAAGTAACACTATTGCAGCCTGAGGTCATAGATCGTTCAAGTGAGTCTTCACACATAGATTATGATGTTTCTGGAAATTCTCTTTACCAGATTTATTAGTTTCTCCAAAATATGCAAAAGTTCTTCATCAAGTCTTTCTATATGTAAGCTGTCATATCTTCGTCTACAAAGTACCATTCGATCTTACTCTTTTCTGTCTGCGCTGCATATAGATGTCTACATGGCGCCAGAAATTTATAAGGATGAAACATTTGACAAAAGTGTGGATGTGTACTCTTTTGGTGTTATGCTATATGAGGTATGCTTATACTCCTAACTTAACGATACATTTTTATAGCACTTTTAGTTCACTCATTAATTCATGAATGTAATCTATGACTGCATAGTATTTTGGCACAAAAACCTATTGAAATCTTATTGGTTGAATCTCTCTCCTATGCACTTGCACTTTTTAGATATATGATATAATTAATTTTCAAAATCTTTTTGCATACTTCTTACATCAGATGATGGAGGGGTCTCCACCATTTTCTTCAAAGTCTCCAGAGGAGGTTGCTAGGATGATCTGTTTAGAAGGAAAGAGACCAACATTCAAGTCAAAATCCAAATCTTTTCCTCCGGAATTAAAAGAGTGAGTCATCCGCTTGATCAAAGAAGAAATGTGATGATTCATAAAATGGTTTTAAAAAAAGTTGCTGTTGTTCTCCACTACTAATGCTGGTGTATCCCAGGTTGATCGAGGAATGCTGGCATTCAAATTACAGTGTGAGGCCAACATTTACACAGATCATAGTGCGATTGGATAAAATTGTTACGAACTGTTCCAAACAAGGATGGTGGAAAGACACTTTCAAACTTCCCTGGTATGCTGCTCTGTCTCTTGTTTCAGCTATTACGAACACCCACACATGTGCATTGTCTTCTTTTCAAATATTTATTCCCTGTTATCTACGGAAGAAGATAGATGGATGCTCAGTAATAAGTCAGAAAGTTAAAAACTGCAGCTATTAATGGCAACTTAACTAACATTTTACTGAGACCTATATATATTGAGGCACTGTATTTTTTGCCTAATAATGCTGCAACGAGTGTCATTCATTGAGTTGGAGTCTTGTTATACGATGTACTACCATGAATACAATGATCACAACTTGTGTTCGTTCTTGTGCAAGGCTTCGTCTATTATCTGAATTATATGTGCTGGTTGATGAGTGATGACTAAGAAATGTCCTCGTGCAGGAAATGAGGGATGCTTGAAATCTATCAGACGGGAAAATCCAATATTTTTCAGTGAATGGATCTTGTACAGTACACACGTTGAAAATAATATTGATATAGAGGATCCGGATTAACCCGAGTGAGAAGGGCAGGTAGAAACTTGTCGTGTCGTGTTCGTGTATACTGCACCAGTAATCTGAACTGTGGAAGAAGATGATCTGAGGAATAATTGGGGAATGGACGAAAATAAGCTGAGAGCCATCTGCATTTAACACATTTCATATCATCATCGTTTTAACAACGCTTTGCGTTTTATATGCATAATTTTGTTGTCGTGCTTGTACATAGGTATCATTCCTGTCTCGTCTCTTTTTTAATTGCAATATAATTGGCGTTCCATGCCCTTTTGTGTATCATAATGAGCCTACGAGGTTCCCATGGTTCCAACCAGGGCGGGCTTGATATTTCGGGGGTCCATGACAAAACAAAAAAAGAAGGGTCTTATATATAAATTTTTTACAAGTATTTTGAAAAAAAATCAATATTTATTCATCCTAAATTTTGAAAAAGTGTAATTAATATTTATAAAAATTCAAGAAAATATACAAGCATTGAATAATTATCAAAATCATTTAGATCCTAGAGCTTTTTGAGAAGCAAAGTATTAATAAGTTCCTCAAAATCATTTTTTCCCAATATCTAATTTTTGAAAAAAAAAAAAAACTTATCTAATTTCCAGTCATCCTATAACATATGAGATAAAAAGATAGCATATAAATAGACTTTATTATTTTAAATATGATACAAAATATTTTGTTGTTGTTATCGGTTTATATTTTACTAATAATATTTGAATAATGAAAATTATTAGACTTGGATAGTAACGACTTGAAAATAAATAGATTGATAATACATATTTTTTTTATTAGATATTGTATTAAATATTTTAAAAAATATTTTTTAAATATAATGTTAAAATAACAATAAAAATAAAAATTGGGAACTCTTGGTCAGTGGCCCACCTGGCCACCCGCGAGGGCCGGCCCTGGTTCCAATCCGTGTTTGGGAACCCCAGTTGAATTCGAACCGTGGTTAATGGTTCTCAAATCGTTGATCACGAATTTGGTTCAAAATCATACATCATTTCTTGAAGGTAAATTCACCCATTAGACTTAGGAATTCAAAAACCTTAGACAAAAACTTATATGAGACCGTTTAATGGGTCTTTTGCGTTAGACGGGTCAAATAGGATCCAAACCCGCCCAAAAAATCCTTTCAAATCTGTCCAAATTCGCAAAAACAGTCAGACGCGTAGTATCACTGTGTGTGAAGTATCACTAACTGTGAAGTGAAGTATCATTAGATATAAATTTAGCGAAATATTAAGTGGATTGTCATTAGATATATATCTGGTAAAGTATCATTAACTCTAAAGTGAAGTATCATTAGATATAAATTTGGCGAAATATCATTCACTATTAAGTGAAGTATCATTAGATATATATCTGGTGAAGTATAATTAACTCTGATGTAAAGTATCATTAGCTATGAAATGAAGTATCATTAACTATGAAGTGAATTATCATTAGATATAAATTTGGCAAAATATCATTAACTATTAAGTGAAGTATCATTAGATATATATCTGGTGAAGTATCATTAACTATCATGTGAAGTTTCGTTAATTATGAGATGAAGTATTATTAACTCGGAAGTTGAGTATAATAGTATACTTCACTTCGCAGTTAGTGATACTTTACACATAGTGATACTTTACTTTATACCTGGTGATACCCTAGTCATTTTATTTTTTTAATTATATATTTTATTCAACTCGGATCCGGATTGAGATCCGTCTATTGTAAGAGACCCATTAGACGGTTTCACACAAGTGTGTCCCAAAACCTTAAAAACAGACCTTAAGAGTTAAGAAGGTGTGGGCCGTGCACGGGTCAACCCCGGCCCGCCCCCGCCCAACTTCGAGGAAAAAAAAAACTTCGGTCAAAAAAGTATTCATCTATATGATTTAGGTTTAATACATTTATTAAGAGTTTATTAATCTCAGTTATGATTTATATTTATTTCGGCAGTTTATTAATCTCAATTAAGTTGTTATATTTATTTTTGTAAAAATAATTCTTGAGCACGAGTTAACGTTTGATAAGTGCACCGCTCAAGTCACCAGATCAAAAAAATAAAATTAATTTTCTTGAATTTTAGGTTCACTAATTCCATTTTAGAGTATGTATTTATTTTGAAAAAATAATTTAGGCAAGCGTTGTGTTTCAATTTTTTTGGTTTAATAATTCATTTTATGGTATATATTTTTTGGTAAAAAAATTAAAAAAATCAGAAAAAAAACAATTTCGCAACGCTCCCACTAAATGCTTCTCTTTTTTTTTTTTGCTTTCTTTTTTGTTATTTTTATGGACTTGGGTCCGTTTGATGGCCAACATGGATGATCAACCCTTTCTTGAATAAGAAATTCAAAATACAACTCTCATTTTACTCTTTACAGCCTCCACTATATTTTAAAATATAAATATAAATATAATAAGACTTTTTTACCCTTAACTACTAATAACTAAAATAATATATTAGCCCCCCATCCTTTTGTTTTATATTTAAAACCCTAATATAATAAAGTAAAATCCCAAACGTGTATCCCCATTATTTTTGGAACTTCCGATCAGAAAAGTTCAGAAAATAACACCAGCCAATAACTTAATTACAAATAGTTATGATTATCATGATTCTAGATGATAATTAAGCAATATTATGTTCTTAGTTCCATCCAATATGAATCCATTAGGCTTTGATTTGAAAACATAGAATTGGTTTCCACCGGACTAAAATTAAGTTTTCCTAATTATTCTATCATAAAACCGAATCATTCACCCTAAAAATCTCATCAGCATTAGTTCCTTTCTCCTCTTCCACAAAATTCTTCATATAAAGAAGAATGTGAAAGTGATGAGGATGGTGGAGGATTTGTAAGAGAGGTGATTCAGGAGGTTACGGTGAACTTAATTGATGTATTTTTTTTAAAGATATAATATTTTAGAAAAAAGTAAAATAAAAATAGAAATCTAGCACGATGCATAATTTATATAGGGAGAAATCATTAAATAAAGAAGATTCAGAAATGATAAATTAATCTCATATGTACATAATTAAGTGCTTTTCGTGAAGATTCCGAGTGCTTTTATATATATTTCTTATTCTTAGAATTCTCTATAATACTGTTTCAATCTCCGAACAAATAATTGATGGAAGAATCGATAAAGTTAAGAAATATTGCAGAAAAAGTTGTCCAGAAATCGACCGTGCTCATGGAAGAAAAATGGTGGGGTTATATACTAGTCACTTTATTTTATTTGTTAATGTTTTAATTGTTAAGTGTGAAATTATGAGGGCATAAAAGTCTAACAGTTTTTTTTTTTTTCAAATTAATTATGTTGGTTCTGATTTTTTTTTTCGCCTTCTACTATGTAAATGACAATGTTATAATTTTTTTCACATGATATCGTTAAAAAATCACACCCATGACGTTAAAAGTCCTATGCAATGTTGTATATGTATAATAACAATTAATTTGTCAATGTGATTCATGTTTGAGTTCCGTTCAATTATTTATTAATCTTATTGTGTGTTAAAATTGTAAATTTTTATATCAATCTACTTCATCATTGCTTGCATCAACCAATTTTACACTTTAAAAACATAATTTATAAAATATTTTCAAATTTGTAATCATGACTCTTTTTAATTAATGTCACTTTTTTTCATTATTTTTTTTTACCTCCATTTACTTTAGTTTTTTCACAACTCTTTCAATCTAAGTTTGGAAGTAATATTATTTTTACTACGTTTACACAAACAATTATGAGTGTAATTTTTTAAATATGTAGGCATATATTTGTAATAATATTTTGGAAAAGATACTTACAAATTAATATATATTGTCCCTATTTTCATTTTTTTTACTTTATTTAGTATGTAAATATTAAAATATGTGAATCGCACGTGGGGAATACTGTAGATTCTAACATTCCTACATCAATAAAGCAAGGGCATTCCTAAAGCCTCTTGTCAAAGTTTGAACCATAATTAAAATAAATAAATAAATATAATAACATAAAAATTGTTTGAGAGATGATATTAAAATTCTTTCTAAATCCTAATCGATGGAAAATCAAACTACATTTTTTTTTTGTGTACAATGATACAAGTTAAAAAAATTGGTCCAGATTAATTATTTTTTTTGAATAAATAATACTAAGATAAACTAAAATTTCACAATGTAAAAACTATCCCTTTTCAATATAATTGCACTTACAATATAAAACCAACACTTTTCAATATATGTAACCAAAACTTTCATAGGATTAAAATTAGGGAGTTTCTGTTTGCATCTCCATATTTACTCTTTGCACCATAGCTTCTCCGTGCACCCCCTTTTTTACTCTTTGCACCCCTAAAATTGACTATAATGCCCTTACTTAAAAAAAACATAAAATCTGAAAATTAAATGCATAAAAAAAAATCGCGTTCTGTTCGAAGTTGTGTATTCGAACATTCTGAATATGTTCGAAGTCTTCTGTTCGAGCATAATAGATATGTTCGAAGTCTTCTGTTCGAACGGTACTTAAAAAAAATTCATGGAGTCCGTTCGGAAATTATTTTTCGAACATGCTATGTTTTTTCGAAAATCAATTTTCGAACAAACATGGTGTGTTCGAAAATTAATTTCCGAACGTGACTTATTTTAAAAATTATGTATGTTCGAAAATAAAATTTCGAACAAACACGATGAGTTCGAAATTTCATTTTCGAACCACACTTAATTTTTTCTTTTTGAACAAAGGGCATTTAAGTAACTTCAAAACTATTTTTTTTTTCTTTTGGGATGCAAAGAGTAAATATGGGGGTGCAAACAGAAACTCCCTTAAAATTATAGTCAACCACAACCTTTAACTGCCCAAAAATCCAATATACATTGGATATATTTAAATCTTCAATGAGAAAAAAAAGAGGGAATATGGAGGACTTGCTATCATGGCAAAAATGGGATGGTAAATTATAGAAAGAGTCTTGGGTGACATGTCTTATGGATCAATATTTGGATCTAAACACAATCAAATACTAACAAAATTATAAACATATAATTGAATATGTGTCAGGATTTAATTTTGAATCTGTGAAATAGTTTCACACATTTTTTTTCTAATTTATAATATAAATAAAGGATACGAATGTACAATACTGAATTGATGAGGATAACTTTTAAGATAATTCTAAACACACCCTCTATTTTACTCTTCATTCCCTTCATGTTAGTTTTGTCATTAGTGGGCTGGGCTTTTTAAGTTAATAAAATAGAGTTTAGTTGGGCTATGATGATGGATTTTAGGGGTAATATTGATAGGTTGGTAAATATTAAAGAAGAGATTTTTTAAATATGAAAATCTAGTAAAAAAAGGAGTTAGTGAATGGACCACCATTTTTATTCCAACTCACCATATTTGTTCGAAATTTCATTTTCAAACAATCATATTTTTAAAATAGGTCATTCGAAAATGGATTTTTCGAACGAACTCCGTGAATTTTTATTTTGCCGTTCGAATACACGACTTTGGACATATCAAGATTGTTCGAACACAAGATTTTGAACATATCAAAATTGTTCGAACACAAAACTTTGAACATATCCAGAATGTTCGAACACACGACTTCGAATGGAATGCGATTTTTTTATTAGTAATGATTTTTAGGTAAATTTATAACTAATAAAAGAAAATGAAAAATAATTTGTGGCGCATAGAGTAAAATTGATGGTGCATTTAACAACTCCTGCAAAAAAAAGTAAAAGTTTTGGGGGTACAACTTGTTCTCATGTAGATACGCCTCTGCCCCTAATGATAGTACGTCTCTGCCCCTAATGATAGTACGTCTAATATCTGTATTGTGGTTTGAAAAAGAAATGGGATTACAAGGGCAAAATTGAACATTCAAATAATATTTTTATTAAATTTAAATATGAGAGATATGAACAGTAAAATGGAGGCTGTATATAAAATTACCCTAATTTTTATTATCAAAGGCTTATTAATCGATCCAAAGGTGCTCAACAACAAGGGTAGTCCATACTCCATAACATTGGGATTTGGGAGTGTACCCACCAAAAATAACATTGGGAGTGCTATTCATAATTTACCATAAAAGTAGGGAGGCAAATGACATGTGTGAAAAGTGGGATGCCCTAAATGTTATTATTGACTCATACAATACAAGTAACCCCACTTCGGCGCAGTGCCTTCCTCACTCCAAAACCTCCCTAAACCCCTCCCTGAATCGATTGATCAACCCCCTCCGCAAGAAACACACACACATGCATATATGATATATATGTATCGATTCTGATATATGATCGAATATAAATTCTCAAGGCAATCGGTTTTCTTTTCCACCTGTTTTGATCATTTTTCTCGCTGCTTTCATTAGCAACTGTAAGTAATCTCTCTCTCTCTCTCTCTCTCTCTCTCTCTCTCTCTCTCTCTCTCTTCTTCGTCTGTCTCACGCCTATATGCATAATAAGCACCCATTTAGCTCGAAGACTAAATTTTCTTTTCGATTATTGTTTTTCTTTATCTTATTTCGGAATTCAATTGCCGATTGCTTGAAATTCGGGTTTTCTTGCGCTAAAGGTTAGATGGTTAATGAGTTCTGTTAAGTTCTATGCTTGTTTTTTGTTTTATTTTTTTTGTACCTACGAATGTCTGCATTTACTGATTGTTTCTGCCAAGGATTTGACCTTCTAACTCCACGATTTCAGGTCTGTATCAGTAGAATGTTGTTGTATATATATGCTTGTTTGTTGATTCTAGGGTTTTCTTTCGAGTTCACCAACGAGTTGTGTTTCATTGGTCTGATGAAATTCAAGGCATACTCATTCTACCCTTAATTATGGTGATATACACATATAGCAGGGGTGTCTCTGTCTGTGTGGTGCAAATCTTTTTCTGAGTCTCTCAAGAGAAGGATAGCTGCCAGACAGCGTGATAGGAAATAAATTATGCAGTAGCTTTTTGTGATTGCTATTTTCCTGAGTTAGCAATGCGTTTTATGGATTCCAGTATAGTGTTCAATTATATAAAATGCAAGATTTTGAGTGAGGATGATTCACTCAATTTATGGACTTATAGTAAGCCTATGCCAGTATCTTACTTTACATAGCCTCTGCGTAAGGACGCCAAATTCCAGAAACAGTAATGTTTCTCTCCAATAGAACTACAACAATTGACAGCTAAGTTTCTTAGAACGATTGAATAAATATGGTCCCTATTTGGAAGATACCTTGGGTTTACTTGTTAGTGTAGAAATGGTACATTAAATAGGTCCATTGAAATATTGTTATCTTATGTCGGGTTTTCGGGAAATTGTTGCTACTACTTATTGGTGTACAAGTGCTTTGTGAAATTTTGTACCCTTGTCAAGTCACTCAGATCTTTCTAACATGAACCCTACTTTTTTGTATAGGATATTTTCCTTCTTGTGTTATTTTTATATCATATTTGTAATATGAATCCTAGAGACACTTAATATTCTGATTCAGTTTTCCTATTGATTTTTCTTTGTTGTTCCAGTGCTCAGCCATAAGGTTGGCAAATTCTGACTTTGTCTTTATCTGTGAAGAGAGGAAATGATGGCCTCTGGGTTGATTTTGAGAAGGAGAAAGAATCTTTTGGATTACTTGAATCTCTCTCTTCGTTCTATTCAAACATTCCATGCTTTGGGTGGTGGTCAATCTTGTTCTCCTAATTACACCGCCATTACGGACCACAGTTCCCAAAACTTAATTCATTTGAGAGAAAATGACGAAACATCAGTTTTGTGCAAGAAGCCGCTGGATCCCATAGCCTTAGGAATCTTCAGGCATAAAGCTCATGAAATCACAGCACTAAGATATGGGAACAGAAGGTCGGATTTCAATTACCTGATGGGTGCTAGGATGATATCACAATCCAGATGTTATGCTTCAACAGCAACTGCAAGGAAGCCTGACCCGGGAAGGGATGATGAGGATAATGAGGAAATGGCTACACAAAAGAAAAAAGAAGCTTCCCCTGAAGAATGTGACCAAGCTGTGGTGGGCCTGAGTACTGCAAAGGCCAAAGCAAAAGCTAAAAAGCTACAAGAATCTAAGAGTACTGATAAGACGATCTTAAAGAAACTATGGGCCACATTTCTAGGTATTGGACCAGCTCTGAGGGCTGTGGCTTCCATGAGCAGGTCAGATTTTTTTCTCAATCTAGTTACTTGCTCCTCTCGGTTGTCAAACTAACAAAGAAAGATGTCCCTTATGATCTTCTTATCGATACCTACAGGGAAGACTGGGCCAAAAAACTTGTGCACTGGAGAAGTGAGTTTGTATCAACATTACAACATTACTGGCTAGGTAGTAAGCTTCTGTGGGTTGATGTGAGGATCAGTTCGAGATTGTTGATGAAACTTGCTAGTGGAAGGAGTCTCTCCAGGAGGGAGAGGCAACAGCTTACAAGAACTACTGCTGATGTTTTTAGGCTAGTTCCATTTGCTGTTTTTATCATTGTTCCTTTTATGGAATTTTTGTTGCCCGTTTTCCTCAAGCTCTTCCCGAACATGCTTCCATCAACTTTCCAGGATAAAATGAAAGAAAAGGTATGGATTCAGAAGTCTATTGGTGTATGAGAGGATGTATATGCAATCACTGTGTGCGTTTTCATTTCGGCTTCCGATAGTGAAATCGTATAGTCCAGATCACAATAGTTGTCACAGTTTGCGAAATCTTTCTTGTCATCAGGGAAATATGCTAATCACCACCTCTTTATTTTTGTCCGTGGAGACTCACTATAGGAAACTTTTGTAGATGTGTCCGCAAGTATTCCTTTATCATTTCTTCCAAGAAGAGACTTGTTCAAGAAGAAATCCAGAAGATGTTGATCGTAAATGAAAAGATTGGTTACAAAGAAAGGAGAGAATAGATCCTACTTCTATTCCATCTCTGTTATCCATTTGCCCTGCCCTGAATAATCCTCTTTTAACCGGAATATTGTCGATATAATCATTAAAAGCTAATTCTGATCAATTCAAAGATCATTTGGATTCCATTAGTAATGAGGATTCGGAATATCATACATTGCACAATCAAAGAGGGATTCAACCACTTCATATTGCACATATACAGTTATCCCTGCAAGTTGTAGTTCTTTTTTTCTATCTTTTCTGAAAATAAAGTTGAAGCCTAGGACTCTGTGAGACTCCAAGTTTTTGTTTTGGAGCTTTGTCAATGAAATTTTGAGACCATTCATGCAAAGTGCATGCTATGTTTGCCAAACATCCTTCATTTTTGTTTGTGAGACATCTCATGTTTTTAGCAAGCATTGGAGACCGAGCTTGTTTGACCTATTAATGTTATTTCTGTGTATAATGGTGATTTATATGTTATAAGCATTTATCTGCTATTTATACCTGTTTCTATCCATGGAAGTAAGATTTTGTGATCTTTTAAGATATTATTATCTCCTCTGGCATGTGTCCAGGTAAGCTTAGTAGGTGGTTGCCAGCTCCTACGGGCCTTAAATTAGGTTGAATAATACAGTACTGGGCTCATGCAGATTCGTGCTGAATGCTTACCCTTTCCCTTTATTTGGTTATATTTCTTCAAGCATTCTTCATTGAGATTCTTCATCTGCAATGCTTGCAGGAAGCATTGAAAAGGAGGTTGAATGCCAAAATAGAATATGCAAAGTTTCTACAGGAGACTGTCAAAGAAATGGCAAAAGAAGTTCAAAATTCACGGACTGGAGAAGTTAAGAAAACGGCTGAAGATCTTGATGGATTTCTGAACAGGGTCAGTGCAAATTATCAATTCGTCAGAAGAGAGTCCTCCAGTCATAGTTTCATTAAATTTTGATGTGTTTCTTGTTCAATACAGGTTAGAACTGGTGCTGGTGTCTCAAATGATGAAATTCTAGGATTTGCCAAGTTGTTCAATGATGAACTCACTCTAGATAATATTAGCAGGTTTGCTCTCTCATGATTATAATTATATCTCATTGTCTTTCTGTTGAATACATTATTATTATATTTGCTTGGTGTTAGTAATATAATTTTGCTGACAGGCCCCGTCTAGTTAATATGTGCAAGTATATGGGAGTAAGCCCTATTGGGACTGATGCTTACTTGCGTTATATGCTTCGGAAGAGATTGCGGAGGTGAGCTATTTCCCTTCCTGTAAAGTGTTCGATACAGAGTCTTTTCTGTATTAGAAATTGCACGTTTATAACAGTTTAGGACATTAAATTATCACTGTTGAGTGTTGTGGGAGTGTAACTTGAAGCAACTATGCAACTGTTTTACCTTTGGAAATTGGAAGGATATTTTTATGATGATACTGACATACACCTTAGAAGAAAATCCCCATAGTTACTCTCCGAAAATATATCCAGACATTCCCTTCATTTTCTGTTTCTTTCTTCTGTCTGTGGATGTGATCAATTTTCATGCTTTGGCTTGGTCTAAAAGCAGCAAGTATGGACATTAAATATATACCTTTATTTTGCATATTAACCCAATAAAGAAATGTGTTAATCAAATTCTGTTATAACTGAATACCGACTTATTGAGGTCTATTTGGGTACTCTTTGTAGGATAAAAAATGATGACAGGTTGATCCAAGCAGAGGGTGTTGAATCTCTATCAGAGGCAGAGCTTCGTGAAGATTGCAGAGAGAGGGGTATGCTTGCAGAACTTTCAGTGGATGAAATGCGTCAACAGGTCTGTATGACAACAAAAGTGCATCACTCATTAAAAGTGATTTTGGGTTGTAGGATTTCTGGGAGACACACTTTAAGTTTCTTGATAGGTGAATTTTATATATATTAGAACGTGTATGCTGATGAAAGCTTTTACTAGTGAGTTACAGGACATACATTGGTGTTAAATCTGTTCACATAACCAAGCTTCACTCCCCTTTCTATATGCTTGCATGGAAGTTGTATATGCTGGCATGCCTTTGAATGTTGTTCAAACTACATTAACTAACTGTCCTTTTTTCAGTTGCGAGACTGGCTAGATTTATCTCTGAATCACTCTGTTCCATCTTCTCTGTTGATTCTTTCCAGGTTAAGATTCTCTTATAAATTCATCACTCTCCAATTTGAAATTATCATTATCTTCTTACGCGGCTGTTGATATATCTGCTAATGCTTTTCTCAGAGCCTTCACATTATCAGGAAAGCTGAGGCCAGAGGAAGCAGTTCAAGCTACTTTGTCCTCGCTTCCAGATGAGGTTGTGGATACTGTTGGTGTTACATCACTTCCATCTGAAGATTCTCTTTCCGAAAGGAGGAGGAAGCTGGACTACCTTGAAATGCAGGAGGAACTTATCAAGGTTGATTGGTTGTTTTACTGTTTACATTTTCTCCTATGATGAATTGTCTATTTTGGTCTGAAACTGTTTTCTTCTTGATATGTTCCCATTCTTTTCTTTTATTCATCTGACATTAGGAGGAGGAAGAGAAACATGAAGAAGAACTAGCCAGGAAAAATGAATCTTCTGATGCTGAGGTTGATGTGGCTTTGAAGGAGATGATCAATCCGACTGCAAAAGAAGCTCAAGAACAAGCTAGAGCTCGAGCTCTGGAAAAACAAGAACAGCTTTGTCAGCTTAGTCGTGCATTAGCTGTTCTAGCTTCTGCATCGGTAATAATAATAATAATAATAATAATAATAATAATAATAATAATAATTAACAAAAAAACTTGCTTTGAGTTACTTAAGAATTTGTACTCTTCACATTTAGATTTTTATTCTCCATTTCCCATTTTCATTCTTGTGCTTTATTATCGCAGTCGGTGAGCAGGGAGCGTGAAGAGTTCCTAAGGCTGGTCAATAGAGAGGTATCTGTTGACTTTTGATTTAACTATAAATGAGTGTTCATTGGTTCACTTGCAATGATGAACAAAATATCTAGCTGCCATTTATTCCTTAACCAAGTCTTAACCAATTATTACTTTTTTGTTATGGTTTATACCTTGTTGCCTTGAAAGGGGATAAAAAATCTTTGTTGAGCACTTTTGGTCTCTGATACTTGTTTGGAGATTACTTTTGTTGTTGAGTTAATATTTTCTTGACTTAGCTCCTTTCGGATTAATGAACATGTGCATATCTGATAATGCTCAAATTATATAATTTAGTTATAGTTTCGTTCTAGGATTCATTCAAGCAAAACAGTTGATTTGCCCATCACTTCTTGTTTTTGGAAGTAATTGCTTCTACAAATTGCTTTTAAATATGGCTTTAAAACTCTGCATTCATATATATAATTGGAAATTGTGTTCGAATATACTCCATTATTTCATTATATTTGATTTCATTTATTTTAAAATCCATATGGACGTTTTTGCTTGAATGTTTTCAATTTAACTTATTTTTTTCGTAATACAATGGTCAGATTGAGCTATACAATAGCATGGTGGATAGAGATGGAACAGATGGTGAAGTAGATGCAATGAAGGCATATAAAGCTGCTCGGGATGAAAGCGAGGATGGAGCTGAAGTTCCTGAGCACAAGGTTTCATCTGCTCTTGTAGATAAGGTATACTTCTCCTTAAGATTCCCTAAGAAGTAATGGCCTCACACCTAGCCTGACACGCCAACAAAATGAAAAAAAAAAAGCAACACCACCCAAGGAAAATGCAATGACTGGATTGAATAAAAATTACTAAAAAAATAGTTACCCATGCTGCTGATATGAATGCATGCAATTAACTGTGTCCAATTTTGTCTAGGTTGAGGCAATGCTTCAAAAACTTGAGAAAGAAATTGATGATGTCGATGCAAAAATTGGTGATCAGTGGCGAATACTCGACAGGTAGACCCATGACCTTTTCTGTTATCATGATTTTTTTTCCATTTAATTCAGTTTAGGGAATTATGGCTTTTCGGTGCATGGTTGTTATTCTTTGCTAGTCAGGTTTTGTATATGATTTCTCCTTTGGTCACAATTGAATGTTTCCATCTCCTTTTACTTTTTAGAATGTTCACATAGTGTTACATTTTTTAAAACATTATTTTTTAACCATCATCTTACTTTTAAGTAATGATGTAATTGTACCAACTTCAAACAATAATTGTTAATGCTAACATACTAACCCATTATGAAACTGTATAACATACTCTGAAGGAGCCAAATTATGTTGTATATGTTTTGCTGATAAAGCTCCCCATTAATATTATGATCCTTGCAGAGACTATGACGGTAAAGTGACACCTGAGGAAGTTGCATCCGCTGCTACATATTTGAAGGACACGTTAGGCAAAGACGGGGTGCAGGAATTAATCAGCAATCTTTCCAAAGATGCAGGTTAGTTGTTGACTTGTCGCACTTTGAAAATGTCCAACACAAGACCAATCTACTGATCTGAATACCCCTTTGATAACTCTTGCTGGTTTTCTTTGAGCCCCTCGTTTCCCGTACTCATTATGTTATTTACTTCAGATGGAAAGATACACGTCGAAGATATAGTGAGACTGGGCAGTCGTATGGAAGGTGGCAGATCAGCTGATTCTGACGATATGTAGATGATAGAAGCGGTATAATTTTTTCCTTCGGCTATACCGATGTAGGTCACAAAAAGGTTCTAATCCCATATCAACACTCATTTTCATTGCTTTCTACCTTTTTGTGTACAATAGCTGAAACCTACACCTTCACGAAAGATCCTTGTCTGTATTTGAGCAGGAAAAGAGATCTATGAGCTTGGGTAGCAATTAATGAGAGGTTTTCTTACTAGTGTAAAAATAACCTTTTATATAGAAAGCATGTAAAAATCATCTTCATGTAGAAAGCCATTACTCATAAAAATCTCATCTTATGAAATCTGTTCTTTTACTTCTTGTAATATTAACTGGAGGCAGAGATTATTGCTGTTTTGGGAGGGCAGAGAAAGCACTTAAATTTTGAGGATCTTTTTATGATGCTAAGCTGCCCATTTTGTTCAATTTGGATTTTTAGCTACAAAAATGGTTACTTGTTTAATGTCTCAATTGTATTATTGCGCGACTAATGAAGTTACTAAATACTTTTAAATATATAATTTTTTCAATCATATCGTAATTGACGAGTACACTAGAGAAATGAACTAACTACATGTAGTATAGTAAAAAAAATGGTGGACCTAGACTTAGGAAGATAAATTAAAATTAGCTATTCATAAGTTTGGAAACAAATTCCTCAACGTTGTTAGCAGAAGTTCCACCTATTTCGACTGCCTCATCAGCCAATTCCTTCCACTTGCAAGCATTTTTCTTGAGCTCAATCCCTTCATCTCCTTCAACAACTTGTTTGATGCGCATTGCAATCTCTTCTCTACCAATGATCCCATTCTCACCACTTTTAACTCCGATCCCAATTCTCCACACATCCTCTATAAACTTGGCATTCGTAGTCTGGTCATACCGCTGAGCCATGGCCACAAGAGGCACGCCATGACTCAGTGCCTCGAGAGTAGAGTTCCATCCACAATGAGTCATGAAACATGCTAATGCGTGATGAGCCAAGACTTGGGGTTGGTGGCACCATTCGACAATTAGGCCTTTTTTTGAGTCCAAAGAATCGAATATCCGAGGAAGCTTATCAATCTCAGATGATCTTACCACCCACAAGAAGGGGCAGTTGCTCATTATTAGGCCATACGCCACTTCCTCCATTTGTTCCTTCCCAAAAGAGGCTAGGCTTCCAAACGACACATAAACGACGGACCCCGTTTCCCTCGAGTCCATCCATTCTCTGCAGGCTTCATGCTTTGGCTCAAACATGTTGATCATATGGCTCTTGTTGGAAAATCTCTCAGTTTTATTGACTAGTAAGTATGTAGGTCCAATAGTCTTCACAGGCCATCGACTTGCCATCCAATCCACTACCTAATTAAAGGGCAAGATCAGAATTGTTCAATTCTTCGAAGGCCAATTCTAAACATAGTCACGATTTTTCTTATGATAGCCCCATTTTTTTTTAAGTAAAATAAAAATATTATGTAATTATACTGTATTACCCTCATAGCCCCAAATTTTAAATCAAGATAAAAGAATAAATCTTTACAGCCCCCAACCAACTTTTCCATAAAATTCGAGGGTTTGAAACCTTAATTGGAAGAAGAATATTGTCTTGTTCATCTAGTTCATCGATTAATATCGAGAAATTAAAGTATGAAATAAATAAATTTGATAAAAATTGGGCAGATAATTTGAAGGCCTTCACTTTCTAAGAAAATTTAAATCCACGGTATAATATTATATGAGAACTTAATTCTATCTTTTTTCTTCTTGAATAAGGTTCCATAAAAATGAAGTGCAGCAAGGCGAAACAATCCAAAATTTTGGGGAAAAAACACACCTAAAATATTGGATCTTTATCAAGAACTTGGCTTGGAGAAAGGTTTTTTTTTTATGATTTGATTTTATGTCTATTTTTATTTGATTATATATTAATGGAAGATTTGCCTATTTTTCCATTCAACAATGATTTTTTTTTTCGGAAGAGTTGGAGGCTATAGATAAAGCTTTATTTCTTTATTAGGGTTTTCAAATAGAAGGCTACAGTGCTACACTATAAGGGTAAAATAGTACAAATAAATTATATTTTTATTTTTATTTAAATATGAGGGCTGCAATGAGAAAAAATGTAGCTATGTTTATAATTGCCCTTCTTCAAAGTATGTAATGAATTAACCTGTTCTATTATTTTTACATATCTAGGCTAATTAATCATTCAAAGTAAACAAGACCGAAGTAAATCAAAATTTGCATCCAAAATAGTACACAAATTAGTCATATCATCTCTGTCTTAATTAGTTGTGCTATATTGATTGCTACTTTGAATTATTATCATGCATGTTGCACCATCAATTCACAACTACTTGTAGAGATAAGATGTTTGTGGCTAAAATCATCCTGAAAAAACATGCTCACAATCTCTAACATCATTCATCATGAGATTTCCTGATCAATAAACAGTAATACAAGGAAAAAAAAAAAATATTCCAACGGATTCTAGGCTTCTAGCTACACCCTCATACGTACGTACCTCAGATTCCAGCTTGTAGAAGGTGTTGAAAAAGATCCAATCGGCCCTCTCAAGATTCAAGAACTGATTAGCAAGAATATCCACAGCAGTCTGCTGCGAATCTAGTGCATGAGAAAAACAAGGCAGATCATTCATTCCAAGAGTAGGAAGAGCAGGCAACGACACCGTAGAGTCTTGATACGGAAACCTCACCAACCCTTCTTTCAAATGGTAGTATACGGCGCAGGCAGCGCATGACTGCGTGAAAAACGAAGCTCCAAGTAAACCCCGCTCATGTGCAATATCGAGAACCCAAGGCATTAGAGAGTCGTATATAATCACTTTAGCCCAACCTTGGTCTAACAATTGGGCCAAGTTATGCGAGAGATTAGTCTTCATGCGACTCAAGTAGGCTTCCACAGTCTCGGGTTCCTTAACATGCTCGTAACCATCGGAGATATCGTGGATGGTGATCGAGCCGGGCTCGTAAATATTTGCGGACATGCTCAGAGCTGTAGTCACGACGAAGGTGACGATGAGACCCTTCGCGGCTAGAGACTCGGCAAATGCTAGAGAGGGATTAATGTGGCCTTGTGCTGGGTATGGGATGATCACCACATTTGGCGGCTTTGCCATTTTCTTGATTTTATTTTGTATGTTATGCAATTTTCTTTAGCGAAGTATGTTATGCAAAATTGAATGTTGCACAAGAAACAAAGAGGTCTATTTATATAACTTATAGCCTAGCTATACTTTGGTAAAAAATAAAATTAAAAAAAAAATAAATTTAAAAATGGGTGAGCACGTGACAACCACACGAGGTTTCCTGCTTGCGCTGTGTTGCATTCCGTGTTGCACTTTCAAATTATTATTTTTTGTATTTTTTTGTAATTTATTAATTTTATGATTGTTTATTAATTAGGGTTCACCTATTTAGGGTTTATAATTATTTTTTAGTGTTTAATTTCTAATTTTTAATTAATAATTTAATAGTGAAATATGAAGAATCGCAACAAAAAATTTGAACTGTGTGACAACATGTACCACTGACACGGGAAATTCCATGACATACTAACACACACTATATACCCTAAGCTACACACATTAAATTTTGGACGTAATTTTCAAAATTTTTGTGAGAAAGCTCCCAGCCGAGTGCATAGGGTAGGCCGGAATCATTAATACGTAGCTCTGCCGGGGCCCGCCTTATGGGCTTCAATGTTGCAATATTTTCTAATTTGGAACAATTGATTGCGTAACATAATTGCAAAACGACTCAAAATACAATTCGAATGCGATCTTACATTTTGTTCGGTTTTATTCCCTATTACGCTAAGTCCATTTATTTTCTAGGTTTTTAGGTTCGTTTTAATTGTATATTTGTATACATGTCCTTTATTCTGTGCCTTGAGTCGAAAAGAGCATGATTGAGGGGCACGAAGAGAGTAGAATCTTGCATTATTGGAATCCTGAAGCTGAAATACAATGATGCCGACAAAATGGTATTTTTATAAAACCAAACTCTATGAAAGATGCCAACTTGAAGAGCTCATATATCGCACTCCAACTCTTTAGAGTGGTTGTCATGCCAACAGGACCCAAATATATTCCAATTCTGACAGAGTGTCACGGGATCGGAGTTTCTCATTCTCCGACGCATGCCCACTTTTCCCCCTCTTGGAGCTTTCCGAACAACTACTGGTTTCGCTCTGCCATCGGGCTCATCAGGGGAGCGGCATCAGTACCCAACCAGTGTGTTCCCACCTTGTTCTCAATGCCCTCCTCGAATCTTATGTAGGCGCCCAGCATATTGTCCGTCAATATCATATCAGAGTACGCTCGCATGCGCTCCCGTGTGCCACAGCCGCACATCCTCGGCAATCCTCGGCAATCCCCACCAATCTCGGCTGAGGACAGATTGTGCGTGATAATGCAAGGTGCAACCTGTGACACAGCAAACCTGTTGTGAGTACAACACTTGAAGTTCGAAGACAATTCAATTAAGAAGAAAGTCCGAGATGATTGAGATAAGCTGAAGATTAGCTGAAGTCAATAAGATCAAATCTCTGAATTTTCGGGATTTGATTGAGCCTACTAGAAGATCAACCTTATCTACTGAAGAAATATAGGGCACAAGAAGATATAGCTTATCGAAATCCAGAAGAGATATACTTTGAAGAGAAGATAGGCTTATCTTTGGGGCTACTTCGAATTTTAATCTATTTGCAGCCCAAGATTGCTAGGTTTTCGATTCATCTGTATAAATACCACTAGAGAGAGCTTTTTTTGGACATGAATTCACTTACTTTCAAATTTTAGTTCTTTCTTTTCCAGCGGTCTCCTGGGGCCTTATGCCCACAGGACGTAAGATTTTAAGTTTATGTTATTAAGTTCGGCGTTGGAGACGAACCTCCTTTTGTTTTATTCTAGTTAGTTTTACCTTCAATTATGTCTTTCAATTTAGTATTTATGTTTTTATCCGGCATGCTTAGCTAAATCTTTTATTCCGGAATGAATATGAGATGATAATTTAATAAACACAAAACATGTGAGGTAGTGTGGGCACAACACTATGTGATTTGGTTTTTATCGTATATTATTTTCTTTGTTGTACTAAAGGGTGTTAAACTGATTAATGTGTTGACAACTTGTTAATTAGGATTAGGCATGCTTAAGTTAGAACGATTAATGAATCGTGACTGTGTGTTAACCGGATGGTAGTAAGATATATCATAGGTTATTGTGGGCATACGAGAGAAATCAGTATCCACAATAGATCTGGGTCTATATAGGGCATAATGTTGCTTATCACTTATAATCTTCTGGGGAACTATGGTTAGATGAATAAGTTAGGGGATAAGGGACGAGGAATACCTTCAGCTATAAGATTGGGCACGCAATGGGGAATACATTGCTTATAATTGCATGATCATAATCATTTAAGGAAATCGGCGTGCCTATGATCAGGTGCTTTTGTTAAGTTTGATTCAAAGTTCAAATCCGGAATTCTTTATTATTTGATTTTCTTTATTAGTTTTGCAGATTTATTTATTATTGTGACCATGAGAAACTTAAAACCCCTTATAATTGGTGACTAGAAATAAAAGTTATACCAGTTCTTTGTGGGATCAATCTTATACTCACATCTTTGGCTATGTGATGAGACCGGGATGAGCACTGAGGAATTGAACCCGGAGTTGCACCTGAGAAATCGTGGCCATGCATAAACGTGCAATACATAATTAAATGGACTCATGGACGTGTACTTATTAATTAAATCAGCTTGATTTAATTATTTATCCATTAGTATAGTTTATTTTATTTAATTTAATTAGAAGCCCAATTATCATAACTTGTCTAGGTGTTATTGGGCCAGAGAATTTATTTATTTTATTTTTAAGTATAGTTCGAAAATACAAAGCCCAAATACTTGTTATTTTCGTGCCCTAGACTAGTATTTAAGCTATTATCGACATTATTTGTGATTTAGACTAGATTTGAATGAAAAATAGCTTTTATGCTTTCTCCTGTCTCACACACAAACATCGGTTCTATCGGTAGAGTTTGAAGTTGGCAACTCCAGACTTAAAATCATCCATCTCGTTCGTGATACCTCGTAGTATCCGGGTTAGACAGCCATTGAAGATTGCTCCATAAGCGCGTTCCGAGTTCTCATCGATTCAGGGTTCGTTTCGGGTAAGATTCACTTATATCTTCCGTTTTCATCACCACCACGCCATTCCCCACCTTCACAGCACCCATACACGTTCCTTAGCCATCCTATTACCATCATAATCATCCTCATACTCGTTCAAGACCAGATTTTAAAGTCCATAATTCATAGATCCAATATACGAGCCCTAGAAGCCACAAAAGTATCCACCGAGCCAAATCCCAAACCACTCATGCATTTTTACTAAATTTTGGATATGTTTTGCATGACTTCATATTTTATCTTGTCCTAAAATTTGAGCTCAATCCGAAGTCTTTTGCAAAGGTTTCTGATCGAGTCTTAATTAGGGGTTTTTCGGGTTATTTGGGGTTGTTTTGTGTTTAATTCTTGTTCAATTCGAAATTCATTGATTTAGTACAGCATATTGGGGTTATTAATTAATTTTTGATTAGTTGTGTTTGGATTGAATCCTTCTATTTGTTGACGTGTGTTCTTTCTTCAGCTTCCGCGTATAGATTGGCCGCATCATAAATTTGGTATCAGAGCCACATCAACTTCGGTTGGTCGTGGTTCAATCCAAATTCATGTGACACAGTAGGGGCAAAAGGAGAGTCGATCATTATTCAAAAAAAAAAAAAGTTCGTATAAAAAAGAAGAAGAAAGAATTCGATAAAAAAAAACTGAATTGATCGAGCCCTATTATGTTACCATTGTTCTTGATTTGTTTATTGAGTTTCTTGTTTGGTCTTGTTGAGCATCATTTAGTTTCGGTAGCAATTGTTTTTATTTCTTGTGTTGAGTCGTGATTTGTCGTATAGCAATTGGGGATGTCACATTGCATTGTTGGGGAGTTAAATTTTCGGTTCTTATTGTGCTTGTAGGGGGAGGGGATGATTTCTACACTTCCTAGTTGCATTAGGATTGGTTTTGGTTAGTTTCCTAGTTAGTATTGGTTTTATTTCACAAATCAATCCACCATATATACGCCACTAGCCTCTAGTCGTTCCCACCATTTAATTTCCTTCCTAGTTCCGGTTTTCCATCTTTTCCCCATCAATTTTGTTCCCAAAATCTGATTTTAATCCATAATGCCATTTCGGAAGCGGAACGACGTGCTGATCAAAACTCACTGCTTCACCGTATCAAATGTACTTTTGGCCAAATTTGGCCATCTTCGAGGTGAAATCATCCGGTGAAGATTTTTCAGTTTTCTCGTTTTTTCAAATTTCCTTTCCTTTTTACCCATACAACCAACCTACCCCATTACAGCCTACTTCATGGTGTTTTGTGTACCCCGTGGTACTTTGGGAGTCAAGTTCGAGCTCTTGACTAGAGCTGGAGGAGTCAGCAGTGATTCTACTGCTGGAATTCGAGACCTACTGTGAGCTGAGGGAGTTCGAGATTTATTGAGAGCTTACCAACTTTGAGTGCTATACACGAGAGTAAATAAAAGTGAGGTCCTTTTTCTTTTGTTTTCTTTATTTTATTTGTTTTGCAGGAACAAATGGAGTCCAGAGATGGTTATAAGTTGCATGATAAGGCACCTGAATTGCCTAATACTCCTTCATACGTGGCTTCATCGATGTCACAGCCGTGGGATGCCCATTATCACTATCAAGTACTGGAGAACAAGTTAGAAGATTTGTTGGCCAAAATGATGGCACAGCTCGAACTTCTTACAACTCGACCACCAGTCCAAGGCCAACCTGTCTAGTTAGAAGGAGTAGCTCGACAGTCAGAAGCAGCTTGTCAACCAAAAGTCCCAGCTAGAGCACATCAAGCTCAGCATCGCTAACCTCAAGTGCAGTTTATCGATCACTATGATCATGAGGTTGAAGAAGACTATGGTGACTTTGGAGATGATTGGGAGGCTGAATTTGAGCCTCCATAGAGACGTGACCATCCACGTCAGCCGTACAGATGTGCACCCCATTATCTGTCCAGAAATAATGATGCAGACAACTTATTGAGCAACATCAAAACAAGCATACCGGTGTTTGAGGGATTGCATGATCCAGACCTATACCTCGACTGGGAAAGGAAGGTCAACAAAATCTTTGAGTGTTATGATTTCCCAGAGGTGAAAAAGGTGCAGCTAGCTTCTATGGAGTTCACCGGGTATGCAGCTACTTGGTGGGAGTTCCAGCAGCACCGATGCTGTAGAGACCGGTATCCCTTGATTGACACCTGGAAGGAGATGAAGGATGTGATGAGAGGCCGCTTCATCCTGGTTAATTATGAACGAGAGTTGGAGCGCAAGCTGAGTCAGATTCACCAGGGTACTTGTTTGATAGAGGAATACCATAAGGAGTTGGAGACAACACTGAATCGGATTGGTAAAGAAGAGACGTTGATTGCTACAATCGACCGATACATTGAGGGAATGAACCCAGACATCGCTTGTGAAGTCGAGTTGAGGGACTTCACCAGTATTGAGGCCATGGTCCACTATGCCTCAATTTTCGAGCGGCAGCTCAGAGATGGTCGCAGGAGACCATCACAGTCGACGCCAGTACAGACACAGTGGGGTCGAGGCGAGTCTTCCACACCTATGACAGCCCCCATATGCCCTCAAGAGCAGTCCGCACCACTAGCTCACCGTGTTGATCAGTCTGCACCACAGCCTACCCGCAGACCCGATTTCAGTTCGCCTGCACCAAACAGGGATAATCAGAATCGAACTGTGCAGTCTAATCAGAATAGTACTCCAGGAAGAGCACGTGACGTGAAATGTCACAAGTGCAGAGGTTGGGGACACTTCCAATCATAGTGTCCTAATCGCTGAGTTCTTTTCCTTTCAGAGCAGAATGAGCTGGAATCAGCCAATGAAGAGGAACTCGAAGAAGCAGGTGCAGTAGGGGACACCGAACAGACCCTAGTCAGCCCCATCATGGGTGGGATTGAAGAAGAGAGGCCAAAGCAAGCTCACATGAGTCTTGTTTCAATCCGAGCCTTGAGTCTGATTCATGAAGAGGATCAGAACGATCAGCGAGAAAATATCTTCTACTCGCATTGTTCTATCTAAGACAAGACATGCTCACTCATTATTGATAGTGGAAGTGTTGTGAATGCCATCAGTTAGTATTCCGTGGGAAAGCTGGAGTTGGTACCACAAAAGCATCCAAAACCGTACCGATTGCAGTGGTTATCAGACAGAGGCGAGATAAGCGTTGGATATCAGGTACCTGTCACCTTTTACATTGGTCATTTTACTGACACTATATTGTGTGATGCCATCCCCATGGAGGCGGCACATATTTTGCTTGGTCGTCCTTGACAATTTGACAGTAAGGCGATACACGATGGATTCACCAATACCTATGCCGTGACCCGAGAAGGACGGACCACTAGACTATGGCCATTGGAGCCTAAGGACATTATAGAAGATCAAAAGAGGATACTGAAAAGGTTCCAAGAAGAAAGAGAGAAGAGGACGGCCGAGAAAAAGGCCATCACCGCAGCCAAAACTTCGGCCTTAGCACCACCAGATTCTCCTAGAGAATTCTTGTTCCATGGAGAAGCAACCGGATTCGCTGCACATGAAGACCTAATTCGCAACCTCTTATTTTCTATCAAAGGAGTCGACAAGGTAATCAATACAGGTTTGTCTCTTGTGCCGATTACCTTCAAGAACAGTGCTACTGATGTGTTTTCTTTACCTAGTGATGTGCAGGTAGCAATGGGCAAGTTCAAGGTTGAAGGTGACTTCTGCATGAGCACTGACAAGGTGACGAAGAACAATCAACAAGTCAAGTCCTGTGTGCATGAAAATCCCATTGAATGGCCTAGACAAGGACCTGATTTACTCGGTGAGTATACATGTCCTTCCACACTTAAAGTTGCTGATTTCTTCCCTATTCCTGCAGATGAGTTCGATCGAGATGACACCTTCACAGCACCCATACACGTTCCTTAGCCATCATAGTACCATCATAATCGTCCTCATACTTGTCGAAGACCAGATTTTAAAGTCCATAATTCATAGATCCAAAATACGAGCCCTAGAAGCCACAAAAGTATCCACCGAGCCAAATCCCAAACCACTCATGCATTTTTTCTGAATTTTAGATATGTTTTGCATGACTTCAGATTTTATCTTGTCCTAAAATTTGAGCTCAATCAGTGTTCGTTTGCATAGATTTCTGATCGAGTCTTAATTAGGGTTTTTCGGGTTTTTGGGGTTGTTTTGTGTTTAATTCTTGTTCAATTTGAGATTCATTGATTTAGTACATCATATTGGAGTTATTAATTCATTGTTGATTAGTTTTGTTTGGATTGAATCCTTCAATTTTTTAACGTGTGTTCTTTCTTGAGCTTCCGCGTATAGATTGGTCGCATCACTATGTCTGCCGTGAGCATTAGAAAAATATAAATTCATTTTGAGTGTGAAATCAACCTACACTATAAAATTTATAACATTTATTACTAAAATGAAAAATCAATTATAACATAATTAATCCTAAGCAACATTTATCAACAAAAAAGTTGAATTGAAATTTTAATCATCAAATAATCATTATTAATAAAAAAACTGATAATTACATACAAAAAATAATAATTATATATCTTAATTTATAATGAACATTGATTAATAATTGTTAAAATTTAAACTAAAGTACGAGAAATTAAAATTGAAGAAATGTTTTTGAAGAAGAATTATTTGATTATGAAACACTAGTGAGTGAAATACAAAAAAATGAAATTGAGATCCTTTAGTCTACTTGTCATGCCCCACTTTGTGTCTCACTTTGAATTTATTAGTTTCTCGTTTATTTTTTATTCAATTTAGTTTTCTATGGTTCAGTTTAATTATAAAATTATTAATTAGGATTTAATCCACCAAATTAGGGTTTATTATTATTTTTACTATTTAATTTTAAATTTTATAGTTAATAATTGATTATTAGAGTTTATTATTGTTGTGATCTTGAAATTTTCTAATATTTTTTATATTTTCTAGAATATATATAGAATATCTCAATAATAACAAGGAAAACTGGTATCTTACTGATTTAATGAACAAAAATGGGGTATGTTCGAGAATAATTTATAAGGAGAAGTGGAGAGAAAATGGAGAAAAACTCAGAGCAACTTTTCTATATCTTCCGTAAAGCAAGAAACTTGGTTTTAACCTACAGTATAGGGGAAACAATAACATAAATACACAATGCATTAACTAAATAAATGCTAGACCACCTCGGAAAATTCAGCGGTACCCTTACTGGTAGCGTGTTTGTATTTCAATTTTATTTTATTTTTTTGCATTTTTTTGGTACATATTTTATTTTTTAAATAGGCGTCAATTATATTTGTCTCAATTTTTTATTTCGCCTCTTACTATTTAAATGATGTGTGTTTTTTACAACACGATATCATTAAAAATACATACTTATATCAAATTTTCCAGCCCACTAAGACTACACGTGACAATTAACATGGGATGCTACTAATAACTAGACCCGATCCATCAATCCTCGAACCAATTCTGCAAAATGGATGTGCGCACCAAATAGTCAACTCCCCTAAAATTGATTATTTCATCTCAAACACTAAAAATGCAATATTTTCCTCTACCTTATCTCTTTTTCCGGCATGACAATTACTTTCTTTCCTTCCATCTTGCAATCTATGTTCACAACAATTATATCATAATTAGATTATATCATTTTTTAATTTAATATTAATTATGTTATAATAAGTTTTATTTTTATAATTAGGATTGTGCAAAAATCGAACAGTCCGAATGGACCGGACCGGACCGACCGAATCTTACTACTAAGATAAAGAATTAAATGTAAATATAATAGTATATTAGTAATCATAAACTAATTACTAATTATATAAGGTATAGTGCATAATATTAATATATCATAATATCATAATTAATATATGATATATAAAATAATGGTATATTAAGGAACAAAAAAAAGAGTGACAATCGGTCCGACCGATCGACCAAATTGGTCGGTTTTCGGTTCAGTCATGCCTTCCTTGTTGAGTTAATTAGGACAATTTGATTACCTTGTTTAGACTATGTCTTGTGTTTATAAATAGCGTGGGAATCAGACTAGTTAGAGTGCACAGAGATTTACGAATACACAAGGGCTAGAGAGTCTAAAAAGACTTCAAGTTTGAAGCATATAGTATTTGGGTAGACTATGTTTGATCCTTGTGATCATTGTGTGTCTAGTCTGTGTTTGAAATTCTTTCATTCACACTTTTAAAAAAGTCTCGGGAGAAATTTCCTGTGGGAACTAGAGTGAGTCTATGTTGTAAGGGGATCTTACAATTCAGTCCATCGAAAGAAGTTGTAGTGTGTAGGAAAGAGGTCGAGTGACGGGAGGTCATCATGTAATAGCCTTTGTAACCTTGCAACGGAGTAGTGGATTGTTTCTCACGGACTTGTGAAGTCCTGCTAATGTAGATCAGTTGATCGAACATGGTTATCAACCTCGTGCCATTTATTTGCTTTCTATTTATCTTTCTGATCTTACATGTTCATTATAATGTACGTGGACATGATCATGAACATGACTGCCCAGTATATATAACTTCACATTCATGAAAGATTGTTTATTGTTTATTTGTACTATTTTATTGTAGGAATTTTGTATCTTTAGTATGCGTATTTCCTGTGTTTTTGTGTGAATTTTATGTTTTTATCTTCATTTTTGCTCTCGTGGAAGAATATGTCAGGTTTGTGCAAAACTTGAGCTTTTGTATCCAAAAGCAGGATATTAGGACATAAAAGTGGCAAGGAGGTGAAGCTCCAAGGCAAAGCTCCAGCTTATGAGTCAAGCTGAGGGACCAAACTGATGGCTGAGCCAAAATAGCACCCCAAACTGATCAGTTTTGGGGTCAAACTGAAGAATTGGAGCCGCAACTGAAGCACCAAGAGCTGAGCTGGAGGCACAACTGATGAGCTAAGCTCCAGCTGAAAAAGAAAACTGGAGCTGCAAATAAAGGAGCTCAGCTGGAGCGTCGAAACTGGAGGCGAAAAGCTCGACTGAAAAAAAGCCAAAACTGAAATTGATCTACCCCGCCGGCATGGAGACCCCCGCGGCCACAGGACAGTGCTCACGGCGAAGCACCCCTGCGAGCGCGTGGCACCCCAGCCCCACCGGCGCGAGCCGGTCAGTTCGAGCTCCCCTTGATCAGTTTCAGCCGTGATCAGTTGTGGCCTTCCTCAATCAGTTTCAAGCTACGTCTGTGAGCTTTAATCCTCAGTATTTTCCACCCACTTAGCCAGCTAGATAATTGAAGAGGCAAAGACTTTTGGAAGCCTAGAGGAGTAGGAGGAGTTGGGATTAAAAGCCCCTAATAACTACACCCTTTACTCTTTTTTTTTCATGAACCAATTAATCCACAATCATCTACCATTCTTATTCACTCATCCAGATATACATTTTCACCACTTCTCTACACCATAACACACAACACTTTACAAACTTTTCTCCATCATCCATCTACACTTCACCATTCCCTTCATCACCATCACTGTTTCAGAAAGGGAGAAAAAGAGAAAGAGGAGAAACAAAGAAGCTTAAGCTTGAGGAAGAAGGCACGAGAAGAAGAGTCCGACTCCAAGCCATCCACGGAAGCTAGGCTTGCTCAAGGATCTATACTTTGGTATTTCTTTTCCTAGCTTAGCTCATTTGTGGGAATTTATCCCAAAACTCTTGAGATAACAAATATTGTGGAAGTTGTATGCTATTTATCATTTGATTTATGAGATGACAAACTTGTATGATTTTTATGTTGTCTTGAGCATGATGATGGGCTAATTCCTACATTAGAGGGTAGATAATCGATTTGATTTCGATCCATGCTTGTGATAGTTGATTTCTTGTTGTTGGGATTGTGCTTGTTTATATTTGGTACTTGATCACTACTTAGCATTGATAGGCTTTAGATGAGACTGAGAGGAGAGTCTATAGCCCGACTAAGGTTCCTTCAACATTAGGTGGACTGGGTTACATAAGCTTAATTATTAATCTTGTTCATATAATATAGCCGATGGGGGTTTAATGGATTGACGGTGACAATAAATGAAGTTAAACCACTTGAAGGGGTCTATTGTACGTCTAGGATTAATAAAATCAACTTGAAGCAAGCTAGGAGAGAAATCAATGAGAGAATCTACACTCTAATGCTCTTCTCATAATCTTTTCATTAATCTTTGTTATTATTGGTGTTGCTAGTTAATTTTGCTTGCTTTAATTTGGTAGCTTAGTCAAAACCATCCAACTAATGATTAGAATGTTTAGGTTGTATTTAAATTCTTTTACATGTTTGCATGCACAGTATAGAAAGATAGTCTCTTCTAAGCTTTCCTCGAGAGACATGACTCGGGTTAGCTCACTGCCCTACAATCAACCCCGTCCTCTTACGGGTCCAGTTAGTAGATTTTGTGCATGTGTAGGTTAAACCAGAAGATAAAAAAAGATCTCCTGGCTTGGTGGCATAAAAAGCTTCATGGAAAGGACTCTAATGGTGATGATGATGCAAGCTCACAGGTAGGCTCGAATGACGTTGATGTGCACAATATTGCTGGACCAAGTGGAGTAGCCAAAGTACCAGAAGATGAAATCATAGTTATTGACTGATTCTAATGTCTTATTTAAAAGTTTGTCTCCAAAATAAAATTATTCACTTTGGATTAATAAAATAAACTGTTATCATTTATGTTTTTCCAAATTTTCGTTCAGCTCAACTAATGGATTTGTTATTAAGATTATGGCAAAAACTTGCAGTTCACATTCAGATAGTGAGGATATCTACTCAGTGAGCACCCCACGATATGTTAGAAATGAAAGACCAAGCCTTGCTCCAGAGTTGGCTCACACGCTGAAAAAAGTGATTCCTCACCAACGAAGTGGAGGAAGTTTCATTGTCTTTCAATCCCGCCAAATGGGGCCACCCAAATTAAAGAAGAATGAAGGGCCACTTGTTACAGAGGAATGGATCTTTGAGTTGGAACGCATTTTTGAACATTTGGAGTGCACTGATGCAGAAAAAGTACCCTGCGTCATTTTCCAGTTAGCTGAGGATGCAGGTCATTGGTGGTAGGCACAAGTCCAACTCATAATGCCAGAACGTTGTCGGAACTTAATCTGGAACAATTTCAAGGGGCTGATAATGGGAAAGTTTTTCTCAAGAGCTTACTGCAAGCAGAAGGAGACAGAGTTGATGAATCTCGAGTGAGGAACTGTGACCATCCTTGATTATGAGATAAAGTTTAACAAGTTATCCTGCTATGCTCCACATTTGGTGGACACCGAGGAAAAGAAAGTCTGGAGGTTCGAGTATGGTTTGAGATCCGAGATTGGAGGAATTCTTGCAGCAAAAAGGACAACAACAACATTTTCTAAAATGGCGGAATGAGCTTAGGCAGTTTCTACACGCCTGAATTTGGAAGGCCCATCATCTAAGCAACCAAACGCCCATATAAAAAGACATTGGGATGACCGCAACAAATGAATGAGTTTCCCACATGAGAAAAGATCCAGAGCTGTTGAAAACAACAATGTCAGACCGCCACCTGAAAATAACGCTAGGCTAGAAACAGTCAAACCTTTATGATCACAATGCCAGAAACATCACAAACCACCTTGCTACTTCAGAAAGAATGGTTGTTACTGTTGTCACCAACTTGGACACGGAGTTTTAACTATCTCAGGTAGAATGAAAGAAATGTCCCCAAAGGAAGAACTGCATGTGTTTTTTCTATAGCCGAGGAGGAGAAACAAAATGAGCCTAGAACTATGTCATGTATACTACAAGTTCTTGAAATACCTGCTTTAGTACTTTTCAATTCAGGTGCTTTGTATTCTTTTATATCTAAAATATTTTATGAGAAGACTAGTGTGAAATGTCATGAAAGAACTGACCCTTTAAGAATAAGCATTTAGTCGGGTGAGAAGATGGAAACTAGTTGTGTAGCTATGAGAGTCAAAATAGAAAAAAAAAAGAAAAAAATTGGAGTCAGATCTGTTCGTGTTGGAAATGCAGGACTTTGATGTGATCCTTGGCATGGATTGGTTGAGCCATAACCATGCAATCATTAAATGCCATGATTGTGAGGTGGTATTCTAATGAAAATGAGGAGATAAATTCTCTTTTTGGGAAAGTAAAGTGAAGCTAGAAACACGTATCGTGCCAGCAATGAAAATGATCAAATTGTTGAAAAAAAGAGAGTGTCAGGCATTCCTAGTGAATGTGGTAAGCACGACATCGATAGAACTAAAAATAGAAGATATACTAGTAGTTGGGGAATATCCAGATATATTTCCGGAGGACATAACCGGCATTCTGCCAAAGAGACAAGTCGAGTTCACCATTGATTTGGTACCCAGAGCAGCACTATTTTCCAAAACCCCCTACAGAATGGCACCGATCAAGCTGCATGAGCTAAAAGTTCAAATACAGAAATTGTTGGACAAAGGTTATATCCAACCAAGTGTCTCACGTTGGGGTGCACCATTGTTGTTTGTCAAGAATAAAAATGGGACCATGAGGTTGTGCATTGATTATCGTGAGCTCAACAAACTCACTATAAAGAACAAGTATCCATTGCCGAGAATTGATGATTGGTTCGATCAGTTAAAAGGAGCTGATATATTCTCAAGATCAATCTTAGATCGGGTTATCATCAGCTGAGAGTCAAAGAAGGTGATATTTTGAAGACAACGTTTTGAATCAGATATGGACATTACGAGTTCACATTAATGCCTTTTGGGTTGTCCAACACGCCAGCAGTGTTTATGGATTTAATGCACCAAGTTTTCCAGCAGTACCTAGATCAGTTTGTCATTCTATTCATAGATAACATTCTGATTTACGCAAAGGATAGGAGTCATCATGAATAACATCTTTGGATCGTGTTGGAAACATTGTGGAAGGAGAAATTATATGCAAAGTTTAAGAAATATGAGTTTTGGATAGACCGAGTTGGGTTTCTCGGTCATGTGGTGACATCAAAAGGGATTGAAATGGATCCAACAAAATTGGAAACGGTGAAAAACTAGAGCACACTAAAAGATGTAGGAGAGGTTCGCAACTTTCTGGGTTTGGCGGGCTATTACCAACGATTTATTGAAGGGTTCTTGAAGATAGCAAGCCCTTTGACCCAGTTGACCAGAAAAAGAGCAAAATTTGAGTAGAATGAGAAATGTGGGGAAAGCTTCCAAGAGCTGAAGCTACAACTTACAACTGCTCCAGTATTGACTGTTCCAGATGGTACAGAGGGCTTTGTTATATATACAGTGATGCATCCAAGCAAGGATTGTGATGTGTGTTAATGCAGCATGGACAAGTTATCATTTATGCATCAAGGTAATTGAAGGTGCATGAACGGAATTATCTGACGCACAACTTGGAACTTGCAGTTGTAGTGCATGCTTTGAAGATATGGCGTCATTACTTGTATGGAGCAAAGTGTGAGATTTACTCCGATCACAAGAGTCTCAAGTGTCTGTTCACCCAGAATGAGCTAAACATGAGGCAGAGAAGGTGGGTAGAACTTGTCAAAGATTACAATTGCACTATCCATTACCATCCTGGTAAAGCCAATGTGGTAGTAAATGCTCTAAGCAGAAAAGACAACATAACAACAATCCATATGAAGTGGTTAACTCAAGATTTTTCGAAGATGGAAATTGAGGTGGTCCCAACAGTAGGTGACACCACATCAATTTTGGCGGCACTAATAGTCCAACCTCTACTGAAGGATAAAATCATGAATGCACAAAAAGATGATCAATTCTTATGTAAGATCAAGGAAAGAGTTCTGAAGGGCGAGATCAAGACTTTTGTTATAGCTACGGATGGAGTGCTCACTTATGAAGGACATTTGTGTGTGCCGAAGAATGATGAGTTAAGAAAAGAGCTTGGAAGAAGCTCATAGTACTCGTTACTCTGTTCATCCAGGAGATACAAAAATGTACCAAAATTTGAAGAGGTATTTTTGGTGGAGAAATATGAAGAGGTCAATTGGAGATTTTGTCGGGAGATGTATGACGTGTCAACTGGTGAAGGCGAAACACCAACGGCCAACAAGTCTTTTGAATCCACTTGAAATTCCAGAATAGAAGTGGGAAAACATCTCGACGGATTTCGTGACGAGATTGCTAGGGGCTGTGAAAAGAAATCACGCGATTTAGGTGATTGTGGATCGACTCACTAAGTCAGCTCATTTTCTACCGGTGAAGATGACACACAGTATGGATAGACTTGCACAGTTATACGTGGATGAAATAGTAAGGTTGCATGGAGTACCTGTTTCCATTATGTCTGATCGTGACCTAAGGTTTTGGAGGAGTCTACAAGGAGCGCTATGGGAACAAAATTGAGATTCAGCATGGCTTACCACCTGCAAACTGACGGACAATTAAAACGGACGATCCAGGTGTTGGAGGACATGTTGTAGGCATGTGTGATAGATTTTGGAGATAGTTAGGAAAAACATTTGTCATTAGTGGAGTTCGCTTACAATAACAGTTTCCAGGAAACTATTGGGATGGCTTATGAAGCCTTGCATGAGAGAAAGTGTCGATCACTGTTGCATTGGGATGAAGTTGGAGAGAAAAAGGATTTTAGGTCCCGAGATTGTAGAAAGAACGGTTGTTGATATTTGTAAGATACGTGAACGTATCAAAGTTGCACAAGGTAGAGCAAAAGTCGTATGCCGATTTAAAAGGAAGAGATATACAATACAGTGCGGGTGACAAAGTGTTAGTCAAAATAGCCCCGATGAAAGGAGCTGTACGATTTGGAGTGAAGGGATAGTTGAGGCCTCGTTACATCGGTCCATTTGAAATCTTGGAAGGAGTTGGAGAAGTGGCTTATAGGCTTGGACTACCACCGAGTCAGACCGCAGTACATGATGTTTTTCATATTTTGACGCTAAGAATGTACATGTATGACCCAAGAAATATTTTGAATCACAACAATCTGGAGATAAGAAAAGATATATCTTATGAGGAATATCCGGTGGCAGTGTTGGATAAGAAGGTTCACAGATTATGGAATAAAGAGATATCGTTGATCAAAATACAGTGGAGTCGGCATGGCAAAGAAGAGGATGATGTAATAGCTAAGTATCCACAGTTTATGGGACAAGGTAAGTAAATTTCGGGGAAGAAAGTTTTTTTAGAGGGGGAGAATGTAGCGACCCGAAACTTTTTACTTTAAAATGATATTTTCTGACTTGTGCATGTTATATTATTTTTGGTTATGTTCTTATAAGTGCGCCTATATCATTTTAACTATGTTATTATAATCATCAATGTTGTTGTTATTATTATTATTATTATTATTATTATTATTATTATTATTAAATGGTAAATATTATTTTATTCATTTCAAAACCGTAAGCTCTATGTTTTATTTGTGTAGTTCAATAATTATTTTTAAAACCCAAATGATTAATTATTGTTTTTCAAGCCCAGTATTTTAATTCGAGCCCAATATCCAGGCTTGGGCCCAAAGTTAATATTTTCTAGCCCAAGATGTTTCCAGATTTTCTATCTTCTTCTTCTTCTTCTTCTTCTTCTTCTTCTTTATTTGAATCTAAATGCGGCAGAACCTTCTCGATTTTTGAAATGGCAAAACCTCTTGGATTCACGGAGCCTTCTCACTAACCACTATCTCAAGAATTTATGTTTTACAATAAATCCCAATCTTTTCATCTACAAAATTCACACTATAAAAAGGGGGCTAAATGGTTCATTCTAACACATCAATACAAAATGAATTTTCTAAGCATCTCCAAAAGCAATAGCATTTTTCTGTAGGTATATCATAGCGTGTGTGTGTGTGTGTGTTTGCATTCATTGGGGAGAGTGGCAGAGGGTGGTGGTGTGATCGGCGGTGTCGGGAGGAGGCAACTGTGGCAGAGAACTCTGAGGTAGCCGTCTTCCATGGTGTTGGTTTTGCCGTTGTCAATTGTTCCCGGTGGTGATGAGGGAAAAGGTGCAGTGGGGGAGGGGAGATAGTTTGTGGAGAAAAAGAAAATGAAATGAATCTGGGGGCTTCAATTGCGAATAGGCAAGGGAGAGAGATAAGAGGTAGTGAATAATTTTATTTCAGAGAGTGTGTGCTAGATGTGGGGTTTGGTGTAGAGTGAGTTTGTTATATATATATATATATATATATATATATATATATATATATTTAGGGTTGGGTTCCAGAAGGAACCATACCCCATGTGAGAACCGAGAACCAATCTCAACCATAGATCTCGCCTATTTGGACGACCAAGACTTGTTCAAAAATTAAAAAAACGCGGTGGCATAATTGTAATAATTCCGAACTTCGCTGCCCCTGAAACTCGGCGAGGGTAAAATCGGAAAATTCAATGTATATGTGATTCACGCGTATATTTTTCAATTTAGGGTTTTAGCACTGTCATTTCCTATTTTAGCACCGTCATGACTTATTTTAGCATTGTCATGGTCTTTTTTAGCATTGTCATGACTTATTTTAGCATGACTCTTATTCTAGCAGATTTTGTTATTTTAATTAGTTGAACTCGAGAAAGAACAACATGGATAGTATTAAAAATCCCATATATCAAAGCACTTAGAGCTTGTTTATAACAATAAGCGTAACCTTTCATTATGAATGAAGATGTCTTCTTAATTAATACTGTAGTTCTTATTTAATTATGAGCTTTCATATATAGTTGAAGTCGGCTTCCTTGTAGTGATAGGATTTGTCGATCGATATTTTCCTTGTAATCTCCAAGTCTTTTACTTCAAGTAAGTAATTGCCATAAATAACTTAGTTAGGGTCAAGCGCATCATCGCATTCTCTCTGAAACTAAAGTCTTTGCTTCCAGTAATTCTTGCTCAACACAGCAAACAAGAATCGTAGTGTGATTCTCTCTGCAAAGATTACAATTAGCCAGAACACATAATTATATATATATAACTATGTATTTTTTTATACTTCACCATATATATTATAAAGTATTTTAGCACTTGTAGTTTTTACTTTAGCACGTATGTTTCCTTGTTTAGCACTGTTGTTAGACACATGCTAGAAATATTAAAACCCTTATTAGAAATGCAAAAAATAAAATATCAGCTATGACATTCCTTTTTTAGCACTAGTATTTGAATTCTGAAGTTTTAACACTGGCATTTTGACTTTTAGCACTTACAAATCATTTTTTAGCACCGCAACTATCATATAAGACTACCAGTTTTGTCTAGTTAATATTTAGATTCACTATTCTGAGTTTTCAGCAGTCTTATGCGATATTTAACACTGGTAATTAAGGTTTTAGCACTTGTCATTCCTTTTTCAACACTGATATTTGAATTATGATGTTTTAGTACTTTTATAAAGTATTTTAGCACTTGTAGTTTCTACTTTAGCACTTATGTTTCCTTGTTTAGCACTGTTGTTACACACCTGCTAGAAATATTAAAACTCTTATTAGCAATGCAAAAAATGAAATATCAGCTATGTCATTCCTTTTGTAGCACTAGTATTTGAATTCTGAAGTTTTAGCACTTTTATAAAGTATTTTAGCACTTGTAGTTTCTACTTTAGCACTTACGTTTCCTTATTTAGCACTGTTGTTGCACACTTGCTAGAAATATTAAAACCTTTATTAGCAATGCAAAAAATGAAATACAGCTCATCAACATACAAAATAAATCCAAAAATAATATCATCTCATAAATCAGTAAAACAAGAAAAGGCAAGTGGAAAATAAATCCAAATAAAATCCCACAAACATTAATTTTTTTATGTTTGCTATTTAATGTCATACACGAGAAAAGGCAAGTGGAAAATAAATGGAACTAATTTAAATATACACCATTTTTGCTCACTTCTATCGAATGTTCCTATCATTTTCCCTCTATTGTGCAATGCTCTCGCCATCAATGTATCAACTTCGGACTTCCTTCTTGTAGCCATGTCGAGATTCAACTCCACCAACATCAGTCAAATCCTTAATCAATGCGTGCTCCTTCTCTTGCACAATTTCCTCTTCAATCCATTTGATTTCCGTTCAAGTCCAGTAGTGCTAAATTAGTTCACAGTAGTGCTTAGGTTAAAACAATGCTAAAATAGTTCACAGTAGTGCTAAAATACTGATAGTGAAAAATTCAAAATAACAGCTTAATCAGCTTCGTCAACCTAAGTGCTAAAATAGTTCACAGTAGTGCTAAAATAGGTTACAACAGTGCTAAAATAGATCACAGTAGTGCTAAAGTACATGTTAGTGCTAAAACAGTTTACAGAAGTGCTAAAATATGTTACAACAGTGCTAAAATGAATCTATCCACAAAAAATTAACAAATGTAACATCAAAAATATATACAGTGATAATACTCCTACATCTATGAGAACATTTGAATTCACCAAACAAAGATCATTTGAATTCACCAAACAATTCACCAAGAACTAAACTACCTACAAATTTTAAAGGATGGACTAAATCACGCTGAATCTTGTAATACTGTAGAACAAGTCAAAATCCCAAATTCCCAGCAGAAATCAACAATCAACAACCAAAACCTCCAAGAATTCACAGAGGGTTGATCTATTGACTATTAAGTCAACATAATATCTACTAAATCATAATATCATATTTCCAAGATTGATTAACAGTATAAGTTCATACAATACTATACAAGATCACAGCTTTCCAACTCCAGCTCATTCTAACTTCTCGAAATCCAATAAAAAAATAGGAGAAGACTAGAAAACAAGGAGATGATTCTAGAAAGTGTTGGAACATTTCAAATCCAATGAAGAAGAAATCGTGACCTTGGAAACCCTCCGGAAAATATGATCTGCGTAGCCAATCTTCAGAGCCCAGATGATATCTCTCTCTTCAAGAAACAAAGATTTGGAAATCTTGGACATTCAACAACTTCAGTGAGAGAAAAAGGGGGAGAAAGAGCAAAGAATTTTAGAGTGAATTCAAGAAAGTTTGGAGAGAGAGAGAGAGAGAGAGAGAGAGAGAGAGAGAGATGAGGGTTCAAGAGACGGGAATAGATTTCATACCAAAAATAATAGAATTCCTAAATTACGAAAATACCCTTGCTTCATTAAAAAGTCAGTAATATTACAGTAATGTCACCGCGTTTTTTTTAAGTTTGGAACAGATCTTGGCCGTCCAAATAGGCGAGATCTGTGGTTAAAATTGGTTCTCAGTTCTCACAAGGGGGTGTGGTTCTCACATGATCCTATCTATATATATATATATATATATATATATATATATTGTGGTTCTCACATGATCCCATCTCTATATATATATATATATATATATATATATATAAACAATGAACTATATTGATTGGGAAGAAAATCAAGTGGGTCGGTATTTTGTTTTGTGTGGGCCGGGATTTACGCCACATTAATGCATCTTTTTACTTATCTATTTTACTTAAATTTTATGTTAATATTTATATGTTTAATTTATTAATAGGCGGCACGTGGAATTAACTAGTTTCGTATTTTCTAAAATCAAATTCAAATTAAGATGGTGGATCCGATTTGACGCATATTTTGTGTTTATTCTTATTATACTTTTATGCAGGTTTACAATTATTAATCTATGAGTTACAATAATTATTGATCGACGGACTGCATATGTCCTGAATTTAGCCATGGACTACATATAGTTTAATTTGTTATAATTATATAATTTGGATAAATGCGGTCACCACTGAGTTAATAGTACTCAACCCAAACTATTATTTATTTCAGGTTGATGTCGGGCGATGTGCGTGCATGGAGAGATGATCGTCGTCAGAAAAATAAAATTTATATATTTTATTATTTCCGCTTAGACTCTGAATAAATATTTTACTATTATTTAATAAAGTGACGTTCTTATTATTATTGTCATTGTTTATCTTTATGAAAATTTAGGGCGTGACACATGCTCAACATATATGCAATCGTAGTGTATATAATTGTATGCTATAGTTTAAATAATCATATGATATAATATATATGCAATCATATTGTATATAACTGTATGCTATACTTTAAATAATCGTATGATCTAGTATATATGCAATCGTAGGGTTACATTTTAATAAAATTAAAACCGAATATACTAACAATTAATTTTTAGAATTAATCAATTTAAATGTAAGTTTGGTTTAATTATATAGATAAATATACAATTATTTTCTTGCATACGATTTATTTCCTACAATTAATCGTATGTTTATGATTAATTCTAATTAATCAAATCCTGGCCTAAAATTAATAAAATCTGCAGCATGATTTTATTCCTATATATATATATGTGTAGTTGTTATGTAGTTAGTAATAAATGTGAAAATACATTTACATAATGATTGGGTGTGAGAACCAAGTATGTCATAGGAGTATTTGAGACATTTAAATTCCAAATTACCGAAATAACTCCCTATTCTTAAAGTTATTTTTTCTCAATCACTATTTATTTTTGTCTATTTTTAATTGGGGCACACCCGTGTAAGATGATCTAACGGGTCGCTTCCGTTAGACGGATCCTAACCCGACCCGGATCTATTTTTTTTTTTTTTCCAGTAAACCACCCCCACCCCACCCCCACCCTCTATCTCTCATCAATGCACGCACTTCTCTCTCTCTCCTTTTTTCTTCTTTGGCACTTTTTTTTTTCTTTTTTCTTTAGCACAAAGTGCTTTTCTTTTTCTTTTTTTTCCTTCTTCTTCTTTAGTACGTTTGTGTTCTTCCTTTTTTTTTCTTTCTTTCTTTAGCACAAACGTTATATTCTCATTAAAATGAAAATTTAGAAGAAATGTTATATTTTCATTAAAATGAAAATTATCGATGATTAAGCATTAATCATTAAATTAACAATAGAAAAGTATCATTAATTATGAAGTAAGTATCACTAGTAAAAAAAATAAAATATCACTAATATAATGAGTAGTTATTACTCACTATCATGTTCATTTTTTGAAAATGCAACATTTTCTTTTATGTAGCTAATGATTCAATTTTTGAATTGCAATATGTTTAAACTGATACTTTTCTTTCTAATTAGTGATACTTTCTTCTGCAATTAGTGATACTTTTCTTCTAATTAGTGATACTTTCTTCTACAATTAGTGATATGAAGAGTTAGAAGTTGTGTGTTTTTTTTTAATAATTTTATTAATGATACTTCACATCCATAATTAATGATCTTTCACATCAATGTTAATGATACTTCACAAGATAAAAGTTATATTTTCATTAAAATGTAAATTACCGATGATTAAGCATTAATTATTAAATTAACAACAAAGAAGTATCATTAATTATGAAGTAAGTATAACTAGTAATAAAAAATGAAGCATCACTAATAGTGATACTTTCTTCTGCAATTAATGATACTTTTCTTTCTAATTAGTGATACTTTCTTCTGCAATTAGTGATATTTTTCTTTCTAACTAGTGATACTTTCTTCTACAATTAGTGATACTTTTCTTTCTAATTAGTGAAGAAAGTGATACTTTATTCTACAATTAGTGATACTTTTTTCCATAATAATACGACTTCACTTCACCCCATAAATAATGATACTCACGTGTGAGTTAATAATACTTCACCTCATAAATAATGATACTTTGATTAATTAATGACACTTATTTTTTTGGCTTAATAATTAGTCAACCGCCAGGAAAAAAATATAAACTTTTTTAAAAATAAATGTATACTTTGAGGAAGACTATATTATAATTATTAAAAAAAGAAAAAATAAAAAAGAAAGAGACGGAAAAAAGAGAAGAAAAAAAGAAAAAAAAAAGAAAGAAGAAAAAAATAAGAAAAAGAAGTAAACGAAAGAAAGAGAAGAAAGAGAAAGGAAAAAAGGAAAAAGAAAGAGGGCAACAGCCCAGGTCCAGCCGAAAAAAATGAAAAAAAAAGCATAGGCGCGTGAGCTACACGCGCCGCGCGTGGGGGCACGTGCAGCTCATGCGCCTGCGCGTGGGGCGCGGGTCTGGGGCGGGTTTTGACTCGTCTAATGTAAGGGGATCCGCTAGACGATCTCATACAAATTTTTGTCTTTTTAATTAAAGGTTAAAGATAAAAGTAGTCTATTTTATTAATATTTATATTTATAATAATATGGAGACTATAATCAGAAAATTAAAGGTTGCTTATAGAATTACTTTACCCGAAAATGGGTACATTGGGGCAAATCTGATATGCCAATTGGCCCAAGTCCAGATTTATAAGGAATATATGTCTTTATTGGAAAATTGTGGTATTAAAAATTTTAGGCCTTGTTTGGTATTATTTCCAATTGCAATTTTCAGTTTCTAGTGTTTCCGACGTGATTTACGAGATGCATTGGTTTTGTAAATTTGTATTGATTTTTGTGTGAAAAATGGGAATATGTTTGGATGAATGATGTGAATTCCAAATTTTCAATAGGGTTATAGCCTTATAGGATTGAAAATTGAAAACTTGTTTGGATCAAAAATTAAGAAATAACAATTGGAGTAATACTATGCACTATAAATGACTTTACATTTTCGTTAGAGTTATATATATAACTAACTAATTCAAATAAATGATGGATATTTTTACCTAACTAAATTAATATATAACTCTGATATTTTCTGCTGATTGTCTAATGCAATCTGGTCATATTTTAAAATCTTAATAGAATATCAATCTTAATTAGCACGCGCACTCAATAGTTTTTAAAATTTGAGAATGCAAACTTTTGATCGAATTTTCTTATATATATACATATGTAGTCTACATATGTTGGTTACAAAAAATAATAAATTATTCTTTTGGGCTACATTATTATTATTATTATTATTATTATTATTGCCCAACATGATTTCATTATAATTTAAGTATAAAATAATTTACAATAATTTATTGATTTTGTATTTCAGTTTGATCACTTAAAATAAATAATTACATTTTTTTATAATTGTCATATAGTTAAATAAATCAATTATATTGCTAAAAAAGAAATCAATTATAGCGTGGATTTTACAAAAAAAAAAGGGAAATAGAAGTATAGACTGATAAATCATCTAGCCAAGTGAGCTATTCATCTACTGCAGTCCACTAAGCAGATTATTACAATTTTTGGAAGAAATTTCAGATAATGCTCCTTTACATTAGTAGCAGATAATTCCAGTTAACCAAGAAGAGCAGTTTATGTATATGGTAATTTGGGGTTCTTAGAAGAGCAACAACTCTAATAAAGGAACTCTCATGCTGCCAAACTGAAATACAAAATCAATAAAGGTGATAAGACAGACTAATTTGAGTAGCCCTAGAAATGGTTTATCTAGGCTTAGGAATGAAAATGGAGAAAGAATTGTATGGCGGAAATGGTGCTGTCAAACTTATTTTTAATGGGTTGTACAGTAAAAAGTGGAAATTTTTCTTTGAAAACATAACCAAACAAGACCTTAGCATGCCCGGATTTTCTTGCCCACCAGCCGGAGATGGTTGGCTGACTTTTTTTTAGTTGGAAGAATAGGACATTAAAAATCCAACTTTCGATCTCTCATCCTTTAAAAGGTGATATCCCAAAGTTTGTACATACGTGGTATTTGGAAAAAAATAATTTCAAATTTTTTTTTAAATTTTTTTATTTTGGAAGTAGCATAAAGTAAGTGTTCGATTTTTCAACTTCTTACTATAATTTATCCATTGAAAAAAAAAAGGAAAAAAAAAGGAATTTCAAAGTATTTAGGGATGCTTTTTACAGATTCTAACAAGTGATAATAGTGAATGATTCATTATTATTTTTTTCGATAATTTTACCCTTCATAAATTCTCCAGTAGTCGCCGATGTAGACTCGTGAATCGAGATGGTACCTCATTTATCTTAGTTTCATTTTTAAGTTGCTTGCAAGAAAATTTTTGAAGTTTAAAAATCAGAACTAACTCTAAAATCATTGCATAGTGATAATTTGGTTTGATTTTCAAAACTAGCTATACACTGTGAAAGGCTGAAAGCCAAGCTTAATCAGAAAAGTATTGTGACTATGGATCCCACTTCTCTCTCTTTCCCTCGCACCCTCCTCCCTCTTCTCTCCTCTCTCTACTTTTTTGTTCTCTTTTGCACTTCTCTCTCTTCTCTCTCACTTTTTGTCTTTCTCTCTTCTCTCTTCATTTTTGTTCTTTTTTTAGAACACACGCTGACACGCATATACTATATATATATATATATATATATATATATATAATATAATATTTATTCAATTAAATTATAATTATTATGAAATTAAATTGATTTTTATGAAACATAAATTAAGAATATTATAAATAAATAAATAAAAAGTTGTATATTTATAATATGTAGTAGTGAACCCAACATAGAGTTGCTTTTTGAGTTTATAATTGTGGGAATAAATTTAAAATATTGTTGGTAGATTTGAACTTTTAACGTGATGCTAATGTGGTGATATTAAAGTTACTTTTCTAGGTTAATGATTGCAAACACCCTTGGTTCTCTCGTAATGGTTAAAAAAGTAATTCAAAGTTTAAAAATCAAAACCAACTCTAAAACCATTATGGGTGTAATGATATGATTTAATATTCAAAATTGACTTATACATTGTGAAAGCCAAGTTTAATCAGAAAAGATAGTATAAATATGGGCCCCACTTCTCTCTCTCTCTCTCTCTCTCTCTCGAACTCTCACTTTTCTCTATAGCCTTTTCTCTTTTTCTCTCCCCTCTCTTCCTTTTTGTTATTTTTTTTCCACTAGAACGTATGTACAAACACACAATATATAATATAATATAATATTTATTCAATTAAATTATAAATATTATGAAATTTAACTGTTTTTTATGAAACATAAATTAAGAATATTGTAAATAAATAAAAACTAGTATATAAATATTTATATATATGAAAATGATATGTTGTAGTAGTACTCAACGTAGAGTTGCGTTTTGAGTTTATGTTTGTGGGGTTTAATTTGAAAAAGTTGGTGGATTTACATTTTTAATGTGGCAAGATTAGAATTGCTTTTATGAGTATATGACTGCAATCAATCTTAATTAAATTTAATACCCAACTATGGTTCTGACCTTTTTTTTTTTTTTTTCCGTTGTTATTCCATATTGCTCTCCTCTATTATGCAATATTATAGTCTCTCCACTTCAATTTAATCGTCATTTATAATATTCTATACAATAAATTAATATATAAATTACTATGACAAATAGACACTCTCCATCCATCTCATATGAAATTCTATTAATTATTTTTCATAAATATCTTCATGAAATAGATTTTATAGAATTTTGATGGGAGTAAAATTGTGTGAAAATGCGGTGAAAGGCGCATATATTTAAAACAAGTTAAAAATTCTAAAATTACCGTTAAATAAGAACAAAAGGTATTCTGCTAGATTATATCTTGTCGAATATGGCAATGTACAGTATGAAATTGACATGTGACCTAGATCTTAAAGCTATATATAGACTTCAAGTAGCATTTTCTGGACGTTCACATCAACTAGGAAAATCGAATCCCCTAAAACCCAATTTGTTATTTGAGACCTGAAATATCCAAAAACAAAATTACAAAAATAAAAAGATGAAATTAATATCCATTTGTTATTTTTTATTTGAAAGATGAAGTATCCAAATTATCTAAAACACACTGCACTCTCACTCACTCACTCACTCTCTCTCTCTCTCTCGTGAAGCTTTGGCATCTTGAAATTCCGGCAGAGTGGCCGCCGGAATCAGTTGTTAAGAATTGAGGGATCAGGGATTCCGATTTAAATGAATGTGCAGCATTCCTTTACGGAACAGATTTTAATTAAGGAGAAAAAAAAAAAGCTCCGATTTGATGCATCGAATACTAAAATTCTAAAACCAAACATAACAGAATATTCGGATAAGCAAAGAAGCCTCATATCTTAACTCTCAAGTTCTAATTTCTATTTTCTACAAGCAATCAGATGAAATACACCGCTAGCTACATCAAAAAAAAAAAAAGCTTACAAAATATACGCAAATACGAATCTACACACAAAATACGTACAGAGGCGTAAAAAACTAGGCTAGAGCAGTAGCAGGAGTGTGTTGCAGGCGGAGGGGAGGCGACGGCGGAGAAGCGAAGGGAAGATTGCGAAGAATGAGGAAACGCACCCGCCGCGGAAAAGGCAGCGGCGCGTCTTGCAGCATGTGCTCCAGCACACGCGCCACCACCACCGTGTACTCCTCCAGCAGCTCCGCCACTATTGCCACCAGTATCATGATGATTGATGATAGATGATTGATTGATGATGCAAGTAATTTTCTCTCACTATAACCTGTTGTGTTGCCTTATAAACTAATTGTTGGATTTAAATACCAAATCTCAGTCTAAAAGAGGAGGAAGAAACCAGAAACTAGAAACCTAGAGAGAGAAAAACAGAGGGCAGTGTTGTATTTCCTTTTCATTTCCAGATTGAATTATCCAAATCCAACGGCTGAGTGCAAAAAACAAAAAATATAAAAATGAAGTAAATGTTTATTTGATTACTATTATTAAGTAATAATTGTCGTTTTGTTTCGAGAAAACATCAGTCGATACCTTGGGCTGGCTTTCGACTTCCACGTGTCCTCACATCTACAAGTAAAGATATTATTATTTATTTAGTTGGTCTTATCTTCGCAAAATCAATTAAATATTTGTCTTACAATATGTGAGAAGAAGTAGACAGTCGCTGGTTGGTACAAAATTCCATCCTCCTTAATATGCTTTCTACACATGTCATGCCTTCTCAGATTGAAATCTGCTCCATAATTTTTAAGAATTTTTAAGAAAATATTGTGTAGTTTCCAACTACATTTTATCTATATCAATATATCAATGTTTTAAATTTTTATGTATTTTTGAAATTATTGTCGATCTGAGAATGCATGTCGATAGTACTTGTTCAGATAGTCAGTACACTCATGGCAGACTGCAATTGACTTTTTCCAATATATATTATCCAATTTCTCATCTTCAATCCCCATTGATTAGTCTCTGTTGTAACCTCCAATTTCAAACAATATTTTATCACTAAAGTTTGGGAGCCAAATTAAAATTTAATAGGGTTAATAGGTTCTAATATCACAACTTTTTCATCTTTTTTGGTTTTTCGCATAACTTTTCAATTTTTGTAATAATTCTAAAACTTTACCTTTTTGTTGTAATTATGCCATAGGATGAAAATTAATCTGAAGTGACGTAAATTTTTGTACACATGTGCATTCTTAATCTAACTAGTATTTCTCCCGTGCGATGCACGAAAAATATTTTTAAATAATAAGATGTTATTTTTTAAAATTTTGCAGGGTTTTTTTTTAAATCATGAAAATAATATACACTTAGGAAGATATTTGTGTGTAGTTAGGACAAAATAAAAATAAAATTTAGAAAATGAAAGAAAATCAACTTTAAAAAAAAACTTAAGGACTATTTTAAGGGACATTCTTTTTACTTTAAACTTATGATCATAGAGTAAATAATTATAAGATTTTTCTTTACACTAAATAAAATAAAGACAATTAAAGATTGATTGAATCGTTAAGTGTATGAAATTATCATTTTTGGATAATCATGTATCTAACACAATAGAAAAAATAATATATGATTTAGACATGTGAAGATTTAGCGGATGTAAAAATCTGATCTAATTCTTTTAAAACAAATCATCTAAATTATAAGTCACACACACGCACAAAGACACAATGTTATATAAAGTAATAAAAATACTAAAACTCAAAAGAGGATACCAAAAATACAACAAAAGGTGTCACTTCTTAATCTTAATTATTTACCTATATGGGGATGTTAAGGATGTTGGATGATGATGATGATGATTATGATAATAATAATAATAATAATAATAATAATAATAATAATAATAATAATAATAATAATCATCGAACTTGAACCAACAACAATGACACTTCCATTTCCTAGGAGATAACCACAATAATTAAACGTAGAATGGATATGATCCATTGTTCATAAAAAAAAAAGAATAAATAATAAATCTACTAACTAATCACCACTAACATAATGAAATAGTGCAAAAATAAAAATAAAAAGTACAATACAAATATATTTGCAAATCATATATATAGAAAAACACACAAAAAATATATTAGAAATCTTCACTCCGTGTAAAACAATTTCATGAATAACATGAGTTAAGCTTAAATAATTTAATTTAACCACCCAATCATGAAAACATGATCATAGCATAAGTACAAATAAATATACATTTTCATTATTGCGTATGCGAGCTCTCGTGGAAGATGAATCTTCTAAGTCATTTGATATTGAGTGGGTTGCACATCTTGAAACATAGCAAAAAAATAAAAAAAAAAGGAGCTACAATGATGAAGTAAACAACTCCCAGAAATACATATATAATTAGTGATGGATAACTAAACAAACAATCCATGAAAATATTGGAAGGAAAATAACTTCTCTATAAAACTTATCAGAAATGAAAAAAATATGAGGAATGATAGTTTGAAGAGTAGTGATAATATTTTATTTATATAGAACCTTGCGTCTATATATGTAATAATTGATAATTAATGTGATTAAATTATAAATTTATATTTAGCATAATTAAAGCTTAATTAATTAAAGTTTAGTATATAACATTTACGTTACTTAATTTGTAGTAGAGCTAATTAAGCGAATTTATATGCAATATCTTTAATATGCACAATCTTAATATATATAATATTATAGAATGATTAGTAATTAAATATTAATAATCTTTGGGGTGTAATGATAAATATTTTTCTACGTAATTATATATATGTATTGAATGATTACTAAAAATTAATGGAATCATTGTGTTAGTAAGATTAATAATAAATATTATTTTCTCAAAAAAAGATTAATAATAAATACTTCTATGTCTATAAGGATTAATTAATTACGAATGATGCATAAGACAATTATGATTTTAATCTTATTATATAGAGAGTAATATAGTATGTATTATATGCATATGAAGTCAATACAAATATAACTATGTAATAGTATATTATATTGTATTATATATTATCAAAACTTACATTATAGTATATATATATATAACATCATTATATTATATTATATTTAATTATATTATATTATATTATATATTTATATAAAGATATATAATTAAATTAATATATATTCATTAATTAAAGAAAAATATAAGAACCCTTAAATATAGAGGCATTAATTATAATTTGCATGATACCATTTATAAATTAAACTTATTAAATTAGTATATTATTAAATTACTAAAATGCCCTTATGCAATGGGCGGGAAAAAATGTGTTGTCAAGAGTATGTTATTATATATATATATAGATGTGGCATAAATTAAATGACATGGTTTAATTGATTAAATTCAATTCTTAATTTGAACGATTCATTCTCGATTTCACGATTCATTATCTAGGATTCATTCTCTTCAAATTCAATTTCACGATTCTTTCTTTGCCATTCATTCTCTTCAAATCTTCACTTTATTGAACCACCAGAATAAGAAACCCATCCAAAAATCCTTTGAACGAGGAAAATCCATGAAAATCGTGTTCATTCCATTTTTTAGGGTGAAGTGCAGCTGCAGTTGATGCTCGAGTATCATTAAACAAAATTGAGAATTTGTGTGTTCCGTGGTATTGTGCTTGTGCTATATTCATGTAATCTCTTAATGTAAAGTGGTATATTTTGTTTTTCTCTCATTTGCAGTATGTATAAGTATAACACTTGTAGTTGAGAATGTGCTAAGGAGTGGTGTGTGAATGTCCTTGTTTCTGTGCAAAGCGGATATCTGGTGCATAATTTCTGAGCGGCGGCGGTTAATTTGCAGATAACAATGGCAGCCGTGAGTTTGAGTTTCAATCTGGTGGGGGCATTCAAAGGTCTTTCGGTGGGTTCGAGCTCATCTTTCTCTTTTTTCAGAGGCAATTTCGGTTCAATTAACATTGGACAGAACGCCGCCGTTTTGCTGCCGATGAAGTCGCCGCTGACGATTGAGTCGGCGCATAAGAAAGGGGCTGGAAGCACTAAGAACGACCGCGACTCGCCGGGGCAGAGGCTCGGAGTCAAAATCTTCGGCGATCAAGCCGTCAAGGCTGGCTCCATTATTGTTCGACAATTTAATTAGTTAAACCATGTCATTTAATTTATGCCACATCATATTAAGAGTGCACACGTGTAAAAATATTTACGCCAGATCAGATTAATTTTTATCCTATGGCATAATTGCAATAAAAAGGTAAAGTTTTAGAATTATTATAAAAATTGAAAGGTTATGTGAAAAATAAAAAAATGTGAAAAGGTTGTGATATTAGAGCCTATTAATCCAATTAAATATAAGGAGGACCGAACTAAAAACACCTTTGATAATGTTTAAACAATTATAATTTTCTCTAACCAAGATGGAATCCACCATTAAATCCCAATTGCAAGCAGATGGGTGATGCGCTGTCGTGATGTACTCAAAATAAAACTATTTTACAAATATCTAAATTGGTGTATTAGGTGAAAAGGACAAGCCTTTTTAGAGATTAGTGTAATTCTTCTTTCTAGTGTAACTTGGGGGTTGAGAGAGAGTTTAATCACCTAATTAACTGAAATTAAGAAGTAAACAAGATTAATAATAAATGAATATGGATGAAATCACAAAGTCATAATGGTATGCCTACGTTCGGCGATGGACGCATAAATTTTGGGGGCCCATTTAATGGTACTAATAAATTAAAATATTATATATGTATAATTATAAATTATAAAAATTAAATAAATTTATAACTATATAAATATATACATAAAAGTATTATAGTTAGGAAGTCCAATTGACAATATCATGAAAATAGAAACTTTGTATATACATATATTATGCATACATAAATTAAATACATAAACTATCAAGATCGCACAACATAAATATATAAAAATAGTGGATTAAAGGTTTATAGAAGAGATTTCGGGCAAAAATTAAAGCTGAATGATTAAGTTGTTACTTTGATGAAAAATCTAAAACTTTTGGATAAAAATATATAAATAAAAATACAACTATTGCTAATAATGAAAATAAAATAAATAAATTAAAATAATTCTAAACTTTTAAAAAAGAAAAAGTTAAAACAGAGAAAAAATAGCAATGTTCTTGTCAAGAAAATAATTCTCAATTTAAAAAAAAAAACAGAAAAAGCTAAAATTAAATAACTAGGTAAAAAAAAAAAAACATAGGTAGTGTCGTCGTGGTGGGTAAAAATGGTAATGCAATTTGGCCTTGTCAAGGCCTGAACATGTGACTCTTCAAAAATATCCTGTCATCTTTTTTACCTTGTCAAACTTGAAACATATGATTTTTATCATTTATTCTAATATATATTTTAATAAAATCATATATTATTACTATATTAATACTAAAAAAATTCAAAATTTTAGGGAAGGCCAATGACCCCCTTGGCCCTACATGGGTCCGTCTCTGCCTACGTCGATCATTGACATGATCGATGCATAAATATTATAATCAATTATGGAATACTGGAATCCACTTGAACACTCCTCATTCCTTCATAAGTGTTATCGAATAAAAGAATTCTTATTATTCCTCGCAAAACCTTAACAAATTTAATTAATCAACAAGTTTAAGATATAGAGAAACCCAATTATATTATAGACATACGGACCATATACCCACAATATCTCTTTATGTCCGTTGACAAAGAAATTCAACTCTACCACTTATAGAACCAATTAGACAATTACAAATCTATCCATTTTAATTAGTTTTAGGCCGTAAGTAAGCAATTATATATTGCGCATTACACAACTAATTAATAAATAACATAAGCCTATCATCTCAAAGTATTAAAAGGTTCAAGTGTGTGAATTTGTAACAATCAATTAATCTCATAATATGGCATATGAGAACTAATGTGATTTCATTTCAAAAGTTAACTTAGCACGCCAATCATATTGAAAACAACACAAGTGGTGACTATAAGATATATTTGCATTATTAAATAAATTCAACTTAAATAAAATAAAATGAAACTGGAATAAACTAATCATTGATTTATCAAACTTTACACGTAATTATAGAAAATTGTAAAGAACCGGGATGCCCTTTTAGAATGATATGACACAACTTATATGGGTAAAGCTTTCATCCACCATTAAATATCTATGGCATATCATGATTTTGTACATGTGATCGCAGATTCATTCCTCAAAATTGATCGCTCATCACTTCTTTTATATCTTGATGATCCCCCTTCCGTATTTGTAACATTATTTCATTATATATTTATAAGGGAGAAATTTTTATCTAGACAATAAAATGTTAAAATCGGTATAGTTGGGCAAGTTTTAAGGGGGTAGGAGTTATATGGGCAATTTGTACTATATTGACCCAAAAAAGCTGAATATTCTCTTACTTTTCTGAAAAGTGTGCTTACACGTTTGTACTTTCCATGCATAAAGTGTTTAGAATAAAATTTTCATGCATGGAATAAAATCTTTGGATATTACGTTTCTTTGAAACAATATATATATATATATATCGAAACTCAATTTAAATTTGAAAAAAAAAATCACTTGTGAATCTATTCAGATTTAATATCGTATTAAATTGTGGTAACTACCATCATCTACACACACTCTCTCTCTCTCTCTCTCTCTCTCTCTCTCTCTCTCTCTCTCTCTCTCTCCTCCAAATTTTCGTTCCACAACCCTAAATTTTCGTTCCACAACGATAGAAAATACACAAAAAAAACCCTCCCTTCACGCCGCCATAGCCGAAAACTCCATAGCCAAAGCTTTCGTCGTTTCTGAAGAGAAGTAGGTGGGCTGCCATTAACGTCGAAGATGGAGGATGCCGGAGAAATTCCGACGAGTTCGGCGGCGAAGGTTAGCTTTTTTCGTTATGCTTAACTATAACAAAGTTTGGCATAATGTAAGATAAAAATGCTAGGGGTGCTTAAAAGCATGTTTATTTGTGAAATTTTCATGTTTTAATTTGTTATATGGAGTAACGATAGGTTTATATCTGAAACGAGAATTGTATGAGTCTTTCGTTATGCATAACGAAAGTATTATCGTTATCGTTATGGCATTTATTTGATTTAATTTTTATCGTTGTGGGGGTTTTTTTATGGTTTTCGTTATGACCTTTTTTTAATTTGAAATCGTTATGGCCTTTTGAATTAAACGAAAAAATTACGTGCATAATCGTTATGGTCTTTTGAATCAAACGAAACTGTTTGAGTCTTTCGTTATGCATAACGAAAGAATAATCATTATCGTTATGTCATTTTTTTTATTTAATTGTTATCCTTATGTGTTTGTTTAATGATTTTCGTTATGGCCTTTTTTTGAATTGGAATTGGTTAGAGCTTTTTGAATTAAACGAAAGAATTACGTGCATAATTGTTATAGCCTTTTGAATTAAACGAAAGAATACTTGCATAATCGTTATGACCTTTTTTTAATTAGTAGTATTGGGTATCGTTATCGCTTTTTTATATAATCGTTATGCGAATTTTAATAATCGTGATGGCTTTATTTGATTAATCGGTATGCTAAAATGAATGAATCGTTATTGCTTTCTTTAATTAATCGTTATGCCAACTTAATGAATCATTATGGCGTTGTTTAATTAATCGTTATGCTAAAATGAAAGTATCGTTATGGCATTTTAGTTCAAATCATTATGCCAATTTTATTGAATCATTATGGCTTTTTTAAATAATCGTTATGGTTTTTTTAATCAATCGTTATGACTTTTAGTTGAAATCGTTATGCTAATTTTATTTAATCGTTATAGCATTTTTTAAATTAATCGTTATGGCTTTTCAAGTAATCGGTTAAGATAATTGTATTAAATCATTATGCATAAATCGTTATGGCCTTTTTTAATTAATCGTTTAGCAAATTTATTAAATCGTTATACTTAAATCATTATCACAAGTGATTAATATTATCGTTATTCTAAAGAATAATTAATTACATAAGTTTAAGTTAATCATAATTAAACACTCAAGAAAAGTATAACGAAATTGTATAAAAATGTAATAATAATATTCGTCTAATTAATACTGTTAGTAAAAAAAATAACAAAAACAATTAATGTAAATAATAATACTTTTGTAATAATAATAATAATAAAAGTAATAATAATAATCTAATAATAATAACAACAATAATAACCAAATAATAATAATAATAATAATAATAATAATAATAATAATAATATTTGTCTAATTAATACTATTAGACAATTAATAACCAAATAATAACCAAAGAATAATAATAATAATAATAATAATAATAATAATAATAATAATAATAATAATAATAATAATAATAATAATAATAATAATAATAATAATAACACAAAATATTTGATACACGTAGCTAAAAATTTAATTTAATAATTTAATAACAGTCAAATTTTCAATTGTGAATTTTAGATCGAGTGGATTAGACGCCCCCTCCAGAGGTTCAAGTCGACTGTGAATATGTACATGAAGATGGAGTTACTAGAGAAGATTATGGAGGTGTTACATCATTTCGGCGGTGAGGATACGATCCAGTTGTTCAGATCTGGATGCTTAGGACATTTCGTGGATTTTAGGGGCGGTAACATAGCACGCAAGGCGATGCATGCTTTGGTCTGTCGCGAAGTGCGTGTCCAGGATCCTGCACGCGAGGGTAGAGAGTGTTGGTTCCATGTGAATGGAACGACACTACGCTTTGGTCCCTCAGAGTTCGCACTGGTGTCGGGCTTACGGTTTGGGCCGTCCAGTTTCGATCCGAATGCGGCTCATCGCATCCCGGACAGAAGCATCTATCACCGGATTTTTGAGGGGAAGAAGACGACAATTTAAGTTTTGTATGATAAGTTCACGGCGAAGCGTCTAGCCAATCACCCCCAGACTATGTGAAGCTTGTGAACATCCTGATCATGTATCGGATGTTATTTTGCCAGGACCCCGGACGAGCGATCGATGATTGGGTGTGGGCCCTGGTGGATGATGTTGATGGTTGGAATTCTTTTCCATGGGGTGGCTACACATTTCAGATGATGATGCACTTTATCAGTATCCTCCCGAGAGCGCGACGGGAACGAATCCATCCCGTGAACTCTGTGAACACTGATTCGAGCAAGTCCGTTCTCACATTCTTCTCCGCTTCTTCATCAGTAGTAGGAATTTCTTCTTCTTCTCCTTCTTCATGCGGGAATGCATCGTCGTCAAAAATCGTTCTCTGGAGCCTCATAGTGCTGCATATCATCACGAACCTCCTCTCTTTCAATTGTGAATTTTAGATCGAGTGGATTAGACGCCCCCTCCAGAGGTTCAAGTCGACTGTGAATATGTACATGAAGATGGAGTTACTAGAGAAGATTATGGAGGTGTTACATCATTTCGGCGGTGAGGATACGATCCAGTTGTTCAGATCTGGATGCTTAGGACATTTCGTGGATTTTAGGGGCGGTAACATAGCACGCAAGGCGATGCATGCTTTGGTCTGTCGCGAAGTGCGTGTCCAGGATCCTGCACGCGAGGGTAGAGAGTGTTGGTTCCATGTGAATGGAACGACACTACGCTTTGGTCCCTCAGAGTTCGCACTGGTGTCGGGCTTACGGTTTGGGCCGTCCAGTTTCGATCCGAATGCGGCTCATCGCATCCCGGACAGAAGCATCTATCACCGGATTTTTGAGGGGAAGAAGACGACAATTTAAGTTTTGTATGATAAGTTCACGGCGAAGCGTCTAGCCAATCACCCCCAGACTATGTGAAGCTTGTGAACATCCTGATCATGTATCGGATGTTATTTTGCCAGGACCCCGGACGAGCGATCGATGATTGGGTGTGGGCCCTGGTGGATGATGTTGATGGTTGGAATTCTTTTCCATGGGGTGGCTACACATTTCAGATGATGATGCACTTTATCAGTATCCTCCCGAGAGCGCGACGGGAACGAATCCATCCCGTGAACTCTGTGAACACTGATTCGAGCAAGTCCGTTCTCACATTCTTCTCCGCTTCTTCATCAGTAGTAGGAATTTCTTCTTCTTCTCCTTCTTCATGCGGGAATGCATCGTTGTCAAAAATCGTTCTCTGGAGCCTCATAGTGCTGCATATCATCACGAACCTCCTCTCTGACCGGTTCTCTATATTCGGGCACGGTGTCAGGGATGACCCTTGAGCTGCTGCGGCCTCTTTGAACAACATACACAATCATCTCTTGACTCTGCTCGTGGAGCAAGTCAAGCAAATCAGCATCATCTTTCAGTCTTGTCTTGATCTATCTCCCGCTATTGGTGCTCGACATCCATGATAACTGGTACTCGACAGATGCGGGATCGGTCTCCAGTAACTCATGTATATCTCTCATCAGTGTCCTAAAACAGATATCATCATATGACATGATGATCATCTCCTCCACACCATCTACATATTGAGCTCTCTCCCAACGGCCACTATGTCGTACAATAATACGACGTCTAACCATTTGTGATAAACAAAATTCAAACATAAGCATAATTTAAGCATAACGAAAATTTTAATTTTAAACATAACGATAATTTAATTTGACAGTAACGAAAGCATAATTTAAGCATAACAAAACTTTAAATTTTAAGCATAATTTGACAGTAACGAAAGCATAATTTAAGCATAACGAAACTTTAAATTGTAAGCATAATTTGACAGTAACGAAAGCATAATTTAAGCATAACGAAAATTAAATTTTTTTATTTATAACAAAACTTTAGTGAAAATTTAAAGAATAACGATAGGTAATTTTAAAGATAACAAAAATTTAATTTATCAATAACGAAACTTTGGTTTTTAACATAACGACCATTTAAATTGAACTATAACGAAAATTTAATTTTAACATAATGAAAGTTAATTTTAAAGATAACGACAATTTAAATTTATGCATAACGAAAACTAAATTTTCAACATAACGAAAATAAAAAATTAACATTAACGAAAATCTAATTTCAACATAACGAAAATAAAAAATTAACATTAACGAAAATTCATTTTATGCATAACGAAAATTAATTTAGCCATAATGAAAACTCATTTAGGCAATAACGAAAATTTAATCATAACTAAAGTAAAGCCATAACGATAATTTTCATATTATGCATAACGAAAATTCATTTCATGAATAGCGAAAATTTAGCCATAACTAAAGTCAAGCCATAACGAAAATTCATTTTATGCATAACGAAAATTCATCTAGCCATAACGAAAACTCATTTAGGCAATAACGAAAATTTAATCATAACTAAAGTGACGCCATAATGACAATTTTCATTTTATGCATAACGAAAATTAATTTTATGAATAACGAAAATTTAGCCATAACTAAAGTGAAACCATAATGAAAATTCATTTTATGCATAACGAAAATTCATTCTAACTTTACGCTTTTAGCGTAAGGTTACAAAATTAAATCAAGCATCCACAACACTAGTTTATAAATTTACATGTTATTTTAGAACTAGAAACATAGAAACGTAACAATAGGTACCTTTAAAATAAAAATCCTACGTTTCTTTTACAAATAAACTCGAAACGTACCTGTCAAAATTTATAACTTTTCGAGGCCGGCCGTAGAGTATTTTATTGATAAAGACGTCGTTGCTTTCTTCAATATTCTTCTATATCAAGCTCTCAATATATTTTTTGTGTTTTGGTGTTGAATGTTCAGGATCAAACCCTACCTTCAATATAAGCATATTGTACCACCAACCTCTCTTACACAAAATTAAATGCATTAAATTGAATTTAATTTGCCTCAACTAATACCTACCTATAAAAATACAAATTTATGCATTTTACCTACCTCATTTTGACCAACACATAAAAAAACAATAACACATTTATGTTCATTTAATGTTGGCCAACGAAAGTAAAAAAAAAAAACGTTAGGCATAAGATTTCGTAATGCATTAGATTTCGTTATGCATAAAAAAATCGTTATGAGAGTTTAACTAAAACTTTCGTTATGCATAAAGCCCTTAACGAAAATAATTAATTTTATTTCGTTATACATATAAAATAATAATGTTATTTTTTATAAAATTTTGGTTATTATTTCAGCCCTTAACGAAAGTAATAAATTTTTTTCATTCTACATAAAAAATAATAACGTTAGTTTTTATAAAATTTTCATTATGATTTTAGCCCTAAACGAAAGTAATACAAAATTTTCATTACGGGCAATCGTTATTTAAACTCAGTTTTGTTAGGTTAAATTTGTTGGGGGTTTTTTCGAATTAAACCACCGCAGGATCATTTGGTTGTTCATTAATCCGTGTTCATGCAAATCATAATTTTATGTAACATGCATGTTTATCACAGTCTAATAAAAAAGCATGCAAAGCAGATTCGAATCTAATAAAGCGAAAGACATAGAAAATGAATCTACTTACAAATCGATAGACGGTCTGTGGACAAGATTAAAGGTCTAATCTTGCTGTTGAATGAATACAGTGAATGGCGCCACCTAGCTCAAAATTCGACCACCACAATTCTACTCCAAGATCTTCTGTTGTATTCCCGGACTGTATCTAGATTCAGAGTGGGCTGAAATCTACTAGATAGGCTTGCGGATTCTGTGGATAACTTTGAGAGACAAAGATGGGCTGAATTATTATGCTCAAATTTTCGCCCCCCTTCCCCTATTTATAGGGAGGTGAGCGAAAATTACATGTCCAAACCCTACTGGATTTGGGTCTCTATCTCAAGTTCAATATCCAGTCCATTATCAGTCAATTGGGCTACAACAGGGATCTAGAAGAATATTAAATTGGCCCACTAATTTATTTAATATCCAATATCCAATAAACTTAGGATATAATTGAATAAATTAAATTTTACTTTTATTCCACTAAAGAAGTAAAACTGACCTACCAATTTAATACATATTTACTAATATGCTTTCTCCTTTAGTCCAGCCATTCCCCATGTTTAAGATATAATGTTCATTAATTAATTATGTCAGCCTCTGACAGCTATAATTAATTAACATCTAAAACCTTGAGTAGTACCACACAAGCTTTACTCATGTACGTAATAAATTCCACTTGCAGGGTTTCAACATGAACTTGTGTTTCCTCAAGAGAACATCATCAACCTGGCGCACCAGGACACGGTGCTCATGCACACTGCTCCAGACATCATGTATACATTGTTATTACCCAAGATATCAAATTCGATCTACAGAAAGATCTTACTCATTGATAAATCAAAGCAATAGATAACGCACACATATACTCGCCAATATCACATGAGTTCAGAACCCGAACTCTGTGGATCTTTATTCTCTTAGTAACGGGGTAAGAGACAGAGAATAGTATCCGATCGTGATCCTCCTCAATACACTAACGAGTGTACTAGAATAATCATTTAGTCAAGACAAACTAACTTATCAGATTATTCTACGGTGTACCGATGGTGTGTTCAGGACCATCTAAGCCGTGAGCTCTTTAATACATTACAAGGTTCTAATAATATGATCTTACCGTGTGACTCCCCACACCATATCATCTACAATGTAAGTATATGGAACATTGCATAAAATAATTATAGAACATAATCTAAATGCAAACAGTGACTGCAATAACTTTCATTTCATATCATCAAAAAAGTATACAAAGATAAGTCTTCCAGTATACAAAATTAATAATCTGCAACTTATACTTGAAGCATGTCTTTCAAGCAAAATAACTAATAGACAAACTCTCCAATCTAAACTATCAACTCAAACTGCGCCACCAGGTCTGCATCTCACTCCCATTTTCTCCACGTGACCATCAAAGGTCTTAGCTGGCAGACTCTTCATGAATGGATCAGCCAGATTGTCCTCTGATGTAATCTTGACCACCACCATGTCTCATCTCTTAACGATTTCTCGTATAAGATGGTACTTTCTCTCTATGTGTTTACTTGCCTTGTGGGCTCTGGGTTCTTTCGAATTTGCCATTGCACCAGAATTATCATAGTATATCGTGATAGTCTTAGGCAAATCAGAAACCACGCCTAAGCCCACTAGGAACCCGCGGAGCCAGACAGTTTCTTTTGCAGCCTCAGAGGCAGCTACATACTCGGCTTCCATGGTGGAATCCGCAATGCATTTCTGCTTAATGCTCCTCCATGCGATGGCTCCACCTCCTAATGTAAACACATAGCCCGAGATAGACTTACTCTGATCTTTGTCGGATTGAAAATCTGAGTCTGTGTAACCCAAAGGTACTAGACTATCAGAGCGAAAAACCAACATATAATCTCGAATCCGTTTAAGGTACTTGAGAATGTTTTTGACCGCAGTCTAGTGACCTTGTCCAGGGTTAGACTGATATCTTTTTACCATGCCAATGACATATCATATATCAGGCCTAGTGCATAGCATAGCATACATCAAACTTCCCACATCCGAAGCATATGGTACTTTCTTCATTTCCTCTATCTCAGACTGTGTTTGGGGACACATTTCCTTGGATAGATGAATTCCATGCCTGTAAGGTATAAAACCTTTCTTGGAATCTTGCATGCCAAATTTAGCTAGCACTGTATCGATATAAGTCACCTGGGACAGACATAACATCATTTTCTGGCGATCTCGAATGATCTTGATGCCAAGGACATGTCCGGCTTCACCCAGATCCTTCATATCGAACTGCTTGGACAGCCACACCCTAATGTTCGACAATGCATTCTTATTGTTTCCAATAAGCAAGATGTCATCAACATAAAGTACGAGGAATGCCACCACGTTTCCATCACATTTCTTGTATACACAACTCTCATCTGGACTTTGCACGAATCCATATGACTGGATAACCTTGTCAAATCAGATGTTCCAAGATCTCGATACTTGCTTAAGCCCATAAATGGATCTCTTAAGCTTACACACCAAGTGCTCTTGGCCCTTAGCAATGAATCCCTCTGGTTGCTTTATGTGGATGTTTTCTTCAAGACTTCCGTTTAGGAAAGCTGTCTTGACATCCATCTGCCAGATCTCATAATCCAAATGAGCGGCAAATAGACAAGAGAATTCGGATTGACTTAAGCATGGCTACCGGCAAAAAGGTTTCCTCATAATCGATTCCTTCTTTCTGAGTATACCCTTTTACCACCAATCTTGCCTTGAAGGTTTCAACCTTCCCGTCAGATCCTCTCTTGCACTTGTAGACCCACTTACAACCAATGGGTTTTACCTCATCTTGTGGTTCTACAAGTTCCCAGACTTGGTTGTGACCTATAGATCCAATCTCAGACTCCAATACAGTTTTCCAAGAATCCGCATCTTTATCTCGAATTGCCTCGTCATAGGTCCTGGGATCCAATTCATTGAGACTCTCTGGGAAATCTGAAGCCTCTCCCAGACTAATGAATCTATCAGGTTGGCGTACAACCCTCCCACTGCGATGAGGCAGTTCCTGTACTTCTGTGACACGTTGTGCAGTGTTTGGTGGTTCCTCTTCTTGTACAACCGGTGTAGGATTCGATCCTTCCCTTAACTCCTCAAGGATAATGTGACTCCTTGGTTTGTGGTTTATGACATAGTCTTCCTCTAAGAATCGAGCATTGGTGCTAACAATGATCTTCTGATCCTTAGGACTATAAAATAAACCATCTTTCGTTCCTCTAGGATATCCAACGAACAGTCTTACATCAGTACGAGGAGCCAGCTTATCAGCTTCCTTGTCCAACACGTGTGCTGGGCTATCCCAAAACCGAATATGGTTCAAACTGGGCTTTCATCCAGTCCATAGTTCTGTGGGTGTAGCAGGAATTGATTTCAATGGAACCAAGTTAAGAATATAGGCTGTCGTTTCCAGGGCATATCCCTAGAACGAAATGGGCAACTCAGAATAACTCATCACCGATCTAACCATCTCTAACAGTGTACGATTCCTTCTTTCCGCCACGCCATTCTGCTGTGGCGTTCCAGGCGCAGTCAACTGGGATGTTATCCCATTCTCTGCCATGTAATCCCTAAATTCACTTGATAGGTACTCGTCACCACGATCAGAATGTAGTGACTTGATACTTCTGCCTGTTTGTTTCTCCGCTTCCACCTTAAATTCTTTGAATTTCTCAAAACATTCAGACTTGTGACGCAACAGGTAGATATAACCGTGTCTAGAGTAATCATCAATGAGAGTGATGAAATACTCGAACCCTCATCGAGCTTGAATTGACATAGGGCTGCACAGGTCAGAGTGAATCAAATCTAATAGCCCTTCGAATCTATTTCCTTTTGACTGAAAATGACGTTTGGTCATTTTACCTTCCAAACAGGATTCACACAAAGGAAACGATTCCAGTACCAAATAAGACAGTGGTCCATCGTTTACAAACCTTTGTATCCTCTTAAAGTTAATATGACCTAGCCTTAGATGCCAAAGATAGGTTTGATTCAATTCCGAAGGTTCTTTTCTCTTGTTAAGGTTTATGATCGATGTATTCAATAGTTGTCTTTGCGTAGTGTTTTCAATTGGTTTAAGAAAGTATAAGTGTCCATCCAATGTGCCAGAATAGATAAAATGTTTACCACTAAAGATAACTACTTTATTTTCAAAAGAAACAGAATATCCATCCATAATCAATTTAGAAACTGAAATCAAGTTTCGCCTAAAACCAGATACATAAAGACAATTTTTCAAAACCAAAGTTCTATCACTACTGAAAGGTAAAACAACGTCTCCCACTACAACAGCCGCCACTCTCGTAGCATTGCCCATGTAGACGGTGATCTCATCCTCACTCAGCTGTCTTTTTACCAGGAACCCCTGTAAAGACATGCAAACATGATCAGTAGCTCCAGTATCTACTACCCATGACTGGGTAGAACAAGTTGCTAAACATGTTTCCTTTACCAGAGTGTGAGATGTACCTCTTTTCTTCTTCTTGTTAGGACACGCCGCCTTCCAGTGACCTGGTTGGCCGCACTTGAAGCACTTAGTCTTCGACTTGAACTCCTCGGGAGGAATCTTTGCCTTTGGCTTCTTCACCTTAGGCGCCCCATCTGCAGCCTTCTTAGGTGCGTTTCTCTTCTTCCTTTTTTCACCAGAAGAAGACGCTCCTTTTTCAGCTATGTGGGCCTCAGGATTGCTCTTTTGGAGCAATTCAGCCGCCTGAAGATCTAGGAGCAGTTCAGTCAGGCTGACATCCCTTTTAATCATGTTAAAATTCAGCCTAAACTGCTCAAACTTCGAGGACAAGCTATGAAAAACAATATCGATTTGAGAATCGCCATCTAGCTCTCTACCCAAGATTTCGATCTCAGATAAATACCCTATCATCATGAGAACGTGATCCCTAACAGGTATGGAGTCAGACATTCTCGCATCCATTAGTTTCTTCATGGCCAAATGGCGTGCCGAGCGGTTCTGATGATCGAATAGCTGCCTAAGGTTGTACATGATATCATAAGTGGTTTTCATAGGCTCATGCTGATGTTGCAACACACTTGACATAGATGCCAAGATGTAACAGCGCGATATCTCATTAGATCTAACCCACTTATCATATGCAACCTTTTGGGCTTCGTCAGAACCCTCATCTGGCTTCTAAGGACAAACCTCTTCAAGTGCAAACTTGTGTCCCTCAGCAACAAGAACTAAGTTAAGCTTACGAAGCCAGTCATTGTAGTTTTCACCGACAAGTTTGTTTTCTTTGAGGATTGAGAACAGATTGGAGAGTGCCATAGATGATATGAAATAACTGAAATTAAAACATACAGTACAGTCACAAAACACATTTAGGATAAACAGTATATAATTGAAAATCTCACAAAAATTATATACTTTTCCACCGACACTTTAAAAACCTTTTTTATAAGCCACGATAGTGTGGACGTTTATAAAATTCATTTTTAAATAGGTTAAACCTTTAATTTACCTCCAGTTGAGTTTCCTTACAACAAGCAAATTAATAACTGGATAATAAACACGGTCATGTAATCGTCTAACTGATAAGCCACGATTGTGTGGATGTTTATCAATAAATTACATCTAAGTGTGCGCACCATTATCTTCGCACCAAGAGCACTATTCGAATTTAACTGCTCCAGATGGAGGAGTCAGTTAGTTCTAATAGTGTTCTACAGCTATCCATTTAGGAGATTTAATTTCTAGAGAAAACTGTGATATGACACATCCGATATGGAGGAAAACCAATGTCAACGCGCATGCCCATCATTTCTCAATGAAATCAGATTTTAATGGAGACCGTATGAGATTTCTACATACTTTGGTATGAATCTCTCCCACTTAGTTATTTATGTTTGAGGTTTCATTTTATCCCATTATCGAACATGTAAACATCACATAAAATGATAAACATCCATTGCATGCTTCAACATAATAAGCAACAGTAATATTCCAACTATCATGGCTTATATCTCATGTTGATTGATGAGATAAAACTGGAAAGTCAGCTTCGGAACAGGCTTGGCCGCCCCCTTCACCGCGCCTCGCCGAAAATCCTAGCTCCATTTAGGGTTTCGGGACGTGAACCGGTGAACCTTCCTTTTTGGTGCTGAACCACTTTCCTCCTTTGAGTTGATCTCCGATCTTTATTCAATACAGACTATCTGTTCCGAAAGGAAAAATCTAATATTGCTAGAATAAAAATTACAACTCAAAAACTCGTCTAACAGCTTTATATCTATTACATTAAAACAACGTAAAATAAAACCTAGACCTAATCCATGGATTTTCTCATGGATTAAAATCACGTAGCCAAATCGGCATACGACCAACATCCATTCAACATAAACATATATCACATAAAATAAAGAAGCCATGATAGTTGGTAAACCTGCAAACAAACACAGTCTACAAATCCAACAATCATGTATTATATGATCCACATAAAATAACATATGATATCTATGCATGAATATTAAGTAATAATCAAATTTTACAATTAATGAAATTAATTAATTCGATATTATCCACAAGATAAAAATTGGAAATTAAAATAATTATCCACCAATTTTAATCTTGTATTTTCGAAAATATCATCAAAATAAATCTGGAAATTATTAATAATTATCTACCAAATGTATTTAATATTTTCAAACCACCCTAATTAAATAATAATTGGATATCTTGATATAAATCAAAAATCTAATCCAAATATTATTCATAAGAATCTAAATCTTTAAGGATGAGGTTTGAAGATTTGATCCACTTCAAAATCTTCCAAAACCTATCCAAAATTAAATTCTTATCACAATTGGATTTTGATAATTATTTGTATATATCCAAAATCACCTTATCCAAATTTTTATCCATAGATTTCGAAAATCACTAGAAAAATAAATCTGGAAATTTGATTCACTTCAAATTCTTCCAAATTTAAAATTCTATTTTCAAATCTATCTAGATTAAAATTAGGTAAATTAAGATATACTCAAATAATATCAAATCTTAATACAACATCCAAAATTTTCGATCCACACTAATTAATAAATCTGAAAATTTGATTTTCATCAAAATCTACTCCAAATTAATTAATTAAAAATGAAAATTACCTATATTTCACATTTGGAAATTTTGACATTAATAAAAAAAACTATTCCAAATAATATAGTGTAGGTTTTGAAAATTACAAGAAAAATAAATCTGAAAATTTTGATCCACTTCAAAAACTACCAAATTTAAAATTCTAATTTCAAACATATCTAGATTAGAATTAGGCAACTTTTGATATACATTAAAAATCACCAAATCCAATTCTAATCTCTTCAAATTTTCGACCCACACCAAAATTAAAGTTTGAAATTTGATCTTGATCAAAACATCATCCATACTTTAATTATAAGGACCGAAAATTTTAAACAAAAATTAGGGAATTTTTAACTTAAATTTTTAGAAAATTGAAGACCAATATTTTCGAACACCATCATAAAACAAATCTGGAAGTTTGAAGAACATCAAATATCATTTCAAATTTAATCTTATGACTATCGAAAATACCAAGAACATCAAAACTAAAAAAATCGAATTGCATCAAAATTTACCCAAGTTTTGAATACCATAAAAAACGAAATACATATCCAATTAAATCTGAAAATTTAAACACCATAAATTCATCATCAAATTTAATCATGTGGTTCGAATTTTATGCTTGGATTAATCCTAGAACAGTGCCAAAACCCTCTCTGATACCAGTTGTTGGGGTTTTTTTGAATTAAACCACCGCATGATCATTTGGTTGTTCATTAATCCGTGTTCATGCAAATCATAATTTTATGTAACATGCATGTTTATCACAGTCTAATAAAAAAGCATGCAACGCATATTCGAATCTAATAAAGCGGAAGACATAGAAAATGAATCTACTTACAAATCGATAGACGGTCTGTGGACAAGATTAAAGGTCTAATCTTCCTGTTGAATGAATACAGTGAATGGCGCCACCTAGCTCAAAATTCGACCACCACAATTATACTCCAAGATCTTCTATTGTATTCCCGGACTGTATCTAGATTCAGAGTGGGCTGAAATCTACTAGATATGCTTGTGGAATCTGTGGATAACTTTGAGAGACAAAGAGGGGCTGAATTATTATGCTCAAATTTTCGCCCCCCTTCCCCTATTTATAGGGAGGTGGGCGAAAATTACATGTCCAAACCCTACTGGGTTTGGGCCTCTATCTTAAGTTCAATATCCAGTCCATTATCGGTCAATTGGGCTACAACAGAGATCTAGAAGAATTAAATTGGCCCACTAATTTATTTAATATCCAATATCCAATAAACTTAGGATATAATTAAATAAATTAAATTTTACTTTTATTCCACTAAAGAAGTAAAACTGACCTACCAATTTAATACATATTTACGAATATGCTTTCTCCTTTAGTCCAGCCATTCCCCGTGTTTAAGATATAATGTTCATTAATTAATTATGTCAGCCTCTGATAGCTATAATTAATTAACATCTAAAACCTTGAGTAGTACCATACAAGCTTTACTCATGTACGGAATAAATTTCACCTGCAGGGTTTTAACATGAACTTGTGTTTCCTCAAGAGAACATCATCAACCTGGCGCACCAGGACATGATGCTCATGCACACTGCTCGAGACATCATGTATACATTGTTATTATCTAAGATATCGAATTCGATCTACAAAAAGATCTTACTCATTGATAAATCAAAGCAATAGATAAAGCACACATATGCTCGTCAATATCACATGAGTTCAGAACCCGAACTCCGTGGATCTTTATTCTATTAGTAACTGGGTCAGAGACAAAAAATAGTATCCTACCGTGATCGTCCTCAATACACTAACGAGTGTACTAGAATAATCAGTTAGTCAAGACAAACTAACTTATCAGATTATTCTACGGTGTACCGATGGTGTGTTCAGGATCATCTAAGAAGTGAGCTCTTTAATACATTACAAGGTTCTAATGATATGATCTTACCGTGTGACTCCCCACACCATATCATCTACAATGTAAGTATATGGAACATTGCATAAAACAATTATAGAACATAATCTAAATGCAAACAGTGACTGCAATAACTTTCATTTCATATCATCATATTATCAGAAAAGTATACAAAGACAAGTCTTCCAGTATACAAAACTAACAAAATTTGGGTAGGGATCCATCATTTTTTATTTATTTTTTATGTTAGGTGTGAGAGCATTTAATGTTTAGTTATTAAAAAATTATAAAAAGTACACTTAGCCAATCATTGGGTGTGAGGACAAGTATGTCATAACTCCAAATTGCCCATGAAACTAATATACCCTTATATGTTGCATTTTTTTTCCTTTTTACTTTTTTTTTGTCTATATTTATAGATTCACACTATTTATAATGATGACTACTAGAAAAATGATTTATAATAACCAAAAACTAACGAGGGTATGAGAAAATGATCATTAATTATTACATTTTATGAAGGTTAATAAAATTTATCACTAAAAGGTACTACCTTCGTCCCAATAGCAAATTCACTTGCTATTGGGCACGGAGATTAAGGAAAAGTAGATTAGATTAAGAAAAAAGTAGATTAGTTGTTAAAGTAGTGGATAAGTAGGTGAGATTCATTTCTTTAAGGAGTATTATAATAAAAAGTTATATAAAGTAAGTGGGGTCCACTTTGATGTTGACATTAATTATTTCCATATATAAAAGTGGACTTTGCTATTGGGACAACCAAATAAGGCATTGTGGAATTTGCTATTGGGACGAATGGAGTATATTATTAGTGAGAATTAAAAAAATTAATTTTCTCATTATTGATAACGAATCCTCTCATTATATGTATGGATAAAAAGTTCCCGTCATTGATTTGTGATGTTTTTAAGTAAATTTTTTTTTTTATTAATTTATTATATTTTCACTACTTAAAAAATATAAAAGAATTCCCAAATGAAAATCTCCAAATAAGTTGAGAAGTTTTGTACCGCCCAAAAGTCAAGTCTCAGACCCTTTTCCCCAATTCATCTTCAATTACCGTCTAGTCGTCTTCTTCCTTGTTCCGTCGTCCATCGTTCTATCTACTTCCAATCCATGGCTTCCCAAAGCTTAATTCTCATTCCCAATGTCCTAATTTCATGAGCCTTATACCTTAAAAAAAAACATACCTACACCTTCGATTCGATCGATAAAAGAGATAGAGTCCACTTAAATTGTGGTCTCTAGCGCGGTTGTTGTCGCCGCTTCGGAACATTTATATGTTTCTTTCCAACTGTTGGCTTTGTGGAGTTGAGGCTGCAGGTTTGTTGGTATTGGGCAAAAAATCTATTTGCAAAAATTAAATGCATTGAAGATTTTGTTCCATAGAGTTTCTATTTGCACCACTATTTTTATTATTTGCACCTTATCTATTTTTTGCATTACAATTTTTACTCTCTGCACCACCAATATTGACAATAATACCCTCCCATCTAAAATATGTTTTTTACATTAAAAAAAACTTAAAAATAATAATTTAACTTTATTTAAAAAAAAAATTCATTTTCTTCCCAGCTTACTGCCGCCGCCACGCTCCCTCTCAGTCGCCGCCCGCCACCCTCATCTGCTCCAGAATCCCCCCACCCCCTCATCGATTCCCCCTCCCCACCCCTAAATTCCAACCCTTCTTCTCCCCAAATTTTCGTCGGTTCCCCCTCCCCAAGGCGGCCAAACAGGCAGTCTGCCTTTGTCTTTTTTATCACCTCCTCTATTGTCCCTGCGAAGAACATCTCCATCGCAACCAGCCCTGGCGCCACCGCATTCACAGTTATTCCCGTTCCCTTCAGCACCTTGGCTAAAATCTTCACCATCGCCTCCACCGCCGCTTTCGACGACGTGTAAGCCACGCAACCCGGCCACAACGACGCCACCAGAGACGAAGTCAAGCAAATGATCCTTCCTTCTCCGCCGCACTTTATCCTGTAAAGAATACGTTCAATTTCCAGCTAAATTAAGCAAATCAACAGTCTAATTACCTGTTAGCGGCTTCTCTGCAGCATAAAAAGGTGCCTCGCGCGTTGATAGCGAAAGTGTTGTCGAAATCTTCAACGGCAAGCGGGAGGTACTTGGAGAATTTATGTGTAGTAGCGGGGATAGTTGAGAGTTGAGGGGCATTAATAGGTGGAGAGATGGGGAGAAGAAGGATGATTTGAGCGCGAAGCAATCGGACGACAGCAGTAGAGCGATCCCGACGACGGTGGTGGTGCAATGGAATTGGCTCCATGAAGACTGGTGGTGGCAGCCAAGGCCATTTTCTGGTGGCCGAGAAGGCAAGAAGACTGGATAGATGTTTTTTTTTCTTTTTAATGTTTTATTTTATTTTTATTTAGTAAGGATATTTATGTAATTTTATAATTATTTATTTTTTACTTATATAATTTAATGGTGCAAAGAGCAAAATAAGTGATACAAATAGAAACTCCCTTTGTTTTATTATATATGCTCATAATCTAATTTCTCGTATTAATTGTATAGTGGATTATATTTGATTACATGTTTCTATTAGGGAATTCGTTTAGTAAGTTTGGTTGAATGGTGGTATGAGATAGGTATAATAGTGGATTTCATGTGCCTTTGCCTCTTTTTTCTTGAAATTTTTAGAATCATAGTTATATGCATTGAAATTTCTTCCGACAATGTAAAATTTATGGTTTTGCAAGTAAAGACTTAATCCTAATAGAGTTGATTGTGTCTATGGGTTTTGGTGAAAGTGGAAAGCAAAGTTCTTTAAAATCTTAATTGACTACTAGGAATACTACTCTTTTGTGTATTTGATTTTATTTTTATCTCATTTATATTGATGCTGACCATATTTTTTAGTCATATATGGACATCTCAACATGGGAAGCAGATATTGTTATCACCTTGGCTTATATTTATATTTAAAACTTTGCCTAATTAGCATGTGGATGCTCTGAAAAAATTGTACAATTAGATATTTTTTCCATTTTAACTTTTTAAGGTGATGAGAAATTAATCAAGAATTATTTCTGTTGATGAGAAAACTGTCATGAGAAGAAACCATTCAATTTGCTAGTGTATTTCTGATTATTTTTAATATAAATGGATTTTATGTAGAAAAGAATTTACTATGATTATACTTTAGCATCTCTAGATTCAAATATGTTGTCATTCTTTAATACATCTTCTTAATAAGATCTGGTAGAATTGGAAATGCAGACTGAACATTTCATGTAATATGTAAGATAAAAGGATTATTGGTAGTATTATAATAGAGTTGTTTTGCATACTAAGTTTCCATATAGAGCAAATTTCTAGTAGTGGATATACACCTTCCATCAACGTAACTAAAAAGAAAATGATTTAGGTCCTAAATATATAAAAAATATAGATAATTAATATGCAATATTTAAGACTTATGGATGGGGAAGTAAAAAAAAAAAAAGCAAAATGAGCCAACTTTTATTAATTATGTATATAAAATTAAACAATCAACATATATAAATGAAGCATTAGATTACGTACAATCTCTCTTTTATTAATTCAAATAAGAAGACACATGGAATTTCCTGTTACAATCTCTGTGTTACCATGTTACACTTTCAAATTACGAGTTTTCTTGTATTTTTTCCTTCAATTTTATTTTTTGTGATTTACTTTAATTTTAAGATTGGTTTGAGTTTACCCCTCCTAATTAGGGTTTATAATTATTTTTTAAGATTTAATTTTTAATTTCTAATTAATAGTTCATTATTATGGTTTATTTTTTGAAATTATGCTTTATAATTTTTTAATTCTTTTTTTTATAAATATTGACAATGATTATTTATATTATAATTAATTTTTATTTTATAATAAATATTACTAAAATCATAAATTTAATAATGAAACATGAGGTGAAACACAAGAAAGTGTAACATGAAATTTCAACGCATAATTGGAGGGCCGGACTAATTGGGCTAATTAATGTTGGCTTGCTCTACAAAGATGAGTTTTGAAACAAAATCATGAATGTTGTTAATTGGCAGATAGAAGTCCCACGCCATTCTGTACCTACATGCTCAATCCCTTCATCTCCTTCAACTAAACTTTTTTGATGCACATTGCAATTTCAAAAATTCCCATTTTCACCACTGCTTTCAACTGCATTAATCCCAACTCCCCACACATCCTCTGCAAACTCATATAGGTTATGAGAGGCACCCCATTGCTCAAGCTTCGAGAGTGAACGAGTTCCATCCACAATGCGAGTTCCTCCATTTGCTCCATCTTTTCCAAGAGATGCTATGATCCAGTTTCCATCGAGTTCAGCCATTCGATCTCTATCTTTCAGCTCAAACAGGCTCATGCTGTCTGTGGCCGGAAAATTAAATTACATTTATCGTCTGTCTAATTATTAATTTGTGATCTAGTAAGAATGTAGGCCCCATGGTCTTCATCTCCCATCGCCTTCTCATCCAAACAATTATCTAGCACGAACATGCATCAAATGGAAATCAAATTCATAATTTAATGCTTCTTGTTAAAACAAGCTAAGGCTAGCTAGCTAAGACATGAGTTTTGAAACAAAATCTTGAATGTTGTTGGCAGAAGTTCCACCATATTCTACAGCCTCATTAGCCAATTTCTTGAACTTGCAAGCATTTCTTTTGAGCTCAATGCTTCTCTCTCCTCCAACAACTTGTGCGATGCACATTGCAATTTCTTCTCTACCGATGATCCCATTTTCACCTACCCCAATCGCAACCCCAACTCTCCACACATCCTGAATAAACTTAGCATTCGTGTTCTGGTCGACCCACTGTGCCATGGCTATAAGAGGCACCCCATAGCTCAGTGCTTCTAGAGTCGAGTTCCATCCACAATGGCTGATGAAACATGACAAGGCACGATGAGCCAAGACCTCCGGTTGATTGCACCATTCGACTATCAGGCCTTTTTCTGAATTGAAATTGTGCGGAAGCTTGTCCATTTCAGAAGATCTTACTACCCAAAAGAAGTAGCAGTTGCTCTTTATTAGGCCAAATGCGAGTTCCTCCATTTGTTCCTTCCCTAGAGATGCAGTGCTTCCAAACGATACATAAATGACAGATCCAGCTTCCTTCAAATCTAGCCATTCTTTGTAGGAATCATGCTTCAGCTCAAACAAGCTGATCGTTTGGTTCGAAAATTTATCATATTTCTTTTGTAGTAAGAATGTAGGCCCCACAGTCTTGATCGGCCATCGGCTAGCCATCCACTCTACTACCTGCAGGTAAGAAATATATATATGAATTTCTATTCGTGAATATTAACCTGCAAAATTTATGGTACGTGGTCTCTTTTGATCAATTATCTGTCTCGTACATAGTTAAAATATATATATATGATTGCGACTAAGGTGATCATATGAATTGAGTAGCCTACAAGAGAAGTCTAGTATTTTTGTGAAAGAGGGATAAGGATTGTACGACCAAGAAATAATCAATCTTAATTTGCATGAAATGAAATAAACAGATTCATCATCGATCTACTACCAGTATTAGCTAGTCATTAATTTACCACATATATACAAGAAACTAAACTAAATTGAAAAGTGTATTTATACATATACCTCTTTTTCGAGCATGTCAAACGTGTTGATAAAGACCCAAACCGCTCTATCGAGATTCAAGAACTGATCAGCAAGCAATTTCAAGATAGTTTGATTGGAATCCATAAACTTGGAAAGAGAAGGCAAATCATTAATTTGAAGCGTAGGCAGGGCAGGCAACGACACCGTAGAATCTTCATAGGGAAACTTCAACGACCCTTGTTTCAAATGGTAGAATATGGAACTAACAGCGCCCGACTGAGTGAAAAACGGTGCCCCGAGCAAACCCCACTCCTGAGCTACATCGAGAACCCAGGGCATAGTAGAGTCATAGATAACAAGTTTAGCAGGAGAGCCAGTGCTCTTCTGCCTCTGAATGAACTCGGCCAAGTTGGCTGAGAACACGGCCTTGATGCGCTTGTAGTAGGCCTCAATCGTCTTCGGCTCTTTCAATTCTTCCTCGGAGCCATCGGAGATGTAGTCAATGGTTATTGAGCTGCAGTCGGAGATTTTTGCGGACTTGCTCAACTTTGTGGTGATGATAAATGTGACATTTATACCCTCCGACGCTACCCGCTTCGCGAATGCTAGCGCCGGATTGATGTGGCCTTGCGCAGAGCGTGGGACGAAGAGAACATGAGGCTTTGTAATTGTAGCTGCTGCCATTTTTCTTTCTTGTCTGATTTCATCTGTTGCGCAGCACTATATATTGATGCTTCGCCAAGGCCGGCACCACAAATTCTGCCTATTCTCATTAATGAATTTTTATTTATACCATCCATTTTTTTTCAAAAATAAAAGTCAATATACGTAGGATAGTAGTCATATACTCATACTTGGATCTAAAAACAATCGAATACTAAAAAAATTATAAATATATTATTTGATATGAGAAAAAAAATGTATCTTTTTTTCACTGAACTGAGAAAGTCACGTCACCATTAAAGAGGGATTGGGCATATATTTTCCTAAGCCGGATTGGGCTATTATTGGATTATTATTGTAATATTTTAAAAGTTATGTTTAAACACCGATTTGATGAATTTTATTCTAATTAGCTTTATAAAAACATAGTATGAAAACCATATACCATCATTTCACAATAAAATACATAAATTAATTAATGAAATTAGGTTCGGGAATATGCTTCTATATCAAAATATATATATAGGGTTTGTGTTGACGATGAAATTCAAATTAATTAATCTCTTAATCCTGCTTTTTTTTTTTATCAATTTTTGTATAGGAGTTCTAGATTTCCGGGAGCAAATTCAGCCGGCTTATAATTTAGATTAATTTAATCCCGTTGCAAACACCCAAATGATGAAAAGACCGTTGTAAAAGGGAGATGATGTGTCCAATTTGAGACTCATAATTCCTCCATTCTCCTAACTCATAAAAAAATAAAAAAGTAAACTAAAATAAACTGATCGATTTATATTCACAAATCTAAAGCTGCACCCTACTCCCATCATGTTTACAGTTGGGAGCGCACAATGTGAAAAATCAAAGTGGAATGGCTATATTTCGACAAAGGTTAGGACAAAATGCAATAGTTAGTTAGGTCCAAGAAATAATTAAGGAAAGTGTAGCTAATTTTGTGGCCAATAATGTTTCATAATCATGGATCTCTTTAGTCCGGGGCCATGACCATCAATCACTCAAGTGTGTGTGAATATATATTTCTAAATAAAAAAACTTAATCTCATAAATCACAATTCATTAGACTAGTCAAACAGCTCTAAAATTCACACAGGTTAGTCTAGACCTGTCCATTTGAACCCAACAAGCCTGAATCTAACTTTAAAAAACAAAACCATAATGAAAAAGGACCATTCCCACCACAAGATTCGATGGTCCAATTTTTAATTAAAAAAATATTTGTAACATGTTTTTGTAAATAATTTTTTAGGAACATATGTTACTCTTTAATTAATTAAGTGGATGTTAATTATATTGGTCCTTTTTTTTTCAGCCTTTCACTATATTAACGATAATGCTGTGTTTTTTTATATGATATCATTAAAAATACAGTAATGTCGTTTACATTTACATAGTAGGAGGTGGGAAACAAAATTGCGACCATTATAATTAACATCTACTAATGTCATCATTAATGTCCCTAAAATTTTGTTTAAAAAAATATTTTAGAAATATTTTTTTCAATTAAAGTATGAATTGAAAGGCACCATCGAATCCCTCCCGTCTTTTTTCGAGTATTTTTAGTTTTTATTTAGTTTCTTTTTTTAATTTTTTCAGAGATTTTTTTATTTCATCCCAATTAATTATTGAATGTAGTACATGAGCCCCACACATTAGAGTCGAGCGAGTGCACTACACGAGGTGCCAGATAAAAAAAATTAAATTGATTCACTATAATTTTAAGATTCACTCATTCCATTTTAGGGTTTATATTTATTTCAAAGAGAAGTAATTATCGAGGTGCACTAGTCCATGCGTTAATGTCAGACAAATGCACTGCGCGAGACACTGGATAAAAAAATTAAATTAGTTCAAAGAATTAAATTATCTCACTTTAATTTAGGGTTCACTAATTCCATTTTCGGGTATATTTATTTCAAAATAATTAATAATCGAGTGCAGTGCACATATTTGTGCACTGCACGAGATGTTAAATAAAAAATTAAATTACTTCAAAAAAATAAATTTATATTTGTAAAAAGCAAAAAAAAAATGAAAATTGAAAAAAAAAACTGAAAAGAAAAGGAAAATAAAGGGACTTTAAAATAGAAAAATTGAAAAGAAAAAAAAAAGATCACCTTCTGAGTCAAATACTCAAATATAAGATCTGACTACCTATTTGAGATCCGTTAGACATCCTCATGAAAGAGATCCTCGTATTTATAAAGACTAATACATAACCTGATCACTAAAGATTCATATATTTTGTAATTGTGTTTATAATTTAAACTTTAGTTAGATATCATGATTTGGTCTTATCAATTTTTTTTATTTGGTTATCTGAATTTGTAAACATTATATTGTGTTATTGAACTAGTTGGGATCCGACTCAAATTGGATAGTAAGTAATTAACAATTCTCTGATAAGACTTTGAGGTCCCAATAACAGGCCCATATATCCATCACATAAGTGAGCCCCACATGAGTTGGGTCGGGTCAACCAGCTCCGCCGCACCCAATTCTGGGGAAAACAAATTGTACCAAAAAAAAGTAGCAATCATTCCACAAAAATGTATCAAACGTAGCTTTAAAAGTATTATCCTTCTAGTTTACTTGTACGAGTTAATTACATCCGAATTATGACTTAAAACATTTAAATTGGTGTTTCTTATTCCCAATTAGGATTTATTATTCCAAATTATGATTTCTTATTCCTAATTATGGTTTAAATTAATTCAATTTAATTTTAGCGTTTATTAATTTCCTTTTAAGGTATATATTTGTTTCAAATTAGGGTTTATTATTCCAAATTAGGGTTTATGATTATCTCAAAAAATTAATTATTGAACCCCAATGCACAAGCCTACGAATTAGTATCGTACGAGTGCATTGCACGAGTCACCCCATTTTAAAAAATTAAATTAATTCACTTAAATTTCAGGGTTTAATAATTTTTTTAGGGTATATAAATTTCAAAATATTAAATTAATTCATAGTAATTTTAGGTACACTAAATCTATTTTAGAATATATATTTATTTTAAAATATTAAATTACTCCACTTTAATTTTAGGGTTCACTAATTAAATTTTCAGACATATATTTATATTTATTAAAAAATATAAATTATTTCCATTTTTAAAATATATAATTTTTAATGTGTCTAGACCGATCTGATGGGCTTAAGCCCATACACCTTATGTGTGGGTGATCTTCTCTTGAGTGATATTTATGTAAAAAAGTCTAGGATCCATATAATTTTCTATACCGCACATTTATAGTAATAATCAACACAATTGAAAAAACCTATGTAATATAACAAATGAAACTTCTCTTATACATCATGTATGACCCAATAGAGGCTCATACAATCATTACTTTAATTTTAAGGTTCACTAATTTCATTTTAGAGTATATATTTATTTCAAAATTAAGATTTCTTATTTTCAAGTAGGTTAATTATTCTCAATTAGGATTTATGTTTATTTCGAAAAAATTAACCGTGGATCATAACGCACAATCCCACGCGCAAGCATTGGGCGAGTGCATTGTGCGGGTCACCGAATTTCAAAATAAATAAATTAATTCACTTTAATTTTAGGTTTCACTAATTCCATTTTAGGGTATATATTTATTTTAAAATTAGAATTTCTTATTTTCAATCAGGGTTAATTATTCTCAATCAGAGTTTATATTTATTTCGAAAAAATTAATTGTCGAGCGCAGTACATGCCCATGTAGTAGCGTCGGATGAATGCATTGCGCGAGTCGCATGATTTCAAAAAAAATAAATTAATTCACTTTATATTAACGATAGGCTTAGCGGCATATTATATTCAGTCTCTAAAGTTAGCAATGAAGAAAAATCAATGTTAAACATCTATTTTTTTTTTATCAATGGAATATTCCGTCGCTAATCTGTAATTTAATTTTTTTTTTATTTTTTAATTACTACTTAATGATGAACTTGAGATGAATTATTTCATCTCTAAATTAGAGAAAATATTTTTTGTCACTTTAATTTTATTTTTGTAAGTATCATAATTATAAATATATAATATTTAAGAAAATTAATTAAAATAATCTATATATAAGTATAGTCAATTTTTAAAATTAAAAGTAAAATAAAAAATATATATAATTTAAAATTAACATTTAAAAAATAAAGTGTAATTTTAGGAAATAAGAATAAAAATATTAAATAAATAATGTAATAATTATTTTAACATTTGATACATAAAAAAATAAAGTAATATAATTATATTTTAAAAGTAACATACAACATTAAAGATTATAAAAGATATTTGAAAATATTATTAATCTAATTATTTAGCTTAGAAATAAAAAAAAATTAAAATTTATTATGAAAAAATAAAAGTGTAAGTTAAATTAAAGAAATAATTTATAAAAATATATTGAATAAATGAAGTAAATATCATATTAAATTTTTAATACAACATAGAAAATAATACTTAAATTATATACTTATATTTAAAGAAATATCTACATTAAAATTTAAAAAAAATTATTTATAAACAATATTAATCTAATTATTTAATTTAGAAATAATATATTAATAAAACACAACAGTTTTCTTGTATATATTTATATATTCTATCTAAATATTAACATGAACATAAATTAGCATACATGATTCAGTGCATAGCATAAAGATATGCATTCGTGAGAGGTCACAATGTCAATATTGGTCACGTGTTCGATTCTCGGGACTAGCTAATGTTTGATTAATATGTATGTTGCCCGTGTGGGTTCATGTGCCAGGTGGCCCCTGTGCGCAACCCCTATTTTCTTTTAATTTTTATTTTATGACGACCGTTTTGGAGATCTAATCGGTCATCAATTATTCTGTCGCTAATTTTAGATTTTTATTTTTTATATATCTGGCCATCGATTTGGATACCAATTTTGATGACGGAAAATTTCATCGTTAACTTTTTATTATGATTGTACAAGTGTTGATATGAGAATGTATGTGGATTGTACCTCTTCAGACAGAGTCAGAATTTTCGTGCCAGGCTGCAATTTCCTTATCTATTCTCCAATTTCTAATCTTCAATACCTATTGATTAATCTTCGTTACCTCTAATTTCAAACAATATTTTATCATCAAGTTTGAGAGACCCGTCTGTGAGAACAGAGAACCAATCTGAGTCATAGATCCGGTATATTTGGACGGCCAAGATAGGTTTTAAAATTGAAAAAATGCAGTGGCATTCTTGTAATATTATCAACTTTTTAATGAACTGAGGGTATTTTTGTAATTTATGAATTCTATTATTTTTGGAATGAAATCTCTCTTTCCTTCGTAAGCTGTTTTCCTTTCAGATTTGTTTCCTTTCTCACGTGATTCTCTTTGATTTCTCTTCGATTTTGTTGTGTTTATGTAATCCAGATTCCAGTCGATTCATCTTAATCATTGTTCGTGCGAGTTCCCCTAGAGTTTTGGTTGTTCGTTGTTCTTGGATGATGATGCCGGGTAAAAATATTTTTATTGTAATTTTTCTGCAATTTTTCCTGGAGTTTCCAGGAGTTTTTGTTCGAAATATATTCATCTTAATCGGCGTTGACATGATTTTTCCTGGAGTTTTTGTTGTTCGTTGTTGTTGGATGAAGATGCCGAGTAAAATATTTTTGTTGTAATTTTACTGCGATTTTTTTATCGATTTTGTTTTAAATTTGTTCGATAGTGTTGATGAAGCTGATTAAGTTGAACTTTTAATTTTTGACGATCAACATGTAGGTTTAACAATACTATTATTGATTTTAGTACTGGTGTAATTAGTTTTAGCACTGGTGTAATTACTATGTGAGTAGATCTCTGCATATTTGCTAGCATTAAAACATGTCTTATTAGCATTAGAGATGTTATATTTAGCATTACGAAAGTAGTTATTAACATTGTAAAAATAAATGAGTATTTATAAAAACATGCTGTGATCATGTACTTTAGCACAAGCATGACATATTTTAGCAATGTTGTAACCTTATTTTAGCACTACTATGAACAATTTTAGCATGATATTTTTTTACACATTAATGTGATTAGTTGTGTATTGATTAAAGTGCAGATTGTGTTGGCTCCACTTTGGAGTTTTCTCCTGGGTTTTGTTATACTTCTTCTATAATTTTTTTATCCGTTTTATTTTAGATTTGTTCGATAATGTCGATGAAGCTGATTTAGTTGAACTTTTGAATTTTCACGATCAACATGTGTTTTCAGTTCTGCAGATTATGGTTTCTTATTAATATGTACTTGTATCTCTGCAGATTTGTTAGCATCACAACATGACTTATTTTTTAATAGTATTAGTACTACTATTACGGGTTTTAGCACTGCTGTAGATTAGTTTTAGCACTACTGTGACCATTTTTAGCATGATCGACGAATATATATTTTACCATTCTGAATAGAAATATAGACCCTTCACATCAAATGTTTATTCTTAATTGTGCAAGGGCAAACATTGGCGTTCTATTATTTTAGCATTTGCATTCTGCTGTTTTAACACTGGTAGTTGAAATTTTAGCACTTTCATTGTCTTTTTTAGCACTGTTAGTTGATGTTTGAATATTTTGGTAGGTGACAATTTTAGCATTTATAATCTTTTGTTTATGATGAGAAAAACATTATAATACTAGAGATTTGTGATCTTTTATATGTTGGCAGGTATTTAATAATATTTACACCCTTTACTGGAAAGGATAATCATGGGAGACTTGTCACCTTTGGGGTTTCTTTAATGTCGGGTGAGGATGTTGAATCTCATTCCTGGGTTCTTTAGAAAGTGAAGGACTGTACGTATGAATTATTTTCTGAATTTTATGGGTTGTCTGCACCTAGTGAAGTTGAGGTGCTTCCACCTGACTTTGTGAAGACTAAAGGTAGTGGAAGTCATATAAAATCAAAAGAAGATGCGAACGCCGAATGCAAAAAGAAACCTTTAAGGATCTGCAAGAAGTGTAACAAAAAATGCAGTCATGATTCTATGAACTGCGGGAAGAAGTAGATACAATTTTGTTTTGTACTTCTCATACTAATTTTTTATTAATGATACTAAAATTTTTTTCTGTAATGCTATACACATAGTTGATATTCTTTTTCACATTTCTAATAAAGAGTATGATAATGCTAATAAGAGTGTCTGTACTGCTAATATAGTTCTTTATACTGCTAATAAGTCTTTTTACTTTAATATCTTGCAACATGATCTTGCATGTGTGGCCTCTAACACTCTTTGATATCTTTCGTGAAATAATGCTAAGGTGAGATTTATGACATTGTTAATTTAATAAAACTGTAATAACATTTGTTCATGATTGTATTTTATAATTTAATGATAATGCTAAAATGAGATATGATGATGCAAATACAGTTAATAATGATGCTAGTACCACAAATTACATTTGTTGATTTGTAATGACTATGACAAGTTTTTAATCACAACTAGTATTCGACCCGCGCGGTGCGCGGTGGCGATTGACCAGTATAATGTTATTTAGTCCAATTAATATCACATTCAATATCTCATTTTATGTTTAAATTTTTTTATAATTATTTTGTACATAATATTTCTCGCATTGTATTACAATTTTTTTTAACACAAAATTAGACGTGGATTAATTCAATTATATCTAATAATAATAACTCAGACCCGATTAAAAGATATCATGACCCGTTTGTTGCATCAAATACATTTTATAATATTGAATAAAATTATATTTACTTGAGCATATTGAAAATAAAATATAACATTTTCACTCAAGAACCTAGTAGAAAATCATCCAATAAAACGATCTCATTATAAATTAAAAATTTTAAAAAAACTAATTCACATACAAATCACGTATTAATCTCTTTATTCACTCACACCCTCACCAACATAACTCTTACGGAAAATATAAGCCAAACACCACAAACATGATCAGGCAAAAAAATTAAATAAAAAAATCAAACTATCAAGAACCAAGCAAACACAACATATTCCATAATTCACACACCTGAGAAGGAATATTATCAATAAAAATTTAACAAATCAAAATCATAAACAATTAAGCAAAAAATAGTGAGATAAAAATAAAATAAATAACTACTGAAAAAAAAACTTAGGCACTGCGTATAAAAATATTTTTTCCTAATAAAAGCATAATGATTGACGTAAGCAACATAAATTCCTCCAATAGCAGCCTCTACTCAAAGTTATTTTATATACATTCTTTGCAGCTCATCAATGGCCATGACCTTCTATGATGCATTGCATACATGATACAACATTCTCCTTTTCTCCTTCAAGATTCCAGTGAACATTCTCTTTTCTCCTTCAAGATTTCGGTGAACATCCTCACCCATCTACATACAACCCCCTATTAAAGTATTATAGTACTTTTTTATGATAATGGCTAAAAATATTACATTTTTAAAAAGTGGCTATTTACATTATTTACTAAGTAATAATGGCTATTTAACAATTTTCCTCAAATAAAAACCATACAACCCATCTACATACAACCCCTACCTATTTTATAACTAAAAATGTGTTTTTATTCACAACTCCTATATTAATTAAATAAAATATAATAATAATTATTATTATTGACATTTTCCCTGATATCTCTCACTATTTAAAATTTTTGAAAAAACTTAAAAATAAACTAAACCCCACTCCCTCTCATAATTAAAAAAGAAAATAGAATCAAATCTCTCCACAATCAAACCAACGAGTTTTCTTCTAAAATCATAAATCTAGAAAGAGAAAAATGAGGACTTTGCGCAGTGATAACAACACAAGAAAAATCAAAGGAATCTTGAATTCACACAGAAATAATTTATCATCCTCAACTACAATCTCTCTCAACAAAATCAAGAAATGAGCAAACTCTTGATAGGAACATCCTAAAATTTAATTATCTAATAAATAATCCTAAGTGTAAAATGAATCAACCGATTCGATTGCAGCAAAAATAAATTACATCCAAAATTATAAATATAAATGTCGAGAACCAAGAACAATTAATTGGTATCTTTGACCATCTACTTCAGTATTCATGGGATGGACAATTAACAAACTAAGTTTTAAATTTATATCATCAACCATTGATAGCACTACTCGAATTGCATGCAGTGAAACAACAAAGGTAAATAACAATTTTTTTTTTAAGAATCAAAACTTGGGCACTTGAATAAGGAAACATGAATGGCTATGTATATGTATTGAAAAAAGCTGACGATCCATTCATCAAATTTGCTTGCTCAATTGTCCAACTAAGGGCACTACCGCATGCTTCAAAATCAGAACCAAAGTAGAAATCCAACATCGCTCTACTTTGATCACTATCACAAAGCTCTAAGATCCAAAATCACCAAATTCAATGCAGGGGTTGTGCATTGGGGGTTTTTATTTTGTTTTTCTAGGTTTTTTAGATGGTGAGGCTTATATAAGGTAAAAATATCTAAAAAAATATATTAATATTTTAATTAATTTCGGGACTGTGAAGAGAAAAATTGGGGGTTGTGAATTGAATCACCCTTGAATTTGGGGTGTTACATTGTCGTAATTGAAATCTGGTATAAAATTAAAAATAAAATAAAAGGATGAGATAAAAATTATAATTTATGGAAAGTTGGGATAGATCGAATTTCAACTTTGTTGAAAGCTTGGAATAGATTATAGTAATAACCCTATCTTTTTTTTAACTATTTATTTTTAAAGAAACTAATACAACTAAATATGCATCTATATTTTGCTCATTATTTTTGTTATTTTCTTAATATTCTTATATTATTATTTGATTTTGTTTTGTTAAATATTAGATTATGGAGTTTATGGATTATAGTGGAAATTTTGAGTTTTAAAATTTAAGTTAAGATTCATGAATGTTACAATATAATTAAAATAGTTTAAAATTTAGAAGTTTATTAATCTTAATATATACTATTAAGAAATAAAGTAAAATATAGGTAGAATGGTGTCATCATCTCTGGAAAATAATAAGAAAAATTATATTGCATTAATAAAACAATATTGTTTCATAACACTCATATAACAAGAAATAAAATACAAATAAGTTGACCATCATTCCTTACACTCTTTTTTTTTCCTCTGCGGCGCAAACGGAAATATTAAGTAACGGTTGCCAAGTAACCAATACTTTGTCCCCCAAAATCCTGGATCCGCTGTTGCATTCATGTAAGAATATTTGATACATTGTTTAATTTGAAAGGGAAAATGTTGAAGTAGTTAAAGCAGATAACAAAAGACACCGGGTGCATATGAGCCGACATCACCTTTTCTGGGTGCATATATATATAACCGAAATTTTTTCATGCGACTCAGAATAGCTAAGACATGAGTTTTGAAACGAAATCTTGAATGTTGTTGGCAGAAGTTCCACCATATTCTACAGCCTCATTAGCCAATTTCTTGAACTTGCAAGCATTCCTTTTGAGCTCAATGCTTCTCTCTCCTCCAACAACTTGTTCGATGCACATTGCAATTTCTTCTCTACCAATGATCCCATTTTCACCTACCCCAGTCCCAACCCCAACACTCCACACATCCTGAATAAACTTAGCATTCGTGTTCTGGTCGACCCACTGTTGCATGGCTATAAGAGGCACCCCATAGCTCAGTGCTTCTAGAATCGAGTTCCATCCACAATGGGTCAAGAAACATGCCAGGGCAGGATGAGCCAAGACTTCCGGTTGATTGCACCATTCGACTATTAGGCCTTTTTCTGAATTGAAATTCTCGGGAAGCTTGTCCATTTCAGAAGATCTTACTACCCACAAGAAGTAGCAGTTGCTCTTTATGAGGCCAAGTGCGAGTTCCTCCATTTGTTCTTTGTCTAGAGATGCAATGCTTCCAAACGATACGTAAACCACAGATCCAATTTCTCTCGAGTCTAGCCATTCTTTGTAGGAATCATGCTTCGCCTCAAAGAAGTTGATCGTATGGTTCGAAAATTTATCATGTTTCTGTTGTAGTAAGAATGTAGGACCCACAGTCTTGATTGGCCATCGGCTAGCCATCCACTCTACTACCTGCAGGTAAGGAATATATATATGAATTTCTATTCGTGAATATTAACCTGCAAAACTTATGGTACGTACGTGGTCTCTTTTGATCAATATAATTATTTGTCTCGATCGAACATAGTTAAAATATGTATGTATACCTCTTTTTCCAGCATGTCAAACGTGTTGATAAAGATCCAATCCGCTCTCTCAAGATTCAAGAATTGAGCAACAAGCATTTTGAAGGCAGTTTGACTGGATCTCATAAACGGATGAGAAAGAGAAGGCAAATCATTAATTTGAAGCGTAGGCAGGGCAGGCAACGACACCGGAGAATCTTCATAGGGAAACTTCAAGGACCCTTGTTTCAAATGGTAGAATATGGAAACAACAGCACTCGACATAATGAAAAAGGGTGCCCCGAGCAAACCCCGGTCATGAGCTAAATCCAGAACCCAGGACATTGTAGAGTCATAGATAACGAGTTTTGCGGGAGACCTCTGAATGAAGTCGGCCAAGTTGGCCAAGAACACGGCCTTGATGCGCTTGCGGTAGGCCTCGATCGTCTCCGGCTCCTTCACTTCCTCCTCGGAGCCATCGGAGATGTAGTCAATGGTTATTGAGCTGCAGTCGGAGATTTTGGCGAACTTGCTCAACTTTGTGGTGATGATAAATGTGACATTTATACCCTCCGACGCAAGCCGCTTCGCGAATGCTAGCACCGGATTTATGTGGCCTTGCGCAGGGAATGGGACGACCAGAACATGAGGCTTTGTAATTGTAGCTGCGCCCATTTTTCTTTCTACTCTTATTTCATCTGTTGAGCAGAGCACCATATATATAGATGCTTCGCCAAGGCCACCTCAAATTTTGCCTATTCTCATTAATTAATTTTTTTTTATTTACACCATCCTTTAAGAAAAAGTCAATATCCAAACGATAGTACCCATACTCAAATCCAAAGACATTCAATTAATACTTATAAAATTATAAATATATTCACATCACCACCAAATTAAGAGGGATTGAGCATATAATTTCTTGAGCCTCATAAGGATCGGGCTTTGTGTATTGTTCTAAATCTCGGGTTTTCATGCATTTTGAGATTCGTTTAGACGGTGTTTGATAAGTATTAATCGCATGTATTAATTAATTGATATTTACACATATAGTGCTTCATATTTTGTGCATTAATAAAAGGTTGGGATATAAAAATTATAATTTATCGAAAGTTGAGATAGAATATGACATTTTTAGATAAAGTAAAACTTAATAAATGGGTAATTAGATACAATTAAATTCAGTCTCTCTGAATAGAATATTCTTTATTCATACACTTTAAATGATTTGTATCGTACAGTTATGGATATAAATTGTAGTGAAAGAAATAAGAGAACAAATATTAATTTGACATCGTTGTCGAGACATAAATTAATATTTGATTATTAAATATTCAAATGTCGCCAATAGCTAGAGCATTGACTCTCCTAACAAAGAATGGCATGCAAGTAATGAAGTGCATGCCCACAAAGTAAAGTAGTTGCATTCACGATTGTATTGAAAAATGTATACTACGTGGCTGCATGAGATTATGGCAACAGCAACAATTATCAGACTAATCAAGGTGGAATTAAATATATATATATACAACCAATGGTAAAGGGTTCTAAGATAATTAAATATTATTCTATGGAAATCGGAATAATCACTCAACCTCCTGAATGCTCCACAACAAATGGAGACAGATGTATTCACATGGAAAGAAAAAGGATACGGAATCGGGATCTGATACGGAACACGATGATTAAAATTTGAAGACTTCAATATATATCTATTTTTTTTAATTAAATCAACTTATTTGAATTTTTTCTTATATTTAAATTCAAAATGTTTAAATAAACTTTTCATGGATGATGACTTAATTTAATGATGGTTGATCCTAGACCATGCGCTTCAAATTGTGTTTCCTCTTAATAAAATATTAAAATTCGATTTGCCTTAAAATTTTAATATAATACTACCTCCGTTTCAAAATGTTAATTTGTTGTTTTAGATTTTTTTATTTGTTTTAAAATGTTTGTTGTTTTATATAATTTGACATTCTCTCTCCCAATTTTAACCCTCTCAAATACTACAAGATTTCTTGATTCTAACTTACCTATAATATATGGAGAGAGAAAAATATATGGAGAAAGAAAAATATTGTTATTTTTTAGGAAAATATAGATGAATTAGATTTTATGGCATATATGAGAGATGAGTATATTTGTCCACAAAATTAATTTTTAATTCCAGATAAAAAAAAACAAAACAATAAACATTTCGAAACGGAGGGAGTACTAATTAAATGCATAGAAGTAGATATTTATGTTTAATCTCAATTAAAAGGCTGAGAAATGCGTAAATTTCATTGTTGGGTTACAATTTAGAATTTATTTGTGTAAAACAATATTTGTTAATTATTTAATGTGGGATGAATAAAAAATTAAAATATATAAGATTTAATTGTTTAAATACACCTCCACCACTTTTATTTACAGCACATGTATTTTAGTGCAGGATAACAATGAAGGTGATGAATTTCTTCCCCTCTCTCTCTCTCTCTCTCTCTCTCTCTCGGTTCTCTTTCTTCCCCCGACTGTAATTCTCTCATTTCTGGAGTACGGCTCGATACGTCATGCTATTTTAGAATTAAGGGTGTATTCACTTTCATCTCTATCTGTAATTTTGCAATAATTAGCTGTGTTCGACATGCTTTCATCACGTCCTTACTCAATTCTAGAATGCTATGAATTGAAGTTCTAGAACCAGCCCTTCTTCTGAGGGGGGAGTTAGGAGGAGTTGGAAGCATCAAAAGGGAGTCGAATGGTATCCAACGGTGAGGACAACGACCAATTTCCGGCAAAAATTCTCATTAGCCAAATATTAAATAAACCCTTAACATAACCACAATTTTAACCGAATATTAAATTACAACTAGGGAGGGAATGAATATCAATATAAATCAACATGAAGGGTCTGTTTGTAATCTAAAATACTTCAGCGTTTATTTGTACACTTGGGTAAATATAAAGGGATTATTTGACCATTTTCCCTTTTTTTATATTTAATAACAAACGAGTCGCATTGCACCCTTGTTTGTTAAATATAATTAGATTATGGAGTTTATGGATTATATTGGAAATTTTGAGTTTTAAAATTTAAGTTATAATTCATGAATGTTACAATATGATTAAAATAATTTACAATTTTGAAGTTTATTAATTTCAATGTATACATTAAGAAATACAGTAAAATAGGGGTAGAATGATGTCATCATTGCTGGAAATAATAAGAAAAAATATATTGCCAATATTGTTTCATATAACACTCATATAACAAGAAATAAAATACAAATAGATTGACAATCATTCCTTACACCCATTTTTTTCTTTGCCGCGCAAACGGGAGTATAAAGTAATGGTTGCTAAGTCACCGATAATTTACCCCCAAAAAAAAATCCTGGATCCGTCACTGCATTCATGTAAGAATATTTGATACTAGATTTAATCTAAAAGGGAAAATGTTGAACTAATTAAAAGCAGATAACAAAATATTATTTTTGAAGACATGATTTTTAGCTTCGTGAAAAATATCGGGTGCATATATATGAACCCGTTATCACCTTTTCTGGGTGCATATATAACCGAAAATTTTCATGCGACTCATAATAGCTAATTAAGACATGAGTTTTGAAACGAAATCTTGAATGTTGTTGGCAGAAGTTCCACCATATTCTACAGCCTCATTAGCCAATTTCTTGAACTTGCAAGCATTTCTTTTGAGCTCAATGCTTCTCTCTCCTCCAACAACTTGTTCGATGCACATTGCAATTTCTTCTCTACCTATGATCCCATTTTGACCTACCCTAATCCCAACCCCAACTCCCCACACATCCTCAACAAACTTAGCATTCGTGGTCTGGTCAACCCACTGTGCCATGGCTATAAGAGGCACCCCATAGCTCAGTGCTTCTAGAGTCGAGTTCCATCCACAATGACTCATGAAACATGCCAAGGCACGATGAGCCAAGACTTCCACTTGATTGCACCATTCGACTATTAGGCCTTTTTCTGGATTGAAATTCTCCGGGAGCATGTCCATTTCAGAAGATCTTACTACCCACAAGAAATAGCAGTTGCTCTTTATTAGGCCAAGTGCCATTTCAGATGCAATGCTTCCAAACGATACGTAAACCACAGATCCAATTTCTCTCGAGTCTAGCCACTCTTTGTAGGAATCATGCTTCGCCTCAAACAAGTTGATCGTATGGTTCGAAAATTTATCATCTTTCTGTTGTAGTAAGAATGTAGGCCCCACGGTCTTGATCGGCCATCGGCTAGCCATCCACTCTACTACCTGCAGGTAAGAAATATTTGAATTTCTAAATTTGCATGAAATGAAATAAACAGATTAAATTGAAAACTGTGTATATATATACCTCTTTTTCCAGCATGTCAAACGTGTTGATAAAGATTCAATCCGCTCTCTCCAGATTCAAGAACTGACCAACATACAATTTGAGGGCAGTTAGACTGGATCTCATAAACGGATGAGAAAGATGAGGCAAATCATTAATTTGAAGCGTAGGCAAGGCAGGCAATGACACCGCAGAATCTTCATAGGGAAACTTCAACGACCCTTGTTTCAAATGGTAGGATATGGAATTAACAGCACCGGACAGAATGAAAAAGGGTGCACCGAGTAAACCTCGCTCCTGAGCTACATCGAGAACCCAGGGCATTAAAGAGTCATAGATAACGAGTTTAGCCGGAGAGCCTAAAGAGCTCTGAATGAAGTAGGCCAAGTTGGCCGAGAACACGGCCTTGATGCGCTTGTGGTAGGCCTCGATCGTCTCCGGCTCCTTCACTTGTTCCTCGGACCCATCGGAGATGTAGTCAATGGTTATTGAGCCGCAGTCAGAGATTTTGTAGTGATGATAAATGTGACCTTTATACCCTCCGACGCTAGCCGCTTCGCGAATGCTAGCACCGGATTTATGTGACCTTGCGCAGGGAATGGGACGACGAGAACATGAGGCTTTGTAATTGTAGCAACGCCCATTTTTCTTCCTAGTCTGATTCCATCTGTTGAGCAGCACCATATATATAGTATGGATGCTTCGCCAAGGCCACCACAAATTTTGCCTATTCTCATTAATTAATTTTTGTTTTTTTTATTTATACCATCATGTTTTTAGTTTTTAAAAAAAAATCAATATTCATCATATAGTACTTGTAAATCCAAAGACAATCAAATACTTATAAAATTACTAAGGCAAATACTTACGTGACTGAACGTGACTATGGCAACAGCTAGCAACAATTATCAAACCAATCTAGGTGGAATATATTAAATATATCTATACAACCAAGGGTAAAGGTTCCGAGATAATTAAATATTATCCTACGGAAATCGGAATAATTTTTGTTGAGTGATCACCTCCTGAATTCTCCACAACAAATGGAAACAGATGCATGTAGTCATTAATGATGGAAAGGAAAAGGATACGGAAGCGGGATCTTAACACAATAATTGTTGAAATTATCATATTACTCGTTGTAAGTAAAGTTGCGATATATTACAAAAATTGTCATCGTCCATTTAATTAAATTTAACTGAATTATGGTCATCTAGGTCAAATCAATGGAGGGAATAGATGAATTTCCTAGTTCCCACATAAGAAATGGTACTCATATAATCCACTTATATATAGTATGTGTTGTCATTTAATTTAATATTTACATACAATCATAACAAAATCACAACTATACAATATATATATATATATATATATATATTAGTATATATAGCGCACATATAAAAAAAGGGTTAATTTTCAAAATATTTACCACTTTTGAACGAATTTACAATTTAGACACGATTTTTAAGACGTTGTAATAATAACCCGACCTTTTGATTTAATTATAGCAAATTCGACACTTCTAACTTTTTCCCGACGTTCGAAATTGTAATGAGTGAATAATTTTTCCATGTGAGCAGATTAAGTCAATTAAGGGGTGTTGAGAATGAGAATTTTTATTGTGTAATACTTTTCAATTGTCGAAATTTTATTAGAGTGTACGTCTATCTTGCTACAAATCAAATATTGAATTATTATTGCAACATTTTAAAAGTCGAGTCGAGGGGACCGGTAAACAAACTGCAAACCGGTGAAGACTGCAAATTTTCGGGATGTAAGCCGAGTTGAGGGGACCTCTCTCCGCAAGACAAATACGCCCATGCTAGTGTTCATGGTTTGACGTTGTCTCTCAAAGATGAAACGACTTTCGTCTCTCCGGCAGTAGCACCACAGTTCTGGCAAGGCTCCGGTGAACTAGATAAAGTCAGGACGGCTTTCGTCCTTCCGGCAGTAGCACCAAAGTTCTGATAAGGCTTTATCATTTAATCGAATGCATGTATCTGTTGTTCTTATTTTTCGTGTCGTTAATTATTTCGGCGTTGCTAGGTAGTTGCAAATATTTAGTAATCCGGAATTAATTAGTAGCCAATTAAACCGGTCATCCGTAATTGTGGTTCAAGTTTAATTAGTGGTAAAACGGTTCTTCAGAACTAGGGGAATAACAGTCAAGTCTCGATTGTCCTGTGTCAGAGTCGGTTGGATTTGAATCGGGTTTCTCTAGAATTAAATGATGTCGGCTCATTAAACCTATAGAGTGTCTCTTACGGTTGTCAGTCGATTAGGGAAATAATTGGTGAAGTGTCTTCCTGGTTATCGAAAAATTATGGGAAAATTAGGTCGTGTCAGTAAGTGTCTTCGGCGACTATAACTGGTTTGCATGAGTTAATTAAATTAATCTTTGCATCAAGGATCGGTTTAGTGAGCTAGAGTGGAGTTAGTTGGAATCCGGGATATTTCTTTAATCATTGTTAGAATCTGTTCTTTGCGTCTTTGTTTATTTAATTTAATTGTATTATTGCTTTTGTTAAATTCAGGTTAAAAATCTCAAAATCCTCGTTTGAAGTTTGGTTATACAGATTGGAAATAAGGAGTAATTCTCGTCGGTCCTTTGGGAGACGATCCTGCTCGCCGCTGTACTCTGCAGTAAGGGTTTACTGACTGATTGTCGGGACATTTATTTTTGGTGAAAAACGACGCACCACTCGCGCACGCAAGATGTCGAGCGCGCGCACAGCTCGCGCGCAGGACGTCGAGCGCGCATGCGCAGGGGTATCTCACCTGTTTGTATGATCAAAGCTTCAGTGTGTTTGTGTCGATTTTGGCATTTTAGTCAGAACATCTAAGAATGCACATTTTATGTCCAAGTATTGAGAAATGCAGTTGTTTCTGCCAAAGATGTAAATGGCGGTGTATTGGGTTTTGTCTTGCTACAGTACATGATAATAAAGTTAAATGGTGTAGATATTTTGTCTTTATTTGTGTAGAGCAACATGTTATTATCTGGATTATAGATGTTCACTTTCTTATTGTTTTCTTGATTATAGCAATATTTCATTTTAGTTTTTATTGTAATAAACATCACAGTTGAAATAATAAATTTGATAAAAAAATTATTATCTTAAAGTACAATTAATTACATATGATTTCGAGACATAAAATTGATTAAATATTATGTTTGTAGTTTTTTTTTTTGAAAAAATGGACTATTTTTTTCAATTCTCTTTCGTTGATATATATAGAGAGATATAGAGAGAGAGAGAGTGTGTGGGGAGGGAATGACAAATATTTTATCTTTTAAAAAAATAGGTCAAAGGGCATTTTAGTCTAAACTGGCTAAAATAATAATATTTAAAGATAAGTGTCTAAAAAAAGTTTTTTTTTTCTTTAGGTGGCTAAAATAAAATATTGATGGTGAAAAATTTATAAGCGAGTTTGCTTCCAAAAAATTCTAGAAGAAGTATTTTTAAAGATGTTCAAAGTAAATTTTTTCTTTTGTTTCAAGATTGTTCGAAAATGATACTGAACTCATGAGTTGGATGATTTTGAAGATTCATGATTTTGAACAAACATATTTCATGATTTTGAACATTAAAGATAGTTTGGAGAGACATTTTTTTTTTATCTATGATATGCATTAAAAATTTAAACAATATGATTATGCTACTTTTATTATGCCTTAATTTTACATTCAAAAAATAAGGGCACCATTTTAAGATTGGAACATGGCACTTTAAATCTCAGGGCCGGTCCTACCCACAACTACTCGTTGAGCAAAAGAACACCTCTGAAGCACAGACCCTTGGAAGCTAAACACTAACTTTCGCAAGTGGTCATGATTTTTCCTTATTACCCTGAGATAAATATAAAATATATGTATATATATATATATATATATGCCTTTAAAGATACACACTTTGAACTAGAGTATCCCATCCACAATAACAAAGATACATTCGTAGAAAGGGGAAAAAAACATATATAATGCTTGTTGGTAAAACAAGGCTAGCTAGCTAGCTAAGACTTGAGTTTTGAAATAAAATGTTGAATGTTGTTGGCGGAAGTTCCACCATATTCTACAGCCTCATTAGCCAATTTCTTGAACCTGCAAGCATTTCTTTTGAGCTCAATGCTTCTCTCTCCTCCAACAACTTGTTCGATGCACATTGCAATTTCTTCTCTACCGATGATCCCATTTTGACCTACCCTAATCCCAACCCCAACTCCCCACACATCCTCAACAAACTTAGCATTCGTGGTCTGGTCAACCCACTGTGCCATGGCTATAAGAGGCACCCCATAGCTCAGTGCTTCTAGAGTCGAGTTCCATCCACAATGACTCATGAAACATGCCAAGGCGCGATGAGCCAAGACTTCCGGTTGATTGCACCATTCAGCTATTAGGCCTTTTTCTGAATTGAAATTCTCGGGAAGCTTGTCCATTTCAGAAGATCTTACTACCCACAAGAAGTAGCAGTTGCTTTTTATGAGGCCAAGTGCGAGTTCCTCCATTTGTTCTTTGTCTAGAGATGCAATGCTTCCAAACGATACGTAAACCACAGATCCAATTTCTCTCGAGTCTAGCCACTCTTTGTAGGAGTCATGCTTCGCCTGAAACAAGCTGATCGTTTGGTTCGAAAATTTATCATCTTTCTGTTGTAGTAAGAATGTAGGCCCCACAGTCTTGATCGGCCATCGACTGGCCATCCACTCTACTACCTGCAGGTAAGAAATATATGAATTTCTTTTCGTGAATATTAACCTGCAAAATTTTTGGTGGTCTCTTTTGATTAATTATTTGTCTCGTACATAGTTAAAATATAGTGGAAATATATAAAACTTGTCACTTGAACTTTAAAAGATTTATTTTAGCCACTAACTTTTAAATATATTTATTTTAGTCAAAATGACAATTTTGCCCCTACGTGTTGCGCGTAGTGCCAGCACGCAGATGAGCATTTTCGTCCAAAGTAGCTAAAATAAGTATGTTTTAAAGTTGGTGCCTAAAATAAATCTTTTAAAAGTTCAAGTGACTAAAATAGCTCTAAAATATATGTATGATTGGAACTACTGTGATCATATGAATGAGTGGCCTACAAGAGAATTCTATTACTTTTGTGATAGAGGGATAAGGATTGTATGGCCAAGAAATAATCAATCTTAATTTGCAAGAAATGAAATAAACAGATTAATCACTGATCTACTACCAGTATTAGCTAGTCATTAATTTACCACATATATACAAGAAACTAAACTAAATTGAAAAGTGTATTCATATATATACCTCTTTTTCGAGCATGTCAAACGTGTTGATAAAGACCCAAACCGCTCTCTCAAGATTCAAGAACTGATCAGCAAGCACTTTCAAGACAGTTTGATTGGAATCCATAAACTTGGAAAGAGAAGGCAAATCACTAATTTGAAGCGTAGGCAGGGCAGGCAACGACACCGTAGAATCTTCATAGGGAAATTTTAACGACCCTTGTTTCAAATGGTAAAATATGGAATTAACGGCGCCCGACTGAGTGAAAAAAGGTGCCCCGGGCAAACCCCGCTCCTGAGCTATGTCGAGAACCCAAGGCATTGTAGAGTCATAGATAACAAGTGTAGCGGGAGAGGCAGAAGAGCTCTGAATGAAGTCGGCCAAGTTGACCAAGAACACGGCCTTGATGCGCTTGAAGTAGGCCTCAATCGTCTCCGGCTCCTTCACTTCCTCGGAGCCATCGGAGATGTAGTCGATGGTTATTGAGCTGCAATCGGAGATTTTTGCGGACTTGCTCAAATTTGTGGTGATGATAAATGTGACCTTTATACCCTCCGATGCTAGCCGCTTCGCGAATGCTAGCGTCGGATTGATGTGGCCTTGCGCAGGGTGTGGGACGAAGAGAACATGAGGCTTTGTAATTATAGCTGCTGCCATTTTTCTTTCTTGTCTCTGCTTCCATCTGTTGAGCAGCACCAAATATATAAACATTGGATGCTTCGCCTAGGCCACCACAAATTTTGTCTAAAAAAATTAATTCATTAATTAAATATTTTTTGCAAAAAAAGGGCAATATTTGTAGTACAGTATTCATATGAGATCCCACGGAGAATTAAATGCCAATAAAACCATAAATATATTATTGGATGTATGATTAGAAGAAAATGTATTTTTGTCCCATTGCGCCGAGAAAGTCACTGCAGGCATATAATTTCCTAAGCATCATAAGGGCCTTGTGTGTGTGTTTTTTTTTTTTTTTTGAGCAAATGGGCCTTGTGTATTAATCGTGCTAAATTTGGGTTTTTTTCGTGTATTTTGAGATTCATTTAGATGATTTTTGATGAATTATTAAATGCATGTATTAATTAATACTTACATATAGTGCTTTATATTTTGTGCAATGTCATATTTGCTCATTGTGTATGTTTTTTATTGCAAAATATATTTTTGAGATGCATGCAATTAATGAACATGGAAAGAACCTAGGAAGATAAGAAGTTATGAATATTTTGCATAGTAAATTATATTTTTGATCCCGTAAGAATATGACCCAAATACTTTTAGTCAAAAATGTACAATTTTGGTCTCAAATTTAATTTTTTCAACACTTTTGGTCCCACAGCTTATATTTCAACGCTTTTTGAGCCAAAATAATACATATTTGGTATTGAAATTTTCAGTGCATTCCCTCTATTTTTCACCCTTAATTCACATCTCATATTTTATTTTTGTATTTTTTTTCATTTTGTAATCATATGCATATGTATTTAATTATGTGATTACTTTATTATGATTTTAACGAACATAATTAGATTTTGTTGCAGTTGCGCTAGGGTTTACTTGATGGAAATGAACAAGAACCAATTAATCAAATTTCAATCTAAAATGGGTATTGTTTTGGCTCTAAAATAGGTACTTAACAAATGTTATAAGTATAGTCTGTTAGTTTTTTGAATAAAAAATATTGAAATATAAACTATGGGACCAAAACTGTTGAAAAGTTAAATTTGGGACCAAACTTCTACATTTTGGGACTAAAAATGTTGGACTATATTCTTACATGATCAAAAGTGTAATTTACTCATATTTTGGAAAAGCAAAAAAAAAAAAAAAAAAAAAAAACACAAAAAAAGACAGGGTCAATCGTATGAAAAATGAACAAGAACGAGACTAAACAGTGATTTGTGCTTGGCCAACAACGGAGATTGAATAAACCGTGTGTCCGTAGACAAATTACGCATGGTCCATGCGGAAGTTACTGCCCAAATTTTTTCAAAATGCACAGACCGTGCAAACATGGTTCAAGTCCGCATCGATCGCCTTTGTCTTAATTGCCTTATTTTCGACTTTTTAGAGCTTTTTCTCAACTTGGATGATTTCTACTATATATGTGAGGCTTCCTATAATATCTACATATCAAAAACACATCGAAAATACATATTAGAGAGCCCTAAAAATCCTAGATATTGAAAATTGAAGAGAGGAGTCTATCAAGATTGAAGAATTGAAGATCCTGTATAAGTTTTATAACTTGATTTATTTATTTCTTAACTCGTGATAGTTCCAATGTTTTATTTTATTTTATTTTTAAAATCGAAAATGACATTAATAGCTAATCACTTTGTTATTATAAGATTTGATCTGATTAGTTTGATGGATTTCATACTTCAAGATTAATCTATTTTGTTTTCCTTTATTTGTTCATGAATAAGTGATTTGATTGTTTTAAATGTATGATTATCCGATCATTGATTATGCACTAAATTAATGGGATAAAAAGATTGTGTGATATGAATATTGCTAGATAGAGGTTGATAAAATTCATGAGTAGAAATCAATCTTTATATGCTTTTGGAAATAGCTATTAATTAAATTGAGTTCAAGATACAACGATTAAGAACTAACTTGATCATAATTATAAAATACTATCGAGTGAGAGATTATAATTACTTTTGTGATTATTCCTATCTATATTGGAATTAAAATTCGTTTATTAATTAATTGTTTGAATGGAATATCATTTCATTGAATGAAAACAACTATGGAATCCATTTTTATCTGTCAAATTTCTAAAGTTTCTTTGTGAACATTCAATTTGCTTTTAATTATTTGTTTTTATTTTTATTTAAAAAACAAGCTCAATTTATGATATTTTTTTTTTACTATTTCAACAATAGCTAAAGCATCAACTCTCCTAACATAGAATGACATGCGAGTAATGAAATGCCCAAAAACTAATTAAAGTAGTTGCAGTTCATGAAAGTAATAAAAAAGTAAACTACATGAATGGATGTGACTACGGCAACAACAACAAATATCAGAGAAATCAAGTTGGAGATCAATACAATCAAGAGCAAAGGTTCCATGATGAATATTCTCCTATGGAAATCTGATTAATTTTGTTGAGTCACCTCCCGAATAGGATCCTCTATTCCATATTTGGTGTTTCAATATGTGTTCAAAGATTAAGTTTATAATTTTTCTTTCATTTTTTCGTCAATTTTAATTTATTGTGTTTCAGTTTAATTGTACACTTATTAATTGGGATCTATTTTGCCCAATTGGGATTTATATTTATTTTTTACTATATAATTTTCGAAAAAATGATTATTATGATTGATTGTTTGAAAATTTTTCAATCTTTTGTTGATAAATGTGACTAGTCTATTATTTTATAATTAATTTTTTATTTTTGTAATATCTATTATTAAATTTAAAAATTCGATTGTGAAACACTGGTTGGAAAGGAAAATGGAATCATTAATGATGGAAAGGAAAAGGATAGGGAAGCGGGATCTAATAAGGAACATGATAATTATATCATAAAAATACTCATCTTACGCAGGGCCGATCCTAGTAATTAATTTAGTGGTTAGAGTCGAGGTGGAAAATAAGACTCTTTTTTTCTTTTTCTCACTTTTATAGTCATTTTATATTTCTTGATCAATTTTAATAATGGTATATGTTTCTTATTTCTAATATTTATTTAAATTATAAAAATTAAAAAAATAGGGCCTAATATCAATAAAAAGAAAAGCATTTTGGGCTTAAAATTAATAATAATAAAAATAAATAAAACAATCACAAAAGAAAAGGCAAAGTTTTTTTAGTAATAAGAGTCGAACACGCATGACATTCTAAGTTAAAGACTCTCACCACTTAGTCAAATTTTACATTTGAAATTTCTATACATATACGCAATACTATAAAAAAATAAAATTTGAGACACCTTAAATTTTTGATAATTTTGGGGTCTGAGGCGACTAACTCGTTGGCTTCATTATAGGAGCAGCCTTGCTCTTACGTAAAATTGTGATACATTACAAAATTAGCATCGTCCATATGATTAAAATTTGACAAAAGTGTAATCATATAAACCAAAATATCATAATTATACTGAAATTAGGTTTTGGAATATGCCTATAGGTGGGAGCGGTCAATGTGAAAAAATCAAAGGTTAGCGCAAATATGCAATAGTTAGGTCCAAGAAATAATTAAGGAAAGTGTAACTAATTTTGTGGCCAATAATATTTCATCATCATGTATCTCTTTAGTCTGGGGCCATGATCATCAATCAATCAAGTGTGTGTGAATATATTTTTTTTTTCTTTTTTTTAAGGGAAGAATATATATTTCTAAGGACTGAATCCGTAAACATTATAGTGTTATTGAATTAGTCGGCATCCGACTCAAATTGAATATTGAGTAATATTTATGACTAAACTCTAGGACCATAATATTTTCGAGGGTTAATTTTATTTTTGGTCTCATGAGAGTAGGGTCAAAATACTTTTCATCACAATCATAATTTTTTTGGTCCTAAATTTAATTTTCCAAATTTGTTTATCCCAAATGATATGTTTCGACGTTTTTTGTTTCAAAACTAACTAAATACTTAACGGTAGTTAAATTTTTGGCTAAAAATGTCGAACATATCATTTGGGACCAAAAACGTCAAGAAAATTAAACTTGGAATCAAAAAAGTTACGGTTGGAACAAAAAAGATGTACACATCAAATTTTTTTTCTTCGATTTTAATTTCATGTGCATACTTTGATTTTATAATTGTTATTTTGGGTTCATCCTACCCAATTAAGATTTATTATATTTTTTTAGTATTTATTTTTCAAATAATCAATTTTTATTATTTTTTTGTTTTCTTTTTTTTAATATTTCAAAATATACCAAATAAAATATTTTCAAATAAAATTTGAGGGGAATTTATGTAAGAGTGGCTAAAATAATTTTAACTATAAACTAAAAAATTATAGCAAAACCTAATCGGATATTAAGAACATTAAATAATCAGTTTAAAATTAAATTAAAGCACTAGAAATTAAAATTGAAGAAAAATGATAGAAATGCAATAGGAGATTTCATCCGATTAATAATATGGTGATGAACAATTTGATAGTGAGAAATGCAATAGACGATTTCATCTGATTAAAAATATGGTGATGGAGGATATCTCCTATTTCTTGATTCAATAGGAAAATATTTGTACTAATTAGTTGTACATACCCGCTAAGAATTTTATACTTTTCAAAGAATCCTCTATATGCAGTATAGTAAATGACACTTCATCAATAAGGCGGGGAGGATAAGTCATTTCTTCAATATAATAAAAACATATTTCATACATTAATGATTTTACATGTGTGATTATTATTATTATTATTATTATTATTATTATTATTATTATTATTATTAGGGGAGGATAGTCATTTCTTCAATATAATAAAAACATATTTCATACATTAATGATTTTACATGTGTGATTATTATTATTATTATTAAAAAATTAAAAAATGATTATCTGAAAAATAAATGGTAAAAAATTATAATAAATTCTAATTCTAAATAATAAGTATAAAATTAAACTACAGTACAAGAAATTGAAATTGATAAAAAAAAGGAAGAAAAACTAAAAAAATTATATGTACATTTTTTACACCGATCATAATTTTTTTGGTCTCAAGATTAATTTTCCCAATGCTTTCTTTCAAATGATATGTTTTGACATTTTTACTCCAAAATTTAAATGTGGCTAAGTGTTCGGTTATTTTTGGATCTAAAAAGTCGAAACATATCATTTGGGATCAAAAGAAATCAAGAAAATTAAATTTGAGAACATAAAAATTACGATTAGGACTAAAAGTGTCTTGTCCATATTTTTATGAGACCAAAAATGAAATTACCCTATATCTGTAATGTACATCTATTCATATATTACGGCAAAATTGTGTGATAGAAAACAGTTCTAGTATAAACTAGTGTCTATCATACGATTTAAAAATTATATTTTAAACAACAGTTTTTGTATAACAAACAACAGTTTTGAGGTAATAGACAACAGTAGTGATTTTTTTTTTTTTTTGCAAATTTTCTTCTTCTTTTTTTTTCATTTTCCAAGACGATTTAGATTACAACCGTTAATTTTAACAAATTTTTGCAATCTTATTTATTATTTTTTTACTTGAAATTTTGATATTTGTAACATTTTTTATTTTATTTTTTTATGCATAAGTGGAGGGTTTGTACATTTGTTGCCTAAAACTAAAACTCATTTGTATTGAACAACAACAACAACAACAATATATACTTATAACATAATTTGTGATAATTTACTCCTTCCATTTCTGAATAAGTGTCATTCTAGCATTTTAATTGTGTTTCAAAAAAAGTGTCATCCTACAAATTTGAGACAAAAAAATTCACATTTTTCACACATTTATCCTCAATAATGCATTTATACATCTATATTTAACTCATTTAATGTATTCACATAAGGTATAATAGGTAACTCAATTAATTTATTAATCTATGTGCATTAATCCAAAATGATACTGGATTGAAAACGGAGGAATTATTTTTTTATTTCAATTTCATCATATAAATAATTAACTAATTCATTTTATGCATGTCATATTTTCACAGAAATCAAATGTTCTTTAATTGTGGATAATTATAAATTGTTGTTTATAAAATCGTGTCATTTGAAATATTCCAATTCGATCTTTCTAACTTGGATTTTCATTTAGTTCTTAAAATTTAATTTTCTTTGTGTTTATTGTAACTACACAAAATTAATTTTCTTATCTAATTAATTAATTCACTTGCACATCATTTTATTAATTTTAAAAAATTGAACACAACATATAAAATTAAAAAGCAATCATAATATTACATATTTAAAAAAATAATTATTATTTATATATCGCACAGGAGAAATAATAATTTATGGTAATAATCGGCACGATTGAGAAAACCTATGTAATATAACAATAGATTGGGAATTTGTTCTTTTTCTTTAAGTTGATTCCATAGTGAAATTAAGGCCTAAACGTCGTGTCTTTTTTCTAAACCTTTAATCAAATCACATGAAAGATGTTGAATGTTAATTTGTTCAAAAAATGACAGATAACATTCACCAAAAATATTAGTTTAACCTAATTTTCAATTAAATAATCGAATAAGCCAGGGGTTACAATAGTATACACCCTAATCATAAGCTAGGGGTTATAAAAATAAGGTAAAAAACTATTTTGGATCCTTATAGTTTTTTTTTTTTTGAATTGGGTCCCTTTATTTTATGAAAAATATCGAAAAATTAGTTTAATTTTTTTATTCATTCTTTAATTTTAAAAAAATAAAAAAATGAAAAAATAAATAAATTATTTATTTTTTTAAAAATGTTGTTATTTTTTTTCAAAAAAGTAAATTAAAAAAATAATCAAACAATGGTTAAATAAAAAAATCAATTAAATAAAAATCAAAATTTTAAAACTATTGTTTGAATTTTTTCAAAAAATAATAAATCAAAAATAAAATTATAGTGTTTTAAAAAAAATAATTATATTTATTTTTTAATTTTTTGAATAAAATTTTTACTTAAAAAATTCAATATGTTTTTATTTTTTATTTTTATTTAATTATTTTTTCAATTTGTATTTTTATTTTCGAATTGGATCTCTGTACTGTTAATTTGGTTAAAATGAAGTCTGTGTACTATCAATTTGGATAAAGTCAAGTCCCTAGGGAACTTGATTTTACCAAAATTTATACTACATGGACCTCATTTTAACCAAATTCATAGTACAGAGACCTCATTTTAACCAAATAAAGTAGAGGGACTCAATTCAAAAAAATTAAAAGTACAGGGATCTAAAACAGTGTTTTACCTAAAATTAAGCTAGCCACTTTTAATAACAAAAAATCTACCTTATCCACTTTAGTATATATAAATAGGGATGTCAATTTGGTCGGAAACCGATACGCTGACACGAATAGACCGAGAAAAATATATGGTTAGGGCTGAAAATTTTCAACTCGTAAAGAAAATTAACTGAATGGGCCAGATCGGTCGGGTTGACCCGCCAGGCTGGACCCAGTAGGCTCTACTGTTTTGGTTATAACTTTTTCTAGAAATATTCGATTCATGAACAGTCAAAGGTATTGGAAAGTTAACTCAATTATCTTTCCTTACATATATTATTCATTAACAGATTTTAAGTATACTAAGAGTTATGAATTTTTAAAGTTACAACAATAGTAAATGAGTTACATTCAATGATGCAATTTTTCGTTAAATCTTATTTTTTTACAACATGCGTTCTTGAATTTATCAATGTTATAAGGACTATAAGTGATTAATATGATGTATAAAATATACATTAGAATATTTGATAATTTGTTATTAAGGTTTGATGATACATGTTGCTTATTCATTTGTTGCTTATTGAATGTCGAGACCCTTCACTTTAATATGTTTTATTATTTCATTTTATTTTTTTATTGACAATATATTGTTCGGTATTTTATTTCATCTAAAATACTACTCGCAAGAGAACAAGGTAAATTGTAGTAAAACAATGGTGAACAAGGTCGTATCTACAGAGACTGGTTATGTAACTCAACTAAGTACCTAATTCTAGTGTTTCACTTTATCTAGAGAACCGAATTAAAGAATTGGATTTTTAAGTAACTAAATTTTGTGAATTAAATAACTAAATCAAACACAGAAAACTGGATAAGCAGATGAGGAGACGGAGCCTAGGGTGTTGCAAGTAAATGGATTTTTCGATTTTCAAACAATTTACTCAACCAATTTAATTCTAAAATGTGTAGAAGAATCTCTAAAGTATTCACAGCCGCTCTCTCGAGTAAGTTATGAAAGTTGATTAGATCATAATTCTTATCTCTCGATCTAAAATTATAATCTAACTCCAATTAGCACCTCAGATTTATTATCCTCACGACACCTACCAATCTCTAGATCTAGCATATTCATATTGTGCAATCATATATAATCTGTTAATCTACTATCCTCTCTCGAGTGAATAATAAATTAACTGCACAAGTACGAAAGCCGATCAATTCAATCACACAAGACAATAGTAAATGAGGATGCACAAACAAGAAATCGAAAAGAACAATAAATTACTTCAAATCATAAAATCCATCAACATTCAACAACATTGGGATCTCTAGAAGTTTTACTACTCATATCGTATTTAACATCCAAAAAAAATATGAATCAATAATCAACATAGTCATCCCGAATGAATAAAGCATAAAATAAAACTTAGTCTATGATGTGCTTCTTCAATCTTTCTGTGATCTCTTCTCCTTCTTCTCCACAGTGTTCTCTGCTCTCTCTCTCTCTATAGGATAAAAGTTGTTGAATTTTCGTGCATATTGAACCCTTATATAGTGGAGGAAGTTCAAGTCCAAGAATGAAAGAAAACCTGGTTGAGGAAGAAAACTAGCCAAAAGTAGCCTTAAGGAGCATGGGACGTGCTTAAAATACGAAAGCTCATGGCATCGGGGCAAAAAAGAAAGAGAGCACATACCGTGCTCCTTTCTTCGTCAATCGACACACTTTATCATTTTTGCTTCATTCTCGCCCGTTCTTAGAGCAACTCCAATGGCTACTCCAAATCTCTATTTTAGAGCAAAAAGTGGAAAAAACCATCTCCAATGGCTGCTCTATTTGAAGCTGTAAAATACAGATACAGCTCTCTTGCTTTATTAATGGAGCAGCAATGTAGCGTCTGTATTACTGTTCATTTCCCTTTTTTTTTTAGATGTATGTAATATGTTTGGTTGGGAAGAATCTATAAAATTTATATGATTTATATTAATTTATATGATTTAATATATATAAAAAATCAGTTATGTTTGTATTTTTGTTTCACGTTTTTTTTTTTTTTGTTAATTGACATGATTTATATTTATATTTATTTAATATATATATATATATATATAAAAAATCAGTTATGTTTGTACTTTTTATTTATATTTGCAATATTAGTATGTAATTGTGCTTGTTTGCAATATTATTATAAAATGTTTCCATGTTTTATTATTATATAGTGTGAGAAATCTTAATAGTTATTTTTTTTGGGAAAATATTAATTAAAGTAAATATATAAAAAGGAATAATATGGAATATTCCTTTTTAGAGTAGAATTTAGAGTAAACTGTTGGAGATGAAGTGAGGACCATGCTGTATAATAGAGATAGAGGTGTTGTAAAATAGAGTTAACTGTTGGAGATGGCCTTAGGAACTTCTCAAGCTCAATTTCATCTCATAAAATATTTGGCGATAAATCCCTTCAAATTGAGCATAAACGTGGCACCGCACAAAATATGAAAAACTATGTGCAACTTCAATATATACATGCACTGCAAATGAATTTCCATTCAACTTGACCTCAAAAATGAATAAAAGTCTTGAAAATCAAGATTTTATCAATTATCTTTCATCTCGTTATCCCTCTATTATTAATTTATTATATATCATTGAAATTATAAAGTATTAAAATTATATTATTTATCAATTATTAATTGGATGTACATTCTAATCTTATCGTTTGTTTAATAGATGAGAAAGAACACGAAGATATACGTAATTTAAAGCATCAAATGTTGTTAAAGTTGAAAAATAATGTAATTCCAATATTTATATTGATGATTGAGAATAGTTATTGTAATGTAATTTGAAATTATTATTTTTAAAAGAATAAATTAAGGTTCGATATTATTATCATGAAATGTACTTAATTTTGGTTTTTTCTTTATTACTCGAATGTTCTTAGTGTGTGATGTTAATTATATTATTTTTACCCTATTATTTTTTCATATCTTTTGTTTCTACTAGCTAGCTATTATCTGTCATGTTTTAAATTAATTAATTGTATAATATTATGAAGTTGTTATTTCTTTTGATAAATGATGAAGACTTTAAAAATGAAATCAACCATGAATTTGAAGGACCTTCAAATATTATTTTTGAAGTAGAAGAAAATTGTACTTCAAATTAGATCGAAGATTGGGCTATAATTAAATTTATACATGATGTAGTTTGAAATTGTTATTTTTAAAAGAACAAATTATGATTGAAGATTATTGTTATTTGTCATTTCATGTACTGTTGATTTCTTTATTTGATGCATGTTAATGAAATTTTATATTCGTCATATTTTTTTCATTTTATCTTATTTTTCGTGTGTGTATTTATTTCAAGAATAAGTGATGATCATTTTTTAGAATTATCAAAGATATAATTTATGCATGTGAAAAAACTTCATTAACATGTCAGTCCGATAGGCAAGCCTGAAAACCGAATGGTTAGAGTTAGGGTTAGAGCCGAGAATTTTCAACCCGAAGAAAATTTTAACCGAATAGGGCTGGCCAAAACCGAACAGGTTGGCCCGATTGACATCCCTTATTTTAAATACCCAATATTACTACTTAATGTAGTTTTGACCATTTTTCATTACTAAAATACTCACAATAACTTAATGTGATTTTTTTCAATGCTAAAATACTTACAATGATGATGCGATATTTTCTACCTCAAATAATAATCATGCCAAGTGCAAGTGTACACGAATGTAGCAAGAAATGATACGAGTCGAACCTCAAGGACTAAGAGTTATATTTTAACAATGCAAGTAATGTTAACCCAAGTTACATTCACTATTTAAACAATCAACATTTCATGGAAAGGTTTGTTTCTACTTTAAACAAATATCACAAATATACACCGGTGTAAAATGTCAAGAACTTCAAAGGAATGATTTAAACGATAATAAAGAGGGTTCTAGGATGCTAAATCCTAAATAATGATATTCTCAACAACCACATGAATCACATATCTCTCCTCTCTCAACAAGATTTGGACAATAGATTATCTAAGTACTTTCTCAAGCAACTTAAACATTTGGGCAAGTGTGAAAATCCCTATCTCTAGTGAACATTTCACACAATCTTACTTAGGTTCCAAATCACCATCAACATTCCAAATACTCATAATTTTCTCTAAACCACAAGTAAATGGATTTATAAATCAAACACGCATACCAAATGATTTTATCTCAAAACACATTAAGCATAAAAATGAAGTCAAATGGAGGCCACCCAAAAGTATTCACAAATTAATACATTGATTTATAAGTAACAAAGAGGAGAAGATACATTCATCACACAATTATCTCAAACACCAATCATCAAAGGATCCAACACCCCAAAACCTAGAATATTTAGCTACTCATGCTCTTGAGAATGAAAACAAAAACATGTGAGAAAACATAGATAAAGATTAGATTAAACCAATAGGATGTACAAAATATCCACAAGATCTTCCTTTCATTTCAACCCTTCAAGGACTTCTTCTTCCAAGCCTAACCCCTATCTTCTTCTACTTTTATCTTTTCTAAATTTTTACAAATGGGAGGCTTAACCTAATAATAGAAATGTTTGGTATTTATATAGATTTAAAATGGAAAGAAACAAAAAACGATTGAAGGAAACCAAAGGCCAAAAATTCGTGAATCTGACCCTTGGGGCGCGACACGGGCTCAGTCGCGCCCTCACTCGCGCTGTAGGTCACGTCCATACACCTTTGGAAACTGCTCAGGGTCAGGGCAAGGTCAGTCACGCCTTCATTCGCGCTGTAAGTTTTGCCCTCGGGCATGAGTGGGACTCACACTCTCAGTCGTGCTGTAAGTCGTGCCCGCGCTCACGGAAGAAACCACCCCGAGTCAGGGCACTCGGGTCGCACTCTTGTCCGCGCTGTAGCTCGCACCAGCGGGCGCGAGCTGGTGCTCACACTGTGGCCCGCACTGCAAGTTGCGTCAGCTTCTCTACTAGTTGGTTTTCTTCTATATCACACCTGGAAGTTACACTTGGATTAAATATGGGTTTGGACATCAAAAATATACAATTGATTTTCATAAAATGGTATTGAAATAGCCCCAAGTTGTAGTAAAAAGAAGCACAAAAATCCCAATTATCAACTCCCCCAAACTTAAGTTCTTGTTGGTCCCCAAACAAGATTACAAGCAAAAGAGAAATAGGGAAATCAAGATCAAGAATGCCTCAGAAGAAGAACTAAAAGCATGTGATCAAACATAAGGATATGACGTTTCAATACACAAGAAATGAATATGTAAAAACACAATTTTCCCTTGCTTTTAGGAACATCAACACTCAAACTCAACCTCTTAAGGAGAAAAGGGACGTGTATACACTCGACATCGATTAATGCTAGTATACTACCATAAGCTTGCAAGATAACTCATCTCTTTTCACATATGTGTGCTCAAAACAAGGATCGCATAGGTCTTAAGGGTTGCAACGTTTGGCTCTTTGGACGGGGTAGGAACAATATAGGTTAAAAGTGACTTCAAAATCAATCCCCGAAACCTATTTCGTATTTCTAAATAAGCAAAACTATTTCGAGTTTTCTTCTACCCTTTACATTGCTTAGGAATTTAAATGGATTAAGGAGTTATATAGCCAAACAAAACATTAATTGCTCCTCACTTTATTTTGATTTTCTTGTTTGTTCTTGACAACTTACTATTTATTTTTCTTTCAATTTTTGAGGTTCACAATTTACTTATGATCAAAATAAGGTTATATAACAAAAACAAATCTTGTTCAATCCATATATAACTCTCACATTTCTTTTATTTCAAGCTTTACTTGTTTCCCACACTCCTTCTACCCTTGGTTTCCAATAAAATCAATAAATAGCTCAAAGGGGCTAACAAGGGTTGTATTTATGTGAAAAAATTAAGGCACAATTGACAAAGAACTCCTTAGGTCATCTCCATGTTCTAAACACAACTTGTAAAATCAAGAGATTCATCGAGCAAGTTCTAGAGATACTAATATCATTGATGATTCACATATGAAAAATAAAATCAAGGCCCAATTCTCACGGGATAGCTACAAGTTAAACCAATATTTTCACAATCCAAATCAAGTGTATATCAACTCGTGTCCTTATGCATGCAAACATTTTTATAAAAGACAACATCATTGGTAAGTCAAGATTTGCCCAAAACGTAGCATGACAAACATTAACTCAACAAACAAGAGATGAGTTGATTCATAAGATCATGGCTAAACCTGATTAACATCAAGGCTATTACCTACCATTGAACCAACCTTACGCATTATAAAAAATAAATACATAACTATAAAATATCCAAGTCCTATGCAGTCATTAATTATCCAAACTCCAAGTAGCAATTTGAAATTAACAATATTAAATAAAAACATCCAATGAAAATAAAATTAACAATACTAAATAAAAAGATCCAAATGAAAAGTACTAAAGTCAAAAGAGATCAACGATACACACAAATGATCACCCCCTTCCCCAAACTTATTCGATACTGAAGCAAGAATAAGTTTAGGGGGATATTTTAGTGTTATCATTAATCGACTAACAGTGCGGCTATCGATCAGCATCAACATCTGGGGGTGGGTGGGGGCGAGGATTCTGTTAGTTCGGGAACTGGAATGGCCCTGAGTACGGATATGGGAACTGCTGGAAGGGCTGGAATGGGGGTGTGAAGGTCTGAGGAGGATTCTGAGAAGAAGAGCCGATGCCACCCCATTGTCTCATCATGGTAGCAATGTCGGAGACATCAGACCTCAAATGTGAGAAATCCCCTTGCAAGTTCGTGTATATGCTTTGCAGCCCTTGGAACTCTATCCTCATGCCGGTGAACCGACCATTAATGTGAGTCTGCAGACCTATGAATCTCGATTCAATGTCCACCCACATGTTGGTGAGCCGCATATCCACATTCATCCGCATGTCAGTGAACTGAGTAAAAACATTCTCTTGAAAGTTAGTAAAATTTGTATTCAAATCCATCATCATACCTTCAAGGGAGTTCAGCCTCTCATCCGCTACGTCCCCTTGGTTCCTTCTTTTCCCACGTGGTGCCCTTGGCTCCTCATTCTCTCGAGGGAGCCGTACTCCCCTAGGCACCGGAATAATCATCAAAGCATTATGCTCCAGGGTGTTCATCAACCAATTCCTTCGATCCTCGAAGTTGGTTATAGAGGTGACCATTGGATTAGGCAGTGCGAATTTTCTTTTGTCCTTCCTGATGAGCTCAATCGGGGCGGCACTTGGGCTAATCATCCGAGCATTCTGAAGATGTGCCATATTAAGGGCTCGAGGCCCATGAAATGGATGATAATTGGGTAGATCAATGTCTAAAGCCAGAGCAATGGGAGTAATCATGCCTCCAATACTCACGGTGCCATTGTTGGGGTGCACTTACCTTCTATATTGGTCTAGAAGAAGAGCGGCAAAATCCACATAGATGGCTTGAAGCATACTCCACAAAATGTACAGCTCATCCATTCAAAGTCAAATGTTTTCATGTCAAGACATGACAGTGGAAGCAATCACCCTGTGGAGGTAACGAAAGACTGGATTTTGAATTTAGGAAGCTTTGGCCAAATCGGAGTCATACCTCACCATCCTCTCATCAGGATCAAGAATCAACCTCCAAAATGCCTTAATGTTGTAGGAGTCATGGTAGTGATAGTAGCTATTTACCGGAACTTGAAATATGGAGCTAAGTTGGGCCAATGTGAGCTCACAGTCTTGATATTCCAAACGGAAGGTGTATCCAATCGGCCCTTTACTGGTAGTCTTTGAACTTGAAGTGATGAGAGAAACTCTTTGACTAAAATCGAATATGTGAGCCACCCTCCTTGCATCGCATTTGCCCACTCAATTCGGGTAAACATCCTCCATACATCATCATGTATTCCCAATGCTTGGGTACACGAGTCACATGAGTATTTGGTTTGTACAATGTTGAATTTCGCGGACAGCTTCAACCAATTGTCTCATTCCTTCTCAGTGCGAAAGAAAATACCCACTCTTGCGGGGTCATCAACCCCAATGTCTAGAAACACCAGCAAGGGAATTTCGGGTTGCACAAACTCCTCTTCCTCTTCTTCTTCTTATTCTTGTTGCTCGTCTTCTTATTGCTCATCTTTTTGTTCTTTCTCATCCTCTGCTTCTGAGAGATCAACGCTCGATTCTTCCTTCTCTAATTCCTCTATAACATGTCGTCTCCTAGAAATGGATCCTCTGTTTGGTCTTGCCATCACTAAAAGTGTGGTTTCTTTGACAAGTATTATACCTCGCAAATAACAAAAACAACCACAAAGTGAGTGCTCTAATCTTAAAAGCAACATACCCACCAAACACATAAAATGGGGTAGTCAACTGATAACAAAATTCTACAAAAATATTCACAACTTGCAGGCCTTAGCATAATTCCAACAAAATCAAGGCACAATTCCATAACTAGACAATACAAACTTCAAAATGAATCATAAAACAGGGTTGGGGTTTCGTCGTATATTTATCCCTAATTCACAAAAATCCAACAACATTTGGTCAACATGGAGGTGTATGCAACAAAAACACCTAACAACCTCTCAAAAGTAGCATTTCACCACCATTCACCATTCCAACCAACAAACTTCAAATTTCACCACTCATCCACACAAAATACCAACATGTGCACAATGCCACCACCCTCACTACTTGCAGTATTTACCAAAAATAGATAATTAACTAAAATAAATAAAGAACCAGGCAAAAATATTCAAGTACCACATTCACTAAGCCCTAGTTCTCAATCCACAAGAATTCATGAACAAGTGTCTCAATTTCTCATAAGCTTCTAGACAACTGCAAATCATGCTCAAGGAGGAACTTAGAAGAGACAAAAACATACACAAATCATTCCAAGCAAATTTTCCCAAATTGAACCCTAATTTGAGATTTCTACAATTTCAACCAAAATCTACTAAAACTATATATATTTCACAGACAATGGCATGGGTAATATGAAAATGTAGTAGATAGGGGAGGATTTTACCTTGAGTTCTTGCTTGGAATCGTGAATTTGAGAGTGTGTGCATGTGTTTTGAGTGTGGAGAGAAAAATTGTGTGAAGAAATGAGTGAAAAATGAGAGGATGAGGGTTTTAAACCCGTTCAAACTATTTGTTAGTTGGGCGCGAGCGGGGTCAGTCGCGCTCTGGCTCGTACTGTCAATCGCGCTGCACCCGCGTGAAAGTTCACCTCGGGTTAGAGCGAAGTCGCACCTTCACTCGTGTTGTAATCGCGCCCTCGGGCGCGAGTGGGACTCGCACTATGGGTCGCGCTGTAACTCGCGCTAGCGCCTCGACATTTTGACATTTTGAGCTCTTTTTTTCTCCATGTACCCTGTTTTCAAATTCCAAAACTACAAAAACACTTAAAACATAAGATTAAATCTAAAAATGAGTAGGAACATAATAAAAAAAGACTTAAAGAAAAACAAACAAAATTTACAACGGTAAAGAGGTTGGGTTGCCTCCCAACAAGCGCTTTATTTACTATCGGTAGCTCGACGAAGTCTTTTCTTCATGAAAGATTTGGTTGGGTGGAACTATTGTCATCCTTAATCTCCGGTGTATAGAATCGTTTGACTCCTTATCCATTAACAACAAATAGATTTCCATCCCTTCTTCTTAGCTCGATTGCACCACCATCAAAGACTTTTGTGATTTCAAAGGGGCCATTCCATTTGGTTTTTAGTTTCCCGGGAAATAACTTCAAGTGTAAGTTGAACAAAAGAACGACATCACCATGTGATAGCTCTTTCTTCCTCAAAAGCTTGTCGTGATACTACTTTGTCCGCATTTTGTAAATGGATGAATTCTCAAAAGCCTCAAGTCTAAATTCATACAATTCATTCAACCAGAAAATTATTTCTCCTCCCGACATCATAAAATCCAAATTGATCTTTTTTGTGGCCCAATAAGCCTTGTGTGAAAGCTCGATGGGAAGATGACACGATTTCCCAAAAACTAATTGATAAGGCGACATGCCCAACGGCGTCTTGTATGCCGTCATATAAACCCATAATGCATCATCCAAAAGGTTGGCTCAATCTTTCCCATTGGTTTTCACTACTTTTTGCAAAATCTGCTTCACTTCTCGATTGGAAAGCTCAGCTTGGCCATTGGCTTGAGGATGGTAGGCCATGGTGATGTTATGTCGAACTCCATACTTTACAAGCAATACGGCTAACCACTTCTTGCAAAAATATCGACCACCATCGCTAATCAGAGCTCTCGGGGCCCCAAATCATGTCAAAATATTTTTTCAAGAATTTTAACACTACATTTGCATTATTGGTGGCGGTAAGCATGGCTTAAATCCACCTTGATACATAGTCAATGGCCAACAAGATATATTGGAAACCATTTGAAGTCACAAAATAGCCCATGAAATTGATTCCTCCACACATCAAATAGTTCCAGCTCGATTATGTTCTTCATTGGCATCTCGTCTCTTTTGGAAATGGATCCCATCTTCTGGTACCTCTCGCATCTCTTCATGTATCATAATCTTTGCATAGTGATGGTTAATAGAACCTGCTTTGCAACACTTTCCTTGCGGTCCTAATGGAGACAAAATGTCATCCACTGGGAGAAGTATGGCATGCTTCTAGGATTTCTTCACATTCTTCTTCCGGCATACATCGCCTAAGCACCAAATCCGTACATCTTTGGAAAAGATATGGTTCATCATACACATAATACTTCAACTCGTGGAAGAACTTCTTCTTTTGAAAAGCCTCCAACTCCAATGGTTTCACTCTTGCCACCAAGAAGTTCACAATGTCAGCAAATCAAGGCACATGAGTCTTGATTGCTAGAATTCTTTCATCGGGGAAGAGCTCATTAATAGGCCTTGTCGACTCCATTTCATCCTTCACATGTTCAAGGTGAGAAAGGTGGTCTGCTACCACATTCTCGAATCCCTTTTTGTCTCGGATCTCTACATCGAACTCCTGGAGCAATAAGATCCATCTGATGAGCCGTGATTTTGCGTCCTTCTTAGCAAAAAAATGCCTTAGAGCGGTATGGTCAGTATGCACGATAGTCCGGGCACCAATGAGATAAGTCCTAAACTTATCGAATGCATATACCATGGTAAGTAGCTCCTAATCTGTGGTGGTTTAATTGGTTTGAGCCGAATCTAGGGTCCTACTCCCGTACGTAGTAGATGACTCTGAAAAGTTTATCCCGCTTTTGACCCAAAGTGGCTCCCACTGCCACTTCACTTGCGTTACACATTACTTCAAATGGCTGGCTCCAGTCTGGTATAATGAGCACAAGTGCCGTGATCAAGGCCTTCTTCAAGGTCTCGAAATCCTGCAAACAATCATTATCAAAATTAAAATCTGACAATTTTTCTAGAAGGTGACATAAAGGTTTAGAAATTTTAGAAAAATCCTTAATGAACCGCCTATAAAACCCAGCATGGCCTAGAAAACTTCTAATTCTCTTTTCATTAGTCGGAGGCGGTAGCTTCTCAATGGATACAATTTTGGCTCGATCCACTTCAAGGCCTCTTCCGGATACCCTGTGTCCCAACACAATACCATCTCGCACCATAAAGTGGCATTTTTCCCAATTTAGCACTAAGTTAGTGTCTTCACACCTCTGCAATACTTGAGACAAGTTATCAAGGCAATTATCAAAAGAATCACCAAAAATGGAGAAATCATCCATAAACACTTCCATGATGTTTTCAATCAAGCCATGGAAAATAGACATCATACACCTTTGGAGGGTGGTGGGCGCATTACATAACCCAATGACATCCATCTATATATAAAAATGCCATAAGGACAAGTAAAGGCAGTTTTTTCTTGATCCTGGGGAGCAATCATTATTTGATTGTACCCCGAATATCCATCCAAAAAGCAATAGAATTCATGTCCAGTTAACCTGTCAAGTATTTGATCAATAAAGGGTATGGGAAAATGATCTTTCCTAGTGTAGACATTCAAAGCTCTATAATGAATGCACATTCTATACCCTGTCACCAACCTAGTAGCTATCATCTCTTTATTTTCATTTTTCACTATGGTCGTACCCCCCTTTTTCACTACAACTTGAGTGGGACTCACCCACTCGCTATCATAAATTGCAAAAATGATATCGACATCTAATAGTTTTAACACTTCCTTCCAAACAACTTTTTGTATAATTGGGTTCAATCATCTTTGATGTTTCACTTTTGGTTTGTAATCTTCCTCTAAAAGGATTCTATGCATGCAAATCGAGGAGCTAATCCCTTTTAGATCTGAGATAGACCAACCTATAGTGCTTTTATATTTTCTCACCACCCTTAGCAATTTATCAAGTTGTTCATCTATTAGAAAGGAAGAAACTATTACCGGCTTGTTATCACCCTCCTCAAGGTATGCATAACTTAAGTGAGGTGGAAGTGGCTTCAACTCTATCTTGTCATTCTTCGGCTCCTCCACTGTTGATGTTTGTTCCTCGTTCTTCAATGGAAGAAACTTTGGCTTCCTCAAATAATCTTCCTGTAGAGAATTCATCAAAAACACAGTGTTAACAAGAGCAACATCAAAAGGATAAAAATCACCAGAGGATGAATTGAAAAGAGATTTAGAAATGTAAATCTCTAGAGAATCTCATAGTCCCAAGATTTTCCAAGATGTGTTCCAACTCCATGCAATAGTTCACCATTCCGAGCACATTGCACTCTTCTAAGCAATGCATCTCTTCCTCATTGTGTCACATGGCCTTTTGAAGGGAAAAATCACCTTCTCGTCATTAACTCTTAATGTAAGCTCCCAATTCTCAACATCAATCAAAGCTTTTCCCATATTCAAAAATGGCCGTCCAAGAATTTGAGGAATATCATTGTCCTCCTCCATATCTAACACCACAAAGTCAACCGGAAAAATAAAGTCATTGACTTTAACTAACACATCTTCCACCACTCCTTTGGGATAGGACATGGATCGATCGGCCATTTGTAAACAAATGGTAGTTGGCTTACTTTCTCCAATGTTCAACTTCAAGAAAAAGGAGAGCGACATTAAGTTAATGCTTGCTCCCAAATCACATAACGTATTTTCCATTTGGCTATCCCCAATAGTAACCATGATGGTGAAACTTTCGGGATATTTTAACTTAGTAGGGAGCTTCCTTTGTATGAGTGCACTACATTCTTCCGTGAGATTAACCGTCTCGAAATCTCCCAATCTTCTTTTCTTTGAAATCACATCCTTGAGAAACTTTGTGTAGTTGGGCATTTGTTGCAAAGCTTCCACCAATGGGATATTGACTTGGACTTTCCGAAAAATATCGAGGAACCTTGAGAATTGTTCCTTATTTTTCTTCTTTTGTAGGCGTTGAGGATAAGGTATGTGCACTCTTGGCTCTTCATTTCTTTTAGGTGGCGATTCCACCTTTTTTTTGTCAAGACCTTTTTTTCCTTGCCGTGTTCGACCTTCTCACTTTCTTCATCTTGTCCATCTTGTTTACCTTTTTCACTTGAGCTTCATTCACCAACATTCTCATCATCATTAGACATTTTAAGGCCTTCGTAGGTGGTTTAACTCCTTAAAGTAATGGCCTTGCATTGATCTTTTGGGTTGATGGTTGTGTTGCTTGGAAATTTACCTTATTGGTATTGGTTTTCGATGATTGTTGTTAGTTGGCTCATCTACTTCTCTAATTGGTTTACTTGAATGCCAATAGCTCTGACATTATTTTCCAACTTCCCCACACGGGCTTGTGAGTCAACCATGTACTTCTCTGTCTTTGGTTTCTTCCTCATGAATGTCATCAATAAATCATCCGTTTTTGGTTTCTTCTCTTCATCAATCACACCATTGGTCACGGACAATGGCGGAACTAAGGGGAGGCTAGAGGGAGCTGAAGCCCCCCCCCCCCTAACTTGCTAATTTTTTCTGTTTAGTATAGGAGAGGTCGGACTTTTTTTGCAATAGCCCCCTTCTATTGTCTGAAAGAGGGGCTGAAATTAGGAAGAGGCAAGAGCTGCAGTCTGTGAGGTGAGAGAGAAACATAGTTGTGGTCTTTGTAGATAGCAGTGAAGTGAGAAAATGGGGCGCTGGTTTGAAGAGAGAGAGTGAACATGAAGAAGAAATGAGTGTAAAATGGGGTTGATTTTATTTTTAATAAATGGGTCCCATAAAATTATTGGGATCCCAATTTTACTCAAAATAATATATATGTTTTCGGAAATAGTTTCCAAATAGCCTCAATATTTTTAAACATTTAAGATTTTAGAAATCAATTTTTAAGGTCATAAATTTTAAATTTAAATAAGTGATTTAAAAATATTATATTTAATTATTCAATAGATGATGAACAATTAGATAGGTAGGTTCCTAATTAATTCAAGATAATTTTTCAAATCAAAGTTAAAGTGGAGACTTTTTTTATATGCACGTATTTGATTTATTCAATATTTATATTAATGTTAATTTATAATAAATAAAAATTTGATGCCATTTTTTTTCATTGGCGTCGTTTAATTTAAGACAGTTTTTAATTGTTGTTGACTGACTTAAAACATTTTAAAGAAAATGATAGAGTTCATTTGCAAATTGAAATTGCACTCCAACTCTAATCGTTCTTTCCTTCCACTCTTCTATCTAGACTATCAATCATGCGTGTCGTGTCTATGCTATTTCATCGCCACCGTCAGCTCCCCAGAAAAAAAAATTCTGCTTCCGCCATTGGTCACAGAGAAACCGGGAGGTGGAAAAATGCCACTGTTCGGATTTCCTAGGATAAATTTGGGTGTTGCACCCTATTTTAGAAATTTTAGTTTCCTCCATATTGTCCTCCATATTGCGGCTTGTACCCTTAGTTGTACAGCCTTTGTTGGTTTTGGTAACCCTCTTGGTTGACATAGTTCACTTCCTCAAAAGAGCTTTGGAAAGTTTCGAGCTTTGGAGCTGTAAACTCCTCAATCTTTGAATTTGGGATAGACATCTGTGCCGCCAATAATGAGAGTGCATCCGAACTAGAAATAGAAGCTACCTTCTTCATTATCTGCACATTTTTCCTTGCATCTGGCCATTGAAATGAATTGGAGGCCATTTCATCAATAATTCTCATAGCCTCGCCAGGACCTCTTGCCAGCAATGAACCTCCTGCTACAGCATCCATAAGTGTCCTCACCTCAAGGTGACACCCAGCATAAAAGAGACACACTTGGTGATCGGTTCCGAATCCAGGTCTGAGGCACTTTCTCAACATTTCTTTTAACCGTTCCCACTCCTCGTACATGCTCTTTGCCACACATTGATCCCAAGTTGGAAAAGATCCTAGAGCTTGGCTTAACCACCAAGTCTTCGCCTTGTCGCTTAAAGAAAATGGGAAGAGCCGGAGTTGAATTGCATCGTCTAGAACTCCATTAACCTCCATAGTCCCACTGTATTCAAAGAACTTGCATATGTGCTCATTAGGGTCCTCCATCATCCTCCCTCTGCATGGATATTGTTGAACCATAACGATGAGCGATGTCTTGAGCTCAAAATTATTAGCTTGAATGGCTGGACCATTTGCCACCCCTTGATTTACAACAGGCTGAAAAAGGTTCCGAATCGGAGCCTCTTCTGCAGCATGTCGTGCTTCTTCTTGGGCTCTTAACTGCCCTTGCATTACCTCTACTTGCCTTTGGAATTGGGCAATTAGAGGATCTTGGACCGGTGGAGGATTGTTCACCATTCTCCTCCGTCTACGTGTGTTGTTGTGATGAACCGTTGCTTCAATTTCCAAGTCTAAATTTATAGATGGCTCTCCTTGCGACCAGGTGTACATGAACTACCTATCAAAGAATACAATGTGAGCCACTTCAACTACGAATAAAAACAAAAACGTTTAAATTAGCAAAATAACCATTTAAACAATATTGCATAAACCTAAAACATAACAATATTTTCATGCGGACAATGGCGCCAAAAACTTGATGCGGTATTTTCTACCTCAAATAATAATCATGCCAAGTGAAAGTGTACATGAATGTAGCAAGCAATGATACGAGTCGAACCTCAAGGAATAAGAGTTATATTTTAACAATGCAAGTAACCACTGTATTCAAGGAACTTGCGTATGTACTCATTAGGGTCCTTCATTATCCTCCCTCTATATGGATGTTGTTGAACCATAATGATGAGCGACATCTTGAGCTCAAAATTATTAGCTTGAATGGTTGGACCATTTGCCACCCCTTGATTTACAACAGGCTGAAAAAGGTTCCGGATCGGAGCCTCTTCTGCAGCATGTCGTGCTTCTTTTTGGGATCTTAACTGCCCTTACATTACCTCTAATTACCTTTGGAGTTGGGTAATTAGAGGATCTTGGACTAGCGGAGGATTTTTCGCCATTCTCCTCCGTCTACGAGCGTTGTTGTGGTGAACCATTGCTTCAATTTCCAAGTCTAAATTTATAGGTGGCTCTCCTTGTGACCTGGTGTACATATACTACCTATCAAAGAATACAGCGTGAGCCACTTCAACTACGAATAAAAACAAAAACGTTTAAATTAGCAAGATAACCATTTGAACAATATTGCATAAACCTAAAACATAACAATATTTTCACGCGGACAACGGCGCCAAAAACTTGATGCGGTATTTTCTACCTCAAATAATAATCGTGCTAAGTACAAGTGTACACGAATGTAGCAAGCAATGATACGAGTCGAACCTCAAGGAGAATAAGAGTTATATTTTCACAATGCAAGTAATGTTAACCCAAGTTACATTCACTATTTAAACAATCAACATTTCATGGAAAGGTTTGTTACTTTAAACAAATAACACAAATCTACACCAGTGTAAAATGTTAAGAACTTCAAATGAATGATTTAAACGATAATAAAGAGGGTTTTAGGGTGCTAAATCCCAAATGATAATATTCTCAACAACCACATGAATCACATATCTCTCATCTCTCAACAAGACTTGGACAATGGATTATCTAAGTACTTTCTCAAGCAACTTAAACATTTGGGCAAGTGTGACAATCCCTATCTCTAGTGAACATTTCACACAAGCTTACTTAGGTTCCAAATCACCATCAACATTTCAAATACTCATAATTTTCTCTAAATCACAAGTAAATGGACTTATAAATCAAAAACACATACCAAATAGTTTTATCTCAAAATACATTAAGCATAAAAATGAAGTCAAATGGAGGCCACCCAAAAGCATTCACAAATTAATATATTGATTTATAAGTAACAAAGAGGAGAATATACATTCATCAGACAATCATCTCAAACATCAATCATCAAAGGATCTAACACCCCAAAACCTAGAAGATTTAGCTACTCATGCTCTTGAGAATGAAAACACAAACATGTGAAGAAAACATAGATAAAGATTAGATTAAACCAATAGGATGTACAAAATATCCACAAGATCTTCCTTCCACTTCAACCCTTCAAGGACTTCTTTTTCCAAGCCTAACCCCTATCTTCTTCTACTTCTATCTTTTCTAAGTTTTTATAAATGGGAGACTTAACCTAATAATAGAAAGATTTGGTATTTATATAGATTTAAAATGGAAAGGAACAAAAAATGATTGAAGGAAACCAAAGGCCAAAAATCCGTGAATCTGACCCTCAGGGCGCAACACGGGCTCAGTCGCGCCCACACTCGCGTTGTAGGTCACTCCCAATCGTCTGTGGAAACCACCCCAGGTCAGGACGGGGTCAGTCGCGCCTTCATTTGCGCTGTAAGTCGCGCCCTCGGGCACGAGTGGGACTCGTGCCCTCAGTCATGCTGTAAGTCACACCCTTCTCGCGGGATAAACCGCCCCGGGTCAGGGCACTAGGGTCGCACTCTCGCCCGCACTGTAGCTCGCACTAGCAAACATCAGTGGGTGCTCGCGCTGTAGCCCGCACTGCAAGTCGCGTCAGCTTCTCGACTAGTTGGTTTTCTTCTATATCACACCTGGAATTTACACTTAGATTAAATATGGGTTTGGATATCAAAAATATACAATTAGTTCATAAAATGTTATTGAAATAGCCCCAAGTTGTTGTAAAAAGAAGCATAAAAATCCCAATTATCAAATGACTTAACATCATTTTGACCATTTTCAATATTTTTCAAACATAGGATATGTTTGTGATAGAACTTTTTCAGTGTCAACAATTTTTGAGCATGATTGACTTGATGAAGAACGTAACATTGAGTGTGATAATAATTTTTCAACATGACATGTCCAATATGGTGAGAATTTTCAATTTATTTGCAATAAAAAATATCTAAATATAAATTTCGTAGTATTAAGGGTCAATTGCTAAAAGAACACCACATTTTCACCAAGTTACAATTTCGACATTGCATTTAAGCATAGTCAGTTGCAACATCATATTTCAATTTGAGATGGTGTTAACCATCCCCAAAATTTCCAATCATATACAAGTATGACATGGTCGGATATATTTTTTCCATGTCGACATGCCATGTGTACCAAACGATGGGATTCAATTTCAAAGTTTATTATCTAGGCTTCGATTAGCATGTGTTAAGAATATGATCCTTCTTTGCTCGGTTGAGCAAGCCTAAAATCCCTACTTTAAAAGTTCTAACACGAACATTGTTTGGTATATATCAAAACTTATGGGAAAAAAATAAATCAATTTTTGGCCATTTAGGAGATGAGAGAATTTCATATGGTAATTTTGCTACTTGATTGAATAAAATATGCGAAAACGGAGTATTATTATTACGTTCAATGTTTAGAACACAGATCGTAACATCTAATTCAACATGCAGTGAAAATTTAAATATGCACAAAAAAATAATTTAATGTGCGAAAACTTCACAACCTCATGACGAAAACTTCACTAAATACAAAGTGAATTACAAAAATACAAAGTGAAGATACTTTCCTTAAGGATGTCGTCTTCAAGCATGAGAATCTCTCCAAATACAAAAATGTTATGAGTGAAGATACATTACCAAATGCAACAACCCTGAACAAACTACTCTAAAAAATTCAGATCCAAAAGACCAAATATGGGATGTTGAACAAAAGACGTCTAACACTCAGAACAACATTAAAGTTTGCAACAGCACACAATTCCTTTGAGATATAATGCACGACTTCTTTCTTTCTTTTCTCTTCTGAAACTTTGAGCCCCATTTTATAGATGTGTAGTAGGGTTTGATATGGTCCAAATTTCATGCTCTTCCTTCCTACAAAAGAAAATAATACAAACATGGAAACAAGCAAGGTTATCAATAAGGAAACATTCCTATCCAATATCAAACTCTACCAAATTAATATTTTTCAGCTCTTATATTAGTAGATATCAAGTCAAATAATCCATGTATATCAAGGATATCTAACATATATTAAATTCAAGTATATCAAGTACCTACAAAAACCAGAAAGTGTAAAAATTATTAATAAATTAAAATAGGTGTGAATCGTGTGATCAACATCAGCACTAACAGGAGACTTCTCGGGCCGTCAGTTTTGACCATTTTTCATCGATGGTGACCATCATCTTGCTTCTTGTCTGGTCATTAGGAGCTTATATTTCCAAAATTTCATGTATATAATATTTGAGACGAAAATCAAATATGTGCCAAGGTTTGGTAAGGATTTTCACTAGAACAGAGGAGAATTCCATATCCAGATTTTTTTAATTGCTCAAGTTTTTTGTCTCTCAGCAAAAAATGAAGTCATTTAATGTAGTCCCAAACCATGTTGTTTCAATAGATCAGACGTTGTGCCCACGTAGATTCATTGTCGGCCACATCAGATTTATATCAGCTGAAAAAATTGGAAAATAATTAATCCTTTACAACTTAAAATATGATATTGTAATTAATTACATGTAAATTTAAGTGTTTCATCATTAGACAAATTTTGTGCTAAAAGGTGTTTAAGAATTTCGAATTTCTTATTATTTTGATTATTTGTATTTGAATTTAATTTATAAAATGCAAGTTTGAAATTTGGATTTTTTAGGAATAGAGTCGGGAGTTTTTTTTCTTAGTAATTTAGAATGGGTTGGTCTCCTATATACATAAGACTGATGGACCTAGCCCATCAGACGGATCAACCCATCAGCACTAAGGAGCCAGCCCAACCTACTAGTCATCACTGACTTAAAAAAAAAAAACAAAAGAACCAGAATGAAAGAAAATAGAAAACCACAACTCTCGCAACTATCGTTGCGTGAAAACACCGCCACCATCCTCGTCGAGACACGGTGAAAAGACCACGACCACAATCAACATCGTATCTTCACCGCGACAACGAAGGTGATTAAAGTTCATGGTTCAAGCTCTTTTCCTGCAACTCTCGATCTTTTGAAGGAAAGCTCAATTTTTCTAATATGTTAATTCATATTCCAACAGTTGAAGAATAAAAATTTTGCGTTATTTGTCTGCGAATTTCAGAAACTTTAATTTGAAGAAGAAATTATTTATAATTATTCAAATTGAGGGATCAAATTCAGAATAATTTGGAAGACGATATATTGTCATAATTGATTATTCTAACAATGAGGCAGAAAGAAGAAAGCTAATGATGTAGTACGCTCAACTTAGTTGAATGAATTTGGCAATATCAGATTGATACATGTCTATATGATACGTAATACTTTTATGCCTAATAGATGATATGTTTTCTTTTATCTAACTCATATTTTTGTTTTCCATTATAGATTTTTGGAATGAAGATTCTTCATTTTTAATATATTTTGGAATAATTTGAGAGTTGTATTGGAACAAGACATTGAAGAGAATGTACTACAAATAAAAAAGCGATACGTCTTTTTAACATTCAATGGTACTTTTATGTATATAGTTGATATGGTTCCAATAAGAACCACAAAACAACCAAAACCATTTCCTAATCAGTAAAACATAAAGATATAATGTAAGAAAAAATTATAAAAAATATAACATAATACAGATTAACACCAACATCTATCAATTCATCATCATAAAAAACACATATGAAAATCATAAAGTAGTCTCTCATATAAGAATTTACATGACAACAAGATACATGTGTTAATCTAAAAATAAACAAGAAAACCAACATAATTACAACCAAACATTGTTCTAAATACACCAAAACAAAACGATCAAGAGTTATATCATTCTAGCCATCATCCAACAACATCCGAATATCAAAATTTAACTCATCATCCAAATTAAATCATCTCTTTCTTCTGTTCATAAATGCAATAGTAGACTTCTGCACATCAAACCTCAAGTCCTTCGTGCCTGCAAGAACAATACCGACACAATATATTGCTTGTAGCTTTTTTTACCATAAGACTGCAATAACAAAAAAAAGTGACAAATCAATCACAACAAGAAAGAAATGCTCAAATGCATGATAAAGAAAAATAATAAATCAGGCAACCAGCTTTCATGATACCATTCAATGAACTCAATCTGTTGCAAGTTGTAATTCCAACAACCACTCAACATTCTCATTCTGATTCAAAAGCCTTCAATTCTTTCCCATCAATCTCATACTTCTTGCATTACAACTCATGTTTTAGTTTAACACATCACCAAGGTAAAACTGATATTAAAAAAAAAGACCACATAACAACACTATCAATCATATGCAAATAACACAAAAAATTTTATCTGAAGCGAAACAGCTAATTCTGATATTTATAAGTATATACACCGGTACTAATGAGTAAAACATGTGATACTCAACACACAAACAAATCAAAATAGATACACACCACATAAAACCTTATCTGAAACAAAACAACTAATATTTGATACTTTCAAGCATATCATCTGGTATAATCAACATGTCAAGTGATACAAAAAAATACACAAATCAAATAGACACATATACACCACATAAAACCTTATCTGAAGTGAAATAACTAATATCTGATATCTACAAGCATATCAACCGATACTAATCAACATACCAAAATACAAAAAATACACACAACACAAAACTTTATCTGAAGCAAAATAACTAATATATGATACGTACAAGCATACCAACGGGTACTATAGTATGTATGCAAAGTGATACTATCGTAAAATACTCCATAATATAATTTCTAATTAAATAATTGAATATAACGGCTTATAAGAGTGCATTTTGAGATGACAGGACATTCAATAGTCCGTACATGGACAGAATAAAGCGATAAACAGATACCAACAAGTAATGACCTAGTTATCAGAGTTGACTAAGAATGTCCTATTCATAGGACGGAGTCAAAAGCACGTAAGACCCATTCATAGGTCGACAGAAAAGTAAACAGAAACCAACATGCGATTCAATAGGACCTCTTCATAGGTCAAAGCAAATAAAAGAACAGTTGGTATTTCAATAAAAAGGGCTTCATCCCTTAAGCAAATATTTATTTAGAATAGGCATCATTGTACTAGTAGTTTTTGGACATGCTGTAATCAAGTTCGAATTTCAAATACTAAATACGATTATCAGAGTATTCAGCAGAAAACATAGCGGAAGTAATTTATTCAGATAACTAGATAAGCGGCATCTCAGTCAACCCCGCCATCAGCTCACATCACCAGCCTCAGCATCTCAACCTGAAAACATTTTGAAAAGAGTTGGGTATGAGTACTAATGCACTCAGTGGGTAAGTTTCGAACTCAATTTACAATATGAAATATCCAAAAATAATACACAGTATATAGGAAGCAAATCGCAAAAGCCCTTCCTATATCTGCAAACCTTTTATTCTCCTTTGGGATCCATCTTGCTCAGTTTGTCGTCTACTGCACTATGTAGCATGCTGCTGGTAGGAGGAGAGAGGGGTTACCTCGCTAATCCGAGGAGAGTATACCAGGGGTTACCTAGCATTGACCCTGAGTGTGCTAGGGGTCACCTAGCAGTGACTCCTTATAGTGACATCTGGTCACAGTGTATGTGTGGGGTTACCTCACAGTGACACATTTAGTGATAATCATCACAGCTGCAAGGGTGTACAGTCCTGCCTATGTTTAATAATTACTTGCACTACAAAATCCAAGATTCTAGCACAAGCCTATCTCAGCTAAGTTCAACATCGTCTAATAATACCTCATAAAACTTAGCAATTAAATCATAGCTTAATCATGCTTATACAACTATTCCACAAGTATTCTCATACCTAGTCACGTTATCCCACCAATATTCCAATAATATTCTAACAATATTTCAACAGTATCTCAATAATATCCTATTCCATAGCGTAACAATATTCTATAATTCCTCCTATAACAACGACGTTAAACAAATAGAGCATAAAATATTTATTTGGATATTTCTAAGTTGTCTATCATGCTTCTAAAGAGCTATTACTCTTAAATTGTATTTATTCTTTAAAATAAACCCACCTTGCTGACGAGCAGGCGGCGGCACGATAGCTTTCGGATTTACTTCCTTCCTTCCAATGGGCTCCACGGGTCCTACAATGTTGGTGCATGCCTTAGCACAACTACTATAATTTTTGGAATTTATCTACTATATTTGGAGCATTTATCCATATATATTTATTATTTTTTCATTTAAAAATAGATTGCGCAACTCTAACGACCTCGTATAAACTCGACACACAAGGATGAAAATTCCAAAATAATATTCTTGATTTATTGGAATAAAAATATTTGACAGAGGTCTCTTTCCAAAATTTACCATTTTACTCAATTAACATCGAATATTCACCACGATATTTTTTAATCATTCAAAAATTACAAAATTATTCCGGGGTGATCTTATACATGCCAAAACTATAGTTTTAAACTTTTAGAATTTTTCGATAACACATGTTTCCGGAATAAAAATAACTGTCTACTTTTAAAAATCGAAATTCATCAAAACTCGTCGAAAAATTACGAAACTTGACAGATTTATAGAGAATAATTTTTCGAGCACATTTCATGCTCAAACTTTTTCGATTTGACGAGCGGAAATGGGTGAAAATGGTGAAAAACAGAATCTAGTCGGTTTTCATGACCCAGTTCATGTTTTCCGGCAATATCGCCGGTTTCCGGCCACCAGATGGAGACGACATTAAAAGACAAAACGTAGAGCACACTTAAATACATGACATACTAAAATTTCAGATTAAAAGGACGAGAAATGGACCGAAACGAGCTCCTGGAAGGTGACAGCTGGCGGCGGGCGGCAACCCCAGCGGTGGCGGCGATTTCCAACGACGGCGCCGGAGGCCGGCGACTGGTGGCTGCCCCCTACCGGTAGTCCCTCCTCCCCGGCTCCTTCCCAACTCGATTCGTACCTCAAAACTCCACTCAAACCTCGACTCCACTCAAGAACACTCGAAGAACACGAAGAACTCGAAAAACGCTCGACTCTCTTTCTATTTAGAGTTGCTAACTCGATTTTGGGATGAAAAATAATGAAAGGGGGGCTGCCCCTTTTATAGGAAAAGCTTGGAGGGTTGGGTATTGCTTTTTTGGATATAAAATACTGATAAAATTAGTTTGAACGCGATTACTTTTTCAAAAACACTATTCATAAGTTGTTTTATTGCAAGGAAAGTTCATTTGACCTCGTACACAAAAAGTAAGGGCACCGGGAGATTCCTTGATTTATTTCCTATCAAGTCAACCAAAAACGGTCGGCTGATATGTTCGTTCAATACACGAACAAAGAAAGATTCCTTTTTCCGGCCATCTGAAAATCACTATTCACGACGCTCCGGACACTACCGTTTGCTCGTTTGACCTCAGATTACAAATCCAGGAACACTGACGGATTTGTTGGCTCATTTCCTATTGAGGAACCTTGCCGAACAATTTCTCGGAATAACGATCGAAATTTCGTAAAAGATCGAAATTAAAAACGAGTCAAAAATCACTATTCATCCTTTTTACTTTTTACCTTTTTAAACGCCATGAACTCGATTTACCTCGGATTAAAATTCCGGGAGTACTGGCGGATTCCTCGGGTCGACTCCTTTCAACGGAGTCTAATATCAACCATAACCCGAATTCTGTTTGATCGTATTTCCAAGAAAATGACACCTAGAGTTGCGTCTTACATCGATTTTACTTTATTTAGCTCCTAAATAATTCTTTAGTCTTCTAAAATATAATTAGAAAATTTCTTTATCTGAAATTCAAAAATACGGGGTATTACAAAGCATATATCATATACATTTATTTCAAAGATAATAATTTCACCCACCTGATAATAGAGAGCACGTAAATTCAACCAGAGAACCACACAGTGGACGAGGGTCCTAATTGCGCCGCACCTAGTATTAAAATAATATCAATTAAATCATTTGGGCCTAGTATAATTTTAATGAATGTGAAAATAAGAAATTTATGAGATTATTAAATCAATTTATGAAGTTTTGGGCTAAATATTAATTTCTGAAAAGTTTATGGAATCAAAAATGTATTTTTATAAACTCTACAGGGCCTTTTTCTAATTTCTGAAAGTTAATGATAGTGGGCCACAATGAAAATAACTTAGTTTGCAATTGAATTCTTTTCTTCTTTTCCTCAAATTCACGGCCAGACTCCAATTAGGAAGAGATCCCCAATTTGAAAAGCTAGAAGTCCTTAATTCTAAATCATCTCTTCTTCTACCTCTCTCCCGACAAATACCTCATCGCCGACTAACGTCACGGAGACGTTGAACTAGATATGCAGCTGCACTTGTTCCGACTCAGACCAACATCTCCAGCTCTGAAGCAGACTAGGCTCAACTCAACGAACTCGACTCCCCTCCCTCAACAACACAGACCCAACCAAACTCAGCGACGACATGACTCGAGTTCAGCCGTAACAGCAATTCATCGATGACACGACACAGCCCGAGCCCAACTGACCGCCGACACCCCAACTCAACTGACTCCACATGCTCCAAACCAGGACTCACTTCCTCCATTTTTTATTTTCTTTAATTTCTTAATTTCTACCTATATATATATATATATTGAAATCTTTTAGTTTAATTTCTAATTGTTCTTAAATATAGAGTCTTGGGTGTGTGAGATGAAATTGAGTGATGAGGCATGGTTTGGTATTTTGTGTTGGTGAATTGTGATGTTGAAATTAGGAAGTATATAGAGACGTGAATTTTGTTATTAAACTACTATACTTGGCAGAAATATATGAGCATATGTATGAATCTTTTTGACATGGTGTGAAGCCAAAATAGATGATAATTTGATCTTGGTTTGGTTGTTGAAAACATGAGTCAGGGGACTAGTTTAAGGAATTGGAAATCATGGTGATTGTGTGTATTTAAGAGCATGAGGTAATTAAAATTTGTTGCAATGAATTTAAACAGAACCATCATTTCTTGTTTTCTTTTGCTTTATTATGAATTTCTAAAAAAAATGTAACTAGATATCACATACTCCCTCCGTCCCATAATTATAGTCCATTATTCCTTTTTGGGATGTCCCAAAATTATAGTCCTATTCTAAATTGGGATTGTATTTAAATATTCTTTTACAAATATAACCCTATTTAATATAGTATGAATGCAATTAATATAGTAAAAAATAAGGGCAATATAGGATAATTATTGTAAATTTTATATTTCCAATACATATTAAATGTGATTTCTTAATATGTGTGAAAATGGGAAGTGGACTATAATTATGGGACGGAGGGAGTAGTATACTCGATGCAAAAAGGAATTTATCAAACTTATTACCATTAAAATCGAATATGCAAGAAATACCTGAATTGTGTTTTGAATTTCTTGCTTGGAGGAGTCGAAATTCTTTTTAAAAAAAATAAAGGCAGTGCAGTGAGTTTTCAAGAAGAAAATCAGGCCCGCTTTAAATAAATGGGAGTACGAAGCTTCTATGACAAATTTTACGAATAAAAAAAAAAACTAAGGATAAGAATAAATTTTCATGATAAACTTGATGCATAAGGATTATATTTTAAGGTAAGTTTTAAGGATATTATTTTTATTTTTATTTTTATTTCATATTTATCCTTAAATAAAATAATTTCTTTGCATTTCAAAAGAACTTAAAAAAAATAAGCTTGAAAATATTTAACAAGATCACAAAATAATTTTAAGGCTCAAGTTTAAGTTCTAAAAATTTTCTTTTAAACTAGGGGTGCAAGATCAGACTTCCTCAAGTCCATCTAATTCTATGGAACATTATCAAATAAAATAAAACTTGATTTTAAAGCAATCAAGTAATTTAAATAATTTAAATCATGTAGAAGTGGGTTGTTACAATTGAATGACGAACATGAACACATAATAAGCAAAAAAACTAAAAAAAAATAGAAAATCCTAACAAACTAATCTCAAATTAACCGATGTAACAAAAGATATAACAAGATATGACAAGGTTAGATAGAGTATAAAATATACACGAACAACAAACGACGATAATAACATGATCTAAACTTAATAACTACACTAAAATTTTTCAAATAAATCATAAATCAAAAGCTATACATAAATACATACATACAATAAGCATGTTTTCAACAAAAATGAAGAAGAAATAACGTACCAATTTTAGATGAGTCAAGCGACTGACGAATACATATTTGTGACTTCGATGTCAGATTCACAGAAATTACTTGAGCACAACTATGAGCTTCAAGCAACGGCGGCGAAGAGGTGAACCACCAACAAAGCAAATCGTAACAGAGAGAGAGGGGGGGAGAAACGGCTAGTGTTTCGAGTAATCGAGCACAATGACGAGCTTCAAGTAGCGGTGGTGATGAGATGAATCACATATGACGCAATGGAGGAGACCGGAACACATACACTAAATGTATGGGAGAATTTGCAATTTAAAATAGAACAAGTGTGTATTTAAAAAATTAAATAATTATTCAATGAAAATAATTAAATACACATAGTATAAATTCAATGGTCGAAATATAAAATGAAATAAGAAATTGAAATAAAGCAGAAAAGTGGTGAGTTAAATAGCAATTAACCTTAGTGCATCTCCAATCCGCGTAACATTCACATGTGGCTTAAATGCTACCCGGTTACCATGTAACATTTGCAGTGTGAATCTTATGTAGCAATTGATTTAAATTTTGCAGGTAGCAAAATTGCTACATGGTAACAATTTAAGAAGTTAAAAGAAAATGCTACATGGTAACAATTTAAGAAGTTAAAAGAAAATACTATTCTCAGTCGAGAAAGTGAACAACACGCCAAAGTTGCAAGGATGCGTATGCAAGAAAAATGGACAAATTATACCATGCAGCTGCGGGACCCACTTGTAGCTTTTCTTCTTTAACTCATTTTCCTCATCCTCTTTCTCTCTTCTTTTTTTTTCTTTCATTTTCTTTTGCTATTCTTCTACTCATCATACATAAATTATTTACTTCTCAAATAATTGTTTAAAATATAAAAAAAAAGATGGTTGATTAATTATATATATGTATAGATAATTTAACTTGATAATTAAAATTGCCATTTTCTTTTTCTCTCTCTTTTTTCCTTCTCTTTTGCTTGTTTCTTTTTTTTTCTCTTGAAGTTGCCATTTTTTTTTTGTTTTTTTCACTTGAAGTTGCCATTTGTTTTACGTATTTAGTTTATTTATTAGGCATGATGTACTCATATTTTTATATTTAATAAAATTGTCAATTATAAATGAATAGTTAAAAAATTATCCACTACAATAAATTTATGTTTAAAGAAATTAAATTTTCAAATTAGTATTCAAAATAAATTTACTAAAAAATATTATCATATTAAATTAGTATATATAATGAAAAATCATAAATACTTTTTTTAACAAATTTATAATATGTAAATAAAATAAGTGATGTAATAGTGGGACCCTCAAAAAGTAATAATTGTACCTAAATGTATTGGAGAGATTTGGATAACAATTTAATGAATTTAATAACTTTTAATACGAAAATAATGCGATGCGGCAGCTATTTGTATCTAAAAAATTATTCATGCAATCATGCGAAAGAATGATTGAGATTGTGAGGAAGGGAGATGGGCGTTGAAGGGGGCCCACTTGTGAATCCCTAGGCCGGTGACGGTGAGTGGCACCACACGCTCAGCTGAGGTGGCTAGTGGCTACTACATGCCAAGATTGGACGGTCCGTCCACAAAATTAAATAATACTCCTATATATAATATCCCAAATTAAAAATATCACCCAATTTCCTTGTTTTATTTTTCTTCTGTAGCTTATTATGGAATTATCTTGACACACATAAATATCTTACAACTTTTACTTAATAATATAATAATATGATATACAGATCCCTCAAAAACACTTTTACTTTATACTGTAATATGATAATAAATAATTCTTCTACTTCTTTAATTCGTTTTTGAAGAAAATTAAATTCATTAGAAATATTATACTCCCTCCGTCCCATTTATATAGTCCACTTTATCCTCGCACGTAGATTAAAAATATTTATGAAAACAACACATTAAAGCTTAACTTCCATTACTACCCTTATTTAAAATTTATGACTTTTAAGAATTTAAGTAGTTAAATTTTAATTTTCAATAAATACCAAGGGTATATTTGTATATTACTATGAAAATTAATACTATTTATAGTTATGGGACTATATAATTGGGACACCTCAAAATAGTAAAAGGGACTATATAAATGGGACGGAGGGAGTATATTAACTGCTACAATGCTCAGAAAATTATCAGAACTAGGACCAATGCTGCAATGCATGTAGCTCAGTAGCTATACTACATTACTACCCTTGCAAAACAAAAGCTAAGAGAAGGATAAACAACCACCAAAAAAAACAAAAACCCTAAACTAGTTCAGAGAAAGAAGGACAAACGAAAATAATTTTTTATTTTATTTTTAATCGTGAGTAGCTATCTCAAATGGTTTGAGTCCAAACGTATATATAAACTTGACAATATATTAATTATGCATTATTAATAACATATGAGCTAGCTTCAGCATTCATAATTAATTAGTGTAATAGAATATGTCACTCTTTTTTACTATTACATAAGTCAACACCACGTATGACTTCCACCTCAGGAGAGTGGTCATCATGGCAGTGACTGATGTGATTTATTTGATAAATTGTGAAATTGCACTCGATCGCTCCAAAATTTAACTACTTCCGTCTCAATAGCAAGGTCCATCTTTTATTAAAATAGAGAGAGTAACTAATAAAATGGGGGACCTTGATATTGGGACAAAGGGAGTATTTGATAAATTCATCAAATATGTTCAGTCATACAAAATCATGATTAGATAAGAAATAAAATATAATTATAGTATATTTATGGGAAAATGTATTTTCTGTCCCATGATCTAGAATATTTTTTTTTCTTGAGTTCTCGAATCTTTATTATATATATTGTACTGAACCTCAATTTTGTATCTTTGTTATTGTTATAGTGATTCAGCCACAAATTTTTAGCAATTATTTGCATAAGTATTTATGCATTAATGATTTTTACCATTTCAATTCAAATACTTTTTTACCCTTTTTTATTGACATTTAATGACATCATGGGAAATAGACGGGTGCCGCCAATCGCTTCTCTCTATGTAAAAAGTATTCTACTTAATTATTTGAATTTTAGAGGAGTATTTAAATTTAAATGGTATTCTATTACAAATTCGATTAGTCTTTTAAAATAAGGTAAATCATCCCATCAAGTAGAATATATAGTAAGACTCGTGTTATGTAACCAAGGGTTAAAACTATTTAAGTAACCCAATATTTACCCATTTCTAACTTTTGATTGTAATGATAAATATTCCCTCAGTTTTCACAATATTTAATATGTTAGTCTTTTAATCTTATACTACCTCCATTTCATAATATTTGTTGTTTTTTTTTATCTGGAATTAAGAATTAATTTCGTGGATAAATATACTCATCCCTTATATATGTCATAAAATCTAATTCATCTATATTTTCCTAAAAAATAACAATATTTTCTCTCTCCATATATTTTTCTCTCTTCATATATTATAGGTAACTTAGAATCAAAAAATCTTGTAGGATTTGAGAGGGTTAAAATTGGGAGAGAAGATGTCAAATTATATAAAACAACAAACATTTTGAAACTAAAAAAAAAAACCTTAAACAACAAACATTATGAAACGGAGGTAGTATTAAATTATTTGATATTTTAGATTATTTTTTTTAAATCAATTTAACCATTTATCAAAAAAGATATATTAGGGAAATATAATTTACTAGAATTTGATATAATTATATAGATGAAAAGAGAGAGGAAGCTATATTTGTCACATTTTTTACTTCTTATTTTTTGTGTAAAATGTTAAACATCAAATATTATGAAATTGAGGGACATGTTGGATGTCGGAAAGCTCTGTTGCTGATAAGATTTTTTCTTAAATTTTCTAATTAACTATGAAAATATTAATTAAGCCAAAATAATTTAAAATCACACTTCATAGCCAACAGATTTTAAGAATATATTGACATAAATGTTCTCTTGATGATAGTTCAGTGGTGGAGTAATGTAAATTTGAGGTCAAAGGTCTCAAATTTGAATCACACCAACACCATTAGATATTCGCTTGTCACACCTAGTTTTTCAAGTATGATAGTTACTCTCGACATCCAAAAAAAATGACATAATGATACCTCACCGTCCCGAAAATGCATTTAATATACTTGAAAAAGTAAAAATTGTATAAATTTGTTCTATTATGCCCTTATTTATTGATTCAAAAGAAAATTAGTGTTAATTCTAAAGAACATTAAATGGGGGACATATTAAGAAAAATGGAAATTTAATACACATATATATATAAGAAAAGTAGACTATAATTTTGGGATGGACAAAAAAGAAATAAGTTTTGCATACACTAAGAAAATGCATTTAATATACTTGAAAAAGTAAAAATTATATAAAATTTTACCACTATGCTTTTATTTATTGATTCAAAAGAAAATGAAAGTTAATTTTAAAGAGCTTTAAATAAAGATCTATATTAAGAAACATGAAAATTTAATACATATATATAAGGAAAGTGCACTATGATTTTTGAATGGACAAAAAAGAAATGAGGGAATTATAATTTTCAACCTTAGATATTTTTATTCATTCATTTCTGAAATCATTTCCACAGCTCTCATTTTTTGAAAAAGGAAAACCACCATAATTTGCTTTGGTCCACTTTTGCTAATGGGATAAAAAGACTGAATTACCAAATCACACTGCATTACCGTTTTCCAAACACACTTCCAAAGCTTAAAATGATAATTCTTCTGTTTCAAATTAATTATCAATTTATAATTTTTGACTTGTTTTAAAATATAATATCGTTTACTATATTTACACACACTCTCAATTTTAATATTATCTTAATAAAAAAATCTGAATTTTTTAAGGAAAATATATATCTTAATAAACTACTCGTTTCATCCGTAAAACAACGGTGGACAAATTTCATTGTAACAATTGGGATTTTAAAATTGCATAAAATTAAAGATGTTGTAGTTATAATGTTTTAAAAATCATATTGTGATTAGAAAGTATGACCACTAAGATCTTCTCTGGTGGCACGCATAAATGCATGTTTACTGTTTTTGGACACAGCAGATCAGCTGTTACATTTCTCACGTCACTTCCTATGTCAAGCCTTTACTTTTTAAAAAATATATTTTTAAATTTTTTAATTTATTATAATTTAATTTAATTTGTATTTATTTATTCAAGGTTCATCCATCCCTGATTAGAATATATTAAAAAAAAATTAAAAAGAAAAAGAAAAATTAGTTATTGCACACCAAATATTGTAGGATTGAGAACAGAGGATCTACTCAGATTTTTGGAAGCTCCGACGGAAACGTTATTATGGACGGCAAATTGAGGGAGAGGGGATGGTGTCCCTCTCTCCAATACGGTGTTTTTTCATATTATTTTATGTTGTTTTTTAGTTAGTGTTTTATTTTTTTCATTTTATTTTATGTTATTTGTAATATATTTTGTATATTTTAAGTAATGTGTTATAAATTAATATTAAAATTTGTTATGAATTGTATTTTTATTTTATATTAATTCAAATAAATTTATTTCAATAATTATTATAAAATGTTGAATTTAATTTTACATTGATATCCTAATATATGAAATTGCGTCTATTATTGTATGTTTAGTTATCATAAAAAAATATAATTATAAGAGATTTTTTTTTTGTCAAGAGTATCCCACAGTCGCTACCGAAGTGCGCACTGGATAAATCCCGCCTCTGTGTAGTAGTCTATAAACACACAGGGGAGGTTAACCACACTTGGCAAGCCAAGTGTGATAGGTTCACACCTAGTGGTGTTGGTGGTGATATTTGAACTTGAGACATTTAGCCTCAAGAAAACACCACTTCACCACTAGACCATCCCAAGGGACAGAGAATATTTTTTTTTAATGTAGAAATATAGTGCAGACTGTTTGAGATAGAATAATTTTAGTGATGAATATATTGTATTATAGACTTATAGCGCAAACGCTAAAGATGATCTAAATATGAATTTATAAATACACACGTGTATCTATATACACACACTTAATAGTATTAAAAAGCACGCAGTTTCATAATTGAAAAATTATGAGTTAAAATATTACAAACTCACTGAATCAAATTCTGCAAAGTGCTAATGTTTTAGAATGAACTGTCTAGAACGCAGTTGTAAGTATTCTTAAAAAAAAAGACATAATCTTGCAATTAAAGATGGGTGTTGTCACCTGATTGAGTGCTATAAAGAAACAATTAATGAATCCACGTCATTTTCTGGAAAGCGAAGACGCATAGTTACCAGACTTTTAAACCACCCCACCACCTACCCATCCACACACAAAATCCTTCTCTATCTATCTGCATTACAGTTCACAAATTTCGTGTTTATCTCTTGATTTCTGCAGCAACTATTTGCATTTTCTTTTCTACAAAGGCTGCACAACATTTGTATCTTCGTGTTTAATTTAACTGTAAACATAAATAATTCGTGATTCTGTGTTTCAGGTAAGCTTCGAAATTCTCTCTACTGTTATGTTCATCACTTCTTGGTTTTCATTTCTGGGATTTGATCGGAAGTCACATGCAACCTTTTCTTCATATGAATGTACGAAGAAAAGTTTTAATCTTTAATAAATGGCTCCTTTCCTTTTCTCTCTCCGAATTTATTTTGTTGAGATTTGCAGATTTTGTGTATATATCGCTTATATATATAATTTAGTTTATTCAGCAATCAGAATAGTTTTTTTAATTGATTGCATGCTATATATTTGGCTTCTAATGTTGAATTCGGGTAAAGCGGCAATGGCGGGCGGAGGATTCAAGAGGGGTGTGGGTGGGGGTTGATTATATATATATGTGTATATATATGTGTGTGTGTGTGTGTGTATGTATGTATATATGGTGACAATTATTCTACTAACCCCTATATTCCTGAAAATCATATCAAATATTGAGGGAATGATTCAATCTTGTGTAATTATTTCCTATTTTTAGACCTGAGGTTGGGGGAATTGAGAAGGGTTTTGTGGTCTCATCTGCTGTGGGAAATGCAACTAGTTTATCATTGGATCAACGAACACTAATTATTTCCTTGAATAACGGTGTTGCATAACTTGTATGCAGTCTACGTATTCATCTTTTTAGCACGAGTGTAAGCACATAGCATATATAAAGATACAATTATTCTCTGTTTTCCGAATCAAATTAAAAAAAAAAAACGATGTGTGCATTGTTGTCAATTCTTTTCTTCTGATTGAAGTTCTCTCTCTAAGAAAGGCGGCCAAAAGAATGTGTGGGGACCTGAAATTTGTGCTTTCTTAATCCTCTTAGCTAATGGTAGCCCTTGTAGTAGGGTGTCTGTCCCTGAAATAGGTTGTGCTATTGGAAGTTTCCTACAAACCTCAAATGGGAAAATTCTTGTGCTTCTCCGCAAGCAGACTTGATTTCTTGTTAGGACATACCCGAGGTTTTGTCTAATGTCGTTGTTCTGAAGTTGGTTCCTTCTGTGATGGATTTGGTTATGGCTTGCTCTTTTTTATTGTATTCTTGAATTGCTTATAAAGTTCCGTAATGCAGGAGGATTTTGCTTAAGTTTTCATCAATACAAGTATACAATAGATGTTCATGGGCTCCCCAGCTGTTGATATTTCCTGGCCGTCATCTATTATTGAGTCTTTTGATCGATCATTCAATATACAGATAGAGGAAGGAAATTCGTCAGCTACTATAGATTTCCTTGAGAATGCAAAGTCTTCACCGCCTGACCGTCAAAATATTCCAAAACCTCCTCCACTTCCCAGAAAAACATTGAATCGAGGACTTGCAGCGTGTTGTTCTGTTCCTAAAGAAACAAAAGATCTATGGGAGAAGCTCTTCAAAGAGGGATATGGAGCCGATGTTCATGTTATGACAGATGATGGACCAATAATTGCTGCTCATCAAAGTATTCTGGTGAGCATATGCTTTGCCTGTAAATGTTTGGAGTTTGTCATGCAATTGGCAATCACCACGTTGTCTAATTGTATGCTCTAATTTTACATGGTGTAACTGAAAAGAAGATATTTTTGGCTAAGAGTAATCCAGTTTTGCAATTACCCTAAGAGAAGTTAACAAAAGAGTCTTGGGAAGTAACCAGATTAATTGTTTTTCCATTTTCCGTTTCTATGTTGTGCAGAGTGTTGCATCACCAGTACTCGAGAAATTTATGCAGCTATCAAAAGTTAAAAATAGCATAAGAACTATTAGGATTCCAGGGGTACCATATGATGCCGTCCATGCATTCATCCGTTTCCTCTATTCATCTTGGTATGGCCAAACATTCACCTTTTCATATTCTAATTTGTTATTTTAATCTTTCATGGTATCAATTTCTTAATTGACTGCTAGACTAATCTAAATAGTTCTGCAAAAATAATATAATCTTATCACAAACAGTTTTTAAGCCTCAATTGATGACTGCTTCAGGCACTTTTGGCACAAATAGACTATTTACTCTGCAATTCTTGACTATCATTTGGCAAATAGGGTAGTTAAAACTCGAAATGAAATGGCTTCTCTCCAAGTGATCAAGTAGTAGAGTACTTCATGTATTAACATATCTAGGAGGATTCTATCTATTCCTCTGATTGATGTTCTATCCACAATTAGTATAGTTAATATTTCATTCATTTCTCGTGTAAGTGACAAACAGAGGGATCCATGAATTGGGCTTCTTATGCATAGAAACAAGTGGTTCATTTTACAAATAAATCACATAGATCGCCACTTACTTACAATTGGATTTTAGTCTAAGGTGTCTTTTGTAACTTGAGCCTTATTTGACTTACTGGCTGATGCCTTTTTGGTTCCCAGAATTCTGATTTTTATGTATAATGGTGCAGCTATGAAGAAGAGGAGATGCAGAAGTTTGTCCTTCATTTTCTGGTTTTATCACATTCCTATGTAGTACCATCTCTTAAAAGAGTATGTGAATTCACGCTCGAACAGGGCTGGTTGAATAAAGAAAATGTTATAGATGTGTTGCAATTAGCTAGAAGTTGCGACGCACCACGTCTTGCCTTGGTCTGTCTGCGTATGGTAGTCAGGGACTTCAAATGCATCTCCAGTACTGAAGCATGGAAAGTGATGAGGCGCGCTAATCCTGCTCTAGAACAAGAGCTATTAGAGTCGGCTGTCGAAGCAGATTCAGTGAGTTGCCAATCTTTTAGCTACCTGTGTATCTCCTCTTAACTGAATGTGCGGTCACAACACGTTTAACCAAGTTACCTTAACACATAAGTTTATAACTGAATATTATGTGATACTCCTTGCAAGTCAATGGTCAGTTAAGTTTCTGCATTCGAGGATGTCCTCATGAAAATCATTTTATTCTAGATTTCGTTCTTCCCATTCCTGTATTTACTCGTAAAAGGTAGAACATAGTTCAAAGATTTCTTCTACTTATCGTGGAAATACATAACTTCACTAGTTCCGACATTATTGAGCTCCATCCATACGTTTCCTAGTCATCTCCACACTAAAGTATAAAGTATTATGTGGCATTCTAAAGATCTGCTGATCTAGGGATGGTGTGCATTTGTGGAAGTGACGAACTGAGCATCACATCACATATGAGCTTACTCTGTTATTGGTGAAATTCTTTCCATTTCTAATTTGTTCATTATATTCCTCGAAACGAGCATCTTATTTTTACCTTGTTTTACCTAGAGAAAGCAAGAGAGATTGAAGAAAGTTGAAGAGAAGAAGGTGTATATACAGCTGCACGAGGCAATGGAGGCTATACTTCACATTTGCAGGGATGGATGCAGAACAATCGGGCCTCGTGATAAAGTGCTAAAAGGAAGCCAGGTTGCTTGTGGCTTCCCCGCATGCAAGGGGCTTGAGACTTTGATCCGCCATTTCTCGGGCTGCAAGACTAAAGTCCCCGGAGGGTGCGTGCATTGCAAGCGCATGTGGCAGCTTCTTGAACTGCATTCGCGCATGTGCAACGACCCTGAATACTGCAAGGTCCCTCTTTGTAGGTAAGTGACTACACTTCTATCAAATATTTATTCAAAATTCAAAGGGTAAGTCTTGTGCCAGACCGTCATGTCAAAATCCCGGATATGAGTACCGTTTTATTATTGATCTTGACCCGTCAGACAGTTTTACACACGTGTTAAGTGACTTGGAGTGTGGTCTTGGTAATTTTAGGCATTTCAAGGTGAAGATGCAGCAGCAGAGTAAGAAAGACGAGGCGAAGTGGAAAATGTTGGTGAGCAAAGTGACAGCAGCAAAGAATGCCCAGAAGCTGCTGTCATGTAGGAGGGGCTCGAGTTTTTAGCAATGCAGATGTGAATAATTTATATCTCAGGTGGGATATGGCCAATATTTTAGCAGGCACAAAATTCCATCTTAAAGTCATACCAAAAAAAAAAAATAGAAGATAAATGTACAGGAGATTTCAAGTTTGGGCAGATGTTTTATACAACATTGTTCAAATAAAGGTCGCAATGCCATTCATTTCCAGTTAAAATTACAGTCCTACAGTATTCGTAAATTGTTACTGCCTTAGTTTCAAATTAATTGTCGTTTTAGAATTTTTAGCTCGTTTCAAAATATTTGTTATTTACCATATTCTCACACTTTCTCTCATATTTTTAACACTATATTTATTTAATATGATTGGATATGAGGCCGAGGGAGAGTGGGTATATTTGTCAATATTATTACATCTTAATTATATGAAAAATGCTAAAACTATAATTGATTGGAGAATTATCAATTTAGTACATAAAAAAGATAGATAATTTATTAATTCAGGACATAAAAGATGGAAACTATCAATTTAGGAGATGAAAGATGAAAATTATCAATGTAGAACCTCAAAAATTTCGTATTTTTTTTTTTAATTATTTTTATATTGATTTTGAATGAGAACTCCTTTATCAATATCTATTAAATTTAATAAAGAAATACTCCCTCCATTCCAAAATTATAGTCCACTTTTCTTATGTATGTGGATTAAATTTTCATTTTTCTTAACATACCCCTATTCAATGTTCTTTAAAATTAAAATTGGTATATTTTTAATCTATAAATAAGGATATAATAGGAAAAAATTATTTAATTTTGCTTTTCCTAGTACATTAAATATTTCTTTCTTAATATGTGTAAAAAAGAGAGGGGAACTACATTTTTGGGACAGGGAGAGTAATTAAATTTGTTTAAAAAGTTGAGGTACTTGATTTTTTTTTTAGGTTTTATATTAATAATTTTCATCTTTCAGATCTGAATTTATAGTTTTCTCTATGTTTCACGTTCTAAATTGACAATTCTCCTTATTTTTTAAAGTGGTAATTTTTTAAGTCTTTAATAAGAGATTAGACAGCACTAAATATCTTCGTTTCTGGTGCTATTGTTTTGGATAAGCAAGATTACTTGGAGATTTGGAGTATTTTATAGGGTTGTGAGCACTTGCTTAGTATTAATCATTTACACATTCGACGGGACCCCAATGTTTTGGGTTGCGGTTCATTGGGGATTATCATTTATGAATTTGGGTTGAAAAAAAAAAGGAGAAAAAAATTATAAATTTGGGTTGAAAATTAAGGGTAATTTTGAAGAAAATAATTTGTTTAATTTGTTGTTGAAACAAGGTGTTTGAATTCTTGATATCTTCGAAGAACTCGTGTGCTTTGAAGAACGAAGACGGCTATGATTTTTGTTTTTTCTCTCTTTTTCGTTTGTTCGATTTTTTTTTTCTTTTTCCTGTTATGTTCTCTCTCTATTCTTATTTTTCAGAAAAATGGTGGGAAAAGAAGTGTGGTATGATTTTATTTCTAGTTATGTGTATATATTTTTAATATTTAATTATAGAAAATGAGTGGATGTAATAATGTTGGGAGGTAAGGGATTTATAATTATATTTTATAAAAAATTTATGTTTAGAATTTTCCATATATATTAAGAGTTATTTAATTTGTTTTTTTTTTCAATTTTGGGCCCCAAAAAGATGGAGCTTGGGGACAGCTGTAACAGCCCGGTTCTGAGAATTAGGATGGGGTTGTAATGTAGAAAAATAGAAGGAAAAAGGTAATTCAATTGGAAATTCAGGGGGTGTTTCTAGAATCGAACTAAGTTAGCGCCTCAAAAATTTAGGCGTCATAACCTTATAACCGAAAGGAATCTTCATTTTTCAACATATCAAAGGTGTCGAATGATTCAATCGAGTCGAATAAATGCCTATTCATAGGCCAATCAAAACCTAAACAAAATCTGATAGTTAATAAATAAGATTTTGATTTTTCAAATAAACAAGACCTCGTTATGGGTCATAACAACTAAGACCCATCAATAGGTCAGAGTCAATAAATTATACCGTGTCCCATTCATATTACCAAAGCAAGAAGACAACTTAAGGATTGCTACATGTCAACTGAACATAAGTAAAATCAACATGCTTAACAAGTAAGACATCTTTTTAAGCAAAAGACGAATAAACAATTATGCATAGTAAAAGACGGAACTTTCCTTTGGATTAATTATACAATTAAGCATATAGGACATGCTAACTATGAAGTTAACAAATGTTCATGATCATAGTAACGGAATCATAGGTATAATCGTAACTATGAAATACCATAAGTCATCATAGTAGCAAGAAACACAGTAGGAATAATGGTAAAGTAGTAGAATACGATCTCAATAGCCAACCCACTTTCACAGCCACCATCCACCTCTCCATCTCAACCTGAAAAATATTTGAAAAGAGGGTGTGAGTACAATTGCACTCAGTGGGGATTTATAAGAAAGTTCTACAAAACTTTAGAAATATTAAACATCAACTGGCAGCATATATGAAGCAAAACGCAAAAGTCCTTCCCATATCTGCAAAACATTTTATTTTTCTGGGTCCATCCTGGCTCAAACCTGATGTCTACTGCACCACATAGAGGCATGCATTAGGATAAGAGAGGGGTTACCTCAAATATCCCATCGAGTAGGTGAGGGGGTTACCCAGCAGTGACTCCGAGTATGCGAGGAAATTATCAGCAGTAACTCTCTAGTGATCAAAAAGACCACAACCTGGTAACCCAAAGGTTACAATCCATATATATGAGTATGCGATGAGATTACCCAATATTCTTGCTACGGAAAACGCCATTGATGGGGATTAGCTCGCGCCCTTCTTTATCTCTAAAGATAGGGTGTCTAGTGACTCTTCATAGACCCATAGATATGATTCATCTTTAGTGACTCGAAGGTTACAACATGATAATGTAATAACATTGTTTCTTGAGCTCAATATCCTACTTACCAATAATTGAATCTGAACATTCAATTCTCAACATTAAATCCTCAACATTCAATCCTGTTAGCCTGGATCATAGCCTAGAATGAATCATCTAAGTCTAATTCTTCAATCAATACTATAGCCTCATTGCCTATAAGGGATACTATAATCAACCTACAAGACATCATTCATCTAAACAACATTTCCTCATCAACAATATCAATATCAAAGTTAACTTATGATCATGATCATCTATATCTCATATCAATCAACTATATGATATCACATCAAGTTAGCATTCATTATATATAGCATGCTCAAGAGCTCAAACAATAATTTACATTATCATATCTCATAGAATAATAATTTTCTTGCACAAAGACTAATCAGGCAGAGCATAAAAATATTTAATTGGATATTTCAACTTGCCATAACATGCTTCTAGAGCTCATTAGCTCAAACCATAGATAGGTATAGTATCACCACCTCGATGATGAGCAGGTGGCAGCACAACGATCCCGAGTTCCTTTCGAGTTACTCTAGGGCCCAACTTGTTCTACAAAAGTCGATTAACGACTTAGCGATCTCTATATCGAAGATTCTAGAGCCCAAAATAATTTAAACAAGATTCCTACCTTTCTTGACTACAACCCGACTATAGAGTGCACGACTTTAGAGACATCTATTCAACTCAAAGTATAAAGAGAATTTCAAAAAATCATTAATTTGAGATACACCGAGTCTAGAGGTTGGTAAAAGACGATACTCTGTCGTCTCCACCTTTTCTCGACATGTACCCAAAAATCCAACAAAACTTAATCATCTTCCAAAAATTACGAAATAAATAAAGGATAATCTTGGATATGCAAAAACTATACCACATTAATTTTGGAATTTTCCGAGATCACAAACTTCCGATTCAAATTTAAATCGATGAAATAATAGATAATAAAATTCAACGAGACTATATACATATCCAAAAATTGCGAAATAAATGAAAAGTCGATCCCTACTATACAAAAATCAAAGCATATGAGTTTGAAAATTTTCCGACATATCATACTTCCAAAATAAAAATTAAAACACTTTAATCGCTTTAGGCAAAAATTCAAATAACGGGATATTCAAAATAAAATTTCAACAACATGCTATTCCAACGTAAAATAATATTCCGGACAACTTTCCAGAACAAACTTTTTCGATTCAGGGCTCGAAAAGCCCCGAAACCTCAAAAAACCAAAATTGATCGGCTTGTCGTCTACGACCGTTTTCTGGTCGTTTGGCCTTTTTCCAATTCCCGAACGATAATGACTTCAAAAGACGGAATAAAATACATAATAAAATACAGTTAATATCAAAAATTGGGCTCGAACGGATGAGGGATGGATAGAGACAAGGTTGTCGAAAGAAGGTGGCCGACGTCGGCTTTTTGACAGGTTGCAGCGGCGACATAGCCGCACGGCTGCTGCCCGACGGCGCCCCTGCCTCCTGGCATATTGCCGGTAGCCGGCTCAGCCACTGGCCAGCCAACAGCCCCTTTCCACCATCGATCTCCCTTGCCACCGCCCATACCACCGCCACCAAACTCCCTCTCACTCTCAATTCTCTCTACTCTCTCTCTAGAATGGGGAAATAGGTGTGAAGAAATGAATGGGGAAGGACCTATAAATAGCCAAGAATTGAGGGTACTCGGTACGAAATTCCGGATATAAAATACTGATAAAGTGATTTTCGGACTTAAAAGTTATTTTATTCGATGTCGAGATTCAAATGACTTCCGATATGAAATTCGAAAACACCGAAAAATTCATTAGTTCGAGTACTATTGAGCCAACCGGATTCGGGATGACGAGGAAGTCGTCTGAAGAAAAATGAAGAAAGATTCCCATTTAAATATGACAAAATTGGTTTGGCCTAACCTGAATTTGTGCCCGATTGGGCCGAGATTTTAGTGCTCCGAAATCGGCTTGGTCCGAAAAATAGAATCGCCCAAGCGAGCTGGCGAGCCTAGCCTATAATATCAAAAAATAGCCTTAGGTCCCGAGAGACCCGGGCCTACTGACTTTTTAGGTCGAGTTGGACTTCTAAAATATAGACCCGAACTCTTTTCGGCCCAATCCATCCCGCTTTTTTCCCAATTGGCCCGGCCCGTTTTGCTACCCCTAAGTTGTAACTAATGGGCTCGATTCATATCCGTATTTTATTTCCGCACAATAACATTGATTGATTAATGAAATTTGCTTGATTACCCCTCAAATTCAGAAGGTTTTAATCTCTCCCATCAGATTTATAATAATGGTGAATCCGCCCCCAACTTCGTGTTCAAATGTTTTAGCAAAATTCTCGAATTATAAATTTCATCTGCCATCACAATCTACTTGATTTTCCCCCCTTTGGAAAATCTTGAAAAAAATTAATACGGAAAGAAAATGGGGAAAAATCAAGCCTACAAAGCGATGCAGAGATCCCGGCTCGGCTCGAGCTCAGCCACGCCGGACGAGGTTGAGGATGGCATGGTTTGTACCTCCCATACTGCTTCATTACTGTTTTTGTTTTCATTTGTTATTGATGAACGAATTAATTTATGTAGACGATTTATCAGTGTAAGGAGAGTTTGGATTGGAATTTTTGTGAATTTGTCGGTTTTAGTAGATGAAAATGATTGTTGAACTAGTAAGATGTTTGTTGAACTGATGAACTTTACTGGAATTCAGAAATTGGTGGTGGTTTTTAGTATTATTGGAGTGCGATTGTGAGGAAGGGGTCTTTTGATCATAATCTTGAGTAGTTTACTTCATTTTGAGGTTTCCTTCATTGCTCTTGTTGTTTGGTGAAACCAAGGACGATCTTGAAATCGTACAGGCTGCAATTGGATGTGCGCATCCGTGTTTTGCGATTAAAATTCAGAGGTTTCCATTTGCCATAAGAACCGCCGAATCCTGTATGTATATATGGATTAAATTTTCTTATGATGAGCTGACCTAATTCTTACTTGCTTAGAGGAGCCAACAGCTGTTTTTCACTTTTACTTCATGTGAATTGTTCAGGTCTCAGCCATTTACTCTGTTTTATACAGTTGAGTAAAAGAAAATTGCATTACTTAGATTTGATGGTTATAAGCGCATTGATGGAGAGGCTTGTTACATATATTATCACATGTGTTGTTTTTCGACCTCTGTGTGTGTGTGTGTGGACTGGATATTTCTGATGAGAACAATCTCAGGTCGATAGTTCATTTCATTCACCAGAGTGGCATGCTGCTCGTTTGGCAAGTCTAAAGACTTCTCATACAGTTACGTGGGAGGAATACAAAAAGAAACAAAAGGTGATTTATCAGGCTATGCACTTTTCAGCTTTCATTTAATGTATTTTCTACAGTCTTTATACATTCTTTGGAACTCCTATTAGCGACTCTATGAGTGTACCCAACATTATATAGTAATAATTTATCTAAAAACCCTGTATGACTCATAAAAGCCAAGCAAGTGTATTGCCATAGGTGAAATGTCTCACCAGTGAAAATTTGAACATCGGATGCTGGAACCATTGACTTTCTAGCTGTCCTGTTCTTCTGTTAATGGCTTGACCCTTGATATTTCAAATCAGATTAGCGTTAATGTATTTTTCCTTGAAAATCCGTGATGTGTAAAAGATGGTTAGCACCTAAACAAGAAACAGATGGTCTTATTTCTTTGTGTTATTGGCATTGTCCCTCTTCTATAGTTATCAATGTTGTAGTCTGTCTCTAGCAAATGAGATGTTTAAAACATCCTTCATATGTACTGGACTATCTATAAGATGGTAAGATATAGATCAAAGTACTCCGCTTCCTTGTGGCTTCACGTTGGGACTCTTCTACTGATGGAGTGATGGTTGCAGTCTTCATTCTGCCTTGTGTTGTTGTTTGAAGCTCTACCATGTTTTCCTTGATTTCTTGCTGAAAATCTTTTAATTATTTGTGGTTTGTATGTGCCTAGATCTAATGCTGCAATTGTTAGGAAGAAGAATTGAGAAAGGGAGAATTGGAAGCAGATAAAGATAGGATGATGATAGAGTACAGAGCTCAGCTTGATGCTGAAAGGGCACATAAACTTGCTCGTGGGAGAAACCACTCGAGCATCAAATTCAACCGCAAAAAGGGTAATAAATTGGGTAAATGAGGACTTCTCCTAATGGTAATGGCCTAGGTTTATGAAATCAATAATTAGTGTTCTTGACTTCTTGCAGATAAAAAGGATAGAGATTCGAGAAAACATAGCAGCAAGAGGCGGAAGGTACATTAACCTTTTTCCTGCTTAGTTTTTGCCAATATGCCATCTCATATAATTTTTTAAAAAAATGGTCTTTTCTGTATTGAAAAAGTTATTCAAGTTGCAAATGAGCGTGTCACAGCACATATATAACTGACGTCTGTAATTTTCTTATATCAACATGAATGGTTTTGGTTACATGCAAGGGTGGATCCTCCTTAGGTGTTGCAAGGCTTTAGATATTGATATTCATATTTATTTAACCCCCCAAAAAATTATGGCTGTTCTCTTTTTCTCCATTAACTCATCTAGCTCTGCATCGGGTTATACGTGCCCCTAGGTGTTCGGAATGTTCATAGTGAGAAGTGATTTTCCTCTCCCATATTTTTTCATTCACACCCTCGTGAGAAATACTGGGTATTTGAATATTAATTGTAGTTACTAAATCATCCCATCACTAGAGGAAAACCTTAAATATATTATCAACTCACTGACAATTGGCTGTAGCATTCAAGGAGATCTTCAGATTCTAGTTCAAGTTCATCGTCAGAAACATCAAGCGCTGATGATGATGTTGATGATGATGAAAGGAAGGCAAAAAGATCAAAATCAAGGCTCAAGAGAAGGAAGAAAGAGAAAAAGCATTCCTCAAGATCAAAGCAATTAAGCAAGGGAGATGAAGAGGCTCATGGACCCTTGCCACTTTCTAGATTCTTTGGGAACTTGAAAGACTGATATTCGCTCGAGACATACAATTTTTTTTTCAGTTGGTCAAGACATACTAGTGAGTATCGATTCATCTTCTTCGCATTAGTATATGGCTTTTTATTTTATTTTTCTTTATTTCTCCTCACTCAAGATTCTGCTATTCCATTTGCCCATGTGAAATAGATGTCTGATTGATGTTGCAAAAATTTGCTGCCTGCTACTATCTTTTTTAATTTCTATTACATATTTTGATTATGGCAAGCTACATGCTGGAAATGGTCGCATAGTGTGTTCTTCTCCTCTTCACCTTTTCTACCTTCCCACATTATTTTCCTTTATATGGCTAGTTGTATTGTATTGGCCATGAGTTTTGTTGTTGACTTGGATTTTGGGTCGTGCATGTGGGGGGAAACCTTAACTCTTTCTCTATATGGTCTTAGCGCTAATTATTGTATGAATGAACGAGTTTTCGAACTGTTTTCTTTGTAGTATTAAGGGATGTAAACGGATCGAGTTGAACCGAAGACCTTGATGTTTGTGCTTGGCTCGTTAAGGAATATCCAAGTTAAAGCTCACTCGAGCTCAATTTGAGCTATTTTTCTTTTGTTAAGCTCGGTTCGACAAATATTTGTTATGTCCAAATTCGGCTCGACTCGAGCTCGACATGTGCAATGTTTGAAAATTTATTAATCAAGCCCGAGTTCAAATGCTCAAATAAAAACGTGTTTAGTTTACATGTTCGAACTCGAGCTTGAAAAAAAACTTATTTAATTTACTCATTTGAAATATTTATAATATTCATCAATATGTTCGCGAACATGATCGATTAAGTTTAAGCTCGAATATGTTCGTGAGCTGATCAAGTTGAATTAAATTAATTTTTGTATCAATCGTCTCACTCAATCCATTCGTCCGACATTAACGTGTGGGTTTATGCACTAGACTCGATATAAATTGAAAATTTAAAAAACTGAAAAAAAAATGGGGCTGCTAGACGCCTAAGTAATGACTTCGCTTCATTGCTAGTAATACTTTAATTTATACATGATGGTACTTGTTGTTTGGAACATCGACAAACATATTCCAAATATGTGTGTGTGTGCGCGTGCGCGCGCATGAATCAACTAAATTAAAAGTCCACATTATGATTTATGTAGAAAATAATTCTTTTTTTTTTCTTAGCATGTGAAAACACTTCATAATTTATAATACTTCAATTTATATTAAATGATATTTCGACACATAATTAGTGATATTTTACTTCATACATAGTGATACGTGATGTCTGGAAAATAAACAAACGTAATCCAAAAAAAATATGATAAATGAATTAACTAAATTAAAGTCCCACATTATGTTTTCTGCAGAAAATAATTCATTTATTTTCTTCTTAACATTTTTATAGTTGATGATATTTCAATTTATATTAAGTGATATTTTGACATATAATTAGTGATATTTACGTCATACATAGTGATATTTTATTTTATATTTAATGACACACGCATAGGCGTGCATGGACAGGCGAGTAGAGCTCACACGCTTGACTATTTTTGCGGATATTTAACCTGTCTAACATAGGAGACATGTTAGACGAACATTTTTTTGTCAAAAAAGAAATTGTTTTTTCTCCTTTTCGTTTCCTATTATCGTCTTATTGGACTATTGTTCAATTATCTCCACTTCACTCTGTTAATCTCGGGAAGCGAACTTAACACCAAAGATTTATTGCAGTTGTGGATTCAAATCCACTTCACAACAATTCCTTTCTTTCTTTTACCATTTCAATTTGAGTATTCCAATTCTTTTTTCCAACACTACATTATTCCTCATGTTGCAGTCAACACTATATACTAACGAATATCAGCATACAAAAGTATCCCGAGATAATTTTTAAAAAAATGTATATATATTGGATGATTGTGAGCTGCAGCAATTTCTCTACATAGATAAAATGAAGTGGTAATCGAAGAGCAGAAAATGCAAATGAACAAAGATCCTTGACATTGCGACAGATTGAATATTATTAAAGTTATCCAAAATGATTGAAAGATGATGAGCTAAGTAAGCCAATTATGGTAAACACCCACCCTATTGAGATGTCTCCTCAATGACCTTTCCTTTTTCTCTAAGCTTCGAAATAGATTCTTTCATGGCTTCTTTCCTCTTCTTGCTTGCAAGAATTTTTGCTGCCAAACCAGTCACATTTGGGTCCTTTTTCTCCGTTGGCGGCGGCGGCGGCGGCCGCCTAGCAGCTCCCCATGCATTTCCACCACCAATACTCAGCCCCCACACCACACCTGCTAACCCTATTGCAACATTCCTGCATTCCACATTTTTCCCTCCCTTAATTAAATTTCAACTTGAAATGTCCAAACAATAATAATATATATAAGAACTCATCAATGATGTACACTCATCAAGAAAACCACAAAAAAGCCAGGATTTGGAACTGAACAAGAATTCATGCTTCAATGTACAAAATTAATACACAGACAAACCTTCTTTGCACATTTGGTTTCTGATCAGAATCTGTGGCGGTGCAAGCATAGAATTTATGAAATCTTGGAGATGTGAAATTGGATGATTTTCTAGTAAATGTAGAGATTGTCGGTTTTGGTGCATGGGGTGTAACAGGAGCTATATGGGCCATGATTAATTATGATTATTTACCAATTCCTATTTTTGGGGATTTAGAGGAGTGCAAACTTTTTAAGTGCACAAAGAAATTTAGAGTGTGGATAGTGTTTGAGATTTCCTTGGTTCTTCTTTGATAAGGTCTAAATCTTGTGGGCCACCAATCATCTCAAATTTTGACACCCTAAAAAACATGTGTTCTCTCCTCAATTTGCTATTTTGTGAACCACTACTCAATGGAATTCGAGAGACAAGAAAATATCCAAGTTTTGCGAAATTGGAAATTCAAAGTTAGCAAACGACCTAAAGCAAATATATTACTAATTAACTTTGAATTCAATAATCATTTTAATTTAGAAATCACTAGGTTTAACAGCTCGGATTTCACACGGGTTGCTTAGCAGTTACAGCTATCAATTGTTGACACAACATGATAGCACGATATGTCGATATGAATACAATACAGAAATAACAAGTTGATGTATAGATTTATCATGTTCGTATCATTTTCGTGTTGACGCGATAAGAACACAATATCACACAATAATATATACAAATAAATTATAGATTTAGTAATATTATTAATACTAAAAATTCAAACTTAATACTTTTGTAACTATTTTTTGTTTAATTCCCTCATTTTGAGTCATTAATATATCTATACAAAATTGTTCGTATTGACACGACAAAAAAATTGTCAAATATCAGGATAGATGCTTATTATACCAGATTAATTTTCATGTCATTATTGTGTTCGTATCGTTATTGTGTTGACATGAAACAACACTACGCAATTTAACAGTCTCATTGGCGACTGACTGCCGATGGTAACCCTGAATAATAGGCAAGAAAATATAATTTACTAAAAATTGATATAATTGGGGATGGAAGATGAGGCAAGAATAGAAAATAATTTAAATGAGCTAAAAAAAACTACATCAGAAATAAATGCAATAATACAATTGCTTATATGTCAGAACAGGTATGCAGGCGCTTGTCCAACTCAGCAAATAAAGCTACAAAAATGATGGAAATAAAATACCCAAAATTGACAATAATCAACAGATAAAACTGCAGAAAGCAGTACATATCACTACTTCGAAAATAGGAGATTAAAATTAATCCCTAAAATTGATCACTCATCATCTTCCTCATCATCATCAACGCCGGCAGCATTCAGAGCATTTAAACGTTCAATCAACTTAGCCTTCCTCTCTTCATATGTGAGCTTCTTCAAGTTGTACCTAAAAAAAAAAAAAAAAAAACAAAACAAACAATAAGACAGTATCCAGAAAAAAGACTTTCCCAGGAGGACTAGGAAGCCGCAGAATACACCATTGCACGGAAACATCTATTGATATTCTGACATCATGCAAATACAAATGAAGAAAATACAGCAGCTTCTTATGAAAATAACGATGAAAATATGCATCCTACCTCTTGTGTTCCTTGGGTGGCTGTTTCTCAGATTTCTTAGTAGTAGGCTCAGCACGGATGGCAGCATGGACTTTCTTGTACAGTTGCTCAAGGCCATCTGAATCAAGTCCGTTCTTAATATACTTGCTGAAGTGCGATTGGAACTTCTCTGGTTCATCTTCCATCAATGTCTAAATATGTTCAAAGGGAATAAATAGGCATAAAAAAGAAAAAAAATCAGTAATATTTCCTAGTTTCTGTTGCCATCAAAATCAAACTTCCCAAATATAAGGCGAAACTTCAAAAATACCGTCATATATGACGCAACGTGGCCCCCATAAATATATTTCCTGTGAACTTCTGCATCGAGTTGCTTAGAATCCTTTGCAAATCCTGCAAACCTCTTGTCACTGTGAGGAATATCTAACCCACCGTCCAAAGCACCCTGTAATAATTGGCAAATAGAAACCATATATGATGATTATGAATTTTCAACCTTGAAAAAAGCATGCTGCATCATTCCAGCTAGATAAGCAATCTGCATAAAAGATTATCTGGACTAAACAGAAAATCACACACCTACAAGGCAACTTACAATATCATTTTCATTACAACACGCAAACCCATTCACATGCAACCTTTAAAAATTTATGTATATTTATACATGTATGATGTACCACAGTTACACAGGCACAGCTGAGAGATTCCATGTATCAGAGAATATGCATCTCTCATAAATAGATGCATAGCATGAAACTTTATAACAGAACCCAAAACCTTCCATCGAGAAACCAATCGAGATCAAATTTTCGATGTGATGCACTCAACCATGAAAAAGATGAATAGCTAACCTTTAGAGCACCAAAAACACGATTTCCTGTAGTTGTTCTAATTAGGCCAACATCAAGTAGAGCACGGAAAGGCCTTCGGGTATCTGATGGTTCAACTGAGTAATCCTCTCCACTAGCCTAATGATATAAGGGTCCACAGAAATCAATAAATCATGCAAAGAAATAAACATGAACTACAAATCCAAAATGATAAGACAGCAGTATGGATCTACATACCTCTGTATTGCCTTGATACTCATCGTCCATCTCAAGATTTTTAAGGGCACGGCGAGCCAGAAGAAGACCAGTACAATAGGCTGTCAAACAACTTTGATTAGGACTTAATCTATGCAAAAATACCCAAGTGCAGTTGCAACACATTCACAGTCAACCATTCAAGGAAAAGGCGCAGATATAAGTATATAACTCTAATTTAACTCTCAATTTTTTTCAGCAGTGCAGCCTAAGAAAATATACCTGCAGCATAATTCGTAAGGCCAACTTTAAGTCCATACTGAGGCAATTCATGGGCATATGCGGAAGCCAGAACCATATCTCCAGTAATACTAGCAGACACTATTTGTGCAACAATATCCTTGTTGGACTATAACAATATTAAGGATTAGACAATGCCAACAAAAGAACATTATAATACTTCTAAACCAGGTCTTCTTCAATGTAGTGAATGAGCGCTCATCTACATCATAAACCAAATTGATAAATCCTTACAGTATGTCAGTATCCATTCAGACTTTTTGAGAAAGAGATAACTAGATATAAAACTGTTATTGATAACCTCAGCCTCAAAGAGGATGCACCCAAGAAAAGAAAAGAAAATTAAGAGAAGGCTAGCAAATAGAATAAAATTAAGAAAAGACAATCAAGTAAATGCCATTTAGCCTTATTTGCAAAATGAGGATACAAATCGCACAACGAATCTATACTTTGGAGTATTGTACTTGTTCTTGTCTTGGTTGATTAGACGAATCCTGGCCCTGTAATCAGTCTTTCCCTCTGGATTTATAAAAAAAATCAATAGAAATGGTCAGAACCACCATAATTATAAAAAAAAAATCAATAAAAACAATCAGAACCACCATAATAAAAACGTGAGAAAAATCCGAAAATAATACATCAAATCCAAGAGAAATGAATTATACTGTACCTCTCCTTCTCTTAAACTTGACCTGAAACCGCTTAAAGTAGGCCCTCGACTTTTGCGCTTTGATGAAGACCTGAAATGAGGAGCACATTATGAACATTAATAGCTATAAACTGGAAAAAAAAATTAGCAAGCCGTTGACATCTGTGTGAATATACATACATAAGATGAAGAATTGTGTACAATTACAACACATACAGAATAAAAATCTTAATCACAAGAATAAACGCAATTCCCAAAAAAAAAACAAATTGAGCATGAAATGTAGGAGTTACCGATATTGATACCCATTAATTCACAGAAGCACATCAAACAAATTCTACCTATACAATAACAAAATGCCGCCACGCTGCCTGACACCGTAAATTCCCAGTTACCGAAATTCATCCCATATCAAAAATCAACAATGCATGTTTCTCATTCGATTCGTCAATCCACGCTAACCAAACAAAAACAATCTATATTGACTGATACAAGTAATAAACAAGGAAAAATCAAATTCAAGCGAAACATAATAAAATGCTGGTTTTTACGACACATGCACCTATCTACATTTCCTCCGCAAGCAAATTAATAGAGAGTTTGAACTAATATTTACTGCAATCAAGCCCAATCACACAAAAAAACAAGGAAAAAAAAAACAACAAAGTAGCACAAATTAAAACATCGAAATCCAAGTGATAATTAAATTTCGTTAAAAGAGATTATTAGAAACGAAAAGATGTGAGATTAGAGAAGGCGCTAACCATTGTTGGAGTGAGACTGGAGCTGCGTAGTACCAGTGACGAGAGCGGATGTTCATTAGAATGATTTATAACAAAACCCTAGAAACTGAGCTCCCTCGAAATTACGAACATACCCTTCGGAGTAAAGCATATAACCACCTCAACTCTTTGAGTTATGCACGGGAGAAGTTATTCGAAGTTTGATTCTTTAAAATTCGGTCCATTAATTTATGAGCAAATTCATTAATATACATATGAGCCCACTTTAAAATATTAGATTGTTAAATTGATATATTTGATAATTACATATCGTCTAATAAATGCGTTTGTTATGATAAATTTAGTAAATATATCATATTTTTTAGAATGATAATCTAATTTTTTAAAAGAAATGGTGGTGGACATTTGATTTAGAAATATTAAGCTCAATATATATTACAAGGTTAATTTATTTTCGATATATTAAGCTTGAATAAGCTCGTCGGTTTTGAATATGCTCGGTAAATTCAGTCCCAGATTGGCTTGACAATAAACAATCAAACTAAAATTTTATAATATTCGAACTTGACTATGCTCGATTATACCATTATATATATTACATAAAATTTTATAATATTCAAACTTGACTATGCTCGATTTTATAATATTCGAAATTTTCCCTTTGATCATTTATTGTGAAAAATCTCATCATCAGTTCATCACTCTCAATGGTTTCCTAACATGACTAATATGCTAAAACATCAGAAGAAATATTTCAATCAGCAAAAAATGAATTTTCCCTCCAAAAGAACTAAAAGGTGATCACGCACCCACTAAGCCAAAATGTATCATACAAAAGGAGAGTCTCGTGTTAGATTGTCGTCAAGATTGTCTGTTAGATCAAGATACATCATGTCATATGGTACCAATACCCGGATCCAAACACACCATCAAAATTACAAATATGTCACATGACATGGACTCGGATCCAAATTGGAGTACTGTATGACAGATCTTTACCCGTCAACAGATCGTCTTACATAAGTTTTTATGTTGTATGAATGGCCTTCAACAGATGGGGAACACCACCAGGAACTTCAGCCTTCATGTTCAAGATCTGGGCGAGGTTCCGTTCATCTCATCCAAGGTGTCTGCCCCCACCAAAACCTTAGACCGTTGCACGGGAAATTCTTGTGTGTGTGTAAACATACCATGTGGAACAAGAGTCCAATGAATGGAGAGAGAAATAGAGTGGATTTTGGACTCTCGTTCCGCATGTCCATACTCGTATGAACGTGTGTAGCGTATCTACACGAGATAGAATTCCCCCCTGTTGCACGTAGTCCCTCTATCTGCAGTTTGCCGCATCTTTGAACGCACAATACTTAAGCAGAGGAGCTGAGAGAGTTCGTGGCCGGGGGCTGTGGCATGCACACATTAACAAGTTGCTAGTAGTAAGCATCAAGCAGTTATTCATTCCTTCTCAGCTATCACTACAAAAACATCGTTCATTGACCATTTCTTTCTCTCGTTTTTGGCCGAAGGATTGATCACAGCTTTCTCTGTGTCAGCCAGACGGTATCCTATCAGAATCTCCCGTCTTTGTCGTGCACGTAATAGTATCTCATAGAAACTCAGTTCTTCGCCTTCCTCAAGGTATAGGTTTGCTGCTCTTATGTGCAACTCATTGCCCTGTAAAATATAAGCTTCTTGATTATAATTCCTTTAACAAAAAAAATATAAAAGCTAGAGAATATAAAAATAAGTTCCATTAAGAAAAAATATGAGATGCACCACAATTGATTTAAAAAGGCAGAACCTACCTCTTCAGCAAAAAGTTCTTCCAGTACATCATTTATCTGGCGATCTTCTGCAACCATAGCCAGTGCCATGCTGACAAGTTCGTTTGACAGAACGTAATCACTGATTTTTGACATGGATAATAGATTTTTAGTCCTTGGATCAAGAATTTCACTAATTATAACCGACTTATCCGAAGCCTGCTGCATTTCCCCCATCCACGAGCCTTGCGATAAGCTACCTCTATGAGTCGTGTAAGCCATAGCTTCTCTGTATGGAAGGCGCTTTGCCTGCAAACCCAGATTAAAACTTTAGTCAAAGTATTTAGTGCTTTGTTTCATCAACAAAGCCTAATTTTGATTTTAATTTTGTCAAAATAACCTAAAATACATAGTGATCTCAGCATTATCCTACTAATGCATCAATTTTTCCAATACATCTTCTCTAAACATCTTTTCCCGGAACACTCCCCTAAAACACCCAAAACAAACCAACATAGCCCTAGATTCTGATTGAGCTCAAATGTACAAAAAACTGCTGAGGATGGCAGCTTGATGTATATCGCTTTTCTTCTCTCTTTTCTATCCTTTTCCAGAGAAATATTTTAGGTTCACGAGGCACCATTTTCAAAACAAAGCGGGGAAAAAAAAAAAAGCCAAACGCAGGTGCATAAACGTTGATATGAGTAAATTGGTCAAAGGGCAAAAGTGGACTGACCTTTGTAGTCGATAAAATAAAACCAACTGTAAAGAATATATTCTGGCTATTGTAGGCTTAAATAAAGGCTAAAGGTGAGCAATAGTTCAAGAAGGTATTAGAGCACAGAGCATACATATGCAAGCTTGCACGAGATAATATTACAAGGACTGATTTCTACTGAGTTAAGACTTAAGACTGACATACTTTTTTCCTTTGAGGATTGTGGGTTGGAAATTATGCGAAGGCCCGAATGCAACCAAGACCGCATAAGTCATTCATCAAATAGTAGCACAAGAAAGTTTGTGACAAGTTCTCTAAGACAATGAGAATGATTTTGGGTAAATAAAGCTCCAATGTGAAGGAAACAAGCAAATGTCCCCAATAAAAAATTAACCCTTATTACCCACTTTCAAATTTAACACCAAGAGAAAATTTTGATGATTAAGCTATTGCTAAACCACAAGTTTGTGATTTACTAAATATATTATGTAGAAATCCCCCACAAATTCAAAGAGAATATTATAGTGACACAGGGAACATGAAATGTAAATGAAGAGTAAGTGTATTTTTATAGGTTACATAACAACTACACTAAAAATCACCTATCCAATATATTACCTGAATGTCGCGTATTAGAAGTAGCGTGGCAAGAGATCTGGAATCAGCCTGAATCGCAGAATCCTCCACTGATTCATCAGCCAAAATCAATATCTGCAAGGAAAAAACAACAATGATACATAAACTTTAGAAGAGATATAGTTTGAAGCAGTTAACAATGATCAAACGTTATAACAAGCACATAATTGTGAATGAAAGTATTAGTGTTAGAATCATAATATGTCCAGGCTTTCAGTAGAAGATGTTCTTCAAAATAAATGATGCTTACTGAATCAAAAGATTCCAGTGGAAGGCTTTCAAGGTGGCGCCTTATGACAGCATTTCCTTCGCGGTGAACAAGTTTAATATTAACCAAACGGTCAGTCTCAAGGCCACCATCTGTAAGCTTTCTTTCTCTTTCCTTCTCTAGAACCTCATTGAACATCCATAACTCAGAACCATGTGCTAGAGAAGCATCCAGCACCTAAAACAACACCACAAGAGTTTGTTTTCATATTGCAAGGGGTAAATGTAGCAAACTTAAATGGAATATAAAAGAAAATAAATGAGATTAAAAATTGATTATTTTTTCATTGAAGGGCTGCTGTCACATGGTGGTGGGAACTGGGAAGGTATTAGAACAGCAAATAGTCAGCTGCATCCCTAGAAACTTCATCTTTTCTGGAGAAGTTCCGGAGGCATGCTCTTTCGTTCTTGCAATATTACCATTATCATATCTTCCATATCTCTCCGCCAACCGCAAAGAAGAATCCGCTCAAAAGACTTTTGAATTAGTTCATGCTCGGGTAAATTTCCTTCCGGAACCTGCAGCATTCAGTTGAAGAAGAAACGGAATTAGGAGCTTCAACAAACAGGGCTTACCACAATCATATCATCAATGTCTCTCCTCCATCCACAAAGTAGAATCTTCTGAGGCTTCCTTGCCAGTGGGGTAATGAGTATGAATTTGGCATCTTTGACCTGAATAATAAAATTAATTTTGTGTCTGTAAGTTTGATTCATGGTATGCCCCACTGGCTTGAATTCCATGGCTGGAACCAGTCCTAAAACCATGTCTTTCAACAGTGGCCGGCCCACCTTTCTACTTTGCTTTCTCCATTTTAGATTAGCTTCATTGTGATATACCACTATGGAATAAAAGTTCCACAAACTGCCATTCTCACAACAAGAATTTAACGAATTTATAGCAGCAAATTCCTGGAAGTACAACACTGAGATAGATGAAGCTGTTGGTGTCGAAACTTATTCTAACTACTACGTCGTCAATCAACAGAAAGCTATGGTGAAGGTTATTCTACTGCATTAACTACTATGACAGGCATTGTAAAAATCTAGACATTATCATGCAAATAAACTGATGGATTTGTAGAATTGATAGAGAGAAGTGTACTTTAGTGCAGAAGTTTATGCATCAAAATTCTTCACTTCTCCATAATTTCTTACGCCCTATTCTCCAAAACTAGTCCCCCTCCTTCAGGAAATGAGATCTTCCAATTTTAACGAAGTTAGAATTTTGCTTTTCTAACAAAGTGGTAACAAAAAAGCGCCTTAAGCATTGTCAGTTGTGCACTTTCCTCTTTTGTATAATTATACCAAAAGTAATTTAAATTATTAAGGGGGCACTGCTAGCTTAACTAATTGATGGCTTTCTCTTTTGGTACAAGAATAATAAATGTTATGCTAAGCTAGAATGCCTTATGAGTAGAATAGTTAATAGAAAGTCATCAAGAAAATATAAATTCAAACATATTAGCAAAGAAAAGAGAAACACCATTGGCAGATCTGATGGAGAATATGTGTCGTCATCCTCTGCAATAACAAGAACCTCATCCCCTTCTTGCAGCACATAAGAGTCCTCAGGATTTAGAATAATTTTTCCGCCACTCGATGCTACCTTCACTCCACAAGGAATGGCCTCTGCAAAGCTTATCAAAACATCCTCAAATTGCATTCCATCCAACTGTGGCCATCTTTTAATATAGAATTCACAATTTTCAAACCCAAGAATGTCTTCCCATATCTGCATTGCCAAGTTCACAGAAGATAATAAATATAAATTTGGAAAAGTGAAGCAAAATATTGGACTAGGTACAAGAATGACTTGGAGTGTCAATGAATCATATTTAACAATCAATGTATGATGTTGAAAGTAGCAAGTATTTCTGTCTTAGAATACAAACAAATAGTAACATAGGTAGAAGTTGACCTGCGCGAGGCCTGGCTGTCGAGCACATTGAATCATCAGCCTTCCAATTACATCATGCGCCACGACAGTTTGAACAAGTTCTCCTCCAACAAGTTTAACAAGAACCTCATTATCGAGATCACTTAATTCAACCACTATGTGACCTTGTAATCCTTCTTTAACTCCTGTTAGGCTTAAAACTGTCCTTAATGCACGAGCATCACTCTACAAACATCAGAAAGTTCAAATGTTAGCTAATTCACATTGTTTTTATATTGAGGTGCACTCATTCTCCATTTGACTAACCTGGTCAGCGTTTCCATCTTCAGCAAGGACAACTATTGCTCGAGCCTTAGAAACAGAAACCTATGAAATCTCTTCCCATTAGTTTGCTTATTACATTATATGTTAGGCCAGCCGCAAGATATGCACTTTCATGTATGTACATAAATAATAATCATTCACATGTGTAGTCATAAATCAAGAGTAACCTTCGCTAACAGAATGAAGGAAACTTTTTGATCTGAAATGTAAGTCTGAAATAGAAAACAGTAAGAAAATTATACACATGAAACAAAAGAAGTAAATTGTAAGAACATACTTTTTTTAGGTCAGCTAAAATTAAAGGGCTTCCACTTCTGCATATGACAGATGTTCCTCTAAAGTCAAACTCCATTTTAGCTATGTCAAGCTCCATCTCTTCTTTATCACGCTCTGCCATCACAACCACAATCCCTCCACCCAAACTGTCATTAGCTATGGCAAGTTGATTTAGAAGTGATCCCTGGAAATGAAGTAAATGTCTATCACAATCAATACAACCACAATCCCTCCACCGAAGCTCTCATTAAGTATGGCAATTTGATTTAAAAGTGATCACTGGGAATGAAATTCGATCACAATCAATTTAGCATTTTAATACTAATTTTAAACCAAAACTTGAAATAAAAAATAGTGCTTTGAAATGAATGAAAGCCCTCCCAGAGTACAACAATTAGGGGCATGAAGGTGAGTGCTCGGGGATCAATTTTCTTCTAGTTTAGGGCACAGAACATAAGAGCCTACCAACTTATCACTCCACCCCAGGATAAGAGTGTGATTTCGCTCAACAACTTCACTTTTTCCCTTCCTCAGAGAGTCAAACTTCTCAGAAATTGCATCAGAAACAAGTCCAAGCATCATAGCAAATATAAGCATCCCACCGAAACTAATGGATACAGACACCAGTCTAGGACCGATGCCTTCAGAATTAGCATGATTTCCCGAGTCTGCTATGTATGTCCACGACAACCAAAGGGAATCAGCTAAACTGTCATCTGTCACACCAAATAGTGCTAACCCACCAAGACATATCAACAGCAGAGTAGCAACTAACAATGCTAGAGGCTTAGCATAAGGGGTAACTGATAAAAAGGCATCAACTCTGTATGCTAGCTGCTTGTTCAGAGAAACCCCTTCTGAGTTATTATCTATCTGTCTTCTTGAGCTTGAGACATAATCAACATACTTGAAGAAGAAGAACGGGAGGACCAGAAACATGATTGACACAACTAATGCTGCAATTTTCAGACTTTTGTTAGCATCGATAGAAACATCCTTTGGTGATGAGTTGAGCAAGTCTGGGATTGGGGAGTCCATCAGATTGCATAGTTTGAGTCTTACATTGAGCTCAGAAATTTGATCCTACAAACAGTGGTAAAGAAAAACAATTAGAAACTACACAGTAAACAGCATATCTGAGGTTGTCAGAAGAGCAACTGAAAGTATAAATAACTATACACAACAAATTGCAATTGACAAAAAAATTAAATCTGCGATGCAATCTCTTCATGATAGAACTTAATTTAAGAGTTCAACAATAAGTGTTGGTCAATTTTGTTAAATCCACGCAGAAGTTAAAGATGAAACAAGCTATTTTCATCATTTGTCTGCAAGAAATGATAGAAGTAGAAACAGAGAACAAAATCTTATTGATGCAAATGAGAAACGTGAAAATGATATCATAGCTTGCAAAATTACCTGCAACTCAGCAACCTCTTTGTGTAGAGTAATATTCTTGCTTAACAATGAAGATAACACTGTTGTCAGTATCTGCAATGCAAAACAAACCACTATCACTATCGCCATCACAAAAACTAAACTTAACTATGCATGCAAACTTGCACTATTCTGTCCATTCGTACCACGAAAAAAGTTAACATGGACCTTGTGTTTTGGCAGTTGTACGTGACTCTTACATTACACGTTAAGAGTGCAAATCTATCATTATGAACTTCCATTCAATGCAAATTTTCAAATTCACACAGAAAAACGCAATGCCAAAGGCATACACTGTGTAAAGTTATCAAGGAGAGAGAGAGAGAGAGAGAGAGAGAGTAAAAAAGAACTAACTGAAACAGAAAAAGCAAGTTGCGGTCGAATTCTTAAGCGGCCTCTCAAAAATCCCGAAAATGTCTTCTCCGAAGGTATCATTTGACTCTCCTTGACCTCGCATTTCTCCGGAGAAACGGCGTCGTTGGACTTGACATCCGCTGCTGCGGGTCCAGCTACACCATCCGACAGCAACCTCGTTGACTTCTCATAGTGCCCAAACTCGAAACTGTGCGGCCTCAACCTTGAACCGGAGCTGCTGACGGAGTTAGAGCCATCTCCGCCAGCTAAAGCAGCCGTGCCGGAGTTGAATTGCTGCGGCGGCGGATGGTACGAGGAGAATCTTCTTCTCCTGGGGGTCCTACGGATGTTATGCGGCGAGTGGACGAAGGAGTAAGAAGGAAAAATCCAGTCTCTCTCCGGCGCCGGCGACGAGGCGTCGGAATTATAGGACATGTTTGGAATTAAAGGAGGTTGGAGGGGTATGCTGGATATGTATGACAAATTGACAACTCAAAAAAGACAATTTGTAATGAGAGAAAAATTTAAATATCCATATCTCTTAACTAAAAACCATTTTTACCCACTTTCTTAAACACATTCAAGAAATATCCACTATGTCTAATATATTCCTACTTTTTCATTTTTCAATGCATTCAAATATGGGCCCTCTCACTTTTCAGAAATTGTAAGAAAAAGTACTCATTTTTCAGCTCAAATCAGTGTAATAAATATGTAAAGTGATTCCTCACGTGTGTGCTCAAACCTCGGAAAATGAAATATCGGACGGAATGCGAGCGGTATCACATTATACCGGCCGGAATGCAAACGGTATCACATTATACCGCCCGGTATTCGAGCGGTATCACATACAATCGGCGGTAGCATAATAAATTTGAATACCGGTCAAATACCGTCTTCTATTACGGGCGGTATTCAAACGGTATTGTAAGGTATAATTGAAATATTTCAATACCGCCCACATTATACATTCGGCCGATATCACCACGAAAATGAATACCGCTCAAATATTATCATTTAATTACGGGCGGTATTAACTCGATATTGGTAGGGATCCAGACTATAGTAAAAATATTTCACTACCGTTGAAAAAATGCATTCGGGCGGTATCAGCTTTAAGTTGAATACCGCTTACAGGCGGTATCCATTTTAAATCGTATTACCGAACGGTATCAGCTTTCAGATATGGGACCCATGTTGGCAGTTATTTCCATAAATTTGAAATTAATATCCCCACCATGTTTAAGCGGGCATCCCCAAATACCATCCCATATATCAAAAGAAATCAAATTGTATCCCCAAATACCAAACCCTAAAATCAAACCAAAAATTAAAAATTCTTTGCGGTCTAACTTCGAACATCAATGGAAGTGCGCGAGGGTAGTAGATCTCATCATTCTGATAATGCTCAGGTTAGTCATTTCATTTCTCTCGAACAATACATGAATACCACCGAATGACCAAGTCGGACGGTATAATGTTTTGTTTGCCCACGGTATTCATAAATTTTTATGAAACTTGTTTGGCTATAGAATGTTTAAGCTTTTCAGCATTGCTTATATTTTGGTTTTTGCTTAATTGGAATACTGTCGGGATTAAGTAGGAATATCGTAGATTTAATACCGTTTTATGTAGAAAATACCGTTCGTATACCTCCCGATAGAGATGGGCGGTATCCAACATTATTTTTACAGAAAATTCTGTTATGTTTAGCAAATATCGAACGTATACCGCCCGTCTCTATCGGGCGGTATACAAGCGGTATTACCCCTTGCGACGATATTTTGTGTTTTCTATTGGGATTTTCAATTATGTTGTTATAATTTACTTGTTCAAATTTTAATTTAATTTTTGGACTTGGATATTATGATTAGTTGGATAAAAACATCGAATACCGTCGGTTATGGCAAATACCGTCGTATACCGCTTAATAAAGCCGAGCGTACGCGACCGGTATTGTACTCAATTTACGGTATTGGCCTTATTTGATTATTTTTCTTGCTATTTCTACTGCTTAATTGGTATAAAACATTGAATTATGCGGGTTTGAACAAATAACGGGCGGTATTCAATTTTTTTTAACAAATGAATATCGTCCATCAACAACGGGAGGTATTCAAAATTTTTGAATTGTATCTAAATATTAATTATTTATCTTCTTCTCAGGCGCCTTGGAGTTGGAAGAGAGTAGATATGCAAAATTATTTCCAAATTGTGAATCTCTACTACAGGCCGACAGTATTAACGTCGATAGGGACAACACTGTTGAGAGTTGGTGGGCAAGAACTACTGGGTAGATTCGAGGGGGGTGTTTCGGTCACCTCATACGATAGAAAAGTAAGTCGAGCAACGGTAGAGCCTTGCATGCTTTGATCTCTCATGAGATCACTATTCTCAGTGCTCAGTGCTCCGGCTCATGAGGTATGGTTCCGTATTAATGAGAGCCATATCAGATTTTCATTCCCCGAGTACGCTCTGGTGACCGGGTTTCGATTCGGATCATCGACTTTTGATCCAAATGCCGAACACGATCATTCCAATATGGGAGTGTTTAGGAGAGATTCTGTGGTGGCAAGGATCTCAGCATTCTGGAGCTGTGGAATATTTTTTGCGGAAAGGATCGCAGACCCTCGAAGAAGATTACGCTAGATGATTATTTGAAAGTGGCTAACATTTTAGCCCTGTATTTTTTTGCTTGTGGGTACGACACTCCAAGAAAGGTCGATAGTTTTGCGTGGGTATTGGTCGATGACCTTGAAGCGTGGAACAGATTTCCATGGGGTGCCTACACCTATCCTATTTTACTTCATTATATTGCTCGATTGCTGAGGTCGACACCTAGAAAGCATCATTTCTATGGCCCTGTGTGGGCTCTACAAGTATGTATAATTTGATGAATTTTTTTTTTAAAATAGTACTAGTATTAATTATACTGATTAGGTTGATTTTAATATCACTTTTACAGATTTGGGCATATGAAGCTATACCGGCCCTTGGAAGAGAGGTTGCGGATGTTGCTGAATCAGTGGCGTTGCCTCGTTGCTTGAAGAGGATTTTTACTCCTTCAAATATGCAAGATTTTCATACACTACTGAATGATGCGGTAATGTATTTTGCACGATAAAAATATTACTTTTCTATTTAATTAACTAAGTATGTAATATCGTCTGTTACCGCCCGGTACCGCCGTGTACTGCCCGGTATCGCTGTGTACCGCCCGGTACCGCTTAATTTAATAATTAATATTTCACCGATTATTTTGTAGGGTGAGTGTCAAGAAACGCTCTATGCTGGCGCGGATGAAGAAGTACGTGACTATTGGATCAGCGTTCTAGTCCCCGATGCACTGGGTGTTGTTTACCGTGCACCGGTAAACCCTATGAAGACACAACGCGGCGGCGATGATGTCGTGCAGCGCGTCGTGAGGACTGCAGCACGGGTGCGAAATATATCATGTCGCTCTGCAGCTTCAGTTTCAGCAAGTGCACCAAAACGACAGCCCCGGAAAAAGCAGAAGCAGGCTGCTCCGCCAGAATCAGCGCCGGAGACTGAGACTAATAGTGATGTGCGTGAGACAAGGAAGAACCATACTCCTCCACCAACTTCTGGAAAACGGGGTAGAGAATCGAGCTCGTCTTCTTCAGGGAGTCATGTTTGGGAGAGACGTGAACGCGGTCTAATTTCAAAGTTGAGGGAAGCAGTACTGCCAGATTTGAAAGATTACACGAGGCATGAGTTGCTTCCTGATCTGAAGAGCTGGATGCAATCACTTTACTATGGAGACCGTCGATCACGCTCAGGGCACAGTCATCATTCCCATCAGCCCCATCTGTCTCACCATCCGGCGTCATCACATCATTCTGCGAGGCCATCCCATCAGACTCATCATCCCCATCAGTCTCATCAACCAGAGCCGTCCCATCATTCTCATCATCCCCATCAGTCTCACCACTCTTATCATCCAGAGCCGGACCATCATTCTGCATATCAGTCCCATCATTCGTATCAGTGGGATCATTTCGATCAGAACTATCATTACACTGGTCATCGTGCCTCGTATTTATTTATATCATTGAATACCGCTCGAGCGGTATTAAACGGTATTTATTTATACCGTTGAATACCACTCGAAAAAGCAGCGGTATTCAACGGTATCTAGTACAATGCTATTAATCTAATTTCCAAGTATTCAACAGCTTCAGTTAGAAAAATAATGGCGGAAGACTGTCGACCAACCTGACTCTGCACATTGGAGAGGTGAAAATATAGATGTTTATTGGTGGGAGCCTTTTCCCAGTATGGTTCAAATGGTTCAAGGGCGAGATGCTCCAGGGGCTCGATCGTGGTGGGATGCTAAACAGGTAAATACCGCTCGACTACCGATCGATACCATTGATACCGCTCGAGATTTTCGAGCTGTATCTAAGCGTCATTCCCCTATATTTTTATGTTTTGTCATAACCTTGTGATTTTCAATCTCCCAGCTTATTTTGATATATTATGTATTTTTTTTCAATGTAGGTAATCTTCGTGTGTTGCGTGAATGAACATTGGCTCACCGTGTTGCTTGACTTGATTGAATGGAAAGTAGACGTATACGACTCCGTGTTTCATAGGTTAGCGCCAGAAGAAAACAAACTTCGAGGAATTCAACTGAGGCCATTGACAAAGTTGATGAAGTAAGTCTTGCACTATGCTGGTTGGTTTGTCCAGAATGTTCATGAGATTCGGAGACCACCATCACTTTCCTTGCCCTGCCGGATCATGACCAACAATTTCAAGCAGAAAGATAATGTTAGTTGCGGGCCCTACGCGTGCATGTATATTGATAGACTAATCACAGGTTCGCCAATGGTTAAATGGGGGAACAAAACTGCTAACATAAGAGATTATCGTTTTCATATGGCAGTTAGAATATTTGATTTGTGTTATGAATAGAAACATACTTTGAGACCCTTTTTGTTATAATCAAACTAATTTCCGTTCTCATTCTTCAATTTATTGAATATTATTATATTCCAAATATATGACTATATATGTCCATAAATATTTAAATTAAATTTTGTATTTTTCATATAGCGGAATATGCTCGGTACCGCGCGGTACCGGTCAATACGAAGCGGTACCGATCAATACCGCGCGGTAACTGTCAATACTGCAGGGGTACCTCTAAATACCGCTCGGTACCGGCCCAACCGTGTAGAATTAAATATGCAAATAGTATTCATAATGACTTTACACATTGAATAGTATTCATAGTGACTTTATACATTGAATTGTCTCTTCAACAACTTGTTTTCTTGCGAGACTACATATAAAGATGTGCGATATAGTGATTTCACTATTGAAATGTCATGTCCAATCACAATTCATATAGTTTGTTTTTTTTTATGTGACATAAAGAGTGGAATCCGAAAAAGTGCATGGTGCCATTAATAAATCCATCTATACTTTTAATTTATATAAAAAACTTGTTTTATCAAGATGTTTAACACACTACCGTCCGTATACTGTCCGGGAATTCGACTAGAGGTATCCAAGCGTGATTCGGGGCACCGAACAATATTCATATTTAATTTGTAAATTGAATGGGGGATTTACATTGAATTGTCATTTCCAATCACAATTCAATACCGACGAGGAAGCACGATACCGTCGGGCGGTATCCGAGCGTGATTCGGTGTACCGAACGGTATTCATATGTACTTTATACATTGAACGAAGAATCTACATTGAATTGTCATTTCCAATGATAACTGATATAGTTTTATTTTCTTATGTGACTAATAGTGTGGAATCTTAAATAGTTTACTATTTGTCCTCATATGTGTTGTCCACATTCAAAAATAATGGAATGGAATATTACTTCGACAATATAAATAAGAGTCCTTATATCGTAAATCTTATTTCGAGCTTAGTAAACATCTTCACCAATATTCTTAATACCGAAAGCGGATGAACGTCAAGGTTTATTGATCAAGCTTTCGATGTTAAGAAATTGGTGAAGAAGTTTACGAACTCCGCTTCAAGTGCACAAATTTCTTCACAATATGTATTGTAAACCTTATTCCGAGTTTGGTAAACATCTTCTCCAATTTTCTTTATCCCTAAAGCTGATGAATGTCAAGGTTTATTGACTGTGTCAAGCTTTCAGGGTAAAGAAATTGGAGAAGAAGTTTTTCGGGGTAGAGAAAATTGGAGAAGAAGTTGGCCGATATCGCCCATATACCGCACGGATTCGGCCCTGCACACCGGATCTCTCTCTCCAGAAACCTGGCTTGTTGTACAAATGAGAAACAACGAGCAGATTCCAAAGATAAGGTGTAGGAGAGACCAGGCATATGTCTGGAGAAGATTATTTCCCAACCTCATTTCCCCATCTCCTTTCTATATTTTATTATAAAAGTAGTGTAAATTCAGTACCGCCCGGATACCGCCCGGGATACCACCGGACGGTATTCAAGCGTGATTCGGGCTTGTAGCGGTATTTCAATTGTCCAATCATAGTTCTAGTGTAAATTCAGTCCAAGGAACACTTGAAAATGAAGGAGTATGTAATTTACAAAGCAATTAATCATTCTCTACCTATTTTCGCATAATTTTAACAAAAATTTACAATTCAAGCATTCAATTACATTGTCAATGATCACTTGCAATACTACACTAAAGTCTATAGAGTGTAGTGCTAATGCCTCAAGTGTATGGTGTTTGGTCCTCACAAGTGCGAAATCCATGATATGTTGAGAGAATACATTGTAATTTGACACTCAAGTCATATATGATGAATAATTGAATCCAACACACCCCTAATTGGCTTTTGAATTCCTAATACCGCTGAGGAGGCGCAATACCGCCCAGATACCGCCTGGGATACCGCCGAACGGTATTCAAGCTTGATTTACCCCTAATAGCGGTATTTAATTGTCCAATCATAGTTTTAGTGTAAATTCAGTCCAAGGAACACTTGAAAATGAAGGAGTATGTAATTTACAAAGCAATTAATCATTCTCTACCTCTTTTCGCATAATTTTAACAAAAAATTACAATTCAAGCATTCAATTACATTGCCAATGATCAATTGCAATACTACACTAAGGTCTCTAGAGTGTAGTGCTAATGCCTCAAGTGTATGGTGCTTGGTCCTCACAAGTGCGAAATTCATGATATGTTAAGAGAATACATTGTAATTTGACACTCAAGTCATATATGATGAATAATTGAATCCAACACACCCCTAATTGGCTTTTGAATTCCTAATATCGCTGAGGAGGCGCAATACCGCCCGGATACCGCCTGGGATACCGCCGAACGGTATTCAAGCTTGATTTACCCCTAATAGCGGTATTTAATTGTCCAATCATAGTTTTAGTGTAAATTCAGTCCAAGGAACACTTGAAAATGAAGGAGTATGTAATTTACAAAGCAATTAATCATTCTCTACCTCTTTTCGCATAATTTTAACAAAAAATTACAATTCAAGCATTCAATTACATTGCCAATGATCAATTGCAATACTACACTAAGGTCTCTAGAGTGTAGTGCTAATGCCTCAAGTGTATGGTGTTTGGTCCTCACAAGTGCGAATCCATGATATGTTGAGAGAATACATTGTAATTTGACACTCAAGAGATATATGATGAATAATTGAATCCAACACACCCCTAATTGGCTTTTGAATTCCTAATACCGCTGAGGAGACGCAATACCGCTCGGGATACTGCCGGACGGTATTCAAGCGTGATTCGGGCTTGTTGCGGTATTTCAATTGTCCAATCATAGTTCTAGTGTAAATTCAGTCCAAGGAACACTTGAAAATGAAGGAGTATGTAATTTACAAAACAATTAATCATTATCTACCTCTTTTCGCATAATTATAACAAAAATTTACAATTCAAGCATTCAATTACATTGCCAATGATCACTTGCAATAATACACTAATGTCTCTAGAGTGTAGTGCTAATGCCTCAAGTGTATGGTGCTTGGTCCTCACAAGTGCGAAATCCATGATATGTTGAGAGAATGCATTGTAATTTGACATTCAAGTCATATATGATGAATAATTGAATCCAACACACCCCTAATTGGCTTTTGAATTCCTAATACCGCTGAGAAGGCGCAGTACCGCCTGGATACCGTCGGACGGTATTCAAGCGTGATTCACCCCTAATAGCGGTATTTAATTGTTCAATCATAGTCTTATTTTTTTTATCACGTTCAAAGATTTGACATGTGGGTCCCTCGCGAGAATATTAGGGTCCTTTTTAAACCCAAAAAAAATCACACTCTCTTCAATTCCCTCCTTCAAACCCAAAAAATTCCCATTTTTTCGAATCCCACTCCAAAATGGTAATTTCTTTGACTACCTCTTCAATTTTTACCAAGCGGCAATGTCGTGCGGCGGGAGTACAAGTAGTGGAGATGATTCTGTAGAGGTAATCTTTAAACTAGAATTCTTTTTATGAATTTTGTTTTTTATGATTTATCGGATACCACCGGCGGTAACGTGCGGTACTAACCGACGCCATTCAAAAACTGCCGTACGTTGTCGACGATACCGTTGAATACCGTCGGGCGGTACCGAGCAGTATGTTTTATTTCTTCTAATTTTTCTATTTATTTTTCAGTTTTCGCTTGTTTTGTAGCCTTCTTGGACATGGAAGAGATTTGAAACGCAATTAATGGATCCCGTCATTAATCTTTACTGCAAAGGAAAGATTTTGAAGAAAATAAGCACACGATTATTAAATGTTGGTCGTTCGGACCTACTACGAAGGTATGAGGAAGGTTGTTTCGGCCATCTCTTGAGATGGACGGATAGTCGGAGTTGTGGCAAAGCACTACATGCTTTGATTTCGGGGGAAATAAATCTTGGAGATGCTCCGAAGTATGAGGTATGGTTCCGTATTAATGGGAATAATATTAGATTTTCATACCCTGAGTTTGCGCTCATGTCCGGATTTAGATTTGGGACATCTAATTTTGATCCAAACGCTTACCACGACTGTTCTAATATCGGAATTTTTATGAGATTTTGTGGTGAAAAGTCAATAAGAGTTAAAGATTTATTGAAAAAATTTGAAAGCGATGTGGCTAATGCAACAGAAGATGATTATTTGAAAGTTGCTAATGTGTTGGTCTTATATATGTTTGCTTTGGGATATGACACTCACCGACAAGTTGAGAGCTTTGTTTGGGTTTTGGTCGACAACCTACGAGAGTGGGACAAATTCCCTTGAGGTGCCTACATATACCCCACTTTGCTAAACTATATTTCTTTATTGCCAAACACCAGATTAGAGTGTGGCTCGAAATATCATTTTTTTGGACCAGTGTGGGCTCTACAGGTATTTTACAATTATTTAGTGATTTTAAATCGCAAAGTAAATAATAACAATATTACTTACAATTTTCTCATATATTCTGTAGATTTGGGCCTGCGAGGCCATTCCAGATCTTGCCGGTCAGATTGCACAATGCGTTTACCCACATGCTTTGCCTAGGTGTTTGAGATGGTTTCTAGTGCAGTCTTCCATTGATGACTTTGATGTATTTTTCAAGGCCGGGGTAAAAACATTCTCTACTTTTAAAAATTCAATTTTGTTATACGTATCATTACTGAGTTCTTTTTCCTATCATTACAGTTCGCGCATTTGTGTCAGCAAACATTACAGGTAGAACCCAATGAAGAGCAAAGCGACTATTGGATCAGCATTAAGAGCCCAAACGCACTTGGTGTTCGTTTCGAGCCCCAGTGATTCGATCCAGGAAGATGGCGGCTAGAGTGCATGCAGGAGAAAAACAAAAAAAAATGATCCTCATTATTTTGCGGAAAATGTCGAAGTTCGACGCAAGAGAAGAGAGGATAATGACAATCTCCATCAAGAGAAAACATCCTCGTCTTCACACAGATGGGAGAAACGCGAGGCTCGTTTCATCTCAAAAGTTAAGAACGAGTTTTTACGCGATGTGAAGGACTTTATAAAGGAAGAGATGAAGCACATGATCCGAGCTGTCTGGCCTGATTCGAGACGATCAAAGTCGCATCGCAGTCATCATACTCACTGCATATCCCCGAGAGCTCGATCACCCCCCTCCATCCACATCCCCGCACGTGCCTCGTCATATGTTTCTGGCCACCAATCTCCAGGGCAGGATATCCCTGGGAGGAGGTCTCTACAAATTGAAGAAACGCCGACACCTATGGATATAGATGAGTTTCTGACGACTGCACAGTCGTTGCAGGTACTATTTCCTCCAGACCTTGAGGGGCAATACGAGCTTGGTGTTAATACATTCTCTAGAGATATACAAGATCATGATCATAAGGTATAAATTCTAACTTCATCCCCATTTAATTAATTCAATTATGCAATTTCTTATTTTAATTTATATAATTGTGTCAGGATGTAGTATTTGGTCCTGTACAGGAGATGGATCATGCGCCTCACACAGTAATTGAGGTAGAGGAACCTCATAAGGTATAATTAGTAATTTAATTAACTGATACCGCCGGTATAATGTAATACCGTTAGGATACCGGCTGGTATCATAGAATACCGCAAGAAAATCGGCCGGTATAATATAATACCACAAGAATACCGACCGGTATCATGAACGGTATTCCAGCGGTATACCGTTAAGATACTGCCGGGTACCGCTCCCCTACCGCTGGGTACCGTTCCGATATCGCCCGGGTACCGTTCCGTCTGGATTTTGTAATTTTTAATTTAATTTATATCATTGTTTCAGGATATTGAGGTTATTGAGGTGGAGGAAAATAGTCCTCTACCACGCTTCACACGTCGGACTAAGGTAAAAAAAGGAGGGAGATGAAGGAAAACAAAAAGTGGTTGATCCGGCTCCATTTGATTATGCTATCCCAACGATCCCTTTCGCCAATATCGCGCCTCCGATGCTCCCTATCGAATGCCGGATTGCATATAATGAGTTCTGTAAACTTGGAGCAAGAGTGTCGATCAATCTTGCATATAGTGGCCATCCACTAAGACAAGTGTTTTTCGCCCGGTTGAAAGACTATAACACCGATGTGGAGTTAGATGTAAGTTTTTTTCAAATCTCAAACTAATGTTTTTCTCATCTAATTTTTCTAAAAAAATATCTATACAAACGGTTGGCATCATGATGGAGGTGATGAAGAAGAAATTGGTTAATGGAGACCATATCTTGCCTAATGTGAATGTCACTAACACAGTTATCGTTAGCCCAACATTTTTTGTAAGGCACTAGAATATTTTTTTTTTTTATCTAAATCTCTCTTTGATGAATACGTATATAACTAGAATTCAAATTCAAATTACAGACCAGTTTAGAATCTGAATGGATACGCAAAGTTAAAGATCCGAGAACCGGCAAATTAAAAATTGCACAATAGAGTCCGACGGAATCGCTGGTGCAAGTTATCCAAGGATCCGAGTCGCCTACCTCACAACCTTGGTGGGGTGCAACTAATGTAAGGTTTTTCAACACTATATTTTTATTTATGTTTAGTTTGCGTGATTCGGAAAATGTGATTGAAAATATTGGATACAGCCCGGTACCGCTTGGGTACCGCTCGAAAACCGTCCGGTACCTATCAGATACCGCCCGGTGACTCTCGGATACCGCCCGGTACTGCCCAATTTGGTTTTTTTCATTTGTTCTAATAACTGTTTTATTTTATTTAGGTTATCACCGTGTGCCTCATTACTCTGCATTTTGTTACGGTGCAAATTATTTTGAGTGAGTGGCGTGTGGTAGTGTGTGACTCGCTTACACATACACTGGAGCAGTCGGCTCTCAAGACAAGGAAGGCTCAATTGATGCCATTACTTCGATTGCTGGAACGACTTCTGGATGTGAGTCTATATTGGGATCTCAACCATTAGGGGTTTCAGCGACCTCGGAAAATGTTGGAAATTCAGATGGCAAATGATTCAGAGCAGTTTTGGCAGGTTGATGAACATAGTTGTGGCCCCTATTCATGTATGTACGTTGGGCGCCTACTCAGTGGTAGACCAGCTATATTTTAGGGGAATGTGGTCCAAAATCTAACCCTATATAGGCGGTACATTGCACAATTGATATTCGAGATGTGTAACGGTCGTGTGGATCCATTTTGACTATTTCTTTATTTATTACATATAACTTGCAATTTATTTTCACTTCCATTTTGACTATTTCTTTTGTGATATTTATTTATTTAGAAAATCAATAAATATTTGCTAAACAAAAATGAAATTTGAATACAATGCAAACAATAATTAATACTTGCCATACAACTGATTACCAAATTAACTAATTGATGTCTACCATTTTTTCAAGAAATAAATACGACATATGGTTCATCTATCTCTATTAGGGCAATTATTTCTGCTGTGATTTGTATCACGACATATGCTGCACTTTCTCGGTCCTCGACGTCTGCGATTAGCTGCTTCCGTCCCAGATGGATGACGACGTCCCGAGGGACGGCCAGCTTGACGGGTCACTATCAATGGCATCACCTTTTGCTGTGCAATGTGAGCTGGTACCACCCAGTCGTCTCGATGAGACAGGGACCTTACTGACCATTCGTATGTCTCACGCCAATTATCCGTCGTGTAGTATGAAGAGACATAGTCAAGGATTGATTCAGCATTTTTCCTGCATAAATATTAATAAAAAATTAAACAGCCGCCCACGTAAATATTCGATGTACTAGTGCATAATATATAATCTGTACATAATAGCAGCAACTGCATGAGAGCATGGCATCAAGTCTAGTTGAAACTCGCGACATTTGCATGATTTCTGATGAAGATCAACAATGAATGTTTGTCTGCCGTCATGAACTTTGAATGTTGAATTTGAGGTTGGGACAACGTTATAGACCCGAGATTTTTCCACTTCCTCACGCAGTTTTTTTAAGGCTTCTTCAGTCAAAGCATTATCACGTGCATTTGCACGTGCTCGTCTAGAATCAAACCACTGCTCGATCACATGCCTGATGCACTCAATTAATGAGCATATTGGAAGACGTCTTGCCCATAATAAACGTGCATTCAAAACTTCTGCTGCATTGGACGTAAGAAAACCATAACGGCGAACTGGACATTTTGATCGCGCCCATCGCTCTGGTCCAATGTCCATCAACTTTGTATAAGCTCCATTTGGGCTTAGAGCATGTATAGCCGCCATTACCTTGTCATATGTTGTTCGGCGATAACTGTATGCAGCCTTGTAGAACATGCTTGTAACGCCTTTGTCATACCGCGTGAACTTGTTTAACAAGTGATAGTAGCAAAGTCCGTGGGGTGTGCCTGGAAACACTTCTTGAACGGCATTACTTATACTGATATGAGCATCAGAGACAATTAATGTCTCGGGATTGCATCCAAATGCTAGTCTCACCCTACTCAGAAACCAAGTCCATGATCGACATTTTCGATTGCACCAATACCAATTGCTAACGGAAAGCACTGCTCATTTCCGTCTTTCGTTACTGCAACAAATAAAATGCCCTTGTTCTTTCCCTTCAGATGTGTGTCATCCACAACTATCACCGATCTCAGAAACATGGCATATGCAGTACGACAAACACTAAGAGCAACAAACACGTGTTGGAATTGGTTATCAGGCCCAACTTCTAAGTTAGTAAACGTACCAGGATTGGTTTGTTCCAACATGTATAGGTAGCTAGGGAGCATCTTAAAAGAATCTTCATGCCCACCATAAATCATCTCGATCACAGCATTTCTGGCACGGAGTGCCACGCTGTAACTGGTTCGGATACCAAACTCTTCCAACATCTTCGCCCTGATATCTTTTGGTTTCATTATCTGGCCCTCACCGCGCATTTGTTTGGCAAAATACGCTGCAATCACTTTTGTATGGACTTGTCTCGGAGCAACACGACTCAAGTCGTTCATGCAAGTATGTTCTTCCGTGAACTTATATACAATCCAAAATGTTTCTCTCCATGTGGCGCGCACCTCAAAAGGACAATGATCTTCATGTTTGCATACAATAATCAGACGCTTTGAATATGAACGAACCACTTTATATTCAGCACGATGATGAATATTCCATAATCCCACCGCGATTGACAGAGCATCTTTGGTCCAAAAGGTGGACCCTTTACAGAGTTGGTCGTCTGGTACCCCCTCCAAATCAGATATCAGAAGTGAATCTGAAACATCAATGGGAATCATCGGTATTAACCAATTTTCATTTAGCTCTTCAGTTGGGTTTGACTCTTCGGGTATTGGTGAAGGGTTGCTAATCCCTAACATAGACAACAGTTTGTTTATGCCACCCTCTCTGCAAATCCATGCAGCAAACTCTACAAATGTAGACTGTGCAAACCTATTGGCAAAATCTTCCTCATCATCCTCATCCTCATCCTCATATTCATCATAATCTTCATCATCATCATCATCATCATCTTCCGGTCGCTCAGCCTCAGTCTCATATTCGTCTTTATCTTCATCATCATCATCATCATCATTATCGTCCTCACCATTACCTCTCCCGTCACCATCAGCCTCCAACGTCATCTTCCTCACCATTGCCTCCAAAATCACCCGCGTACTCATGTGAGCCTACTGGTTCATGATTTGATGTGGTAGTTGGCATACTGCGGCTAACACTACAATGCGGGTCACTAAACCAATCAAATTGTGAATATTGTGTGCCACAATTATCAAACTGTGAATATTGTATGCCATAATTATCAAACAAAGGACTTGAGTAATCCACTGATGGTACATATAGATCTTGCTGATGGCTTGTCCTGATGTCATTTTGTATATTGTGAACAACGTACACTGTCGGTTCACCTTCTCGAATGCACAACCTCTGCAGATCTTGATCAGTACTCAAGAGAGACCTCAATAATCTACCATTTTGAGCACGCGATAAATAATAGAGAAGATAATCTGCACCCAGTGAATTGGATCGCATGATGTAATTGATGCGCTGGATTAACTCGCCCAAAGATATAGGTTGAGCAGGAATGTGTACAAGTTGCTCATCACCGTCTTCGTAGTTGGAATTTTGTCATCGCCCACCATATTGTACAATGACACTTTGCCAATGATCCATCTGTAGGCCCAACAAAATATAATGTCAATGAAAACATTAGTCACTTAAGATACCGCTCGTTACCGCTATTACAATGACGATACCGCTCGGTAGCGCTATTACCGCTCGAATACCTTTTAGATAGGGTTCTAAACGGTATTCGAGTGGTATATATTCTGCATGAAAGATTCAAAATATATCTGATGAATTTGTGTTAGACTGCACGAGGATTGTTTTTCTTTTGGCTAGATATTGTTGTGTTGTGTTTTGTGTTTGTTTGAAATTAATGTGTGTAGTATATCCTGTATATTAATGCTTGAATATGAAATCATCCAACGAAAAAGTTTTCAATCTCACCGTTCTCTTACATCCAGCATGTGTGTAAAAGTATAAGACAATATGATATGTCGCTTTCAATGTACAAACTATTCAGTCTACCATGTGATACCGGTCGAATACCGCTGGATTTTATTGATATCCTATGGTGTAAATATGACATGTCTTCAATCTCACCTACCCCTTTTACATCCATGTACTTCTTCAATTGTTTTGTTATAAATCAAAGTACATGCGTGTAAGAAAACAGATAAAAACAAGACATGCTAACAAGACAATCTTCAAAAGTGTGGAAAATCGAAGACCGTATGAATACCGCTCACATACCCCCGGGCTACATTGATACCGCTCGCGTATTATGTAATACCGACCGGTATTATGTAATACCGCTTGAATACCAGCCGGTATTATGTAATACCACTAGAATACCGGCCGGTATTGATCTTTTAATCCAGCGGTATCAAATATACCGCTCGCATACCGGTCGGTATTATGTGATACCACTGAAATACCGGTCGGTATTGATCCTGTAATCCAGCGGTATCAAATATACCGCTCGCATACCGGTCGGTATCTCCAATACCGCCCGTATACCGGTGGTATGATGTTATACCGCTGGAATACCGACAAAAATATTTTTCATTCGGGATCTGTGCAATGATTTTTCAGCCAATGAGAAGTCTTCATTGTCACATGTCTCTGTAATATTTCTAAGTACATTTGCCTTGGTTTTTAGCACAATCAAATACACTTGTGTAAGAGATGTGTAAGTAACACCTTTTTTAGGGTATTTTAGGGACTTCACACTAAAGTTGAGTAATTGTTAAATGTGGGTAAGGAAGTGGGTAAAGGGGGTTTTTCGTTAACAAATGTGGGTAGTTTTATATATTTTCACATTTGTAATTGTTATTTTGATTGCATTCAATAATAATAATAATGTCTCTTTATGAATAAATAATAGTTTTAACCAGGATCTTATGGTTTTCAGTTTTGTCATTCAAATAATTTTTAAAATAATCATTTCAATTCTAAAACACCATGAGTCATGACCATCTCAGTCGTCCTAGATCTAATAATAAACTTTAATTTAATAGTTTAATTAACTTTAAGAACGTTGCACTTTTTTTATTTTGTTTCAATTTTAAGGCTCTCACCTTCACACGGACAAACAAATTTATGCTACCATCTCAATTGCTCACATAAAATGAAAATATGTTGTTTTTCATGATAAGTAAATATGAGTATATTGAGAAAATATTAATGTCCATGCAACTAATAAGTAATATGAAAGGTGAAAGTATGCATCTAAAATAAAACAATATATACATGGTGCATTCGTACATTTTTAATTGGATAAAACTCGTGCGAGACAGATTAAAATTCATAGCATGGGTTAATATTTGAATATTCATATATGTATTGCATATATATTATGCAGTGTGTGTATGTACATTTCATTTTTTATTTTTTGGGTAAATTTGTTTTTTAAAAAATCAACAACTTTTTCAAAATTAACGAAACGGTAGCCATTTAAAAAAAAATTACAAATTTAACGTTTAACTAATTTTACTGTTCCAAAAATCGTATGTAACTAATTGAATTTTAAGATTTATTGATTGGAAGAATTTTTTTACGCAACTAATAGAATATTAATATTTACAAACAATTATATGTGATTTTTTAGCCGGAAAATTGATCAAGTACTAAATTTGCATTTTTTTTAAATAGCCCAAATGTATGAAAGTGTAAAATAAAGATATATATGCATCGTGCATACATACATTTCAACTAGATAAATACTCACTTCAGGCAAACTAAAATTCATTGCACGGGTTGAGATCCAAACATCTACATATGTATTACATATAGACTAGAGAATTGATATTTGCACTTTACTTACTCAATTAACTAAATATTTTACTTAATGCACCACACACATTTTTATATGACCCTCCACTTCCTCGGTTCATCGCCACACCGTTGCCTTCTTTTTCCCACCTTCATCATCTGCAAACTTGCATGATGCAACCAGTCAACCACCATTGACAATCTCGAAAAAATTAAATAAGTTTAATTCAAAAATGTGTTTTCGAAAATGATCAATTGGTTCGAAAATATATTTTCGAACATATCGTGTACACTCGAGAATCAATTTCCAAACCTTTATGACAAGATTTGAATTGAATTTTTTGAATTACTATTGAATTTTGAATCTCTGTTGTCTTTGGGAGACAACGACCAGGAAAGAGGGCGTGTTCCATTTTTTTTATCTATTTTTATTTTATTCTTTTTTAATATGTGGTGTAAATAATAATTTATGCGGTGTAAAAATAATTTAAATAGTATTAAAGTTATTTTAAAATTATATCATTTTTTTTTTATGGTGGAAAGAGTAAAATGAGAAGTAAAATTGTAAGCGCGATAGATTATGCATTTTCATTATTTTAATTTTTTTGACAAATCGGACATAGAATTATAAAAGTGAGGGCCCGAGAAATAAAGTAATAAGCCCAGCCCATTAATCTATATACATCGCTATAACACAATACACAGTTGAACCAACACACGAGATTTCCGATCCCTCCATTTTTCTCAAATATTCAGCTGTGAAGAACCCTAGGTTAGGGTTTTAGAACTACATCATACTCGAAGGTAATATTTATTTCATTGCATCATAGCAATGTTACTGAGCTTCTCTCCGATGCATAATTCCCATTTTCCTCTATTGTGTTGTTCATGATTTTACTCTTTTTATTCATTGGATAGTCAGAAGGTCGTTTTTATCTTAGCTGGTTGCTTTTTTTAATCTTTTTTTTAATGGTTGATTTTCTTCGTAGGAAATGGATTTTTGATCGCTACTGAAGAGTTGAATTTGTGTGTTCTAGATTTGAGAAGTAATGAATTGGTGTAGTTGTGGACTGTTTTTAGCAGATTCGTTTTTTACTTTGAGCATTTAGGTTTGGGTGCTAAAGTTAGATTTGTATCTTATTCTGCGATTCTTTGTGTTTTCCTTTTTGGGTGGGGAGGGAGTAGTTGGTGCTCAAGCGTTGTGGACTGGGGGCTCTTACTGAAATCTGTTGCTTATGAGGGTGCATTCAAATGATGGATTTGATGAGAATATTACCAATGTGCTGCGGTGTTGATTTTGATTGTGAAGGAATACATATGAGATTGATGTGTCTGTTTGAACGAGTATGTTTTAGAGGATAATTAGCACGTTTGACCGTGTTAGATAGACTATTAAGATACTTTCTAATATTTTTAACTGTAAAGGGAAACACTAGATTCTAGCACCGTGCATGCTGACTAGGGTACACACAGTAGAGATGTTTGGATGTATGTATCATGCTTTTCGGTAGTATTTGCTTAGCCACTTTACAAACCAGAGACTTGTGCTACCAGTCCAGCAATCTTTTTAGCCTTATGATGTTTAATTTTATATCTTGTTTGGCTTGATGGTATCATAGGTTCTGTTTTCGTGCAGACCTTCAATATCTGAATAGGAGCGAAACATAAACAAATATGCAAGTTGAAAGTGCTCTATCTGTGGTTGGTCCAAAGCCAACGGAGTTGTCAAATGTCTCACACAGCTTCGGCACACCTGGGCCAGGACCCAATGGGAAACAGCGGACGTCAAGCTTACAAGCACCCATAATGTTACTGGCTGGGCATCAAAGTGCAATCTACTCAATGAAGTTCAATCCTGCCGGTACTGTCATTGCATCTGGTTCACATGACAAGGACATCTTTTTGTGGAATGTGCATGGTGATTGCAAGAATTACATGGTCTTGAAAGGGCACAAGAATGCTGTCTTGGATGTTCAATGGAATACTGATGGCTCGCAGATAATATCAACAAGCCCTGATAAAACTTTAAGGGCATGGGATGTCGAGACAGGAAAACAGATTAAGAAGATGGTAGGGCACTTGTTTGTTGTGAACTCATGTTGTCATGCTCGGAGAGGACCGCCTCTTATTGTCAGTGGGTCGGATGATGGAACTGCAAAACTTTGGGATATGCGTCAAAGGGGTTCCATACAGAGTTTCCCAGACAAATACCAGATTACAGCTGTCAGTTTCTCTGATGCATCAGATAAGATTTACACTGGTGGCATTGACAATGACGTTAAGGTGTGGGATTTAAGAAGAACTGATCCTGTTATGAAGCTTCAAGGCCATCACGATATGATTACTGGTATGCAGTTGAGTCCAGATGGGTCTTACCTTCTTACAAACAGCATGGATTGCACCCTCCGGATATGGGATATGCGACCATATGCCCCACAAAATCGCTGTGTGAAGATTCTTGAAGGACATCAACACAATTTTGAGAAGAATTTGCTGAGATGTAGCTGGTCACCTGATGGTAGCAAAGTCACGGCTGGTAGTAGCGACTGCATGGTCTACGTATGGGACACTACTACACGACGCATACTGTATAAGCTTCCTGGTCATACTGGTTCAGTTAATGAATGTGTTTTTCATCCCCATGAACCTATACTCGGATCCTGCAGCAGTGACAAGCAGATATTTCTAGGTGAAATTTAGTCCGGTTAGTGGTGTCTTCAATGTCATCCTGTGTGATTGTGAAGTGACACTCATTGCTAGCTGTTGAGATCTTCTATCTCAAGACTAATGGATACATTGTAGGATTGTGGATTGTCTCTGTTTCTGCCGGTTGGTGTTTGTAGAAGATTCAATTACACCATGTGAATCTGTTTTAACATGTATTAATTGCTGAATATCAGTAGTACTATATCATCTTTGTGTTAGTTTCTGATTTACCATCCTGAAGTACTTTGAACTATTCGGCATTTTATTCAAATTGTTGAAATTTAGTATATTATAATTTGCAAATTGCTGGCTTTGATAGTCGTGGCTTGTTGAAATTTTATACATTTTTGATGCATGCTGTGGGATAGTATTGTTTATGAGATGCTTGTTGCTATTGTGCAAGTTAGTGCATTGTAGAAAAAACACTGGACAATTCTTTATTCTTATTTATTTATTTTCCCTTACCTTGAATCGATTTTGAGAGTGATCTCTTGATAGCCAGCAAGCAGCTCTCTCTCTCTCTCTCTCTCTCTCTCTTCTATTTTTTTTTTCTCAAGCTTGATCTTAGTTAATAATTATTTCCACCAATAAGGCTGAACATAATAGCGGGTATTTGTTTGTTGTCTTTTCATTTCCCAGTCGAATATTTAATGTTGCAAAATGCCGTTATACGGTTCTGTAGTATGTAGATATAAGATTTAGTGAAATTGCGACTGCAATATAGTTTCACGCATGATTACCTATTTACCTAGAATTGAATAATGCTTATTGATAATTTATTTATAGTTAATGATATCTTCACCCTAAATAATACGTTAATTTTCAAGTTTGTGAACGGTAGCATGGGAATTACTTGTATGTTTCAAGCACCAGCATTCATTTGTAACTAGTCAAGAAAACTTCAATGGAACTATATATTTTATCCAATTATAAGCCATGATCAATTAATACATCCATTGATTAACAGATCTTCATATTTTAATTAATCTTTTTACATAGTAACACTGATCTTTATGATTTGGCTTCCATTCCATATTATGATAAGAAAGAAGAAAGAAGTAAAGAGACTTAGGAACTCATGCAAACAACCAACTATTCCATTGCATACTCCAACCATTTTACGAAGTGTTTTTAAGTTTTTCATCGTAATACTCTAGGTAAAGAATTGACAATACGCTGCAAAAAAAGAGCTGCTCCAGGAATAGAGGAACAATAGAAGGAACTACTATGATTAATTCCCAGCATCGCTAACTGGGTTTCGACCTTGACAACAGACCCTTTGAAGCAGGAATTAGAGGGACTTCTTCGTCTATGATGACCTCTAGATGAGATCCACTCCTTCCATTCTTTCCTCCCATGCCGATGTTTGAGGAGTTCTCGTCCAAACCATACATATTAGAAGACCTCAGATCCTGTACAAAAGCAACACAGTTTTTGTGTTCAATATTCTTCTCCCTTAGAAGAAATGAAACAAACATACAATAATTCTGTAATCTAGCAGTCTTTTGTTCAGAGTGAGAAGGGAGACATTTGGAAGATTATATGGGATTATTTGTAACCAAGAACTTTTACCTTTGATGTTCGTTCACTATCTCCAGGAGTTTGGGTTGACCTAACATCCTTGGCTTTCAAGTAATTGTACATAACAACCCCACATAGAGCTGCAGAAACAATGAAAACTTTAATACGGACTTTGAGTTTATTGTTTTCAGAGATGTACAAATTTAACATGGAATAAGATTTGTACCAATAGCATAACCAATAATATTTAGCTTGGTAATCGCTGACTCGGGGAAAATGACAGTTGAAAGGGCAATAAGTATCCAGTCTTTTAGAACACCAGCAACTCGAATAGTCACAGCACCCGTTCTACCAATTACCAGGAAGATTGAGAAATTCAAAGCCAATGCACAGAGTGCATTTGAGAAGAAAATCCAAAAATTGAACTGGATCTGTGATACTTCAATCCCAGGCATCTCCAAGAGGTACCATGGTACAAACAAAAACACAAAACTGCAAACCAAAGGAAAGAACATCTCAAGCAATATCAGTGGACAATACACATAATAAAAGCTAAATTTCATGTTCCGAGAGTAAAAGAAAACGGAAAAAATATGAGGAGTGAGGACGATTAAGTCTATACAAGAATGGAAGATTTAAAGCTCTGTCCAAGAAACGCCAAGAAAGCTGAAAAAGATATATAGACTTTGTGGGACTAAATGAAACATCAACCAAGATTTACAACAGAACATAACTCAATTGGTAAGCAAAGTATAAAATGTAGATATTGGGTGGGCAGGTGGAGAACAATCTAATCGCAAAGCTTATAAAGAAATTGAGACAGAACAAGCCATATGCCACGTACTGAGGTATCATATCCTTCTGTCTTGACTTGCTTCTCATTTTTCAACATTCCACCCAAACATGGATGTTACTGCATTCTTTTTATTCTAATGACACGTGACCGCAATATTTAGAAGTAAGACCACCACGACCACCAAGCAATACACCACGACCACCAAGCAAATAGCATGGTGCAAATTGAGATCAAGATATTATGATGTCCCGGAGATTCCATAAATCTGGATCTTCAGGTGTCATATAATTTGCACGATATGCAGACACTGCACATGGCATGTTGAGTTGAGAAGTAATCAAGTAATTCCTTGTTCTTTCATCTTTTTAATTTTTTATTTATATTACGACTACTTTACTTTACCAAATTCGGTAACAAAATTCTCATAATGGATAAGCATACAAATTTGTTTTCTATACCAGATATAGAGAAGCACTTCACGAACCTACCTCTGGACATTGTTCTCAACTAAGGGCATGTAAAATTGCACTTGATGCGTGAATTTCATAAAATGGAAGAAAAGTACCTGCATGGAGCAATGTAATATAAGCTTGTGATAGGATTGAGTGTCAAGCCCTTCTTTTGGAGTAGAACTTGAGTAAGAACCAATCTAAGAGCTTCAGCAAATATTCCTGTAACTTGATAAACTGTGCCTACTACATTGAAATGAATTTCCCCGTATGAAGAAATCACGACACCAAAACTGACCAACAACATGTTCAGAAATAAATCGCATCTTAATTTGTCAGTTCCACAAAGAACAGCCATGACAAAAGTGGCAACTGGCACTGCAAACAGGTATAAAAGATGAAGCAAATTAATCAGTGAACTTCATGTGGATTGTTAATTTAGAGATGGCCGAATAAAAATATAGAAGCTTACTTAGGGCTTTAAGCATCTGAATGAAGGCCACAGATATGAATAAGTAGGCTGTATTTCCAAACCTGTACAAGAGTAGACCACAATTAACAATTAAAAAGGACATGCATCATAGAATACATCTGAATTAAATCTTAAACTTGTCAGAATTCCCGGAGAAATCCTATTTGAATTTGAAATTCATCATTTGATGACATCTATATATCTAAAAGCATGAATAACCCAGCTTCAAGATTTTCCACAAAAATTGATACCCAGGACATATTTCAGCCAAACACAACAACCAGAAGGCTTTCCTCCAGATTTTGCCAAAATCATCAAACTCTTCTCAACAATACATTCACAACACATCAGTTGGCACGTTTCAGCCGGTTCTCCGAATTCATCAGAGATTAAATATCAATTACAGGTACATCTCAAACCCTAAAATTTGACAGTCCTTTCTACAACAGCCACGGCCAATGGAGTTTTCAAAGTAAATCATAATGAAAAAGGGCGACAGAAGAACAGTGGATGCTCCAATAGCTCAACATCAACCAGTCTGCAGCTCTCTCTCTCTCTCTCTCTCTCTCTCTCTCTCTCTCTCTCTCACACACACACACACACACACACACCCACCCACACATTTATGTGCAGCTGTTGGGGAATTTTACTTTTAAATCCTATCATTGCAAAAGTAAGTTCCCTAGCTCCTGTTATTCCATAAACTGAACCATCCAGAATTCTTAAAATTGTTAAGAGGGGTGTTAGTTCTCTAATTTTCTCAATGTGACCCCTGAAAGCAAAGTCGTGACTCATGATTTACTATTTAAAATATTCAATTCAGCCCTCCAAATTTAATCATTAAGTCATTGAAGTTTAAAAAACTCTAAATATTGAGGTCTAAAATACTAAAGGACCTTAATTTTATTCTACTAGGAAGAAGTACTGAGTCATAAAGCACGTATGCATACACTGCATAACTGAGGTGAGGATCATTTCCTACAAATGTGCCACATGAGTAGAACACCGTGATTCAATTATATATTACACTACGATATGCCCTTTAGATGTCTTCTTGTTGCAATGCACGTCTCTCACAAGGGGCCGTAAAGAGGTTCAGAATCATTAGTGGTCCTTGGGTTTATCCCGCAGCACAAATGTTTGTATGAAAACTCAAATAATATGTTACTTATTTAAGTTGCTTTACACAATTTTATGTGAGCAATTTTCAGAGCTCCACAAAGTTTCGTACTCACCCCATACACAAAATTACATTTTGAGATTAAGGAGTTCAGCAATGATAGAAGCCTATATCAGTTTGCTACTATTTAATTTAAATTTATGATAGAAGTTGTCTAAATTTATGTTTTGTTGAAGTAAAATGATAAAGAGTCCTTTGAGTTTGAAAATACACTTGTTCTGATAAATTACAACTGTAGTCTATTTTATGCTTGATTTTGGTTTTATGTAAATTGTGGCTCCTAAATGTCAGACCTCCATATCATTATCACCTAGTTGATAATATATTTAGAGATAGATCACCTTGCTTTTATTAGTTGCTGATTTATTTACAAAGATATAGTAGCGCTCTATTGCTCTAAATTGGGTAGGGGGCATTACTGGGAATGAGTATAAAGTTGGGAAAAAAACGAAGGTGTTATAATCTCTTATTCAAACTTATTCTCATTTATATCATGAACCAGTGTAAATTCAACCAGCACTAAGTTGAAAGAAATGCTGAACTACACTGTTCAAATGCAAATAAAGTGCTGGAGTTAGCATCTCAGGTCATCATCACAAGGGCTGTCAGGAGCAATGATAATTTTTTGAGGACACAAGGTCTACTTTATAAAAGAAGAAGAAAAACACTTATGTCATCAGTCATGATATCAATTTTTAAGTTGCCTAGCATCAGATGGTTGGCAAGTATTGCCATACTAGGTGACATGTCTCCTATGTAAGCAAACAAAACCGTGAAAGCAAGCAAAAAAATTTCAATCTTCAAAAAACCATACATACCAAAGGCTTGCCGCAAAGAAGGCACTGATAGGAATCACACATGTCGCATATCTGCAAATACCAAAAGACGTGAATCACATGATCAGTCCAGATGCTGCATGAAGTGAATAAGAATGAGAGGAATAACTCTTACATTTCAAAAGTCATCTTCACAGGCGATACAACCTGAGATAAAAACAAGGATTGAATTAAAGAATTTAAGAGAAATGAAATTAAGATAAGAATTAAAAACAATACTGAAGTAAGAAATCACTGAAGACATAGAAGAAGAAACAGCTACACCAAAATAAAGAAAATGACTCAAAACATACTTTTCTCGAAGAAAGAACAGCAAAAATAATGAAGCAATATAAAAGATCTAAAACCTGTACCTTAAAAACACGAACCAGAACGAAGGCCACCGCAGCCGAAAAGCCCATATGAATCATGGTAAGTGTTATCGGCAATGGGAAATTGAAATACTTTGGTGAGAGAACCCACTACAAACAAGAAAAAGTAAGAGGGAAATAAATGTGAGCTTGTGGATATCATAAAAGCAGACAAAAAAATTATTTCTCATGTAATGATGGAAACTATAATGGTGAATTTATTGGTATAAACGATAACAGACCATGCTAATGGTAAGTTGAGCTTCCTTATGCAGTGAAAATAAAGAATCTATAATCTTTTAAAGTAGTCGGCTATATTATTGGAAAATTATTCAGAACAAATACGAGAGCTCATTTCACAAGCATGGTATAATGATCTGTCATGCTAATGCAATAGTTTTTAATTGGAAATAAATAGAGATTGAAATGGGAACTATCAGCCATTGAACTGTTTAATCCGACAAGTAAATCACTAAACAATAAACAGATGCAAAAAAGCGCTAGTATCACAGATATGCAAGGATTTTTAGTGTGCAACAGATGAGTACAAGAATGGCTGCATATTCATAGCTTCACAGAGATTCCACTAGTTAAAAACTTATAGACCATGCAAATATAACAAATTAATTAATATTGAGCTGTGAACTTACAAACCACACATATATAACAAATTAATTAATATCCTGTGCTTACTGCTTAGTATGATTAAAATCTTAATAATTGTCACTTTTACTGAAGATTCCCTGAACATTTGAGAACTCAATCCAGCAATTCTGTAAATAGACAGAGATAAGTACAGCAGTTTTACTCCTTTTTTCTTTTTTGTTTTCTTCAATTTTTATCCACCCTACATTTGCAAAAACTGGATGCACTTTCTTATGTCTCTTAATCAGAAGATCCCTTAGCACTTCACTTAAATACAAAACAAAAATTCCAATGGTAAAGTATACCAGAAGCAAGCACAAAGTTCAAATAACATAACCAAGTACACACTGTTTGATATCATCAGGTGATAATAAGTACAGCCTAATCTTATTATTATACTTTAATCTTTTTCAGTATCATGATCATTCAGTCCAGCTGTATAGCATCAACATATGCTAACTGCACCGCTAACACACTTGAATGACAAATTTACCAGATACGTAAATATAAGCCAAGGGTCACATGAGCTAGACCTAATACAAATATGTAACACTACGGGCAACACATTTGCCGAAAATACCTCAAGGAAACCAAATGAAAAATACAAAAGAATCAGCAGTGCCATTAAGTAAAAAACTACATACCTTGTTATATAGAATAACTCCCGAGGAGAGCAGTATGTATACTAGAAGATACAAGTAGGTCAACAGAAGTTGTTTGCTGATCATTGTGCCTATTTCGTTCCCTCTAAATCTAAGCAATCATGCCCCCCAATATCACCTCCAGAAATTTATCACTACTGAAACTAACTCAACTAGTTATTTTACAGCAAAATTCACTGAATAAGAGGCTATTATCTGCTGAAGGTGTTCTCATTCGTCCCTTGATAAATGACAAAAACACCATTTTCCAGGCAGAATAGCTGAGGTTGCAACTCGAACAGCCATTCCAACCTAGAGAAAGCAAAAGGCATCAAAATTACGGGGATAGTCAGAATTTATTCACCCATTGGCAAGATTCATCATCAGAATAAAAATAAAAACGCATCACGCCATTACAATCAATTCAAATCACACTTAGCCAATAATTTCATCAAGAACCCACAGGCTCCGGAAAAACACACAAAAACTCAAAGCTACACGTTGGCATTGCAAAGAAACATAACAACAAACACGAAGCTTTGCGCGCAAAGTCGAAAAACAGTAAATCAGTAGAATTTGAGAAAAGATCGAACCTGAACACTCCAATTAGAGCTATAACTTGAACTGGGCCTCCGCAAAGTCAATCAATTTGAGTTGGGTCCAAGGGAAAAATCAGTAATGGCGACACAATTCGAATTGGGTCCTCCGAAAAACAGTACAAAAATCTCGCAAGTCGTTATCGAGGAAGTTAACTATCTCCTCAGCTGATGATGAATTGAGATCTAAAAAATCTGGAGAAGTAGGAAATAGAGAGGAAAATGTGAAAGCAGTGAATGAATCTCGGTGGCGATGAATCAGAGAGGAAAAGAACCTCTTCCAGATCTAACGCTTCACTGATAGCTAGTAGTAATGGCGTGTTTAATTATAATCTCGTTTTCCTCTCCAGATTAACACTCCCATTTATTTCTTATATTTTATTTGTATTATTATCCTCCAATTTTAATCTAAAAAATTCCAGTTTCATCCCCTCGTTTGCGGTGTGAGGACTGATTTAGTGAAAATTATATTTTGATATATCTTAATTTTAAGATTTTAAAAAAGTACTGTGATTTTTAATAATTTATATTTTGATATTTTACTTTTTTTTTTTTTAATTACGAATCTATTTAAGAGGTGTCTAATATTTGCTCCCTCCGTTTCTGAATAGGTGATATTCTAACATTTTAATTTTGTATAAAAAAGTGTCATTCTACAAATTCGAGATAGAAAATTTACATTCTTCACACATTTATCTTCATTTAATTCATTCAAACATCTATATTTAACACATTTAATGTATTCACATAAAAATATATTAAATAATTTTATTAATTAGTATGCATTCATCCAATGAAGGAATGGGGTTTTTTTTAGGGGATAATTTATGGAACTTCAAAACTTGTGTCTTTAGGTATAGGATCCCGGGATAAATTTGTTAAAATTTTTAAAAGTCAGGTATGGGATTATAAATAATTAAAAGTGTAAACAAAGTTCATGCAGGTAGGATTCTATTCAATTTACAATTGTAACCTCAATTCCGCCCATCCCAACTAAAGAATATATCGATTTCAATTAATTAACCATATGACTGGTTTGGTTAGCAGGGAAGTAAAGTTTTTTAGGAATATGATTCTGGAAAAAAATGATTATTAATAGAATCTTTAGTCTGTATTTGGAACATAACAAGAAAATTATTAAGATTCTTGTTTTATTATTGAATTAAATTTAAATAATAGTAGATAATTAAATATCAAATATATATATATATAGGGTTGGGTTCCAGAAGGAACCATACCTCATGTGAGAACTGAGAACCAATCTCAACCATAGATCTCGCCTATTTGGATGGCCAAGATCTGTTCAAAAATTAAAAAAACGTGGTGGCATAATTGTAATAACTTCGAACTTCACTGCCCCTGAAACTCGGCGAGGGTAAAGTCGGAAATTTCAATGTATATGTGATTCACGCGTATATTTTTCAATTTAGGGTTTTAGCATTGTCATTTCCTATTTTAGCACTGTCATGACTTATTTTAGCACTGTCATAACTTATTTTAGCACTAACATGACCCTTATTTAGCATGACAAGAAACTCTCAAACCAGCGTTCTTTTTGCGAAGAACAAGTTCAAATCCTACAATCTAAATCAAAATTATACACCTAATTGAGAAAATAGTTTCGTGTTCTTACCCAAATATTCCAATTGTTTGCATTGTTTTCTCTCATTTGTTTTCAATATTAATGCATTTATGTGTTTATAATTTTCTATATGTATTGTGTATCTATATGCACATATATGTTAATGCAAATATGAATGCATGCATATGCTATTTAAATGAAATAAAAAAAAACAATGAAATGCACTTATACAAAAATATGCATATATACACACATATATAGCAGACTAAGATGCAAAATTTTAATATTTATATATATATATATATACATTTAATATTTTATAGCTTATATATATAGACAAAGTATATACATTAACTGTAGACAATGTATAAACTTAGTGCTAAAATAGTTCACAGTAGTGCTAAAATAGATTACAACATTGCTAAAATAGATCACAATAGTGCTAAAGTACATGGCAGTGCTAAAACAGTTCACAGTAGTGCTAAAATAGGTTACAACAGTGCTAAAATATATCACAATAGTGCTAAAGTACATGTTAACAAAATGTTTTTTATAATACTCATTTGTTATTGCAAATGTTGCATTCATCATGCAAAATAATTCACGAATTTAATTAGTATCTCCCTCTCTCTCTAGCTTCTTGCATAACATCTTTATGATTTTCAATCAGCTTGCAATATTCCAATTGTATGCATTGTTTTCTCTAATTTGTTTTCAATATTAATGCATTTCTGTGTTTATAATTTTCTATATGTATTGTGTATCTACATGCACATATATGTTAATGAAAATATGAATGCATGTATATGCTATTTAAATGAAATAAAAAAAATGCACTTATACATAAATATGCATATATACACACATACATAGCAGACTAAGATGTAAAATTTTATAGCTTATATATATAGATAAAGTATATACATTAACCGTAGATAATGTATAAACTAAGTGCTAAAATAGTTCACAGTAGTGCTAAAATAGATTACAACAGTACTAAAATAGATCACAGTAGTGCTAAAGTACATGGCAGTGCTAAAATAGATCATAGTAGTGCTAAAGTACATGGCAGTGCTAAAACAGTTCACAATACACACATTCAATATTTGATAGCTTATATATATAGACAAAGTATATACATTAACCGTAGACAATGTATAAACTAAGTGCTAAAATAGTTCACAGTAGTGCTAAAATAGATTACAACAGTGCTAAAATAGATCACAGTAGTGCTAAAGTACATGGCAGTGCTAAAACAGTTCACAGTAGTGCTAAAATAGGTTACAACAGTGCTAAAATAGATCACAGTAGTGCTAAAGTACATATTAACAAAATGTTTTTTTATAATACTCATTTGTTATTGCAAATGTTGCATTCATCATGCAAAATAATTCACGAATTTAATTATTATCTCACTCTCTTTATAGCCGCCCATTCCCACCACTGAAATGACATCAACTCCACTATCCATCGATGAAATCCACTCAAGGAGAAGTTTCTTTGGCTTCTTAATCCCTACAACATCCTCCTGCTCCAAGAACAAAGCATCATCTCGACCATCATATACATACTCTTTAGAGCTCGAGCCATGATCTATAATATAATACAAATCTTTGTATATCTGTTGGCTTTTGACAACTTTTTCCAATCTGAAATTTAAAGTTTTGATTTTAGAGGCAATCTGACGTTGAGCTTTCAGATTCTTGATTGAATCACCAACTTTGTTGAGAAAACGACCGAATCCATTAGTACCACGACGTCGTCCGAATCGAAGCGAGTATTTGTCAAGAACATCTTGAAAATCGAAGGTGATTTCTCAGAGCTGGTCAACACATCCTTTAAGGGTAGAGAGAGAGAGAGATGTTGGTGATTGAAAACGAATTGCAGAACGAGAAGAGATTCATTCCAAATATAACATAATTCCTGAATTACTAAAATACCCTTGCTTTATTAAAAAGTCTAAAATATTACAATAATGCCACCGTTTTTTTTTAATTTTGGAACAGATCTTGGCCGTCCAAATCAGATCAATGTGTGGCTGAGATTGGTTCTCGATTCTCACATGGGGGTGTGGTTCTCACATGATCCCATCTATATATATATATACATATATCTTATTTCATATTACCAATAGTTTATAATTTTAAATTACGAACAATATAATATATAATTCTTCAATTTGTAACACTATTATATATATTGAATGCAACACATTATTTCAATTTAAATAAAATGATTGACTAAAAAATTATTAAGAAAAATTATTTCATAATTTTGGGTTAATATCTTTATGATCAATTAAGGCAAATATTTTGTAAAATACTGTATTGACAATGGTATGGACGTATGGTCGTCATTTAATTCACAATGTTACCTCAAAAATGATATTATTAGAATTTTGATAGAAATGATAAAAAAAATTGATAGAATAATCGAATTTTGTTGGGAATTTCGTCAATAAAAAAAGTACCACATTTTTTGAATTTTTATTTATTTATAAAATTTTATATTTTTACCAATTTACTCATTTTTTATTGAAATGTTTTAATCAAAACTCGGTATTAATAAAAAAAAGCTGATAATAAATCTTTTTTTTCAATTTAATTTTTTTTTTTTGGATTAAAAGATATGAATCCAAACTTAATAATAATTTATAAAAAAATTAAATAATAATAAATGAAGAAATCAAACAATGAAATCAGTTAACATCAGATTCCCAAAACTAGGAATAAGAATGCCTATTTGGAATAGTTATTCACGTTCCAAGAAAGTTGCACAATTTTTCTTGTTTTGAGGATTCTGATTCATTTCGATATTATATAAAAAAATGAACTAAATACAATAATATTAAAATAAAAAATTAGAATATTTTTCCCAGTACTAACTAAACGGGACTTATGGTTATTTTACTCATCCCCAAAATCTCATTTATATGGGTTTGTAAACAAAGTCATTGGTTTGTATTACTATCTTTTTCGCTATAAAATATTTTATTATTCTCTTTTTTTGGCTATTCTAACATTTTATCCCTTATGAAATAGTTAAGCTCTTAACGTGTTCATATAAATCTGATAATATCCTTACCGAGTTTAACTTTACTACGAAAATATTTTGCTATCTAATTTAGCTACAAACATTATAAACACTTCTCCAATGTGATTGAAATAAAGGTATTGTAACGATCAAGAAATTATATTATTACTTCGAACTCGAGGTATAGTTAATTTTAATTTTTTTTTATTGAAATCTTGTAATGGTAGTGTGCTGATGTAAGCTCAATTAATCACTTCTCTAACTTTGTTACATTTTTACTTATATACATGGGCGGGTTACAATGTGCATTGTGTATTTGTGTTTAGGGTAAGAATTGTACACTATTCTTATTTATTATAAATTTATTGTTTATCTTAATGTATTTTAGTATTAATTAGCACTAAAATACATTAAGATACAGATAAAAATAAATAATTAACACTAGAACATAACAAGATAAACAATAAAATTATAATAAATAAACATAGTGCACACGTTCTCACACCAAGTAGGGTGCTTATTTGAACTAAATCATATATATATATATATATATATATAAGTATCAGCAGATGGGTGATCTTAATTGAACTAGTACTAAACAAAAAGAAAATATTGAATAATGTGTTGGCGTTAACATCCCGGGTCGTCAATCCCTCAACTTTCTAATTGCCACTCTTTTGACTATTTGGCCCAATCAATTGATCAACCCTAACTTTTTTGAATGGTTCATATTGATCATTTTATGGATAAAAAAATTAACATAGTTAGTAAACACACCCCTACACACATTTTTTTCGCATACTCAAATATTTCCACTAAATTTTAAGAAATTAACCAAATAAAAGTTAACGTGGCAAAGTCAATGTGTTTGTGTATTCATGTATGTTTACCAATTCTTTGCCATAATACACAAAACATAATCTCTGAATATATGAAATACTGCCTTAAAATGTGCATCCACGATACAAGTACAACATTCGAAGCTAATATTTTAGAGAAAGAGAGAGAGAGAATAAAAATTTAAGGAGATTAAATTAAAACTTAATTCCAACGTACGGAAGGCCAAATAAATGGTAGATCTATATTATATACTATCCTCGTTTCAAAATGTTTGTTATTTTGTTTTTTTTATCTGAAATTAAGAATTAATTTCGTGGACAAATATACTCATCTCTTATATATGCCATAAAATCTAATTCATCTATATTTTCCTAAAAAATAACAATATTTTCTCTCTCCATATATTTTTCTCTCTTCATATATTATAGGTAGGTTAGAATAAAAAAATCTTGTAGGATTTGAGAGGGTTAAAATTGAGAGAAAGGATGTCAAATTATATAAAACAACAAACATTTTGAAACTAAAAAAAAAAAAACCTTAAACAACAAACATTTTGAAACGGAGGTAGTATATGATATGAGAGATCAATGGGGAATATGTATAAATGAATTTATGTCACGCAGTATATGTGAAGATTTGAGAATTAGGAGGATGTATTCAATTGGGATTCTGTAGGATGTTGTTGGACTTTTAAAATCCGGGTGTATTGAATTCAAACTTTAAAAGTCTTTAAAAATTCGGGTGTATTCAATCCAGACTTTTAAAAGTCTTTAAAAATCCGGGTGTATTCAATCCAGACTTTTAAAAGTCTTTAAAAATCCAGGTGTATTCAATCCAGACTTTTAAAAGTCTTTAAAAATCCAGAGGTATTCAAAATTCCATGGACTTTAAAAAGTCATTGATTCTATTGGATTTCACCTTAAAATTCCGTAAAAAATACAAATGATGAAATCCGACTTTTGCATACGAGATTTTGATGGATTCTTAAAATCCAGTGCGCGGTGTACTCCAGCGGCCGCTGAGGGATTGAACTCGGACACCCCAGCGGCCGCTGAGGGTACTCCAGCGGGGGTCGCGAGACAGTGGCGGCGGGGTATGGTTCCAGCAGCGGCGACGAGATAGCGGCGGCGGTGGGCGCGGTGGAGAAGGAGAGTTCGTCTGTGTTTTTTGAGAGAGGGTCGTGATTATGTTATGAATTAGGGCTTGCAGGGGCTTAAATGCCTAATTTCCAGTGACCGCTAGTCCTCGGCTGGCACCCCAGCAGTTGCTGGGTTACATACTCAGCGCTCGCTATTTCCCAGCGACCGCTATGAAGAATGATTTCAAATCCATTAAAATCGTCCGAAATCCATACCCAAGTCAGCGAGACTCCATGTGGAGTCTATGGATTTTATAAGACCTTGTGCGAAAGCTCACCTTGCACACCCTGTTAGACAGCCTTGTGTATAGTCATGCACATATATATACACTCATGAGATATGCACGCACACTCAGATATATATATATATATACTGATTTGACTCACGCACACATTTAAGAATATATATATTTGTATATATATATATATGAGATATGTTTATATGTTATTTTCACTTGTGTACAAAAATTTATTCATGACATACTGTTCAAATAAAATACATGGTTTTTCCCCATTAAAGTTATTGTGTTATAATATTCTAGGGTATCATATTAATTAATTATTAATATTATGTTAGGAAGAGAATCGCCCTGTTAAGCTTTCCTCGAGAGACACGACTCGGGTTAGCTCACCGCCCTACAATCACCCCGTCTTCTTGCGGATCGGTTCATGATTTTCATGTGCAATCTCAACAAAATAAATTTCTGGCGCTGTTTCCGGGGAAAGCTTTAGGCGTATTGTCCTTTTGTGTTATATTATTTTCGTGTTTGTGTTTGGTATTTGTGTTTATTTTCTTGTATTTTTATTTAAGTTTGTATAACTTCTTCCACAGTTGCGTGTGATTTCCTTTTTGTGTCTGTGCCTGTGTATGCAAGGTCGACGAAGTCTTATAGGAGACTAGCCCCCGTGTTTAACAACATTCACAGACCAAGAAGGATTGAAGTGCTCAATTGGGAAGAAGAAAGTTCGAGTGAAGTTTACTCTTCGAGTGATGAATCTCGACCTTTAGAGATGGATGCCAATCACGACAATAATGCTAATGCTAATGTGGTAAGGAACATGAGAGATTTTGCTTGCCCTGTGATAGGGGCATCGACATCTTGCATCGTTCTTGGAGAAGCTGCAAGAAACTATGAGTTGAAGAACATTCACTTCAACAAATTGCCATCCTTTTATGGGATGCCCGCAGAAGATACCTTGAACTTCATCCAGGAGTTCTATGTTGTGGTTCAAACCTTTCATTTACAAGGTTTGAATGAGGATCAATTGAAGATGAGGTGTTTTCCTTACACCTTGAAGGATCATGCTAAGACATGGTTCAAGTCTCTTCCATCTAATTCACTAGCCAGCTGAAATGTCGTGTATGAGAAGTTCATGGCCAAATATTACTCCAATCAAAAGACCCAAGATTTGAGAGCCCAAATTGTTACCTTCTCCCAATCTCTGGGAGAAACATTTCATGAAGTATGGGATCGCTTCAGGGGTCTTCAATAATAGTGCCCGCACCACCATCTAGCACCCGAGTTGCTCAACCAGTTCTTCTATGACGGGTTATCACAAAACTTTCAATATATGGTAGACAATGCAGCGGAAGAAGATATAGGTGGCCACACAACTGACGAAGTCTCCAACATCTTTGAGACCATGGCCACGAAATCTCAACAGAAGAGTACTAGGGGGAAATGAGCTTCTGTCAGCGAAGCCAACCCTAGCTATGATGTTACCAAACAGTTAGCCGAGCTAACTAGGCAAGTGGAGATGCTGAGATCATCTAGAAGCCCACCTAGACAAGTTATGGCTATTGAGACATGTTGAGTATGTGGAGAGTATGGCCATAGAGCCAATGAGTGTAAAAAACAGGTAGAGTCCAGTTTCAGTGAGGAAACACAGTTTTTTAATCTTTAAGAGCAAGTCAATACCTTACAAGGATTTCAACCTCGACATCAATACGATCCTTACTCCTAGACATACAACCCGGGGGTAGAGAAATCATCTAAATTTCTCTTGGAAGCAACCTTAACAGCCTCAGCCACTTCATCAACCACCTTCACCCCAACAAGCTGGGGATGGCCAAGCTCCATAGTATTCCAGGCTGCCACAATATCCAAATCAGCAGAACCACCTCGCAAGGCCGCCTTTGGAAGATATATTGCAAGACTTTATGCAGGCCACTCAATAAAGATTCGAGTCCGTAGAAGCTTCGATTAAGCGGATCGAGACCCAAGTGGGTCAAGTTGCGGATACTGTGAGTGACCTGTCTAAGTGGATCAAGAGTGAAAAATTACCAAGCTAGCCCGAGCAAGTGCATGCCATAACTGTACTCAGAAGTGGCAACATAATTAAGAACAAGGTTGGAGAGTCCAACTTGAATGAAGCTTCATTTGAGAATGAAAGGGCTCTTCAACACAAGAAGATGGATGATGAAATAATGGAAGCCCAATGGAAGATGTCTGCTCTCCATATGGCCGACTAAGTGATGAAAAGCATGAGCAACAGTTGCAAGAGTTTTACAAACTCTTTTCAAAAGTGAATGTCAATCTTCTTCTCCTGAGCATCATCCAAAATGTGTCAGCCTATGTGAAATTTTTCAAAGAGTTGGTGTCGAAGAAAAGAAGATTCGTGGAAGATGAAAAGATCATGATCTCCGAAGTAGCAAGTGCAATCTTGCACAATCAATTACCCCCCAAGCTCAGTGACCCAGGTAATTTTACTCTTAAAATTGCTTTGGGAAATGGTAAGGAAGTATGTGGAATGTTAGACTTGGAGACATGGATAAATTTAATGTCGTACTCTATATTTAAGCAATTAGAGTTAGGGAACTTGAAACCCACTAAAATGTGTTTGCAATTTGCTGATAAATATATTAGGTATCCTAAGGAAATTATTGAGGATATCCTTGTGAAAGTGGGGGGGTTGATAGTCCTCGTTGACTTTGTTGTCTTAGATGTAGGGAATGTTCAGGAAATTGAGAAACAACATACATTGTTTTTGGGTAGATCTTTCATGGCTACCACAAATACCCTCATAGATGTTAAGCATGGAATAATGAAAATGTCTGTTTTAGGGGAAACTATATCTTTCTCTATGTATGATGCTCATATGCTTGTTAATCCCTTGATCAAAAATTGTTCTCCTATTGATGTTATTGATGTCGGGTCCGAGAAAGTTTTTGTGCAGGAAGAAACCCCGGGAGTGAGTGCAAGGAGATCGAGAGAGACAAGGTGAAGAAGTTTCCTGACAAATGCACCCTAAGGAAGAAGGTTTCCCAATGGATAAAAAAACCTGTGTCTAACACTCGTTTGAGGTTGTTTCCTGGCAAATCAAAATCTAAAGAGAGTGGGGCATTGATGGCTGAAGAAGCATTTTCTTGTGGGGAATCGATTTGTTCAGTCCATGGACAAAGCATTCCTTCCAAGTCAATGGCCACAAAATCAAGCAATACTTTGAACACCAATCTCGGGGGTATGAAGTTGAGTCTATCATGCTCGATGACCCTACATGAATGTCTACTGAGACTTTGCCCAACTCTGGACTTTAATATGAGTGATGTATGAGAGACAACCCATGATTTTATTATTTATGTATTTTGAACAATTTTTACCTCTGTGTTTTGTATTTTGGTGTTTGACTCGCAGGGAAAATGTTATGGTTCTTTTGGTTTAGATCAAGTGAACTGATAAGGAAAATGCTGCAAGTTGGGAAATTCAACCACTACTGGCTAACCCAGCCGACGTTCGAGGTGCCTCTCGGTATTTCAAAGCCAGCCAGTACTGGAGTCCCGCGAGCATGAGATTTTTGAAAATGCACCACAACGAGCGTTGGCTCCTCACGCATGCACGTCCCGCGAGTGCTGAGACTCTCCACGAGCGCTCGCTCATTCTCCCAGTGGGCGCTGGACCATGCAGCCGACGCTAGGCTCGCAGTCCCTCCTCTACCACCTTACCAGCCATCAGAGAAGTGAAGTTATTTTTATATTTTTATGTGTTTTCGTGTTTAGTGTGAGTTGTTAGTTATTTTATTATTTCTGTATTATTCTGTTCTTTTTCGTTTCTTATTGTTTGATGTTTTATAGGAAACCCGTGCCTGTTGCTAGTCTTCTACAATCTGTGATGTTCTCTCCCTTTATTTCTTGCATTTTCTTTTCATACATGGAGGACAATGCATGATTTAAGTGTGGGGGGTGAACTTATGTTTATGATTTATATTATATTTTGAATTTTAGATTTTGTTATATGTCTTTTATCTTTATCTTTTGAATTATGTCTTGATCATGTTGTGTTTTATGTGTTGTGACTCGCACTTAGCATTCTTTGTCTTGTTTACTTGTCAAACTTGGTGATTTAGGATGAATCTTCAAAGGATTGTTTTTGAGCTGATCATGCTGCATGAGATTGTTCCCATTGTTTCATTCTAGAATACGAATTGTCTTGAGAATGATTATGTTTAGATGATTTGTATTGTGGGATTCCGTTCTCTAAGAATTAGAAGACATGCTTAGTTCTCTTAACAAATGTGTCAATTATGCTCAAAAAATCATTATCTCCTCTAACTTCCTATCATTTGATATAAAAAAAATAGAAAATGAAATGATTAAATAAAAATGAGAATAATAAGGATTTCCACTCCTCTAGTCGACTAAGTTGACTATGAGCATGGGAAACCATGCAAGGAAGCTGGAGATTTTATCCCTTAGGACTAAACCTCGTGAATATCGATCCACGTCATCCTAAATAATCATTTGAATAAATGGGGTTGCATTCTGGATTCTACTCCTATCATGTGTGTCATTTCTTTTTGAAATTCTCCATGATAAGTATGAAAAACCACATTAGGAAGCTTGGCTTAGCCCGATGATGTTACCTAATGAATTATGTCCTTTGATTGCATCCCTGATTTGTTCTTAAATAATTAGTTAGGAAGTTAGTGGGAGAAATGTTTAAGAGGATAATTATTACATATTGCTTTGAGAGCATCCTACTCTCCTTATTCTCATTTGATGAGCCACATGCCTCATTTAATAAATGTCTTCATTTTCTTCGATAATGAGCATTCTAGTTTGAACCCATGTGAAATGGTTTATTGTGCATGATCTACTTGGGAGCAATTCCTTATTGCTTCATGTCTTGAATGATTGTGTTTGCTTGAGAACAAGCAAAAAGCTAAGTGTGGAGGAGTTGTTTAGTGTTTATTTGTGTTGTTTTATTTAAGAATTTTGTGTCTTTAGTGCGTGTGTTTCCGTTATTTTTGTGTTGTTTTTATGTTATTATCTTCACTTTTGCTCTTTTAGTGAGCTATGCCAGATTTGCGCAAACTTCACATTTTTGTCCTAAAAACAGTGATTTAATGGCATAATAGGTGAAAAATCAGAAGCCCATCTGAAACTGAACTAGAGACACACGCAAGCTGACAGCCAACTGGAGCCCCAACTGATGAACCATGTTGAAACTCCCAACTGATGGTAAACTCCAACTGAACTGGAGAGTCTAAACTGAAGAGCTCAACTGAAGAGATAAGTTGGAAGCTCCAAATGAATCCCTCAGCTGAAGAACCAAACTGAAGAGTCCAAATCGAGGCTCCAACTTAGGAGCCAACTAATTTCATCAACTGAAGATCTAAACTGAAGGCTCCAGCTGAGGAGCCTAACTAATGGCCAAACTGATGCCAGATGGTCAAACTGATGGCCCAACTGATGGCTCAACTGATGCCAAATTGATGGTCAAACTGATGCCAACTGATGCTGAAACTGATGGCTCAAATTGAAAGGTCAAGCTGAACTGATCACCAGTTGAACTGAGCACCAGTTGAGCTGAGCACCAGTTGAACTGAGCACAAGCTAAATTAATCACAAGCTGAAGTATCAAACTGGAGGAAGCATGGACCAGGCCAGCTACCGCTGGGCACATCTCTCGGTAAAGAGGGCCCAGCTGGCGCTGGGCTTCTAATGCTCAGCCAGCGCTAGGTACTTAGCCGGTGCTGGGTGGAGTTTATATCCTGCTTCCAATGGTATATTCAACATTTCTTGACAGATCACTTTGGTATGTTGGCAGGCTTCTTTTGTATGTTGGTTCTTAACTCTCCATCAACTCTCAACCACCATTCATCCACAATTAATTCACGCTGAGAGAGAGAGAGAGAGAGAGAGATGCTTTATCAGTTTGAGGAGTTGGATAGTTGATTATCATCATTCTCATTACTATTCTCATCAACAGAAGTTGGGGCTTCATCATCCATTCTCCTTAACGGAGAGAGTGAGACTCTCCATTCACTACCAGTTCACAAGCGGATGGGAAGGGAGCGAGACCATACAACTAGTTCAGAAATGAGGGAGTGAGACTCTCCAAACACCACTAGTTCGGAAGGAAGGAAGAGACGATCAATTTGAGGGATGTGACACCCTCAAACCGATCAACTGGAGTTTGAAGGAGAAGAGCAAGTGAGAGGAAGCTTGAAGCAGAGAAGGAAGACGGAGAAGAAGTTATCCAAAGCTCAAGCCAGGGTTGGTAGCTAGGCTCATTCGAAGATCTCCATTTCTTTGGTATTTCCTTTCAGTTTTAGTTCATTTGTGGGGATTTGTCCCAAACATTGTCGAGACAACATTATTGTGTAAGTTTGTATTTCATTTACCTTTTGGTTTATAAAATGAAGAACTTATATAATTCTTGTTGGGTATCTTGCATGATGAAGGGGCTAATTCCATACATTAGGGGGTAGATAATCGATTTGGTTTCGATCCATGTTTGTGATTGTTGATTTCCGTTGAATTAAACTTATTCATGTTGAGTGTCTGATCAATATTCAATATTGTTAGGTAATAGATGAGATCAAAAAAAGATTCTATTGCCCGACTAGGGTTCTATCAACATTAGGTTGACTGGGTTCATACACCTAATTATTAAACTTGTTCGTATAATTTAGTCGGTGGGGGTTTAATGGATTAATGTGAGAGTAAATGAAGTTAAGCCTTTTTATGGAGTCTATTGTACGTTTAAGGTTAACGAAATCAACTTGAATCAAGTTAGGAGAGAAACTAAAAAGAGAATCTACACCCTAATGTTCATTTTACAACCATTTAATTTATCTTTACTGTTGTTGTTATTGTCTTGCTATTTCTTGCTTCATTTGATTTAGTAATTTTTAGTTAAAAAACTTTCAAATCCTTAATTTAGAATGTTTAGGTTCACATTTAGATTCGTGTATATATTCACATGTGTAGCATAAGAAGAAAATCACCCTGTTAAGCTTTCCTCGAGAGACACGACTCGGGTTAGCTCACTGCCCTACAATCGACCCTGTCCTCTTGCGGGTCGGTTCGGGATTTGCGTGTGCAATCTCGACGAAACACCTATAAATAGTGGCTGGAGTGTAACCGACTGTAACTCCTGAGGGAGTCAAAGGTCTGCAGCTACCTTGGATATGTGTCGGAATCCGTGGGGACACAGGACACCTGTCGGGATCTCCAGAAGTTGGAGGCTGTAACTCCTGGAGGGGCTTGATGCCTAGCTGTCCCTTACAGTGGAAGTGTGCCTATAAATAGGACATTCCAGCATGCAAACTATGCTACATTATGCACAATATCATATCATATTGCACTGCATAAGTTTCTTTCGAGTCTTAGCTCCCAGTTCTCGACATTAGCTAGTTCGCCGGAACCTTGCTGGATTTGTGGTACTACTGCCGGAAGGACGAAAGTCGTTTCATCTTTGAGAGACAACTTGCCTAACCGTGAGCACTAGCCGATGCGTATTTGTCTTGCGGAGAAAAGTCCCCTCGACTCGGCTTCCCAGAATCTGTACTCCAGTTCCAATTTGTTTTAATTTGTTTCATTTCAATTTTTGTATCTTTTCTACTCCTCTTCTCGTTTCTTTATAATTCAGATTGTACGAGTTCCAAATCATTATAATTGTGTACCACCAATAACAGAGTTCGCACATGGTGTGTATTTTTTAGTAAATTAATATCACACTTTCTGATTCAATTTATAAAATATTCCTAGCGATTAACTCATATTAATCATAAACTACAACTTCGCCCATTCTACCGATTTAATTATCAAACTGATGATACATATATGTACTAAATCTAGTTACCATTACGAATATAAAATGGGATGAGCATGATAAACTACGAGTTTGTAAAAATAATAAATGTGAATTATTTCATAAATATGCTTCTTTTTTTTTTAATAACGAGAGAAAACCCTAAATTCAATTATCACCAACTATATGTATATGTTGTTTTGTTTTCTATATATACCGTTGATGATTAATATCCCGAGCAAGTATATTATAGATTATCTTATCTCGTTACTTGAATTTATTATTGTAGATTTAATTATTTTCAATCATTAGAAAAAAATCGAAGATTTGATTAATTGTGTCGGTTATTGACTGAGGAATCATATAATTGACGATTAAATAAATTAAATGTGCCCCTTCGCTTGTCGAATGGCCACCTCCTCACCCACTCTTGACCCGCAGGCGAATAAACCCAAATGAACGGACCACATTTATGAGTAAAGGCACTAATTAATTTTTACGGTAAATTACACTTTAATATTTATATTTTGAGATTTTCTAAAATAATAATTTATTTTTTAAAAATTAATAAAATAGTATGATTTTTTATTTTATTTTTACAAATTATACATTTGATCATTTTCATGTATTAAAAAATTGTATGTAGTTGATTATATTTAAAGATTTTTGATTGAATGATATTTTTATATGGTTGGAGAAATAGAAATGTTAAAATATAATCAATTACACGGGCTAACTTTTAACTTAAAATAAAATTAGTCAAATGTTAAATTTGTAATTTTTTTGAAAAATATATATTATTTTATTAATTTTAAAAAAATTATCAATTTTTCAAAAAAGCCCAAAATGTAAGTATAATTTACCTAACTGGCTAACTTTTAACTAATTTTGGATTTTCCTATAGCTTTTTTTTTAGTTTTAACTTTTAAGCGTAACGCATTTTTATTTTGATAGGACAATTATTGGGGGTCCACATAGTACTATGATTATTTATATTTTTTCATTTATGTTGCATAATATTTGTGAATTTTGAAAAAATTATACCACACACCTTTCGACAGTATAAGATCACATGTATTACGTCACATCACCTATTTTTAAAAAATACCCTATTTAGATAAGAATGAACTCTAAATAAATTTTTTAAATTTAGAACATGAGATGAAATAGAAAATATTGCAGGGATATGATGTGGTAGCATCCAATAGGGAATGGCATAATTTCATGTAAATTGTTGCAATCTGAAATGTTTTATGCATATAATATTGTAAATGTTTTTTAAATTCATGGCTAAACATATGTGTTATTTATTTTTATGACAAGAGGAATCGCAATTGTCATGTAGTGTGTATTTGGTAAATCATGCCCATGTGTAATAATTTACAAATTAAAGAGCAATAATTAATAAATCACACCGAATAGATAAACCGTATTTGGAAAACCAACAATACTATAGATTTTATTTCAATATTGTTAATAAAGTATTTTGTAACACAGCAACATAAAACATAAATTTGTCAGTCTCTGTAGGGATGGTCTAGTGGTGGAGTGAGGTTAGTTGGAGAGCAAAAATCACGGGTTCGAATATCCTCAATACAACAGGTCGGGTGTCTGAGTTAAAAAATAAAAATTGTCATTTTTGCCACAGAAACGTCGTCGTATGCGGTCCGAGGAATATTTTCCTTCGCTCAAAACGATAATATATGGACTATGGTAACCATTTATCATCGGTGTATCTACACACACACACTCTCACACGATACACACACAGAGGTGGAAATTGGAATGGCGTCGCTCGTGAACAAGCCGTTGACTTCTCTCTGCACGGTCAACAATTCGGACGTCCGTTCGCCGGCGTTCTTCGCCGCCGAACACTGTCGTATCGGCTCCTGGAAGCTCGGCAACAGCGTTAGAATTTCTAGCGGCGGCGCTTTTAGTAGAAAAACCAGCGTCAATCCTAATGGAATCGTGTGTAAAGCAGTTTCCGTGGAGGCGGAGACGGAGATTGAAGGACTCAACATCGCTGAAGATGTTACTCAGGTCACACTGTAGTTTCTCTATTCAATTGAGTTCAGTAAGAAATGTTAATTGTGTGTTTGGATTGGATGATTTTGTTATATGCTTATGAAATTGGTCACGAACTTGAAATTCTGAGATTCTTAGGAAAATGGAAATCGCGTGACCTTTATTATAGCATGTAAATTTAAAAAAACATAAGGAGAGTGATTTTCCTGTAATGGAATGTTAAAGTTGGATATTTGGATTTTAGCCGCTCGTGGGGTTACTTGTTTGGTTTTTGTGCATGTGGCAAAGGGTGCAATTGCTTTTGGTGTTCGGAGTTGGCCTTTCTTCCTTTCCTGTTCCTTGTCTTCATTAATTATGGCGAGGCTGTTATAATTTCCTTGAAATATACATTAGCTGATCAAATTAACTTGATACATTCATACATATTGAAAGGATGAGTGACGTTATTATTGTGCCTTAGCTGAGATGTTGCTGAAATGATTTGAAGCTCGGGGTTAATGAACAAGCATACAATCTTGGTGTTCTTGGGTGCATTGATACAACATGTTATCATTGGGATGTACACATGATATATACATCTTATATTTTATTGTTGATTACTTTTTGGTTGTGTCATTCTTTTATTGCTGCGATTTGCAGTTGTTTTTCTCAATATTTTTTACTTTCTAACAGCTAATTGGGAAGACACCGATGGTTTACTTGAACAGCGTTGTAAAAGGTTGTGTTGCAAATATAGCTGCAAAGCTTGAAATTATGGAGCCATGTTGCAGTGTCAAGGATAGGTTAGAGCTGTTCTGGTCATCACTTGCAGTTTTTTGTATTTATGGCATTAGAAGATCTGTTAATCTTTGGGCTAAAGTGTGTAATCCTTTTGATTTTTTGACTTGCTCAATATTTCCAATTTCGCAGCCAGCGAACTTTCTCAGAATTTAATCTTGAGGTGTTTCCATATTAGGCTTATTTACAGTAATATCTTTCTTTCAGGATAGGACTCAGTATGATTACTGATGCCGAGCAGAAAGGACTTATTACTCCAGGAAAGGTAAGATGAAGAATCATAAATCGCTGAGTTCTGCTTTGTGATAATACTGTCCAATTGCGTTTTATGTGCTTTCTTATGCTAGGATCATCCTGGTTTGGCTGTTTTTCCATAAACATTCACGTGTGATGTACATGTTATACAATAGTACTTCCTCCCTGGTGATCTGTCCTCATCTTTGATGTATTGCGTGCTTATCTGTGGATGTTGGCTATTTTCTAGAGTGTATTGGTTGAACCTACCAGTGGAAATACGGGAATAGGACTTGCATTTATTGCTGCTTCAAAAGGCTACAAGCTCATCTTAACGATGCCGGCATCCATGAGTCTTGAGAGAAGGGTGCTCTTGAAAGCATTCGGAGCTGAACTAGTTTTAACTGATGCAGCTAAAGGCATGAAGGGAGCTGTCCAAAAGGCTGAAGAAATATTAAATAGCACCCCAAATGCATACCTGCTTCAACAATTCGATAATCCTGCAAATCCCAAGGTTCTTACTGATGTCCAAACTAAATATATCTTTTGAACAGTATTTTTACACCTCTTCTCTCTAAGTCAGTTAGTGGAATTAGTCTCTTAGTTAATGGACCTTGGAAAATTGGTTGGATAAAGATCTTCCAAAATATTGTGCTATAGCTCTTTGACCTTACCAATTCTAGTCACTTGGCACAGACCAATACCACACTTTAAATTCTAAATTGATTATTCTTTCTTTATGCTTGTACCTTGTGATCCTCAATTTGAATTCAGGAACATATTTTGGTGCCCTGCAATTTAACCGGTAGTGAAGCCGTGAAGGGATTAGGGATGGCATTGAAGTAAAAAAAAGAGGATTCTAAATTTCTAATTACATTGACCCTGCAGGTTCACTATGAAACCACTGGCCCTGAGATCTGGGAAGATACAAAAGGCAAGGTGGATATACTTGTTGCTGGAATTGGCACTGGCGGAACTATTTCAGGAGTTGGCCGTTATCTAAAAAAATACAACCCTAACATTAAGGTAATGCCTTTCTCCATTAAACTTGATCCGTGCATAATTGCTACATGAAAATGGTCTATATGTCAGTCTATTGATGATGAAAGCTGGCTGTAGAAGTTACATTTTTTTAAGATCCCTTGTTTGCTCCTCTTTAGGTTATTGGCGTGGAACCCACTGAAAGCAACATACTGTCTGGTGGAAAACCTGGTAAGATGGCAGGTTATTATGTCTTTCTGTGTTAGTTTTCCTGGTTAAATTTGTGTATGGTTGTGGTATTTGCAATTTGAAACTGCAGGGCCTCACAAAATTCAAGGGATTGGAGCAGGTTTTATTCCGAAGAATTTAGATCAAGATGTGATGGATGAAGTTATAGAGGTCTGGATTTTACCTTATTGACATACTTTTCTAGTATCTACTTTTTTGATTTGCCTTGATTTAAGAGTACTCACCCTTCAAGATTATCTATTTATCAAGAAGGGAGAAACCATCATTTTGCTTATAACATAACATTTCATAAGAAACAAAAAGGGAACCTTGGTTTGCCGTCCCAATTAATTTTATTGGTGGCATCATTCTTTTAACATGGGTAACTTTGTTCATAAGTTCGGTAGCATCATTCTTTTAACATGGGTAATTTTTGTTCATAATTTGTTTGCTTTGGACATTTACTTCATATGAACAAACTACAATACTCTTGCAAAGTTCAGTTAGTAGACTCTTTGGCTGTTATTTGATGTCTTAGTTACACTAGTAGTAAATGGACCGTGTTTTCACTTTTCCCGAACTAGTTTTATTTTTAGTAGTTCAAAGGTACCAAAATTCAGGTTCGAGCTAGGTTTCCTTGCAACTGGCTGCAGTGTTAAAGCCTGGTTTTTATGAATGTTTGTTAACTGAATAACTGGTCCTTAGTTACTCAAAATAGTAGTTTTCACGATTTTAATACATGCACGTATTTGATTTGTAAACTCGATCTTTTCTCTGCTGAACGGCTCATGATTCTTTGTCAGATATCAAGTGATGTAGCTGTGGAAACTGCAAAGCAATTAGCTCTCCAAGAGGGCCTGCTGGTTAGTTCATCATGATATCTGTTAGACAAAAAAAACATATTGCATCATGCTAAACTACAAGCTCATCTGATATTTATAACATCTGCAATCACTGCATGTTGTCTCAACTTGTTACACCAATTAGTTGTAGTGGCAATGAAAGGATGACCATTGGATATGCTCACCAAAAACATCAGATTTTCATCCATAATACGCATGTACACACATACATACACACTGTTTACACAGGCCCTAGGTGTGGGTTGTAATCTATTCTAATGGTCAAGCACACATTCATCAAACTTCAGGGTGTTATCTTAACTTAATTCATAATCTTAAACATTCCCCATATGAAGTCTATTACTTCATATTGAATATGTTGTATTGTGGCTGTTCTGCCAGCTTGTCATCATTAAATGAATTTTTACTGAAAATACTGTCGTCCTTTTCTACCAATATGCATATGTTCAAATAATTGTTTGTGTGTTGCTAAGTGCATGTTTCTGCTGGAATATTCTTGCCAGGTGGGTATTTCTTCTGGAGCTGCAGCTGCAGCTGCTATTAAGGTTGGAAAGAGACCTGAAAATGCGGGAAAGCTTATAGCGGTACTTATACATCTTTATTTATTTCACATTGATGATATCTTATATTTTCTCCATTGCTGTTCTATTCCTATAGACTTCACCTGAAGGTCTGAATTTAAATACAAAAGTTGCGATTTACTTGCAAAACCTATGATTGCATGGTTCTGGTGTTGCTACTTTGTGTATCGGATAAGAGGATTATATGTCAGGTGATGGTTTGAAATCTGGTGTTTTTGTAGGTTGTGTTTCCTAGCTTCGGTGAGAGATACTTATCGACAGTTCTTTTCCAGTCCATACGAGAAGAATGTGAGGCGATGCAACCTGAAGCATAAATTTGATCGGGTAGCCAGAAGGAACTTGAACTTGAATTTGCCTTAAATAAGTGTTGATTGGTATAATGCAACATCTGAGGAAGGATATGATTGCAGGATCGGTTTTTGTCGTAGTATTGTAGTTGAATTATTGAAACAATGCCCATAACTCTTAAAAGAGTTTTGAATTCTTCTCATCTCTCAAAGGGATGATTCAGCCATCTTGTATGGTACACAAATTATGCTCCCCTATTTATTCTACTTAGTATAGAAATTGTGCCTCTAATTGTATGTTCTACTTGACCACATATATCTATTTTCTGACATAAAATGGAATGGAAAATTTAGTTTCGCAATTGGTAGTTTTGACAAAAAGTTATATCTAGGTTGAATTATTTCATGTTATCAACTTCCAAAAAAAAAAAAACACCCTCCAGTTTTTTCTTAAAAAATAAATTTCTTTACTCTCAAACTTTTTTTTTCTACTCGTTTAAAGTTTAAGCCCCGAATTTTTTTTATTTAACGCTTCCAAAAATTAATTTGATAGTTGGTTTTCTTTCTTATTTATTTATTTTTTCCTTTTTAATGAATTATATTTTTCTTGATAAATTAATGCCAGTTTAGAGTATTTCACCAGATCAGATCCTCTGGTGTCATTTCTATTCTATTTGGTGTGGCATAACTAGATTTTTTTTAAAATTAATATACCATAATTAAGATGGATGAACCCTAAATAAAAAAATAAATTAGATTAAATCATAATAAATTAAAAATTAAAAAAAACCAAAGACTTGGAAAAGGAAATGTAACAGGAAATGCAATAGGTGATCGGGTGTGGTATTTCATGTCTTAAATATCAATATTATTAATAATAGGGTTAAATGCTTTTAAAATCACGAACTTATATGGTTTTTGGGGGATTTTTTTTTACTCGCACATCTAACCTGTGATATTGAGGAGATTCGAACCTGTGACCTTTGATATCCACTTATATGATTTTTGGTTTATAACATGAATTTTAAATTACATAAAAAACAGGCGCATAGCACTTTTTGCAAATCTAACACAGTTAATTGAAATTGGTGTTTGTTTGGCCTTTTATAGAAACATCCTGAAATACTCCAAAATTGGAATCGGTATTAAATTTATAAAATATGTTAAGTTTGCACTTTTGGTGTAATAATTTAAAGTTTATGTAAAAAAAAAAACATGTAAAATTCATGAATTTAAAAACATTTAATCGACAACTATTTTAAAGAAAGATATTCCCTTTCTATATATTTTTTAAAAAAGTCACTATTTTTTAATTTACATCATTATCATATGAATAAAATTCATAATTTTAATTTTTAGAACATAGGATTTGGATTTGATTCACGTATGAGTTATGACAAGCCATCAAATTACAGAGAACAATATGCCACAAAGTTCATACTATTATTTAGAAAACCGTTGATCAATCCTCATTTTAGAAAACTAAATAATATACTAAAAATTTGGAGAAGTTAATTTCGTTCCACTTACCTTTCGAGTTATTGCACTCCTTTCGGCTCCTTTTTTTCGCCCCTCGTGAAAAGTCTAATGATAGAAAAAAGAAAAGAAAAGTGAATTTTAATAGATCACGTGTCATATCTTTTATATACCTCATTATTATTCACGCACCAACAACAATTATAAAAGAAAATATGTTTTTGGTTAAGATAGATTTTCTCTACGACTTTGAAGATTGAAATTTTATTTTACATAATTCCACTGCAGGATCTTTTAATATTTTGTAATTTTAATTATTTTTTTTTTAGTTTAGATTTCATTATTTATGAGTAGTTTTTGTAATTAATTTTAGAATTTGCAGCATGAATGAAATTAATAATGAAAATTAATTATCATGCCATATTTTTAACATAATCCTGTATTTCCCAAAACGATTGTAATACATAATTTCTCCTATTTTTTTTAGAGTAGTGATTTTCAGCCAGATTCTGGCTAGCCAGAATCTTTTATTATTTTTAATAATTAATTAATTTAATTAATAAAACACTAATTATTTAATAAATTTACATTGATGCCCTCCATAATAATTAGGGTAACTCTATATGCGCTTCAATTCAGAAGAAATCAAAGATGGAAAAAAAAATAAAGAAGTGAAGAAAAGAAAGAATATGAAGTTGTGTCCCTTTCTTCCGATCCGCTTCTCGAGTGATTTTAATAATTAATTACAAATCACTAATTTCATGACAGAAGGATAATATAGTAAAAACATAACATTTAATAATTAACATAATTAATTTATTAATAATACAATTTTATTAATCATCAAAAAATTAGATTCTGGCTAGCCAGAATCTAGCTGGCTAGCATTATTCTTTTTTTTAAAGGGGGTTGGGGATTATAATTTATTAGATGGCTTAATATATCACATCTATTTCTTTAATGGGCCGAGCCCAGTAATAGCCCATCTCGGTCCATAATTAATGCAGTAAATAAGAAGTTGGCTTTGGGCATTTCCACAAAATCATATTGCAATTTCAGAGGAATCTCAGAGAAGAAAACAGACGCGAGTAGGGTTTGAGATCAGGTTCGTTCTTTCCCTCTTCACAATATTGATTCAGTTACTTTATTAATTCTATGTTCAATTTAATGTTTCATTTTGAGTTTGATGATTATTTGAAAAGGAAATTGTTTGAGAAAATGAAATAGATTTCCTGAGTTGTTTCATTTTTAGCTCAGAATATGGTTTTTGCTGATCTTTCTGCAATTAATTGAAAGAGGAAATTGTTTCATAGTTTGGTAGGAGATTGAACGAGAGAGAAATCTATGCATGTTAGTAATGTATCGGTGATATGGATAGTGGTTGGATGATTAGGGCAGCCTTATTTTTAGTGGAAAAAAAGAAAGTTAAGGCAATTTGTAGTACAGACTGCCATTTCCCTCTGTTTTCATGCCCTGCAATGGAACTTCAAAGCTAATTTTCCTTTGGAAGGGCAAGATGGAAATATACTTCAAAGCTTATTTCCTGATGGAAGAGCATGGCTGAATGTGTGCAACTATTGAATTCTGTGAGGTGTACTCTCTTGAGTTAGCTTTGTGATTTTGTGTATGTGATATGGTAACCTGAACATGCTAATGAGGGTCAGATTTTTGGTGATATTCTTCTATGTAATGAGCTTCTTATTTTTGTGAACGTCATTTAGTGTTGTAGACAGTCTACTCAAGTAACTTAGCCGTGTTTTTGAGATATGCCTAAATGCTTTGTGATAACTGATAAATGAAGGAACATCCTTGTGATCAGAATAAGTGGTGCGTCTATATTATAAACTTGATGCTAGTTTTCTCCTCTACGTGGTGTTATTGATTGTAAACTTCTGATTTTCCCATTTTGGGGAATGTCTAGAAGTATTGGGATGTGTTGCAATGAAGGTAGAACATTGAATTATTGTAGTTAATTGTGAATTGTTTTTTTTTTTATTGTTTTTTTATATTTGCATCCTTTCAGCATGGTAGAACAGTGTTAGGTACAAAATGGTGCTTCATAGCTCTGTAATTTGTTTTCACAATAAATGTGCTTGCTTTGAAAATTGGAAATATAGAAGCGTAATGATTCCCTGACTCGGGGTTCCTTTGCACCTTCCTCAAATGAAAAGAGATAAAATGAAGGGTTGCGTGATGAGACTTGAATAAACAACATGGTGGTCTTGCGACTTCTAGGGTTTTCAGTAATAAATATTGACATCTGCTTTGTAGCTTCTACAGTTCTCGCGTGGTTGTGCAACCCTTGTCTAATTTGAGTTTCTAACATATGTAATTGCTCTTCTGAACATGGATGCATATTTCCCATTGACAGTTGAATTCTTGAATAAATGAGCCTCTGTTTGTTTAACCTGTTACAGGGGGAGCATAGATTAAAGGCTGTTTATCCTGACATGTCTGGGATTTCAGGATTCCGGGCCCTTGCACCAAAGACCAAGAATATGGTTGTTGCTGGAGGCCTGTCAGCATTTGTGTTTGGGGTGTATTTCTACACGATGAGAGCGGTTGGTGGTACAGATGAACTTCAGGTAGCTATCGACAAATTCGAAGAGCAGAAACACACGAATGAGCAAGCAGCAGCCTTGGCACCTAAGACTTAGTTATAACTTATATCTAATATCAACAGAAACTATCAACAGAAACTATGTAATTAGCTGAAAGTTGTGGTGGTGCACTTTATCCTCGGCTTGTTATGGTTTCTTGATATTTGAATAAATTATCGATTTTGAAGTTTTTCCATTGGAAAAAATTGAGTATACATTCCATCTGTAGATGATCTTTTTGAGAGATGATTTTGATCAAATCTCCAAACACATCTGGGATTATATTTTGGCAAGCTGTCATTTTCACTTTCACTCAGTAATAATTTCACACGTGAAAACTCATACGAGCCCCAATACTCAAAACCAGGTCCTGACCCGATCCACAGAATGATACAATTGTATGTGAAATGCAATACGGATCCAAATATGGGCAACAACTAACAAGTTTGTGAGTATTAATGTGATACAGAAAGCTAAAGGTGGATCAACTCTTCATAAAATGATAAATGGTTAATAAATAACTCATTATGATAATATCCTCCCATAGCACTGTCACCACAGATGAAATCCAGATGAATTTTTGATCCCATCTGTGAAAAATAAAAATAAAAAGATGACAAAACATTAGAGTATAACAAATTTCAGCACTACATAGAGATGTGATTTCTAATTCTCGATTGACAGATATGCTTTCAATTTTCCAGCAACATGTGGGATCAAATTGATGCCGTCTTTAACAGAGAGATCAACGCACGACTCCAGATCATTCCGGGCATTGTTGTAGTTCGGTTGGAGCTTGGCCGCCTCGTATTTATCTTGGCAGACAGTCAGAGACCTGCTCAATCTTTCCTGCATGTCGTTGGAGATGCTACATTATGATTTACAACTAACAGTCCATACTATACTTATTTTCTTGAATATACTGTCCAACTAACCAGAGCTGCATAATCATTCATATACGACATATCAACAATGGTCACAGACAAACTACCACACTTAGATTTTAGTTCAAATCAATTTGATGATGTTACTAATATCATACAATAAGCTGCTTCATAACTATTTTCAACTCAGATCGAATAAGTGCATACAAAACACATCTTCCAGGGTTATATATAATTCTAAACGGAGAAGTTCTCGAGTAATTATCGATCCATTCCTTGTTAAAGGAAGCTTATTGACTCTTTAAGCCTATCCTTTTCAATGTATGGTTAATCAAATTAATATTGTGCCATACACTCAACCAAAGAAACCATTAGAGCACCAAATTAGGTATTAATGCATGAATCCAAATTGGGGATAACTATCTAATAATGTACACTTCTCTATATTCTATCAACAATATGCAATTCTCTACATTTAAATAAAATTTTCTAGTATATTATGAATTAGAAAATGATTAGATAATAATAAAAATCTAGAATGTTGTAGATGAAATTGAAGGGAAGAGGAGGTATTTACTTGGAACTTAGCCATCTCGTTTTCGACAAGATTCTGCGCCTTGAGCACCGGCACGCTGCAATTCTCCACACAGTTGCTTATCTCCTCCGGCTTCCTCCTCCTGTCGAAGCACTCGTACGCACACTTGAAATACGCTTGCTGCATTTAATTAATTAATTTAAAAATTGAAAATAATGTAAATCAACGCAACGCATGGATGATTGGTGATCATGTCAACAAAAAGAAGAGAGAGAAAAACCTGGAGGGTGAAATTGATGTGGTCCTGGATGCCGGAGAGATGCTCCTGCGCGGCGGCGTTAACCTCATTCAGTTTCTGTCTCAGTCTCTCGTTCACTAATCTCTCTTCCGCTGCAGCTATGTGATCCATCGATCTCACTCACTCACTCCCAAATTCTGATACGATTTGGATTTTCGAATTTCAATTTTGGATTTCAATTTGGGGTTTAAGGGTTTATGGTCTAGCTCTTCAGCTTCTCTTCTGTTGTGTGTGTTTTCTTGGGGGAAGGGTCCGAGGGTATTATAGTAATCTCATATGGTTGGTTAGGCCCAAAACATTTTTAACATCATAAACATTTTTTTTTCTTTTATAGGGCTTTGGCCCAGTGTTAGTGTTGTGTTATTTATTAATTCGGAATTTAAACAAAGAATCAAATAATTTTCTATGGTGAAACAAAATATCTCTCAAAAAATAGGTTTTATCAATGAACAAAAAAGAACTGAATTTTAAGAACCCTTTTTTGTATCAAAATATATAATATTTCGAAAAAAATTCCAACGATTTCCAAATATCTATTCTATATTTTCTCTATAAAGGACCAGAAATACCTTGTTTGAAAGAAACCAGTTTATAATTAAATGAATGACATTATTATGAATATATGACTAAAAAAATTATTATGTTAATTATTGATTATATTTACTGTATTATATATTAAACATCCCAAACTATTTTCTTTTCTTTTTTTTTTCAAATATATTCCAGATTAACATTTTTATCAATTAAATACCTAAACTATTAGAAATTAATCAAATCTTTCTGTGGATACATTTTTCAATCATAATTTATCTTATGCTTCGGCTAAATACTTGATCATCTTTTTGTGTTGTCATCAAATCGACCATTTCTATGGCATAACATCTTTTTGCTCGGAAAATTCATTTGATTAGTTTTTAAATAAGCTATGTATTTAACTAACAAAAGGTGTTAATTTAAAATAGATTTTTAAAATATAAATAATTTGATATATAAATGATAAATCACCTTTTATTAAACTATGTTTTCTTAAATCATAATAGGACAACATTTGCACTTTGCTTGCATTTTCCTTCGTATCTCCCTTTATCACTGTGTTGAAGTGCTCGTGAAATTAAATAATTTGGAAGGTGGAACAATTCTATACAGTATACAGATAGATAATTTAAATAGGGGTGGCACAAAAAAAAAAAACACCATCTTTTTTAAGTTTTATCATGTTCGCAATTTCAATATCACTTTTAAAACGTTACAATAATCACACTATCTTTTAACTTATAGCAAATTTGACACCCCAAAAATTTTCAGGCAATCGAAAATCTGACACGGACTATTTTTCCAACACGTACATAACTCCGACGAACTTAACCAGTTTGGAATATCTACAAGTCATGAACAACTATTGCAAGTCGTTCATTCATACACGCGTTGAGAAAAAGTTCACGCCGTATTTTTTATCATCAGAAAAATTTGAGTGTCGGTGATGTCATTATTGCATTATTTCAAAAGTGATGTTAAAATTGCAAATAGCGTGAAATGTTGTGTGTGACTGTGTTTTTTTTTTTTCGTTAACCAATTTACATAATTAAAACGGAATAATATACGATGTTCGAAAATAAAAATAAACAATTCATGGCTGTTGACAACAAATAAACCAAGGATAATAATAAGGCATAGAACTAAGATTTTAAAATAGGAAAAAAAAAAAAAGTGCTCAAGATGCGCATTTTTTTTCGTCGTAATAGATCAGAGAAGAGTGGATAACCCAATTTCCACAAATAGGCGCAAGGAAATATCATCACAGCACCCTGAGAGAAGTTGCACCAGCCGGGAATCGAACCCGGGTCTGTACCGTGGCAGGGTACTATTCTACCACTAGACCACTGGTGCTTCTTGTGTCTACTCACTACGACTTATTATAAATTTACATAACGCTACTTCTTCCATAATACGCACAATTTTATTTATTTTTTTAAATTGAGATATTAATATATTCGAAATTATGTTGTATTTAAAAAAAAAAACAATATACATATTTAAATAGATAATATGAAGATCATTGAATATATAGTTATGACAAATAAAAATAATAAAATAAAATATATGAAATAAATGAAAATCCATAATTTTGATACTTTAGAACGATTACTTGTTTCACGATTAAGCGAATATATATAAAGAATTTAGAGACTTGCCAACTATTATTGATGACTATTAGATATTGAAAAAATTATATTTAATATGATAAAAACTTATGTAAGACTGTTTTACATGTCAAAATTCATAAGACGGGTTAAGATTCGAATTAAAATTCATGTTTAATGACACATTTATTATTTGCATATTGATACACTTATTAGTTTTATTCCCCTCTCAAATTTTCGCAAGTTTTTGTTAGAAAATAATAATGATGAAGTAAGTATTATGTGTGAGGGAAGATGTCCAAAATATATGTGAAATAAATACTAATGACCAATTTTTAAACGGGTTAATTGATTGCCTTAAAACACATAAACTTTGGGATATTTTTGGTTTTTCACATATTTTAAAAATGTAGTTTTAATAATATAAAATTAACCCTTGTTTGGTTTTTCACATGATTTTGAAATTCCGATCACTTGAAAAGATAAAATCAGTCCAAAATTTGTACATTTTAAGGCAATTTGGTGTCCACGTAAATGTACACGTAGCAGCCTCCGACCACTACGTTAAATTCAATTGGCCTGATTCGAAAAATATGTGAAAAACCAAAAAAAGGCCAAGTTGATGTTATTAAAACTACGTTTTTAAAACTTGTGAAAAATTAAAAATACCCCAAAAAGTTTATGTATTTAAGACAATTAACCCATTTTTAAAATGTTATATTATATAATACTAGTTTTTGCACCCGTGCGATGCATGATAATCATCGAATTTAAATTACGAAAGATAGTGCATATCGTAAGTTAAACATAAACAAATATTTAAAATTTAAAATATACAATATTATAAATTTTGAAATACTTCTTTATATACTACATTTGTAGTGGTTGTCATATCACTATCATCTTTGTCAAAAATTAAGATCTTCAATCCACTACGACCTTTTAACCTTGAAACAGCAACATATAATTGACCATGTGTGAAAATCGATTTTTGCAAAAACAAACCAATATGATAAAGTGATTGGCTTTTGTTAATTGTCATTGCATAAGAGACAATGATAGGAAACTGGCGTCTTTGAAGCTTGAATGGTAATCTTGGATCTGCTGGAGTAAGTGACATTCTTGGAATCAATACCCTTTGTTCTGCATTTTCTCCTGTTAGGATTTTTGCTTCAATTACATGATCATCAAGCTTTGTTACCATCAATTGAATGTCATTACACAATCCATTTGCATGGTCAATATTGCTCAACAACATAACAGAAGTTTCAACCTTCAAATATAGTTCGTGATTCGATACACCAGAACATTTAATACTATTTAAAATTCTGGAGAATGCAATTGTTTAAACAAATCCATATTTGAATTCGAACTACATATTTTATCCGAACTTCGATATAACTTACCCTCCAATTTGTTCAAAGAAATCATATGTTGATTGATTGATTCAACTATATCAAGAGTTGGTGCAAGTATTGCTCTCTCTTAAAGATAAGTTGTATTTGCATTATCAGTACTATATGATGGATAAGTACTGTTAATAATGGAGACAGCTGGATCTTCTGACCGTTGAATCAATATATCATCTGGATTGTGGCATGACCATCATTCGGACCTCCAATTATTCCATCACGTATGTTGGCAATCCATTTCGGAAATTTTTCTAATTTAATAGCTTCAACATCAGAATCAACATGTTGAAGTCGCATATTTTTTGTCAACCGCAATACTTTACAATATCTCCAAAGATATGAAGAATTTATTGTTGCGAAAATAATATCCTGTCTACTACCTTTTGGAATAATAGGTAATATTTGTCGAAAATCTTCTCCAAAAACAACAATTTTGCTGTCAAAAGGCATATATTCACTTGAAGGGTTAACAAAATGCATTATATCTCTCAGACTTCGATCCAAAGCTTCAAAACAATACTTGTGCATCATTGGTGCCTCATCCCAAATTATCAACTTACACTTAACAATAAGTTCAGCAAGTGAACTTCCTTGTTTAATGTTTGTTCGGTATTTATTTTCACCTAAACTGCAAGTGTACAACGAGGCTTATAGGATAGCGGTGAACAAGGTCGTATCCACAGAGATTTAATAATTAAACTGCTAGTTATTCAATTTAACCTCTTGCAGTTATCTAGACTACAAAACATGATTGGATTGAACTAAATAAAAACTGATAATAATAAACAAGCTGAATTACCACGGCAGAAATTAACACAGATAAATCAAACAGTGAATAAAAGACGTATTCTAGGATTGCTGAATCATCAACTACTCCATTCATTTAATCCTTTCATTCTTATGCCTATATTGGGACTTAAATTGTGCTAGAGCTACCACTAATTCATCCTAAACCTTCTCTCGAAGTGCCTAGGTTGTAGACTACAAAACTAGTACTAACGTCTCCGTTCAATACCTAGCATGCAACTCCTAAAGGCTCCTAGGGTCTATTGCTCTCTCAATTAATCTCAACTCTCTCGAATGTTATTGATTAACAAGTTATTTATTCCAGATCACATGTTAAAACTCCTATCTCAATTTATGAATTAACACATCAAGTTGTACCATTTATTAATCAGGTAAATAATACAGATAAATACGAAAATAAGCAAAACACAATAAAATCATAAGCATAAGAAATCAATAGATTAAACGAACTTCATAGTTTGAATCATAAACACCCTTAGAATACTGGGGTTTTAGTTATCCATGTCAAAATAAATAACTAAAATCATCCACAAAGAAAACATGAACAATCCTTAGAACAGAGAAAATAAAACCCGGAAGAATTAATTTGTCTCTAATCTTGAAAGATCTTGAATCCTTTGGTCTTGTTCTTCGCGTCTGTTTTTCTCTGCAGCAAACCTCTGGTGGCAACTTTGGGGTCGGTGGAATTGTGTGTATTTTCGTCCAAGGAAACCCTTATATACCAAGTAAAGAAAAGCCTAAAAATAGGTCAAAAATTGGACAGGCCCGCTGCATTCGCGACCTCGCTCGCGACCCAGTCACCCGTGACTCGGGTCGCGAGTCCACGTGGCATGACGTGGCGCTGACGTGGCAGAAAATTCGCGACCAACCTCAAAATTCGCGACCAGGTCGCGAATAAAACAAAGGAGAACCCTGCCTCTGTCGCGACCATGCAGAAAAATGGGAAAATAGTGATTCGTGACCAGATTAGTGACCCCCCGGGTCCACTCAAATGTATCTCAAAATACATGTAAAATATGATGTTATTAATGTTGCATGTAGAATCCTCATTTGGGTTTATTGAAATTTTAAAACGTGAATGAACTGTTCTTCCACCGGGCAACAAAAGAAATGCAATAACACTTGAAGTAACATTTAAGATAATATTACATTTTGATCTCATAGCTACAGATAATGTTTTCCATATAAAATTTTTATCAGTACCTCCATATCCATATACAAATAAATCCCACCAGAATCTGATTGTATTGTATCCATAATCGTTTCATACACAGATCGTTACTCATTTGTAAGCTTAGAAATCAAAACTTTGTGTTCATCCATCAGAGACTTTCGATCATATCTCATTTCATCATTTATCAATCTATTTTCATTGAGTTCAAAGAATTCAGAATTGGATAAGGCATAGCCTAAAATTCTCGTAAACTTCTTCTAAAACTTCTCAACAACTTCTCAATTTCCACAAGAGTATAACTCTTAATTTGATCATCATTCAACTGCAATTCTGCAAATTATGTAAACATATATATCAATAAAATACTAATTTTTAAAAATTAGAAATTTATTAAGGAAATTGTTGAAAATCTTATAATATATTGTACCTGGATAATTTAGCAAACATCTTTGATTATATAGGATGTCGTATGATAAAACTTCCAACATGTATTCCATACTTCTTCTGGACGTCTTAAAGAATCTGATGATAATAGTATGATGAACAAATTTCTTAAAGATTTTGCAGATGCCCAATAACTTGCCTCAATTATGCCATCAATGTATTCTTTATCATCATCTAACAATCCTAAACATAGCAGGCATCCCTGAATGAACCATGCACAACATTATTGACAGTTCTAATGTCTTCATAATACATTTTAACCTCATCAATATTTCTTCCCACTACTTCATCTTCTGCACTCTTGTAAAATGTTGCAGTTACACGATCATGACCCTTATTAATATATTTGAACAAATATTTTATCGATCGTGACTGACTGCACCATTCAACATTTATATGTGCTTCGTACTTGATCAGAAGGTACTGATTGTGTGGAACAACATATCTAATATCTAAAAGGACATCATTCTTGATAATTGTTCTCTCATTATCTCTGCGTCTGTATATTGGATACCCGTCTTCATTTGTTGTCGTTGTTTCAATAATTTTTTAGGAAAATATTTTGTACAACGACCATTTATCATGCAAGGCGAGTTCTTTCTTATAGCACCACATGGACCATGCAACATGAAATCTTGAACATATGTATAATACCGTGGATCATAAATTTTGTCTGGTATTTCAGCTGATATGATTTTGTCAATGTCTTCAGGTGATGGATACTTGTCTTCTTTTGAGAGGAAAAGCAAAATATGTGCATGTGGCAATCCTTGTTTTTTAAATTCAATAGTGTATATAACTGCACAAATATTAAACTGTTAATATTAATTTCATGAAATATAATAAACCTGAAAATAAATTATAAAATAAAATAATTGAATAAAAGTACATAATATAAGAATAAAACCTGCTTTTACAGTTCCAAAAACTTTCCTTTCACGTAGATCTTTAATCAAATTGTCCAACTTAATTTTGAAAACTTGACAGACAATATCTGGACGATCTTCTAGTTTCAATTCTCTCTTTTCAACATAGCGCACTATTTCTGGCCATCTCGAGTTGCATGTAAATGTGATGAATAAATCAGGATATCCAGCTCATTTGCATATAGCCATTGCATCTTGATAATTTTGAATCATGTATCGAGTTCCTCCAGTGAAAGTAGAAGGTAAGATAACTCGTTTTGAAGGACTTGTTTCACCTTTAAAAAGAGCATATTTTAAACCTTTATATATATATCAGGCCTCAGTTATTTTTTATGTGTACATACATATGTCAACCTTGCTGACTCTACCATAGTGTACGCATCAACGACAAACTGCTGATATAGTCGTTTACATGATAAAATTGTTGTTGGCTCATACATTATTTCATGCAACCGATAAGCAAAGTATTCTTGAATACTAACATACTTCCTACCAGAAGTAGAAGATGACTTCAAATTCGATAAATGAATATCTTCACGGTAGCCATCTTCGCCATATGGGAATAAGAGTGGATATTGCAAACCAAGATAAGGTGCACTTAACTCATTTATACAGCTCAACTCACCTATTTAAGTTTCAACTATTATATCTCTGTCTCCTAATGATTGATCAAAATCACCAACTATTAATGCTGCAACTTCAGATACTACTGGAAGGTTATATCTGCGAGCATCTCCCCTCTTCTACCAATAAGCTTCAGCGTGACATCCGATTGTTCATGATCAACAATTTTTTCTTTTGTCATTCGAAAAGATTTAACCAAAACATTGTTATCATCCAACATTTTCTTCAACTCATAAACAATCTCAGAATGAAGTTTGTTTATGTCTTTTTATTCCCTATACACATAGTAAACATATATTAAAAAAATATTAAAATATAATATACATTTAATTTTTTAAAAAATTAAATAACGAAGTTAAAATGAAATAATATTTACCTCACAGACTGCATTCTGTTAGCAACTTCATTATCAGTATCATAAATATATAACTGAGCAAATTTTGGTGTTGATCCTTCTAGTGGCATTAAACTCCCAATCAAATGATAATTTTGGCCATGCAATCAAATATTGGTGGAAAATTACCACTGTTGAAACTCAAATCTATCTTTCCTCCCATTGATGTAAATGCAAACATATTATTGTATGAACGAATATATTCAAGAAAATGTTTACTCTTTCCATCAGTTCCATATATCAAGTTGTGCAACAATTTTGGAGGATTTTGCATCCTCGGCAGTTATATTTTACCATTCATACAACACAATGAATATTTTGGTTTTTGTGCATTGCAACTTTTTTTCAATCTTTCATCATACCAAAAAAATGCATCACAATATTGACATTGCCAAATTGGATCACCAATATCAAAATATTATGTTCAACTCAAAAAGATATTAATAAGACAATTAGAATGAGTGGACTAATAATTACAATTGCATAATAATAATCAATGAAATAATTAAAACAATATAAAAAATAAATGTATAACATTTTTTTAATATATTAGACGAATTGAAAGAAATTATTACACTAATTATTAATTAAAATTGTGTTTATAAGCTATGAATATAAAAGTTATCAAAATATTTTGTTAAATTAAAATAAATCATTAATTATCAATAAATCCAATTAGAATTAGTGGACAAATAAATAAATAATGTGATAATTATCAATGAAATAACTAAAAAATTAAAAATTAAATGAGTATTATTTTTTAAATAAATTAGACAGATTTAAACAAATTATTGCACTAATTACTAATTAAATTAAGTTTATAAGCTATGATTCCCTAAAAAAAAAGTACGTGACAACATTCCTAATTGATTGCACTACTTCACTTTCTTGATGGTTCTCTTGGACTTCTTATTTGGTATAGATGATGAGAATTCATCTATAAGCCTCCTATTCATTGTGGAGTCCTCTGTGAGATCAACAGACTCAACCATCTTGGATTGAGAGACATTTGGTGTCACTTGTTCACTTGTTGAGCCAACCCATTAATTTCATAAAAATATAGTATTAATATATCAAAAAGTAGTGCAATCCAAAAAAATTTATCTAACCAACCTTCTCTTCGAGAAATTCTGAATCTTTCATCTTTGATGTTGGACATGATTCCTATATATTTGATATTTTTTAAATTAAATGGATAAAGTTAGTATTATTGATACATTATAATTTGAAATTTATTATATTATTTTGAAAAAGTATAAACTTATTTTCAGAAAAGCCTCCACAAATTTGCATTATCGTTGCAAGATCACATGTAACCTTTTTGACACTATAAGCACCATGGTATTGATTAGTTTGTCCATCTTTCACTTTTACTTTGAACAAAACTTTCTTCCCAACCAACATTTCTATCTCCATCGGCAAATGTACGATGTCTCCATCATCCTTATTTGTATGCAAAAAATAAGTTGATTTTTAAATATATTTTGAAATAATTTTTAAATTAAATAGGAAATAATATTAGAGACAATACCTTAATCAAATCTTTAGCACTTTTTCCAATCAAGGTTAAACCCTCTCGATCCCATAAATGAAATGATGCACTCCCATGATCATTATCAGTAGCATATATCTGTTTGTTAAATTTGAAAATTAATTATATAGCTGACAAATAATGTTTTGATAAAATAAATAAATAATTTAAGAATTTTTATAAGTACCTAAGTTTTCCTCCAACATCGAAATTGTTGCAATTTTTACAGTAAAATGTATTGTTGTTTGGTTCCATTTTCGTGAAGCAAATTTTGTAAGACATAAATGCCCATGCACCGACAGTTTCAATGGAGAAAATTGTTGCAAGTACCCAAAAAGTACCAATCTTGAATAAAAATGACATTAACTTTGGAGTGGGTGATATAGTGCTCTTGTTTTTTTTGTTTTTTTTATCTTAAAACGTAGATAATATAAGAACTATAAAAAAAAAAATTTAGCCACCTATTTTTAAACATTATTATTTTAGCCACTTGGACTTTTATATCCTTTCCCCTTTTTTTTTAAAGATAAAATATATTTCACCGTATATCCCCTCACTCTCTCTCTCTCTCTCTGGACTAAACAAATTGAATTTTTTTCCAAGATTTGAGGCAAAAAATTCTTCAAGATTAGAAGTATTCTTTTCTGAAAAAAAAAATGCAGAGTCGTTCTTACCTGCACGCCGGGTTGTGCTTAGCCGCGCACAGGCTGTGCGCGTGGGTGCTTATGCGCACATTGCCGAGGCCTGCACGAGGAGTGCCGTGTGCGAAGGCCCACACACACGCCCGCGCCCTCTGTCGGGGGTGCCGGCGTGCAGACCTCTGCGTCGAGCGTGCATGCATGCGCCCACACTTGTGCGCGCTCTGCCCAACCCCGACTCAGTCAGTTAATAATTCGTATCTTTTTGTTCTGTATTTTTTTACTTCTATTTTTTTTTACTACAAACTAGATTCGTATCCCGATCTAATTGTGTGAAAAATCAAATAAATTACGTTGAAATTTTAATTTTATTATTTTTAAATATTGTGTAAGATGGTAATTGTTGGTAACCAATTCGTATCTCTTAACCAATTTTGATTTTTAATTTTATTTTTTTTAAATTTTGTGAATTTCAATTAGCATGCATAATCATCAGCAATTAATTCGATTTAATCATATATATATATATATATATATATATATACACACACACCTCTGATCATCTCAAACATACATAGCAATTGATAGATCAATAACAGTTTGACTAGAGAAATCATAAATCAAAATATCTAGCTAGATGTTAAACGTTGAATCAAATTATCCTTAATTAATTAATCAATCAATCCGAAAGAAAGCCATAAAACTCTCGAAACCAAGCGTGATGGAGAGCGTCGTCAGCCGTTATCCTCTGGTCCGGATCGCCGACAAGAAGTTTCTGAATCAAATAAAATCCGGAAGCACTAAGCAACGCCTTCAGCCTCTCTCCAAGAAAGCCACGCCTCCGACCGATACAACACAACTGCTCCAACTCCGAATTCCCAGGAAAGGCCACTTGCCCCAACAGCAACTCCGCCATGATGCACCCCACCGACCACATGTCTATCACAACTGCTCCAACTCTCGTTGTGCGCGCGCTCGGCGTGCACGAATAGCGCGCGCACTTCTCTCTCTTGCCCACAGTCTCTCTCGCGTGCTCGAACGACGCGCTCGGCAATGCGCGTAGAGATAAACCTCTTTCCTCCCCTTTCATCGAATTTGTTCTTTCTATATACCTCGTCTGCATTTTACAATATAGAACTCCAAAATAACCAATAGTCAACAAGCAAACCTATAACACAACACAAAATCAACAAATCCATGAACTAAGCCAAACATATCTCATTCTCCCAAAACTCACAAACCCATCTCGATTTTCAGCTCATAAACCCAGATCCCCAAAAATCACAAACCCATCTCGATTTCAACAGTAGAGGGCTAAAGAAGAAAGGCAAGAGTTAGAAATCCTTCGATAAAGGTCACTCACGGTGGCGATGGGCTGGGCGACGAGCTGCGGCGGCGACGATGCCGGTGTGGTTGCTGGGGACGACGAAGAGAGAGATGAAGAAAGATGAGAGAGGAAACTTGAGATCTATTTTTGAATTTTGAGTGAGGAGAGATAAAGTAATGTAATTTTTGAATTTCCATATTGTCACTAATATAATCATACATTTACATCATTTTGTACTTCTTTAATTGTCTTAACAATTATATTGCATCATCATTTGTGGTTTGCTCACTGAAAGTATGGGCTGAAGTTGTTAAAGTTGAGATGGAACTTGATCCAACCTTGTTGTTGCTGAAATATCTACAAAATATACATATATGTACTTAAAATTATTATCATGTCCATGTTGTTTAGTAATTTAATTATGCATTAATTAATACTTACTCCTCCTTAAAATTTTTAATCTCAACAATTGTTTCATCAACAATAATATTTGTAGTGTGGCAGACATTTGTCAATTTTATTTCACCTATAAATTTAATGTTGCAAAAATTTCAAAAAATAATAAGTAAATAACACTTTGTAATTTAAAAGTAAAGAAATGATAAAATATACCTCTATAAGTGGTAGGACGGCAAAATGCTAGGATGATTGGAACAGGACCTTTTTCACAATTGTTAACTTTATTGGTTGATTCATCAACATAATTCTCCCATAAAGTTACGGATATGGTTCTCCCCCTGTTTGGCAAATTTAAGTGAATCAAATTTTGATTAAGAAACTGTGTGAGGATGAAAAAAAAGTATGTAATATGCAGTGTATGGGAGAACTAATAGTTAAAAAAAATTATGTGATCATAATTTATGTAATATGCATTGTGTAAGCATGAAAAAAAGAGATTTATTTCATGCATTATGTGACTATTAATTAGTAGAAAAGCACAAAAAATAACTATGATGAGTGCACTAAGATAGTAAAAGAAAAGTCATTATGACCAGTGAACTAATAGAAGTAAGCATGATTTTTTTTTATGTAATATGCAGCATGTCAGTGATAGTAAGAAAATTACTTATCATCTTCTAGCAAAATTTCCATCAACTTCATTTTCTTGTGGTTAATAATTTTCAATTGCGGCTTGCATCGACTAACTAACATACCAATCACATTTGTATCATTGATTTATAAATCATGGTTAATAATACATCATATATTATCATTATCAATTATAATTAAATACTGAACTTAATATGATATCTTACCAAACAAAGGTTTTATCTTGGATATTTTCCATGGATGAAATATCATCAAAGTTATTGAATTGGAACATTATTGGGAAATTCCGACCAAACAATCTGTTCATGCGTGTTTCTTTGAATATAAGCGGTTTGTACTTGCATGATGTTGGCTTGATTTTCATTATGTTTAAAACAACAATGAAATTCATGACAACATAAACTTTTCCCACTTCAAGGATTGATGTGAAATCGGTTAGAGTATTTGATTTAATGGTGGCATGTATACGATTTTCCTAGAATAAAACAAAGAAAAATTGTATTAGATATTGAAGTTTAGTTTTAAAAATATAGATATAATCAAAGTTAAAGAATGACGTACCGTATTGTCTTGAAATATGCATTCATGACTTTGAACTTTGTCTTTGTTCTTGAAATCTGGCTGATCGTAATTCCGAATCAAATGAAGTTGGAGTGCAATCTTGCTCTTTCCTTGCTCAAATTGAGATACGAGTCCAAATAATGGTGTCATTTTTTATTGAAGTGAGGAATAGAGTTGTGTGCAGTAAAAGAATTTGTAATTTGGCGTAAGAAACAATAGTGTTTGTGTTGAATGGTTAATGTAATTTGACGTGAGGAATTTAATATGTATGTATGTATATGAATATCAGTTACAAAATGTGAACGTGTGAACGTGGGGATGTGAACCGGGGGTTAGTTATTTTTTAAATGTTAAATGTATGTATAAATATTAAATGCCCAACAATAAATAATATATATATTTATTGTAAAAATTTAATATGTATGTATGTATATGAATATCAGTTCCAAAATGTGAACATGGGGATGTGAATGGGGGAGTCAGTTATTTTTTAATAAAATTTATTAATATTTACGAATTTTTTAAAAACTGAGATTTTATGAAAATTTTTAAATTTTTAAATGCTGAGATTATATAAATGTTAAATGCCCAACAATAAATAATATATATATATATATATATATTGTAAAAATTTAATATGTATATATGTATATGAATATCAGTTCCAAAATGTGAACATGGGGTATGTGAACGGGGGTCAGTTATTTTTTAATAAAATTTAATAATATTTATAAAAATTTTTAAATACTGAGATTTTACGAAAAAATTTAAATTTTTAAATGTTGAGATTACATAAATCTTAAATGTTTAACAATAAATAATATATATATATATATATATATATATATATTTATTGTAATAATTTAATATGCATATATGTATATGAATATCAATGGCAAAATGTGAACGTAGGGATGTGAACGTGGGGGGAGTCCGTTATTTTTTAAAGTAATTTATTAATGTTTAAGAAAATTTTAAATGCTGAAATTACATAATTGGTCAAAAATTGGCGCAAGATTTGAAAGAAATGAAAACTGTTTATACATACATACATATATATATATATATAGATTTAGTCGGCAGTCATTTTTTTGAATTTTTCATTATTTTTATTTAAAACGGACTGGGCAATTCAGTAGCCTGAAATCATTTGGAAATTCGGAAGATTCATGTCAAATCTCAGACACATCTTGCAAGTCATGCAATTAAAAATAATGGTAGAGTGGTAAATTATTTTAATCATACATTCCTACATAATGAAGCTGAAAAAATATAATTTTGTATTTTTTCAATATGATAAGTGCGGCATTTTAATATTTCGATATTTTTTTCCACCTCTCAAACATAATAATATTAAAATAAGAAATTAGAAAACTTTCTCAAGTCAGATCCATGACAATCAAATGGGCTTAAATGTTTCTAGTAGAGTCAAGCGGAATGCTTGTTTGTTGATCTAAGAATGTTGGTGGATTGGGCTCCTCGATTTTAGTTAGTTTAATAGAGCATTGGTAGCAAAGCAGGCATGTAGGCTTCCTTCTCTAAGGGACGAAGTCTGTTATCTCAAGAGCCTTGCAAGCTAGATACTACTCGCATATATCTTTTCTTGATGCCTCGATTGCGCATAATCTTTCATTTACTTGGAGAAGCATCGTGGTGGGAAAGATTATCCTTAACGCATACATTATTTGACATGTAAAGAATTGACACTCTGTTAAAATCTAGGGGTTACAAATGGCTCTCAAATGTGCCAACGGGTTTCATCATGCCTAGTAGTGAAGTGGAGGACACTAGCCTGACCATGCCAAAGTTATTTAAGGAATCTGGTGAGGAATGAGAAATTTAAAAAATCCAGAGATGGTTTCCACAACTGATTGCTCATCAGATTGTTTCCATTACCCCCAGTATATCGAAAATGTGATCGATGTATCTAGAAATTCAATAAGAGTGGAATATATTCGGTGCGTTTCAACAAGCCAACCTAGCTGTCTCATCGGTGTTCCAACATATTTCCACTCCTCACCATATTTACTTTGATCTTGCATTGAAATTGCAAAATGAAATTCAAGAATCAAGACTCTTTGCAGATTATATCTTCCCCAGTTCAAAAACCATAAGTGATCTGTCAATGTCAATGCTTCTGTTAAATCTAAGGATAGTATTGATCTTGGATTCGTCATTCACGATATGCATGGCAAGGCGGTTGTTTCTAAATCCAAACGAGTATATGCCGAGTTCTAATCAGATATGGATGAGGCTCTTGCTACTGGCTAAGGAATATGGAGGTCACAAAATTATCTTGGAAACTGACTGCAAGGGGCTCCAAGAGATGTTGAGTACAGATCGGGAAGATCTCTCCTATACGGGTGAGATATGTCAATCCATTTGAGTGAAAGCTATGCATTTTGATTAAGTAATTTATAGTCGGGCTTGTTGTGATGTCAACACCATGACTCATTTGTCAGCCTCTTTAGCCATTAGTAATCCTTTTTTTTTTCTTCTTGTTAACCATTGATGTCCTGGATTTTATCTTGTCAAATATTCCCTCTTCAGAGAGATTCTTGAATTAAAATCAAATTAATCAATCATATTTTCCTCGAAAAAAAAGTATAATGGAATCGAGTTGCATTCAATTTTGAAATTGAATGCGTGAAAAGGAGACAAGAACATGCTCACATCGAAATAGATCATCATTGATTGAATTACACAGAGATTGGATTGACGAAATTTAATAAAATATCATGTTTTATTTAATTAAGGCAATTAATGTAAATTTGTGTTTGTAATTTTTTAAATTTAATTTAGAATAAAAATTATGTGTCAAGATAGTATGGATATTTAATAATCATGTCATATTGTATTGGATAAAGTTTGAACACGGTCAAATCTTCAAACATTAAATTGATAATTATAGATCTTCTAGTCTTTAATCAATTAGATTGATTTTTACGATCTATATCAATAAATAATATATATTATTACTTGATTTGATATATTAATTTTAAGTTCAAAAACAAAATCGTGTTAAGAATTGTTTACACTCGCAAGAATATAGTATTTGTTTAGATGATTCTAACAAGGGTAATTTGGTCAATTCGAAGCTAGGGTTTCAGGGTCGCCCTAAATCTTTGGCCTATAAATTACCTTCTCAGGTTTAATCAAATAGCAATGCTCCCCTTCGTTTCTTCCATTTCTAATCGATTTAGTTTTAGCTCGATAATCAATCCGCCTATTTCTTCCCCTGAATCCATTTTCTTTTCCCTTTTATTATAAGTGTATATATTCCTCCGAATCCATTTTCTTTACCCTTTTAATATAAGTGTTTTTTTTCACTCATTGATTTTTATTTATTTATAAATTTAGAAAACGTTGATAGAAGAAGCCAATTTGCAGAGCAAGAACGTCGATTTAATTATCAATGACGAATAACTTGCATTGAAGGTTGGCGATATTCAAGCGATTCTCCGTGCCTTTCAGATCTTTTCGGTTTTGATTACGGCCTCGAACACATCGCTATATTTCTTAATTATTATTATTTTTTATTTTTTCACCACCACGTGATTTTTTATCCTATTGCAAAAACTGGCAGATCTTCTATCAAAAGATTAAGTTCCGCTCATTTTAATTTTGTTTTAATCTATTTTTACGTTTCTTTTGCTATTTTTATTTAATATACTAATGCGAAATGGCGAACGCCTATGAATTTCAATGTATTTTAAATTTGAATTTTTATAAATGGACATCTCGCCGTGAGAGGAATGAAGATTGGGGTATATTGGCTGCTTGTGCAGTTGGAGGGCAAATTCCTGCCATTTGTATTGCTGCATAATTAAATATTTTTTTAAATTATTTTAATATATCCTAATTGTAGAGTATGGACCTAAATATATTATTTAAATTAAAATAATCATTATAAATTTTAAAATAAAAAAAATATTTTTTTGAAAAAATATTAAAGAGTTGTCACATAGAGGTAATCCGTTTTAGTTAATTTTGAATCAATATGTTTTGGACAAATCTTTCTAGTCATTTCTTTCTAAAATAGAAAAAATATAATTCTGGCAGTGTAACTGCCTTGCTAGACCACTATTTTAGGGCTTGGGCCCACATTAATGAAACAAAAAAATGGTGAAAATATCGATCCGCCACTGATTATCGGTGCCCCAGAATCCCCTTCCATCTGCACTGATTACCGGTGCCCGATCGGATTCCGGTGGAATGAATGAGGATCAGGTGTCTTCATTTGTGTCACAATTAATCTTTTTTAATATACCTTAAATTTAGGGATGTCAATTTAGCCTGAAATCTGAAAAAACCGAAAAAAAAGGTGGGTTAGGGCCATGAATTTTTGGCTCGAAATTTTTTTTAACTGATTCGTCCTGGACTGAATAGGTCCGAAACTGAATGGATTGGCCCGATTGACATCCCTATCTATATTTCTTTAGACTAACTAGGTATTATAATTTATTATGTTTTAATTTATTTAATTTATAATATTATAAATGATAAATATTTTGAAGATGGAATCAAACATGAAGTTGAAAGGGCTTCAAATATTATTAAAGTAGAAGAAGATTGTACTTCAAATTAGATGAAAGATTAAGCTATAAATAAATTTGTGGTGTAGTTTAAAATGATTATTTTTGGAAGAACAAATTATGATTGAACATTATTGTCATTTTCATGTCATTTATTTTTATTTTCTTTCATTTGATACAGTTTGATCTTAATTAAATTTTGTATTTGTCATATTCTTTTCATTTTATTTTATTTTTCACGTATTAATTTATTTCAAGAATAAGAGATTATGATTATTTAGGAGAATTATCAAGATATAATTTATATGTGTGGAAAAAAAATCATAAACATGTTGTCCCGACGGGCTAGTCTGAAAATCGAAGGGTTAGGGTTAGGGCCGAAGATTTTGACCTCGAAGAAAATTTTAACCGAATAGGACCGAAATCGAAACGGGTTAGCCCGATTGACATCCCTACTTAAATTAAAGAAAGATGAATTCTAAATCAAATCAAATAAGGTTCGATAGTGGGGTTTAAAATTAAATCAAATAATTCAATTCTTGATTCATGTTTTGTTCGTTAAAAGTTCATTTGAACTCGATTCGATAAATATATCAAATAAATTTGAACATAATTTTATCTCGTTTAAAACTCGTTTGAGTTCGACTCGATAGTTAATTAAATAAACTCAAGTATAGAGATTAGTTAATTAAATAAACTCAAGTATAGAGATTGGGTAAGTGTATTTTGGTATTTATTACTACTATACAACAAATCCTACTATATCTAAAAGTAGGATAGTCTAGAGTAAAGTAGTATTTTTATTTTCTCGCCAAAACTATCCTACCTACCAAAATTAAGAAAATTTGTAATAATTAATTTGCTTAATTAATCAGTTTAATATCATGTAATTAATAAGAAATGAAAATTTGTAATAATTAATTTGCTTAACTAATCAGTTTAATATCTTGTAATTAATAAGAAATTAAATGAATCAATATGTGTAATTTTTGTACCGTCATCAAATGTTATTGTATATATATTATAAGAGTTATAATAATAATATTGTATATTGTTTCATAGTTAATGTAGGTCCAAGACTTAATATATTTCATAATTAATGAAAGGTACATTAATTATGGTAATTTTTACTGATTTATTATAAGATTCACTTCTTCCCTCTTAATGTATTATGGTTTAGGGTAATGAATTGAAACGTAATCGATTAAATTATTAATTAACATAGATGATTTTGTGCAATTAAGACATTTATTGTGATTGATTACCATATAGTATTGATTAGCAAATTTTAAGCCAAATTTTAACGGATGCCATATTTTTATGAATATTTCAATGCAAATAAAGATTTGAAATTTGAAATGTGTGCATTGAGATGGATCGTTGATTCCTATAAATACTTTGTTATATCGCATTTTTTAACTTCGAGCAGCGTATGTGTTCATGTTTATTGATGATTTGTCACTTGATTCTTCTTAATTTTTTTTATTACTACTATTATGTTGTAAAGAATGACTCAACCATAACTTCAAATCATTCAGTAGATATGATTATTCATTCTTGATTGAGGACTTTGAAGTTCATTTGGTTGAGATCTTTCTGTTTATCTGCATATCGATACAAATGAATGCAACTTTATATAGTGTAATAAAAATAACATTGTAATCCTATAAACATTTTTTAGCTAGAATGATTGTATTATAAATTGTAGTTATTCAAACATTATTGTAGCTATTTTTGTGTGTTTATTATATTTACCATTTCTTTAGCATTGCATTATATATATTTTTTTGGAATGATGAGGAATGTTATGTTAATTATCATAATTTTTTTCGTAATTTGATATAAATTTGATTGCTCTATCTTTTCAAATGTGATCAACATACACACATATATACGTATATATGATACCCACTTAATATGAGCCCTCTTGAGAGCGTTTGTCCACCTCAATAGATTAATTTTTCTTTTCTCATCCGATCGTATGATTTTTTCATCTAGCTCTGCTAATTTTGATATAATCGCCTTGCTGCTCTTTCTCCTTCTTCCTCTATTCAAATCAAATATTATGTTGTGGTAAACAATTTTTGAAATGGTCAGATTTTAATTAATTTTTAGTTCTTTTTACCGGTTAGAATTTCTATGTATTTAGTTGAAGCTATACGGTTTTACTGAAAATAATAATTTCAAATTTTCATATTGTAAATTTTAATTATGAGAAACCCACCAATATTTACCGGACATATTTAACATATAATTTTTTAAATTGAACAACGTATAAGTGTGGATTATGGGATAGTTTATAAAATAAAATATTACATTAAATGTGTGGGAATCAAACGCAAGGAACCCTTAACGACTGAAATTTTATTCGACCTACCTATCTGGATTGAATCAATTGTCACGCATGACTAAGGCAACTCTCTTCAACAATGCAAACACTAACACATATTGTGCACATCGACATAACAACTCTCTCTCTCTCTCTCTCTCTCTCTCTCTCTCACAATGTAAACATTAACATACATATCGTGCTGACCGACATAACAAGTATGAAAGAGTGTTGAGAAATCATATATTTGAGTCTATGTTTATTGCACTTTAGGAGAAAACATGCAAGTTGCACTTTGATGACTTGAAGTATCCTCAATTATGACTTAATTTTAATCCTTCAACATGCTGTCTTTGCTCTCTTTTTTAGGAATTCTTGCTTTGTCAAAACAGATTCAACTAACTATATTTATTTTATTTTTTGGAGGACTAAACTATATTTTATAAACGTATTATGTATGCATAGTTTAACATTTCATTTGAGGGAGATTACGTAAAGAAAAGAAAATATATTATTCTAAAATAAAGGATCTCATGTGTTTGATGTGGTCTCTTTGAGTTGTCACACTAATTAGAGGGTGTTTAGTTGAGCTCGTACGATCTTTAAAATAGCTTGTAAATAGTTTTAGAACTTACAAGTTTCTTCACAATATTCGACAATTATTTTTTTAAAAAAAATTCTTGTTTACTTTCCTAAATAAAATGTTTAGGAGCTTATAAATATGTTTTGGAAAAGTAGGGGAACCCAATTATTTAGAAAAAAAAAACTCTTATTTTAGAAAAATCCTAATACTTTAGTCATCGTAATTGCAATTTTATCATTACTAATTAATACTACCTCCGTTTCGAAATGTTTGTTGTTTTAGGCTTTTTTTTTGTTTCAAAATGTTTGTTGTTTTATATAATTTGACATCCTCTCTCCCAATTTTAATCCTCCCAATTCCTACAAGATTTCTTGATTCTAACTTACCTATAATATATGAAGAGAGAAAAATATATGGAGAGAAAAAATATTGTTATTTTTTAGGAAAATATAGATGAATTAGATTTTATGGCATATATGAGGGATGTGTATATTTGTCCACAAAATTAATTCTTAATTCTAGATAAAAAAAACAAAACAACAAACATTTTGAAACGGAGGTAGTATCTAATAAGCTTAATTATTAAATTAAGATCTCATGAACAGTAAAAGCATGTCATAAGATGTTTTTTATAAAATTAAAAGAAAGTTTAGCCAAACACAATCTAAAACTCTTGGTCCAAACATAGTTAATGCTCAAACCAAACCTCTTAGGGTCATAGCTCATTGATTCATTAGAGTGGAATTTAGGGTTCTTTTTTCTATCCCTTCTCCAAACAAAAAATTAGGGGAAAAACAGCCACACAGATCAGCTAGTGTGCTCTAGCTATGATGAATTATTATCTAGCAATGCTAAATCCAGTCAAATGGAAATTAGGGGGAAATAGTTCCAAAAAGGCAAGGGAAAATATAAAGAATTTGGACAATATGAGTTCTCCAAGAATCATAAATAAAAAAGTACTAAAAACATAAACAAAGGCTACTCCTTTTATTATGGCTCTTTATTTTCACTGAAGATATATGATCCACATTTGGCTAATTGCTAAATTGCTGCATCTCAAGGGGAAAGACAACCACTGTCTCCAAAATTCTCTTACAACAACATATGACAATATTAACAGTTCTGAAAACTAGATGAAGCATACTAGGCCACCCATTCGAGACAATATAATAAACTAGAGCTATGCATATATGAAGATCTAATAACGTGGTTTCAACTAACCGTTATCTATAGCTTCCAATTCATGATGTAAACAACCTACAGTGCAATTTCTTCCTCTTACCCTTAGAGGCTTAGAGCAATAGGTGAAAAGACCGAACCAACGAGCACAACAAACAAACTCGCCCCGTCTCAAGATGAACTTAGATCGAGTTACACCTCTCTATCGTATATCCAGCTAAATGGCATTCTTGATCTTTGTTTAGCCCTTGCTTGAGCTCTCTCCTCTAACCTTCTGATCCTTGGAGAAAGTTCACAGACATATTCCTGAGCTCTCTGCCCTTCAGCAGATAGTCCTGTTAAACTAGCCACGTTCCATCTACTGACCAAGTGATCTAGGATGTCAGCATAGTCTTTGGCAGTGTATACGCCAAGGCGCTGAGCAACAGCAGAGAAGTTATCGAAAAGGTTATCATCACGACCATCGTACACCAAGCGGGCTGGCATAGAGATCTTCTTCCTCATCATGTCAGCAAAAGCTAGCACTGTTGCATCAGGGTCGATCTCAAATAGCTTTTCTGATATCTTGGTGTATGCAGTTTCATGACGCTTCTCATCTGCAGCAATTGTACCACATATTTGAGCTAGTTTCAAGTCCCCGTGCTCCCTCGCTAGCCTTGCAGTGGTGCCATGGGAGAGGAAAGTAGCCCTCTCTTGGAAGGATGTATAGATAAATCCAAGGTAAGGATTGTTTTCTGTCTGGGGATCCTGAAAAAGGTATAACACACAGAAACGATGTCATAATGTTACTTATATACTGGCCATGCTAATTGACTTGCTATGCTTGAAGTATATAACACAATCAGATGACATGTTAATCATTCACACAAACTTCTTTACATAAATACACATTTCATGCAACTAGCAATTGGAAAGCATTCAAATAATGGAGCAAATGATTTGATACATGATAATAGCAAAAGCAGAAACAAAGAAGCAAATGAAACCACCCAAGACTCACCATTCCTGACCCAATCAGATACTGGATAGTCTTCTCAATTTGTCTCATATCCACTCGTCCCGATAGGTAGAGATACTTATTTAGAAGGTCTCCGTGTCTATTTTCCTCAGCAGTCCATGCCCTATTCCAAATTGCCCAGGAAGTTGGGCTAGCCCCTGTTTCATCCCGCACACCATCTAACGTATTAAGCATCGTTTGATATGTAGGAAGGGCTTCTTCGGTTACCATATCGCCAACCAAAACAACAAAATAATCATCGGGAATCTCTCTGGCTCTTTCCCTCAATTCTTTCACCTGATCATGAAATTCATCAGAACTTGGATCTGGTAGGAAATCCTGAGGCTGCCAGCTTTTTTCTACAGGCTTAAGGTGGATCAATACATTATCCTCAGCCCAGTCTTCCAAAGCTTTGAAGATTTCAATTTTTTCTTGAGGCATAGAGTGTGTTACTTGAACATGGACCTCATGTGGTGGACTAAAAGGCTTCTTCACAGTCTTGACAACTCTGCAAAAGATTAGTCCATGCACACAGAGATTATTGCTGTTCATCTAAGGATAAATTAAATATCAGAAGACAGAAAGATCGAATACTAATATAGAAGAATACTCAGTTCATGATAGAATCATATTCAGGTATTTCTATATATATAATAAACAGAAGAACTCACTATCATGATGACTGCACGCATCATTAAAATTTTCTTGATGTTATGCAAGTCGGCATGGTGAGGTTTCCAACATGTGATTCGCCAGTGGAGTTACATAATTGCATTTAGCTGAATTTAGTTGTTAAATGAAGGGTACACTATTTTTTCAAAGGCAGATTTAAATAAAGCAAGAGAACTATAAACAAAGAGTTTAAGCTCCTAAGACTCTTAATGAGTTCATTTGGAATCACCATTACATGAATCGTTTAGACACCTTCAGAGGCAGTATTGGTCCCATTACATGACGGTTTGAAGAATATGATTCCAAGTGTTCAACATCAGAAACTACCCTTGACCCTTGTAAAGTTACACATACATTTTCAGGAACATAACAAATATATCATAAAACCTCATATTAGATTGTAAAATAGAACTGAATATCACATTTCAAAATAGGAAGGAACTTTTGATGCATTGGAACTACGAACCATATAAAATAGGCTAAATGAGTGAAGTTTTAGAAATTCTCCGAACAACATAACTTGGTTATCTTATCCGGTACCAAACATGTGAAAGTTATTTATTTTTCGAAACGAAATATAAGAGTAAGTAAGCAAATATCAATGCCAAACAAATGGAAGGAGTTGCATAAAAGTCAATCCAAGCCATCTGTTTCTGAAGCAAAAAAAAAATAAAGCGCCGACCAGTTAAGAACAATCCTCAGTACATTTTCTTAGTGAAAACCGCAGTTTGAGAAGGTGAATACTTCAATTCTTGTTCCTAAAATCAAATAAAAAAGGGCTAACATACTATTGCCTACAAGCTTAGTACAAATTCATTGATTACATGCATAATTGTTAAGGGAAAATGGGAGAGACAGTACATTCTGCATTAATATGAGTACCTAATGAAGAGACTCGATCTGTCCTAAATGCTAGACTAATACTAATTGGAAGAAACTCTCTCTCTCTCTAAAACTGCACCATTTTTTTTTCAGATTAAATGGAAAAAACCAATCACAGAAACTCATTTTCACAGACAACTGGAGAGGGGGAAAAGTATTTCTTCTGTTCTTTCCTTGCTCTTGGAGAAGGACTTGATTTATAGAAACCAAATTCCTCAAAAAATCAGAATGCAAAAGAAGCAGTTCCCACGTTAATCTATGATCACAGAGGATAGATAAAAACCCATCACCATTAAAAACAGAGAAACTAAAGATCAAAACAATAAATTTGAGCGAAAAGATTCAAGCTTCGCAGAAAACAACATACACAAGCACAACCCACAATCCCCTAGCGGGGGGAAAAAAAAGGAGCTTACTTAGAAGCAGAGCGAAGAGTGGAAGCCATGCAAAAGATGGGAGATCGGAGGGTGGCAACGGGTGGAAGAGCAAGCGAAGTGCATTTTGGGGCCTGAAAGGTGATGACATTCAGCTTCAGAGCCATCCTGATCGTCTAGTTGTTTAGAGAGAGAGAGAGAGAGAGAGAGAGAGAGAGGTGGTGGGTCACGAATTCCAGTTGACAAGATGGTGAGGACAAAGCCTTTGTGTTTGGGACTCACTCTGCACTCTCTGCATACTGCACCTGTCTATGTAATATATAGACATTCACACACACACACAGATTTTGGTGCGTTGTTTTCTTTTAGAAAAGCATATTTTGGAATTTGCTAATTGTAAATGAACTTCTTAATTTTTATTTGTCATTATTCTTTGGCAATTGCAAATGATCATAATCTTTTCAGTGTTGATATTTTTTATTTTTATTTTTGTAGAGAGTCCATTTTGCTATCAATCATATTAATTTGGAACTTTTAATGGCCTCAAATTTAGATAATTTCATCAAATATAGTGTACGTAAAAAAAATCTATTTCCTCAAAAAAGAAAAAAAGAAAAAAGAAGAATAGGAAATTCTACCATTCCTCGTGGAGTCGTGGGGTGTAGAAATGTGTCTTTTTCTTAAATATTGTAGATAAAATTTTCTGGGTGGAATTTTTTTTTAGCCACTTAGAAGATTTTTTTTTTTTTTTCAGCCACCAAACTTTAAACATTATTATTTTAGCCACTTGGGACCAAAATGCCATTCTCCCTTTTTTTTTTAAAAGAATATATATATATATATATATGTATATATATATATATATTAACATTCCATCCCCCATCTACTCTCTCTCACTAACACAATTAGGGCTGTAAATGAGCCAAGCTACTCGTGAGATACTCAGAGATCGACTCTAAAAAACTCGCTCGAATGTGACTCGACTCGTAAACGAGTCGAGCTCGAGCTTGAGCTTGGGGGTGCTCAGCTCGAGAAGCTCGCGAGCTTACTCGGCTCGTGAAGCTCGCGAGTAGTTAACCGAGCTGTCTCACGAGTAGTTAATCGAGTAGTCTCACGAGTAGTTAATCGAGTTGTCTCGCGAGTAGTTAATTGAGCAGTCTCGTGAGTAGTTAATCGAGCAGTCTTGCGAGTAGTTAATCGAGCAGTCCCGCGAAATCGAGCAGTCTCGCGAGTAGTTAATCGAGTTGTCTCGCGAGTAGTTAATTGAGCAGTCTCGTGAGTAGTTCTCACGAGTAGTTACTTAAGTTAGTTCATGATACAACTTTTGAACTATACTCAATTTGAAATTCGAAATATATATATTTTTTATTTTTTCTAATGTTTTTAAAATAAAATTTATTTTTGTTAAAATTTTCAATTAATAATAAAATGGAATCAATGGTAATAACATTACTGGTATTAAATTTAAAACTTCTCAATTAATTAAATAAAAACTATGAAATGAAATAATATTTCAATTCATTGACAATTTGATATGTGTGCATCGATCAACGTGGATTAAATAATAAATATAAAATAAAATAATAGTTTTATTTAATACTATATTATCAAAATAAATATTAATATTAACCAAATATTATGAAAAATAATACTTTACATGAAATATTAATTGAAATTAATAATTTTTAATTGATATTAACAAAATCAATTAGTTGATCAAAGTCAATATAAGTTAGTAACAACTAACAATACTATCGAAATCAATAGTAATATATCATATATATACATTGTAAACAGTAATTTATATATTTATATTACTCTATTTTATATATCCGAGATCGAGAATCGAGATAATATATACTCTAAGTATATGTATATATATAATCTTTCTTAACTAGATTTTAAATTATTATATCTTCTTAAGTAATAATGAAAAAAAAAATAACAAAAATCAAGACTAATATTGACAAATTAATATTCTTCATTCTTCAATCTATTAAGAAATAAATATAAAATAAAATTATATTTTTAACTAATATAATGGAAACAGTGACTAATATTAACAGAAAATTATACATAACTGAAATATTAATTGAAATCAATAATTGTTATTTCTTAACTAATATTTCAAAGTCAAAATTTTAAATTAATTAGCAATAATAACACATTTTACAAACAAAAGACAAAATTATTGAATATATCGTATATCAATATTATATATACATAGTAATTAGTAATATTATTCTATCCTATATTCGAAATAATATTTACTCTAACACTAATACACTATATATATAATCTATCTTAACTAGATTTTAAATTATTATATCTTAAGTAATAATGAAAATAAGAAATAAAAAAATCAAGACTAATATTGACAAATTAATATTCCTCAATCGATTAAGCAATAAAAATAAAATAAATCCAAATGATAATTTTATCTAATATTAAAAATAATGACTAATACTAACAAAAAATATATTTTCAAAGTCAATATTTGTCATCTCACAATTAATATTTTCAAAGTCAAAATTTAAAATTAAGGAGCAATAATAACACTTTTATAAACAAAAGTGAAAATTATTGAATATATCCTATATCATATATACATAGTAATTACTAATTAGTAATTAACAATTTAGCATAGTAGTATTATTCTATCCATATTCAAGATAATATTAACACTAACATTATATATATAATCCATCTTAACTACATTTCAAATTATATCTTAAATAATAATGAAAAAAAAGAAATAACAAAATCAAGACTAATATTGACAAATTAATATTCCTCAATCAATCAAGTTAGAAATATAAATAAACCAAAATGATAATTTTGTCTAATATAATCAAAATAATGACTAATACTAACAAAAAAAAAAATATGACGTATGTTGAACTTTGTTGAAATATTTTAGGAATTTTGTTAATATGCAGGGTTATTATGGTCGATTTTTTTAGTTCCAGATAAATGAGTCGAGCTTAATTTCGAGTCGGACTCGAATATAACATAAACGAGTCGAGCTCGAGTTGGGCTCGATATATCATTAATAAGCCAAACTCGAGTCGAGTAATCGAGATCGAGCTCGAGTCGAGTGTTCGAGCTCAAACTCGAGTCGAGTATCGAGCTCGAGCTCGAGTTAGGCTCGAATAACAGTTAAACGAGCCGAGCTCGAGTACATATTTTTCTTCTCGAGCCGAGCTCAAGCTTGAGTATAAAACTCGAGTCGAGCTCGAGCTCAGTGATACTCGACTCGACTCGGCTCGTTTACAGCCCTAAACACAATCGATGTCTCTCACTAACACAATCAAAAAAATCAATTTTTTCCAAACATTTGCATTTTGAAGATTTGAGGCAAAAAGTTTTTGAAGATTTGAAGGTTAATTTGAAGGTAATTCTTAATATTGTTTGTTTAATACTAGCATGGTGTTTTTTGAAATCACAGAAAAAAATTCAATTTTGTTCATACTTGCGCGCCGGGGTGTTCTTTGTTACACACTAGTCCCGGTGCGCAGAGGCGTGCGCGCTGAGCAGACGGCTTGCACGGTTGGGTGCGCGCTAGGGCCCGCGCGCACAGGCGCACGCGAAGGGGAGGGGTGGGCGCTGAGTCCCGCGCCGAGACAGCGCGCGGACGGGCGCATGCCACACCCGCGCGCGGAGTGGCCCGCGCCGAGGCCGCGAGCGCGAACGGGCGCACGCTACAGCCGCGCAGGGGCCGTGCGCGCCCGCACATAAGCGCGTGCACCGCGAACTGGGGCAATGCGCGCCCGCACAAATGCGCGCGCAGCGGCCGGCGCTGGCCCTTCTGTATTTTTTTTATGTTCAATTGTGTGATTTTGTATGAATATATAATATTGATATTTTTTTTCTGTGCAGATGAGTGAGACATATATTTTATTGCATCATGGAGGTTTTTGGAGGGACCATATATATTATAATGGAATTGAAGAATATGTACGTATCCCCTCGGGAGGGTTTACTTATTCACAATTGATTGATGACATTGCAGAAATTGTTGGTGAAGATCGAAATATGTATAGGTATGTTATCTCAAGTTTGGCGTTATGTGACCATGATGGTAGAAGGCGAAGATTTACTATAAGAAATGATGCCGATTTGAATTTTGCTATAGAAAGGTCACAAGTTTTGAACTTATATGTTGAAACTTCTTTGAGAGCACCATTCTCCCGTCACATAATCGACCTCCGATCCATGCTCAAAATAGCTTTTAGGATTTATTGAATGCTCAAAATACATATACACAGTCATATCCATATCCAGCTGCATATGTTAGACCCTCATACCCACATTATGAAGGTGTTCATCACATAAATCATGAAAATTTTGTGGATGGTGATAGTGACAAAACTGTTCCTATTGAAAATGAGAATGTTGAAGATGATAATGATGTGGTTAATGATGATAATATTAATGACAATGTTGAAGATGATCATAACATTGACAATGATAATGTTAATGAGGATGAGGGTTTTGGATTTGATTGGGGCGGTAATGATGACACATTATTTGATGATGATGGAGAGGAAGTTCCTGTTGATGATGAGGCTGATGATGTTGATATTTGTTGTGAAAGGCTCCGTAGGCCTGTACTAGATGTTGGCACTTCATGTGACATAGATGATGTGCAAGATGACAATTTGGAAGAAACATGCCAACATAGACGACAATGGATTATTCCAGGGGCAGTATATCAAGCCACACTCTCCCCCTAAATAGGTTGGGTATTGATATGACTGGTAAACATGCTTGATACTTTGTGCTTGGATGCTATTTTGATGGCAAAGAGTCAATGATAAATGCGCTGAGTTTGTATCATTTGCATAATCATGTGGAGTATCAGATTGAACATTCAAACAAGACTAGATTTGCTGCTCGTTGTAGACACCATGAAGGTTGCACATTTGCAATGCGTGCTTCGGCTTCTGGGGATCAATAGAGGGTTTTTAAATGGAATGCTCCCCATACGTGCCAAATGGATTTCAACCGCCATGGACGATGTACAGTTACATCAAAAGTAATATGTGCATTTTTTGCTCCTAAATTACTGACTGAGGGAGCAATATTGAAACCAAAGGAAATGCAGATGCAATTGCAAAGAGAGTTTGGTGTTGACGTGGAGTACGGTCGGGCTCTTGCAGGGAGAAATCAGGCTATCAGAATGGTATACGGTGACAGTGACAAGTCGTTCCAGCTCCTCCCATCATACTTGCATATGGTACAACAGTCAAATCCAGGTTCTGTTGTTGAATTAAAGACGGATGCAGTAGACCGTTTTGAGTACGTTTACATGGCCCTTTCTGCTTATATTGATGTATTCATTTCTTATGGACGTCTTGTTATTGTTATCGATGGGACTCATTTGAAAGATAAGTATACAGGAGTTATGTTTGTCGCTGCAACAAAGGATGAGAACGAACAAATTTATCCGTTGGCAGTTGGATTGGAGACAAAGAGAATGATAATTCATGGTCTTGGTTTTTGAGATAACTTAAGAAGACTTATGGATGTCCAGATGATTTGTTATTTATTTCTGATCAGCATAAGAGCATAACGAATACTGTTGCAGAGGTATATCCCGAAACAGCACATGGAATTTGTACCTACCATTTAAAGAACAATCTTAAGAGGTGGAGTTCCAATATATTGGCTATGTACAAGAAAGCTGCCAATTGTTACCGTACTAAAGAGTTTGATAAACACATGCGAAATCTTTCAATTGCATCACCGAATGGAGCATATAAGAAACTATTGGATGCTGATCCAACTCGTTGGGCTCGATGCAAGTGTCCTGTTCATCGCTATGAATTTATGACCTCCAATACTGCAAACTATTTGAATGGCCGACTTCGATGGGCTAGAAGATTACCGGTATGCACTCTTCTAGAATGTGTTCGTATATTGGTGGGTCAATAGTTTCACGACCGCCATAGAGATGCTTTAGCAAGGACTCATGTGTTGACTAAAACGGCGGCCACAAAAGTTTTAAAATCGCTTGAGGAAGGTCAAACAATGAATGTGCAACTGGTGACTGATACAAAGTTTAAGGTTACACATGGGATGAAGCACTACACGGTGGATCTTGTGGGGAGAAAATGCTCCTGTTAAATGTTTAACCTTGATTTAATGCATTGTCCCCATGCAGTAGCAGCTACAAGGTGATATACACATCTCTATTGTACTTGATATATTTTATCTATTTGTTTTTTTCCAATAATTAACTTTTCAATATTAATATGTTCAACATCAAAGCAAATAAACACGTTTATTCATATGTTTGGAGGTTTTACACAACTGAGAATCTCCGTGGAATGTACTCAGGAGAAGTAATGTCAATAGGACATCCTGATTATTGGGATGTACCACTCGAAGTATCCTCTAGAGTAGTATTGGCACCACATAATCCGAGACAAGCTGGATGTCATTGCACTAACAGGATTTCAACAGGCATCAGTCCACATCTAGAGGTCATCGGTGTAGCATTGTGTGCTCTCGCTGTCAACAAACAGGTCATAACCGAGCCACATATACCCAAAACATTCCTATCTCACAAGCTTCTCAAACTGGTAGTTGCAATACTAACGAAGTGTGGTATATGCCGTGAACCTGGTCATACTCGACCAACATGTCCGAATAGGCCTAGTTAAATGCTCATATTTATGTATTTGGAGTAACATTTATGTATTTGGAGTGACATTTATCTATTTGGAGTAATATTATGTAGTTGGAGTGACATTATGTATTTGGAGTGATATTTATTTTGGAGGGACAATTATATTTTTTGGTGTGACACTTAAGTTTTTTAGCGTCATATTCAATGTTGAATTTCATAGGTGGATGGAGAGGGCGCGCGCAGGCTTAGTGCGGGCGCGCGCGGTGGTCGATGAGCCCGCTCTGCGCACCGGGCCAAGGGTGCGTGCTTGTTGACGCACGGCCCATGCGCGCACGCACGTCTAGGCAAGCAGCACTCGCGCGCCGGGCCGACGCGCCAGCCATACACGCGCGGTTGCCGATGCGCAAGCCATGCGTGCGCGCCTGGCAGACGCACATGCCTTTGCGCGCTCGGTCCCGCACCAGTGCACATCACCCAGGCCCCGAGCACACACGGGTGCACGGGCGATGAGCTCGCTCTTTATTTTTATGTGGGATTCTACTTTTCTTACATGTTTGGGCTATTAAAATTCAAATTAAAGAACACTGTTCTTGAACTAACATGCAAACCAAAATGAAATTAATGAACATAGTGATGCAAACCAAATTTAAATTAACGAACAACGTAGTCAATAAGGTAAGTATTCATGAGTGACGAGGTACAATGGTATTTTCATCCGTGCTAAATCTAAAAATTGTGTTCGCCAAATGGGTACGATATCCTTCCATTTCCTTGTCGGTCGGCTGCGGCATTCTGGTATTTGTCATGATCATCTCCACAAACTTGAGCGCATATAGGCCACAACTAGCACCATCATTTTGTTTGTAAAATCCGGCTCCCTCAACTGTTGCAACCTTCCACTCAGTAGAAGACTTCGAGGAAAAACAGGGCAACAGTGAAGAGGGCACGCTAAGCAGCAAATAGACCTCGTGAGCCCACACCACCACCAGAGGATCAAGAAGATCAAGGAGACGAAGGGCACGAGGAGGAAGGACAGTTTGAGAACTGCCACAATATCAACATGGCCGCAAATGGAAATGCCGCGAATGGCAATGCAGATGATAATAGGACTTTAAGGCAGTTGGTCTTCCCGACCAACATGGACTTGCGCCCAATGGGCATTACACTCCCAACTGTGACTCAGAACTGGGATATTCATGCAAACTTTATCCAGATCTTGCCGAAGTTCCATGGAATGCCTGGAGAGGATCCACAAAGGCATTTGCAAGATTTTGAGATGGTTTGCCAGACTCAACCATCCGACCATGGACGAGAAAAGTATGTGCCGTTGGTCTCCTTTCCTTTTACTCTTCAAGATAGGGCACAGGACTGGCTGTACACACTACCCACTGGCGCTGTGACCACATGGAGATAACTTCAACAGAAGTTTTTGGAGAAATATTTCCCAGCATCCAGAGTGCAAGAAATGAGAAGAAGGATAAGGAGCCTGAAGATGGGAACTAACGAAAGTTTCTATGACTATTGGGGAAGATTCCAGGCGATACTGGTGAAATGCCCACAGCACCAGATTACTGAACACGATTTGATTCAGTATTTTGTCGGGGGATTGAGACCACATGAGAGGACGATCGTGAATGCCTCATGTGGAGGATCCATTTTGAACAAACAGCCTGTTGAAGCATTCAGAATTCTTACAGAAATGGCTGAAGATAACCGAGACTTCGGTGGAGAGGGCATTCGGGTTATAAGTGAAACAGAAAGGGCACCGGACCAGGACAGCAGGATTGATAGATTGTGCGACAAGATCAAAAAAATCTTGTCCGGTGCAAGCATGGCGAGGAAGCCCAGACCTTGTAGGGTATGCAAAAGCATATCTCATTTCACGGATGAATGCCCTACTCTACAAGATGAAATGGAAGAAGTGAACGCTGTAGGTGGTCAGAATGGGCATTCCAGAAGATATGATCCCCATTCCCAGACTTATAATCCTGGCTGGAGAGACCATGAAAATTTTAGATGGAGAAGGCCAGAGGATGGGCATCCTGCACGCCCATTGCCACCACCAGAGGAGAAAAAGAAGCAAAGGCTAGAAGATCTTGTGTTTGCTATGACTGAGGAGAATGAGAAGTTTAAGCAAGAGACTCGAGCTGGTCTCTTGCACATGAGCAAGCAAATCAATCAATTGGCTCAAGCCATGCACAAGATGGAGGAGAAAAATAGGAAGCTGCCTTCCCAAGTTGAGAATTCGAGAGAACAAGTGAATGCAGTAGCATTGAGGAGTGGAAAAGAGCTTCCGGAGATGGTCAAGCCGAGAGAAGAGAAGGATGATGTGCCCTTGGAGGAAGAAGTGGAAGAAATTCCCACAGAAGATAAGGCACAAGAAGCTGAGCAGACTAATACTGTGCCTATCCCGGAAGAAAAGCAGTCTGCCAAAGTGCCCATTCCAGAGAGACGGAAACCTCCATTTCCAGGGAGATTGGCACAAAATAGAAAAGAAGAGGAAACCAGGGAGATGCTAAAAGTATTCAACAAAGTGGAGATCAACATTCCACTGATCGAAGCAATCAAGCAAGTACCGCGGTATGCCCGGTTTCTAAAAGAACTCTGCATCAGAAAGGTGCACTTTAATGATAATGCAAGGTTCCTGGTTGGGGAGAATGTATTGGCTGTAATATAGAGGAAGATACCCAAGAAGTATGATGATCCAGGGATGTTCATGATTCCTTGCATCATAGGGAACAAGAAAGTTGAAAAGGCCATGCTGGATTTGGGGGCATCAATCAATGTAATGCCCCTGTCGGTGTTCAAAGAATTGAGGATTGGACCTTTGAAGGAGACCCGTGTGGTCATTCAGTTAGCTGACCGATCTAATGTTTATCCAGAAGGCCTCATTGAAGATGTATTGGTCAAGGTGGACGAGCTTATCTTCCCAGCAGATTTTTATGTGCTTGACATGGGCACAGTGTAATACCCCGAAATATTTTAGAAGGTTTTATTCAACTTATGTTACCCTCTGGTAAGTTAGAAAATTAGTTGGGTCCTTAAATGATTCAAATAAAGGAAAATCGCAGGCAGGAGAATCTGTTAAATTTTATTTTGGTCAAAAATTGCTTTAAAAATATGTTCTAATATTTTTCTCGGGTTGATAGAAAAAGTTTCGAGCATCGTGGCAAACTTTGAATTTTCTAATTTCGAGTTCAAATGAACTCTTGGCACAACTTTAAGTTGGAAAACAATAAATTTAATAGAAAAAGACACATCCGTCATTATCCAATTTCTTTTTCAAAAGATTATCTTATTCGTAATTATCCTATTCTTTTTCGATCATTATCCTCTTTCTTTTATTCATTATTATCCTATTTATTTTTCCTCTATAAATAGGAGCTTAAGGTTTCATTTTTCATTCATTTTCAAAATCGAAACGCCGAGCAGCTTCCAGAGAATGTACAACTCTAGTTTCCTATTTCAATTCTGAAATAGTCATTTTGAAGGTGTCAACGCGTAGATCACGAATACATGATTGAAATGATGACACGAAAGATGATCACGATGGAAAATCGTCGTGACCGCCGTCAATTCCTCGGAGAAGGTCCGAACCCGAGACCCATACTTAATTAGGATTTGCAAGACACGTGTAAAGCTTCAGCTACTATTAGCTAACCAGGTCAGTAGGCTGGAGCGTGGAGGTGACGAGGCTGAGATATGGGTTATTATGATTTACATATTTTTCCGTTGATCCTTTTTGTTAGTATTGTATTAAGAATTGAGCTTTCGCACTTATGGTATTTTTTTTGCTAAATGCTAAGAACTCTGATCTTGGTATTTTGTTGATATGATTCTGCTTCTCTGATTCTGAACATTTGTTGATTTCCTAGTTAACATGTATCATATGCTTAGCTACATAATTATTCCAAGGGAAGGAAGCCCGTCTTTCGTTATGTCTATTTGATCATTCATTTTGGCCTATGGAAGGGCTTCATTTATTTAGCATATTGGTGTCTGTTTCTTTTGTCGACCTATGAATGGGTCTATTAATTGTTGGTATCTGGTTATTTGGTTCTGTTTGGCCTATGAAAGGGCTTATTGAATTGTTACAGCTTCCATTCTTCTCTTATAAACCGTTATAAACGGGGATTTACTCTAGTTACAGAGGTTATGATGTCTAATTTTCCGGAAGGCATAACCTATCTTTGGCATACTCGGTTATTAAATTTTATTCCAAACATTAATCCCTTTGGATTAACACCTTGTCATTAATTTAATTACCCCATTTCTTTCCCGCTTCTTAATTCCCACCCCCGTGGCATCCATTTTCACGATCTTTCGGGATCGGGGCGCTACAAAGTGGTATCAGAGCAGGTTTGCAACTCTGCAGACCTGTTGAGTCTTATTTCATCTTTCATTGAAATTTCGTGTGATATTATATAAGCCCTCAGCTCGTCACTCACGCAACAGCTTAAAAGGTACGCATGTTTTTATGCAAATTTTAGTTTTTAAAAGTTTACATTATTTGTTGAAATGTTAAGTCTGTCTAAAAATGAAAGATTAGGATTCGCCGTGTTGACGGGAATTCCTCGAAAGATTGATTAATATGCGGATAGCATACTCTGATTAACTGCGTTGATTGCGTACTTTGTTGCTATGGTGATAGCACACTGGTTTTGAAATATGTCTGTGAGCATACTGGTTTCTGTTGAAAAACTATGTTGATTACATATATGCATGAACTTGTTTATATATGCCTTGTGCATACTTGTGATGTTGGGAACGTGCGGAATGCATACTGTAAACCTTGATAGCCGGAATGTGTTTATTGTTCATACTCTTGGATGAGTACAAGAACTTGAAAGTGGGAGAATGTAAGTTTAACTTAGCCTATAGTTGCTGAACTTAGGCTGAATTTGTAAACACTAATGAGATTGTTGAGAACATAGTTTGACTGAGGAAACGTTTCATTTTGATGACTGAACATAAACTTACGGCTCAGAATAACTGCCACATGTATATCACGATGAACGGATTATGAGATTTTGTACATATACCAAGAAAGAGATCGATTCAGTGTTTGAGTTCGTTGGGAAAATAACCTACTCTATGGGGGTCAACATCCGGTTAGAAGAAGTCTTTCAGATTGAGTTGTGTTAAAGTTGACCAAGAATTTGCGTTGTTACTAGGAAGATGGACACATTAAGGAATAAAATATTTTGAAAACAAAAACATAAGTCAACGATCTATGTGGAGACTGTGAATTTTTGTAGGTAGATATGTTAGACGATGATGGCTACTACAAACAAGGTTCAACATCAGCATTGTCACCTGAGCGAAATATTGAGGTAGACCGATCACCGTCTTTTATACCTCCATGTGGAGATGAGGTTATAAAGCTTTAACTTTGAACTAGAAGCAAAGAAATGAGTAATCGATTTATAGGCCAGTTATTAGATTGTGGATCTATTACATGTTCAAGAAATCTCTACGCAAGCTTTCAACTTAGGAGTCATGTTTGACGATCCTGTTGCGATTACAGGGAATACAGATTCGTTCCTCCAAGAGAAAGCTCTTCACCTCAGTGGATGGCTAATCGAGGCCCTGGCGTGTTTCATTCCCAAGATTTGTAGCTTGTTTTAGATCGATTTTTAGAATGAGGGTAAAGATGGTCGTCACGATTGCTGTCAAATTAATTTAAAGATATGTTTGCCGGTGTTCTACTCAGCTTCCAGGAGAAGTTAAGGTCAAACTATTTTGAATCTAGGAGGTATCATAGATCAAATTGTTTTCTCGTATCCTTCTGATGGGTAGGAAGTGATCTTCAGTTGTCGCTTTCCCAGCCAGGCGCAACCATTTAAAGTCCAGACGACTCACGTTATTTCATAGCAACCTCTTAAAGAGGAAAGTGCGAGATTCTCTAGAAAAAAAAGGAACCCAAGGAAGATCATCAAGATGATAGATCTAGTGGTTGGTAGATCGATAACGTCAGTATGATAGGAAGGTCTGACAAATCTATTTATTCATTCTCATCGATCACCCTTCGATAACCTCATTTTATTTAAAACTTCTCGATCAAATTCTCTTGGATAACTTGTAATCTTTTGATGATGCTCCTTTGATCATCAAGAAATCAATAATAGCACTTCCTTGATAAGCTATACTGACACCTTCGTGAAAAATTTTGAGCACGGTTCTCAGTTATTAAGTGTTGATCTTTCTTCCGTTATTCCTATATATCTTTGTAATGTGTGAGAACTCTTTGAGTTTATAAGTCCTCTGAAAAGGCAATATTTTTGGCATAAATAATCTAGTGTTATAAATCTTCCAGCTTTTGAACTTGTTAAAAAATTATTGATCAGATAAAGTCCTCACTCAAAGGCATTTGTTTTCTTTTACTCCCACTCATAGAACTCGAGTGTGAGTCTTCAAATAGAAGAGAGAGCTTATGCAGCAGCCTTGGGCTGTTTAGCTATTGAAAATACATTCTTAAAGGTGCAATAAACATGGTTGCTTTACTGTTAGAATTCCTAATTTTAAAATAACTGCTCTTAATTCTCCAGTTATACTCTGTCTTTAAATTCCATTAAGCTTATGTTTTCTCTTAATTGTATGGTTAATGAAGTGGATGAATACATGAGAGGTTATTCCTGCTTTAAAAAAGGGCGTATTCTCAAAATGAGATCAATAAAGTTCGGGTGGATTGGGTGAATTGCAATTATCATTTTTTGGATTTTGATTATAGCTCTTCTACAACTATCTTCTTTGTATTAGCTAGATATTAGTAATGATTTTGAATTTTAATGTTTTAGGTCATTTTAACATGTTTTTAGATAATATTTCATCATATTGTATTTTTGGATGATCTGTGACCATATTGTATTTTTGGATAATATTTAATATGTTTTGGATTATTCTTTAATATAATTTTAATTATTATATTATGATGCAACATTATATATCGTTGTATATGGAGAAAATATACAACGGTAATTAAATTCCACTGTCGTGTAAAAGATTTATATACAACGGTAAAAAAAAATATTGTTACATATAGCGATAATATACAACAGTATATTATGTGTACACAACGGTATCTACCGTTGCGTATGATTCTATTACACAACGGTAATATAAGGACTAACCGTTATATATAATCACTATATACAACGGTAATATAAACAACTCTTACATATATTACAAATATACAACAGTAAATATCATGTTTACAACGGTAAATATCGTTATATATGATGATTTTATACAACGGTAAAAGAAATTATACCGTTATCTAAAGTATATATATACAACGGTAATATCAAAAAACCGTTACCTATATTGTTCATATACAACGGTAATAATGCAATTTACAACGGTATATTACCGTTGTGTATTATGAGAATAAACAACGGTAACTCTCCGTCGTATAAAGTGAGACAATAGACAACACCACTATATACAACGGTAGCGAAAAGGAATAGACCACGAATATTCTCCATTGTGTATGGCCTTTTTTCTTGTAGTGGCAGAAATATGCCCTCTACAATACTCGACTTCAATGGCGGCGACTGACGAGATATATTTTTAGTTTGAGCATGAGAAAATATCAATGCATGTGAATCAGCGTTCTTTGTTTCCGGGTGTGATAAAAGATTACTATGAATCTGATTTGTTTTTAAATATATTAGATTATTATGAATCTAATTTGTTTTTAAATATATTAGGGTATTTTTATTTTAGGAAATAATAATTTTAAAAATACATTATATTCAAATATTATTTATATGAAAGTAAGAGTATTGATGTATATTTACATCCTAAAAGACTAAATACATTATTTTTTTTAAAACTGGCTATTTATATTATTTACTAAGTGATAATGGCTATTTACACATCTTAACACATTTAATTATGTTCATAGTTGCTAACGGACTAGTCGAGAATGTGCTTGATGGGTTTGCGATCCAAAATATTAGCTTTTTTTTTTAGTTTTTCAAACGATTCCAGTTGATTTTTCTTCTGCATTTTCTCCACCATTATTCTGATCAATTTTGACAGTTTTTTGTTTGAAAATGTGTTTTCCCACTATTATAATGAAATGATCGAATTGAGTCATTATTAATTATTAGAGTAGTGATTTTCAGCCAGATTTTGACTAGCCAGAATCTTTTATTATTTTTAATAATTAATTAATTTAATTAATAAAACACTAATTATTCAATAAATTTATATTGATGCCCTCCATAATAATTAGGGCAACTCTATATGCGCTTCAATTCAGAAGAAATCGAAGATGGAAAAAAAATAAAGAAGTGAAGAAAAGAAAGAAGATGAAGTTGCGCCCCTTTCTTCCGATCCGCTTCTGGAGTGATTTTAATAATTAATTACAAATCACTATTTCATGACAGAAGGATAATATAGTAAAAACATAACATTTAATAATCAACATAATTAATTTATTAATAATACAGTTTTATTAATCATCAAAAAATTAGATTCTGGCTGGCTAGCATTATTCTAATTATTAATGCTACTTCTATTCTGTAAATTATTTGCTAGGTAATATATGTTCTCAATCAGGGGTACGTGCACATAAATGTTAAACGTGTTTGGGCCGATCAAATCGACCATCCCAAATTGAATTTAGGTTGTATGAGCCGTTATAATAACAAACCGAAATTATTTCGGCACATACATTTTAAAGGGCGATCTTAATAGGGTTAGCTCATGGGCTTAAATGTCTGGAGCCAAATCAACAAATTACTTTTTCTTCAATTATTATATAATGCATATTAAATCGTATATAATTATGTTATCTTTTGTATGATCTATGGTTCAAGAGGCGTATGATCTCCGATCCCTTCAAACAAACACCTAGCTTCCACCAAATCTAGTGCAACATATTTAAGCATCACTGCGGTTTTTTTATAGTATAACTTGGCATCTAAGTAATTTATGAAGGCCCTTTTTTGTTGTTGCAAGATGGTATCAAATAAAATTTTATTAGAAGTCGAAAGATCCGACATATATATTTGATTACTGGGGGCCGGAAGAGGGAGAGTTGATTGATCATAAACCGTGATGACATATAATCCCTAAATCGCTGTTCTTCTTTACGCCGAAATACTCGAGGTTTGTTGCACAATCATGAGTTTCTGTGTCATGCATGCCCGGACTCTTGCAGTGGCAGCCAAAGACACAAGTGCCCAGGAGGAATACAATTAGATTGATGGCGCACAGTGTTGCGAGTACCCAATAATATCGATCCAAACGACTCCTATTCAAGCTATGCTGAAACCAGTTCTTACTCCCTCCCGACTCACTAATATGCCCCACGACATAAACTGTGAGCGCACTGCACGCGAATCCCAAACCAGTGACCGCTTCAGTCACACAATCCACGTACCTCGTCATAGATTTAGGAGCCTCGTCGTCGGAATTGTAGGAGTTAAGGCCGTAGAGAAGAAATGTGTCGACCCAAGCAAGAAAGTAGAACTGCATCCACATCCACGTGGCCCTCATGGGAACCGGGGCATCATCGAGATCGAGTAAATTATTCCTCCCAACGACACCGAGCCTGCGTCTCTCCACGGCGGCCGCCACCGTGCAGCAGAGGACTGAGAATACCAAGCCCAGTGCACCACTTGGGACACCTCCAGTGTTCCCGAAGTTGGTTTTTTTATAACCAATTAATATCGGCCATTTGTAGCTCTTGTGAAAGCATAGGTGTTTATGGGTGTAGCTATGTACATAAGGTTATATATTCATATACAATCATAGGCTTGATTAGGAAAGAGATTAGAAAGAAAAACTGGAAAAAAGAAATTAAAGAGATGAGAGATTCAAGAGGTATGACTACATCATCTCTTTTTTTTTTTTTTTTCATTTGCATCATTGCCTACTCAAACCTTATCCAAATTCCATGAAACTAGCTATATCACAATACTCCCCTTAATTTTCTATTCCAACCATTGTATTTATGCCACGTGTGTTTGAAAAAAATTCAATCTCATCAGGTTGGAAAAAACAATCTTATCCGGGCACGCGGTCCGAGCTAGGAAGATCCAGACAGCCCCCGGCACCGTTTATTTATTTTGAATTACTACTTCATAACATAATTAATTAACATTGATTATGTACTCAGCTCCTCTTATTTACCTGCCATTCTATAAATATTCATCATTGTAAAAATCAATGTAGCTAATACCACCTCTACTCCCTTCACAACACGGGTTAATTAACACCTACAGTTTAAAACAAATTAATCAAACTCGTCAAAATTAATGGGTAAAATAAATAAATAAAACCCTAGCTGTTGATTTAACCAATATTTTCTTTACCTTTACACCAAATGCGCAAGCTTATGATCCTCACTCTATTTTATTTAGGTGAGTAGGATGGAGAAAGTGAAGAGATCGAGAGGCTAGCTTATGTATCCGAAAGAAGTATATGCACCAACTTCAAATTCAGATAATACTACTACAGTTGACCTCACCTAACTACCTGTGCACCTATAAATTAAAAACGCGAAAACCAAGTAAATAGTAATAATCCAATTTGCAAGAGAGAAAAATATAAAGAATATCAATATGTTTTTTTCTAATCATTTTTGGCGCTTATCTTGGCGTACTGTCGTATGCGCAAATTAATTATCTCCTGCACCTCTGCTTACGTCAAATTATCTCTATTTTCAACTTCATTGTTCACACCACATCTCAACAACCGAACAATAATAATAATAATAATACTAATAATAATAATAATAATAAATGAAAACGCTTATAACTACCATTTTCTAATTAATATACTGTATTAAGTTGACCGTGACTTTGCATCGACAAAACGCAAAAACCAATTAAATAAATAATGGAATACAATTATAAAATGGAAGGCCAAGAGGTGAAAATATATGTGTGTGTATAAAATGCACCAATTCCCTTTGTGTTTTTAAAAATATTCACATTAGTAGTATAGATAGAACATTAAAATTATAGAACTTTGTATTTGATAAAAGTAAAATTATATGCACAGAATTTGCAGATAATGATCGATCATTAATCCTATTTTTTAGTAAATGTAGAGTTGGGAAAGCGATCGATAAACGGTAAGAGTAACCGAGAATAGCCATTGAAGAGCCAAGCAAAAGTTTTGAGCTAAGATTCAAAAAGTGTATTGCGTGAATAGAAAGTTAATTGTAGAAAAGAGATCCAATTAAATCTATTTATATGACAAATCCTCTCATTAGACTTTGATATCCAAAATCATGACTGGATGATGAAGACAGTAATAAAAGAAATTTCAAGATACTCATGAAAAAATATAAAAATTATATTAGGACCTCTCTTTCTTCATTTTATCGTGGGCTCCTGCAGAGCCGACCCCAATTATGAGTATGCACAAGTATATACAATACATTATTTTTGTCGAGTAGGGGTGTGTACAATGGGACTAGACCGGACCGATTGAAATTTTTCTTGTTACGTTTCAGTCGGCCTTTGCACACAATCGGCTTGGTCTGGTCTTATTTTTAATTAATCGAACACTAGTCAGTCGGTTCAATTTTGAATGATATGTAATTCGGTCTGACCGGACTGGTCAAACTAAATATTATATAATTATAATTTATATTTTACATATTTTAATTTTTATTATATTGTATATGTATTTTAAAAAGGCGAAAATTAAACCAAGGAAATAAATTAATAATCCAATTTGCAAGAAAGAAAAATATATAGAATACCAATATGATTTTTTTCTAATCGTTTTTGGCGCTTATCTTGGCGGTTATCTTGGCGTACTGTCGTATGGGCGAATTAATGTGTGAATGTATGTTTGTAGCCAATTTTAATTTACAAAATTCTTTTCTAACCAAACATTGTAGAATAGTCTTTCCTAACCAAAATAAATTTTTATGATCATTATGCCCTTGATTGACTTTGAAGCTAATAGGGCACTTGTGAAGGTGTCCTATTTGCATTGATTGATTTTGAATTTAATAAGGCATTTGTAAAGATGTCCTATTTGTCTTTATTTGTTATTTCTTTGATTTATCCTAAGTTTGCCACTTGTGTATGAAAAATGGTATCAGAGCCTAGGTAATTTTATTTAGGAATAATAATTTATTTATTATTAAAAGTAATATCCTAACGGAGGAGACACCCAGAAAATATGGATCCGAACAATTGTTCGAGATGTTTTTATTTCAGAAGGTACCTTCAAATTTTGAAGGAACTGGAGGAAAGTCACCAGGAGAGGCTAACCTACTGGAAAGCCCAATACGAAGAGAAATTCCTATCAGAGTCAAGTCTGGAGGAAATAGAGCAGTGTATTTCCTAAAGACAAGCTCAAATGAACTTGTTAATGGTGAATAATCTGCTACAATGCGACTTAATGAATCATCAACAAAGAGCACACCAAAACCACGGTTGATGGAACAAAGAAACTACGAGATAACTCCCAGATTTAAAGAGATTGTGGCAGACACATCTAAAATCTCGGAGGATTTACGAGAGATCCAGAAGACGGTACAAAATTACGGAAATCACACGTATGGAGTACCACAAGAAGTAAGGTGAATTTCTATAAAACAAGATGAAATTCTAACCATCTTGTTAGAACTTCAAAAGAAGATCCAGACACTAGAATTAAACCAAACATGTTCTAGTAGAAGGAAACCCATCAACTTTGGCAAAGTGAATTTCACACCAAAGGCCAAAGAAGAACCCAAGAAATCGAAGGACGAAAGGATTTGCCAATTGTTAAGACAAATCAAAGAATGACGTCCTCTGAAAGGATAGGGTTGGATGATCTACAAGAATTGGCAGAGTCATTTGCCAATATGAAGATGGTAGATCTGAAGATGAATACAGGAGATGGGGCTTTAATTCCCCGAGGATACCATCAGGTACCCCCGGAAAAACAAGTACCGCAGGTGCCACCAGCCCAACAGCAATATGAAGGAGGCCCAACACAAGACGTTCTCATGAGAGTCCGCAAGGACTTTCATGTTGGAGATCAACATAGGAGAGAGAGGCCCAATATGAACAATCTTACAGGAACTAGGGTGAGGAAACAGATCCCTAAGTTCCGAGATACGCCTCTCGGGAAAACAAGCCTTGATCCCATACATCCGTAAGGACTCATGCTCAATATCGATGATATTGACTTCAAGGACATCGATATGATTATTGATGATTGGTCATTATCGATGAGAATAGCAGCAGGAACGTTAGATCTAGAAAAGGAGGGATTCATCAAGCTGCTAGAGATGAGTTTGTTGGGTGTAGCCAAAACGTTATGGTCAAGAGTTGCACCAGCAGTCAAAGAAGAAACTTTGGAGCCAGCCTCATCCACGGAGATCGTGGATAGAATGGCTTTCTGGTTTAAGCTCACCTTTTTGGGAGCAGACAATTTTGGAAGTGCATATTCCGAAAAGAGGAAGAATTATTCTCAGGCTATTTTAAACCTGAGACTGAACAACATGGAGAAGGAGTCAATTGACCAATTCTTCAAGTTGTACCACATCTACCAATGGAATTCAGATGTGGATGAAAGGGTCTGTGTAGAGATTTTCTTCACGAAGTTCCCGAGTCCCTAGAAGGAAATGTTCATTAAAGAATACATTCCAGGAGATCCTGACAATGTTGGGAGGAGAATGTATTTTGTCAAACAAAAACTAGCTGAATGGTGCGGACAGACCATTCTACAAAAGAATTACAAGAGATTAAAGAGGATGAATAAATATTCCCCTCTTGACTGCACAGCCAATGATCTGCCGACCATCATTGGAGGAGAATCTCAAAGGCCACGGAAGAACAAGAAACACCGAGTTCATCCTTATGCCAAAGAAGAATTCTCAAGGAAAAGGAGCTGGAAACCGAGGAGCAGATGGACCAGGCAAAAGGCCAGATTTTACAAATCTGGACAAAGAAGGGGTCCTTCCAGAGACAGGACATCACAAAGTTCATCAAGTCGAACTCCCGCGAGGAAAACTTTCAGAAGAGCCCATACAAGGGCAAATGAAAGTTTTAAAGATTGCAACTGCTGGACTTGCGGTGCAAGAGGACATATTTCGATAGATTGTCCAGAAAAGAGAGGAGTCAAAAGCTTCGAAGGTGCACCAGATATCGAGGAAGCGGTTTACTACCAAGACTTGGTACAAGTCTACCAATTCGAGGATATACCCTCAGATGAGAGTATATACGAAGAAGAAGAAGAAGAAGAAGTATTTAGCAACGAAAGTATTGATGGGATATCAGACTCTGAATCCGACTAGAGCTGAGGTTTTTCATCATGAGCAAGTGGACGAAACTGGATATTCCAGTCAAACTACTATCTCACAAAGCATGATTGACAAAATCATGAACAAGAGCCTTAATATCCAAAGATATCAAGGCTTTTCAGCCGGACAGATTGATTAATTGCTCCGCAATTTTAGTCTGAAAAGCAGGAAGCACAATGTAATCTATAAGATTACCAGAAGAGAGATGTCGCTTCCTATAGAGCTTACATGGAATCAAGTTGAGTTACAACTGATTCCATACAGTGACGTTCAAGAAGAGTTGGGAAGGATGAGGCCAGAGATAAGGGATACCATATCCTGGATCCACATCGGGGCTGTCCAGATAGTGCTCAAATCCGCACTACCCGCAGGTGTTGATACGCCCATTGATGTTGCAATATGCGATAAGCGTATCAGAAATCACAGAGATTCCTTGTTAGGAACTATATCAGGAAATCTCTGTGCCAAGCAGATTATAGGGGTAATCTATCCAAAAATATCTTATAATCTGAAAGATAGAGATTTCAGTCGAGCCCTGACACTGTACCAAGACTTCAAAAGAAAGGATATCAGCTACGAGGGAAATCGATCGTTTTCTTTAACATATCAGGTGTCTTATACGCTTTCCAATTCACACCATACAGATTTATTTCTGGGAAAGCAGTTCATCGAGATACCGGATGTATTCTCAAAGGTGGCACAGGCAATCCACCCAGACAGATTAGAAATGCCGTTACCAAGAGAGATAAATATTCGAGTAGGAGACAAACCATTGTTGAAATATAATGAGAGTCTCAAGTTGGAAGGCAAAAGACTGTCATTCCAAGGAGATAGGATTGTGACAGAGCCATGGATTCAGTCCTCAAGAGGAAGCTTCCAAGGAGATCTCAGGCGACCAAGGCAAGTTAAAATAAAAATTAAATGCCCAGAAGGTTGGAGAGAGATCGACACAAGATTCGACAGTACAAGATGGGAAAATAATTTTCCTTGCGACGTCCTGTACTGCTTACAGCAACTAGAAGTCGGCCACTATAAGGGAACTCTCAATATAGAGACTATGACAATGGAAGTATGAGGAAGAGCCGGAAGAGAATCAGAAGTCCTAATCTTAGGACTTGACTTCTTAGAAAGGTTCAAGCCATGGGAGCTGAAGGAAGATGGGATGATGATCACCTTTAATGGAAAATAACTGGTGATTGTATGACTAGCCCATTCTCCATATACATCTCAGTAGGGATATTATATGAGAAATATAAGGCTGAATACTTTGCAGCCTATATCGACTCAGGAGCAGGAATTTGTACTGTAAAAAGAGGAATCTTCCCAGAAGAATCGGAAGAAGATTTAAATCCAATTGCGGGAAGAGATTCCTCAAAAAGAGTCTTGCTCCTATCTAAGGGAGTGAAGCAGTCAGAAATTTTGATTGGAGGAGCAGGAGATACACCATGGTATAAGGTGAAAACTCCACCAATCTATTTTCATGATACAGGGGCAGACATCTTGGTAGGAAACAATTTCCTACAAATGTTCAGAAAGTATACACAGGACAATACCAACCAGAGACTGATCTTTATGACGATCTGTGATCATAAGATCATTGTCCCGAGGCTAAAAGGGGCATTCAATCGACAAATGCCACTACAATTTCGCAGCAAGCGTGGTGATGAAGGACATCTTCGACACCCAAAAATGCAAGATAAAAGAAAATTCGGAGAAGTAGTTCTGAGTTTTCATAGGGAAAAGGATCTTGAAGAACAGGAGATCCAAATCCTCAAGGCTTCTTTAATATCACATCAAGATATTAAGAAAGAAGCAAAGATATCCATCGAAGATGTCAAGCGGAAAATAGCTAGAAACTATAATGAAAATCCGCTGGCTTGGTGGGGAAAGAACCAACTCAAAGCAACCTTGAAGGTTAAGGCTAGAAAAGAGTTTGAGTTTGTTAGATACAAGCCTATCCTGATGAACATCAAAGATCAAAAGGATATGCGAGCAATAATCAAAGAATACCTTGATCTCAAGCTGATTGAACCAGGGAATTCGCCATACAGCAGCCCCGGATTCTTAGTAAGGAATCATGGTGAGATTAAAAGAGGTAAACCAAGGCTAGTCATTAATTACAAAGGGATTAATGACATTCTTGAGTTTGACGGATATTTTATCCCAAGTAGAGAACATCTTATTAACTGCATACGAAATGCTAGGATATTCTCTAAGTTTGATTGCAAGTCAGGTTTCTACCAGATTCGCATGGAAGAGGAAAGCAAAAGGTTTACGGCCTTTTCAACACCACAAGGGCATTATGTTTGGAATGCAATGCCGATGGGGTTAGCCAACGCACCCCAAATATTTCAGAGGAAGATGGATAATCTTTTTAAAGATTATTTCTCTTTTATGTTCGTCTATATTGATGACATTCTAATCGCATCAAAAAGTATAGATGAACATCTCAAACATATGGAGATCTTTGCAGATGTTTGTCATAAAGAGGGCCTTGTGCTGTCAGAAAAGAAGGCAGTAATAGCTACCCGGAAGATGGAATTTCTGGGAATCGAGGTGGATGAATCAGGAATCATTCTGCAAAATCATATTGTAGAAAAGGTGCAGAAGTTCCCTGATGTCCTTAAAGAAAAGAAGCAACTGCAAAGTTTTCTGGGAGTTGTCAATTTTGCAGGAATCTTTATAAAAAATCTTGCAAAATACAGGAAGGTGTTCAGTAACCTTCTAAAGAAGGATACCCCGTTTGTATGGACAAACGAACATCAACAAGGAATCAGGAAGCTAAAGGAGATGCGAAAATCTCCCAAAACTGGCTATACCACAAGATAAGGATGAATTGATCCTCTATACAGATGCAAGTGATCATTGGTGGACAGCCGTGCTTACAAAGATCACACCCAACAGAGAGGAGCCCTGTAGATATTGCAGTGGTCTCTTTTCAGATAGTGAGGCCATTCGATGGCATATCAATGAAAAGGAGTTCTTTGCAGTTCGGAAGGCATTTAAAAAATGGCCTCTGTTTCTCTTAGCAAAGAAGTTTACTCTAAAAGTTGATAACACACAAGTTAAAGCTTTCTTAAAAAATAAAATTGAATCTAAACCTGAGAAAGCTAGACTAATAAGATGGCAAACTGAATGTCAATATTATTTATTTGACATTATTGTGATAAAATCTCATGAAAATATTCTTGCAGATTTCCTAAAAAGAGATGAAAGCGATTGAGGTCGATGCCATCATGATTGCGCAGAGGCACTTCACTGAAAACATGGAGTTGCTTCAGCGTGAATGGAACGAGCTGGTTCTTCATGCTGAACAAGCAGGAAGAAGAATGCAACAAGCAGACCAGAACAAGGTCAACGAGAGAATATGAGCATGTGTAAAGACTCAGGGGCAACTCTGGTCAGCTATGCATAAACCCCTCCTCCGGGCCATCAACTTGCCATTGATGAAAGGAGAGTTAGCAGTACCGACCTATAAAACGGAAGTAGGAGATTCAAATACCCCTAACACGAGCTCTAAGCTGGTGATTTCTAAAGAAACACAGGCCCAAGAGAAAATTGAGGGTCAGGGATCACACTCTGAACCATCAAGTCAGGATGATCGGAATTTGTCTCCGACTCCTTCTGACCGATTGTAGCTCTCGTCATGAAGGACGCGTGGCCGCTGGCCGTGTCTCAATCCGATTTGAATTGAATTTCCTATGATTTTTCGAAGTTTCTGTCCTGTTTTAAGTTGTTCCATTTTATGTCAAATTTACTTCAAGTTAATTGAAGAATATCGTAAGAACCTATTATCGATTCGTGTTGGATTTAAAACCCGAGTATTTCGCATGCCCAGTCGAAGTAAAACTAATAAAGCTCTAACTAAATTAAAGCGAATATTAGATTATTTCTGGAAGTAGTTATTGATCCTAAAGCAAGATTGATCCTTGTAGGATTTGCTTGACTTACGAGGAAGGTGAAGGGTTGAATCTTGAGATGGTTAGAGCAGCTTAGCCCTAGGGGAACTCAGGAAAGAACTCTGGACCGTTGCTCCGTCTCCAGTACCTTGTTCGAGTGTTGAATCCTTGTTAAGACTTCTGTATGTGTAAGGTGGGCTACCATACTATCTTTGCAAACTGTATCTTTCGAGTTATTAAGCTCTGCTTTATTAAAATTGTATATGTGACTATCTGTGTTAAATATTTTACGTGCTACTGTATGTTGTCGGAGTCTCATAAACCAGCGTTGTGTCAATGTGAGTAGCTACAGTCAAGGATGAAAATATCACTATCACAACATATATCGCAACTTCAATTTTACGTATATATCGACGGATATATCAATATCGCATATCGATATTGCAGAAAATTGAAAAAAATGACGGAAATCATATTAAAATCTTGGAAATTTAGCATGAAATTTTAGGAACTATTATGACATATTATTATGCACATATTCCACTAATTTTTTTTGATAGAATTGTATTTTGAAAGCAAATATATGAATAATACATTATATAAATACCGTCTGAGACAATACATTTGACAAAATAATACATAATACAACATAAAATGACTAAATAAACATTATAAAGTACAATTAATACCAAAATGATGATCTATGAGGTTCAAATATAGTAGATGGAATGTCATCTTGTTCTAAACAATATTGGTACCAACTTATCACGTTCGAGTAATTATGGATATAATTATGCACATGCGCTTGATATGTTTCTTGATTTCTTCCAACAGCTTCACCATGAATTGGATAATGTCCACTGACCCAATTATTTTGTTGATACATATTTTGAATAGTCCAATCAATTTGTGAACTCTCATATGTGTAAGAAGCATATGAATCTTGGGACATATCACTATGATCAGTGCCACCAATATTCATAGAATCAAGATTTGGCAAATAATTTATATTCAATCTTAGATTTCAATTTCGTGTGATATATGGGGAGAAAAATTTTAGTGATTTGTCCATCCTGTCCTCTAACTGAAAAAATGAAAAAATAAAGTTGGTGCACGTGCATCTCACTTTTCTTTCTAAGACATCCGTTGATTTCCCGGTCTTCTTTCTCTTATATTTTTTTTTGCAAAGTGAATGTCTTTATAAAGCAAAGAATATTGCAACTCAAACAATTACATTGAAGACCTAAAAAAGATCACAAAAATATATAGTATTAAATAAAAATTAAAATATATTATAGAAATATTAAAAAAATCGCGATATATTGTGATATCTTGCGATATTTTGCGATATCTTGCGATATATTGCGATATATTGCGATTTCTCGTCGATACTCGGGAAAAAAGATATTCCCTCCAATATCCGTATCGCAATGTCAATATCCGCGATATATCTGCGATATATCCGCGATATTTTCATCCTTGGCTACAGTATGCATGCATTATTCGTCATGCCCTATTCCTTGTCGGTGAGACTAAAATGAAACACTTATTGGTTACACACTTTGGTTACACTCATTGGGTATTCTATGGCCATACTCAACTTTACGCGCTAGTGATGTAGTTCGGGTTGCGGGCAACGACGGGTTATACTCTTAAGCGCTTCACGATAAAATATTTTGGTGAACTTAGGTTGTTTTCAACTTTTAAACCTCCTAAACTTCACTACCTGCATGAACACAGATAGATTACTTTAACAAAATGATTTGCATAACTTGAATTGTGAAAACTTGCCCACTTAGTGCATTAGTACTCAGCCTAAATCTTTTCAAATATTTTCAGGTTAGTGGGCTGGAGCGTGGAGGTGACGAGGCTGAGATATGAGCTGTTATTATTTACTTATTTCCCATTATCACTTTTTGTTAATATTCTATTGGGAATTAAGCTTCCGCACTTATGCTACTCTTTTGTTAAACGTTAATAACCCTGATCTTGGTGTTTTGAATAAATATATGTATTAAAAAGCATGTTTGGTTATTGTGAGTCTTCTTTTGAGATTTGGTTAATCAAATTATTCCCCTTTCTTTCCCGCTTCTTAATTCCAACCCCCATGGCGTCCATTTCTACAGTCTTTCGGGACCGGGGCGCTACACTACCAATTTCCCGAACTAATTTGTTAATTCAATTAATTTATGTTGTTATAATAATTCGACAAATTTTGCAATCTATGCAAAGATTACTTTTTTGTTTTCCTGATATTATGTTAGAACAATATAATTAAGATCACATATACATTTTATTTTATAAACCTGTATGTTTAGTTTTAGGAATTTATATGAAAAATACGATTATTAAGGGTTATGCTTATCTTCAGAAAAATTAATGAAGTAAATGCAAAATAAATAAAGCCTAAATTAAAAAAGATGAAATTCAAAAAATCTCTGAAAATTATAATAAATCCTAGAAAGTGAAAGTAAATTACTCCTAAAATTCTAACAAGATAAAGTGAAATTTTTAAAATTAAATTAAATTTAAAAAGTGAAAATACCTCAAATCTTTTAAAAACAAAACAAAATCGATGACGATTTTTTAAATATAATATATTAGTTTCCATATAAATATTAAATAAAGAGAACTCTAGCCAGGTATTCCATATGAAACGAGTAATGAATTATATTATATTACATTAATTTTCAAAAAAGAATCTAAGTATTTGTGGTCTTGCATGGTAACACATAGAATTAAAAAAAAAATTAAAAATTTTAAAAAAATCAAATAGATCCTAGATATTAAAAATAATCTCTTAAAATTATAACAAGAAAAGATGAAAATACTAGAAATAAATTAATATTCAAAACTAAGAAAATCCTATAATATTAAAGAACAAAACCAAACCAATGATTATTTTAAATATAATTTAGTAGTTTCCATATTAATATCAAATAAGAGAACTTTGGGTCTTCCATATGAAACAATTAATGAATTATATTGTATTAATTTTATTAAAAAAAAAAGATATAAGTATTCATGGCCATGCATGGCAACACACTTATTAGCATGATGACAACACAATTATTTACGTGTGGGAAATTTTTTACTACATTTTTTCCTCCTCATATAACCAAGGATGAAAATATCGCGAATATATCGCAGATATATCGCGGATATTGACATTGCGATACGGATATTGGAGGGAATATCTTTTTTCCCGAGTATCGACGAGAAATCGCAAGATATCGCAAAATATCGCAAGATATCGCAATATATCGCGATTTTTTTAATATTTCTATAATATATTTTGATTTTTATTTAATACTATATATTTTTGTGATCTTTTTTAGGTCTTCAATGTAATTGTTTGAGTTGCAATATTCTTTGCTTTATAAAGACATTCACTTTGCAAAAAAAATATAAGAGAAAGAAGACCGGGAAATCAACGGATGTCTTAGAAAGAAAAGTGAGATGCACGTGCACAAACTTTATTTTTTCATTTTTTCAGTTAGAGGACATGATGGACAAATCACTAAAATTTTTCTCCCCATATATCACACGAAATTGAAATCTAAGATTGAATATAAATTATTTTCCAAATCTTGATTCTATGAATATTGGTGGCACTGATCATAGTGATATGTCCCAAGATTCATATGCTTCTTACACATATGGGAGTTCACAAATTGATTGGACTATTCAAAATATGTATCAACAAAATAATTGGGTCAGTGGACATTATCCAATTCATGGTGAAGCTGTTGGAAGAAATCAAGAAACATATCAAGCGCATGTGCATAATTATATCCATAATTACTCGAACGTGATAAGTTGGTACCAATATTGTTTAGAACAAGATGACATTCCATCTACTATATTTGAACCTCATAGATCCTCATTTTGGTATTAATTGTACTTTATAATGTTTATTTAGTCATTTTATGTTGTATTATGTATTATTTTGTCAAATGTATTGTCTCAGGCAGTATTTATATAATGTATTATTCATATATTTGCTTTCAAAATACAATTCTATCAAAAAAAAATTAGTGGAATATGTGCATAATAATATGTCATAATAGTTCCTAAAATTTCATGCTAAATTTCCAAGATTTTAATATGATTTCCGTCATTTTTTTCAATTTTCTGCGATATCGATATGCGATATCGATATATCCGTAAAATTGAAGTTGCGATATATGTTGAGATAGCGATATTTTCATCCTTGCATATAACTATATATAGCATTACCTACATAAATTAAGCAGTGTGTACAGTGATTAATAAATTTGTTCTTTGTAATTTAGGAAACAAACAAAAAAAAAGGCAAGAACATTTAAAAACAAAACCAATAGAATGATTTTTCCCTCCTTACTTAGAAGAGATGTATAAAGTAGGAATCAAATATTAAAAACATAAATATATAATTCCAATAGTATAAAATAATACACTTCTTGAAACTCCAAGTTTCCAATAACTCAACGGATGCTTATGATGAATAAACTAAATACTATAGCATTGTATGAAATCTGATATGTAATAATTATTTATAATGTGCATACTAATTATTATAGTATTGTATAGCATATCTCATTTTATTATAATTTTATTGATTATTTATCATAACTTTTAGTCTAAAGCTTAAAGAAGAATATAAGATTATTATTTATTACATTTGACTTCTAATTGTCCAATTTTTGGTCATGAGTTTTGTATATGAAATATAATATTTTCTTAAACTTTTATGATGGACATACTAAATATTATAATATTGTATATCAATTTAATATAATTTTCGGTACCATTCATCAAAACTTTAGTGTAAAGCATAAAGAAGAATTGAAAATTATTAATAACATTTGATTTGAAAGTGATCAAATTGTAGTTATATTTTAAGTAATACATTGTATGAAATATAATAATTTAAAATTCCGTATATATGAAGTACGACATATATATAACTCAGCATCGGTATGTACCGGCATGACGATATATACCTCCACTTGGATACAGACTGTGGTATAATATTTATCGATTTAATAAGATACCGAATTTTGCGTATATGCCGGTATACCTTAATTGTAACTATATCTTTCATTCTTAAAGTAATAAAACTATAAATAAAATGCAACTCACAAAGTGAATGTCCAAATAATTAGTAGTATTTACAAAAAAAACACACAATTACTTTCTTTGCATCATTTCATATATTGGGTAAAGGTAAATTAAACCTAGCAAGTAGCTTATTACGATTTCAATTGTTGTTCTTCTGCTAGGTATTTTGTCGGTCAATTTTGCTTTCTTTTTTTAAGTATTTTATAATTATTATATGTATAAATTATATATTTAATAAATAATTTTTTTTAGGGATTTGATAGTACTAAATAATAGACAAAACGTGCAACGCATGTTGGCTACACTAGTGTATAAAAAGGTGCATAACATATTAGTAATTGGAAAACAAAAAAAAAGTATAAGGGTATAGTAGTATAAAAAGGTGCCCTCAACTCGGCTTGCCGGAATCTGCTTACCGATTCAGTTCTTTTAATTTGTTCGATTTTAGTTTATTTTAATTGTATCATTCTTCCACTCCTTCTGTTTTCTTGTACTTCAGTTGTAATTCCAGTCAAAGTGTAACAACTCTACAACAACACATGTCCGTGATGAGATTTTTCTTTCACAACGATTTAATCAACACAAGCTTTAATTAACCAAATCTCAATTATGCAAGTGAACGTAAGGAGCATAGGAGACCTGGTCGAACACTGGGAACTAATTGCACAAATGAGACTACAAGTACCATCACATCAAACATTTTCACTAGTCAAACCATTCGGAATTTGGTTGTATATTTAACTAAATTAATCGGATTTGCAATGATTAAACAAAATTAGCAACACACGAGAACTAAACGGGAATAAAAATCAAGTAAAATTCACTTAAAAAAAATTGGCTCTAGGGAATTGATATTTGGCAAGGATACAATCATCAAATAAGGGGATCATGCATAAATTGACCCTTAGTCTAGCATTGTCGCGATTTACCTACTCTACTAAATTAAGATGCTAAGATTATTGACAATGCTAGTAGTCTAAGTCTAGCATCATTTTCAATTAAATCGTCTAAAGTAAGATATTAAGATTATTGACAATGCTAGTAGTTTAAGTCTAGCATCATTTTCAATTAAATAACCCTTAGACTTATTTATGGCGCAATAATAAAGAACCGAATTCCCAATTGCCATAAGTAATACGTAGTAGTAATTAAATTACTCCAATTATTACATCTTTTAATTTATTATATATAAATCTCCCTGTCCATCCCAATATATATAAATCTGAACAAAATATTTACTATCCTTCCAAAGAATACGCTAATTTTATTTGCCCCTTAATTACTATTTAATTCTAAAGTTGTAAAAAGTGTTACGCTCTAATTAATCACATCTCACGACTATCCGCAGTCAATGACCGCCACTCATAATTAAGCACATTACTATCAAATAGCTTAATTGTAAATTTGTAATTTAGGTGGAGATTAAACAAGATTAATGGCAGACACCTAGGCAGAAAGTTTACATTAATGCCAAACTATAGTTTCTCCACTACACCTAACTTTCTTTTTAATTTTACCTTTTTAAATGAATTTATAAGTACGATTCTAATTACAATTATAACAACAGAAATTAAATCTGTAAGTTAACCTCCGAACAACAGAAAGTTTATTTCGCTCGGTTTTGCACCGAACCAACCATTTACACACCCCCAACGTAGATTGGTTAATAAATTGCCTCCTCACTTGGACATTTTAATGGCACGAAGAAATTAATTTGAATACCATTTTATATTCGAACTATATATCAATGTGTTTCATGAGTACTCTAGCTAGTTTTTGATCGCATTTACAAGCCTGCATCTATATTTATTGTTGACGTACACTAATAAATTAATTAATTTGAGGATAGTTGTGTACCAAACTACTACTGCATCAAAATTCAAAAGTATAAACAAAGGCCTAAGAAAATGACTGAGTGACGTTTACCTTAAACATGAATTTTCATTATGCGTAAGAGAAATTAATGGAAAGTTAAGTCTTTACAAAGGGCTAAGAAAATGGTCAAGTAACTTTTGTCTTAAACATGAATTTGCGTGTTGCTTATGAAACATAAGAGAAATTAATGGAAAATAATAAGTCTAAACAAAGACCCAAGAAAATGGTCAAGTGACTTTTGTCTTAAAACATGAATTTGCGTGTTGCTCATGAAACATAATTACATAAGAGAAATCAATGGAATATGAAGGTTCGATATTAATGCTATCTTTACATTTTGATCTTTTTGTATATGATTTGACCACATTTTATTACTATTCTATTTTAGATTATGACTTATGGTTAATAATTAATTCTACTATAATTATTTCTCCAAAAAAAAAAATTACTAGAATTTGGATGGATGCCCAAACAATCATCAAACGAGTGAGCTGGACACGGGTTGGGCCCAGTCAACTCGCTCATCCCAATCGGAAAAAAAAATGTGTCACAAAAAAGTATTACTCATTCCTCTAATGTATCAATCATAATCTTAAAAATATCCATCAACTTTTTTAATTATATGAGTTTATAACATCTGAATCATGATTTTATACATGTCAATTGGGTTGTTTTGATTAATAATAAAGGTTTATTATTTTCAATTAGGGTTTAAATTAATTATATTTTAGGGTCTATATTATTTCAAAATTAGAGTTTCTTATTTCCAATTAGAGTTTATTATTCCCAATTAGATTTATATTTATTTCAAAATAATTAATTATCGAACGCAATGCATGAGCTCACGCGTTATCACTTCAAATATTAATAAATATTACTTATAACACTGAAAAATATGCATCTGATACTTAGCTTACTAGGGCTTATTCATCTCAATTAGGGTTTATTACATTTCAATTAGCATTTATGACTCCCAATTAGAGTTCATTACATGTCAATATAGTTTAGGCAAGAACTTGTGCAAGACCACTTACGGGTCAAAATTTGTATGACGGGTGAAGATCTTAATTCAAACTCATATTCAACGATAGATTTGTAATTTAGTTAGAATTTGACTGTAGTTGGATTCGAATTTTGACTCATCTTACATATTTTGAATTGTAAGAGAGTTTTACACAAGACTTTCCGAGGGTTTATGATTATTTTTTTAGAATTTAATTTTTGTAGAGTTTATATATGCATGAAAAAAAAAATATTTTGTATTTTTCGTCTATATTTCTTCATCTAACATTCTAACGTGTCACTCGGAATCTTAAATGAAAAATAATTGAACGAACTTTAACTTAATATATTTTTACGTAAATCAGAATAAAAACAAGAAGAATATGATCGTTTGAGGTCTGTGATAAGATGCATTACGCAAACACAGGAAAAGAAAAAAGAAAAAGAAAGAAATGTAAAAGGCCTTAAGGCCGAGAATAAGAATAGTAAAACCAACCACTCCTATAGTCCTATCATTATTGTACATCAGTATTCTGTATCAAAGATTTCAATCCTTCATAACATCAATAGCGTATAACATTAAAAGTTAAAACAGCCACCTCAATAAACTTACAAACAAACACATTCACATAACAAAAATCTGAAATCACACAAATCTGTTAAAGGGCCTCCTCCCAACTAAAGCTGCAGGCATTGAAACTGTGGAATCCACACTGAACTCTCCGATGGAACGCGCGTCGTCACGTTTCCCCAACCCCGTTTGAGAAGCGGAATCCCTGTTAGACCCTTTGTTCCACTTGAAAGAACCAACATTCGGTGTCAACGGGAACGAGAACCTCCTATTCAAGTCACTGCCAGGAGTCCCCGGAAACCTCTCCCTCGGATTACTATTTGCTCGCGCTTTGGCTTTGGCTGAGACAGTTGGTGTCATGTAGTTCGGAACAGAAAACGGAGGGCAACTTACGAGACTGTCATCATCTTTCAAAGGACCATCATAAGCTGCATTACCTGCACCTGCTCTTGGTTTTGAGAACTTGGTATGACTTGAGCTGCTTGCCAGAGGACTCCTACTCGGGGTGGTCTGAAACTGTTTGGTTCTAACAGGGATTGCTGACCTGGAAGATCGGGGTGTGACGGACTCATGATTGTCGAATATGAGATTTCCGAGCTTGCTGCTGCTTGTATGAAGTTGAGGGCTCGGCTTGTACTCGGAAATAGGCCTTGGAGGAGTTGCCATGAAGTTCCTTGTCGCAGCTTGGCTCTGAGAGCTACCGGCTTGAGGCAGCTGACGCTCTAACCAGTTCCACCACCAGGGGAATCCATTAGATCGCATTTCCGACGGATTTTGAGCCGATTTCGGATTAGCTTTCCAGAGCTGTTGTGACAGATAAGTAACAGAAGCAAAACAAGTCAAACATCAAAGAATGTTGCTTATTTTCAGTATGTGATGATAACATATAGGATTCACCGAGACTGCCTAAGAGTTCGATGGATATGAGAGAGAACTTTAGTAATGAGCACATTAAATAAGTCAGCAATGTTTTCAAAATTATATTAAAAATATATATGAAATAAATCAAAAGCATTTCGTAGTACAAAATCTATGCCTTGAGAATGTTGCATTTGCTGAATGAATATGCGTTAGGAAACATGATGTTAATTTACCAAGTTTGATGTCATAACACGACAGATTCTTTTATGTTTTTCACCAACGCATCTTTGATAAATTCATTAGAGGATATGCCATCAAATTTCGGGTGGTTGCGTTAATAGGAGTAACTCAACATCCCACCTAGAAGCAAAACACTAATGAGGACAAATGTCACATTTAAGTGTCGCATGCTTCAAAGCCAAGAATTGTAATCTTTCTTAAGACTTTATTCACAATTGCCATCTTCAGATTCAACGCTTCCAAAAGATTTTTCAGAATTTGCAGCAAGGGCTTAAAAGCTAAGAAGAGTACAGGAAAAAGCAATAACTCCGAAATGACTTTTTTCGATTTAACCTTGGTCCTAGAAACCCATTTGTTAATCAAGAGACAAAAAAGGCTGAATCATTTACCTGGTTAGAGTATGCATAGGCCATTGCTCTCTCTCTCTTTATGACGGCCTCCACTTTTTTCCGTAGCCTTGCTTCTACTTCCTCCTTTGTTAGTAAGCTATCATCCCAATCTTCATTCTGGCCAGCCTCAGACTGTGCCAACAGCATATGAAGCGAAAGAAATTCAGCAATCGGAAATGGTGTCAAATTATACAGGCAAGCATCTTGTGCAAAACAAATACAACTGGCATTTTGGAGTATGGCATTTTGTTGAACAGAGCAGTTTTTCATGCTTATGATAGATTTTTACTAGTTACAATGAATTAATCCTATAACAGACTACGCTGATATAACATACCAGAAAACCAGAAACCTTACATATCAGGAAGAGATGATGTCAAACTACGTGTTCAAGATGGTGAACATTCGAAATGGACAAAGATGTATATTTTCTTGAAATATTGAAAAATTAGAGAAAAAAACATGTGATTTGTAAGAACTCACCAGTTGGTTCAAGGTCCATTTGCTCAGGGTACTCTCTGCATCCTTATCATTCTTATACGCTTGGTGCTGGAGTGCCTGGTTCTCTAACATTTGGATCCTCCGTGACTGAATTTGTGTTTGAACCCTGACCAGGAGCTGCATTTGCTTCATGGCATTCACTGTCTGTCGTTTTACATTCTGTCCTTTCACCACCCCTTGAAGCCTCACTAAACCCCTCAAAGCCCGAAAACTCCGTCTTGCCTGTCATATTCAAACATAAAATGAGTGAAGATCAATAGACTAGGTAAAGATATGAAAATTCCACACCAATGGTCAAGTTTACAGAACACATGAGTGCCCTCACATAGGGTTTTTAGTTATTTTAAACAACATATCAGCAGCAGTAATTTTATTGTTCAAAAGAAAAGAGCCTCTAGTTGGTTTACAAGGAATCAATTCCATTGAAATGTAAGAAAATGTTTTTTTCTGATTCTATAGGAAATCCGATTAAGTTGAATTAGTATCAATGCCCATTTAAATACCATACACGAACAAACAAAGGGATTGAAAACTTTATATAAGCAACCTTCTTAATGAGTTAGAATAGTACCTGGTAACCTCTATATACTGCCTGGAGTTTAGTGGCTGCAAGTTGCTGGTCTCTTAAAGTCGGTTCTGGCCTCTGCACATATTTGTTTTCCTTTCTACTTTGAGTTACCTTAGGAGCAGAAGCCTTGGTAGAAGCAGCAGTCTTGGAAGAAGCAGCAGTCTTGGAAGAAGCAGCTGCAGTAGTGGAAGCCTTTGGTGGAGGAGCAGCCTTGGGAGAGACGGCCCCAGTAGAGATAGTCTTTGGAGGAGCAGCCTTCGGAGACTCAGCCCTTGGAGAAGCAGCCCTTGGAGAAACAGCCCTTGGAGAAGGATCTTTCGGGGAAGGAGCCCTCGGAGAACAAACTCTTGGAGAAGCAGCTTTAGGGGAAGAAGCTCTATGAGAAGTGGCTTTTGGTGAAGCAACCCTCGGAGAGACTGGCCTTACGGGTAAAGCAGGTGGCGATTTTGGTCGCTCAGGAGCTGTAGGAGCCCTAATCAGCAATTGATCAGCTTCCCCTAATATTTTCTCGATGCTGCTTGGCTCTCTGAACAGGGGAATAAATGATTTTGTTTCTCCATGTCTTAAAATTCCCTTACCCTTCTTCTTTTCCTTGCTGCTGCTCTTCTTGTCTGGTCCCTGCAATAATATAAAATTGGAATGGGAAGTTTCAAGCTAGCTCTTCATGATACTCTGAACTGAAGTTTCACAAACACCAGAGACTTGCAAAAATGATAGTTGACAGACATCTAAGCTCTGGTGAAATTCATCGAAACATCCGTAAACAGTGGGAAGACAAAAATGGGAGTAGTGATCCACAGGAAACAAACGACAAAGGCAGAAAATAATATGAATTCGGGACATCACTGCTGGCCGATTCTGGAAATGAGTACGAATTACCCTCATGTTATTTATTATTTAAACCTTTCTAAATTCCACACTTCAGCAATAAATTAACAAGATTTTCCAACAAAATCACAAGGTTAGTTTGAAAATTAGGAAAAACATATGCCATTCCCAAAATTACATCAATTACTAGAGGAAGGAAGATGAAGGATATTGAGTGATCAGGCATTCCTCATTCAGACGTAACAGCAATTTGTTATGGCTCTTATGTGGTATAAAAATGAAGGTGATCAAAGTAAAAGAGTAACTTACATCGGCTCGCTTTTCCTTTGAGTTGTGTGTAAAAACCCTCTTGATTGCTGAAAACCAGCTTCCCTTCTTCCCCATGTTCTCAGCATTACTGTTTCTCCCAATACAACCTGCACGAGTGTTGACAGTTTAGACTTTGCAATCCAAATCATCTGGACATGTTTGGCCATCGAGCTAAATGAAAACTTCCTAAAAAGCTGATATCATAGCTCTCTACAATGAAGCACAACTTGCCATGTATATATGTATATCACTTGCTAAAATCTCATGAACTTGATCTATATTCTATACCATTAGGCACAAACTGGGAATAAGCCAAAAGTCGAACAAGAAGATCCTCAGTGACCAAGTACAAATTTATGTTTGAACTAAAAAGTCTTTCATCAACTTCAAAATTTATAACTATTTTTTTCAAGAACGTCAATCATAAAAGCTCCACACGAGGAATTTCTCATCCAAGTTATAAAACAAACTCGAATTCTTAAGCCCAATTCAAAAGCATCCAAATGCAAGGCCAGTTCAAAGAGGAAACACAAGAGCGGTGAAAAAAAAAAAGTCCATTTTCACACAATCACCCTCGTACATGTGTAAAACAGAGCGGTACAAAGAGAATAATTTTGTATCAAGTTTAATCTGGAGAAAATATGTATGCAATTTTGTTTTATTTAACCTAAATTATAGCTAGTATGTTGGCTGCTTTAGAAGGACATACTGAAATAGAAACTCTTTAATAGGGAAGAAAATTGAAGCCTTTCTAGTATCACAGATTCACAGAACCCTAAGAAGTCAAGAATTTACCAAATTATAACTCCTCAAATCAAGGACTAGTTAACCCATACCACCAAATTACACAACAATAGCAGTTAGAGATGTCCAAAAATTTCCAGTAACCCATCCAGAGAGAGAGAGAGAGACAGAGAGAATATCTCAAGCAAACAAAAAGATCCACCCCAATTTTGCAGAAGCCTCCACCCACAATTCATTTAGATTACAGAAAAAGAGAAATGCTTCAATTCAAGGAATCAAGGATGAGGTAGGGCAAAGAGAAACCAAGAAAAAACCCCAGGAAACAAAATTCAAGAAGCAACACATAAAAAATAAATTATATACATAATATATAAATAAATTCTTGACATGAAAAGAAGCAAAAAGCAATTAATCCTTTTCCTGATTTCCATCATTTGCAGGCAGAAGAGGCCTAATCCCAAGAGATCATAAGCATCACAACACATGCAATAAAATTTCATTAAAAAAAGATTCCTAATTTCTTATCACCTTAACTGCTGCTCCTATCTTCAGAAGCCTTCAAGAAAGCTGAACCAACTAAAATAACAGCACCCACAGACAGGCCCCAACACCCCTCTCTCTCTCTCTCTCTCTAAACATACAAGGACATGTAATAAGAGTCTATACAAGTTTCTCTCTCTAGCCCTCTGCCCTCTCTACCCAGCCTCTTTCTTGGTGTGCCACAACATACTTGTTTCCTTCTGCAGTACCACTGTTTCCGAGCCTTTGTATCTTTCAAAATTGGCAAACTGCCCACAACTTTTTACCGGAGTGTGTGTGTGTGGAACTTTGAATCAGGTTCTTGCTTGCAAAAGGTTGCAACTTTATTTTCTTATGTTGTGCTGCCCACCTTTTAGCTCTCTCTCTCTCTCTCTACTGTTTGGATAGTTCTTTCTTTTCTTCAAGGCATCATCATGATTAATAATGATGAAAGATTAGCATCATTTTTATGTCAGGAGACATTTTCACAACGGAAGAAACAGCTATAAATGATTATTTTTTTCAAATTTATTTATTTTTGCAAAAAAAAAAATACTTTATTATGTCCGAAGGCAAAATAGCTTAACACTTCGTTAGGGAAAAAGAAAAGGAAAAAAAAAAAGTTGATCTGATAAAAAAAAATAGTATAATATTTTATCATTATTTTCTAAAAGAGAAACCGATAATTATGTCATACACAATTGTATTAATTATAAATATTCTAGGCAAATTTATTTATTTTTATAGAAATATATACACAATTTATGACCAACACGTCAAACTCAAGAGACTAGCAACTTTAGAGATTACGAAAATTACTTAAAACACAGTTACGTTTGCAATATAATTTTGGTTAAACAAAAGATAACCAATTTAAGTGAATCTGGTAAATAATTATTACGGTTTGTTCTTTTAACAAATACGTGAGTCATATTATTACGTAAAGTAATGCATGATTTTAATTTATATCTATAAATTAATACCCTATTAAAAACTACGATGATATAATAATTTTTATGATTCCCAACTAATGTTGAATGGATAAATTAATGTTCGTTAAATTATTAACTCTTTTAATTCATAGATTTATGTGGTCCTAAGGTTGTTAATTTATATAGACTTATTGTTTTTTTTTCACTGTTTTGTAATTCGCATTAGTGAATGTAAAATTTACAATTTACAATGAACCCAATAAAAAAAAAAGATTTACAATTTTGTGAATGTATTAAGAATTGATAGAATTGGAAATATAATGGAGGGGAGAGAGGTAGTTGGGCAGTGGTGCAGTGAAAATGGGACTTAGGGGCACACGTTGCTGATTGTAATTCAACCAAGTTTGCTTGAATGGGAAGACTATTTGGGACAGCAATTTCATATCTTATTAATCTGTTTCCCCCACCCACTTATTCCTAACCAGACTATCTCTTACTATTATATTATCTTAATCATTATTAAATTTGGTGTGACCGTGACATTCATTCATTTGTAGTGTAATTTAATCAATAATCAATGCCAAAAATGTATATCACCAATTTTCGAACAATCAAAAATGAAAAGCGTCACTCCAACGGTCGACCCATATTTTGTTTCTCTTTTGTCCCGTTCTCGTCAACTCACTTCTACACGCGCTCCCTTGCTTTCACACACACATTTTTTTCTTTTTAAACTTTGATACTTGTATTTTAGATATTTTTTTTTAAATGGCCCATTTTATTATTATTAGCAAAATATTACCTACTTTTTCAAAAAATTTGCAAATATGACCTCGATCAAATTTCCAGCCTAAAGTATCCATGTGGCACACCAGAATTCTTGTGTGGCTTTTTTTGCTCTAATAAAAAATATTACCTGGGTATTCAATGTCAATTATATACTAAAAATAAAATAAAATTGTTGGGCATGCCACACAGATATTTTAGGCTGGAAATTTGATCGAGATCCGATTTGCAAAATTTTTGAAAAAGTAGGTACTGTTTTGCTATTAGTAATAAAGTGAGTCATATTTGAAAAAATATCTAAAATGTAGGTATCAAAGTGTAAATTTCCCTCTTTTTTTAACTGAATGAGTAAATTTGAAAGAGAATTGACAAATTGATCATGGTTAAACAAAGGTAAAATAAGTCCAAACCTGTTTATATTATCGAAATTTTGAACAAAACATTCTTATGTTTGTAAAATTGCACCAAATCGTCCTTTCATAATTTTAAAAAGAAAAATTATAATTCACGTTCCAAATTAGCAATGTTATAACAAAAATTTTCTGAACGGTGACTAATTACATCATATGTCCAAAACTATTAAGGTTTTTTCACAAAAATATTTCAAGATATGACTGATTGCACTCTGTATTCCCAACTATTTGACAAATTAATAAATTTGTTCTGATGGGTCAAATTCCAGTGATAGAAACTCTTTGAAAATCGATGTTGTTCGAAATAAATTGGGTAAATTACATCTAGATACCTATATTTTGGACTCTTTTTGAAAAATAATCTACCTTTTCAAAATTAACAAAACGCTACCACTTTTTCAATTTTATTTTTTTTTGCAAATTAATATAATATTTTATCAATTTTTGGATCTGAAAGCCCTGTGTAATTTATTGTATTTTAATATTTTTAATTTCCTAACTGTGTAAAAAAACATCCACTCAAGAAATCTTATAATACAATCAATTACATACGATTTCCGAGCTGTAAAATCAATCAAATGTTAGATTTGTAAATTTTTTCAAAAAGTGGGTATTGTTCTGTTAATTTTCAAAGATTAGTTTTTTTTAAAGAATCTAAAATATAGGTATCAAAGTGTACTTTTCACTAATAAAATTTATTAAATTATCAATAGTTTAGGACATTCATTGTTCATGATATTTTAATTTTCAAGAATTAATAAGGGTGTATTTGTACATTACTATGCAAATTAATACTACTTATAGGAACGAGACTATATAATTGAGACACCCAAAATAGTATTAATGACTATATAATCGGAACAGAGGGAGTATCACTTTTCAAAATACAAATATATAGCTACAATTAATTCATTTTGTATTACTCATTTACGAAATTATTTAAAACGTATAATCATCAAAATGCTACAATTTAGCCACATGAGGCGCACAAAATGAAATTTCAGAGACAATATTCCGTAGTCGGAATGGTCCATTTGATAATTTGCAACTTTCATAAAATTTATGATGCAACGGATACTTAAAAAGGTATGTATAATAAAATTCCAAAAATATTAATGTACGAATGAAAAAAATGAAATCAGATTCAATCCTTTTTTTTTTTTTAAATGAACACGTTGAATCAATTTTTTTTTTTTGTCCAATACGTTTTTCTTTTACAACGCAATAATCTGAATTCTAAGATTTGTCAAATAAAACACCAATCCATATTTGAGTTCGGATTGGAATTCGACTTTTCAAATAATTAAATTTAATAATATTTATTATTAAATTTATTATTTTAATAATATTTATTATAAAATAAAAATTAATAATAACATGAATAATTATATACAACATTTATCAACAAAAAATGAATTAAAAAAAATTATAAAATATAATTTTGAAAAAATCGACCATAATAATGAATTATTAATTGAATATTAAAAAATAATTATAAACTCTAATTGGGTGGGGTGAACACTAACTAAAAACAATCATAAAATTAAACTAATTAAATCATAAAAAGATAAAATTTAAGAAAAAAAACTACAAGAAAAACTAGTAATTTGAAAATGTAACACGGAGTGTAATACAAAGAGTGTAAATGAAATTCCATGCGTTTTTTAGGGCTATAATTATGTACATCAGTTGTATTAGTATACAAGTCTTCTATCAGACGAAAAAAAACTGTGATATTTTTATAATTATTACTATATACATGACCCTCGTACAATAATGGTATAAAAAAAATAGCTTTATTTTAAACATGTACTGTCATATTGGTACCAACATATTTATTCCAATTGAAATATATTGTGGTCGTGATCAATTAGTTGACATTATAAAAAGGTAAAAACTTGTATTTATTGGGTGTAAATGAGATTATTTTAAACAGATCAAGTTACTTGCGGGTCAACCCTCCTGGACCTGAAAAAAAAAATCATCTAAAAAAAGTATCACTCATTACATTAAAAAGTATTAATCGGGACTTGAAAAGTGCTAGTCTGTTACTAAGTTTATAACAATGTTATTCCATTATAATTAAGATTTATTAATTCCAATTAGAGTTTATATTTAATTTTTAAAAAATAATTAAGTTTAATTAATAATACTAATTAGATTTTTTAGGTTCTGTAGAAAAATAATTGTAGAAATTGGTGGATATTAACTTTTGATGTGATAGTGTAGAAGTTATAAGTATTGAGTTCGACAATGTAACCATCCTTTATAATTTTCATAACATCATACTGATGTCATTTTTTGTCATTTTGTGCATGCTAGGAATATGGTTTATAGGAAGCATATAAACCTTTTAAATAGATATGCATATAAATGCTTCTCTTATAAATATTAATGGAGATGTCCAAAGCAGCACAATAATCTCGATCATCATAGCAAAAACAGAAAGATCACTAGTTTTGCAATTCATGTTGCGCCACAAGAAACTTTGCAAAAATTATTGACTCCGACTATTATAAATTAAATAATACAAGCCCCACCCCCCAACCCAACCCACACAAGGGACCAAGAAAAACTTTAATATATATAGGTCGTTCAGCTTATTATTACCCATAATTTGCCAACTTACTTAGAATTTAAATATTATAAAAAATTTTACTTAATAAGTTTTAATTATTTTGGATTGTATCAAATCGAAAATAATTAGTTTTGCTTTAATTTAGAGGTTACTTAATTTGTTCTTGAATATGATCAGTTTATGAACATCCGTATTACATATAGATAAATGAAGTCATTACTTAATGTGAACAAGAAAAAGAAAAAGAACTCAAAACAGAAAACACTTCCGTGTTTAATAAAAATTATAAATAGTAAAACCATAATTTTGAAAGAGTGGACTTCTGTGCATAAGGCTTATTCAAGGCGGGCGCGTGGCACCACGCGCGCCCACGCGCGGCGTGTGGGGCCCACGCGCCCGTGTTTTTTTTTTTTTGTTTCGGTAGTTTTTTTACTTTTTTTTTCGTTTTTTTAATCTAATTTTTTCTGTGTTACTTTTGTTTTGTTCCCCAAAAATATATACCCTAAAGTAACATTAGTGAACCCTAAAATTAAAATAAATTGATTTAATTTGTTTGAAATGAGTATAATTTATATCCTAAAATAGAATTAATAAACCATAAAAAACACAAAATAAACCACTAAAAACACCCCTAAAAAACCTTAAAAAATACAAAATAAACCCGTAAAAACACCCTCTAAAAAACACAATAAACCCCTAAAAACGTCCCCCAAAAAACTCTAAAAAACACAAAATATACCCTAAAAAAACTGGGTCAAAGGGCAGGTTTGACCGCATTGACCAGGTCAAAGGGCGGGTTTGACCCGACCCGTCTTAAATAGCACTATTTAAGACCGATGCATGAAAGTTTTTGCCATTTTGAAATGCAATTTGATCTTCATGCAATAAACTCTAACTCCAACCAAACTTCAAGCAATTTACACACACACATATATATTTGAATCGTTAAACAAATTAATTATGCATACTTATTAAAAAGCAAAAGAAAAATGAAACAATTTTGATCAGACCTGAGTTAGTGATACTCTTATAATTATATATTTTATGTACATCGTTGTTCAAACATATTACAAATATTAGTCAAAACTATATACCATTGACTAAAAAAATATATTGAAAAAAAGAAGAAAAATAATAATAATTCAAAACGGCTGTATGACCTGGTCTTGGCGTCAAGTCTTGACTAGTTACTCGGTCTATGCCAGTCTTCAATTCAGAGTCATGCATGTATCCCATGTATGTTTTTTTGACCACTAGAATAATCTCGTATTTTACTTTATCAATACAGACCATAGGCGTACATTTACTGTTTCCTTCAATATGTTATTACGATGTTCAATATACGTGACGTGCATCATATTGATGATAGAAAAATATTAACACAAAAATAAGAGGGTAAATATATTATGCATGGTGAGCCGGGATGGAGGGAGGGTGGAGCCAAGGCCCAAGGGGCGGTTTGGATCCCATACACATTCTATTTACACTATCAAATTGTAATTTTAATAATAGTTATTATAAAAATAAAATTTAATTATAATATAATCAACCCGGCAAATATTTATCACAAAAAATTGAATTATAATTTAGCAATATAATAACTAGTCCTTAATTAAAAATTAAATACTGAAAAAACTTAATTATATACCCAATTGGATAGATGAATCATAAATAAGTAAATTAAAGCACAAAAAATTAAAATTGAAAAAAAAATATAAGAAAAAAAATAATTTAATACTGCAACAAAGAGTGTAACATAATGTATAAGTATAACAGGGAATTCCACTGGGCCAAGCGAGACAATCGACCCTTCATTTTTTGAAAAATATTGGGAGTATTTTAGTAATTTTATAAAATTTTAACTATTTCATATAAAAACATATTATATCCTCTTGATTTTCATTTCCCAAAATTTAGTTGTTTCTTTTCCTAATCAATTTATAATAGACACACTTTAAATAGATGAAAATTTTTAAATAGCCATTATTACTAAGTAAATTATGTAAATAGTCACTTTTTAAGAAATTAATTTTTCTAGTCATTATCAGAAAAAAGTACTACAATACCCTTAATTCTATATTTATTATTAAAAATTATATATATGTATATCAATAATATTAGAAAAAATATATAAATTTCTCTCTCCCCCATCTGCGAGCGTCGTTCTCTCATCCTCCCTCATTTTTCAAACCATGTTTTATCAATTGAAACAAAACTTACCATCGAGAAAGAGCACAAAGTAATGAATTTTGAAGATTATCATGATTCTTCCTCTATTTAATCCTCGTTCCAACCATAAATTATCTGATGCAATATCAAAAATTAGGGATTCATTGCTCATTGAGAAGTTTTTAAAGTTTTGTTGACATCGAGCGTGTTTATTTTTGCGGCAATAAAGTATGATATTTACGTATTTGCACTCTTTTTATCCATCAATATATTCAATTTTTTTGAATCTTTCGTTGGAATTGGTTGGAAAAAATTGAATGTTCTTTGGTGCACGAATCGATTTCGTTCAGTACACAAGTATATGAGTTTATTCATGCATCAATTCATTTGTGTATTCGTGTAATATATTTCAATTTTAATTGTTGCACGAGAGCACGAATTATCAGAGACATGCACTCATGTAACTATGCATTTTTAAATAGTGCATGATTACACGAATATACATACTCATGCAGTCGTGTATCAATGTATTGATCAATTACTGCACGTGTACACAAATGACCTTAATCGTATTTTCGTGTATAGTTTTTTTTTTGAACTATCACAATGAAGTAATCGTGTACTCGTGTATTAATTCTTTATTGATTTAATGCACGAGAACACGGGTTGAACTATTCGTACTCGTGTACTCGTGTTGCATTTTAATTATAAATACTACACTGTCACATAATTATCCTACTTGTGTAAGGCAAGACGGCGGTTGAAGGCGGCAACAGAGATGGCAGTTAAAGGCGGACACAAAGACAGCAGTTGAAGGTGGCGAATAACTCTGACGTAGAAGACGGAAAAATACTTGACGTAGAAGGCGGAGAAATATAGATTCACATAATTGCAATTCTTTTTGGAAGACAACGAAATATAGATTCACGTAATCGCAATTCTTTTTATCTGTTGATATATTAGGATTAGGATGTTGTTTTAAAGAAATTATTAATGTTTAAAGTTATTTAAGGTATTAAAATATTATATATTATTAGTAAGAGTATTGTTATATATTCCAATACTAAAAGACTAAAAACATTATTTTTTAAAAAAGTGTGTTTAGTATTTATTTGTGTCGTTTTATTGCATAATTTTGCATATTCTATAAGTTATTTTCTAGTTTCTTGTTCTCGTTTATTTCGTGTTTTCGTGTGAATTTCTTCACCGGTTGCTTCTATGGTGGATTATGCCAAGTTTTGAAAAAACTTGAGCTTTTGTTCGGAAAATCTCGATTTTTAGGTACTAAGGTAGCGTGGAGCGAAGATTGGCCGGAAAAGATAAACCCCCGTATGAAGAGTGAACCCCGCGACCGCGCTCTCCCCACGGCCGCGCAACTTCAGGCGCCCAAGACCCCGCGGCCGCACGAGTCCCGCGACCGCGCGAGGGTCTCTCGGCGCAGGCACCCCGCGGGCGCGGGATCCCCGCGAGCGCGCGACATTCTTGTACCCCGCGGGCGCGCGGGCTGGCGTTTCCCCTCTCGATCAGCGCCTTGTTGGCACTTGTTTTACCCTTTCCCTCTTGGCATCTTGGACCAAAATGAATGCCCTTCACCATCCATTCCTTTTGCATGGGGATCTTTGAGCTTGGGGTCAATCTAATCTAATACTAGGGAAGTAGGTATTTATTGAGCCTAACCCTAGCTTTGTGGACTTTCTCTCCACAAAATCCTCCTCCCAAATCTCTCACATTTAATGTCCATCACCATCACCTTACCACCACTTTTCCTCTCTCCTCTCATCAATCATCTCACCATTGCCTAACTCTCTCCCTTACGATCTCCTCTCTCTCTCTCTCTCTCTCTTTTGAATTGGATTTTGGGGATCAAAAAGGGGGACATCATCAATCATTCACACACTTCTCTTTTTGGATACACATTCACTACCATTCAACACATCATCTTCTTCACCCCACCATCCTCCATTTTCTCTACACTATCTTCACCATTTTCTTCACCCTTCCATACTCTCTACACCATTTTTCACCATCATTTCACCACCATTTTCCACTAAAGAGAAGAGGAGAAAGAGGAGAGCAAGAAAACCAAGCCAAGGAGGAGAAAAAAGGAACGAGAAGACCAACGACGAGCTCACGTGGAAGCTAAGCTCGGAGGAGGTTTATGGTGCATTTTCTTGTATTTCTTGGATGTTTTTGTGGGATTTGTTCCAAACTCTTGAAGGATATATAATATTTTAGAAGTTGTTTTCATTTACATTTGATTTATGAAATGAAGTTCTTCTATGATGTTTATGTTGTTTTGAGCATGTTTAGTGGCTAATCTCCCTATTAGAGGGTAGAGGATCGATTTGGTTGTGATCTATGCTTGTTTATGTTGGTTGTTGTTGTTGGAATTGTTCTTATTTATGTTTAGGTGTTTGATCATCACTTGAGCACTGGTAGGATTTAGGGGATTACTTGATTGTGAACCTAAATCCGGATTTAATTCCTTCGATGCTAGGTGCATGGGTTCCTAAACCTAGTATGTTCATCTCATTTTGTATGGTATAGCTAAGAGAGGTTTAACGGATATCCGTGACTTTAATAGACGTTAAACTAATTGGATGGGTCTATCATACTTGTGAGATTTGCATTATCAACTTAAATAAAGCATAGTAATCAACCATTGAGAGAATCTACACCCTAATACCTTAATCAAACTCATTTCCTCCAATCTTAATTTAATTTGTGTATTTGCATTTAATTGTCTTGCTTTAGTGTCTATTTTGAATTCCTAGCATAATCATCAAATCCCCTCTTGTTAGAATGTTTAGATTTTATTTTAGTCGTTTCGTTGAAAGCATGTGTAGTCTTTAGATAATTCTTTCGCATTAAGTCTTCCTTGAGAGATCGACTCAGGTTAGCTTATCACGTCTACGATTGACCCCGTCCAATTGCGGGTACGGTCCTTAGTAGTTATCTTGATTGAGCATAAACCGGAAATTATAAGTGTAAATTTGGACTGAAACAAATTTTGGCGCCGTTGCCGGGGAAGGCTTTTAAGAATTGTCTTTTTGGTGCTATATTTGCTTGTGTTTTATTTGTTTGTATTTGCGAAAGTGATCTTGTTTAAGTGTCGTGTTTGTATTGTTGTTTTTGTTTTTATTTTCTTGTGTTGATTGTTTAGTCTCACCCCTCTTTCCGCAAGTTACGTGTGATCCTTTTTGGTTTTTACTTGTGTATGCTAAGGAGACGAAGTCTTAACCGAAGATTAGCCCCCGTGTTTGACAACATTCACCGACCAAGGAGATTCAATATATTCGAGTGGGAAAGAGAGATGGATCCCAATCACCCAATAAATCCCGACAACGCCAATGCCAATGCCAATGCGGCTAGGAACATGAGAGACTTTGCTCGTCCCGTGATTGGGGCGTCGACTTCTTGCATAGTTCTTGGCGAAGCCGCAAGGAACTACGAGTTGAAGAACATCCATTTTAGCCAACTTCCCTCATTCTACGGGATGCCGGCCGAAGATGCCTTGAACTTCATCCGGGAGTTCTATTCCGTCGTTCAAACTTTTCCTCTACAAGGTTTGAACGAAGATCAATTGAAGATGAGGTGTTTTCCCTACACCTTGAAGGATCGAGCCAAGACGTGATTCATGTCACTACCGGCCAATTCATTGGCCAATTGGAATGCCGTCTATGAGAAGTTCATGGCCAAGTACTACTCCAATCAAAAGACCCAAGACTTGAGAGCTCAAATTGTTACTTTTACCCAATCTCCGGGTGAATCATTTCATGAAGCTTGGGATCGATTTTGAGGTCTCCAACAACAATGCCCTCACCACCATCTCGCACCCGAGTTGCTCAACCAATTCTTCTACGACGGGCTTTCTCAAAATTTCCAATATATGGTGGACAATGCATCGGGAGGAGACATTGGAGGCCGGACCGCCGAAGAAGTCTCAAACATATATGAGACAATGGCCACTACTTCTCAACAAAAGAGTGCTAGGGGGAAGAGAGCTTCCGTCAATGAAGCTAACCCTAGTTATGTCGTGACAAAGCAACTTGCTGAGTTGACAAGGCAAGTAGAGATGCTTAGAACTTCCGAGAGACCACCCCAACAAGTAATGACCGTTGAAACTTGTGGGATTTGTGGAGAGTATGGCCATGGAGCCAACTTGTGCCAAAGATCGATCGAGCCGGCGTCAAGCGAAGAGGCTCATTTCCATGCTCTTCAAGAGCAAGTGAATGCTCTACAAGGCTTCCAACCGCGTCAACAATATAATCCCTACTCTCAAACATACAATCCGGGGTGGAGAAATCATCCGAATTTCTCTTGGAAACAACCTCAACAACCTCCTCTACCACCACAACAACCGCCTCTACCTCAACAAGCCGGAAGAGGCCAAGCTCCACCTTATCCGAGGCCGCAACAATACCCGGCCCAACCGAACCAACCGCCAAGGCCAACATTACAAGACACATTGCAAACCTTCATCCAAGCCACTCAACAAAGATTTGAATCCGTTGAGGCTTCTGTGAAGAGAATTGAGACTCAAGTGGGGCAAATAGCCGGAACCGTTAGAGAATTGGCCAAGCAAGCCAAGCCGGGCAAGTTGCCAAGCCAACCGGAGCAGCTCAAGCCATTACCGTTCTTCGAGGAGGAAAGGTGATCGATAATAAGGTTGGAGAACCGAGTCCAACCGAGGAGGTTGAAAAAGAAGATGAGGCTCCTCAACAACAAGACAAAGAGCCTGAAAAGAAGAGTGAAGAAGTGAAGAAGCCCACTCTCCACAAGGCTTCCAATCCCTACAATCCTCCAATTCCATTTCCAAGCCGGTTTAAGAATGAGAAGCAAGACACTCAATTCCAAGAGTTTTACAAGCTCCTTTCAAAGGTGAATGTCAACCTTCCACTCCTTGATGTTATTCGAAATGTGCCGGCCTATGTCAAGTTCTTCAAGGAACTAGCTTCCAAGAAGAGGAGGTTTGTGGAGGACGAGAAGATTGAAGTGTCCGAAGTGGCAAGTGCAATCCTACAACATCAACTCCTACCAAAGCTCCGTGATCCAGGTAGTTTTACTCTCAAAATTGCTTTGGGAAATGGCAAAGAAGCATGTGGTATGCTAGATCTAGGAGCCGGGATTAATTTGATGCCTTACTCTATTTATAAACAATTAGAGTTAGGAGAATTGAAACCAACTAGAATGTGTCTATAATTAGGGGATAGGTCCGTGAGATATCCTAGGGGAATAATAGAGGACATTCTAGTTAAGGTTGGTGGTTTGATAATACCGGTTGATTTTGTTGTTTTGGATGTGGGAGATGTTAAGGAAACGGGTAAAGAACACACGCTCCTCTTAGGTAGACCTTTTATGGCTACAACTAATACTTTGATCAATGTTAAAAATGGAACATTAAAAATGTCGGTGTTAGGAGAAACGGTGTCTTTTTCCGTACATGAAAACAAGGCTATTCTCGTCTCCTCATTTGAGGAAAATTGTTCTTACATAGATGCTATTGATGTCTTGGCCGAGGAGGTTTTCTTGCAGGAAATAGGTGCTCCGTGGATAAGTGAAACCTCGTCCGAGGAGCTTGCTATGGATGAAGCCTACCTCAAGTGTGGGGGAGACGAGTGGAATGCCGACGAGATGGAGACCTTGCTCGGAGAAGGCATGAGTCTAATGCAAGTCATGGCCTCAATCGAAGAGGAAGTGAAGCCCACTCCCGAGCTCGAGCTCAAGGAGCTCCCGTCTCATCTCAAATATGTTTACCTCGATGATGAAGAGAAGAAGCCCGTGATCATCTTTTCCGGGCTAGAAAAAGATGAAGAGGACCTCTTAGTAGCTGTACTAAAGAGGAACAAGCAGGCCATTGGATGGAGTCTTTCCGACATCAAAGGCATTAGCCCCTCTACGTGTATGCATCGCATCATTCTAGAAGAAGGGGCTAAGCCGGTTCGTGAAGGGCAAATGAGGCTCAACCCCGTGCTAATGGAAGTCGTAAAGAAGGAGATTCTTAAGCTCCTAGCGGAAGTGATCATTTATCCCATAGCCGATAGTGAATGGGTGCGCCCGGTCCATGTGGTGCCGAAGAAAGGAAGGATAACGGTCGTTGAGAACGACAAAGGAGATCATGTGGCCACTCGAACCACCACCGGGTGGAGAATGTGCATTGACTACCGAAAGCTCAATGCCACCACAAGAAAAGACCATTTTTCCCTTCCTTTCATTGATCAAATACTTGATAAACTAGCCAGTCATAGTGTTTATTGCTTTCTTGACGGTTTATCGGGTTATTTTCAGGTGGCCATAGCGCCGGAGGACCAAGCCAAGACCGCATTCACATGCCCGTTTGGTATGTTTGCGTGTCGAAGGATGCCATTTGGACTATGCAATGCACCGGGCACTTTCCAAAGGTGTATGTTCTCCATTTTCTCCGAAATGATTGGAGACTTCATTGAGGTATTCATGGATGACTTTTCGGTTTTTGGATCCTCATTTTCCGATTGTTTAGGGAAATTGGAACTTGTCTTGAAACGGTGCATAGAAAGTAGCCTAACTCTTAGTTGGGAAAAGAGTCATTTCATGGTTACTAGTGGCATAGTGCTTGGTCATGTTGTGTCTAAAGAAGGAATGAGTGTAGACAAGGCCAAGGTAGATGTGATTGAAAAATTGCCTCCACCCGTTAATGTGAAAGGAATTAGAAGCTTTCTAGGCCATGCCGGTTTTTACCGTAGGTTTATTAAAGACTTCACGAAAATTAGCCAACCTCTATGCCATTTACTTGCTCAAGATGTTTCTTTTGAGTTTGATGAAAAATGCTTGCATGCTTTTAATACTCTTAAGGAGAAATTGATCACCGCACCAATTGTTGTTCCCACTGATTGGTCCTTACCATTTGAGATCATGTGTGATGCATCAAATTCCGCCGTTGGCGCCATTTTGGGTCAACGTATTGATAAAATTCTTCGTGTAATTTACTATGCTAGCCTCACCTTGAATAGTGCTCAAGTAAATTATACCACAACTGAAAAAGAATTGCTTGCCGTTGTGTTTTCTTTGGATAAATTTAGATCCTACATCTTAGGTTCTAAAGTAATCGTGCATAGTGACCATGCGGCTTTAAGGCATTTGTTGACCAAACCACAAGCTAAACCTAGACTCATTAGGTGGATCTTGCTTGTGCAAGAATTTGATGTTGAGATTAAGGATAGGAAGGGGTGTGAAAACGTGGTAGCGGACCATTTATCCCGCCTCCCCGTTGATGAAAATTTTCAATTTGTTGCATGAAAAAGGAGTTGATTGTGATACATTTCCATATGAGCATGTTCTTGAGCTTAATTTCTCTCCTTGGTATGCCGATATTGTCAATTATCTTGCTTGTGATAAATTGAGACCTAACCTCTCTTTTCAAGAGAAGAAAAGATTTTTGGCACTGTGTAGGTGTTACTTTTGGGACGATCCATACCTTTTCCATTTGGGAAAAGATGAGATCATTCGAAGATGCGTCCCGGAAGAGGAGCAAACCGATGTTCTAGCCTTTTGCCATTCATCTAATTGTGGTGGCCATTTTGGAGGACAAAAGACGGCTAGAAAGATCCTACAATCCGGTTTGTATTGGCCTTCAATTTTTAAAGATGCTCATGCTTACTCCATTTCATGTGATAAATGTCAAAGACTTGGTAATATTGGGAGGAGAAATGAAATGCCTCTAAATGTCAATCTTGTTGTTGAAATTTTTGATGTTTGGGGGATTGATTTTATGGGACCATTCCATAACTCATTTGGCTTCGAGTATATCCTCTTAGCTAGGGGTGAGCAGGAACCCGAAAAAACTGATTTTCGAACCGAACCGAACTAATTTCGGCTTATCCGGTTCGGTTTATTCGGGTGTTCGGTTAATTCGGTTAAATTTTTTAAAAATTTCGGTTTTTCGGTTTTCGGTCGGTTCAGTTAAAAAGGCACCGAACCGACCGAATAAACCGACCCCTAATTAAAAAATATATGATTTTATAATTTATATATACTAAATTACAATAGTACGCTAATACAAAGAATGAGAGAACCCTAGTCCAGTAGTCCTTAATTATTCTGAAATTCATTCTCCCGCTCAGCTACTCTCCGCCGTTCACTTCAGTTTCACCCTCCTCCCTCACAGACCCCCCTCCCGTCGTCACCACTCACCACGGCACTCACCACCATCTGTCCATCTCCCCTCACTCATCTCAAGTCTCATCTCCCCACTTAAATTCGCCATTGTGGTTTCGTCAAGAGCGTTGCAGCAGCATCTCAGCAGGAGCAACCCTCCCCTCTCTCAATTCTCGACAGATCTGAACAGGAGCAGCTCTCTCCCCTCTCAATTCTCAACTTCATTGGCTGAGGAGGAGCAAAAGACACTTCGCAATAGATAGTTGGAGTTGCAATGTATGTGTCTCTCAAGTTTTTTTTCCTGTATTTTTCTTATTTTGGGTTTGATTTCGAGTAGTACGATGCTCATAAATAAATTCATTATGTGGTGGTGTTTTATTTTAATGTTTTTCTGATTTTCTCTATTTTATGGTGAAAAATTAGATTTAAGATTATATGTGGGAGCCTTTTTGCATTTTGGAATTGATTATGCTTGGAAGAATTAATCTCAGTGGACGAATTGGTGATTTATGGTTGAAAATCAGATTTAATATTACATTTAAGATTATATGTTATCTCAGTGGACGAATTGGTGATGTTAAGATTGAAATTTGAAAATCAGATTAATATTATGGACGAATTCAATTTGATGATGCTTGGACGATTGATGATGCTTCATGCTTGGATGAATATAAATAAATTAACTTAGCAGATGCAGGCCATTAATATTAAAAAAAAAAAAGAAACAGACAAATCCAACTTTTGGAAATTTCACCTGCATATGCTATAGTTTAACTGTCCAGATTGCATATTTCTTGCTGAACTCCAACTGTTGTTTCATGATTTTTAATTTCTTGATTTATTTTGTATTCGTCACATTAACTATTGTTTGAAATTATTGTAGATGGCCGAACAAGAACCAACTGAAGATGGTAGTTCTCAACTTCCTCCTTCAAGTCAAACGGACTCAGCTGCAACTTCAAAAACTAAAAAACGGAGAACCATGGACTTGAGGTCAGATGTTTGGAAGCATTTTCAACCTTTTGTGAATGAAAATGAGGAAAGGAAAGCTAGGTGCATTTACTGTAATAAGGAGTACTTTGCTGATTCAAGGAAAAATGGTACAGCTTCTCTTGGTACTCACATTAAATCATGCAAAAGAATCCCTAAAAGTATTGATGCTAGTAAGCAAATAGAGTTGAATTTGCAACCTGGTGCCTTAGGTACTTGGAAGTTTGACCAGGAAGCTATTAGGAAGGCTTTATCTGATATGGTTATTATTGATGAATTGGCATTTAAGTTTGTTGAAAATGAGGGGTTTCAACATTTTATGTCTGTAGCATGCCCTAGATTTCAAATCCCATCTAGGTGGACTGTGTCACGTGACTGTTTTCAAAAATACATGGATGAAAAGAACATGCTAAAAGCATTATTGAAATCCACTGATCAAAGAATTTGTCTTACAACAGATACATGGACTTCAATTCAAAGATTGAATTATATGTGTCTAACTGCACATTACATTGATAGTGATTGGAAATTGCACAAAAGAATCATCAATTTTTGTACAATCACTAGTCATAGGGGTAAAGATATTGCTTGGGAAATTGAGAAATGCTTGCATGAGTGGGGGGTTGATAAGGTGTTTACTATTACTGTTGATAATGCTCTGTCAAATAATACTGCAATGTCTTACCTGAAAGAACAAATGGGTGATTTGAGGTCTAGCATTCGTAACTGTAAACATTTGCATATGAGATGTGTTGCTCATATAATCAATTTGATTGTGGGTGATGGTTTGAAAGAGATTGGTTCATCTGTGAAAAGGGTTAGAAATGCAGTACGTTATGTTAGACAATCACCTGCTAGGTTGAGAAAATTCAAAGAATGTTGTGAACATGAGAAAATCTCAACTAAGAGTTTGTTGTGTTTAGATGTTCCTACACGTTGGAACTCGACTTATTTGATGTTAGAGGCAGCAGTGAAATTTGAAAAGGTTTTTTCTAAGTTTGATTTGCAAGACCCAACTTATAGAATTGAGCTTGAAAGTGGTAATACAGAGGGGGTACCGGATAAGGATGATTGGCAGAATGCAAGAAGGATGATAGGGTTTTTAAAAGTCTTCTATGAACTCACTTGTAGAATTTCTGGATCTTTGTATGTTACATCTAACATGTGTTTTCGTGAAATTTATATGGTGCATTGTGTGTTGAGAGAATGGTTGAAGAGTGCTGATAAAGAGTTAGTTCTAATGACAAAGAGCATGAAAGATAAATTTGATAAGTATTGGGGAGATCCAGAAAAGATGAATAAGTTGATATTCATTGCCGCTGCACTTGACCCTCGATACAAATTAGAGTGGGTGCAATTTGCACTTACTAATATGTATGGTAATGTTGTGGGTTCAAAAGTTGGAAATGAGGTGAAAGAAGAGATATTTTTGTTGTATAATGAGTACAAGAAACCTGAGCCAGAGGTGGAGGACAATGAACAAAGTTCCATGTTAGTGTCAAATGAATTAGATGTTGATGATCCAACAGTGATAGCATTGAGGATGGTGGAGTCTGAGTTCAAACAATTTAAGAACAAAAAAGATGGTGGTCAAAGCAAGACAGAGGTAGAGAAATTTTACAATGAAGAAACAGAGGCAAGTGGATCAAAATTTGATATCCTATTATGGTGGAAAGTGAATGAGCCTAGATTTCCAATTCTCTCTCAAGTGGCTCGTGATATTTTGACCGTTCCTATCTCTACTGTGGCATCAGAATCTGCATTTAGCACTGGAAAACGAGTCCTTGATCCATTTAGGAGTTCATTAACTCCTAAAGTGGTACAATCTCTCGTTTGTGCTCAAGATTGGCTACGTAAATCTGTGACTCCGGTTGATATTGAAGAAACTATAGAAGATGTTGACAAAATTGAACAAGGTAATATTTTATTTGTGTATTGCATTATTTTTAATGGTTACTACTTTATTTAAGTTTTCCTTTTTTCATTTGTAGGTTTGCGGAGTATAGCAATAGAATCTTCAACCGATTAAAGCTTCAATTTCAAGTGAATCAATACTCAAGATGTTGGATACTTGGATTTCATTGTTGTACTCTTCAAGACTTTATGTGATCAAGTCTCAAGATTCAAGCAGTCAAGCTTCATCATTTTGTTGGACTTTTATTTTTTAAAGTTAGTTGGATTTTTCTTAATGAATTAATGATGGTGGATTTGTGCTTTATTAGATTAGATACTTGGATGATTTTATTGTATTATTGTCTTGGATGATTTGTTTTATGTCTTACTGTCTTGGTTAGACAGTCTTGGACTCTTGGTTAGACAGTTAGTTGTTTTTATGTGGATTTATTTGTTGTTATTATGATTAAATTTATGCTTTCTGATTATTCGGTTATTTCAGTTATTTCGGTTCGGTTAGCCTTTACAATTCGGTTATTTCGGTTCGGTTAACCTTTTCAATTCGGTTCGGTTCGGTTACAATTTTATAAAATTCGGTTTATTCGATTTTTCATTTTTCGGGCCGAAACCGACCGTATTAACCGAATGCTCACCCCTACTCTTAGCGGTCGATTATGTGTCAAAGTGGGTTGAAGCAATCCCCACTAGGTCTTGTGACGCTAATGTGGTTGTCAAGTTCGTGCAGGAACATATATTGAGTAGGTTTGGATTCCCTAGGGCGATTATAAGTGACGGAGGAACTCATTTCACCAACAAACTTTTTGCAAGATTGCTAAAGAAAAATGGAGTGACTCATAAGGTGGCGACTCCATATCATCCTCAAACTTCCGGTCAAGTTGAGATGAGCAACAAACAAATTCAAAACATCTTGAAGAAGACCGTGAATGTGACGAGGAAGGATTGGTCACAAAGGCTACCGGATGCTCTTTGGGCATACCGGACGGCCTACAAAACAATTCTAGGAATGAGCCCATACCGCCTTGTATATGGCAAAGCATGTCATCTCCCCGTTGAGATCGAGCACCGAGCTTATTGGGCTATAAAAGCGGTGAATTGTGATCTTGAAAGTGCAGGAAAGGAGCGACCCTTGCAATTGTCCGAGCTCGACGAATTGAGAAATGAAGCATATGACAACGCCAAGATTTACAAAGATAAAGTGAAGAGACTACATGATAGGCGAATTGTCAAGAAAGAGCTCATGCGGGGCATGAAGGTTCTTCTTTTCAACACTAGATTGCGGCTTTTCTCCAGGAAACTCAAATCACGTTGGAGCGGCCCATTTATCATTAAAGAAGTGTTCCCCTACGGAGTGGTCACATTGAAGAATCCGGTGACGAATGTTACGTTCCAAGTGAACGGCCATCGAGTCAAGCCATACTATGAAAGGTTTTCGCATGAAGCCGATGTGGAGGAATTGAAACTTGTCAATTCCGAGTGAATGCTCCAAAAACTTCGTCTAGCTCGAGACATTAAAATGAGCGCTGCATGGGAGGCAACCCATGATTTTCTTATTTTTAATTATGTTAATTAATCTATTTTGTGTTTGTGTGTTTGGCATTTTTGAAGTTTGTGAGCAGGTTGAGGAGAACTAAAGCAAGGGAAGCAATTGCGGAAAAATGGCTAAGGAAAGTCCCGCGACCGCGCAACCCACGCGGCCGCGCGACCCTTCTCACGGCAGGAAGCCCGCGACCGTGCTCTCCCCGCGGCCGCGTGACATACCTCTCGGCGGAGCCACTCCGTGAGCGCGCGACCCCCGCGGGCGCGCGAGGAAAATTGGCAGAAATGGATCCCCGCGGGCGCGGACGTCCCCGCGGGCGCGCGAGCCCGGCACACCCCGCGGCCGCACTGTCCCCAGCGGTCGCGCAGTCCATTCCCTTTAAAAGGGGAACACCCGTTTGAACCCTAATTTCTCCCATTCCTTGTGCCGCTTTTGGGCTACTTACCCCACTCCATGGATCCCAATATCCCCCTCCTCTTCCACCACCAAATCCCAGCAAATTCCAGATCCAAACCAACTAAATAATCCCAAATTCCCAACCTCACGTCACACATTCACGTCACCACATTCGTCACCGCAACCGCGTCGAAGCCCCGCGCCCGCGCGCAATTTCCTCCAAGCTTCCCCTCCGCTCGCCGCTCCCAGCCACTCCTCCGCTCACCACCGCCGTTCACCCCGTCGCGTCAGAATTTTCTCCAGCCCCGCAAGCTCCCGCGACCGCGCGCTCCCCGCGGCCGCTCTCTTCAGCCACTGAGGCCCTGCGACCGTGCTCGTTCCCGCGGCCGCGCGCCCCTACCCGCCAGGCCCCGCGCTCGCGCTCCTCCCGCGATCGCGCGCCCCCTGTCCCGCGCCTCTCTCTCTCGCTGTTTTCTTCCTGACTCCAGTCGTGCTCCTCCCTCCGCCATGCCTCCTCGGACCAAGAATCCGTCCTCTTCTCACCAAGCGGAGGAACAAAAAAATCTCCAAGAGTTGTACCAGTGCCCATTCCTTGTACGCACACACGCTGAAGGTAACCGTTTCCAAAACTTTGATGAATTTGAAATTACTAATCCGCGTTATCTGGATTGGAATTTGTTGAAGTTGCTGAAAATGAATAATAAAGTGGAGAAATATTTGAAAGTGCTCACGTTGGATAAATTTGCTAAAATGAAGTATGTCGGCATGAAACCACTGTGCCTTGAGTTTTTAGTTACCTTCAAGCTTGATAATGTGAATTCGAAGATTAGCTTCCGTATGCTTGGAGAGGAATTTGAAGTAACTTTGGCCAGAATGAAAACATATTTCGGGTTTTCGACAACTGGGCCACATGATAAGCCTGTTGACTTCGACACTGCTGCCACCTGGCACGAGCTCACAGAGTTCAACAACTGGGATTCGCAAGGAAAACCAACCGGCTTCATTAGGGACCCTGCACTTGCAATCATGCACAAGTTCCTTGCATATTCCATTTCAGGTAAGGAGCAAGCCAACAAGGTCAACGCCACTGAGGTGTATCTTCTTTGGTGCGCCCTCCACAATACAAAGATCTGCCCGTCCTATTTCATTTGGAACGCAATTCAGCAGATGACGAGGCGCACAAAGATGCATCCCTCCTTTTGTGCATTTATCACGGCTTTGGCTGTGAAGCTTGGTTTGATTCCCGACCATGGTCCTCTCCCTGACGGGCAAAGCAAGATCCGAGATCTCATGATCACTATGGAAGAGCTCAAGCGAGCTCAAATTGTCTTGGATAACAGAAGACTGGTTCCTCACACTCAGCGGCCCTGTGTCTCGAACTTTATGAATGCTCAGATTGCGGCCCTTCAACGTGATAGAGAAGCCGGTTCTTCTTCAACCCCCTGGGGCGATGATGATGATGATGATGAGGCCGAGCAAGAAGGAGGAGCGAATGAGGAAGATCAGGACGGAGGAGAGAATGAAGAAGGAGAAGGAGAAGACCAAGGAAGAGAGGATAACGCGCAAGAGGGCCGAGCCCAATTCCAGCCGCAGCCTTATCCCTCGATGATGCCCCCACATGGGTATCCGGCTGATTGGAGGTCCTTCCAGGACCACTTTGACACCTCTATGGGCCAGTTTCAGCAGAGCTTCCAGCAGTCTTATACGGACTCTATGGGCCACTTTCGCCAGCATTTGGATACATCCATGGGCCAGTTCCAGCAGACTTTCAGTCAGACTATGGGGCAGTTTCAGGAGAGATTTGATGCCTCAATGGGCGAGTTTCGCCACGAGCTGGGGTCCCTTCGCCAGGATATGGGGGATTTGAGGCAGAGTGTCTTTGGCCGCCTTGACAGCCACGATGAGAGGATGACGGCTCTCAAGCAAAGCTGGAACAATTGGACGCTCTCCTATTCTTACCCGCAGCCTCCACAGCCACCTTATGAGCCACCACCACAGTGAACTTGTTTTTGTGTTTCTTTCATGTTTTCTCGTGTTAGTGTGCGTGTTTTATTGTGTCTCGTTTACTCTTTTGTTTGTCGTTCATTGTATTTGTCGTACGTTTGTAGGAACCAGCGTCTGTTGCCGGTCTTCTACACCTTGTGATGTTTTTCCTCTCCCTTAGACTCCTATTGCATTGTGTTTCATACATTGAGGACAATGCATGTTTTAAGTGTGGGGGAGTCGTGCTTATTATGTTATGTTATAATGTGGATTGTGATTGTTCATGTGATGTTTTTGTTTTAATTTATTATGTTGATTGTGTTGATTTTGTTATTAAGGTTGTTATTCTAGTTATATAGGTATGTGGTAATTCTCCCGCTTAGTTCTTGTTTTGTTTTGTCCGACCGTCAAAATTTGAACAACTTTAAATATGAATCTTCAAGGATTTATCTTCGAGTCGATCATAAGTTGTGAATTGTTCGTGGTTTCACTCGTAAACATTATTTATCTTTGAATGTGATCGCATAATTGATGATTGATGTTGAAAGATTTTGTTCTCGAAGGTTTGGGAAGCATACCTAGTCTTTTTCATGAAAATTACTCCCTTTAATCACGTATCCTTTTGATATATGAAAAAAATAATAATAATAATTATAATAATAATAAAAGAGATAAGAAAAGGGAAAAATAAGGATCTCTACTCCTCTAGTTGATTTATGCAACTATGAGTATGGGAAACCACACAAGGAAACTAGGGATTTCCTCCTTATGATTTTCACCTTGTGAATTTTGATCCATATCCCTATTATTTTGTTTAAATAAAGGGGATTGCACTCCGAATTCTACTCTTCTCGTGTGTTTGTCAACCTTTTTGCATATGCATGATGAGTATGGGAAACCACATTGGGAAGCTCGTTTTATCTCGATGATTTTACCTAATGACTCTTGTCCTATGTTGCAATCCCTCGTGTTTTTGGTAGTTCGTTCTTAATAAATTTGGTTTCGATTTGTGGGGAAGTAACTTAATGAAAAATTGAGCTAATGTATTTTTCTTAGACTTGAGAGAACAAGCTATTCACTTGATTGGATGAGGTGTTCACATTCTTGGATAATGATCGTTTTTGTGGGAACCATGCAATTTATCAAAAATTCATGATCGCCTCGCGAGTATTTCCTTCTTGCTTCATATTTTTAATTTCTTATTGCTTGAGGACAAGCAAAGAACTGAGTGTGGGGGAGTTGTTTAGTATTTATTTGTGTCGTTTTATTGCATAATTTTGCATATTCTATAAGTTATTTTCTAGTTTCTTGTTCTCGTTTATTTCGTGTTTTCGTGTGAATTTCTTCACTGGTTGCTTCTATGGTGGATTATGACAAGTTTTGAAAAAACTTGAGCTTTTGTTCGGAAAATCTCGATTTTTAGGTACTAAGGTAGCGTGGAGCGAAGATTGGCCGGAAAAGATAAATCCCCGTATGAAGAGTGAACCCCGCGACCGCGCTCTCCCCACGGCCGCGCAACTTCAGGCGCCCAAGACCCCACGGCTGCGCGAGTCCCGCGACCGCGCGAGGGTGCTCTCGGCGCAGGCACCCCGCGGGCGCGGGATCCCCGCGAGCGCGCGACATTCTTGTACCCCGCGGGCGCGCGGGCTGGCGTTTCCCCTCTCGATCAGCGCCTTGTTGGCACTTGTTTTTCCCTTTCCCTCTTGGCATCTTGGACCAAAATGAATGCCCTTCACCATCCATTCATTTTGCATGGGGATCTTTGAGCTTGTGGTGAATCTAATCTAATACTAGGGAAGTAGGTATTTATTGAGCCTAACCCTAGCTTTGTGGACTTTCTCTCCACAAAATCCTCCTCCCAAATCTCTCACATTTAATGTCCATCACCATCACCTTACCACCACCTTTCCTCTCTCCTCTCATCAATCATCTCACCATTGCCTCTCTCTCTCCCTTACGATCTCCTCTCTCTCTCTCTTTTGAATTGGATTTTTGGGATCAAAAAGGGGGACATCATCAATCATTCACACACTTCTCTTTTTGGATACACATTCACTACCATTCAACACATCATCTTCTTCACCCCACCATCCTCTATTTTCTCTACACTACCTTCATCATTTTCTTCACCCTTCCATACTCTCTACACCATTTTTCACCATCATTTCACCACCATTTTCCACTAAAGAGAAAAGGAGAGCAAGGAAACCAAGCCAAGGAGGAGAGAAAAGGAACGAGAAGAACAACGGCGAGCTCACGTGGAAGCTAAGCTCGGAGGAGGTTTATGGTGCATTTTCTTGTATTTCTTGAATGTTTTTGTGGGATTTGTTCCAAACTCTTGAAGGATATATAATATTGTAGAAGTTGTTTTCATTTACATTTGATTTATGAAATGGAGTTCTTCTATGATGTTTATGTTGTTTTGAGCATGTTTAGTGGCTAATCTCCCTATTAGGGGGTAGAGGATCGATTTGGTTGTGATCTATGCTTGTTTATGTTGGTTGTTGTTGTTGGAATTGTTCTTATTTATGTTTAGGTGTTTGATCATCACTTGAGCATTGGTAGGATTTAGGGGATTTCTTGATTGTGAACCTAAATCCGGATTTAATTCCTTCGATGCTAGGTGCATGGGTTCCTAAACTTAGTATGTTCATCTCATTTTGTATGGTATAGCTAAGAGAGGTTTAACGGATATCTGTGACTTTAATAGACGTTAAACTAATTGGATGGGTCTATCATACTTGTGAGATTTGCATTATCAACTTAAATAAAGCATAGTAATCAACCATTGAGAGAATCTACACCCTAATACCTTAATCAAACTCATTTCCTCCAATCTTAATTTAATTTGTGTATTTGCATTTAATTGTCTTGCTTTAGTGTCTATTTTGAATTCCTAGCATAATCATCAAATCCCCTCTTGTTAGAATGTTTAGATTTTATTTTAGTCGTTTCGTTGAAAGCATGTGTAGTCTTTAGATAATTCTTTTGCATTAAGTCTTCCTTGAGAGATCGACTCGGGTTAGCTTATCACGTCTACGATTGACCCCGTCCAATTGCGGGTACGGTCCTTAGTAGTTGTCTTGATTGAGCATAAACCGGAAATTATAAGTGTAAATTTGGACTGAAACAAAGTGCCTATTTACATTAATCACTACGTCATAATGACTGTTTTCTCATATTAACGCCTTTAAATATTAGTTTTAGATCCGTTTCATTTGTCTCAAGGTCCAACATTAACTATTGCTTTTATCCGTTGGTTTTTAGATCTAGAACAAGCAACAAATTGATTTTACGAATAGTTTTAGTTTTGTATATGTAGGATATTTTTTAGTTTCTTTCACACCCCCTTTTTATCAATACATACTTAATTTTTTCTTTATATGTATTAAATTATCAAATACAAAGACATGTGAATCTTATAGTTATGAATTTTGATTAAAAGACTATGTGAAAATAGAGAATATTTGCTAGTAGTTTTGAATACAATCTCTTTGTGTAATCTATCACATACGTGGAGAAAATAAATTTATAAGTGAAAATTGAAATTATTATGTAATAATTTTAAAATATACATAATATAAGTAAATGTTACATGATAACTGTATTCAGGGAAAAACCTAAAATGCTCACTTTCCTTAACTAAAACATATATTACGTCCCGGTGGGGATGGTCTAGTGGTGGAGTAGAGTTGTTTGGAGACCAAAGATCAGGAAATCCTGCAAATCTAACATTTGATTAATTTTACAGTATGAAAATTATACGTAATTGATTATATCTTAAGATTTATTGATTGGATGATTTATGATCTATTTTTACGTGGCTAGGAAATATAAATATTAAAATACAATAAATTACTTACAATTTTCAGACTGTAAAATTGAGCAAATCTTAGATTTGTATTTTTTTTTAAAAAGTGGGTACTATTTTGTAAATTTTGAAAAAGTGAGTTATTTTTTTAAAAAGAGTCCAAAATGTAGATATCAAAGTGTAATTTACTCTACTTTGTTATGCATATCCAAGTAATACTCACTTTACGATAATATCTTCAATAACTCATGTGATTTTGACCACTTTTCAATATTTTAGACATGTGTCATAGCCATGGTTGCAAAAATCGACCTAGGCGGCTGCCTAGGCGCTAGTCGTCTCCTAGTCGTGGAAAAAATAGTATAATCGACCAATTAATCGGTCATTTTATATTCCTGGAGTTTGAGTATTGAAAACACTAGCTTACCCTAGCGCAGTTGGTAGATTAGTGTTGCCGCTTCTTTAATTCTCCAAAGATTGCGGGATCGAACATTGTGGGCGACGTGTTTTTTTTTACACATATTGACTGGTTTTACAAAAATATATCCGGATTTGTCCAATACGAGGGTTTTTTTTACAAAAATATATCTAAATTTGTCCAGTATGAGGGTCGATCCTGGACGGTTAACATGTTTTACACATATTCCGGATTTGTCCAATACGAGGGGTTTTTTTACACATATTGACTGCTTTCACAAAAATATATCTAAATTTGTCCAATACGAGGGTCGATCCTGGACAGTTAACATGTTTTACACATATTGACTGGTTTTACAAAAATATATCTGAATTTGTCCAATACAAGGGTCGATCCTGGACGATTAACATGTTTAACAAAATGCCTTACCATTATGCCATATTTAAAATGATGATTATTGTTAGTCTTTTTAATATAAATATACATATATAATAATATATTATAAAAAATAAAAAAGCCAAAGTTCCAGCCTATGCACCAACTAAACGCCCCTAGGCGCTAGGCGCCTCTCGATCGCCCGATTAGCGCTTAGCGAGTTCTCCAACCTTGGTCACAACTCTTTCAAAAATTTATCGGCCTAAGTGGGATCCTGTTCCCGAGCGTGATCATGGGCAGGATCCCAATCCCAGACGTGATCCCTTTCAAGGGTGATATTCCGGGTGGTATCCCGAAAGGGATCCCAATCCTAGGCGTGATCATTGAATGAGATCCCTCTCACGAGTGGTATCTAGAACGGGTTATAATTCTCAGCATGACGAACATGACTAATCCAACTTAACAAGCATTTCCGATTGATTTCAAATGTAATAATGTGAATACACATTTCGTAGTACTAAAATATAAACATTGAGTTCACTTTTACTTGAAATTTGAGTCAACTAAGTACAACATGTGCACGGACTTCAATCAAGTTAGCCATCAAATCATTTCCAAATGACTTTTTTTGATAAATACACTAAAGTTGGGTAATCTTAAATGTGGGTTAGTAAGTGAGTGTTATAGGTTTTTTAGTTAAGGAAAGTTGGTAACACATATTAAATTATTAATTTTTTATTTTATTTTTTAAGTTGGGAAAAGGGACCGGAATAATGATCTCAAATCCAAAATCTCTTCATTTTATAGAGGGGTCTCTAAAATTAAGTTAATTTATAATTTTTGTAGGTTTAACTGTAGAAATTAGCACAACGTTTATATCATATTTTACAATTTCCGCATAACGTTCAAAATGTTGTAATTAAAACTACAAGATTTCATTTATCTTTGAGATTTGTACATTGTATTTTACAACTTACTTTAACAATATCGTTGAGGTTATTATTCGATATGATAAAATTACATCGTTAAGTTCAAATTTTCATGTTTATTCATAATTTTAAAATAGGATAAATTAGACTTTGATACCCATATTTTGAGATTTTTTTTTTCAAAAATAGCCTGCTTTTTCAAAATTAACAAACTTAATTGTATTCACTTTTTAAAAAAATTACAAATTTAATATTTGATCACATTTTCGGCCCTATGAAATTCATTGTATTTTAACATTTCTATTTTCCCAACCATATAAAAAAAATCCAATCAATTTTTTTAAAGTACAATCAATTACATATGATTTTTGGGGCATAAAATTGATCAAATGTTAGATTTGTAATTTTTAGAAAAAATAGGTATTGTTTCATTAAATTTTAAAAAGGGACAACTTTCGAAAAGAGCCCAGAATATAGATATCAAGGTGAAATTTACCCTTTGAATCATTGGGGTTTGGGTCCATGAGTTTCTGAATAAAATTCCAGCCAGTTGGGGCATCGTTTCCACCGATTCATTGAGGGGGAATTATACATAATATGGTAAACGTTGTATTATTACTGCAATTAACCCATTTTTGTAATATAATTATACATAATTAATATTACCACTTTTCATCGTAGTGTTAGTTTTTTTTTTTTTTTTTTTTGAGCCATATCGTAGTGTTAGTTGTCCCTGAACAAATTTTATAGTTCTTTCACTGCTGGTGGGTTGTGGGTATATATAGTGCCCAATGTTAGATGTTGGATGAAGCTTTATGTTATAATTAAAAAAATTCGTTTTTTAATTTTTTAATGTTAACTTATTGTATTCCAGTCAATGTACTCTCTCCATTTCTGAATAAGTGTCATTTTAGCATTTTAATTTTGTTTCACAAAAGTGTCATTCTACAAATTAAATTCGAGACAAAAAATTCACATTTTTCTCACATTTATCCTCATTTAATGCATTCAAACATATATATATATAGTTTATTTAATGTATTCACACAACGGAAAATTATATGCTACCCCCAGGGTATTATCCAAAGTGTCACAATAGGTGTTTTGTAGTGTCACAATAGGTCTATTGTGATACTTTCAAGTGTCACAATAGACCTATTGTGACACTTAAGATAATACCCTGGGGGTAGCATATAATTTCCCATTCACACAATTGTAGATTATGTAAGTTAATTAATTTATTAATTTATTTACATTCATCCAAAATGACACTTAAATAAAAACGGAAGAGTATATAATTAGTATATGTATATATTAGATTCACAATAAATATATACATATACACACACATAATGCGTGTGTTACAAATAAAGGGGGGTTATTTTCACAGGCATCAACTAATCACGACATTTTTGCCCCCAAAAGTTAGCAATTGATTTTCTTCAAAAAAAAAAAAAAAGAGGTTAGCAATTGATAGGAAGCATGACTTTGTTCTAATAATGATGGTCAGTTTGTGCAATGTGTTCATTGCTATTCATAATGGCACGGCATGCGAACCCTAAATTAAAATAAATTACAATACCATTGTTGCTGGCAATAACTTTTTTTTTTTTTGTCGTTACAATTATTTTGCAATTTTTATATGTGTCGTTATAATTATCACTATTAATAATTTACAATTTTTTTTATTAAAGAATTACCAAGGCCGTCTCAATCATTTTATAAACCATGTGCAAATAATAAAAATTAGGCCCTAAAATTTTAAAAAAAATGTTATAATTTTTATAATTATAGTAATATTGTTAGAAAGATTAAAAATTCAAAATATTGTATTTATAGTGTTGATAATATTCTCAATACAACATTAAACAAATATGAATCTTTTAAGATTCTACATAAAAATGAAAGTGATACTCTTCTGCCACTCTTTGAAGCAAATTCACCAATCAAATCTTCATATTCAAACTTTTCCAAAATATCGTTCTCTATGACTATCATCGTCAATCCATTAAGTCTTTATTGTAACATCGTCGAACGTAGATATAACTTCAACAACTTCAATTTTGAAAAGCTTATTTCTGTAGATGCAACCGTCACATGAATAGTCAATAAAATTCTATATGCGATAATTGTATTAGGAAAACAATCTAAAAACATTTCAAAAACTTCAAAATATCAAGGGGTTCTATATTCGTTCAAAGAATTAGAATCAGAATCAAGGAATAAAAGAATTCATTCATGTAGATAATAAAATTCTCCATCAATTCGCTCAAGCAGATAATTAAATTTATATTTCTGAATCATTCAAACAAAAAAAATTGAAAAAAAGAAGAATAGGGTTTAAGAAAAATACTCACCGGGGATTTGGCCTTTGGGGGGAATCATGTAGTGAAAGAAAAACTTTGTAATTATAGAATTGTAATGAAAACAAACTCGGAAGTGTGATTTATGAAGAAATATTGGAGTTTGATATGAGTATTTCATGAAAAAGATGAGAAGCTATTTTCATATAAAAATCTAACGGTAATTAGAAGAATAATCATGAAAAAAATGAAAAGTTGCAAAATTGAAGAGGAAAAAATGTTTGTGTTGGAAGTTGGAACTTGAAAATCGAGATGTTTCTATCTAGTATTATTACCGTAAAGGGGGGAGAATGGAGAGAATTTAATTTATTAAAAAATATATAAGATATATTTTATGTAAGTAAAAAAAAAATGAGACCCTAAAAATTGTGATATCCCGTGCGAAAGCTCACCTTGCACACCCTGTTAAACGGCCCTGAGAATTACCATTATCAATAAATTAAATTAATTAGTTACATGCATAGATGAATATTAATCAGTGACAATAATTTCAATTTAAGATTATCTGTTCCCTAGTCCCTACTCCATTTCATTACATTGTCCTTGATCTTTAGCATTATATATTTATATTCTATGTGTAGATATAATTAATAAACACTGAAAATAAATAGAGAGAAAAATTACGAAAATTTAAGGTGTGTGTGTGTGAGAGAGAGAGCGAGAGAGAGAGTGCAGGCCTTGCCATTCTTTTATTTTGATATGGTATTAATTTTCAATTTTGTATCATACATATTAATTAAGACAAAGATTTGTGTTAGACCGTCTAACGGGTCATAAACCGTTAGACGGATATTAAGATCCGACCCGGATCCGGGTCACAATGAAGTGTCACCAGATATGAAGCTAAGTATCACCAATCATAAACGAAAGTGTCACATACTATGAACTGAAGTGTCACCGGATATGAAGCAGCATAAGTCTTAATAAATTTTAATATTTTTTTAGTAATATCTTTAACTATTATGTGAAGTCCTATCAATTGTAACGTGAAGTATCACTAACATAACAAGCATGTACAACGAACTATCATGTTGAATTATTAAAGCAAATAACAATGAAGTGCCACCGAATATGAAGCTAGGTATCACCAATCATGAACTGAAGTGTCACATATTATGAACTGAAAGTGTCACCAGATATGAAATATTTTTTAGTAATATCTTTAACTATTGTGTGAAGCCCAGTGTCACGAGAGATGAAGCTAAGTATCATCAATCATGAACTGAAGTGCCACATACTATGAACTGAAGTGTCACTAGATATGAAGCTAGAATAACGGGTCGGGTTATGACCCGTCTAACGAAAACGACCCGTTAGACCGTCCCACAGGAGACCACCCCATTAATTAATATACGCACACGTTCGTTTTTAGTATTTGTTTTTTTTTTCTATCAATATATATTGTTTTAACATGAATCTAGACTAGGACTAGTCCATTTTCAAACGATATGTGGACAAAAAAGTTTAAATGATGACCAACAAAAAAGTTATTAGGAAGATTGGGAAATTTGGATATTATAATTATTCCGTTTTCAAACACTCTTTAAGTAATTTCACCAAACTTCACAGCAGGTTAAGGTAGGTCAATGCTTTATTTGATTGGTGATATAATTTGTCACCGATTAAATTGATTGAACCAACTTCATTGACAGTTCAATCTGTTGGTAAAACCATAATTATACCCTTATATTTTATTATATAACTAATAATTATATCTATTATAAAAAACAGATTTAATTAGATTTAATATAAATTATAAAAACATATTGTTAAGTATATACAATAAAAAATGCATTTATGCATCAATTAACAATATTCGAAACACAAAAGTCTAGTATAGTAGAGGCAGTTGATAATTTTATAATTATTTGCATTAAAAATCACAACCATTAAGTCATTTTGCAATTATAAGAACTTGATCTTGTAATTATTTGTTGTAATTATACACACCCTTTAATAACTTTTGTAATTATAATATATACGTCTATTTTGTCCGCTCAATTAATAAGTTACCATTCAAACATTAAGTTGGGGGATTATAAAATCATTGTATTATTTGCAAATATTATTCTACTGAATACTTAAATTCTTTTAGATAAAATATTTAAAAAGATAAAAAAAAGAACCGATCAAATTGAATTAAACAATTTTGACCGATTCTTTGAGTTTTCACTGTCACCGATCCAATATGGAGTCCTGTTATTTTGACCGCGTGGGGATAGTTTTTCACCTAACTATTGGAGTTATCAGTTATTTATCTGATTTAACAGATTATGTCTCCATTTTTTACGAAAGAAATATTTTTTTTTTTGGAGAGGATACAACTAAAATATTGTGAGTCTAATTAATCTGACATCTTCGTTGATTTTTTTTTTTTAGTTTTATCAATTTAGATTATGAAAGGTACGTAGATAATTATTAATTTAGAGCCCGAGAAAAATGAGTATTATCAATTTATCTCCCCAATAATTGAAAATAATATCAATTTAAAGCCTACCAAATAGTTTATTTTCATTATTATTTTACTTTTAATAAATTCTTAATTAAATTTAATAGATAATTCATGAAGAAAAATTCATTGAAAATTAATATAAACATTAATTAAAAATAAATAAGAATCAAAATACATGATTTAAGACTTCAAATTGATAGTTTCAATAATAGAAGTCTAAATTAATAGTTTTCATTTTTAAGACTTCAAATTGATCGTTAATATATTTCCGGACTCTAAATAAATGAAACTCCCTTTTTGTTCTTACAAGACTATAAATGAATGAGCTCATTCGATACACAAGTGTTTCTAATATATTTAGTCTATATATTTAATTTTTTCTAATGACGAGGATAATTCGCAGTCAATATCTGATGAATGTGCTTGTGTAACACTCTAAATCTGAATACGAGAACTGAGTGCTATCAAATAATATTTTATAATAAATAACTAAATTAACTATTCACAAAAAATGATTTTTGCCAAATATTTTCCATAATAACCCAACTAAATAATGAATAAAATATTTGCAAAACTATTAAGAATTCACGGACGCACTTTCAAAATCCAATTTCTTATTCACATAAAAACTCGAAACCGAATACTTACAACATATCAAAATTTTACTTAAGTCTTATAAGTGGAATATTTTATAAATATCGACAGTCATTAAGTTCAAAATAGTCCTAGATAATATATACAACAAAATAAACATTATGGCCAATAGCTACCACACCACCACGCCTTGCTCATCTTTCTTTATCAGCAGAGATAATATTAATATGGGATGAGTGTGTGAACACTCACTAGGAACATAAATTTTCCAAGTTAAATCATATAATACAGAGAACATAACATCTTGTATGTACTTGAAACATAGAACACGTAGGTCTGCGTAGGATGTGGCCACATAACAATATGGCGGTATTAAAACCACAATGGTATAAATTACATCATTGGTACGATTCATATCTTAGTCCTTTTGGCCTCGGATATTAGCTATAAACTATAGACAAGTACATTACAATATCTATAAATAAATAGATGCTACTTTGCCAATCAAAATCACATCATCCTCATCCAACTCATCATCTTCGAACCAAACTCTTCAGAAGAAAGTTTCACCGAGCCATTTTTCCTCCGTCATCTTAGTCTTTGTACATGCTCATTCTTTAAGTTTTTCAATTCTATCTAGTAGCTCGGATATGAGTTTATCTTGAAGATGCATGCGTGTATCATATTCTGCAAGCACATGATCTTGTTGTGATATTCTTTCCTTTGTTTCTTGCAACTCACATAGTTGCTCCTCGCCAACTTTAAGTTTCCTTTCTCTAGGGCAGTTGAAGTACGTATTAGGCCTGACGTAAGCTCCAATGACTCGCACACGTCCTGAGTGTTCAGGCTTCTCAAGTGCAAATGTAAGCAAATCATCATAATGACCTTTAGACTTGAACACTCATTCCTCATTTTCTTGTATGTATTTATCCTTTCATTAATAAAAAGATCAATTTTTGCAAGTGATACTACATTACAAGATTAAAATGTTAAAATAATGAAATTAACTCACAATTCTATTTATAGCCATCTTCAAATTATCATCCGCAGTCTCCCACTTCTTCGTTTCTCGTGCTTTATTCCACACGATAGCTCTATCTATTTCACCACCACCATGTAATTCATCTTTCTACAAGTAAAACAGAAACTTTCATAAATTATAACATGCATATTGCATTGAAAAATTTCAACAAACTTACGAAAATTATCTATTTATCAAAGCTCACCATGCTTTCAACTAAGCATGCATACCCTTTACGAGAGAGTTAATGCGATGGGGGTAAATTAAATGTGTTTATTTCTTCTCTCCTTCTACTCGTCACTCAATTTCTACAAGGCCACATGTGTAATAATTTATCAACATTCATAGATTATGATGAAAAATTGTTAAAATACTTAATACCATTGTTATTTACCTTAAATTTATTGAACATGCGACTTATAACAACTTGGCCCCAATCTACTACAAGAATTCCACTATCGGGTGGTGGTTTATGTAACTTCGTGGGATTATCTTTGTTGAGAACGGTGAATTAATTGTAAAGTCTACTTTTCCAAATACGCCACTTGGTACTTGCAGATTCCAAGCATCCGAATCTCTAACTCTTAGGAACTTTGTATGACAACTAAAGAAAACATGAATTATAAATAGGTTTCAAAATGTAAAACAAAGTAACAAAGTGAATATTAAAATACACAATTACTTATATTACCCGATTCCTAAATCAAGTCTTTCACTTCTTTTGGTACTTGTCTCCATGTTTTATAATTCACCTTAACATGTTATCGAATAATAAGCCCAATGTAGCTTTGCATTTCACTTGCAACTTTATCAACATGTTGTCCATGTTTGTTGAACTCAACTTCTTGTATGATCTCTTTAGCCCTTCGTTGTGAAAGACCATTTAAATAAATCTTTCCACGAGTCAATCTCGTTGATTGTGTATATTTGGATGCTATGCAGAATCATCACTATCATTTTCACCCATCTTTTCTTCCAAACCTGTTAGCATTGAAAACATTACTTAAAGCAAAATGAAACATACAATAACAATATAAGAATAAATGAGTTAACTTTTTTTTATCCAAATATGATTTTTCATTGTTGACCCATATTCCATTACAATCTTCACGCACGCATAGTACGTTTTCATCAGTTTCAATTTTTTTTTATCAATGATGGGTAATTCATTTGAAAAACTAACGGGAGCTGCAACAAAACATCTCCTAAATCATCACAATCTATGTACTCAGTGTATTGTTTATTAGGATTACTAAGTACCACCGACCACACACATATGTAATGGTTATATAAAAATCATTACGTATAATACCCAAATACATAACACTTTAGTAGTAACCGTTACATATACCATGGAAGACACGCACATATGTAATAATTTTTTCAAACAAGGTAAAGTATACTTCGTTTGTAACGGTTTTAATACAAAATCGTTATGTATCTAATGTTATGTATTTTTGTTTTTTTAGTAGTGAGACAACGGTCAACTATATTGAGTTAGCAATTTCAGTTTATAGTCAACTGAATTCAGTCAGCAGTCAAAACCAGTCAATAAAGAAAGAAAATTGATTATGAAGAAAATCAGTCAGATCGACTCAATGAATGATTTAAGAAGAAATTGATCTTGAAAAGTTAAACATTTAGCTAATAAGAAGAAACCATATAGACAAGTTAAAAGGAAAGTCTGAAGTATTTGAGAGTTAGCCTACAAAACTGAGTAACAAACTTTGATATGCTCAACTTTATTTCGAGTACAATAGGAGCTAATTAGATTAAACAATTGACTCAACTATGATTGGTTAACAAGATTTTTCATCTCATTAATGAGAAGTTCCCTTGGAATGCCTATAAATAGAACTTACCATTCACATTAAAAAATACTTGATCTGGAACATTGAACATTGAAAGCACATACTCTCTGCAAAAGTCATTTCTGAAATCTAGATTCAATCTAAGAGATAGCCTAAAGCTGTCTTAAGTGGAAGCAAATCTTGAATCAATCATCTATTATTAAATCATTTGAAGAGATTTATGTTGGTAACAATTGTCTTTGAAGTGTTTTTGACAAAACTTTGGAACACACTACAAGAAAAAGTGGTTCTAGAGGCATTTAAAGATGTTGTATTAAATAGGTTATTGAGATATCATATCTATTCCAACGGTGATTTAGAACGTCGTACATTCAAGTGTTGGGAAGAATCTATTTGATATAGCGACACTTTAAATTGTCTGCATAAATGATTAAATACGACATCAAAAAGTTGTTGAGACATAATAAGATGTTGTTATAGATTACCTTGTACAAAATAAAGAGATGTCATTATACGACTATTCATTTAGCTTTATTAAGACATCATATAATGTCTAGAAAATTAATCTTATACAACATTTCATGTTGTCCGAATAAATACATTGTTGCAACACCAACGAAGAACCAATTATGACATCATAAGATGTCATATTATATTAATTTTGTGACATCTTATAATGTAGTTAGAAATACACATGAACACTCTTGCCAGCGTTTTTTTTCCCACAATAAATTGCAATATTTAAAATTGCACATTTTCAGCTTTTAATTTCTAGAATAAATTTGGGGAAATAAAAATAATTATAATATATAAAATTCAAAGCTTGTAAAAATAATTACAAACTTTAGTGTTTTATAAGTCTACAAAGAAAGTAGGATTTAACTAGCTATTTGAACTAAGGGAATAGAAATTCAAAGTTAAATCTTCGATGAAAAACTGAACATCCATGCAGCAACATCAACAGTTAAAATAAAATAAACCAGAAATAAGAATGTCTTCAAATTTTGTAGATTTTTAGTGGAACTTCGGATGCAATATCTTTACGCTTCAACGACATTCAGTAGCTGTCACCTAGATGTAATATATATATATATATATGATCGAGTTCAGTTTTGAAAGTTTCATTAACCTTAAATATAAAGAATAATACTAAATTATGTACCAAATTGCATGGCCACACAATCATTTCGTCGTGTGCTTCTCCAAGTCTTTCACAGAAATCATGAGGTCGAATCAATTGCTCGTCAGACTGAAGTACAGAGTTTATATGTATTTGACACCAATTCTCTCCCAAGACTTGTATCCCAGCTTCTTCTTTCGGGCCAATGTTATGAACATATCCTTTTGCTACTATTTTAGTTTGATCAAATAAACTTTTTAGAGCAACATAATCTCCAACCTAAAAGTATGTTTTCATTATACAAATGTTAGTCGAGTGTCAAGTGTTATAGAGTTGCCAAAGAAATCCAAAGCATCAATTATATAAACTAAATGACTTTAGAAAAATCCCAATATAATTAGAACTAGTAGAAAAGGACACTCCAATTTTACAAGCTCGGTCATATATTATACATAGAATTACTACAGTTTTGAAAATGCACACTATAAAAAAAGGGACCTAACTGGTGAAACAAAAAAAAAACAGAAATAAATTGGAATATCAAATTAAATTAGAAATATGTCATCCACATTTCTTAAGGTGTTAATATATTTCACAATTTCATGGTCGAGCTCTATAAACAAAGTCCAAGTACTTAAAAATACATAGATAGTAGAGATATATAAATAAAGTCAAAGTACTTAAGATAGATCTATGTAGCACAAGTAAAAGTAGTGAATTATTGAAAAAAGAAACTTACCCGAACTGATTGTTTTGCAAAAGATGGTCTGAGAAGATTATTTGATGATGATACCAAACTTTTAGCACCTTGAGAAGTAAGCCTTTCCTGCATGAGAATTTGAGATTTTAACTCAGCAATTTGATTCTACATGTTCAAGATTTCAGATTGTTGTTCCAACATTATACGTCTGCTAGTGTTCCAATTAGGAATTTCTCCCTATACATCAGATGGTGAAACACCTTCTCCAAACATCCTAACGCGACCAGCTCTGTCTTGGCTACGAACTTGGGTAAAGACATCATTTGGGCCAACTGGATCTTCTGAGCCTTCAGGGAGTTTTTTCCTTAGTTCTTCAATTTCTTCCTGTGAGTTACTAGTAGAAGTCTAAGAATGTATTTAAAACGAATTGTGTATATAATAAACAGAAGAGTGAATAAGATTATTTCAATTCTAAAGTTTATTATATGTGCAGAATTTATGATGTATATTAGAGAAATAATGCAACATAAATGCTTGGTTTATAATAAACATATCAATCATTAAGACTTACTAAATACTTGGAAACAACAGATGAAGTATTGTTGTCACTTGTATAGCATGTGTCGTGCATTTCAGCACGAGATGGAGGACGGCCCTTCTCTTTTGCCTAAAAATGAGTCTTTTCTCTTGTAAATCAAATGAAAATCAATAATATAATACCTCAAGAAGAGTAGCTACACTAACCAAATTGTCCTGAATTTGTGCAAATAATCTCTAGCATCTCTATTTTTCTCACTCCTTGCCTAAAATGATAGGGGAAAAAGAGTTAAATATGAGAAGTATTATTATATAAATGTATTGTGAAACTGATGCAACCATAAACATAATATGAACTATTAGTATAAAAAAAGAACACATTGATTCTATGAATGTCGTGAAATTAAATTGTGGAAACTGAAAAATACAAAAATTGTATTCAAATGATAATTAAAATTGCACTCCTAAAGCAAGTAACTATAAACATTATAAATAGGCGCAAACTCATGAATCAACAAGGACTCTGAAGCCTCTATAAAGGATAAGAACTTATAAGAATCCTACTCCTAATGATAAACGAAATATTAAAATTTCCATAATTAACATAGAAAATATTAAATATTAAAAAAACTATAAGTATATATGAAAATACTTCAAATAACTGAGCATGTTCAACTGAAGAATCTCTAGCAGTTCCATTTCCATCAGAAAGATATACTTTTAGTTCCTCTCTGTTCCAATAAGTGAGCAATTTGTTCAACTGATCTTGCAACACTCTTCCATCCTTTTTGTCCATAAGGTCTTGCACACTCAAGCATTCGACAAAATACCTCACTTTTAGAGTGCTCTTCCAATTTCTCCACTTTTTGTTAATTGATGCGAGAATCCAACCTTCATCTCCATGAGTGATATCATATCGTGACTGCATAATGATTTATATGATTAAACAAACAATGATTTTATAGACATATGTGCAAAAAAAAAAACTAACCTTTAATTACCTTAACAATATTTAGCATCTTTTTTTTGGATTCAGTTGGTAATTTTTGTCAATCTTCAACATCCAGTGGACAATACATTCCATTTCTTGATATAGTGCCTAAAAACTCGCAAAATTTGCTCTGATTTATACCTATAGGTCTTCCATAGCAATCAAAGTCGAGCTTAATACGAGGCATAGTTGACGATCTGCCCCAAATTTCCAACATATATGTTGGACCTCTAGTCTTCTTTGCTGCATTTCAAAATTAGCATTACTTGTCTGTGAAAACTATAAAAAAAAAGTTTAAATTAAAGATACTAAGCCAAAGAACATTTAAATTTTTCTCACTCGTATCATGTCCATCGGCTTGCTCGTTGGTTCCATTCATAAGTTCACTTGTATTTTGCAGCATTATCTCTTCAAGTTCTGAGGCATGAGTATTGTTGTCCACCATATGGTTATGTTCCAAACTTGCAGAATCATTTGGATTTTGCTGGATGCCAGGAGCCCCATTAGATACTTGTCTACATGTTGGAGTTCTCTGCGTAGCTGAAAAGTAACCAAAAAATTAAATAAGAGAAATTACATAATAATGGCATAATTTGTAGCTCCATTAGATACTCATATATATGTTAGAGTTCTTGACGTAGCTGAAAGGTAGCAAATAAATAAATGAATGAATAAATAAATAAATAAGAGAAATTGCATAATAGTGATATACAGAGTTAATGTACAATCTTACTAAGTGGTTGTTGAATTGGCTCATCAGAAAGGCTGATTATACTTTGTTTACGCTTTCGAGTTTTACCAGCCATATCCTTCAAGTTTCATTACAAAAACAAAAAAAAAGAAATTAATCTAACTTCATGTCATTTGCATCATTTATAGTAAGTTCTATATACACTTGAAGAGGCACGTGATCGAACAGGTGGCGTGCATGATTTGTAATGAATACCAATGTTTAAAATTCATATATTGCAGGAAGAAATTAAATCACCAATAGAAAAAATAGAGTTTGCAGGAAGAACATTTACCCACAACAATGTTTAGATTGATAGCAGTTCTGAACAGTGAACGAGCATCAACAAAAATTGCTGAATTAATTAGAACAATTTTCAAATTTGGCAGCAACGATACAGAATACGAACAGAAACACCAATCTACCATCACCAACCTGTCGATTTGTTTGCATTAAAAACATTAAATTTGTTAGCGGCTCTGAAACAGCAAAACGTTGACAAAAATAGTTGAATTAGGATGAAGAACCTTCGAATTGGCAGCGCTCTGATCAGTGGCAACAGTTGTTGAATTAGTATGATGATGCCGTAGATTATAGTATCACGTCTCAATCTTTGAGTGGTGGGTCGTGGATAACTACTAATGAAAAATATTGATATGCCGCCAAGAGTTTTTGAGCGCCAAGGAACTTTCATTGTGATTTAATAGTTTATCCTTTTAGAGGAATAATTTGCATTAAAAATTAAATTAATATATACACACGTCAATGATGTGTTAATTTGTGAAATGTCCTACGTTTCATATATATATATATATATATATGTGTGTGTGTGTGTGTATATATATATATATAGAAATTCCACAAAATTAATTAAGCTTATATATATATATATAACACACACACATATGTGTGTGTGTGTGTGTTTGCAATTTTAGATGGTTGCATAATATAGTAGAATGATTATTTCCCGAATTGGCTTGGGACGATTATAATGTTGGATTATTTATGAAAGCTTTATTTTAATTTTTCAATACACACACACACACACACACACACTAAATTCTAGTGTAATCAAGTTTTTTTAAAATAGATCTAATAAACTGAATGAAACATCTATTGAATAATTAATTCAATTAATAGCCATATAAAAGGATCAATTTTAAAATAAGAGAATATATATTATATATTTATCGAGTAATGATTTTTCAAATAATTGATTGAATAAAGTTCAATTAGTATTTTAATGTAAATTTTGCTCAATAGCTGTAACTTTTAGTGGTTCAAATCATTAATACAAAATAAATTAACTTTAAGTTTGTAAAAATAAGACATACTACTTGCTTGTTAGCTCGTGAACAAGCTAGTATTATTGTGAATGAGTCAAGCTACTCATGAGCTACTCACATTCCAACTCATTAAAAAATCGTTCGAGCTCATTTTAGTCGTTAACAAAATAAGTCAACCTTGAGCTTGACACTACTTTTTTGTTAGCTCGTGTACTCACATCTCTACTTGTTAAAAGATAGTTCAATCGTCGTTAACAAAATAAGTCAACCTTGAGCTGACACTACTTGTTCGTTAGCTCATGAACAAGTTCGTTAGATAGCTTGAAAATATAAAATTATTAATCTGATAATTTTTTTTATATCTTAATTAGTAACAAGTACATCAAGTCTCTAATAAACTTTATTTATCATAAGAAAATGATGAATTTTAGTAAATATAATATATTTTTTGTGAATAAAATAATTTATGTTTAAAAGAATAAGAATTTAAATGTAGAAAGCTCATTTAAACTCAATTAAACTTGAGTAAACTCTTGAGCTTCAAAATATTCAATATATAGGCTCCCAAGTAAAGTATTCTCTAACTTGAGAAATTAGAAAGAAAGTGAAGCACTAAATTTTGAATAAGGAAACACAATTTTAAATAATTTGATTATGGTAATTAGAAACATAATTGAATCAAATATATAATTACATGTTTAATCAGCTTCACCACATTTCTTGGACACTCTTATTAGTAGAAATCAATAATAATAATAATAATAATAATAATAATAATAATAATAATAATAATATTAGAGAAATGTTTAATTGTATTAATTCAAAATAACATCAAATTTAAGTGTTGAGGGGTATTTCCAAACTTTGCTTGTGATATGTTAATCAAAAGAGGTATAGTTTAGCTGCTTAATTATAATGCCACTTGAAATGACTACTTATTGTTTTAATATTGATTCTGCAAGAATGGAATTACATTGCGGGGATCACATAGAAATAATCTTATAACATAATTGCTTGCGTGGGAAAGAGAATAGAGGATGTTCCTGTTTCTATTAATTATAGTACAATCATTCTATTAACTAGACCAATCATCTTTTATCAAGTTCAATCTTTTCACTTAACAGATGTGATTTTAGACATGGTAAAAGTAAAAAAAAATCAAGAAACTAGCACATCATATAAACTTTAATCAATAACAATAATACCCTAACTCTAAAATCAGCTCAAACAATTTGAACCCATACAGTCAATTTTTAATATAATTTAGAAAATTATTTTATACTCCCTCCGTCCCAATAGTAAGGTCCACATTACCTTTTTTAGCTGTCCCAATAGCAAAGTCCACTACCATATATGGAAATAATTAGGAAATAATTAGGGGAAGATTAAGGAATAATTAGGGCTAATGTTAATTGTGGGCCCAAATCAAAATCCTAACCCTAATCGCCCCCTGCCCTCTCTCAATTCACTATGCTCACCTCTCTTTTAATTCTCTCCCTCTCTCGCTCTCTCCGCCTGCAACACCACCGCCAGGCTCCCTCTCACTCACTCTCTCTCTCTCTCTCATCGCCTGTAACACTCCTTCCTCCCTCTTCTCTTTCACTATCGTCATGCGATGACAACTCTCTCCATCCCAAATAGCAAGGTCCCCCCACCCCAAACCTTCACGATTCTGCCGTCATGTCTGAGAGAGATGATGATTCCGGCAAGAAATCAGAGCTCTGTGATGTTTCGGCACCGACGCGGTCACCTTCAGCCAGAAGCCCTCTGACCTGTTATGATTTCGGTCAGATTTTAGATCTGTTGTCTTCAACCGCCTTGCATGCTGTGAATATGCATGCTCATATCTCCCTCTGCCGGCCGTCGGTAGAGGAGGCTCCAGATTCCGGTGAAATCATACCGGAGACTCTAGAATCCCTCTCGGTGGAAGAGTTTGTACCTGAGACAGCTGAGTCTTTGATGGGGGTGGTGGAGGGTGCGACGGCTCACCTGGTGACGGCGGTGGAGGTTGAAGCGGACGGCAGAGATTAGAGAGCCAAGGTGGTCACTTCGATGCTCCGAATACTCCTCCCTTGGTACTTCAAACTGGTGAGATCTAACCCTTAGCTCTATTCTGGTGAGATCTAACCCTTGGCTCTGTTGTATTTTTATTACTGTGAGTCTCTGATAATTAATGGCTCTGTTGGGAGGCTATGTTCTTGTGAGCTTTGTTGGATTTGTTGGGAGTCTCTGGTTGAAATGAGTGTTGGAGTCTCTGTATCAATTGTGTATCTGTTTGGAGGCTCTGTTCTTGTGAGCTTTGTTGGATTGTTGGTTCTGGCTCCATGTGAATGGCTCTGTTGGGAGGTTAATTGTGTGCTGAAATGATCTTTGTTGCCTTGTTGGTTCTGGCTGCATGTGTATGATTATGGGAGGTTAATTGTGTGCTGAAATTGAAGTTTGTTGCCTTGTTGGTTCTAGCTGCATATTTATGATTATGGGAGGTTAATTGTGTGCTGAAATGATTGTAAAAATGTGCTCACACTGTATGCTATTGGCCAATGACATCAATGAGATGAGATTTCATGCTTTGGATCCTAGTTTAGGTCTGCATTTATGTGTTTCAGTGTTGTGTATGTGCTGAAATGAGTGTAAAATTGTGCTCACAAAAACTATGCATATTGTTTCATATCTGCATCTTCAATAGCAATATAACTATGCATCTTTACAAAAACCTGAACATATGAAATATTCAGTTGCAATTATGGAGTATAATTGCATCTTTACAAAAAAACTAAGTCGAAATGTCTCTTTACATTGTCCTGCATCTTTACAAAAACTGTATCTTCACAAAAACTTGTCTTCGACCTGCACAGAATCACTTCAACCTGCAAAAAATGGTTGTGTGTGATAGTTAATTCCCCTTCAGCCTTTCAACACCTAGGGAATTCATTAATTCTTCTATCTCATTCCCCCCTCCAGCTTCCATTAAATATATGAGACTCTGTCTCACCAATTATGATGGCACTTCCAAGTTCAAAGGTAAAATTTCTTGCCTACTAAGAGCATCTTTCCCCATGTGTGGGATCTTATAGCAATTGTGTCCTTTAACTTTCATAATCTCAATCATACAGTTCTGCAGAGTCAAGAAAATCTTGTTTAATTTTGAAAGACATAGATGATTTTCAAATGAAGTAACCACTGCATTCACTAACTCATCAACATTATGATACTCATTGTTTCTATCTGCAAGGATTGAATACTCCTAAACCGCCCTAAATCATTCACATTTAGATCTGGTGAGTTGGGTGGTTGTTGTATCAAAGTGAACTCAAAGCCATCTGAACTTGATGCCTCTCTGAAAATTAGATCTGAATCCTTGATGTGTGGTTTAGCATTGTCCTGTTGTATGTATATGACTTTTCTTGCTTCTGGTGGCCATTTTTCCTTTATAGCTGACAAAACCTGCAACAAAGATCATCTATTACAATGATCATTAAATGAAACAGACACACTATTCCATTACCTGATTGATCAGACAGTCTCTAATCACTTCTTGTGTTATTGACTCAATTGCTTTAGTCTCTAATGTGCCCCTGCTTCTGTTTTTGCTTGACCTTTTTGCTGGAACCTTGTGAGTGAAAGGAAACATTGCAATCTTACCATCAAATAATACACTACCATCTGTTGCCAAGAGAGGTCTGCATACTGCACACATGAATATTATTTTTTAGATGAACTTCTTGCTCTTGCATGTTCTGTGTGGTTCAGTCTCTTCTCATCAATGTGAACTGTGTTGTGCATGTTTTTAAACATTAGAATATTTGCATTCCTATCTAGTTCCAAGGCCTCAAGTACAAATCTCAACCTCAACAGCTTATTAGAAGTTGTTAGGTCAGGCCTAATAGCTGATATGTGAGCTCTGATCAGCCCTTGCTTAATCCACCTCCCAACTGTGGACTTTTTGTAGTTTATTCCCTTTGCTAATGTTCTTACGCTGCTTCTCTTCTTAAGTGGCATCATGGATACTTTGTCTAAATCAAGATTAACTCTCTTAGTTCTAGTGAATTTTGGTTTTGCTTCAATGTGCATTTGCTAATTATTTTCTGTCTTTTTCTTTGTTGCAGCCCATATTCGACTGATAGATCGGTTGCATACCTGGAATTTAGCCGCAGCTTCAGTCATTTTACTCTTCGGCATTTTCCCGTTACTGCGAAGAAATTCTAATGCTTGATTTTTTTGAGACTCAGTAAAGCTGAGCTTCTTCATCTTTTTGGATTTTGTTTGTGATGTTAGCCTTAGTTAATGTATTTATAGGATTATATTTGAATTTAAGAGGGAAATTTTTTGGTGCCAAAATTTTTGGTTTTGGCATTTTCGGTCATTGTACTTCAGTGGATTTGAATTGTATCCAAAATTAAAGTGTAAACTCACTTTCTATTCTATTCAATGGCAGCCGTGAGCTTTTTATTTTGCATGCTTCAGATTTGGGTTCTTATGCAAGCCATTAGTATCGACAGTAAAAAAAAATTGCTCGACCAAAATCGCTCATAAAAAAATTGCTCGACAAAAAAATCACTCGTAAAAGTATTGCTCGACTAAACGTAAAATAAAAAATGAGGCCAAACAAAGGGGAAAAAAGTCAAGGGAATATATTAACAATAAAATATACCACTCTTTAATGAAATGGGCCCCACTTTTTCTACCCACTACTTAACACTCTAATCCATTTCTCCTTAATCTCCGTGCCAATAGCAAGTGGACCTTGCTATTGGGACGGAGGTAGTAATATTGTAAGAAAGAATGAGATATCATTTTTATTAGTAATCAAGAAACATGATTCACTATATATAAACAAGAACACTAATTAACAACTAAAAAAAACACTCAACAACAATTCACATAGTGAACTAAAATGCATATAAAAATCTATACACCAAATTCTAATACAATCCTTCAACACAAATCAGAACTCAAATATATTATTTAGTCTCAAATATTAGAAGTATCAATCTGCTGCCTTCACATGCAATCCAATCTTCAAATCATTTAAATCTTCATATTCTGTATGCAAAAAAATAAAAAAAATATGTTAGTGAAATCAACTTTCATACAATGAATATATGAAACTAGATATCAATACAAAATTATAATAAAATGCAAGAGCATATATAATGACACAAAGAGAACATACACATGCAAATAAATGAGAGAGAGAGAGAGAGAGACATCATAGCACCAACAAGTTGCATGGCCTTTCACATAGTCAATAACTTATTCAATAATGTCAATTTAAACTCCTTCCACATCTTCACGAACTCAGTTGACTTCTTCACTCTCATCATTAAGTACGAAATTACATATGTTTCTCTGTAAGTAGGTTTCTACATCGACTAATGATTGCATATTATAAATACCTCTAGCAACTGTAGAGATGACAACATGTTCATTATTATCAAATGGGTCTGCTATATAAAACACTTGTGTAGCTTGGGATGCCAAGATGAAAGGCTCCTCATGACGTTTAACATTTGTGAAGTTAGCAACTGTAAAACCATCACTATCTTTCTTCAATCGCTTTCCTTTTGAAACCCAATCACATCCAAATAAAACAACCTTATGATGCATATAGCGTAGCTCAATAATATCTATCAAAACTCCATAATATTCTAACTCACCTAAGATTGGATTTTCATCCCTTATGCTAGAAAAACTTGGTGTCGTTGCCTTAACAGTAATTCCACTGTTTTGTGTTTTTCTTGTAACTTCTATCTCTTTAGTATGAAACCTAAAGCCATTCACAACATAGTTATCATATGTGAGTCCTATGATATCCGGTCCACATGCAAGCAATTTCAAATCTTGATATATTGGATCTTCTTCTAATAATTGCAAATGTTTCACCTATGAGAGGAAACAAACTATCATTTCAAGTAGAATAACACAATCATTAATCTATTTTAAATATTATAAGATAAAGTTACATGATTCGAAAACCACTTTGCAAATTGTTTGCTATGAATGCGTTCAATTTGGTGTCGTGCCACACGGGGATGATTTTCTTCAACTAGTGCATGATGTTGTCTGTCAATTTAATTTCAATCAGATATCTCAATCAGTTATGAATATGATCAATGCAAGAATTAACTCTACTTATAAACTGAAACACTTACTGAATATATGGTTTGACTGTCTCACAATTAAACAAGACATATTGATGTGCCATTTTAAGCGTGTCGTCGTCAAACTTCGTAGGTGTTCCTTTGCCAATAGAATAACCTCCCAATGTAAATACATCCAACCCAGGTGCAACAATGTTAGTACATGTTGTTACATTCTCATTTCGAGCTGCTTTGTTGAATTTGGACTCCACATAATCTGCTAGGTACAAAGAGCAGAATGTCAAACATTCTTCAGCCACATACCCCTGAGCAATTGAGCCTTCTGGTCTACTCCTATTGCGAACGTATGACTTCAATGTGCCTAAATATCTTCATTTCACATTCAACAAAAAAATGTTTCAGTCATATTTTGCACATACATTAAGTGATCAATATAAATACTAGAACAATATGGTAATTGCCTTTCAATTAGATACATCCAACGATAGTGAACAGGGCCAGCAAGTTTCACTTCAGTAGCTAACTGAATGGTTAAATGCACCATTACATCAAAAAATGATGGTGGGAAAATCTTTTCCAAATCATAAAGAATCACAGCGATTTCTTTTTCCAACCGAACCACATCAGGGGGAAATTTCTGTAGAGCATAATTCCCTAAAATATCGACTCAACCGAATCAAAGGATAACACACTGATTTTGGTAGAGTTTTTCTCAAGGTCACGGGTAACAATTGTTGCATCAAAATGTGATAGTCATCACTCTTTAGGCCAACAAGTTTCGGTGGTTTTAATTGAACCCAACGTGATATATTAGCTGCATAACCATCAGGAACCTTCACATTTTCCAAAACATTGCAAAATATTCTCTTTTCTCGCTTATCTATTGTGAAAGATGCTGGGGGTAAGTAGTTTTTTCCGAACTCGAGATGAAACTCAGGTCTAATCCCCATCGCTTTTAAGTTAAGTCTTGACTTAGTATTGTCCTTTGTTTTCCCATCAATTTGTAACAAAGTGGAACAAATTCTCTCACAAACATTCTTCTCAATATGCATGAAGTCAAGATTGTGACGCACCAGACAATCTTTCCAATATGGTAATTCAAAGAAAATACTTCTCTTCTTCCAACTAAATGGCAAGTCCGGATTATAATTCACATTCTTCCCAAAAATGAAATTTATGTCTTTCAATTCTTCCAACACATTTTGCCCTGATAGTCTAGGCGGAGGCCTTTTATTCTCTTCTGAACCATTAAAGATTCTAGTATTCTTTCAAAATGCATGATCCTTATCTAAAAATCTACGATGATCCATATAACAATATTTTCCGCCATGTTTTAACCAGGATGAACAAGTAAATTTATGACATACAGGACATCCAAATTTACCTTTAGTGCTACATCCTGATAAATTTGCATATCCTAGAAAATCACTAATTGTCCATAGTAAGCTAGCACGCAGCTGAAAATTATTTTTAATTGATGCATCATAAGTATCTACTCCCACTTCCCATAGATCTTTTAAATCAGATATAAGAGGTTGCAAATAAATATCAATATTATTTCCTGGAGCTGATGGGCCAGGAATTAATAAAGATAATAAGAAATATGATTATTTTATACACATCCATGGCAGAAGATTATATGGTATCAGGATAACTGGCCATGTACTATGGTTTACATTCATATTACTAAATGGATTAAATCCATCTGAAGCCAACCCCAACCTTACATTGCAGGGATCATTAGCAAACTCAGGTTATTTACTATCAAATGTTTGCCAAGCGGGGGAATCAGCTGGATCTCTCATATGCCCATCCTTTGTACGACTTTTAGCATACCGTTAATATTGAACAACAACTCAACATCACTCACCTATCAGAACTCAACGATCTCGTACCGTAAATCCGACATCTTCTGCTACAAATTGGAGGCTTTCTCCACGCAATTCTGATAGTCGTTGTTGGAGAGATCACATCTGCATTAGAAGAGTATGTTGACGGTTTCTATCGTTATTGTGTAGAATTTCTTGGTCGATGAAGATGGAAAATATCAATGGAAGAAGAGATGGATATTTTCAGATTTGATAATAAAAAAAAATGACAGAAGATGGAAAAAATAATAAAAAAAGATTATAAAAAATCTGTTTTGACATGGTATGGACGTATTTAGTGGGATTTAGATTGCAAAATGTCTAATATACCCTAAGTACACAATAAACGGATAAAATCTTATCGGCCAAATTTTGATAAAATTTTCATATCAACCGTTGAATTTGATAGATCGGATGGCTATGAATAGTTCCTATTTCTTACACCAAGTACTAGTTCTCATTTGAATCATATCTTATATGTAACACCCACTCCCAATAAAATAAAAGAAAAATATAAAGTAATGTAAAAATGTAGGTGAGTTGTCTTCTTTTTAAAATAAAAGTATGTACTTTCCATTAAAAAGTGTCAACATTAAAATTTAGGGTTAACATGTGGTGCATTTAAAGTGATCAATAATTATAAAAATATAATTTACTAAAGAATGTAAAGAAATCATTGCTCTTTTTATAGAAATAATTTTAAGAATATTCAGATACACTCATATTTAAACTTATGACACCTAAGAATCAAAATATAGTAAAATAGCTCTTGCCCTCCTCACAGGTCGTCATCCATGTATACACTTCTCAGGACTTGTCAGAGCTCTAAACATTCATGCATCGATGCACCACACGTTATTACTTTCACCTACAATACATGAACTACATGAGCTATAGATCAATAAGCAGAGATCATGCGTATGCATGTTCATTGGCAGTCACAACATGTGCAAGACACAACACCACCACAAATGTGAAATGCTCGTGAATAAAACATTTTATGCCATATTGAAAACATTTTCATCGTTTAAGAACTTGGCTCCCTTCACCAGACACCAACATGAGTCATGAGCTCATAATATAATCAATATCACTTGGCCAAGATGTGATTAGTGCACTCATGTGGCTCATCCTTCCTGGACCCCAAAGGACACGCCCCCTGCCTGTTCCCTTTGATCCCACATGAAAGTCATCCCATATCAGTCACTCATCACCTCAAACGTGCAATCGAAATGGACCATCCTCCCTGGACCCCAAGGAACACGCTCCCTGCCTATTCCCTTTGATCCCGCATGGAAGTCATCCCACTTGAGGCACAAATATACAACACATCACAATACGGGCTGGTGGTGACCAATCATAAATAAAACATTTTCTCTCTCTGAAACTGATTACATGCATACAGCCTCGATCATATCTATATGATGTGCATGCATATATATGCTCGTGCTCATATAAAAGATATTCAATGCAAAGAAATACAATATCACAAGTAGATCACATCACACAATCATATAATGTAGCATAATAATAAATAATAAATAATAAACACATATAATCAAATAATACTATATTCATGCATTGTAGTTGCAGATGGATTTCTACTTACCTCGATTCCAAAGATTATAGTATCCGAGACCGCAAATTATGTGCTAGTTCAAGAAATATCTAATTAAAATAGATCATATATATTAAACCATGGTTATTAACAAATCTGTAATGATAAAATGGAAACCAACCATTATTCTTTCTTTATTCAATTGTTCTTGTCAATATTATACTAATACTCATATTATCAATAAATTAAGATCTTGATTTATCCTACCTTGGTTAGTAGTTGGGGTTATATAGTATAAATTATTACAAAAGTATTCTAACTTCAATTTACTAATATTTTCGAAACTAAATTGGCAGGATAAAGAAATTATGATGAATTACACTAATGAAGCAACTATAAAAAATTACATTTCTTATTAGATTGACACTGTGCATTTCTAAATTTAAACTAGTATACCACCTATGCGATGCACAGGGATGTTATTAAAAAATATTTATGTACAATAATAAAATTATATTCAGTCATGAATTTCGCATATAAATATATGAATTATATCGTTTGAATTATAAATTGCTTATGTATTTTTTCATCATTGGAGAAATCAACCTTGGTGGCTCTAGCTATGTCAGAAACACCTAAATTGGTTGTAAAATAGATAAGGCAGAGTCTTCGCTGCCCAGATGGTCTCGACAATGATTAATTGGCCAATTAGGCAAGAATAATTTTTTTCAATTTTTTAAAATAATTTTGTTCAAAATATGATTAAATAAAAATTTTGAGGTTTTCCACCCTTTTTATACAACAACCCACATCCCAATATTTCAATCTACAACCGATGAGAGACGTAGGGTAAGTGAAAATTTAATATGTAAATAGCAATATGTAATAATATATTATAAAAAAAAACTTAGGCGAAGATAATCTAAATGGAATTTTATATGTTATTATATGTAATTTTATGAACCCACTTCACAGATCTACACACACGCGCGCGCGCGCACGAATGAGTAATGATAGAAAAAAATATATTTTTTATTGAAAAAAATCAAATACATTATCTTTAAAGATTTTAACTCGTTAAAAGATTTTGGATGTGGATATTGAATTTTTAATATATTTAAATATATTTTATTATATTTGTTTAATATATTTAATTCAATTTTAATTCAAAAATATTTAATTTCTAAAAATTTAAAATGTATCATATTAAATTGATAAAATCAAATATCAAATATTATACTTGATCTCAATTTGCAGATATCATTGTTGGGCCTCACAATTCATAGTTTGTTCATATACAATATTATTTCTTTGTTCTTCAATGTGGGATAGATTTCGGTTTAAAATTAAAATATATAAGTTTTAACTATTTAAAAACATCTTTAAAGTTGAAAACTTAAATATGATAACTTGAAAATCTTAAAATTATCTAACATTAAATGATAAGATCAATTAATACATTTCGAGTTTCGACCATTCAAAATTTAAATATATTTAATTTAAAAATTTGTATACGGATCTTGATTTTTTTAAAAATATATTTAATTAATGGGTGTTTTAAATACGCTACTAAATTTTCTTTATACGCCACTATTAAATTTAATTCAAAAATAAATAATTATTAATTATATAAATATCATTTTTAATTTTAAAAATTACTTAAAAAAGAAATAAAATAAAAATAAATAACCCCGTTCTTCTCACACCAGTGACCCTGCTCGCCGCATTGCCCTCACAATTGCTCTCTCTTTTCCCTCCATTTATGCTAATCTCTATTTCTCTCCTCTTCCTCCATTTATTTTCTCTGTAATAATTGTCTATGAAATCAAATGTGTATATTGATGCCGTATATTTTTTAGGCTAAAAATTGATTTTGCTAACTTCTCCAATCATAGGATTTGTTGCATAAATGTTTGGAGAAATACATATATCTGATTGAGTGGTTGAAATTTGGAACATGGTGTTGATGATAATACTTTAAAATCTGGTGACATTGAATGATTTGTCATATTATTTTATAAATCTGAAAAAGAGTTTTGTCAGAGTTGGAACACAGTGTTGACGGCAACTACATCATTCTCTATTTTATTTTGGAAAAAAAATAATTATTGGGGAAGAAATGTGAAGGTGTCAGGTCAGGATGAAAGGTGACGGCGATGGAGGGCAACATGTCTGTAGTATGGAGGGAAGAGAGTGAGGGTGGAGAATAATTTTTTTTTAATTTCTTTTGAATTATTTTTTTAAACTTATTTTCATACTGAAATGATATAAATGACTTTTATCGTGATTTGTAAAGATAAAATGTGAAAATATGAAAAAAAAATATGATGTATAAAATAAATGTGGTGTATAAAGAAAAAAAGAGTGGTGTATATAGAAACACCCTTAATCAATTAAAGAGTAGAAAATTTAAATCAATATTTTAAAAATATTTCATTTGAACTATTTAATATATATAATTTAATTCAAATCTATAAATTTAAAGTATATTTAATATTTAATATTAAAATGATAATATCAAATATCTAAATATTACACTTGATCTCAATTTAGAGATCAACAATGTGGAAATATCATTGTTGGGACTCATAATTTATAATTTGTTCATGCATAACAATATTCGTAAGTTTTTTATATGAGATGATTTTTGTTTGAAAAACTAAAAGTATAAGCTTTAACTATTTAAATATATATATATATATGTATATATATATATATAATTCATGGCATAAATATATTTAACAATTACTTGCTAAGTTCAATTATTACATTTACTTCAAAAATTTAAGTAGATCTAATTTAAAATTCTCGATGTGTATCTTGATTAATACATTTAATTTGAAAATTTAAATATATTCAATTGAAATTTTGATGTGGATCTGGAATTATTGTTACACTAAAACAATAATAGCATTTTTATATAATGTTTTAAAAAAAGGTGATTATGATTGTTTGGTTAAACAATACGACACATATTTAAAAATAATATAACAAAATTATACTGAGCCTGATTATTTTTTACAACTCAAGTTATGTATTTTTTTTTCCATTAGTAGCATATTTTTATTTTTGTACTTTGAAAAATAAATAAAATAACACCAATTATCACGATTACTATTTTTTTTAGTTTAACTGATGTTGTGATATTTGGAAAAATTACGTATATAATTATATATTTTTTAATATTAAATGTAATTATTAGGATCTATGAGGAAGATCTCTAAAACAACACTGTGATATTTATAATCCTATAAAAACATTTTCAATACATTTAAGAACCATAATACTTTTTTCATTCAATTATAACATGGACATGTTCAAATTTTAAAATATTAATTTATAAATATTTAAATCCGTACAACGTACGGGAGAAATACTAGTTTCAATTAAACATATATCGAGTATGCATACTATTTCTACAGACAATTAGTAACCCTTTAACCGGAAATTAACCCTAATTTTTCATTAATCTCGGACACACACGTACACAACTACAAAATAGCAAATAACACAAGCAAAAAAAAAACCCCTAATATAATCAAGAAATTAAAGAGTTACAAAAATAGTAACAAACTAAAGAAAGAAAGAAAGAAAAAGCTCATTCCTCCTTAGCCAAAACCATTCTACTCAAAGGACTAGGGCCAATCTTGGGTTTCCTCATCCCACTTCTTCTCCTAATTATTTCCATCTCATTCCTTCTTCTCATGAGTTGCATCGTCGCCTCTTCATCAATCACAAATCTCCTCATCAAAACATCATCCGTCAATGATTTCCCTCGAAATATTTTCCTTCCTTGTACGCTCATTCTTGCACCTCGAATTTCTTGTCTGGTCATCGTCGTCGTCGTCGATTTTGATCTTTGATAGCTGAAGCTCCTCCTTGGAGGGACGACGCTGCCACCTTGAAAAATATCGGTGTAGGAAGATATTGGCGCGCACAAACAAACGTGAGTAAACGAGGATGCCACTGCCACCCTCGTCGACGTGCATTTTCTTAATTTTTTTCTCGAATTATTTGTGACGTGATTCATCTCTGTTGTTTTCCATGGAGTGATGATGCTTTTTATGGGGAGCTCTATTGGTTTTGACACAGATTTCCATAACATGCTCGCCTCTATTGCTCTTTGATACCAACACTTCCTACGAGTCACATGGAGCTGAGGTTATAAATTAAAATATAAAGCTAGCTAGGGATCGATAGATATATAATGTTCAAATAGAATGTTCAATTATGTTGGGGTCTCAAGTGTCACACACACACACACACACAAACCATTTTTTAAAATTCGAAAGTTGAAATGGGCTTTGTGTCCGTATATCCACTTGGGACCTGCAACATGTTCGGGTTTATTTGGAATTTGGATATTTCCTAACGGTATGAGTACGAGAATATGACATATATATATATATATATATATATATATATATATATATATATTTTGAGGATTTGAAATTATACAAACATATCCCTTCATAAAAGAAACAATCTAGCATTTGTTTTGCATCATTAGGAAAATAATATTTTCTTATTCACCTATTGAAGATATAACATTACCGTTGACATTAACATATACTACCTCCGTTTCATAATGTTTGTTGTTTTGTTTTTTTTTATCTAGAATTAAGAATTAATTTCGTGGACAAATATACCCATCCCTTATATATGCCATAAAATCTAATTCATCTATATTTTCCTAAAAAATAATAATATTTTCTCTCTCCATATATTTTTCTCTCTTCATATATTATAGGTAAAGTTAGAATCAAAAAATCTTGTAGAATTTGAGAGGGTTAAAATTGGGAGAGAAGATGTCAAATTATATAAAACAACAAACATTTTGAAACTAAAAAAAAATCTTAAACAACAAACATTATGAAACGGATGTAGTATATAAAACACTATTATCAAATTTGGCACGCAAACACTATATATGTATATGTGTGTGTGTTTAGGAATATATGTGCTGTCGTCAGGTGGGACTTAGGGAATGAAAATTAATTGTAAGTTGAAATTTGATGGAATGGAAAATGTTAATACATTTTTAATTTTCATGGTGTGGTCAATATGAATCGATTTAATATTTGTAATTGTTTGAATTATTTGATGACTTAGCAACGGGAAAATGGATGTTGACTCAATACACGTTTTCCAATGTTATCAGAAAGGCAAGAAACGAAATTTTGACAGGTAAATAAAGAATGGTTTGAAGATTTTTCACTTCTACATTAACAAATATTTATTTCGTTTTTGTAACGACACGAAATAAAAGAAAATGACACTCTCTCTCTCTCTCTCTCTCTCTTTTGTGTTGGTTGATTGAGATTGCCAATAAATTTTAGGCCGATTGCGAATTATGTATTGATTAAATTCGAACTCAAGTCTACACACACATGAGAAAATAGTACTTTCTTCATTTCTGAATAAATCACATTCTGGACGAATGCACACATATTAATAAATATATTAATTAAATAATCAAATTACCTTATACACTTGTATGTAAATACATTAAATAAGTTAAGTGTGGTTATTTGAGTGCATTAAATGGGAGCAAATATAAGAAAAATGTGAAATTTTTACCTCGATTGTGTAGAATGATACTAATTATGAAACGGAGGGAGTAATAATTTTAAGATCACGGAGTGATCATAATTATTAGACGAGCAATGTCTCAAGTAATTAAGTTTATTTTCAAAATAAAATGAGTTAACAATGAATAAGATTTTTGGGCAACAGTTGCACTCCAATCAAAGAGCGTGTCCGGACCCTTTTACGGTCCCATATGAGTCCCAGTTAATCAAGAAACGCTATAAAAAAAACACATGGTATTTATTAAAAATAAGTTAATCGATATTAATATATAAATGCTATAGCAAATAAATTCGAATATAATTAACAGCATGAATATAAGTACAATAGAACTCGATAAATAAATACCCGTTAAATTAATAAACATTATAATTAATAACTTTATGGGTGTTGAAGATATATTAGTACTCGATAAATGAATGTTAATTTATAAATTTCCGTGACTCTAAAATTATTTCTTTATAAAGATTTTTCCGTATATATGTGAATGCTATTGGCAATTGGGAGTTGGGACATTACTGTGAGATTGCAACTCTAATGGGCCAAACTAAACTAAAAACATTAATCCTAAAGAAACCATAAAGCCCAAAAAAATTACCAATTGACAATTAAGCAACTAATTTTAATAAATAGTAAATGAGCTAGTAATACAGAGCACTCGGAAAAATAAACGAAATAGAATAATTTGAAAATTTGTAATGAAGAATGTCATATCAAGTCTAATTATTCATAATGTTTTACTTATAGTTTATTTTAAAATAAATATAGCGTAGACCCTACGCACAAATATCATGGGCCTCTAAATAACGTGCTACTTCTATATGTGATATACCCAATTATTCATGCCATTATGATATGCTAATTTTGACATTGTGTGCATGTAGTTGAATATCAAAGTAAACTTCATTACTACAAACTAAATCCAATCATCCCAACTTTTTGTAGTAATGCATTAATATTTTGCGAGATTTCTTCTTGAACATTTAGCATTTAGCATTTAGCACTGTGTGTGTGTGTGTGTGTGTGTGTGTGTGTGAGAGAGAGAGAGAGAGAGAGAGAGAGAGAGAGAGGTCACCTTGTGTGTGAGTTCATCTTTGATTCTTGCATGAAAAAAAAGGAGAGAGGAGTTGAGTAAGAAAGAGGGAGAGGGAGATATGGTCATTGGAGGAGGAGATGGAATTAATTGAGTCATAAAACTTTTGTGACTCAAAGATATGTAGGCAAATGGCTAAGTTCTTTTTTTTTTTTTTTTAAATTGATCTGCTTTTCTTTATCACTTTTGCTTTGGCAGAATGATTCCAACTAATTGACTGAGAAAGAGAAAAGATATTCAAACTTCAAAGATAAAGTAAATCTTTGCTTTTTTTTGCCAATTACCATTTTGCCCTTCAAAATATCCATATCTTAAATCTTAATTTCGATTCTCTTTTTTTTTCTTAATTTCTAGTAGCACTCTTAATTTTGGTGAAAATTAATCTTCTTTTACCTAAATAATTTTTTTTTTGGGGGGGGGCATCAACATTTCCAACACCATATCACAATCTTTAAGCGAGTGACACCACTTCACTTGCTCTCTATACATCCCACCATCTAGAAAAATAATACTCCCTCAATTTCATAATAATTAATATTTTAGATTTTACAATAAAAATTAAGAAGTACAAAAAAGACACATATACCTTCTTCTCTCTCCACCTCTATCAATTTTTATAGAAGAAATTTCATCTATCAAAGGTAAGTTAATATGTATTAAATAAAATCATCTACTACACTTTGTACACCACTTGGAGTTGTACAATTAAATTTTCGCAAATACTCATGTACATAAGATGTACATCAGACGGTCAACGTGTTGACCGAGTCAACGTGCGTTGACTCGGTCAAAGCGTTGACAAAAAAAAACGTGAAAACGGGCGATACTTTTTAAGGATACAACTGATACTTTTTTTAATTTTGAATGATACTTTTTAGTGTTTCGATTGATACTGATCTTAACAGTTTTTTTCTTTATTTTTTTTCTGACCAATACTTTTTATTGATACAAATAATACTTTTGGGCCTTTGAAATGATACTTTTCAGTATTATGAATGATACTAATTTTGACAGATTTTTTGGTCAAAGCATTGACCGGGTCAACACGCGTTGACTGTCTGATGTACATCTTATGTACATGAGACTTGCCCATAAATTTTCTTCGATTTTTTTACGAAATAATCAATTATTAATTACAAAATGAAATTTATTATTGAAAAAAATAATTGTGTGCCCTAATTGGGTAGGATGAACACTAAATAATAAGTGTAAACTGATGCACTAATTTTTATGCACTAATCTGCAACTAACACAGGACAATGCAATATAGTAGTGAATCGGGTATTGTATCCACAGGGACTGAAAATATGACCACACTAAGTACTAAGCTAACACGTTTCTATTATCCAGGCTACCTAAATTTTATGAGTTTTCTAAAGCTAGACACAAATCAAACCAATCAAAAACAGAATCGGAACAATTAAATAAGAACAATTAAACTAATTATCCAAAGCAAATCAATTAAATCAAATTAACAAACTCAATCAATTAATAAAGATTAATCATAGGGAATGCATTACACATGTATCGTCTATGTATTAATTCAACCCTAATAATTTCCACTTTAATCCGATTATTGGTGGAGGATCAGAAATACACCTACCTATCTCCGTCAGGTCCCAAGGTAGATGTAGATTAATAAATTACATATCACTTTCGTCTCTAGGATAATTTACTAACTCCCGATAAATCAACAGATTAAACCCCCTACAGATTTCGTAGAACGTGTATCAAAATGCTCAATTAATCCCACCAGTTAATTATCTCCGTCAGGTCTCAAATTAACTAGCTAGCATGCATCAATTATGGCCACTAATCTATGCATGAGAATAACAGCACTCGAACAATTGAACACAATAATGAAAAGGGAAAAATAACAGAATTAAATTAATAACATAGCATCCACATGTACGCAAACCCTAGAATTAATATGCGTTTAGCCGCTCATGGCAAAATAGAAATCTAATAAAATATGAATTACAAAAGTCATGACGAAATTAAACTATAAACATGAAACACTTATGCCGGAGGTTTAAATCTTCAATCTCCGTCTTCCTCCGTCTTCACAGCACTTCTCTGCTTCAATATAGGGTGAAAAAGTTCCCTAAAAATCGTGCAAAGCAGAGCCTTTTATAGGTGAGAAATATAGAGTCCAAGTAAGGAAAGATGCCCAATTTTCCGGAAACAGGCAGCACGGGCCGTGCCGTGGGCAGCACGGCCCGTGCCGGGCGTCAAAACACGCGTTCCGAATTACGTCATGGGGCACGGTCCATGCCGTGCGACGGCACGGTCCGTGCCGTAGCTACCAAGAATTTTCTCTTTGATGTTTCATGGCATGGTCCGTGCTTTCCAACGGCACGGTCCGTGCCAGCGTGCATGCCTCCGACACGCTCCACCGTTTTGCTCTGTTCTCGCTCGTTTCTTATCCGATTAACCCGATTCAAGTTGCAGAATAACCCCAACTCAATCATCTATCTTTCTAGCTTATATTCCAATTGAATTGGATCTTGTAAGTATCATCTTTTCTAGCTCAAACTTCAATAAAAACAGCAAAATATGAATGTGCACGAGAAAAACCGAAACGACCACAAAACCTCAACTTAAACATGCATTAATCTTCAAATATGATCTACATAAACACTTAAATGCATACAAAAAACATGTTTATCATTCTCCCAAACTTGAACCATTGTTCGTCCTCGAACAATGAGAAGAACACTAAGAGAATAAACATGGAAGGGCATAGTAAACTCGATCATTAATGCCTCAAGAACAAATCCAAATATATTTTCAAGAACAAATCCAACTCCTATAACTCATAAAATCATATTCACAACCAATCTCAATAGATCTAAACATGAACCTCACCGATAATTGTATCACTCATCTCTCAAGTGTGCAAGATGTACTCTCATCGAATCAAATGCAATGCAAAAGTATTAACCATATGCTTGCCAATCGTCTAACTCATTTATACTCGAACATGTAAGAATAAAGATCAAAAAGGTCTTTAATTTAGGATGTAATGTAGGGACATTGGTTAGGTTAGGAAATTTGGATTAGTGACTCAAAAATTTCAACCCACTAACAACCTTCTTTCTACTCCAAACCCGAGTATGAATACAAAAATCCACCTTCTAACTTCTCCAATTTACCTAATTATCTCCAAAATCTCCCGATTTTCATGTACTTTGTACACACATCATCATTCTCTTATGCTTTACAAAATCCACACAATTAAGCCAACAAATGACAAAAATTCTCAATTGCCATCTATTTAAGTTTGGCTTAGCTTCATTCTTTTTTTTTCTTTTCTCTTTTTTTTTCTTTTCTTTTTCTTTTTAGCTTATGAGAATGACATATATTTAAGCACCAAATCATATACATTCCTCCATCCAAATCATCACTACTCATCACAATGGATACCCTTATTCACCATCCAAACCTCCTATCATCCAAGTTTATGATAAAAGGTAATTATGGCTCAAAATTGGCTAGCAAAGGTCAATTTTTTCTAGGTTAGTGTTTAGGAAAATCATGTGGTTAAGAATGGATGGCCTTAAATCATATCTAAATCTTTTACGTACTCAAGTAACTCGATCAGAAACCATGGTAAGTTCTAGAGACACAAATTCATGCATGACAAATACTCATCAAAGAACGAACTGTGCAATAATACGACATTTTAAAGCTCAAAATCTCACAGGATTGTTCATGCTTCAATCTACTTAAATTAGAAGTGCACATTGATTTATACAACTCATAAGAAGTCGAATTCATTCAAGTTTTCACAAATAAGCTCATTTTTCATCATCGGCATCTCACGAGTTCATAAGACATGACTCTATAAACAAATAAACACAAAAAACAAAACACAGACGCCACGAAATAATAAAAAAAACACATGCCAAACATATCATATCTATCCCTCTCCCCCAAACTTATTCAACTACAAAGAGAATAAGTTTGGAGGGAACCAAATAAAGGATGTGTTTGGAACAAACTTACCGTATACAAACATGGAGAAAAGCACCTTGAAACCGGCATGGATGATCTCAAATCAGCTTTGTGCTCCAAAACTCCTTTCTACATATTAGCATACTAAAACAAGACACAAAACAAAAGAAAATAAAGAAAAACAAAGCAAGTAAAATGATGGGTTACCTCCCATTCAATGTTTTATTTAACGTCTTTAGCTAGACGATACCTCAACAGTCAACGAGGTCGAAAGCAACACTCCAACCAACAAAATGATCGTCCGTTTCGAGGACTGTTGTCCACTGCCACTGCTTGCTTTATCGGTACCACTTCAACTAGCATAGCCCCCTTCACATTCTTCTTTCGGAAGACACGAAATTTTACTCTCGTCTTCTTGAGAGCTGGAGCTGCAGAAAATCCCCCACCATCTTGCAAAACCATGCACATCTCAAATGGTTGTGCTTTTTGAGCTTTAGGAGCATGTATTTGGGGTGCCTCTATCACAGGCTTTTCGTCTGGCTTGTCATCCATATCATCCATGAAGGTGTTGGCCAGACTCACCTCATCACACTGCGGGGCTTCCTTTGGTGGAGGATTTCAAAATATAACTCTTTTTCTATCAATCCCAAAAGTCATAAGGCCTCTCTTCATGTCTAGCTCCGCCTCACAGGTAGCAAGAAACGGCCTTCCCAGGATTAAAGGTATCTTAGGATCTTCAGGAATATCTACCACCACAAAGTCAGCAGGAAACACCAAATTATCCACTTTGACAAGCACATCTTTAATTATTCATCGTGGCTTGGTGCACGATCTATCCGCAAGTTGGATTTTCATCTCTACCTCCTTCAAATCCCCGAGTTTCAACTTTTTGTAGACAGTGAAGGGCATCAAATTTATGCTAGCTCCAGAATCGCATAGCACTCTCTCAAAATACAATCTCCCAATCTTCAATGGAATGGTGAAGCTGCTCGGATCCTTCATCTTCAATGGTAACTTCTTTTACAGCCAATCACTGCATTCTTCCATCAAGTGGACCATCTCCACATCCTCCACCTTCTTCTTTCTTAAGACAGCTTCTTTCAAATTTTGAGCTCCACCTGGCAACCATCTCAAAGTATCTAGAAGAGGGATATTAATGTGTACCTTCTTGAAGGTATCCAGCAGATGATCAATCTTCTCATCCTCTTGTATTTTGCCAGAATGAGTAGTGGAAGCAACAAAATTTGTAGAAGTGAAAGGCACATGTGGCGCCACTTTTTTAGCCAAAGAAGGCTTAGCTTTAGCTAGTTCTACTGCAGGATTGCGCTTGATCTCGCCATGCACCACTTGAATGGCATTGCAGTGCGTATTCGGGTTGACTTCAGTGTGGCTTGGGAATTGTCCCGGCTTGTGCTGCGTTGCGACTTGATTGGCTAATTGGCTCACTTGGACCTCTAACATATTCACTTGCTTAGACAGAGCGCTCACTGTCCCTTCGATCTGTGTAATTTTTGTACCAATGGCCCCAATGAAACTGTTTTGATTAGCAATTAGCTGGCTCATCATCTCTTCAAGTGAAGGCTTCTTTGGCTCAGAAGGACCTGTAGTGGAAGCAGCAAAACCCGGAGGTTTCAGGGCGTTGTTGGGGTTAGCATAGGAAAAATTCAGATGATTCCTAATGTTCGGGTGATACGCCATGTTGTTGCTCTGGAATCCTTGCTGGCCTCTGTTGTAGTTTCTCTGATTGACAAAATTCATGTCTTCCACCGCAGAGGATTCAGAACTTTGTTGTTATACTGCATTCATATCCATGTGCGCACGTCGCTCCTCAAGAACTTGTTTCTTCAATTTCTCAATCTCGGCCCTCAGATCATCCATTCCAGAATCAGATACTGCAGCTGCAGGCCTTGTTTGTCGTCTCTCCATCGGCCATTGGTAATTGGTGGCGGCCATCTCCTCTATAATCTGCAGTGCTTCAGCTGCGGTTCTATTCACCGGGCATCCTCCAGCTGATGCGTCCACCAATCGTTTGGTGTTGTTGGTCAAACCACTGTAGAAGTGAGTGATTTGTTGATCAGCGCTGAATCCATGTTGTGGGCAAGATCACAGCAAATCTCTGTACCTCTCCCATGCTTCATAAATTGACTCATCTCCCATCTGTGAAAAATTAGTAATCTCCGCAATTATTTTCTGAGCTTTCGATGGAGGAAAGTATTTGGCGAGGAAAGCTTGGCACATTTGATCCCACGTGGTGATGGATTCCTTGTCTAGACTTTTGAACCACTCCATGGCTCGATCCCTCATAGAGAAAATGAACATCCTCATGCGAATGATGCCGTCACTCACACCATTCATCTTGATGGTGTCACAGATATCCAAAAATGCATCTAGATGAGCATTTGGATTTTCAGTAGCCTTTCCGCTGAACTGCTCTGCAGCTAGCATGTTGATCAATACAAGACGGAGTTCGAAGTTGTTTGCGGCAATGCCGCCACCCCATTCGGTGCCCAAGTATCTGTCAGTCGGCGTCCAATACAGCTGATTTAGAGGTGCTGCTTCGTGTTCGGGCGCAACTTGTCTAGTCAATCTCTGCTCCATCTCTCGGAGCTTTCTAGCCAATGCTTCCACATCCATGTTCTCATTAGGGGCTGCCATTTTCGCTTCTTATCGTCTATGCTCTTTATTTCTCTGTCTATGAGCTCGATCAGGGGAACTTGGAACAGGATCTACGTGTGGCTATGTAGACCTTGTTTTCATGCACTACCTGAAGTAATAAATCGATGTTAGTAATAATATCAATGTAAAATCAAAATCAGTCCCCGGTAACGGTGCTAAAAAGTTGATGCACTAATTTTTATGCACTAATCTGCAACTAACACAGGACAATGCAATATAGTAGTGAATCGAGTATCGTATCCACATGAACTGAAAATATGACCACACTGAGTACTAAGCTAACACGTTTCTATTATCCAGGCTACCTAAATTTTATATGAGTTTTCTAAAGCTAGACACAAATCAAACCAATCAAAAATAGAATCGGAACAATTAAATAAGAACAATTAAACCAAATCAATTAAATCAAATTAACAAACTCAATCAATTAATAAAGATTAATCCTAGGGAATGCATTACACATGTATCGTCTATGTATTAATTCAACCCTAATAATTTCCACTTTAATCCGATTATTGGTGGAGGATCAGAAATATACCTATCTATCTCCGTCAGGCCTCAAGGTAGACGTAGATTAATAAATTACCTATCACTTTCGTCTCTAGGATAATTTACTAACTCCCGATAGATCAACAGATTAAACCCCCTATAGATTCCGTAGAACGTGTATGAAAATGCTCAATTAATCCCACCAGTTAATTATCTCCGCCAGGTCTCAAATTAACTAGCTAGCATGCATCAATTATGGCCACTAATCTATGCATGAGAATAACAGCACTCGAACAATTGAACACAATAATCATAAGGGAAAAATAACAGAATTAAATTAATAACATAGCATCCACATGTACGCAAACCCTAGAATTAATATGCGTTTAGCCGCTCATGGCAAAATAGAAATCTAATAAAATATGAATTACAAAAGTCATGAGAAAATTAAACTATAAATATGAAACACTTATGCCGGAGGTTTAAATCTTCAATCTCCGCCTTCCTCCGTCTTCACGGCACTTCTCTACTTCAATATAGGGTGAAAAAGTTCCCTAAAAATCTTGCAAAGCAGAGCCTTTTATAGGTGAGGAATATAGAGTCCAAGTAAGGAAAGATGCCCAATTTTTCGGAAACAGGCGGCACGGGCCGTGCCGGGCGTCAAAACACGCGTTCCGAATTACGTCATGGGGCACGGTCCGTGCAGTAGCTACCGAGACTTTTCTCTTTGATGTTTCATGGCACGGTCCGTGCTGTCCAACGGCACGGTCCGTGCCAGCGTGCATACCTCCGACACGCTCCACCGTTTTGCTCCGTTCTCGCTCGTTTCTTATCCGATTGACCCGATTCAAGTTGCAGAATGACCCCAACTCAATCCTCTATCTTTCTAGCTTATATTCCAATTGAATTGGATCTTGTAAGTATCCTCTTTTCTAGCTCAAACTTCAATAAAAACAGCAAAACATGAATGTGCACGAGAAAAATCGAAACGACCACAAAACCTCAACTTAAACATGCATTAATCTTCAAATGTGATCTACATAAACACTCAAATGCATGCAAAAGCCATGTTTATCATAAACTTAAAATAAATCATAATACATTGAATTTGAATAAAAAACTTGAAGAAAAATTAATAAATTTAATTATGTAGCACCAAGTATTGCACTAAGTGTAGCATATATGACTTCATCCATGCATGTAGGAGATTTTATAATGTTTTAATAGGAGGTAAAATTGGGAGAAAATGTGTGAAAATGTCTAAAACATCAAATAATTTAAAACAAAATTGAAATACTAAGACATCAATTACTATGAAAATGAGAGACTATATATCAAGATTTAAAACTTGAATAATATACGTCTTTTTCAAGTTCAATCATATGATATCACTAACACTTGTGAGAGTTGAGTAAAACATTTTATATCGTACTTTTTATTAAAATTATTAGAAGTTAAAAAAAATAGTAGCCAAACTTTATACACCACTTTTATTTTATTCAGTTATAGAGTAAAGATTTACATGATTCATCTACTTCTAATAATAAAATAATAATAATAATAATCACATACAATTATGTCATGATTAAGAGCATGCAGAATTGGTTGGTACACTTATGTGTGTGTACCTAAAAAGCCTGCTAACTGGCTCGTGGCCTCTGACGTTGTTTTTTTTTTTTCAACTTTTGCAAGCATGCAGTCATTCATGTCTCCACATCTTAAATTGGGAAAATTCTCGTATACCGACGTGGATATTACCCGTAGATCATACGTGTGGTGTCACGTCAACAACTTTTATACGAGTAGTACCGCATGGATTATGGTAGATTTTTTCCTAAAAGCGTGACTTCACATTTGGTGGAGCGTGCGTCCATATTTATTATCTAGGTTTATATCGCGATTATATATACACCTTATGATAAATATTATATTTATGAACACTTGAGAAAACAATTTTAGAAGAATAATAATAATTGCCAAGGGATGGACAGAACTTGAATCTGTTTATATCATTGTGGATTGGAAGGCATCATTATTATATTTGTTGATGGCATTCAATCAATGTCACCAAAAGCACTTGTAGAGGTCTCTACCAACGTTTGGAGCATCAATGAAACATCACATTTAATTTTCGTTAGGCATCATTTGCCCTTACATAATGCTTTACTGTCTAAATATTTTGTTATTCATTTAAATCCAACATGAGTTTGATGACTACAAAACTAAAGGTGAAATGCATTATTAAATTGGACCAGCTAGTCCCCAGCATCACAGCTTCACAGCCAACAAGCTACAGAGATACAACTCTAATATGAAAAAAAAAAAAAAAAAAAATACTACATTGCAACATCATAATACAAAGTAGTAGTCCAGGTGGAGGTGAACTAACAACTTGGCTCCTTGAAGCCCAGAAATCGAAGAAAAAAAAGTCGGTAGCTACAGTAGATTACCTCATAAAGACCATACCATCACTGCTGATGCAGATATAGCCTACCTGGGGATGTTTGAGATGTTTGGAACTCTAACCTCTATGTTGTTTATTAGCTGTCGGGTTCACCAGGCCGTTGGCGACTCCAATTCCCAGAACCAGCCTTACGCTCACCTCGTTTCCTTTTGTTTTTAGGGAAGTGTATCTGTGAGGTTAGACATGACTTCAGGGTGGCTTGCTGTGGAGGTGTAGTGGTTTTGGCCACCATATCAGGTTCTGATGCTAAAACGGTGGCCTTATTGCTATATTCGTCTCCACTATGTTCTGCGTCCTGAACCTTGTCAGCTGATTGGTTATGACTATATTTGAAGGCCGCGCCCTCTACTTCTGCTGCCTCGTTTTGTATGAGAATGTTATCAACAATCTGCAATGGCAGCCAGACAGTTCTTGTCAAACTGGCACTAAAAGATCAAATCATTAAAAGAACAAGAGAAAACATCTGTAAACTAGAACAAATTTTAGGCATTGTTATTAACTCGAGATTCTTCTGACACTGATTAATGTCCTTGACAAGCAACATAATATTCAAGGATGCAGATGATTTAATCGACTTTGTAGGTTTTGAAACCATTAGCTCGTTCTGATTTCACTCGTGCATTTAAGCAATATGTTTGTGACAATGCAGTAGGATAACAATTGTGTAATGTGGTCTAGTATCTCAAGGGAATATAGCTTGTCATTTCACAGAGAATAGGCCCGATGATTACAAGTTCGAACTTGTAATCATCTGGAAACATACTAGATAACCATATTTATGTTTCGATCTAAAAGTTCTCCACTCTCTGTTTATGCTAGAGCTTGTTTAAACTACATGAAAACATTAAAAAAGACATAGGGTGGTAGAGAATTGCATCTGTCTTACCTTTTCAGACGAGTCTCCGATTTGGGCCTGATGCTGGGTGACGTCGATAGAGGACAGTAGTCCAACAGTACTTTCAATAATATCAGGGATGGGAATAGGCTCTCCAAAACTAGAAACTGCACTATCAGGTAAAACAAAATCCCCAATATCATAGTCCTCTATATACTGAGATGGCATGTACAGGCCTCCGACTGAGACTGTATCTCCGTTGCAAGCAGAGAATGTTGGGCTACGTATAGAGCTGGTCTGCACATCGCCTCCCACAAGTTGGCTCAAGTTCTCAGAGGAAGAAAACCTGCTAGCATTCTTTATCATCACTAAATCGAGTTGAGCCCTCAACTTATGGACCCGAGTATGCACTAGGTCAATTTTCCAAAGGATATGCTCAAGGAAATTATCATTTTCTTCAGGAAATGCGTAGTCATCTTGAATGTCAAACTCATCATGGGCAGCCATATGCTTGTCTGCAAATAGACACCGGGAGAAACAACTAAGAAACACAAATGAAAAAGTAAATGCAACTAGGTACTTATGTTCGTCTAGCATGAAAACCACATATACATTCTTCATCACCTATGGTAATACATATAGGAAAGCGTTTGCCATTGTGCCAAAAAGCCATAGTGATAGCACGACAAAAATATTTATTCCCTCTCTAGCAATTGCTTGAATGTTGTTGTTAAGCAAACCCAACAATCCCCTCTGAAAAAATTGCTCAAATTCTGAATCAGTGACCTGGTTCTGATAATAAGATTTAGTGTGTTAAACTTATTAACTTTAAACCCACAGCCATCCAATTGCTATATCATTCATGACTGTATACTGACCACGAGGGCAGATAATGTGATAAAGCTAACAAAAAAGAAGATGAATTATCTTTCATCCATCAGAAAATGCTTAAAGTTAACATATGGTGTAGCAAAAATAAAGATCTCAACTGAAAAACAATAAGTTTTACGCCATCCAGTACCTAGATATTTAAAATGGCTATCAAGCTTTTCAAAACAAGCTACCCAGGAAAGAAGCATCTCATGGAAGTTTCACTAACATTGAAACATTAAGAAGGTTGACCATGCTAAAATCATTTAAAACATTTGCAACTTTCAGGTATGATAAGGAATTACTTGACCGATACACTGGAGACCAATGCAAGGATTGAAGCAGCACATACATTACCTAGAAATGACAACAGGAGCTTTAGAGCACAATTATTATTTTTATTATTATTATTACTACCCCGTCTGAAGCATCACAATTCTACAATATGTAGAAGAGAGATTACCCCCCAGCATGAGTAGCTAGGATCACCATGCAGGCAATTCAGTCTTTTATGGCTTATGACACTAAAGATGCTACAATAACAGATCTATTCCACATAGGAATATGTAATTGAGAAAATGAAAATTACTGGCTCATTTAAGACTTCCAACACACCTGAATTGCCAAGGTTCTCCCATGTAGGAATTCCATCCAGATCAGATCTCTTATTTTCTGCAATAAGTGTCAACAATTGGATGGTTTCGTTTAAGTGGAAAGTAAGAAAAACAAGAGTTGAATAATATATCATAAGAAAAAGATCAAACCTCGTTCAGATAAAAGGATATGATTTGACATATATGATGCAATATCAGTCGTATTTTCCACTCTCTTTCTTTTCCTCCTTTTCATGGGCCTTTTTCTATGACTTTGAAGTGGAAATGGCAGCAACTTTGAGCCAGATTGTTCCACTGTTCTTTTATCTACTGACACATGTTTCCTGCGATCAATTACAGAAACCTCTCTGGCATATTTTGATGCTTGTGAATCTAATTCCTTTATTCTCAACTCTGCCCATTTGCATCGCCACATTAGAGGATGAATGAAGTTTCTCCAATGACCAGTCAATTTTTTCTTCCTGAGTAAATAGAAGTCAGTTGAAGAGAATTAGCTTGTTCTAGCACAAGAAAAATTTGAACTAAATTTGACCAATGCATAAAAATTCCCCCAACAACACAGTTGCACCTTTCACTTAAAGTGATAGTGTAGGTTAATACGGAATAGTGGCAGAACCAAGTATTTCAGTTGGCTGACTTGCCAAAGTGTTCAGATGAGATTGGATGGGTTATACCAACATGTAACTTAAACCCACTTTTCAAGGTTAGTCTTACAACAGTGTGGTATCAAAAGCACAGAAACTGCCTTAGTTCAGAGTTCAGAGTTCAGATTGCTGCCGTGCAGCAAGAGTCCAAATGCAGTACAAAAGCAGAATGGCTTCAAACAGTGACGTAAATGCTAACTAGACTAAGGAGTACTCCAATATAATTACTTAAAACAATAATTTCACCAAAAAGTGTTCGTAAACTTATCAATGTGATGCTCATAAGTGAAAATCTTGATGTGATTACCACATAGTCACCATGGCAGAAACAAGCTACTGTAATTTATAACATGATTCACATTATAAAGCACATTGGAAAGCAAGGTATCATAGATTTATGACTAAGCACCTAGCAGAGTAAACTTCATTTCCTATTTAATCAAGATTGTCACATGCTGAGGCATTATCATTTATCATAGTACAGTGGTTAAATCCTTGGTTTTCTTAATAGTTTTTTGTTATCTAACATGTGCTAGCATAAAACCAGCATAAGTCCCATCTAAATGTAAACCTAGTTTTTTTCTAGTTTCTGAATGCACCACAAGACCACTATCGACGTAAGCCGGAGCAAAAAGTTGGTAAATTAAAAAAAAAGCTTTCAAACTCCAGGTAATTCAACCCTCTTACATCTGATTCTCAATGTCCAAAACTGTGCAAACAGACAAGTGAAGGCAAGGCACCATAAGGCAATAATGGAGAATAACAATTATCTTTGTTCTATTTCATAACCTTGAACTGGTCCGAGTACAACCAGATATTACAAGCAATTAATAACTTGCTCCATAATAGATATGTAAATAAAAAGGGACTTCATCTAAGGGATAAAATAATAACAATAGGGCATGTGGATTCTAACTATAATAAAAAATCACACGATTGTTGAGAACTAATGAGGGGTTATGTTTTGAAACGACTTCTGTAAGACACTTTTACTTCACTAGTAATATATTAATGCTCAGAACTCAGAAGCCATGCAAGTTTTTTTTTTGTTTCACCATAACAAGTAGAAATTTATTTATTGCATTCTTAAACCAGATTATTACCAACACACTATATAAATCTGCTCAACTGCCGAGTTATTTCTGACTCTCTAACATAGAAAGTAAATGCATTATATGCTTGAGCTTGAATTGAAGAATCATATGTAAACACGGTCTAACATGTCAGCACAGAATTCCGTTGGTACGGTAAAGGAGAATATGTATGTAAAAAAAGCTGTACCTTACTGGGAACACGCTGCCAAATCCATCAAATGCAGGAGCCAAATCAATGTCAGGAATGAACTGTGATTCAACTTCAGCATCACTTAAACTAGAAGTATTTTCATTTCCAGAAATTGTGTCAGCAAATGAGCTTGAATTTTCAGTGGCATCAGGGTCCTCTTTTGCCTCCACCCTGAGGTCCCTGCTTCGTGAAAATTCAAGTATGTCAACAGTAAAATCCTCCGCACTCTTCAAAGATTCAAGTCCTTCAGCCAACATATTCTGTAGTTGATGGATGTTCCTCTACTTATGCAGTCCGAGGCATTCTCCTCAAGTTCTTCAACTACTCTGTTAGCTATTCGAACATCACTAAAAATTGGCTCCGTCTAAAATCATCCCGAGGGATTGTCTAAGCTGGAGCTATTTGACTTACAATTCAGCTTGTTCTGGTGCATTGTCCTCTATAACATGAATCCCCATTGAGTAGCTCTAATCAGCAACCAGGAACAAGACACCTAAAATCATGAAACTGATAAGTGATAATTTAATGCAGTATGATTTTTATTTTTCTTGTGTGATGAATTATCAAAAGGTCAGGAATCAGATTTCACTTAACATTGTTTATCCATCTGCTAATTAAAGTAGATTATATCACAATCATGTACAAGGTTCAAGAACTTTCAGAAAATGAGAAAATGCAGTAAAACGCAACAGCTAATTCCTGTTGGAAACCATTCCAAATATTCTAACTAGTCCCTAATCGACTAGACCGCCAAAAGACATGAGCCAGATAAAAGCTTGACTGTCTTAAGATATGCCCAAATTCAAACATATCACCAAATTCAGATTCAGACCCTCTCTGCACTCAGATTAAATTGCCGAATTGCAAGACTGAAAAAAATAAAATAAAATAAAAAATCACTACATCATGCCCCAACTAACTAAACCAAACTATAAACTCAGCTAATTATCCAGCTTAAGCACAGCAACCAACACATATTATCCACTTCAACACTAATTCCCACTTCCTTCCTTCTTTTGCACGTGCCTAATACATTTTCGGACATCACCGAATGATCCGAAAGAAAAAAAAAAAAAAACAGCTCCACACACACCGTTAACAAAAACCGATACGTAACTCAAAAGCACCATAAATTCTCACTCCAGAAACCTTCCAACTTAAAGAAACACCGCGATAGCATAATTAAACCAATTAACCAAGAAAAAACACAGAGAGACATAACTAACAAAACACATTCTTGCTAATCATGAGCAAACAGAAGAAAAAACAGTGATTTAAGTGGCATTTAGTGATGAACGAAGAGCAGCCCAGATAGGAGGGAAGCACAATCCATGCAAAAAAGAGAGCGTGAGATGCAAAATACCAGAGCAAAATGGAGGTTGGCGGCGACTGCACGAGCGGCGTATGTTTTTGAGTGAGAAATGCTGAACGTTATGTGTTTTCAGTGTGGTGTATATATATTTTCTTTTTTCTTTTTTTTTTTTTTATAATATGATATGATTCTAATGCTGTGACCTAAAATATAGTTGCAACTTATTTCATTCCGCTTTTTATCCTGCCTAAATACGCTCTTACGCTTTTACCCTCATACCTATTTTTACTTGGAAACTTTTTTTTTTTTTTGGACACCATGCCGTATTATTTTACTATTTCAGATTTCTTATTACATTATTAATATGTGTTACACTTTCAAATTATATATTTTTTTCTTCAATTATGTTTTTATTTTTATAATTTAGTTTAATTTTAAGATTGTTTGAACCCCACCAAATTAGTGTTTATAATTATTTTTTAGTTTTTAATTATTAATTAATAATTCATTATTATGATTGATTTATTCAAAATTAAATTTTATAACTTTTAAAATTCAGTATTTCAGTTTTTTGTTGATAAATGTTGACTATGATTGTTTATGTTAGAATTGATTTTTATTTTATAATAAATATTATTAAAGTCATAAATTTTATAGTGAAACACATAGAAGTGTGATAGAAAATTTGAATCCTTATTTTACTGAGCGTCGTCTTTACTATCTGTCCATATCCGTCTATATTCATAATGATTTTTAAAAAAAATATTATCAATTTACGAGCCAAAATATGTGTTATATATTAATTCGGGACTTAAAAAAATGAAAACTATTAATATGTATGACAAAAATGAATGAAGCTATCAATTTTTTTTTTATTCTATTTTATTTTTAATTATGTGTGTCAATATTCAGTTATGATAAATTGAAATTTGATAATAATTTGTTAAAATTAAATAATTAAAAGTATAATATGTTATGCTTAATAATTTTTTTCTTAAAAGAACAAGTATTCAACAAAATTGAATCGTCACACACACACACACACATATACATACATATAAGTATAAATGTCAAATTAAATGTCAATTCGCGTTCTCTCATGTCAATTTGATAATGATATGGTATAATTTATGTACTTACAACACGATTACAAACATTTTGGTGTTGATAAGACATGACAGTGACACGATTAATTAAATAATAATAATAATAATAATAATAATAATAATATACTTATTTATTTAGATTTTCTAAATATTTGAGTGAATGGTATTAATAAATATATAATTATTTTTAACATATTATTATGCAACTAATAAATCATTATCATATACGTACAATATCATATACTTGTCGTGCCAGCTATTAATAGTTCTCTTTAGATATCTATATATTTACATATTTTATCACTCGATTAACATGATTGTATGTAGATCTAGTAATTATGATTTCGAATCTTCACCACTCCTCTAAATATATACTTATGTAATGAATTTTAAAAAATGTCAAAGATATTCAATTTTTACAATTTTGTAAAAACATCCCTGGATTTAACATTCGATGTGCAAATTGCTAATGAATCACACGTGAATCCAACATTTAAAATGTTGTGAAAAATCATCTTCCATGCTGATATTATGATTTTCCACGCTAGACTTTGATGTGTGTTATCAATAATTTGACACTGAAATTTAGATCACATAATTTATAAAAATACGGAATGTTTGAGTTTTTTTTTTTTTTTTTTTGGAGTTCGTTATATTTTTACAAAACAAACGAAAAAATTATGGACATAAGCATATAAGCAAATACTTGCATGCACAAGGTGCATATAAGGCTTATTTTAAACGGGCGGGTCAAATTCGCGGGTCAATCCGCTTTGACCCGGGTCAACCCGCAAAAAAAATCCGGTAAAATCAGTATCAACAGTAACATTAAAAAGTATCACTCGAAATTTGAAAAGTATCACATGCATCATTAAATAGTAAGGGGTCTGCCACTTATCTTAGGGGTTTTTAGGGGTTTATTTTGCGTGTTTTAGGATTTTTTTTTGGGTTCTTTTAGGGATTTATTTTGTGTTTTTTAGGGTTTTTTGAGGGTGTTTTTAGGGTTTTATTTTGTGCTTTTTTAGGATTTATTAATTTCATTTTATAGTATAAATTTATATTTATTTCAAACAAATTATATCAATTCGCTTTAATTTTAAGGTTCATTGTTTTTATTTAGAGTATAAATTTTGTTGGGAAAAATAATAAAAAAACAAAGAAAATTGGAAAAAAAATAATAAATTTGCTAGAAAAAAAAATTGACAGGCGCGTGGGTGCACCATCAGGCGCATTGACCGGTCAACGCCGGAAAACACGCGTTGACCCAGTCAACTTTAAAAAATATTCAAAATCAGTATCAACCGTAACACTAAAAAGTATCACTTAAAAACGCAAAAGTATCACCTGTATCCTTAAAAAGTATCGACCAAAATAAATAAATAAATAAACCGTCAAAATCAGTATCAATTGTAACACTAAAAAGTATCACTCAAAATTCAAAAAAGTATCATTTGTATCATTAAAAAGTATTACCTATTTTACCATTTTTCTTTTTTGCGGGTTGATCAGGTCAACGCGCGTTGACCCGCAATTGACCCAGTAAAACGCATTGACCGTCGAATATAAGCTTATATACATTTAGTGCATGCAAATTTTTACCTATTAGTATATATTTGACCTCACTATTCCCTACCAACGTATTATTCCATATTTTATCAAATAAAAATAAATCTATTTATGGTGTCTTTTTTTTTTTCAACCAAGAAATGATACTTTAATTTATTAAGAAAACGATACTTTGTGGTAGCCTTATAAGTATCAAAATTAAAACTTATGATTTTATTTAGTCCAAATTATGATTTATTCAATCTTAATTAATATTTAGAGTTTTTTTTAGGGTTAAGGTCTCGTTTGGTTGGCACGGAATCTGACTTTGAAAAGTAATATGATTCTCTATTTTAACATTACTGTGTTTGGTTCATTTTTTATGTAATATGGAAAGTAATCGTATTTCTCAAAACAAGGAAAATTGTGCAACTTTCCTGGATTCTGAATACCTACTCCAAGTAGGTATTCTTTTTCCTTGTTTTTTGGAATTTGGTGTTAAATGATTCCATTGTTCGATTTCTTCATTTATTATTATTTATTTTTTTATAAATTATTATTATGTTTGGATTCATATTTTTTAACTAAAAAATAAAAAAAAAAGATTTTTTAAAATTGAAAAAATAAGATTTATTATTATATTTTTTTATTATTAATACTAAGTTTGGATTAAAAAAATTCAGTAAAAAATGAGTAAAATAAATAAAATAGAAAAAATAGAAAATTTTATAAATGAAAAAAAAAATTAAAAAATGTGATACTTTTTTTATTGAAGAAATTACGACCAAAATTCGACTATTTTATCAATAATTTTTTGGGCATTTCTATCACAATTCCAATAATATCATTTTTGAGACAACATTGCAGACTAAACGACGGCGACCATACCATTATCAATATAGATAATTTTGACTTCTAATTCAATAAAAAAAATATTTATATAGATAATTTTGATTTTCAATTCAATAAAAAATATTTGGATCACCAATACAATATTTACCTTAATTGATTATTTTTTAGTCATATCATTTTATTTAAATTGAAATAATATGTTGAATTCAATATCAATAGTAGTAATGAAAATTGAAGAATTACACATTATATGGTTCGTAATTTAAAATTATAAATATTGGTAGTATGAAATAAGATACAGTGTATATTTTAAATATTTAATTATCTACTCTTGTTTAAATTTAATTTGTTAATAAAAAGAGAATCATTGCAATTTTCTTATTATGTTCCAAACACAGAATAAAGATTCTGTTAGTAATCATTTTCCTCAAAATCACATTCTCAGAAATCATATTCCCAAAAAACTTTACTTTCCTGCCAACCAAACGAACCCTAAGTGTTTTTTTAGATGTTTTAGAGTATTTTAGGGTTTATGTTTTTTTAGGATATGTTAATCCAAATTAGGGCTTATATTTGATTTGATTTTTTTTTGTCAAGCGCAAGCCTACGCATTAGCATCGGCGCGAACGCACTGTGCAACTCGCCAGATAAAAATCAAATAAATTCTTTTTAACTTTAAGGTTCACTCATTTCATTTTAGGGTGTATATTTATGTCAAGAAAAATTAATTATCGAGTGCAGTGTAGGAACCCGCGTATTAATATCGGGCGAGTGTCTTGCGCAAGTCGCCGAATCAAGAAAATTAAAATAATTTACTTGAATTCAAGAGAGATATATTTTTTGATAAAAAAAATTAAAAAAAATGTATAAAAAGAGTCAAGTGTGTGACACACGCGATCACGCACCCTACTTAAAATAAGGTTTGTGTGGCGCTATTGCACATAAGTCCACCCCAACTAATTCCATCTCTGCTATTCTTGTGCTTAGTGTAATTAAAACATGTATAAAAAAGGTGAGGAGGCGTGGGATTGAGAAATCCCCATTCTAATTCTACTTGTGTAGCCGACATCAAGGTGTCAAACCTTTCCTTGATGTGAGCTCTTGGGGAAGATCAATCTGTTATCCCTAGAATAACTTTTATACATCGAGCTACGACCATTCCACTGGGCGTTGTCGGATCACTAAGGCCGACTTTCGTTTCTGCTCGACGAGTGGGTCTTGCAGTCAAGCTCCTTTCTGCCTTTGCACTCGAGGGCCAATCTTCGCTCGGCCCTAGGAAACCTTTTTGTCGTCTGTTCCATTGTGTTCAACACTCCATGTTGTTATCTCTTTGTATACCCTATACTTATACTTAGGTAATTCGTAATTCCTCATATTTACTGCACTTAGAAAATTTAAAGAACAAGGGATATATACTTACTGTTGCTCTTTTTTTTCTATCTATTGATGTTGATGTGTGGATTTCGTTATCAATATGATGGTCTTGACACTACAAAAAAATCGCAGTTTAGCGACAGATTAGTCCGTCGTTAGACTTTAAATTTTCTAATGACGGATTAAGATGTGTGGATTTCGTTATCAATATAATGGTCTTGACACTATAAAAGAATCGCAGTTTAGCGACGGATTAGTCCGTCGTTAGACTTTGAATTTCCGTCATTAGAATGTTCTAACAACGGATTAACGACGGACTTAATTCGTCGTTAAATCTTTAGTCGGGAATATAGTTAACGATCGATATTGGCGGTCGTTAGGTTTTTACGACCGATTTAACGACGTATGTATCTGTCGTTAAGTCGGTCCCGATTTCTATCGAGCGGAATTATTTTAATTTTTTTATTTTTTTATTTTAATATTAACGACAGACGAGGTGGTGCTGAAATTTAGGGGCTCGGAAGTATTTTATCTAGACACCGAAATTTCTATGCTTATATTAAGAAAGAGAGAGAGACCACAATTTCAGAGTTGAGAAATTATCATATTTCCTAATTGTGTTGAATAACCTTTGTAATCTCATCATTTTGAGGTACGATTATCTGTGTTAGGGCAACTCCACTTCTAAATACATATTTAGTGCAGATTTTGTAGTAAATAGGTGGTAATTTCAACATCAAATTTTTCGCAACTTCAACCCCTCATCCCCTCCCCCCGTATAAAATAGGATAAATTTCATATTATTTTCCTGTATTTTTCCAAAAAATAATAATAAAAAACCCTTGTGTTCAATAAATAGTCTAAAAACCACCTAGGTTATGTATAATCAATCAAAAAGATCCATTTTTAGAGAGAGTGAAGTACAATTGCTATTAAAAAGTGTATGATTCTTTTTTTACAATTTTTATTATAAATAAATATATTTTAATTATTTGAAAATTATAGTATTTGGTCAAACTACTATTTTTACAACTTTTGTATTATTTTTTTAAATACAATTAATGTTTTAAATAGTAGTTCAGCCAAATACTATAATCTTTAAATAATATAAATATATTTATTTTTAAAGAATAATACAAAACTCGAGAAATTATCAAAATAGCAAAAAAGTAGTAGTATAACCAAATATTATAATTTTCAAATAATATAAAAAATATTTACCTATAACAAAATTGTAAAAAATAAAATAAATCATACTTTCTTTCTTATCAAGTGCAATCCACTCTTCAAAAGAGATCTTTTTGATGGATTACACATAATAGAGGGGTTTCTAGATTATTTATTAAACACAGATGATTTTTTTATTTTTCAGAAAAAAAAGGGGAGTAATATGAAATTTACCCGCACAAAATATTACACCACACAAGAATATTCTCGAAAAGATTCTATTTTATCTTATAATTGAAATATAAATATGTTTAATGATTTAATATTTTTTAAATGATAATTATTCAAAATTAGTAACTATTAACTATATCTCAAATATATATATAATAAATTAAATACTATTTAAAAATATATATAATATTAAAAATTATAATATATATAATGTGTTTATAATAATATAAGTACTTTTAATGACCATCAAACTCTTACAATTAGTGAAAATATTATGAAACTATTAATTGTTTCAAATAGTTTAGTATTAAGTTATTTGTAATGTATTGTTAAGTTAATTTGTGATGTGACTTTATTATATGCATTATGTTATTTTATTCGTGTTTTTATTGAAATTTATTTATTGAGATGATTTATAATTTAAATTAAATAATTAGATAATTTATAATTGGGCAAATGTCCATTTTGATCCTATAACTATTTGTGTAAAAGTGTTTTGATCCTTATTTATCTTTTTGGTTTAAAATGATCCTATAACTATTTTAAAGGTTCAATTTGGTCCCTATTTTGATCCTTCAACTGACAAAGATGAAGAATGAGAGAAACGACGTTAACAATACCCGTTAAAACACACACTAACATACATTTTTCTCACATACTTAGATTATTTCACACATTAACACACATATGGATTGAACACTAAATTTCCACCATTTTCACAAAGAATCCTCATATGGATTGAACATGAAATTTTCTCCATTTTCACAAAGAATCATCCATTATTTTATGTTTGTATGGAAAAAATTTAATTATTTTATTTAGCATACATTATTTTTGTATGCTTTATTATTGTTTTTGTATGTCATCATATAATAATGATTCATATTACACAATATAATTTCACTTATGCATAATATTTCATGGAGTAATTTATGGCTCTCAAATTCTAATTGAGTTTCACTTAAATGCACGACTTCTTCAAGCCTATTTTTTGAATTTTGATTGTTGGACATTCAAATTATGTTGAAACTGAACATTTTTTTAATTATTAGATTTATATTATAACAATTAAGCTTCAAATATGCGAAAATGGAGGAAATTTCGTATTAAATTCACATGTGTAAAAAGTGTGTGTTAGTGTGTAAAATAATCTAAGTGTGTGTTAGTGTGTGTTTTAACCGGTGTTGTTAACGTCGTTTCTCTCCGTCTCCGTCTCTATTAGTTGGAGGATCAAAACAAGGACCAAATTGAACCTTTAAAATAGTTATTTGATCATTCTGAACCAAAAAGGTAAATAGGGATAAAAACGTTCCTATACAAATAGTTATAGGATCAAAATAGACCGTCTCCCTTTATAATTTAAATTAAATTTATTGGATAATTTATTTCAGAATGATTTTAAATAATAAAATAGCTCATTAAATGTTGTTGAACCCATCGATACCAATTTGATGCTGCTTCAAATGGGTGTTTTGGTGCGGCATTAGAGTTGGTCTTATATATGTTGATATTGACAAGTTCTCTCATACATCAATCAGGGCCCAAACATGCCCATTCATCCATCAGATGGGTGGCCCGCGCGTGGGTTGAGTCAATTGACCAGCCCCTTCCCGTATTCGGAAAAAATTACACCAGAAAATAGTATAACTTATTCTACTAAAAAGTATTCGTCGTAGCCTTAAAAGTATGACACTTCTACTTTAATTATATGGGTTTGTACATATGAATTATGGTTTTATACATGTAAATTGGGATTTCTTATTTCCAACTAGGTTTATTCTTTCGAATTAGGGTTTAAATTGATTCAAATTAATTTTAGAGTTCACTAGTTCCATTTTAAAGTGTGTATATATATATATATATATTAAAATTAGGGTTTATTTAATTATTCCAAGTAGGGTGTTTATATTTGTTTCAAAAATTAATTATCAAGTGCAATGCACGAGCCTATGCGTTAGCGTAGGGTGAGTCACTACGCGAGTCGCCAGATTAAAAAAAATAAAAAATTAATTCACTTTAATTTTAGAGTATATAATTTATGAAAAATAAAATAAAATAATAATAATAAATTAAAAATAATAATAATATTTTGGACCCTTTCTGCTTTCATTTTTGGGCCTTTTGATATTTGGCATGTTTGATGGGCCGGGCCCATCAGATCTTATTCACACAAGACCTCCTCGTTGATCTTTAGTTTTGGGATAGAGACACGTCCCCTTGCTCTCTACATCACTGTTTTTGTGGGAGCCATGGCTAATCCATCTAAGCTCGGCTACCCACGACTACTCAACTTTGCAAGAACTCACAGACAACTATGGCTATCAAAATTAACCGCCGTTTGGGCTGGATTGGTGCTAAAAAATAAAGTCCCAAACAAAACCGGCCGAAACGAGCCTCCAGGCTAATTGCTAATTGCGGCCCAAAATGGCCTAAGTATTTTCTTTCAAAATGGGCCCAGATTTTGGTGAATAATTTATTATGTATTGTTACTGAACCCATTTCATTATCAATTGTGAGTTAAATAATAGTTGTTATGATCAAAATTAATTCTAACATAATCAACATTTATTATAAAAAATGGATTAAAAAAAACTAAAATCTAATTTGCCAAGTCATCCAACAATATTTACAATTCGGGGAAGAGGATTGGTCTTATAGTGGTGCAATTTGCTCGTCGATACGTCAAGAGGCATCCTTTTTTGAGCAAATGATTTACAGTTGGACTCGTCGAACTACTAATAATTTAGCTCATGCGCTAGCTGTTTTAGCTTTTAGTAATCCTGTTTTTAATTATCACACCGGTATTTTACCGAGTGTTGTTTTGTCTGACATTCCGTCTTTGGAGCGGGTTTCGTTTTAATTTTATAAACCCCTTTTCCTCAAAAAAAATAAATAAATCAATTATTAGTTAAAAATTAAATACTAAAAATAATTATAGCATCTAAGTGGTAGATTTAATAATTTTTAAATTAAACTAAATCAGAATATTTATTTCGAAAATGAAACTTGTAATTTGAAAATGTAATAAAAACCATGTAGTAGAGAATCCCAACCGCATTCGAATATATCCACGGAAGAGATAACCTAGGTAAGTATATGCAAATAGTCCATACAAAAAATGGTTATGACTTATTAATAGAATTGCTTTTGAAGAAATTAGTATAATCATTTTTTACCAGGACTATGAATGTGCTTAATGTCATGGGATCATCTGTTAAACATTTTGTCTTGCACTCTCTATTGTAATATAAAATTATGAATTTTTCTTATATTTTTTTTCTTCAATTCTGATTTATTATGCTTTAGTATAATTTCATAATAATTATTTAGGGTTCATTATACCAAATTAAAGTATGTATATGTTAGAATTCGTTGTGTGAATTATTGCGTAAAACCAGGAACGGACGCAGGAATTTTAATTGGGGGGCGAAAAATAATTATAATGCAAATGCCAATTTAAGTAAAAAAAAACATATATTTAAATTAATTACCTCGCATAAATAGAGTGATAATATCAAAAGTTTCAATATATGGCGTATAGCCATCATCAATAACGCGACATTTCATCCCAAGTATTCTGCAAAAAAAAAGTATATATATTATATTCATAACACCATTTAACTACTTATAAAATTAAAATAAAACAATAGCCACCAACCTATTCATTTAATTTTTGGCATCGTAAGTTGTACTCGACGTTTCTTCATAACTTCAAATTCATCTATGATTGAGTCGACATCAAAAATCTCGGTAATATCTTTCTCAATGTACAGTAGCAATGAACTAGCCAAAAAAATAAATGATAGGGCAAATATAAAATTATAAGAAAATTGAATATAATCATATTAGGGGAATGTAAAGCTTTATAAAAATCAACTTAAATTGGTAATTTAAACATAACAATCAACGATAAACACTATTATATTATAGGTGAATGCGAAATCATAAAAGATACATAAAACCCTAGCATGAAGCATTCATTCTCAAATGATCAAATTCATAAATATAAATTCTTACCTCAACTATATAGTAAATTAAATTTGAAGCAAATATAAAATATAAAACATAAAATATTAATGTAAATAAAGAGAGAAAAAGAAAATCTCACCTCAAACTCCACAACAGCGCCGAGAAGTCTGGCATAGACGAAAAGGGTGGGAATTGGGGGATGAGGAGTGTTGGGATTTGAATTTACATTAACTATTATATTATTTGGGCTCATCACTTAATTAAATTGTTAATTTATCCATTTATATATAGGCCCACCATATATGGGCCAACAAAAAATATTGTGAATGGGATATGTCCCATAATTTGACGGGAGAGGGGGGCAAAACAAAATACCTTTATATTATAAATTATATACATGCATGTACATATATTACCTTACTAACCAAATTTGAGGGGGCGGTTGCCACCACGAGACCCCCCCCCCCAAGTCCGTCTCTGATTACCTTACTAACCAAATTTGAGGGGGGCGGTTGCCACGACCAGCCCCCCTAAGTCCGTCTCTGCGTAAAACACACACGCAGATGTTGACCATAAAGTTAAAGCTAGTGGTAACACTCTGCATTCAACATGCATCGGAAACTTAAAATAATTTGCACAAGAAATTAATTTTAAATCACAAACCTTACGGTATGTGATTGTTATAGGGTAAAATTTCACTATTACAAGTGATAAAATATAAACACACACAAGTATTGATCTGGTTCACTTCCACAACACTTTTGTGAATATACAAGAAATCTCTTTTAAGTACCAAACTAGAATAAATCCTACAATCAATATCTAACACTAATATACTACAACTAAAACAACTTTGAATTTCAAATACTCAATAATCAACTTCCTAATTTACACACTCAACTGAAATCATCATCTAGACAATAGAAAAGAAGTTGAACATAATGTGAAAGATATTGAAACAAATTTCAGACACAGGCTCTGGATTTTTCTCATAATCTAAGGTGATATTTTCTTTACTTGTGTAAAGTCTTCAATGATGAAAACTGATATTTATATTCTCTTCAATCTCCATCTTTTTAGTAGTAGATCAGTGTCCGCTTCCAAGACAACATCCACATCCATACACGATCTCTAACTCTGTACAACTATTCCAATAACCCACGACCAAATAATGCCAGTTAAACAAAGGAGGAGTGAGACATCACGATCCTTGAAAAATATGAATTAACTTTAACTATTTCAAAATCAAGTTAAATAATGATTTTAGCTATTTTTATCCACTAATTAAAACCTAATCACGAGGATATATTCAAGTGATTAATATAAATAAACTAATCAGATCAATTCAAATAAACTAATCATAAAAACTAGGAAATGATAAGATTAAAACATTAAGTGTGATGATCGATATTATAGAAATAACGATACACATTGAGTGTAACATTGACTACAATGTTATCAAATGAAGTAATAACCTCTATTGTAACATTATTCATAACAATATATAATTATATTTTTAGCAATTAAATTTGATTTAATTAATAGTTGATTTACATTGCATAATTAGAATTTATAATTTTTTTAATTCAATTGTTTTATAAATGTTGATTAGGGCTGATTAATTATAACCAATTTTTATTTTTTTATCTAATTATTATTAAACTCTTAATTTAATAGTGTAACACGAGATATGTAATAGAGGATCCGAACCTCGTGTTTATAGTGTATAAGAGGCGTATTTAGCATTCTTAATCCTTCAAGAAAAAGTTACTTCATCGATCTGATTAATTTCTTACACCGATTCTCCTATGCACTAGATGCACATCACGCGGTCAACGCTTTGACCAAAAAAGCCGTCAAAATAAGTGATACTTTTTCGGGATGCATGTGATACTTTTTGAATTTTGAGTGATGCATTTTAGTATTACAGTTGATACTGATTTTGATGATTTTTTTGATCAATGCACTAACTAGATTAACACATTGACCGTCTAATGTGCATCTAGTGCACACAAGGCCCACCGAATTTGTTATCATATTATAATATAAATTATTAGTAAGTGTGAAAATAGAACTGAAGAGGTAAGTCCAAATATATATATTTAAATGATTATTATGATGCATTTGCAAACACACTTTTTCTTAAATTCATCAAAAGGTGCAGCAATGATCATAAAAATCACGAGCCCTCTTCCTAATGAGACCATCATCTTCATCTTCTTTGGCGCAACGGTGTTGAGTCTTCACTAAATTAACCATTTCATTGAATATACAATTCTCATTAATTTTCGCAAAGTCACCATTGCAACCAATAATCATTGGACCCATATCATTATCATAGCAAAACCCCTCCAAAATTTAATCCAAGCAACCACTTGTTATTAAGGGTTTGATGCACACGTCGCTATTATATTCTCTTCTAGTGAACCACCCATCAACTCAATTTTTGTAGTTGCTTCGGATTCACTCACCGTTACTCCACCGACTATGAGAAAAGTTATGATCTGAATCATGATATTCAATTTGGAAATCATGCTGAGATATTAATTGAAGTAATCTTCTAAGGCCGTCTTAATTGGTAAATTGTTAAACTAACTAAACATGACCAGCTCGTATTACTTAAATTTTATTCGAATTTTTATTCATACGAACATTTGATGAGTGAAATATGATACAGACAAACAAAATGAAATAACAATGATGCGCTAATTAATTCTTACAAAAAGGGGGAAATTTAATGAGGATATATTGACCAGACTAACTAGGAAATTTTGGGATAACGAGTAATTACACCCTCAAAGTTTATATAATTATACGTATACCTCCATAGATTATAATTATGTCTGAAATTATGGGATGCAATGATGCACCCTCCTTTTCTTTTGAGGCCGAGGTTGTAAATATTTGTATAAAGCAGAAAACTGAACCTCAACACTAGTAAATTCTCAACAATATTGAATTTTAACCACTTATTTATGAATTTGTATGTTGTATTATTGTGATGGTCAATAGATATGGGAGACGACCAGAAGCTAGGGAATAGAAATTATATTACTCCCTCCGTCACCGTTATAAAGTTCCTATTGCTATTTTAAGGTATTTCAATTATATAGTCTCATTGTTATAAGTAACATTAATTTTCATAGTAATGTACAAATTAAATACACTTTTATTAATACTTGAAAATTAAAAAACCAACCACTTAAATTTTGAAAGTCATAAATATTAAATAAGGGTATTATTGAAAGTTTAGTTTTAATAACCTTTTCTTCTGTATGAATCACTCTTATTTCATTCCAATTCCTTCCCGATATCTCCCAAGGAAAATAAAATATCTTGTTTTCATAAATATTTTTAATCTATGTACTACTAAAAAAGATACTGTATAATTGGGACGGATGAAACATATTATTTTTTGGAATAGCTAACCATCATTTAATATAGTTTCTAAATACATCACTAATTTTTCTTTTCACACCATAATTAAATTTATTTAAAAAAATAATTAATTATTAATTTACTTAAATATCATTTCTAATAATTTTCGAAGGCACACACTCTAGTTTGAAAAATAATTTTCAAACACGTTCATTCATTCCCGAACATAATTGTTCGAACTCGAGCCCGTACTCTCGAACTTCAGGTCGAACGGGTTGTGAGTTTAAACTTGTTTTTAGCTCTTGATTTATCTCTTCTAGTTGGAGTGCTGATATTGTATGAATCCATTTTTAAGCTCTTTTTCTTTTAGTTTCATCTGTATTCAATTGTTGTTTTCTACAATAACGAAGAAGAAGAGAGAGAAGGGGTGAAGGCAGCGGTTTGAGTGTCCTAGAGCATCTTCAATACTGGACTAAAATACCAATTTGGTGCAGAAATTCATTCAAATATTGTTTCAAATTCTGCTCCAAATTTGTTGATGGATCCCACAACATTTAATGAATTATTTTATTATTTAAAATTATTATTAAATAAATTATTAATAAATTTAATTTAATTTATAAATTATATATTCAATTAATTTAAATTGTAAATCATCTAAATAAATAAATAATTTTAATAAAAGCATAATTAATTAAACACAATGGATAGAATGAAGTTGCACATATTACAAATTACTACAAATTAACTTAAAAATGCACTACAAATAACTAAAACTACTTGAAAAAACACACTGATTACAAATCATTTCTAGATCCTCTAAGATAATTATAATATTAACCAAAATCATTCGAAGAATTCTCAAACCCATGTTCTTCATCTCTGGATTAATTGAATTGTGAAAATTCCTCCTTGATGAGGAGACGATTAAGATTCATGAGCTTGATTTCTTTTTTGATAATTCTAATTTGTTCACCAAGAATGTATTTTCATAAGTGTTATAGATTTATAGTCTTGTAGTATTTTCACTAATTATTTGATGAGATCATTTAAAGTATTTTTATTATTTCAAGCACGTTTATGTTGTAATTTTTTAATAGTATATTTTTTGAAAGTATATAATTAAAAGTTATTAGTTTTGGATAATTATCATTTTTAGAAAAATAATAAATCATTAAGCATATTCATATTTCAATTATAACATAAAATGGAATCTTTAAGAGAATATTCTTATTCGACGGTAAAATTTTTTGCTGAGTATTGGAGATGCAAAAAAAAAATTGATGCTGAAATTGCATCTATTTGGTGCAGATGCTGCACCAAATAGGTGCTTAGCATCGGAGATGCTCTTATGGGAAGGAAAAAGAGAGAAAACTTGATTTTTTTTTGTTATCTTTTATGATTTTTAAATTGGAAGGATAAAAATGACTTTTACCTTGGCGTATACAGAAAAAATGAGAAAAAAAATAAAAGTTATGTATGGTGTATAAAGAAAAAAAAAGTGGTGTGTATATAATCACCCACAATTTAATCATTCATATATATTTATAACAATTTTGTGGAAAATCAGTGGTATTGTCTATCAGGTTGGCCGAATTCCGATCGAAGTACCAATTACTCATAGCCTCTAAAATGTTTCCCGATATCGAAAAAAAGAAATAAATCGATCAATATTAAGCATTAATTCACATATTAAAACTAGAAAAAAAAAAAGTCACGCGACTTTTATCTAAAAATTAAAAGGGCTGGTTTCCTATGCACAAGACTGATGGGCCAACCCATCAGACGGGTCAGCCTATTAGCCCGGAGCTAGCCCAATCTGAAAAATTAGCCCAAGTTAAAAAAAAAGTAAAACAGGAAAAACAGAGACGAAGAATCCGAACCCGTAGCTCACAAAATCCACTCTCATTCATTGCTATCGCCACCACTACAGTTCGTCGACAAAAAGGCGACAACATCGTCGATGTATTGGCAGCTAAAACACGAGATTCAAATCAAACAAATCTGATTTCGATTCCTTTTGCTCAAGCTCGATATATTTGAACGTGACTTTCGAAAATTTAATCTAATCTTTTTAATTGTGTAGATTTGAGTTCTCAAATTAATTTTGTATATTCCAACACTTGCATCTTAAAAATTTTGGGGATTTTTGTGCGAAATTTGAAAATTGGAGTTGACGAAGCTATTGCCTATGTTGACAAGAATGCGCGAGATAATATAGAAAACATTTATCATAATCGATGACTCTAAGAATGAGTCAATGCCTATACGAGCACAATTCGGATGCAAATTTTTTACATAAACTATTCATGATATAACCAGACGACTTTGATAATGTATAGTATTTTAATTGATACTTTCATGAACATTAGATGATACTTTAAGCTTATCTGGATCTCTGATTGGTATTCAAAGACACACATTTGATGAGATGTACGAATTGTACTGTAAACATGCTAGGGAAGTTGGATTTGGTGTTATGAAAAATACACAAAGAACAAATAGTGTTGATGAGGTGATCGAGAAAAATTATGTATGCTCGAATGAAGGTGTTAAGAAAAAGTGCAAAGTTGGTAACTCTGGCAATCAAGATCATACTACTTTTCGGAAAAATAACATCACACATACAGATTGCAAGACATTTTTGAGGGTGAAGAAAACTTATGATGGCCATGAGATAATTAAGAATTGAAGGTGGCCAATGTCCATGATATATCATGTTATATTCTTCAATTCTATTTCTTCAAATTGCTCACAGAGTGAATTTATATTCCGAAGAAAATTATATAACTTGCACATGCAAGAGATTTGAGGAATATGAATTGTTGTGCTCCCACTGCTTGAGGATACTGAAAAGGAATTCAGTCAAAGAAATACCGAGCTGTTACATTCTGAAAAGATGGACAAAGTTGTAAATAAATCTATGATTGATTTAGTTATACATTTAATTAAAATATTAAATTATTAACTATTTCATATTCATTATAATTAAAAAGTATTATAAATATTTTATTTACGTATAAAGTATACAAAGCATGCTATTGATTGTGATGTTTTACCAAATAATTTACTTGATTATTTTATTTAATTATTTAATATATGTCAGTAATTAGTTCATAATAAAATATACCAAACGATGTACATTACTTCTTATTATGTGAAAATTCACATATTTAAATTTGAATGCCATGTACATAATGAAATATGCTACAAAATATATCATAAATGAATTTTATAATTAAAAATTATGTGATATATGTGTGTGTGTGAGAGAGAGAGAGAGAAGATGAAGAAACAATAAAAATGAAAAAGAATTATTTATAATAACTATTGATGATGTGATGTTTTAATATCGGGTGAGAGCATTGTTTGCACGACTTGCGGGATAAAAAAATTGAATTAATTAACTTCAATTTTAGTGTTTATTAATTTCAATCAGAGTATATTTTTATTTTTAAAAAAATAATTAATGAGCACGGTGTGCGTGAGCTGTTAATTTAATTTTATGATTTAATAATTCTATTTTATGATATATATTTGTAAGAAAAAAAAATTAAAAATTAAACACTAAAAAGAATGGACAATTGAGAAAAAAGGGTCCGGAGTCCGGACCGTCTCATAGGGGATTTCTTTTTAACTTTAGGTAGTCTAGCATAATGGGCCTACTTATGGATTTTTATTTTGTGAAAGTATTGTTATTTCATTGTTTTGGAGAAATGGTGGGTTAACATTGAAGACTAATTTTATTCGATTTTTTTATTTATTGTGATGAACTAATGAATGGGGCAAATATTATACAATTATAGTGGTACAAATCACCATGTGGGTGTGATCATGCCTTAGTGTGGATCCCATAAAGCAATCTCTATTAAATCGTACAAGAAGTTCATGGATTGCTAAAGTTTGCGTTAAAAATTATTTTGTATGGTTCATTGTATGATTAAAGGTTTCTAAGTGCTCTGCTAACCATCCATTATCACTAAATAATTTTGTAGGGGTCTAATAATTCACTTATTTTAAATAATCATCTTTCTTTTTTTAGGATTTCCAGTGTAAGACCTTTTTATTCGTACGATAAGTTAAAATTCGGATCAAAATACAATCCAACACCAATAAAAGTATAATGTACAATTAAATATGAGTTTGAATTCGAATTTTGTCCCGTAAAACAGTTTCATATTTTTTTTTTCTTTTTCCTCCTAAAGTTTTTTTAGTACATGATTTAGTATTTGAAAAATTATATATACCAATATAATGATCCTAAGGCCTAATTTCAAAATTATAAACCAATTAATCTTCAGTATTATCATAATATCTTGATACTCCATTTGTCTCATAATTGTAGCCTCTCAATCATTTTTAGTCTATCCCAAATTATAATTTAATTTCCTTATATGTGCATTAAATTTTTATTTTTCCTACTATACCTCTAATTAATGTTCATTGTAATTGACATTCACTTTCTTTTGAATCAATAAATAAGGGTATAGTGTCCCTTTGGGGATGGTCTAGTGGTGGAGTGGTGTTTCTTGAGGCCAAAGGTCTCAAGTTTACAGGCTATTACACAGGGGCGGGGTTTACCTAGTGCGCACCACGGTAGCGGCTGCGGATTACCCTCGACATTCAAAAAAAATAAATAAGGGTATAGTAGAAAAATTATGCAAAAAGGGAATAATGACTACATTTTTAGGATGGGAAGCACATAATTTTGACTATATTGAGTTGTTTTTTATCTTTTATATTTTCGACGAAGTGATCTGGGAAATTCTATAATGCCTGTGGGTATGGTACATACACCCACTAATTCTTTAATGTGTGGCACGTAGATCACTTCAAAAAAATAATTGAGAAAATAGTTAAACGATCCTTGGATATATTCAGCACACCTATACATGTTATAAAAATTTCCGGAGTAATTGCGTAAATTGCATCACTATTAATTTATTTTTTTAAAAGAGAAGTAATAATTACAAAATGACAAATAGACAATTGAAGAATTGTAAATGAAAAAATATATTACGACGCCCCCCCAAAAAATGAAAATCTCACGGTAACATCTGATTATGTCAAACGCCCCAAATTTAGTTATTTTATTACAAAATAATTATTCATAATATTTTTTTATCCAAATATTACAACAGTTTGTTTTTAAAAATAAGCTTATTTGACCATAATATTTATTTAAAATATTTTAAAAAGAACAAACATCTACAAAAAAATAATAATTATTTTTATTCTCCACTTTCACTTTTATTTCCATCCTCATCATTCATCCCACGCCACACACATCCCAACTTTTCATCATAGTCCGGCTCCGGCCCTCTTTTCATTTAAAAGAAAAGAAAAAAACCAGTTTTCTCCCCAAAAAGCCCCCTAACTTACCGTTTACGACATTCCATTCCCACTAAAACAAGTCGCTCCACCTCTGAACTGGTGGCCTATTTCCGTCATTTCACATCATTATTTATATTTATAGTAAAATAATAATGCACGCTTAACTTTTCAGCATTCTGCGCTTTCCTGACTTCTTTCTTTCTTCCTCCCTTCACCTCTCTCACTCTCACTGCCTATACACATGCAGAAAAGTCTCTCTCTATATATCATGCACACAGTAGCACACGCACTGAGTGTGCTGCTGCGTGCTCATCTCGCTCACGCCTCCACACATTGCTTCAGATTTTTGAATTTTGGTGCCTCCTTTTTTACATTTCATGAAATTTGACTAATTTTCGAGGGGAAATGCTGGTGCTGGAGGCGTTGATTGAGTTTCTCCTGCCGTCATGGTCGGAGGTTCAAGTCTCTGTGGCGGCGGCGGCGTTGGTGGTGGTGGCGTACTGGTTCCTAACCGTCACCGCCGGTGCGGATGACCGGACGCTCGTGGATAGTTCCGCGAGCATCGCGAATGTGAATGATGATAAAGAAGAGGTATCTTCCGTACTTCCTTAATTTAACCCCTAAAATTGGACGCACTTTGATTTTTTACGTTTGATTTTCTATTTTTTTTTTGGTTTGCTTGATTACGGAAAGTCAATTACGCAAATATGTAATTGAGCTTCATATTCTCAGCAAATTTGGTCCTTACGCACTGCGTTTTTTTTTTCTCTTTCTTTCTCTTCCCTCCAGCTTATAACTATTTCCCTGCTGTTTTATTGACTTGATTATCGTTATTATGAGAAAAGAAAAGGCTATTATTACGCGTCTAATCAAAATTTCGATTGAACAAAACATTAGTTCTGTTATTGTTTTCAAATTAAAGATCGTGCTGCATAGTCATTTCTGGATTATATGGACAAAGGCTGATTTCTTGGAATTGGTCCTGTTGCCATTGATTAACCTGACTGGACTGAGGCAAATGGCCGTTTTAGTATTTTTCTATCTAGTTTCCCGCCAAAATCAATTGGCTTTGGTGTTTGCTATTTTGTTTGCTTATTTGTTGTATCACAGTAGAGTTATGTTTTTTTAATTAAGAATGGTTTTAAAAGCCTTTAACGGAAGAAACCTTCAGGTGATAAATTAGACAGAAAGCGCATAAAAATATTATATAAATAGAAAGTTATTCATGTCATGAGTCCACAAACACACACACACACACACACACACACACACACCCCTGTATATATATCATCATTCAATAAATAGATAGATATAGCCATTTCTCCCTCACAAGTAACTTCATTACAAATTCACTAATGATCAATTTTGCTAATCAGAATTGGAATTTTTATTGACTAGAATGCCTTGTTTGGACCTACTTTGTTGAAACAATATCATTAAGTCATTTGTAGACAGTAGCAGTCGAAGAACATGTCATGAATACGCGCAACTTCTTTTTGTAGGGAACATCACTCATTTACTTTTACCAGAACTCTTTTCTATCTAGAATTTGTTCAACTAAATATGTAATCTGAATTGTTTCTTTGTACTTTGTACTAAGTATGATTAGTTCCCAGCTTTAGTAGTGGGTTTTGGGAAGTGTGTCCATACTTTTTTGTTTTACTTATGAATTTTATATAATGGAAAAGAAATTTACTTGGTTTTCTGAAATTTACCTTTTACATGTGACAGATTTGATTGAATTTGTAGTGTAAATTTAAACATTTATAATAATGATTAAAGGTGATGGAATAACGAGACTTCTACATTAGTGCTCATTCAGATTCTTTACTTCTTACCCTTGATTTGAATATTTTGGCATTTGGTAGCTTCTTTTTACTTATTCTGACAATTGCATGGTAATTACTCAGCTGGCACTCTATTTTGTATTGCAATATTTATTCAATATCTGTTTCATGGTAGTTTCTTGATATGCGTAGGTGGATCAGTATAAAAGAGATCTTCAAAGAAATTCAGTGTATTTAATTAAGGTAATCATTTTTACCACAAGCATCTTTTGAACCCACTAGTTCCTTCATATATTGAACTGCTTTGTTTCTAACAATAATTTTCTTTGAACTTTGTTCCTTATGGTAGTAAGTTATGGTTTCAGGTGGAGCTCCTAGCAGCTAAGAATCTTACTGGGGTGAATCTTAGTGGCACATCAGATCCTTATGCGATTATCTCTTGTGGTGCAGAAAAACGCTTAAGGTGATTGCCTCTCTCTGGCCTGAGGCCTCTCTAAAGCAGTCCAGGGCAGTATTTTAAAGAGGCATGCCACATTCCTCTTGTTATTTCTTGCCTATATTGCTACATGACGTATCTGAATGACAAGGGTGCTATTTATGATGTCTATTTTGCCTCTGAGCATATATGTACATGTATTTTGTTTTTCTGGATTTATGGTTTCCTTTATTAATAGGTAAATTTGGAATTCCACTCTCTATACTTGGAGTAAGAGTTTAATGAGATAACAAGGGTAAAGGTTTTTGGAATTTTCTATTTTTTTTTTGGGGGGGGGGGGGTTTCGACACTCAAAAGTATCTATCTATTTATTTTAATATCTGCTTTGTTCCCGTTATATATTATATAGATGCAACAGGGTTACTTTTTCATGTGTTTGACTTGGAAATTTCTTGCCCTTGCTGTAAATCTCGTTGGATTAATAGTTAACTAAAGAAAACTCACTTTATGGTTATATTCGCATATCTTTGTCATTAAGGGATAGTGGCAGTGTCAATTCAATTTAATTTCACTCTAAATTCTTTTTTTAATCGTACATCCAACTCATGGTTCTATTTAATTACTTCTAAAGATTTGTGGCTAAATCAAAATTTGGATGTCAATCCATTCCCTTCTTTTGATTTAATTTAGTGAAGAGCTTTAGTTACTTGACATGTCATAGTACCAAATATCAATTGAAAGATGTGGTTTGATATTGTGAAACTATGTTTCCAGTTCATTATCTTTCACATATATTTGGGATTTTGTGGGTGAAGACTGACTTTTAGTGGGGTCTCTTTCTTGGATATACCATTATACAATAGCCCTAGTCTCCTGATTCTTCCCAGACCCATTAATATGATTTCATACTTTCTTTTGGAAAATATCTGCATATTCAATAGTAACAACAAAATGAACCGTCCATTTAAATATTGCTTCATAGAGGGCATATTCTCTATGTACAACTATAGAGTACAATGAATGGAATCAACTCAGGGGTACATCTTTTTAGTTATGTGCCATTAAGTTAATCTCGTGTTCCATCGCTAAATCTCCATGCTGTTGGTTGCAGAATGATGGCTCTGCCAGAGGTGTTATCTTTGTCTGTTTGCATACGCATATGTTTATGGCACGGTCAATATAGTTTCTTTTTCATTTCATGAAGTAGATGCGAAGTGTTTTCTCATCTTTGGCTACTTTTAGTTTTGAGCAGTATAGCCTCATTTTCAGGCCCAGGAGCATTGCATACATTAACTCACTCTCTCGAAACAATTTACAGCCCTTACATGATTTCTGTTCCCCTTTTGTCTTCATCCATATATCTGATTATTATTCAATTTACCAATTGGGTTCTTGTAGTTCTATGGTATCTGGCTCAAGTAATCCTATTTGGAGGGAGGGGTTCAATTTTTCTGTGGACGTGCTTCCTGTTGAGGTATTTTTTTCATGGACTCTTGTGCAAATGAAACATAAATTTGGATTGTCGCAACTCACTTACCACAAAACTACTTAAGAAGGGAGATTACACGTATTCAGTTTTGTGAATAAAATTGCCTTTTTAAAAATTATTTTACTGTTTCTCAAATAATTGCTGGTCTCATGTCTTAGCTAAGACTCAGAATGGACCATTGCCTATGAATTGATACATACACAAAAATACAAATAACAAATTATTTACTTTCTTATTTTGAAGCCTATTGTTTAATGAGAACAAGATATAGAAGCCTGGCAGGAACTATTATCTATGAACTCTGTTTAATCAGTACTATAATAAGAAACTGAATTAATATTTTACACTCATTTGTAAGCCAAGAAATATAACTGGAGGCAAAATGGAAGTATCAGCCCTCAGTTAGCTAATGTGAATATAGATTGAAGTACATGTTACACTTTCTTGAACTAAATCTTTTACTAAATTGTCCTGCAGATTAAAGTGACAATCTATGGTTGGGATATAATTCGGAGAAGTGCAGTTATTGGCTCCGTGACTATTTCTATTGAACAAGAAGGTCAAACTGGTGCGATGTGGCATGCACTGGATGGTGCATCAGGGCAGGTTATTAACTGTTTGGGATGTGCCTTCTTTCAGATTTGTACCACTCTATTTCTCTGTCGTGTCTGTCCTTTAACCTATTCTTTACAGTCAATAAACTCATAAATCTTGCATGTTTTAGGTATGCCTTCATATTCAAACCGTCCAACTTCAGATGGATTGTTCCAGGTAGGTTTCTTTTATGGCTGACAATTATATATCTTCCTTTTTTTTCCTTTTTATGTTTATTTCTGGCCTCCTTTTCATTTAAAAGCTAGCAATGTTTTATCATCTTGTAGGCATGCATAATTTTCTCAAAAATGTATAATTAGAATAAAAAGTACATACAAATCATAGAGTATGTTCTTTGTTTATTTTTAATCCATAATAAACATAGATTAAAATATTTAGGGAGTTTGAGAAAAAGGCATTCACAGAAGAAACGGCAATAAGTTGGAGAGAAAGTGACCAAGGCATTGCAGAGATAAAGAGAGTAGGAGTAATGTTGCAGATGTCAGCTTCGAAGAGGTCAACACTTGATAGAACAAACATATCAAGGTAGCCACTCTGGCTTCGCTTCAATTCTATACAACTATGTGACATTTATTTCTGTTTTGAGGACATGGTCAAGTGTTTGTTAAATGGATGTGCAGAAGAGCATCGGGACTTCTATTTGTAGTACGTTCAAGGCTTATATTTTTTCCTCCTCTAGTGTGGAAGATACTATATTATTCCTTACTTTGTAAAAGGGGAATGACTATGTTAAGGGTGGATAGTGGTTTGAGTGGTCGATGATGGCTTGAGCTCACAAGGCTGGTTTTCTGTCTCTAAAGTTTTGTTGTTACGGCTACTTAGAGTAATCTCCGTTTTTATTTTGCCTTCTATTTAGATTAATACTTGCAAATCATTCTAATGTTCATAACACACTCCACAAGGACTTGAGCGAATATATTTATTGTCTTCTCAGTTCTGAGAATGTTTCTTTTACTAAGCCATATTTTGTTTCTGTAAGATTCTCTGTCTTGTAAATTTACCAAATTTAGAATTTGATCAGTGTATGTGTGTATTGTTGAAATACTGAAAGAGGTTAGACTTTCAATTTCACTTTTTTGTTATATCTTGAACTTGAATTCTTTTTTTTTTTAGCTTTATGAACAATCCCAGCTTTCTGTACTTTTGAGTCGTAAGCTCATACACAAATTTTCAAGCTTAGCTATTTGAGCTCAAGATAGATATGTTCCTCAGATTTACTCAAATGTGCTCGGAAAACATTTTCTCTCATGTTTCCTTCCCTACAATGATGTTTACTTGTCACAATAATTTTATGGTCTACCAGCACTGAGAAAGTTGATTCAATTCACTCATTATTGACGACAAATTCTAACTTGAACATTTCCTGTACAAAACCTTTTGTAAACTGATCCTGTTTGCTCTTCTCTGTTTTAGGGGTATGAATGGCTATGCAGATGCCAACACTCGAGGAAGGACTTTGAATAAAGAACCTGTGGTTCTTTATCAGAAACATGGCCCACTACAAACGATATTTAATCTCCATCCAGATGAGGTATGTTTAATAGCTATATTTTAGACATGCTTAGATGCCGAACTCAGTTTTGTTATATCTTGTTTTTTATTTCTGGAAGTAAGCCCAGTTTTTGTTGCAAATGATGTTCTTCAGGTGGTTGTAAATAGCTATTCATGCGCTCTTGAGAGATCATTCTTGTATCACGGCCGAATGTACATGTCAGCACGACATATCTGCTTCCACTCTAATGTTTTCTCAAAGCAAATGAAAGTTAGTTTATCATCATTTTTGCTTCCCATTGATCTATTTACTCCTCAGAGATCAAATCTCTTGATGTGGCATCACTTTCAAATTCTTGTTAAAAATGTAATTCATCTGGTGAAGATATTTTACAGTAAGATATCTTTTCCAATTATGGTACCTTCTTGCTTGAGTTGCATTCTGCTGAGTGTGTGTCTCATCAACCATCTACTCCATTTCATGTATATTTTATGGTGCTTGTTCTTTTATTGCACATGTCAAAGTCTAGATACGTAGGAACCTCTGATGGAAGTTTGACTAAGAAGTTTATGAGACAATATTCTTTTGTCCGTTCTACTTCTGGGATTGATGAGACAATTAACTTGGTCAATTTATCTTAATGCTCACTGGTAATTATGGAATCAATAAAAGAATTAAATTCGGCAGCTCTAGGAGGATAGCATGAGAAGGGCATGTTCAGCATGGATTCCTGCTTGTAATTTATTGCAAATATGAAAATTCATTTCTAATGGGGAATTGCCATTTTCATTGTTGTAGATAACACTCTTTCTTTTAATGCTCCAAGCCTCCAAGTAAAATGCATGTTAATTATTTCCGCTGAGAGAGTTTCTGTCTTCTTAATAAAGGCATCTGCTCGTATATTGGAACCCTGATGCTGGTGATCATGTACAGACCTTAAAGATTAAAATACTGAGAGCTATTAATTTATTTGTAATGCTTGTTTTACTATCAGATTAAAACATAGGTCACTATCTATTGCCCTTTTGGTTTCTGACTAAAATTACATCAGATGGTGATTTGTTTTTCTAGGTTCTAGCCTTTTTCTTACGCTTGCATTTCATTTTTGGCAGGTAATTATACCTTTCGGGGACATAAATGAGGTACAAAACTTCTTCCCATTGTCATTGCTGAAAAACTTCTTCCCATTGTCATTGCTGCATTTACCATTTTGGGCAGTGCTGGTAGCCTTTAACTGGAACTCTGAAAGGACCGAAATAATTTAGTTTCTCTCCTATTACAGATAAGAAAGAGCCAACACGCATTAATCAATCCTTCTGTCACAATAATTCTTCGAGAGGGTACAGGGGGCCATTGTGTGCCTCCTCTGGGAAATGCTGATGGTTGGTATATTGTTTCCCGTTCTTCTATCCTCAATCGTTTATGCTGCTTCTCGTGCTCAACTAGGGCGATGACTACCATGTGTACCTAGGATAGGCATCTGTAGAATAAATTTCATCATCTGTCTTGCATGGGAAAAAGGGACAAAAAGTTAATGTGCCTACTTGAACATGATGCTTAAATCCTGTGAGACAACTATTAATTGCACAGATGTCATAGGATTCATCCTTTATTAATCTTTTCTCGTTACCATTTTTATCCTAAAGTTACATCTAGATCACATTGTTTATCCTTCTCCATATATTATCTCATCAAGCAAGCATGCCAACTCCTAATGCTAGTAAAGTTTCTAACTTAAATGTTTTTAGACAGTGAGTAGCTTTAAACTTTTAACATGGCAGTACAAAATTCTTTCACTGTATTATTGAAATGCCTGGTTTCTATGTTAGAGGGGGTTATGAGATGTTTTTCTGTAATCTTGGTAAGAATTTGATGTGTATGCAATCATGCATACACACCAAGCAAGTTGTCCACAAAATGTGTTTTTGAGTATTTATTCTTATCTTGGATCAAGGAAGATTTCTAGATCTTGGATTAAGAGACATTATGTCGGAATAACATGTAATGTTATCCAGCGTAGCCGTTCCTACAAGAAACAGGAATGGGCTTTGATGATGATGTTTCTCTTCTATTGACTGAATCTGGTGCATCGTTTAATTGTTCATTGTATTTTCACTGTTTCAACCTGTTGAAGAGGAATTCTGAAACTAGTCTTTGAACTGATCCAATTAGATTGCTGAATGTATAAGTATTTTACTTTGTTCACATTTGATTTTGTTGTCCGCACAGATACTTTGACTTATGGTATGGTGGCTGTATGGACACAGTTAACATATTTATGTTTCTATTTCAGGTAGAGTCAGATACAAATTTGCATCTTTCTGGAATAGAAATAATGCATTGAGAGCTATACAACATATAGCTAAGAACTATCATGCCACGCTAGAAGATGAAAAGAAGGTTTGGTGCTTGCCCTTAATCTATTCTTAAGCTCCAATTTGGCTATTTCATCCCGCACTCAAGTCAAAATAAAGACTTAATCATGTCATACATTATCACTGTACTCGATCAGTTGACATTTTAAACTAGCTACATGGTGGTATGCCTCAAGTGGAGCGTCATTATTTTGCACATGTTCATCTTAATTGGCCAAAAGAGAATTAACTAAAAACATCGCTACTAAAACATTTGGATCAAACCTGTCTTGATTGTTGCTTACCACATACTCTTAAATGCTTTAGTTTCCATTGATTATGTAAAAATATTTTAGGTCTAGAGTTAGTGCATTACTTCCTTGAAAATTGATTGAATACTGATTTGCTTGCATGCACAAGACATTTAGCTCACAATGATGTATTCGTACATTTCACTTGAGAAATATCTTGATGACGTGGAGGCAAATACTATTTTATATTAACTTTATAGTCCATAAGGAAACTATTAATGGTTGTGGAATCTGCTTTGCATGCTTGGATTCTGTTTTGAGACGATAATGGTACTGAACACAGAACCCCTGAATATTAATTAGGCAACGTGATCTGAAAAAAGATGATGCTTTCTGTGTATGAGGAATAATATTTCCAGTGTTAATGGACGTTGAATCATTTTTAGTTAGATGGTAAAGCATTAGTTCTTGACTGCTCATTTGTCTTAATAGTTCCTAAACATATTTACCTGTTTATCTCAAAAAGGAGAGGGAACAGTCAGCATTGCTTGCTTCAATAAAGGAGGAGGAGCCAGCATTGATTGGTATTGCAAAGGAGGAGAAGCAGTCAGCATTGGATGCCCATAACTGCAGTGTTAGAGGCTGTGAAAGCCAATCTAAGACTTCTGAGGAAATTGTGGCCAAGCCTGAAAAGTTTCAACCATTCATCAAAGAGGAAGTGCTGACTAGTATTTTCCATGTAAGTATCTGCGGTTCTGTTATCTTTAGTTGAGCAAGATATCTAATAACTTGATTTACTGCAGGGTGTTTTCCCGTGCACAGTGGAGAAATTTTTTAGATTTGTTTTAGATGATGATTCAACGTTCACAAGTGAGTACCATACTGCCCGCAAGGATTCTAATCTTAAAGTAAGCAACAGTACTCACATGATTATTTTTTCACTTCAATAGTAATTTAAGTTACACTGTTGATCTATTTTCTCAAGGTAAATGAAATGCTGGGCCTTTGTTGTGAACAAATCCAAATGTAAATAACACGAAGTGTTGATCTTCATATGATTGAGTAAAAGTGTTTCCTTGGGGGGTGGGGGGATTAATATTAAGATAGAATTCCATTATTTACTGAAAGAATAATAAACTATATGTTCATGGTCTTAAGTGTCCTCTATGTAACATCAGGTGAGTCAGTGGCGTGCCTCTGATGAGTACAACGGCCGAGTCAGAGAGGTTACATACAGGACATTATGTCACTTTCCATTATGTCCTCCAGATATACCTGTAACAGAGTGGCAACATGTTGTTCTGTCTGCAGATAAAAAAACAATGGTGAAACTAACTTTTCAATGGTGTAACTCTTTTCATATTTGTTTGTCTGGTGGCATTAATGTAATGGTATTTTGCTATGTACTTGATTGCCCCTTAGGTGTTTGAGACCGTACAACAGACGGAAGGTGTCCCCTTTGCATCATATTTTGAGGTATGTAGATTCTTTTAGGCTCTGCTTCTAAGGATTTAAGAGCTTTTAATAACTTAAAATTGGATAACGAAAACAATTAGTCTCTGTGGCCAAATCACACAGCAGAGCTGACATATTTGATGGTCATACCAGCAAACTAGGTTTCTTTTCTGTCTTCTTTTATTTTGTTCTTCATTTTTATCTTTAAGTGTATTTTTACGTGAATCAGGGCCACTGTCGGTGGTCAATAGAGGCAAACTCCGAGTCCTTGTGCACCGTGGATATCAGATTTGGTAAGTTTCTGTTCTTTCTTATTTCTTATATGCAATAGATTTTCAAAGTTCATTTCTTCTTCTGGTTCTCGTCATTTCTTAATACATTAAGCAGTGCCATCAAATGCCTGTATCCTTCAAGTCTGTTACATTTTTTAAGTTATTGATATGGACAGTCTTCCTCTCTCCCTTTTTTGTTTTTTGGCCATTTTCCTTAATTCCCATAACAATCACATTTTGCTACTTCATCTTCATTCTAAACTATAGAAACCCTTTAATTTAGTTTAAATGAAAATGTGAATATATTATAGTTTCACAACATTATCAGGTGCACATTTCAAGAAATGGTGTCTGCTGCAATCTAAGATCAAGACAACTGCTGTTGATGATGTATGTATTCCTTTCCATTCCCCGCCACCTGCTTCGTATTATTAAGACTACATATCATGATAGATAAACAAAATTGGGACAAAAAAAAAAGCAGCAGCAAATTGCTGAACAATAACATCACTGATCTATATCTGCAGAATAAGAAAGTATACGGTATAATGTTAGAAGCTGCTCGCGCACACATCAAGTCAAGGACCTCTGATAGTGACGAGACTGGAAATACGTGTTCGTCTTCCATTGTCATCGAAGAATGTAAGTAAATCTGGTGAAAAGTTCGTTCCAAATGCAGATGTCTGGCAAAGTAGATCTTATATGCTGCCCATCTCAAAATATTGGCCCTGTAAAGTTTATTATGATGCATCTTGTATGTGCATATGCTGATACAATAATAATAATAAAAAAAAAGAGATACATATTAATGATAGAAATTTCCTTCACATTCAAATTAGCAGTAAGTTTATTAGAGTAATAGACGAGGTGAAATGATGACATTAGCCTGCCTGCATTTCTACTGTTTTTTTTTTAACTCTTATGTCGAAGGTAATTTAAAAACAATAAATATTACATATAAAATACAAAATAGTAAATAAATTTAATGTCATATTTGTAGTATTAACATAAGTACATGAAAAGACTAATACAATTGTAATTTATAATTTTTATCTCAAATGAAATAGATGAGCCAATTAATATTAGTGAATAAATAATTTCAAAATTTCAATGTGAAAATGATAATAAATCATAAATGAGATGACAAAAGTTGTATTGTTAACCTAAATTTGTAGTGAAATTTAAAATAAGTTGCCGATTACAACATTTCAGTGAAAAAAAATATTGTCTAACAATACAAGTGAAATTCAAACTAAAAATGTCTACAGACAGCAGTTAATTGTCAAACAGCTGTCTACCTGTCAAAACTATGTCTAACTTTTAAAGGCAAAACATTATTTTGGTTTCTATACTTTTAAATTTTTTAAATTGGGCCCATCTATTTTATTTGGTTAAAATAAAGTCCATGTACTATTAATCAATCAGGTTAAAATGAGGTTCCTATATTATCAATTTAGATAAAATCAAGTCCCTAAAGAACCTAATTTTATTCAAATTGATAGTAGAGGGACTTAATTTTAACCAAATTGATAGTACAGGGATCTAATTCAAGAATAAAAATAAAAATTTATTTTTTTAAATAAACAAAAAAATTGAAAAATGATTAAATAAAAATAAAAATATATACAAGTTGATTTTTTATTTATTATTTTATGAAAAAATCGAAAAAATGGTTTAATTTTTTATTCTTTTTTTTTAAATTTTAAAAATAAATAAAAAAATGAAAAAAATAATTATTTATTTTTTATAAAATGTTGTGATTTTATTTTATTTTCAAAAAAGTAAATTAAAAAAAGTTAAATAAAATAAAAAATTCAATTAAATAAATAGTGGTTTTAAAAAAAATAATTAGATTTATTTTAAAAAATAAGAAATCAAAATAAATAAAATTATAGTGGTTTTAAAAAAAATAATTAAATTTATTTTTATTAAGTTCTTGAATAATTTTTTTACTTAAAAAATTAAATATGTATTTATTTATTTTTTATTTAATTATTTTTTCAATTTGTATTTTTATTTTCGAATTGGGTCCCTAACTATTATTTGGTTAAAATCAAGTCCTTGTACTATCAATTTTGATAAAATTAACTCCTCCGGGACCTTATTTTATCCACATTGATTGTACAAGGACCTCATTTTAACCAAATTGATAGTACAAGAACCTCATTTTAACCAAATAAAGTAGACGAACCCAATTCGGAAAAATTTAAAATACAAGGACCCAAAATAGTGTTTTGCCTTTTTTAAAAGGTTAATTGTCTTTAAAATCATGAACTCTAAGCTCAATTGTAAATTTAACATGAACTTTAAAAGTAGGTAATTAAAACATCAATTTTAAATTTGTGTGCTATTTAACATTCTCAATTTTTTATAAAATAAATTGACCTTCAATTCAATATACAATTGTGACCAATTTGACGTCATTTTAAAAAATTGTTGGTCAAGTCATGACGGGTTCGAAGAGATGGACAAATTGTATATTGGATTGGAGGTCAATTTGTTTTATAAAAATTTTGGGATGTTGAATAACACTCAAATTCAAAGTTGATGTTTTAATTGCATACTTTTAAAGTACATGTTAAATTTGCAACTAAGCTCAAAGTTCATTGTTTTTAAGGTTAATTGTCTTTAAAATCATGACTTCTGAGCAAATTGAAGTTTAATTTATATATCAAAATTCAGTGGTGAATCCAAATTTTAAAATTGAGAGTACGGTAATAGAGATTCACATCATCATTCTTAATTTTAAATCTCCAAGTTCAAACTCCAATTCAAAATTAAATTCTTTTTCATATTTCTAAAATTCAAACCATGTACATAAACTCAAAATTATAATTCAAATACAAACCTCAAGTTTAATTGAAATTTTAATTAGACAAATATATATAAGCAACACTAAACATAAATAAGAATTCTAATTAATATATACAAAATATCAAGAATGAAAGAAAAAATAGCATCAACCAACTGAGAGTATTGTTTGTGCACTTCTCAATTTAAAATCTTAATTTATTTTTGAAATTATTATGAGTTGTATTTTGAATACTTGGATAATTGTACATGTCTTGATCCTATATTTTTATGGGAGTTAATTACGATTAAATACAAAAAAATTTGATACAATTTACAATTTAGACACCAATTTTAAAACGTTACAATTAAACACAATCTTGTAATTTTTTTTGCAAAATAAACACAATTTTCAATAATATGAAAATCAAACATAATATTCATACTGATCTTTATTGTATTGATGAAATTCAAATCATGATTATACTACACATACACACATAATTTTACAATATTTCATGGTATATGTCCGTTTTTTGTTCATTGGTAAATTTGGGGGTGTTTATTTTGCCAAAAAAAAAAAATGTAGATTGTGTTTTAATTGCAACGTTTCAAAGTTCGTGTCTAAATTGTAAATTTTGTCAAAGTTTGTGTATTTAATCGTAATTGACCATATTTTTATATATGTATAAGAGTTAAAGAGGAGTAAGATAAAGAGCCACAAATTAATAGTTGATTGGTTAATTAATATTATTAAGGGTATGATTCATCATCTTTTTTTTGCGATAACATTATTCATCATGTATGTACCAACTAAAGTATTTAACCACCACTTTATTATTTTTTCATCTTTATCTTTATGACCTTAATTAATATTCTCAAATAATAAAATAGATGTTCCCTTGGGGATGGCCTAGGGTCCTAGTGTGAGCCTGTCACACCTGGCCTACCAAGTATGGTTTACTTACTTGTGTAGATTTGTAGACTATTACACAAGGGCGGAGTTTATCCAATGCGCATCACGGTAGTGACTACGGATTACCCTCGACATAAAAAAAATAGATAATTATATATATATATATATATATTGTACATATACTATTTTTTTAAAAGAAATTGGGAGTACACTTGTTCCTACCTACGTCTGCCGCTGTCAAAATTACTTGATAGACAAGAGTTAATATAAAAACTATTGTGTCTGGCTAGAGATTTTACTTTAATATATGTATAAATAAAAAGATAGATAAATAGATTATCACCTATCTTGCAAGGAGGCCGCTTGCTTAAACAAAAGGCAAAATCATCATAAGTGGAGCATGCGCAAAAAAACATTAAGGCAAGACACATTTTAAGTTCGTATACTATTAAAGTTTGTTGTGTTATTTTATTTGTTTCAATGAGTCCTTCATTTTAATATTTATTCTTATCGGGTCCTTTTTAATGGATTTATTTAAACCATTAACGTTACAATTAATAATTTAAAGGGAAAAAGTCAAATAAATATTTGAACTATATGTTAAATTCTATCTAGACGTATAAATTATTATATTTACTTAAATACATATCTAAACTATTTAAAAAGTATAATCGGTCCTCTAAACTATTCAAAAAAGTGTCAAATTAACACTTAACGCTAATGCAATAAGTTTTTTTCGTTAATTAAAATGTGTCAAGTTCAACTCCATCACCTATGAATGTCGATCGAACGAATTGAAACTACGACCAAATAACACGCACTATAGAGTTTCAAACCCTCTTTTAATTTCAAAATCTGAGATCGAATCATGTTAAAATTTGAAATCTAAAACATGCACAACTCTTTGTCATTGATATTTCTTCATTTAATTATTCCACCATTCGATGCCCGATGGATAAATTGAGAGTATAATTCGAAAGTCCACGACGAGGGATTTCCAACCATACTCACATTGCATGGTATTATTGCTCGAATCAATCATAATTAGGCTGAAGAATTTATGCACATTTTAGTTCACGAAAAAAAACTAACGGTGTTAAATATAAAGTATGAATTTGATATATATTGAATAGTTTAGGGGGTCAATTGTACTTTTTGAATAGTTTATGCGTGTATTTGGACTAAAAAATAGTTCATACATTTAGATGAGACTGAGCATATATAATTTGAGTGCTTATTTGGACATTTGCCCATGAATTAACTATTGAAACATAAAATTAAAAGTACAAGGACTTATTAAAATAAAAGTTAAATGTACAATGTCCTATTAAAATAAATACATATTTTGAATCGTATTTGACCCAATTGAAAACTTATTAATTAATATTAAAAGAGTTAATTTGTTTAAATATCACAAATTTTAAACGAATTTTAATTTTCAACGCGAACTTTAATTTTCAACACAAATACTCTGGATGAAGCAACAACTGAAGGATTATAAAGTCGAAACTGAAGAAGTACCTATATTTTGCGACAACAATAGTGCTATTGCAATATCTCAAAATCCAGTATTGCATTGAAGGATAAATCACATTGATATATAGCATCACTTCATTAGAGATCACATCTAGAAGAAGGACATATGCATCAAATATGTCAACACAAAGACGCAGATAGCTGACATCTTCACCAAATCGCTGCCCGAAGCAAGATTTGTGGAGCTATGCATCCAACTGGGATTGCTTGAACTTGTCTCAAAGGATGAAGATGATCAGTTGAATGAAAGAATACAGAAGATCACTCCAGCTGAAGAGAGGAACTGAGGAGAAAATAAAGAACTGAATCAAGGGTAACATCAATTCAAGAAATCTAAACTGATGAGTCAGTCAGTTCAGAAAATCGGCAAGATGCAAAAATTGCAAACTGAGAGAAGAAGTCAAAGGAACTGGAACTGGTTAACCAGTTCAATCAGTCCAAACTGGAAACATAAGTTCATTACCAGCTGAAGAGAGCAGCTGAACTGAAGGAGAAGTTGAACTGAGAATGACTCCAGCTGACGAGACAAGAAGGAACTGAACTGAAGACATTTCAGTTAGAACTGGTCAATTCAACTAGAGATCATCAGCTGCAGTAAAGCCAGCTGATGACGCAAGCAGCTCAAAGCCACGCGGAAGCCAAAGAGAGATAATCATATAAGTTCAAATTTTAATAGTGGACGGTAAAAATGACATGTCATGCAAATATTACCGTTGGACCCACTCTTCTCTCTCCTCATCAATACCCAACGGATAGATTTTGGAGTAAATCGAAGAGATTAATTAGCCATATTCTTCGCACCAATCTTGAACCGTTAGATTCAATGAATTTGAAAATTTTCAACCGTTAGATGTACTTCACCCCACACTATAAATAAGTCAGCTGAACTTCAAAAACTCTCTTTACCTCATCTACTAACTTACTCTCTAAATCTCATTTCCTCAAAAGCTAAAGTCTCTGCAAATATCAGTCTCTCCAAAATCCCTTTATCCAGATCATGGCTTAAATCCCTGCTCATCGCACTCGTAAGAGATTCAATTTCCGACTAACCGGAGAAGACTCCACTATATTTTGCGAAAAGCTCTCCAAAGATAAGTTCTTCGACCTAGCTGTCTTCTCTCAAAACAACAAAAATTCTAAACTTACCAATGAAATCATCTCAAAGCTATATAAGGCCAATCTCAGAATGTTCCTTGAAGTTACTCCTTCCCGAGCTACCCAGAAGCTGTTGCCGAGTTCTTTCTAAACTTGGACTGCACTGAGAATCCTAAGGAGATTAGAACTGAAGTAAGAGGCCAAGAGTTCATCTTATTGAAGAAGTGATTAGAGAATTACACTCTGAAAATTCTCGACATACTGATGAGGTTGAGATCCACCTCATTCCAGACTCCCCCGACAAGCCAGCTAATGAAGAAGCAGTTAACCACAGAACTTCCAATGATATTAAGTTTGAGGAGATGCTCAAGTCATCAATTCAACAAGCTGAAGGTCAACCCGAGAAGCCAATTGAGCAAGCCACTCAGCCCGAGGAGCCAACTGATCTCCAAACTGCTCCAGTCACCGAGTCAACTGCCAAGGCTCCAGCAACTGAATTCCCAGCTTTCACTAAGGAGCCAACTACTAAGATAGCTCCTTCAACCAAGCTTCCGACTGCTTCAGTCAACGAAGAAGATGTTTAAGAAGAACCAACTGATCAGTCAGTTCAGTTGGAGGAACAACAAGCTTATCAAGGGACACTGGAGATAATTGTGTACCCTGATCCTAAACAACTGGCACTACAAGCTGAGGCTCAAATTGTCGAACCAGAGACCCCTCTGGAGCCAAGTCTTGAAGAAACAATCAGCTTGGGAGATGCTGAACAGTCAAGAACAGTTCCATGTGAGGAACTGGTGGAAACTGAAGCCGGAGATGAAGCTACATCACGAGGTAATGAACTGCAACTCAACAGGGACACAGCAGTCCTCCATCTAGGTCCAACTGACATAGTTCAGTTTGAAGACCAACCTGAAAGCTCCACCATTCAGTTTACAGCTTATCACGAAGAACTGATCCAGAACCTGCAGCAATAAGTAAAACTGCATAGTGAGCTGATCAAGAAACTGCAGACTCACACTGGACTTCAGCCAGCTGAAGCTGAGTCACCAAGCAGCGATGAAGAGGAAAAGGGCAACTCTAGCGAACCAGTTACTAAGAGAATGAAGACTGAGTATAAGAAGAACTAGAGACTGATCAAGTTCAACTGATTAGGAGCTCTAATTATACTTCTTGTAACTCAGTTTGTCAATAATTATTTTTTATCAATGGTTTTCGATAAAATATCTACTTTATTGAAAAATGCCAAGTCAGCATTGATTTTGAAATTTTTAACCGTTGCATTATAATGACACGTGTCATGGTCATTAAAAGCCAACGACCAAAAAGGACAAAGGCAAGAGTCATTACTCCCTCAACCAACAAATTTATGAGTACCCCTCTTCACACTCATAAAAACCCCTCTACTCTTAGCCTCTAAAAGATATCCATTCCAATCTCTCTAAAAAAGCTCCTTCTTTCCCAAACCAATTCGAATTCCTATTTCAGCCAATATCAAAGATGGCCGAAGTACCTAGCTCTCTAAATTCATTCAAAGAGCAATTGTTGAGAGTCAAATTCCTTAAAATGAAGAAATTTCAATTGATTCTTAATGAATCAACCAATCCAATCCTTCTGGAAAATCTTCACAAGACAGGAATTCTTCACTCTCTGGAAACTCCACCAAGATTCTTCAGGCAAAATTTGGTGAGTGAATTTTTATTACAAGCTAAGCTGACTGCAGATGAGAAGATTATATCATCACTGGTTCAAGGCCAACTAATTCAAATCACTAAGAGCAAGGTTGCAGCCGTCTTTAAACTTCCAAGAACATGCTCAAATGTTCAAAGCTCAAAGGAATCTGCCGAATCATTTTGGCAAAAATGGAAGGCTCTCACCTACAACAATCCATTCTATTTTACCATGGCTAAAACTGATCTGAAGCCCGAGTATGGTATTCTACTCGATGTCATGAACAAGATGATGTTCGGTGCAATTGGAAACTTGAGTCAACTTACTCAAGAAAGATACAAGGTCATGATTCATCTTGCAGAAGGACGACAAACAAACTGGGTATAATTTGTATTCTCCCAATTCAAACATCAAGTTGCCAAAGCTACTGACTCAAAGAAGACTGGGAAGTTTGAGTCTAAGGTAGGACTTGTTTTAAGAATGAGCAAGTTGCTTGAAGATATGTTGAAATTGCCAAACAATGATGCTTTACCAGTCCTCATCTCTGACTGGATTCCCAAGAGAGGAAGTACTCAACCTCAGTCACTCAAGAAGAAGATGAAATCTAAGGCAAAGTCAAGCAACACTATATCGAGCAATTCAACTGCCAATACCATTCCTTCACCAAATTCAAAGAACGGATCATTAGTTGATTTCAAGGTTTGATCTAATCCAGATGAGCTTATTCCATTCATTTGAATCCCTCATCCAAATTATGGAGCTGATTACTTCAGAAGTGTCTGCCCTTTGCTCTAGCTGACTGAAGAAAATATTCGTACTTTCTACAATGGTCAATATGCAGCTAAAAATGCACAAAAGGAAATGACTAATCTCCTTCTCACTCACTTCACTTTTGTTGCGAAACAAGATCAAAGGCTGTTCAAACAGCTGCACCGATACTTTTTTTGGTTTAATTGGAGACACTCCGTGTCTATCCAGTCTCACTTCTTGTTAACTGACTTTCATGGTATGAGCTATTGGTAACGTGAAGAAACTTGGAGCATTAAATAGATAGGCTTATCTAATCCATTTCCTCCAACTATTGTGCAAGTTCAGCATATTATAAACCATAGAATTGCCAATCGGATACCAGCGGACGTCTTACTTGCTGAGTTACCAAACAAAGTCATGTCTCAAGGAACCCCGACTGCCCATCAACCAGCCAACTGTCAAACAGGCTCACTTTGCCGAAGACTGAATTTTGATAATCTATCAAATCAGTCAGCTGAGCCATCAAGACAAAGTGAACCTGTAACTGAAGAGATAGAACTAATTCTATCACATACTCAACTTGTAACAATCCAGGAGAGACGAAAGCATAACTGAAAATGAAGACACTGCCACGTCACCAAGCTTCCTATCCAAAAGCTATGTCACTCCCCTCCTAAAGACAAACTCCAGGGCAGTCAAACTGATTCTCAACATTAGTCAGTTCAATTCACCTCACACAAGGGCTGCATATATCCTCAATCAGAAGATGAAAAGTTCATCAGTTACTCTTCAGCAACCACAACAAACATAGAAGAAATCAAAGCCTGAACTGCCAAAGATCACAGCTGGATCAGCATAAAAAATGAAGAGATCAAACTACTCAGAAGGAAGCTGTGAATCAAGTCTAGTTCGACCAATCAAAAAGAGGAAACTGACAACTGATCCGCCAAGCAACTAAGCAAAAGAACTATATCCTACAGTTCAGCTGAAGTCTCAGTTAAATCAATGCAGCAACTAATGAAGAGATCAAACTGATCACCAGTTGCCCCATCAGTTCACTTCAACCAATCAGTTGACCGTATCCCAACTGATCCAGGATAAGCTTTTTATTCACACTGTTCATTAAGCTTATTTTTGAAAAATTACCATTTTGCTCATTAAATTCTCAATATTACATCCAACGGCTACAAACCAAAATGGGTTGATTTCACAAGTTGCCATTAAAGTCTCTGAGCCAGTAATTAATTAGCAACCACAATAGTAGAAATAAGAGATGAATATTTATGAGATATAAATAGAAAAATTTACAGAAAATATTTTGCGATTTATGATAACTACCCATTTTTGAAATCAGCCACTTCTCAGCCACTTGATAATAAAGCTACTTACCATGTGGACGGTTGAGATGCATGCAACATTAACTCAGCTGATTGTCGATCAAATGGGACAGCTGATCAGCTAGATAGCACTCAAGTGCTCTCGATATATGCATGCAAAGCTGACTATTTATATGCAAATGAGAAAAAGGATGGAGTCATCTTCAAAATTCATATCCTTCTCACTGCAAATAACTCAAATTTCATCACGCTCTTGCAACTCTAACATTACCATTTATTTACAGAAATTAAGCTTCCATTCTACATGATGAAAACAAAACTGCTCGTGGCCAAGCTAAAGAAGGATAAATTTCTTGACCTAGAGCTTATTTATGCTCGATTAGGTCCAGAGAGGTATTACAAGATCATGGGTCCATTGTAGAACACTGGACTCTTACCATTCTTGAAGATTGTTCCAGCCATGTCGCTGTCAACCCACGTTGCGGAATTCTATTACAACGCTGAAATCATCAATGATAACATCGTTTCTATCGTTTACAAGCACGTCATTATGGTCACCAAGGACATAATGGAAACATTGTTCTATCTTCTTGACAAAGGGCCTCATGTATATGACTTGCCCCTCCCAAACAAGTTTGAACTGTAGAACGCCTGGAAGCTGCCATATGTTCACCACAAGGATTTCTCACATCATCTGAAGGATAGCTTGCCTCTAGAGTTTGTCCAATTTCTGGACATTGTCGCTCATATTCTTCACGACAACTTTGAGACGGTCTAGTTTTCCAACCTCAAAGCCAACCTGATGACTGCTTTATACTACGGATGCAAAGCTGACAGGGCCACCTTTTTCTTTCCCAACTGCGACAAAGAGTTCGCCGAGCCGTCATTGATCGCAAGACCGGCACCTTCCGTGAGAAAGTGGGGTTTGTCAATCGCATTAGCCATATCATCCTCAATCAGATAAATATACCTATCCCAGCCGGAGACACACTTGGCCGAAGGGATATACTCTCCATAATCTTCACCAACCGGAAGAACTACCGCAGAGCTGGAAGCTCAAAAAAGAAGTAGCAGCCGGCAGACGAAACTGACAGCTCTGGTAGAGGAAAGTGACCGATGATTGAAGCTACCAGCGATAATAAAGAAAAACAGCAAATGACTGATAGTGATTCTCTTACTCAAATGAATGATCAGTCAACTGCTCCAGCAAGCTCCCAACTCCCCTCTCTTGTTCGCAAGGACTTTCTGGAAGAAGACTTCTCCACTACCCTAGACCACCAGCTAAAAAGATACTATGGTCTAATTGAGGACATCGACGCCTCACTGTTCAAGCATTTGAAGAGATACCTCAACTATCACTTCTGGGGGTATCAAGTGGATGATGTCACACTGCTCCACCTTATTGAGACTCGTGGTGGCTCCTTCTGGATTAATGAAGGACACTGGAGTAAGAATTGGATGAACCATCCATTGAGCACGCCACCCACTCTCTCTAAAATAATGGATTCTATGATCAAAAGAATCTAGAATGCATTTCCAACTGAGGCTTCTCTGCCAGATTTTGAGCCAGCCAGTCAACTCCTCCTCCACACCATTCTTTGAAGACACCCAACTCCAATCGACGATGATCTCTTCACCAACATGACATCACTAAACTTCAGAGATCAAGATCTCTCCTTGATCTTGGTCATCTTATGCTGACAGAATAGACTTATAATTGGTTGTCTTCACCTTTACCCAATCCCCCCAGTTCTTAAAACATGCGACAACAATTTGGCGACAATATTTTCTATCTTGCCAAACTTGCCACTTCCATCATACGATCCACAACAGCTCACCCTTTTGGATGATGCAAAAAAAGGGGAAGATAATAGGTATGATGATAGAAATGATGGAAATCTAACTCTTTGGGATCAGATCCAAAGAGAGGCACAACTCGAGGGGGAAGTTAAGCTTCAGGGGGAAGCTTGAGGCACTCAAAGTGTTAAAGAAAAAGGAGAGTCGAGCAAGAGGAGAAAAAGCTGAACTGACTAGCAGGATCAGAAAAGAAGTAGAAGGGAATGAAAATATCAAGAATTGATTGATATTTTTTTTTGCTAACTGTTCTTAATTTTTCTTCTAAAATTGCCATAATCTCTTATTTTTCCTTAAAAATACTTCCAATTTTATGTTTTGATATCGTGAGTTATGCTCTTACATCATAATTCCACAATCTACTACTCTAATAACTCGATTAAACTGAAGCCTAAGGAAATTCAAGTATCTTGTTTTTATGCTCTGATACCAAGATGTTTTTATGCTCGGATACTAGGTTCAAACTGAACTCGTATGCTCTGATATCAGGATCAAACTGAACCTTTATACTCTGATACTAAGCTTTAAGGCCTTCATACTAAGCTTGACAATGTTTGCTATGATACTCTAGTTCAATAATGCTTTGATATCAAGCTATTCTAGTATTGCTTTGATCAACAAGCTCAGAACTCTGATGGAACTCCAAATTATCTTGATTTTATATATCAACTGTTCAGTTTTTCCATCATTAAAAAGAAGGAAATTGTTAGGAAAAACTATCAAGCCCTACATATATGGTTTTGATGAGAGGAGCTTGAGCTTGAAAAAATTTAGTCAAGTTCGAGTTCGATCATACAACTACTCGACTCTGTTCATTTACAGCCCTACCCTTGAAGTTCTTGATAGCAAATAATCATCAAAGTCATATGAGAAATTACCATATATGATCACATCATCAACAATATCATGTGGACATTCCAGGTTGATTGACCTGGTTAATTTGTTCTCAATCTAATTAAGTATATTCCAATATTTCAAATTTATGTTTTCTTTTGACCATTTAGTTATCTTTTCTCTCAAATTATATTTTACTACATCTATTATATACATAGAAACATATTAAATATGTCAATAAGAAAAGTCAAACACTTCCATGCATAAGACCTTAAATGAGACTATATGAGACGAGTCGGGTCAACCCGTGCTTTGACCCAGTCAACGCGGTCAAACCCGCACTTTTACCCGGGTCAACGCGGGTTAACCTGCAAAAAAGTAAAAAAAAATGATAAAATCAGTATCAACAGTCTCACTAAAAAGTATCACCAAAAATTCAAAAAGTATCATCTGTATCATTAAAAAAGTAAGGGGCCTGTTAGTTATTTTATACTTGTTTATTTAGTTCAAATTGTGATTTTTTTCCATTCGAATTAATGTTTAGAGCTTAGTAGTTTAGGGTTTTTTTAGGGTTCATGGTTTTTTAAAGGGTTCATGCTTTTTAAGGGTTTTTTTTAGGGTTCATGATTTTTAGGGGGGGTTTTTTAGTTTTTTGTAGGGGTTTTTTTGGGGTATATTTTGTGTTTTTTAGTGTTTTTTGGGGGGTTTTTTAGGGATTTATTTTGTGTTTTTTAGGGCTTTTTGGTGGGTTTTTTAGGGGTTTATTTTGTATTTTTTAGGGTTTTTGGGGGTGTTTTTAGGGGTTTATTTTGTGTTTTTTAGTGTTTATTAATTCTATTTTAGGATATAAATTCATACTCATTTCAAACAAATTAAATCAATTTATTTTAATTTTAGGGTTCATTAATGTTATTTTAGGGTATATATTTTTGAGGCAAAACAAAAGGAATAAAGAAAAAATCGGATAAAAAAATCGAAAAAAAAGTAAAAAAACGCCCAAAGAAAAAAAAAAGACAGGAGCGTGACGCCCACGCACCGTCTGACAGTAGCACCTAAGGTACTTATGCACTAAATACCTTCTCATAAGAAACTATATAAATGACTTTAGCTAATAATTTTTGTGCATTCTACTTTTGGCTACTACATAGATTAATTAATTAAGTTGTAGATTTGTGTCTTTCATCTAAACCTAGCATAACTTGCTTCTAAAATGTGAGGTTTATAATATAATCTAGCCCATTAAATAGACGAGAGGCTCATTTACAACCAGTTAATGATCTTACTACGTGGTAATAGATTACACATTAATATTAAATAACTAACTTTGAACCTCATATGACTTCTAGGCATTCTTATATATATATATATATATATATATATATATATATAGAGAGAGAGAGAGAGAGATCAAATAGGGACAAACCCTTGGTGTGAAAAGTAGGGACTAATTTCAGCTCTTAGATCTTGCTAAATGGACGGATGAGATCCATTAATTGGACCAATATATTTTTGGCAGTTTTTTATTAAAATAAATTGATAAGGGTAATGATGTAAATTAATTTAAAAAGTTGTATAGTCCTATTGTTGTGCAAATATCAACCGTCCTAATTAAGCGGTTTTAATTATGGTGACTATTATCTCTCCAATTATACAGACGATTTAAGCGTTATTTTTTTCTTAGAAAAACTGAAAAATTTATTTACTTTACAATATCTTGCTTGGGGAGAAAATAAAAGACAGATCGTATAGATCGATACCTTTTATTTAGGGGTTTCGAAGTTGTACCAGATTGATTCAATCGGCGTGAAACGGCATCTAAATCGAATTGTTACTGAATTTCGTTTTGTTTCGTTATGTCATTCAGACGATTTTTTTATTAGATGCTCAGATCAAGTTTTGTTGTTCACTGTTTCTTGCTTAGGGAGATAAAATATTTGATGGGAATTTTCATACTTAGAGTTTTAATACCCGAATTTAACTTGCAAGTGTACAAGCGGATTGTAGTACAAGGCAAAACGGGGTCGAATCCACAGGGAATTTAGGTAATCCAAGACATGCAAGCACCACATTCATGTCATTTTACAAGTCAAGCATCACAAGAATCATGGATAGGGTTTGTTTTTACTCCAAGCATAAAATTTAACAACTTGATGGAATAAATTAAAGTAACTGAAAATGATCACAAATGCAATAAAGAGGGGCAACAAATAAAAGAGAGAAGATCCTAGGGCAATGCTCATCAACACGAATATTGGATTTCGGGATTAGAACTCATATTAACTCCACTCAAGATTAATACTAAAAATAATCAAAGGCTCTTTCGAGATTCTAAGATTTAATTGAACAAAAGGGAACTCTCCTATCTCTAGGATTAAATTCCAATTTCCTCAAATTATGCACAATTAATCAACCAAAAACCAACTAGACACAAATTCTCATTCAATACCCAATTGGACTCATAAATCAATTTCCAATGCTAATTAGTTTTTCTCAAAACATAATCAACATAAAATCCAACTTAAGGAGGCCAACCCTAGTTAGATACAATCATACCATTGATTCATGAAAAAAAAAAAAACAAAGAGAGGAGATTAACATGCTTTTTCATCCATTCATGCTTAAAGAGAGGAGTTTAGCTAGACATGCTTAAAAATGAAGAAAAACAAAAATAGACAAAGAAGAAAGAAATCATAATCATGGATAAGAGTAAACTCGAAAAGGAAATAGACAATCTTCAAACTTCACTTCTTCTTCAAAATTCTTCACAACCTTGAAGCTTTCAACACAAAATGCTCTCTCTCAAAATCTATCTTCTATTTTTTTTTTTGGGCTAGGAATTGAATGTTGCCCTAGTTTTGAACAAAGGTGAGTATTTATACTCCCACAAATCCGCCTATTAAAAGTAAATGAAAAAGAAATTGAAAAATACAAAAATCACGTCGGAACAGGGGGCCGCGACACGGGCTTGGTCGCGCCCCGGTCGGGCCGCGTCGGGTGGCGCGATTGAGGTGGTCGCGCTGGACCACCTTGTACCCGCGCCGCGCCATTAGCCATGTTTTCGGCCCTCTGATTGGAAGCTCGGTCGCGCCGGTCCTGTGCCCGCGTCGCGCCTGGCTCGAGTTGCGCCGGGTGGCGCGACCAAACTGGTCGCGCCTCCTCGGCCTGAGTCGGGTTGCGTCGGGCTGTGTGCTTTCGAGGCTCTACATTGACGCGTACTCGCGCCTCTTTTGTACCCAAGTCGCACCGTCTTCGTACCTTTGAGTCCCGACCCGATCGATTTTTACCCTGAAAGTGCACAATAGTGTTTAAAAACACTTATTACACAATAAAATGAAAACACGGCACCAAGACAACAAAATAAGAGAGAAAGATACTTAAAACACGCGGTCTATGCTCGAAAATTTTGGCAAAAATTCCGTTTGTTAACTCCCCCAAACTTAAACACTTGTTTGTCCCCAAACAAGAGAAAGAAATACAAGGATTTGAAAGATACAAACATTGAGGATTTTTCAAGCCTTAATGCCTCAGAAGAAAAAGCTAAAACTCATGCAAGGAAAACGAGATCAAAGCCCATAAAGATCAAATAACGAAACATCAGCTCCCCTCTTTTGGTTGAAGAATCAAGCACACAATTAAACCTCACGGGGTCAAAAAGGCATATTTTCACTCAACATAAAGCAACAACAACATGCAACCATAAGCTTGCAAAATAACTCAATATCATCACAATTTGTGCTAGAAACAAGAATCACATAGGTCTTTCAGGTTGAAGCGTTCGGCTCTTTGGACGGGTAGGAAAAATATGGGGAAGAGTGGCTTCCATTCAAACCCATGTCTAATGCAAATCTAAGCAAAGGAATCTACAAGCTTTCTTCTACCCTCCACAAATTCTCTTGGGGACAATGTAGCAATAAAACGGATAGCCCTTAGCCTACTTTTGGTACACTTCTCCTATGAAGGCGTCTTTACTTTCAACACAAGTTCTAGAGTGATCATTTGTTCTTCTCATCAATCATGTTTTTCTCTCTTTTTTTTCTTTTAATCTTCACTCTATTGTTTTTTTTTCTAGTTCTAGGAGAAAGACTCACTTTGAATTTATGAAGGCTAGAATCATATTCATCATTCTCGAAATATTTCACGTTTTATGCTCCCCAAGTAGTTGTCATTCCAAGCCTGCTATCTTCATCAATCCCACTACCTTTGGCTTTTCAACGAAATATTGATCATCATAGCTCAAAAGGGGTAAACAAAGGATGTGATTAGTAGCAAAAGAAAATTCTAGGCTCAAAAGTTTGAACAAGAACTGCCTTAGGTCATCTTCATGTTTCTTTGAGCATATACAAAATTATATGAGTTTGTAAAGCAAGTTCTAGAGATGCTAGCGTTGTTGAAGACGGCTCTCAAGCAATGAAAAGTACTATGGCTCAAATCTCACGTGATATGCAAGACATGCCAAAATTTCATAATTTAATCTATATGCTAATCACCAATCACTCGTTTCCATGCATGATTTTTTTCTTTTTTAAAATTTTACACAAATTTTCATCATCATAGGCAAGGTTACACAAATCCCTAGTTATGTTCAATCTCATCATACTTTTCTCTACTCATGCCAAGAGGACAAACAAGTTTTTCACCCAAATCCGAGCATAACTTATTACATACCCCAAATAAAATCCTAAGGATCAAATAAATCTATACAAATCAACGGGGGAGGGGGAGGTATCGACTATTCCTAAATAAACATACCAAATTATCCAAATAACATAAATAAAAATAAATTGTTCATGATAAGCTAGGAGAAACTGGAGGCTTGAGCTCAACGGGTCACCACTGGCATATTCCCTTCCCCAAACTTGCACCATGCCAAAGGTAGGTCAAGTTTTGGGTGGAAGACAAGTGGGACCGTGAGAGAGACAAACTTAGTTCTCGGTGCGATCTCGGTCTTGAGGCGGCTGCTGTGGCTGGTACGGAGGATAGGGAAAATATGGATATGGATATGGAGGGAACTGCTGAAACTGCTGAGGAGGCTACTGTGAAGATGAGCTCTGTCTAGTCCATTGCCTTATGTAACCTGCAAAATCATCGAAACCAGATTGGAAAGTATTAAAGTTTCCTTGCAAGCCCTAGATTTCAGCACTGATCCCTGTGAAGCGGGAATCGACATGTGACTGGAGGTTGGAGAACCTCGAGTCCAACTCCTCATGCATGCCCGTGAAACGGGCGCCTAAATCCTTCTGCAATCCTGTGAAGCATGCATCAAAGTTCACTTGCAGCCCTGTGAAGCGCATATCCATCTCCGTGCGTATATCCCCAAATCTGGAGGTCATATCTACCCGCATATTCTCCAAGTTGGCCGTCATCTCTGTCATCATCCCTTCCATGTTGCTGAACCTCTCCTCCTGCACATCTTCCCTGGATTGCCTCACTGTCCTGGGTGCCTGAGATGTAGATGCTTTCCCTTGAGGGGGCCTACGTGGACCGGCATCAATCACGGTCATCAGGGCACGGTGCTCTGGTGTGCTCATCATCCAGTTCCGCTGATCCTAAAAAATGGTAAGTAAGGTGAGAGTGGGATTAGGGAGAGGGAACTGGACTCGATTCTTCAAGAGAAACTGGAATGGAAGTGGGGTGGTAGACCCTATCATTCGGGCGTTACGGAGGTGCTGCAAGTTGATCCTCCTGGACCCGGGCACAACAACACAATTGGTGAGGTCTACATCCAAAGCCCGAGCAATTGGGGTGATCAATCCCCCAATGCATATCTTCCCACTACCCGGTGCAGCCTGCCTCTTACACTGATCTACAAAATGAGCTGCAAAGTCCACATTGATTGCTTTCAGCATGTACCAAAGCATGTAGATTTCCTGAGTGCGGAAACCACTATTCTCATGACGGGCTAAAACTGTGGAAGAGAGGACCCGCTGAATATAGCGGAAGACCGGATTTTGGATGTGGGAGGCCTTGGCCTTGCTCGAGTCATAACAGACCATCCTAGGGTCAGGGTCCATGATACGCCTCCAAAAGTCCTCCAGGCGGAAAGTAGGGTGCGAGTGAAAGATGCTATCACGCAGGGTGCCAAAAATACGGCTTATCTCAGCCATAGTAAACCGCCAGTTCTGGTTTCCCAGTCGAAACTTGCACCAAATGGGGCCCTTTGCATCTGTAGACTTGACCTTAAGTGTAGCCAAGAATTCTTTCACTAACACGGGGTAGGTAACCATCCTCATTCCAACACGTTTGTCTACCCCAGTCGTCCAAACATCTTCCAAACATCCTCATTGATTCCCAACTGTCGGGTAGCTACCGTATCTGCAAACTTGGTTGCCTTAATCTCAAAATGTTTAGACATTTTCAACCATTTCATTCTATGCTCATGTTTCAATAAATGGACTCCCACATGGGCGGAATTAGAAGGATAATTTTTGTGAAAATTCTTCCCTGAATCTCGAGCTGCAAATCTAAGGACGGCAATTAGTAGCATCAAGCAAAAGCCAAATGAAAGCTTGGCCGAATACTGGGAGAGATTTCAACAACTGTGCCGCAAATGCCCGGACCATGGATTCACTGATTATCAGCTTCTGACTAATTACTTTTACCGTGGCATGTCTTCTTTTGATAGGAAAATCGTCGATGCTGCCAGCGGGGGATCCCTTACCAATAAGACCCTCGGCGAGGCCAAACAGCTCATAATCGACATGGCTTCTGGAGGACAGCAGTACGAAGAAGAAGACGACAATAGACACCAAACCGTAAGGGCACTCGGCCGAGCTGAAGAGTCGGGAGTGAATGAAAAGATAGATGCTCTTACTTCCCTGGTCTGAAGCTTTGCTGTGGCGCAGACAAGACCAAAACGCTGCGGAGTCTGTTCCGAGAACGGACACTTCACTGACGAGTGTCCCAATTTGCATGAGCACTCCACTGAGCAAGCCTACTATGGGTCCGGTGATGCACAATATGATGCCCAAAGATGGAAGAATTATGATTCGTACTCAAACACATACAACCCAAGTCGGAAGAACCATTCGAACCTCGGCTGGAGGCAGCCGCAGGGCAGTCAGTATGCCCACACGGACCGATCTGAGCCATCTATGAGTGAGATCATGAAGAGTCTCGAGCAGAGCACAAACCTAGTGAACAGTCTAGCGCAGAGCCAAAAGGCCTTTCAGCAGGAGACACAAGCCGCCCTGGGCAGTATGGGCACACAGATCACTCAGCTCACCACGCAAATGAACAAGATGCAGGCGAATCAAGGCAAACTCCCATCCCAAACTGAAATGAATCCAAGAGCGCATGTTTGCGCTATCACTTTGAGAAGTACGGAGGAGTTAACCGAGTTGGATGCTAAGAAGGAAGAAAAGAAGCCGGAAGGGCATACTGAAGGGCTGAAAAAAGAATCTGGTGAAAGGAATGAACAACCTGCTATGTCTCTTTTCTTTCAAACTGAGCTGAACCCACGAGGGAACATCAGTGTTGTGACCCTTCGAAGCGGCAAAGAATTGGTTGAGGTTGAAACAAAGAAGAAGAAAGACAACATGCAGTGTGGGCAAACTGCAGAAGCTGAAGACAGACCAAGCACAGAGGGCAAACAATCTGCTGCACAACTTGCTCCTAGTGAGGTACCGATTTTGTCTAAAACTCCTAACCCTATTAATGCAGCTCCTTTTCCTTCTAGGTTAACCAGACACAAGAAAGAGGAAGATGAGAAAGAGATATTCAAGCTTTTCAAAAAAGTCGAGATCAACCTACCTCTGATCGATGCTATCAAGCAAGTCCCGAGATACGTGAAGATAAGATGCAAAGATGCAAAGATCAAGGTTGGTGAGACTGTTTTAGCCGTTATTCAACAGAAATTACCTCAAACATGCCAAGATCCAGATTCGGAGGAAGAAAGGGCAATCCACGAGATAGTCCAGCAGCTGCACGCAGCCGAGGAGTTTCCAGCCAGAAATCAGACAGGCCGTATGCCCTTGCCGACCAACTCGAAACTGATTTTACCATCTCATGTGAAGGCCCCTGTGTTGGGGCTGAAAGGGCAAGAAGCAAGGTTGGTCGAGTTTTTGAAGAAACATAAAGGTGCGGGGATGGAAATGATTTCTTTCGACAGGGGTAGATCTGCTACCCCTAAAATTGTCTCTTGATCGTGTCTCCCCACGTCGAGCCTCCGACGTTAACTAAGGGCGCTTCTCGGGAGGCAACCCGATTTCTTGTTCTTTTATTTTATTTTTCTTACTTTTCTGTCTTTTTAATTCAAAAAAAAAATGAGATGAGAGGAACCACAATATTTCAGGCCGCAAGGGCATACCGCATACGCGTCGCTCTATTTCTACAGGTCCTACTGCTGCCTCACTCCTCCCGGCGCTTGAGGAGTTGATCACCGCTGCCACTGCTCGAATTGAGGATAGCCTCGGCCGCCGGCTGGATGAGATTGATGGTCGTCTTGATGTGATGAAGCAAGTGGTTCGCCATTTGGCGGATCAGAGTTAGTTCTCTCTTATCCCTTCCCTTTTATTCGTTGCTTTTTCTTGTCTTGTTTGCTATTTGTTTTTGTTGCTGTTGTTTTAAGTTTTTTTTCGTACCCCTTCTCACAGTGAGGACCCTGTGTCTTTCAAGTGTGGGGGGGATTACCTTGTCAGTATCTTAGTTATTGAAGTTAAAGAAAAAAAAATGAAAAAAAAGAGTCTTTTTTTATTTGGTTTCTGTTGGAAGATGACTAAGTGTTGATTGCCATGAATTGATGAATTGAGGAGAATGGGCTGTGATTAGTTTGACTGGATGAATGGTTGTTGTTTTGTGATAGAAATGTGCCAAGTTTGGATGAGATCTTGAATGATGAATCATGCTTTCAATCACAACATTCTAAGCCTAAAAATTGTGAGTTTTTGAGCCTATGAGCATGCATTAAGAAGAGCTCGAAGTTTTTCTTGTTGAGTGTTGTCTGATTATGTGTCTTGGATACTTGAATTGCTTTGCTGCCCCCATTGTTACCACCTTTGATGTCATTCACAAAATATGATTAAGGCATTAGGGGTACCCGAGCTATTGGCCCAAGAAAACACCCTACCCGTACATTGCCAAATAGTGAGCCAATTTGAGCCTAAAAAAAATCCAACTTTTGTTGTTTACAGCCACTATACATGAGCCATAGCCTTTCTTTTGGCCTGCTTTTTATCCCGGAAAACATGCAAGTACTTTCATGAATGGTGTTTAAGCTTCACAAGTGAGAAATTTGAGGGCTTGAGAAGAAAAAAATTGTATGAATGCTCATATCCTGCTCCTCCGAAAAAATTTGAATAAGAAGCAAAGCTTCTAAGAAAAAAAATAATAAATAAATAAAAAAAAGAGAAAAAAAGAGAGAGAATCAAAAGAAAAAAAATTGAGGAGTAGGATATGGAGAGAGCAAAAGAATCTGTGTGCTCAAATTTTTTAGATAAGCCCTATGTTGATTTGATAATTTTGCGGAGCTGTTCTTAAAAGAAATACACATTCTTGTACTTGCATCGTTTCCTTTGTACTCAACTACTTTAGCCAAAAGAATCCTACCTCAAGAACCTTAGCCCCATTACAACCAACGAGGAAAGACCTTATGATTTGTGAACGAAATTGAAAGTGTGACAATTTTATGTTGAAAAGAGTTAATCATGACTTGAGTGAAAAAATACCTCTTGACCTATTTTTGAGAGTTAATGAGTGAATCTTGGTGAGGCTGGATTGTGAAGCATAATTCTAACTTGATTGACAGAGTGTTGGCATGTTTCTTGAACAAATCGGTTGGTGGTTTGTGGATTGATATATCACAGCTTATGCTCTGATTTCTCATTGATTTGGGGTGTTGATACTTAGTCATTTATCCATTTTTGAAGTCTGTTTTCTGTTCTTATTTGTGTTGCTCGAGGACGAGCAAGGTTTAAGTGTGGGGGGATTTGATAGGACGCATTCTATTTGCTTTTATTCTTATCTTTTGGTGTCATTTCTCCTAGTTACTTGCCCTATACTTGTGTATTTTGGATAAATGATGTGTTTGTTGAGTTGTGTAGGGATGTAGTACAAAGTTGGAGAAAAGGTCATGCTTTTGATGCAAAAAGAATCTAAGTGAAGAAAGAGCAAAATTCGAGTCTGAGTAGATCCGGCTGAAAGGGTATGCAGCTGGAAGATTGGAGCGAGTTTCTAGAAGCTGGGCTTGGATACGCGTTTTGGGCTTGCTAACTCCAATTCTCGGCCCAAACCATGACCTGGACGCGGAAATCACCCTCTCCACCGCCTCAAGAGTCCTTCTTTTGTTATGTTTCCTAGTTTAGATTAATTAGGATTTTATTTCCTTATCTAATGTTTTAATTAAGGATATTATATATAGATTAGGACTTATTTCTTGATTATTCATTCATTATTCACGCAAGAAATGCAGCAGCAGAAACGCGTTCCACCATATTCTTAATTCATCTTCTTCATTATTTCATGTTGTTCTGCTCCGTTAATTATCAGCGTGCTTTTATGATTATGCGCCGTAGCTAATTTATTCGTATTCCGGTGACGACGACGAAGCTCCGTTTATATAACTGTGAGATCTAATTGTTTTTTATAATTAATTGATGCATGTATCTGTTATTCTTGGATTTCGGGTCGTAATTATTCTAAGTCTACCGAGTAGTAGCAAATATTTGGTAGGTTATGATTAATTACTAGCCAATTTAAATCGGCCATACGTAATCGTGGTTTAGGTTTAATAAGTGGTAAAACGGTTGCTCAAATAACTAGGAGAATAACAGAGTTAATTTTACAGTCCTGCGTCAGAGTCTGTAATTTAAGAATCGGGTCTTTCTTGTGCTTATTGCTGTCGGCTCATTAAACTTATAGAGCGTCTCTTACAGTTGTCAGTCGATTAGGGAAGTAGTTAATGAAGCGTCTTCTTAATTATCGAAACAGTATGGAGAGATGAGGTCATGTCAGAAGCGTCTTCGGTGACTATAACCGATTTGCATGTCTTGATTAATTAATTCTTGCATCTGTGATCGGTGTTATAAGTGGAGTGGAGTTCGTTGGATCCGGAATACCCTTTTATAATTGGTTTAATTTAGTTCGTTTGCCTAAGTATTCTCTGTAGTTGGTTATTTCATTCTTCAATTTATTTTGTTATAAAATTCACGCGAAACTGGAGGTTTGGGCACGCAGACTGAAAGTTAAGAGTAATCATCGCCGGTCCTTTGGGAGACAATCCTACTCGCCACTATACTCTGCAGTGTGGGCTTGCCGACGAAAGTCGGAACATTTATTTTTGGTGAAAAACGACGCACCAAAGATCATATGCATACACACAGATGGGCTAATCCCTTTCAAATCAGCAATAGACCAACCTAGAGTGGACTTATACTTCCTCAAGACTCTAAGAAACTTATCAAGTTCACATGCTGACAAATAGGCCGACACAATCACGGGATATGTTTCATTTTCACCCAAGAAAGCATACCTCAAGTTCCCCAGAAGGGGCTTCAACTCCTCATTATTCTCTTTTTTCTCTCCTCCTTCCTTCTTTAATGCTTCCTACTTTTCATCCCTCAAAGGTAAGAATCGGTTTCCTCTCCTTGGAATTTCATGTGAATAGTCAAGGGCACAAACACAATCCAACATATCAGGGTTATTATCAAATAATTCAAATGAAGAAGAAGAGTAAAGAGATGCAAACAAGCTTGTCTCCAAAGTTCCTTGGGAAGTGTAGTGCTCCATTATCTTCTCTTCCACACATGCTTCCACGAGCTTCATCACCTTGCATTCCTCCACCCTCATTGACTCCTCATCATCATCATGAAATTTCATCGCATTATAGATAGAGAATGTACTACTTTCATCATTAAGTCGGAGTGTGAGTTCTCCTTTGGACACATCTATGAGTGCCTTCCCCGTTGCTAAAAATGGCCTTCCTAAAATGAGGGGCACGTTTTTGTCCTCTTCAATATCTAAGACAACAAAATCCACGGGGAATATAAAGTCGTTCACCTTGACAAGAACGTCTTTCACAACTCTTTTTGGGTAGGTTAGCGACCTATCCGCCATTTGCAGACAGATTGTTATAGGTTTTATCTCTCCCACATTCAGCCTAAAAAAGAATGATAACGGCATGAGATTTATACTTGCACCCAAATCATAAAGAGCCTTCCTCTCTTGGCTATCTCCAATAGTTACAGTGATATTAAAGCTTCCAGGGTCCTTCATTTTGGCAGGCAATTTTTGTTGAATCAATGCACTACAATTTTCCATTAAGCTCACGGTCTCATAATTGCCCAACCTCCTTTTCTTCGTGATAACCTCCTTAAGAAATTTAGCATATGTAGGCATTTGTTATAAAGCCTCCATAAGGGGAATGTTTATTTGCACTCTTCTGAAGATGTCCAAAAATTTGGAAAATTGTTCCCCATGCTTAATTTTTCGGAGCCTTTGAGGGTAAGGCACATTTATCCTTAGCTCAACTTCTCTTTGTTCCTTAGGAACCCCTTTGTCTTCCTTTGGAGCATCTTCCTTCTCACCTTCATTATCCCTTTTTTTTCCACACTTGGCTCATTCTCACCCAAAATTTCTTTCTCTTGATCCGGCATATCGGGCTCCTTATAAGATGTTCCACTTCGAAGAGTTGTGGCCTTGCAATTCTCCTTGGGGTTAATAGTGATGTTTGAGGGGAATTGACCCAGATGGTGTTGACCTCCCAAAGCCGAGGCAAGTTGCCCCATTTGCTTTTCAAGAATCTTCAGTTGAGTGTTCACAGCGGCTTGATTGTTTTCTATCTTCTCAAAGCGCATTTGTGAATCCCCCATATACTTATCGGTCTTGTTCATGAAAGCCATCAGGAGCTCGTCAATTTTGGGCTTCTTTTCCTCATCCATGACTCCATTGGTGACCGAAAATCCAGGAGGCGGTTGGAGGTGATTGTTCGGGTTGGAGTAAGAAAGATTCGGATGCGGTGACCTTGGATGGTATTGATTTCCACCTTGTCCTTGTGGTCCTCCAAAATGAGGCTTAAAACCTTGATTAAAAGGCCTTTGATAACCCCCATAGTTCCCTTGACCAACGAAGCTTGCTTCCTCCAAGTTAGGCATATTTGATGGCTCCGGTCTTGGTGATGCCATAGCTTCTATCTTTGAATTCATAGTAGTCATCTGAGCGGCTAAAAGGGCTATGTCATCATTGTTTGTAGTTTCCACCTTTTTCAAGATTTGTACATTTTCCCGCTCCCCCGGCCATTGATAGGCATTGGAAGCCATTTCTTCTATAATTGTGATAGCCTCCTCGGGACCTCGGTTTAGCAATGATCCTCCCGCTGATGCATCAAGAATACTTCTCACATTGGACTTACACCCACCATAAAATACGTAAACTTGATGATCTGTGCCGAACCCATGACCCGGACACTTCCGAAGCATCTCCCGAAACCGCTCCCAAGCATGATGTGAATGAGCCGGGTGGTTGGTTCAACCACCATGTTCGTGCCTTATCCCGTAGTGAAAAATAAAACAACTTCAAGCGGATAGCGTCCTCAGGCACCCCACTAATCTTGACCGTTCGAGCAATCTCTAAGAATTGGTGGACATGTTCGTGTGGATCTTCAAGTGCCGTCCCACCGAATTGGTTTTGGGACACCATAGCCATCAATGCCGGCTTCAATTCAAAGTTGTTGGCTTGTATAGCCGACCCATTGACAGCCCCCTCATTGAACATCGATTGAAATAGGTTTCGGATCGGGGCTTCTTCAACTCGAGCCCTAGCTTCCTCATGAGCCCGTAGTTGTCTTCCCATCTCTTCGAGTTGCCTTTGCATTTGGAGGATCAACGGGTCTTGTATGGGAGGCGGTGGTGGTGGATTGTCCGTCATTCTACGTCTTCGCCTTCTTCTAGCGTTGTTATGACGACTCGTGACTTCAATCTCGGTATCTAACTCGAGCAACGGGTCACCGCGTGCCGTAGTACGCATACACCACCTGTGAACAACTAAGAGTAAGTTTGGTGCTTAAATAAAACAAAATAGAACTACTTGATCTAGCAAATAACACTTATGTTGATGTTGCATAAAAAGACTTGAATAAAAACTAATTTCCCCGGCAACGGCGCCAAAAATTTGATGGGAATTTTCCTACTTAGAGTTTTAATACCCGAATTTAACTTACAAGTGTACAAGCGGATTGTAGTACAAGGCAAAACGGGGTCGAATCCACAGGGAATTTAGGTAATCCAAGACATGCAAGCACCACATTCATGTCATTTTACAAGTCAAGCATCACAAGAATCATGGATAGGGTTTTTTTTACTCTAAGCATAAAATTTAACAACTTGATGGAATAAACTAAAGTAACTGAAAATGATCACAAATGCAATAAAGAGGGGCAACAAATAAAAGAGAGAAGATCCTAGAGCAATGCTCATCAACACGAATATTGGATTTCAGGATTAGAACTCATATTAACTCCACTCAAGATTAATACTAAAAATAATCAAAGGCTCTCTCGAGATTCTAAGATTTAATTGAACAAAAGGGAACTCTCCTCTCTCTAGGATTAAATTCCAATTTCCTCAAATTATGCACAATTAATCAACCAAAAACCAACTAGGCACAAATTTCATTCAATACCCAATTGGACTCATAAATCAATTTCCAATGCTAATTAGTTTTTCTCAAAACATAATCAACATAAAATCCAACTTAAGGAGGCCAACCCTAGTTAGATACAATCATACCATTGATTCATGAAAAAAAAAACAAAGAGAGGAGATTAACATGCTTTTTCATCCATCCATCCAATCATTCAATGTCAAATCATATCACCCTAGGATTACAAATTTTAGCTAGACATGCTTAAAAATGAAGAAAAATAAAAATAGACAAAGAAGAAAGATATCATAATCATGGATAAGAGTAAACCCGAAAAGGAAATAAACAATCTTCAAACTTCACTTTTTCTTCAAAATTCTTCACAACCTTGAAGCTTTCAACACAAAATGCTCTCTCTCAAAATCTATCTTCTATTTTTTTTTTGGGGCTAGGAATTGAATGTTGTCCTAGTTTTGAACAAAGGTGGGTATTTATACTCCCACAAATCCTCCTATTAAAAGTAAATGAAAAAAAATTGAAAACTACAAAAATCGCGTCGGAACAGGGGGGCGCGACACGGGCTTGGTCGCGCCCCGGTCGGGCTGCGTCGGGTGGTGCGACTGAGGTGGTCGCGCCAGACCACCCTGTACTCGTGCCGCGCCGTTAGCCGTGTTTTCAGCCATCTGATTGGAAGCTCGGTCGCGCCGGTCCTGTGCGCACGTCGCGACTGGCTCGGGTCGCGCCGGGTCGCGCGACCGAACTGGTCGCGCCTCCTCGGCCTGAGTCGGGTCACACCGGGTTGTGTGCTTTCGAGGCCTCTACATTGACGCGCACTCGCGCCTCTTCTGTACTCGGGTTGCGCCATCTTCATACCTTTGAGTCCCGATCTGATCGATTTTTACCCTGAAAGTGTACAACAGTGTTTAAAAACACTTATTACACAATAAAATGAAAACACGGCACCAAGACAACAAAATAAGAGAGAAAGATATTTAAAACACGTGGTCTATGCTCGGAAATATGGGTGAAAATCCCGTTTGTCAATATTCCCAAATTCTACCGATTTAGGCATTTTCGGTGAATAGGCATTTGACGATTTTTTTCTTAATTTCAGGCGATGTTGTGACAATGGAAGATTCAAGTTTTTGCGCGGTTTCTTTTTTTTGTCGATTTTTCTGCAATCTGGATGAATAATTTAGTTAGATGATTCAAATTGATGTATAGAATGCTTATTATTATTCCATTTTACGTGTGTAGTGTATGTATTTATTATTATTGTTATTTAGCATTTATATGTTCGTTATGAAGTATCACAAGCTCTGTGTTTACAGTATTGTATATTGAAGGATTCTACATATTTCATGTTTTCCTAGTTTTTTAAGTGATTTTGTTATTTTATGTTATTGTTAATGTAGCATGTTTGTTTCTTATTGAAAGCATTGAAAAATGCGAGTACGTAGCATTGATGGGGACTTGGATAGATCTAATTCACTGTTGCAAGCTATAAGAGATGTTAAAGACTCATTCAAATCTGGTGGAGACGGTGATTATAATGGGCATGGTAAGAAGAGGTTATTTGAGGAGTATTATCAATCGTCTATGTAGAGCAAGTAAATATTAAATCACCAGTCCCTGTGAAGACAAAAAGGAGCGACAGTCGTATAAAATCTGACAAAGAGAAGAATGTGGAAAAGATGAAGAAGCCAATGAGGAAATGCAGTACTTGTGGTGAAAAATGCCACCATGATGCTAGAAATTGTCCAGGGAAAAAAATGATTTAGGATTTTTTTTCCCTTGTTCCATTTTTTGTTTAGTTTTATTTTTAGTTTAGTTATATTTTTCGTGTTGTTTTGTATGGTACAGTTGGGGTATTAATTTTTTTTCATTACATTATTTGTGTTATAATACAAATTTTTTATAAGGTATGGTTCGTAGTATGAATCATTTAATTTATGAATACATAGCATTAACTGAAGCATTCACATAATGCAAATGAATATGCTTACGAAACACCAACCACCAAATATGAAACTCTTAATTTAATTTATGAAGCATTAAAAGAAAATGTACGAAGCATTGTGTTTATATCATTCTTATTTTAATATAGACATCATTAATTATTAGGATTAAGTCAAACCCAAAAAGATAGCATTTAGAGAAAATAAAATACGAAGTTGATTGGACAGTTTAGAAAAATATAACTGGGCACTTGCTTGGTCATGACAAAATTCGATTTATCATATAGGATTGTTAGTTATGACACTTACATGAAACCATACGAAGTACTAATCGGTAACATAAAAAGCACTATGTACAAGTAAATTTTAATTCAAAATGAATGAGATTAAGCGACTTGGAGTTTAAGCGGTTCACTGAACTCTGCTTCCACTCTTTATCTTCTCCCATCCCGAAGCTCCAACTGCGTAGTGTTATACATTGATTAATAACCCAAAAATAAAGATTAAGTGTTAGTACAGAAATTGCTAAAGCGTGACAACAATGGATAAGTAACATCGCTGATATGCATAAATAGCATCACAGATATGCATGAGTAGAATCATAAATATAGTTAAACCAAAGCACCACAGATATGCATAAATAGCATCAACAATACTAATAAAAAGCATCAACCCATATAAGTTATATTACCAACTTAAAACACTAACACAGATAATCATAAGTAGCATCAAACATATGCATGAGAAGCATCAATAATATGCGTAAGTAGCATCAAGATTATGCATAAGTAGCATCACAGATATGCATGAGTAACATCACAAATATAGTTCACCCAAACCACCAAAGATATGCATATGAAGCATCAACAATACTAATTAAAAGCATCAACCCACACAAGTTATATTACTAACTTAAACACTAAGTAGCATATATATTCATTAGTAGCTTCAAATATATGCTTTAGCAACATCAAAAATATACATACGTAGCCTCACAATTATAATTTACCTAACCCAAAACAGATATGCATAAGTAGCATCAACATTAACAATAAAGAGCACCAAGTCACACAAACATAATTTATATTAAATGATCAAGATTAAAAAGCATGAATAACCGGTAAAATAAGCATGATTCGTCCTTTTTCTAATAAAACCCATGAATTGAAAAAATAGCAAAATTTGTAATCTCACAATTCTCGATTACCAAATTTTGTTCAATTTTATAAACCCACACTACATAATTACTCAATTAATAATCAGACGCGACAACTGATCTATTCTTATGCGATTCGCCCAATAACAAAACTAATTTTCTAAATCTATTTTTTTAATCAATCGCAAGCATTCATCAGATTTTAATTAGGACAAATTTTTTTCCAAAATCATCATTAAATCCGATTCAAAGCACTGAAACTTACCCGATTTCTTCCGACCCATGTTTGTTTTTGGCTTCTCGTTCGAACGCGCCGTTGCTGGAGGGGAAAAATCCGCCACCTTGTTTATTGTTCAAGTCGCCGCGCACGACAAACCCTCCGAGCTATGCCGAAATCCTCGTTGGTCTTCAAGGATGTCACCGTTGGTTCTTGCGGTGGTCTAGGTTTTCTGATTTTAGAGGCGGAAATTTCGATATCTAGACGCAACTGCTCCTTCTCTATCGAATTCGTGCTTGCATATTTTAAGGGATTTAGTTTTCATGTAGATAGCATATATCAAGTTCTGAATCTAGCGCCAAGTTTAATGCATGATACCATATGAAATTAAGGTGTGATTTGACATTAATACCCCTCCATATTTTAATATTAAATAAAAAATTATAAATTACTATTTAAAATCCTTTTAATCTGATCCATCCATCTTGTATATTTGTAGGGATCAAATTTGTCCCTAATTTTCACACCAACACTTGTCCTTACTATAATCGCACCCTATATATATATATATATATATATATATATATATATATCTAACCATATTCAATAATATTGCATGTATTGTTTCTAATATAAAAAATAAAAAAAGGGCAAAATATCGGTAACATGTTTTTATATATATCCTCTTGATTACAACGTTTGGTTCGATTATTTCAGAGAAAGACGACAATTTTTCCAAAGTCCAACTATTCTATAATTTGCATAGTGATTTGTGAATTGTGATCTTGATAGGGATATTAATTAGAATGGTATGTGGCCGGCCGATCGAGAATTAGTTTCATTCCGGAACTAGTTGAATTATTAATCATAGGGCAAAACAATTTTCTCCAAAATATGAATTAAAAGATTGATATATATGTGTGTGTCAGTGTGTGTGTTAATTAAAGGGAAAATGAACATTTTCTTAATAGAACCACTCGTGTGACTTTAGTGGCGGATTCAGATTTTTTTCGGGGGGTCGGGGGATCGAGGAATTGTTCATAACATAGCGACCGTTTATTTTATTTTGACTTTTTGAATAACGCACTTGATTTTTTTTCTCATTAACATCGTTATTTGTTCAACTTAAGTTTTCTTTATTAGAAATGAATATCGGGCCTAACCCATGCATCCTCACAAAATCAATTTGTATGGGGAGAGTTGTCATCACCTTTAATAAGTAGCACATGTCATTTTCCCCAACTAATGTGGGATATTTAACAAATTCTTTCTCCTAATGTTTAATATTATAAACTATCATTCATAACTTTTAAAATTTAAAATAGTCTAATATTGTAACACCAATGAATCGTAACTTAAATTTCAAAACTCCAAATTTTTCACTTATAATCCATAAAATACATAATTTAATATTTTTAACAAACAACCTCAAATAGTAATATAAGAATATCTAGCAAATAACACAAATATTAAGCACAATATAGATGGAGATTTAGTTGTATTATTATTATTATTATTATTATTATTATTATTATTATTATTATTATTATTATTATTATTATTATTTTTAAATGTTAAAAAAAAATCATATTATCAAAAGATATGTTAAAATTAATTTCGGCGAACTAAAAATTTTAAAAGTGTACTTCAAGCCTATTCTTTTTAACCACCATTACGTTTTTCCCTTGAAACATTTAAGAAAAATTGCATTTAACGTAAAAAGTAAGAAGAGGGATTTTTTATTTATTTAATGATATTTTAGTATTTTGGGAGCCTGGATAAACGTGAGATGAGAGATATAAATTATCATATTTAATTGTGGATCCCATTAACTATTTTTTATTTTCCCAAATCCAAACACTTCTCCTCCAAGCTCTACCCCAATCAATCCTGCCGGCTTGCAATGGAGGTCAGTACTCAGTAGTCATCTCCCCCTCCCCCTAGTCTTCTACTGTATAAAAAAATTATTTACAATGGAAGCCCCTTAAAACCCCTCTTGGATCCGCCATTGCGTGTCTCATATAATCAATAGTTCAAATTCAAAACACTCGTGACCTTAACTAGGTTTACGAAAATAAGTTACAAGTCACACAGAGACTTTACACAATCATACACTCTTTCTGTTTCAATTTAATTGTTCTTTTAAAATCTTTTACGCAATTAAGATATAAATTACCTTGATAAATATATCCTTCTATCTCCAGATTTTCTAGTTAGATAGGGTTAAAATAATTAAGAGAGAGCGAGTGAAAGTTATGGTAAATGATCAATTAAAAAACTCTAAAATGTCAATTAAATTGAAACAAGGAGAGTATAAAATAACTAATAAGTGATCAAAGTAATCTTTCTAGTCCACGTACCATTTGATGTTTCAATATATCGATATCTCCTTAATTATGTGTTTGAAATTAAACTCCCAATTAAGTAAAATGAAAAATAAGACTACTACGGTTGATTAATTTATGCATTTAATTAACCATTTCAAAGTGAAGGATATTGAAAGTTACAAAATGAGAAACCATTTGGCCGGCAACAACTCCACAAGGGTTTAGCCCTATATATTATATATAGATCGATATATCCTTCACACCAGAAGTTGAAAAACAAAAATTTTATCATCTTGATTAATTTCGATGGCCAAGAAAGTGATAAACCTTAGTGTTTTGACGATATTAATGTTTATTATTATGTTTGTAATAAGCATGAGGTGCAGCAGCGTGGAAGCTGCAGTGGGCCCATCTCGAATTCCTTGCTGCCAAGGTAACAACGTCGACTGCTGCCCCGAAACCGTCAAGAAGCATCTTTACGGCGGCGGCAGCGGCGGCGTTACCAAACTTCACCGCGCTAAACATTCCGTCCACAAATTGATCCCAACTATCTGGCATCGTCATTAATGAGTTTAATTTGCATGTTATGTAATTCATACATTATATATGTGTGTGTGTGAAGGTATGTGGGAATTAGAAACTCATCATTTTTTCACCATTCAATTGGGTGATCTATGAGATGGACGGTGACAATTTCATGACTATTTTGCTCACGTACTCTTGGACGATCTTAATATATTTATGAGAGTGTCATCGTCTTTTCTATTAAACTCTAGATGTTGTGATCATTTAATAGAATGATGAGGATTGATTTGTATGTAGTTCCCATAACGCGACTACATGTTTCTCGTTTTCAATTCAAATAATTCCAAATATTATTTGGAATATAATGTAATGAATCAAGATGATCTCTGATAGTGTCATCTATCTCTCTCTTGTAATGTTTGTTTGTGTTAACTATTTTGTACTTGCAATTTTTTTTTACGTAGTTATTTAAATTTGAGCCAGCCGCTTCTGAATTCTTGTTCTCCCCCCGCAACAATGGTTGTAAGAACTAATTAAAGAGGAACTTTTATATATAAACATTTTACTTCATGCCATAAATACGGATGAAATCTTCTATTTCTTCCAATCATTGGATTAATTACATTACATGTGCACTTACCCTTTAATTACCTCAAAAAAAAAAAAAACATGTCTACTTAATTTTTTTAATAGCTTTATATTTTTTTATTATTCAAATATACATGATATATATTCAATGATAAGAATATAAAATGGAACGCCATATTAAAATAGATCGAGGATCTCATCTGATCACTATACTTAATATATTCGTACTCGCTTTGCAGTCCATCCAAATTTAATCGTATATTCATAATCATATATGGAACATTGCACATCTCTCCTTTTTATTAACTTTTATAATATTATTTTCTTCGATTGAAAAAAGTCAAACACTTGTGTTCGTTAGAAGGGTCAAATATATATCCATCCAAACCTGCCCATTAGCCCATTTTGCCTGGTGTGTGGTGCACATTAATTTTTTTTCTAAAATATTTTTATTTTATTTCAATTATAATTTATATATATTTAATTGAAAAAATTAATTGTCGATCGTAGTGCACAAGTTATTTGAATTTAAAAATTAATTTAATTTATTTTAATTTTAAGATTTACTATTACTATTTAGATATGTATTTATTTTGAAAAAAAAACATTAATTAATACACGGGGCGAGTGATAAGTGAACTACGCGAGCCGTAGGTGATTAATTAATTTTATGTTTTAATAATTCTAGGGTATATATTTTGGAAGAAAAAAAAGCGTTTGATCCTTCATTGAAAAAAAGAGGGTAAAGGGCCAAAAAAACATCCGAGCTATATGCTCAATCCCACCTAGACGTACGAACTATTTTTTGGCTCAAATACATACCTAAACTATTTAAAAAGTACAAGCGGCCTCTCAAAATATTCAAAAAAGAACAAATTGACATTTGATGTTAACACCATTAGTTTTTCTGTTAATTAAAATGTGACAAGCTCAATTCTATCACTTATGAATGTTGATCAGATAAATTGAAACCACGACCAAATAGCCCACACTATGGAGTTTCAAACCTCTCTTTTAATTTCAAAATCCAATATCAAATTGGTATTGGGATTTAAAATTTAATACGTAATACAAACCCTCGTCATCGATATATCTCCATGTAATTATTTTATCATTTAACACTCGATTGACAAATTGAGATTATAATTAGAAAGCTCATGGCGAGGGCTTTCTAACCATACCATAATACATGGTATCAACCTCCGAATCATTCATAATTAGGTCTAAGAATTTGTGCGCATTTTATTTAACGAAAAAAACTAACAGTGTTAAATGAAAAATGTGAACTTGATACATTTTGAATAGTTGAGGAGACCGATTGTACTTTTTAAATAGTTTAGGTGTGTATTTGGGCCAAAAAATAGTTCATACGTCCAAGTAGGACTTGACATATAGTTCGAGTTTTTATTTTATTTTAAAATTAAAATATTACTTGTAATAAAAATAATATAAAAAAATTATAATTATAACAAGAAAATAAAAATATTTCAAAAAAAAATCGAGCAATAAATAGAAATAAATAGTAAATACTAAAAATATTACAAACTAAATTAATAACATAAATTACAACATGCTTCCCAACAACTAAACTACATTTCCTAAAATCAGAAAAAATGAAATCACACAAATTAAACGACATTTCCTAAAATTCCATAAAATAAAATCACACTCATTAAACAACATTTCCTAAATTTACATAAAATAAAAGTTTATTGTTTGGATATATAGAAAACTAGAGAAAATAGATAATTTTAAAATGTGTTGAAATATAGCAAATAGAGAATGAAAAAAATATAAATTTTAGAATATTTTTATTTATTTTTATTATATTATATAAAAGTTATACTAATTTTATCTACATATCTAAATAAAATTGATTGGCCAATAGGATGGAGATAAGTGTCTCCATCCCATTAACCAAAGGGATGGTTAAAATGAGACCAGGAGAGGTCTGGAAAGATGGCTGGTCGACCGCTGGATTTTTACATTCGGCATATATTTTTGGTTTGCTGATGTGGACGGCGACCACAACACATGTGGTCGTCGTTATTGCAAGTCTAAGAGTTCTATTTGTGGGTTATAGTAATTTGAAATTTATATCATGTTTAATTATTTATCAAACATGTACTTGTTCAGTCATAATCTTGTCTTTATTGATTTTTTTTAATTTTAAGTGATATATTTACGCCTACAAAATTATTACAATCATAATCATTTCCAAAAATTTCTAGAATGTTAGAAATATCATCCAAGAAAATTAGTGAACTCGGATTCTTTATAAACCTCAGAAAAATTATCAATGCCCATTTTGAAATAAATTATTTCGATAATTATTCAATATGTGTATATATTTTTTTTATATATTTATAGTTGTTGATTACATTTTGTTTCGACATAGGCTCCATAAGATTAATGATCATGCAGACAATAATGAGAGAAACTTCAAAATACTAGTGAAAAAAATTTAGGGGCTTATTTTTCTTTTCGACATAGGCTCCATAAGACTACTTTTAACGGTGTACTTTTGTGCGATTGTTCGGACGCCATGTGGCAAAAAAAAAAATTAGTTTTCGGCCAAGATAAGCATTCGACCAAATGAGGCCAGCCAACCACTGGTCTCTCTCTCTCCTCTTTTTTTTTGTATTTTGTAAGTCTTTTTATGTATTATTAAAAAGAAATATATCTATTATATCTAAATTTTATTGGATATGTAAATTTTATTTGGACACTTGTCTCTATTTTATTAGATATATAAATTTTATTTGGATATGTAGATATAATGCATATATTTTTTTTAATAATTAAAAAAATAAAAAAATGTCAAAATTTATATTTTTCACTCTCTATAAATAGAGACCATTTTTACTAAATTTTCACACACTTCACAAATTTTTCAATATCTCAATCTATAACATTTAGCATTTTTTTCTCTATCTGCCAATGGATCGAGGAAATAATTTTTTTTACGATCCTCAGTATCAAAATCACTCCGAATGTTATTTTTCTCAATCTCGAAAATCTTCCAAATTCTGAAGAATTCTCACAGTTCGGTAATATGAATTCCCAATTTTCACATAATCCTACTCGTTCTTCTAATCCAGAAAACCAAACCTCTCAAAACATTTCTAAAAATGCACCCTCAAACTAGACAGAACAAGAAGATATATGGCTTATGTCTTCTTGGTGTTTCATCACTAATAATCATATTTTTCAAAAGTTTTGTATTTTATCATATTGTCTATTTTATAAAAGTTTATTATTTTGTATTGTTATAATTTTCAATAATAATTATTATTTATTATTAATTATATTATATTTATTAATAAAAGAAAAGAAAAAAAATAATATATAATGTTGTGGTTGGGTGTTTGGGGTGATTGCTGATAAACTATCAAATTATATGTGGTTAGTGTAACACAAATTTTTGTATTTAATTTAGTAAAACACAAAACGTGTACAATTCAGATGATTTTCGGATCAAAATATATTTATACGGATCCAATCTCTATTTTTTCTCTGATTCTTCTCTTCAAAACTTGATCTTCAAACGGTCTTTCAAATCTTCAGAGTAAACTTGTCTATTTGATTTTCTCGGACTTGTTGTTTGAACTTGGCCTTTGAAATTTTCGGAAAAGATTTGTATCCTCGATCTTCTTTGACTTGATCTTTAGTCTTGACAACGTTAACTCGGAGGGCCGATGCCTTGTTTCCGGATCAAATGCCAATTTCGGAATGAATTTGATGAATAACACCTTTGACTGTCTTGCTTATGGATCAAACACCGTCTTCGGGATGAATTTGATGAAGAACGCCTTGAATATTTGAGAGAATTTCACTTATGGAATTTCTTCTCAAATTTTTAAACTCTTCAAATGACTTATGGTGTGATTTTCAACTAATATGGAGGCCCCTATTTATAGTTGTAGGGAGAGAGAGATTTAGAGCTGATGTGACAATATCTCATTGGCTGTTGGAAATTGATATATATCTTTTGAAAGATATTTACTTGCTGCCAAAGACTTTTGATATTTATCATACAATAATATCTTTATTATTTAAATATTTTATTTAATTTTGGATTTCATAAGATTCCAAAACTAAATAAATATATAAAAATTAATAAAAATATTATTTATATTTTATAAATTTTCAGTGCCTACAGTTGGGTTTGATAAAATATTGGTGATGTGGAAGATAAAGAAATTAATTAAATATTGAGACTGTTTATCCGATTGAGATGTTTGCCCGGTTATTGATAATGGTAGTCTAAATGTCAGGGTCGGTCGACCGCCCTGCTCTGTTTATAACTTCCACAAAACAGCTCAAAATTTCACTTCATTTTCTAAACACCTCCATATTCTTCAATTCATTTTCTAATTTTCTTCATTTTTAATTTATATGAAATAAATTAATGCATGGTGTATTTTTTTCAATTCATTTTCTAACTTCCGAAAGCAACGAAGTTTTTTGTCATTCCCGAGTTAAAGTTTACTTATATTTATCTTTTTTTTTTTGTTTTAAAATTTTGAAACAGGTGATACTCAAATTAATTATATAAAAAAATAATGTTGGATTTAATAGTTGCAATCATATTAAGTTGTTACACTCTTCCTACTTAATTTTATAGTTCACTTCAATTCTGTACACATTACATATATAACATTGAAAAGGCCAAAATACAACATTATATGTTTTTATTTATAATAATTAATTTCGTTTCGAAAAAATGAAGAAAGTTAGAAAAATGAAATTGAAAAATTGAGCGGGTTAGCTGCACAACATGTCTAGATTTGCATGGTTTAGAGCTAGAAACAAGAATTGAAAAGTATCCGGTCCAAATTTAAAAACATTGCATTAAAAGCATATAGATATCATTACAACAAAAATTGTCTTTAAAAACAATATTATTAGAGATAACAGATGTCACAACTTATAATAGACTTAAATAACGATATGTCATCTCTAATGATATTTTTGTGACAACAGTGTTGTCATTTAAAATGATGTTTAATTTATTTGGGATGAACTTTTAGGAACACTCTATTTGAGACGACATGATGTCGTTGCAAAAAATATCTTTGTTATAGTATGAAGATACAAACCTTATTAATTTACTCCTAAAAGACAATGATATATATCATATATGTAGCACACATAATATTTTTGAACTGATACATAATGCGAATATATAAACTAATAAATGCATGTTTGTTGTTCCACAAATGAATTGTACATTTGTACGAACATTAAATTAACTTGAAAAATGATGATGGATATATATATGAAATTAATTAAAGGTGACAAATTCCGATGGAGCAAGTGGAACCACAACCGCAGGCAACGCATATGGAGTTGGATTTGCAATTGCGGCATCCATTACAGCCACCCAATTTTCTTGACGCTCCTACACCATCTAATTTTACCACTCCCACGCCTTCCGCCGCCGCCGCCGACGTCGACGCTACACCAAAAATATATAATCAAACACCGTCTTAATTCGTTATGAGGAAGTCTAGAATATTAATTATATCGATTAATCGCATCCAATTATATTCAACTTCTGCGTGTGCGTCATATATAAAATTAAAATATAATTTCTTAATTACGTACTAATTAACATTAAGTATTTGCATATGCAATAGGCATACGATAATGCTATGTACGATGTGAAAATTGAAAGACATATATGCATGCATGTGATATATATATATATATATATTGAAATTATATGAACTGAATATTTTGGCGATCTCTTCGAATGTATAAATGTAAGAATAAATTAAAGACGGATCAATACAAATTACCTGTAGTAGTAGTGAGCAAAAGAAGAGTGAAGAAAGCTAGCTTAAGGGAGATCTTCTCCATATATGCTTAGCTATATATTTTGATTATTTTTAAAGTACACATTAACTCTAATAACCTCAATTTATATAGGCAAAATTAATAATGTAATTAACCTTGGGAATCTACTAGAATGAATGATCCCATTACACTAAAAACAGGAATCTAATTTATTTATTTATTTCCATATTATACTATACTTCCATTTTACTTTCATGTACTACTTATAATATGACTCAAGCCGCCCATATTGAAATAGGGGATTTAAAATAGTGATACGTTACCTTAAAAAATAGTGCAAATGTCGTCAAAATAATAATAAAAAAAAAAATTGTGCCAAAGGAATAAAGCAATTGACCAAGTATCAAATAGATATTTGAATATTAATGTGTTTAGGGGCATTGGACAATATCAGAGAACATTAACATATACAGGATTTAGACAAAAATAATCAAACATAAAATGTAATCAAAGCATGAAAGAATAAAGAAGTTTATATATAGTTAATTTATCCTCTGACAGACACTACAAAAAAAACGCGATTTTACGACAGATTTAACGACGGAATAAAATCCGTCGCTAGATTAACGACGGGTTGCGATTGAGACGTTTAACGACGAATTTTTCCGTCTTTAACGTAACGATGGAAAAAATCCGTCGTTAAACATTGAATTTAATATTTTTAATTGTATTTTTTTAATATAACGACGGACTAACGACGGATTTTTCCGTCGCTACGGTAAAGATGGAAAAATCCGTCGTTAGAAATTAATTTTTTTAATTTTTAATTTTTTTTTAAATTTAACGACGGAATAATTCCGTCATTAATTTTTTTTTAATTTTTTCCATTTTTTTTAATTTTTTTTATTTTTATTTTTTTTAATTTTTAATTTTCCAATTAATACTTAATTTACGAATTTGAAATTAATTTTTTTAAAATTTTGATTTTTTATTTATTTTATTTTTCAGATTTATTTTATTTTTTAATTTTTAATATTTTATATTATTTTTTAATATTTTAATATTTTATATTATTTTTTAATATTTTTTTATTTTTCAATTATGAATCTGAATTTTTTTAATATTTTTATTTATTTTATTTTATTATCTTTATTTTTTTATTATTTTTAATATATTATATCTTTTGTTATATTTAAATTACTAATTTATGACTTTTTTATAATTTTTTATTTTAATAATTTTTAGGACATTATATTATATAATTATTTAATTTGGAAATAAAAAATCAATGAAAATAGGTTTTGTGTGTATATATATATATACTAGTTGTATATTTTAATGTAAATACCTTTTAGCCTACTTGGTTAGAGCCTTAGGACATAAGGCCGTTGGCCTATGTTCGAATCTCCTGGAGTGCAGATTTCGCCTGAATTAATTCAAGCTCGGCGACTCGGCTTGAGCCGCGGCTCATGCCCCTTTGTCTCAGCTAGGTTTTTTTTTTTTTTTTTTAATGACGGAAAAATTTCGTCGTTAATCCGTCGTTAAATTTAATATTTTTTATTTTTCACGATCGAATTCGGCAATAAGTTAGCGACGGATAAATTCCGTCGTTAATTCCGTCGTTAAAATGATTTTACGACGAGAGGTTTAACGACGGATTGGATCCGTCGTTAAATTGATTTAACGACGGAAAAATCCGTCGCTAAAACGCGAATTTTTTGTAGTGAGAATCCATTTTGCCTCTATTAGCCGTCTGATAATTTCTTTAATTGTCAATTTGTCATGCATGTTTTTATACATGAGTGCACATAATCAAAGAATCCGAAATTTAATAAAAAAAAATTACTTCCTCCGTTCCTGAATAAGTGTCATTATGGATGAATGTACACATATTAATAAAAATATTAATTAAATAATCAAATTACATTATACATCCCTGTGTGAATACATTAAATAAATTAAATATGATTTTTTGAATGCATTAAATGAGGGTAAATATAAGAAAAATGTGAAAAAAATTTCTCGATTGTGTAAAATGACACTTTTTATGAAACAAAAAAAAGAGCTAGAATGACACTTATTGTGAACCAGAGGGAGTAAATCATTTCCCTTAATTTCTACGTTTGAGTTTGACATCATCTCGTCTCACTTAACCGAAACCTTATCTAATGAAAATAAGAAAAATGGTCAGATACACACCTAACATCTTGAGGCCTCGACATTGCTTCCCATTGGGTCCCTTGCTTAACCAATACTCGTCACCCTCCTCACTCGACCATGCCTACTCAGACAGAACCCACATCCCGACCCAGACCTCTCCCAACCCCCCCTCCCCAAATAGATCCATCCAAACCTAATTCAAAATAAACAGAATAATGAAAAGAAAAGATAAAAAAAGGCAGTTACACACAAATTACTTCCTTTTTTTAGGAAGGAAGTAATTTGTGTGTAACAGCATGCCTAGACGGATCAAATTATTGAAGAACGGTGAAATCGGGAGGGATAAATTGTTCTCTGATAAATTCACTGTCACTTGATAAGTGAGACAGAATATACCTTTTGGGATTTCACCGGTGAATAAATTTTACTGAAGATAGAGATTGCGGAGATAGGTGAGAGAAGTGAAGAGTTCAGGCGACATCGGGTGAGAGGTTTTAGGGGAGCTGCCATGAAACCCCCATTCTGTGGAGGTGGAGCTTGACGACGGGAGTCGGGCTCGAGATGTCCTAGAGGAGGGCGCGGCCTCCCATAGAAGACCGAAGGGCGACAAGGGAGGCGCGGCCCAAGGTAATGTCAGGTGAGGCGGAAGGGAGGAGGTGAACTGAATTGCGTCACTTGTCAACAGAACGTGTAGAATTATTTATACTGTGGATGGTAGCTATAGACGGACGTTTGTAGATGTTAGTTTTGGGGGTATTGAAGGGTCCTTATTGAACCAAACTTAAAAGTTTGAGGGTCCATTTGGACTAAAAATTAAAACAGGGTCCTATTTAAACCCTAACATATAGTTTAGGGTCCTAAATGACCATTTTCCCTTTTTATTTTGTCCAAAATGATAGGTTTTCAATTCGTCGAACATCAAAATTGGTCTAAAAATATCCTTGCCTGATGAAGACCTTTCACGACGACCCGTTGCACAACATAGCTAGTGTAGCCCTCGACCTGACTACACTGAAATCCCGAACGATGGTGAGTAGGAGTTGCGAGAGCAAGAGAGAAAGTGAGAGAGAATGACCTTAAACGACATCGTGTAATTATGTCGGAAATAGTGTACATGTGGACTTTAAACCAGACACATCAGATCTGTAGCGACCCGAACCCGAAGGCCCAGATGCTACTGAAAACACGCCACTAAAGTAAATGATAATAAAAATTTCGCGATTTAAAATAAATAATTTTCTTAGATCCTAAAAATTTGGGCAGCACTTCATTTAAAATATTCAAATATCCATGCTCACAGGCGTTTATCATTCAAACTTGTATGACCAACACTAGTCAAAATTCAACGGTCAGCATTTTAAATACGTTGTAAAGACCACAACACTCCCCACAGACCTTACAATAATTAATTATTTCATAATCATAAGGCGGAAGCATAAAATTCATGCGTATTGACCACAAAACTACATATAATTAATAATTAGAAATCATAAAAGTGGCCGGTAAAATAAGAAGCCCCACTCGTCCATGTCAGCCACCAGCCGTCATCAAATACCTGAAAATATTATAAAAATAGATGGGTTGAGTGCTAGAAAACACTCGGTGGGATTTTAAATTTTTGAAATATACTTGATCATTCAATAAATAGTTTGCATATTAAACATATTTGTTATAATGTCCATAAAAAGTATATGATCATTAACATACGGAAGATTAACTCAATATGGTTCCCTATCATAATAATTTCACCGAAGTGATATATTTGTATCGTAGTACCATAATTGCACCATTGTGCCATACCGCACCGAAGTGTTCATACCGCACCAGAGTGCTCATACCGCATCGTAGTGCTCATAACATACCGCACCGAAGTGCTACATACCGCACCAAGTGTTCATACCGCACCAAAGTGCTACATACTGCACCAAGTGCTCATACCGGGAACCATAGAGTTTAGCAGCTTCCGATGAGTCATAAAAAGAATATTTTGAACTTTGAAGCATGCTTTTTATATAAACATATTTTTCTCATAAACATAACGTGATTTTGAAACATATAACCACGTGTTAATTAGAAATCATTGAGCCATAAAAGTAATCTGAAGCATGCTTAAACTTAAACATATGTTATCATAAATAGATCACGCTTTTGAAACATAAGTCACACTTGACTAGAAATCGTAGAGCCATAAAAGTACTTTGAAGCGTGCTCTATCATAAATATAGATTATCATAAATAGAACACGTTTTTGAAACATAAATCATGTGTTGGATAGATATCACCCACCTTATAGCTATAATAGCTCAAGCTTTGATCATACTATGCTCGTTCTAAGCCTACCGTCTTGAGTAAGGAATTATTATAAAATCATATCGTAATAGCACTCTAGAGTGTTAATCATGTGTCATAGCATAAGGAAGGGTAAAGTGCCGAGGTTTCTAAATTAACAACCGAAATGACGATACTAGATGGTCGAGCAATAATCTTAACTTATAATTTACTAACATATATCACAACCTAGAGTGCATCATCTAGGTCTCATTCCTCCATCAATTAGTACCATAGCATCATCGCTTATAAGGGTTACAACATCTATCTCGTATGGTATCATATATAGAGACAATGCTTTCAATTCCAATAATAATCTATAAGCATGATTATCATAACAGTTCATATAATGCTAGCATCTAATGCCACGCTCATTCATTTATCCCATAACTTCATATCCAATAAATCATTCCATAGATGATTTCATAGATTAATCTGGCATAGCATAACATCATTTATTTGAATATTTCAATTTACTCTAATATGCTTCTAAAGCTTATTAGCTTAAACAAAAGAGAAGTATAGTATTACCCACCTTATTTACAATCCTGGGGGTAGAGCAGCGACTTAGAGTTCGTTCCTCTAATTCCTCGAACTCAACTCATCCTAGGCTTGCCGTCTCGGTAAAGACCTATACATAAAGGCCACGTCTTAGTCACGTGCTAAAACTCTATCTGATCATATAATATAATGTAAGAAAAGGTCAAGGGACCGAGATCCTAACTTAATAATGTAAAACGATGTCATTTGGCGGTCGAACAATAATCCTAGCTTATACCCACAGTGGAGTCCTTGATTGTGAAAAGGAACATATTAATCTCAAATATTAAAAATTATAATTTACTAAAATTGATCGTGAAAAGGAACATATTAATCTCAAATATTAAAAATTATAATTTACTAAAATTTATAAGATCATAGGATATTTTCAAAAATATCCATTTATCGTATCATAGACTTAATTTTTGAATTCGATCAACATTAAATAAAATAGAATAAGACAAAAGAAAAATAAATAAATAAATAAATAAATTGTATCTAAGAGGCTTGAACCAACAACCTCTCATAACCAAAACAGTAGCCCACATTCATTAGAATACATAAACTTAGTGAACAAAACTAATTTGCTATATTAGGTAAAGATAGAAAATATTTTGTCAAAAAGGGATAAAAAAAAATACATTGAAAGGATTTGAACCTTTGATCTCTAGAATTATAATAAAACCCTCAACCACTAGACCACACAAGATTTTCAAAATTAACTCATTTATTAAATTAAATAACATAATAAATCTGACAGATTAAAAACATAAAAAGAAATAAAATTTTAATAAATAACATACATAAATCTGACAGATTAAAAATATAAAAAGAAATAAAAATGGATCCAGGGAGCTTTAAACTAAATAAGGTTAAATTTCCCAAGAATAAAAATGATTTAAAAAAAAGAACAAAGGGTTTCGAACCCAGATGCTTTCATTAGCAAAATATAATTCTCTAATTCTCACCATTAATCTAGATACAATAATATTTCATCTCACTTCATTTTTAGTTAAATTAAGTAACGCTAATCTTCGAAATTAATATATAAAAAAAGAACTTGAATTAAAAATGAATATACAATTTCTAACATACACTTAATTAGCAACAAAACTACCACCAAACTAGAATAGCAAACTCAAAACAACTATTAAAATAGATAATTAGAACAACCCATGAAATCCAATTAAGAAATAAAAGTTTATAAGGTTATGGTTCATTCCATATATAGATCCGAAATTGAGAGCCTGGATTTCAAGATTTCAACCAGATAATATGAGCAAATGGGAGAGGGGAAGAGGGAAGTCCCAAAAATAATAACATGAAAAAATAGCGTGAAAATAAAAAGGTTGTCGGATGGGTATCGATGGACGGCAGCGGCGACCTCTTTCTCCGATAACAACGGCGGCGTAAGCAGCAGCAAGAGGGCGGCGCCAGTTGTGGCAGACGGCAGCAACATCTGCCTTTCCCTCCCTCTCTCTCAATCTTCTCTCTCTCCCTCTATTTTTCTATCTTCTCTCCTATACTTTTTCTCTTTCTCGATTTCTGCTCTAACTCCTTCTTCTCTCTGATCTGATTTGCTTCTCTCACTCTTCCTTCTCTCTTTCTTTCCTTCAATATGCTTCTCTCTCTCTCTCTCTCTCTCTCTCTCTCTCTCTCACTTCTTTGCCCTTTTCTTTCTTTTTTCCCCCCATTTCTCTTTCTACCCTCTTTTTCTTTCTTTTCGATGTGCCCCTTTTTTTTCTTCTACCCTTTTTATCTCTCTCTACCATGTACTACCTCCGTTTCATAATGTTTGTTGTTTTATTTTTTTTATCTGGAATTAAGAATTAATTTTGTGGACAAATATACTCATCCCTTATATATGTCATAAAATCTAATTCATCTATATTTTCCTAAAAAATAACAATATTTTCTCTCTCTATATATTTTTCTCTCTTCATATATTATAGGTAAGTTAGAATCAAAAAATCTTGTAGGATTTGAAAGGGTTAAAATTGGGAGAGGATGCCAAATTATATAAAACAACAAACATTTTGAAACTAAAAAAAAACCTTAAACAACAAACATTATGAAACGGAGGTAGTATTAATTAGGGAGGGGGAAAAATAATACACACCTATATACATAAATTATATTTAGGGTTATTTATTTATTTACTTATATTTATTTTGGGTCTCGAAATTAACTAATTTGGGCTCAAAACAAAATGGGCTCTAATTAGAATAAAATAAACTCGACATAAATTTTGAAATGGGTCGAGTAATTGAGCCAAAATCAGGTTTCGATAAGAACCATCATCTAATGAGTTTATTCTTTCTCGTTCCGAAAATAATTGGGCCGAAAATAAAAATATTTACAAATGGACTCAAAGTGGGCTCAGAAATTTCGTACTTACCTATTTTTAAAATAAAATAAGTTATTGTAACAATTGGGCCTAAATAAAAGATTGGGTTCGAATTTGATTTTGGGGCGTTACAAGATCGATCAGTCTCGCTCGAAAATATTTGGAGATATATGTGAAAATTGAAAATAAAAATGTAAGGATTGTGTATTTTATTGCAAATTTTGTAACGTTATGCGAAAATTACAAAATTTTGTAAACTTTATGCTAAATCTTGCAAATAACCCTTAAATAAATATTAAAAAATGAATATTCAATATTATTCATTTTTAGTGCATAATTTGGAGTAGGCTCTTGGAGATAAAATGGAAATTCTGCTATAAAATAGAGTTAAGGTTACTGTAAAATGAAACAAAATATTGGAGATAGCATTGGCCTAAGAGCAACTTCAGCAGAAGCGGCAAGCGCCTCTTTACCGTGGAAAATTCCTATAGCGGACACAACAACAGACACTGTAAAAATGAGGGATTGGAGAGAGGGACGCCATCTCTCCTAGGACAATTTTTTTTTTCATTTTGTTCTTTTATTTAGTTAAGAATTAAGATATTGTAATATGTATTTTAATTAATGTGTTATGTGTTATAAAATAATATTTAAAGTTGGTTGTATATAATAAATTTAAAATTAGATAAAATTACACAAATAATAAAATTTATGAATTATAGTTTTTACTTTGTATTAATTCAAATAAATTTAATATATTATTATGAAATATTGAATTTAATTTTATAGTAATAGATATATATGTTGTAATAAATAATGTTATGATGTAATTGTTAACCCACATGTCTCTTCCTACTATTGCCACTCCAAAAGCTTTGCACCCAATTTTCTTTCATTTATTTTATCCATAAAGATGAATGGAGTAGGAACTGATGTTATCCGACTTCGCTTATTGTCATTCTCACTGCGAGATAAAGCGAAGTTGTAATATCAATCGTTGAAGGCGGACACAATGAGAACTTGGGAGGAGTTATGCAAGAAATTCCTATCCAAATACTGCCCACCAAGCAAGACCTTGAGGATGAAGAACGAGATCACCCAGTTCATGCAGTTTGATCAAGAAGCTTTATATGAAGCGTGTGAGAGGTTCTGAGACCTTATCAGAAAGTGCCCATGACACGGATTTGAAGCAAACCAACAAGTTTGTTATTGGGAGTTTCTATTTGCACCACAGTTTTTACTCTTTGCACCACATCTACTCATTGTACCACAGTTTTTACTCTTTGCACCACCAATATTGACAATAATACCCTCCCATCTAAAATATATTTTTAACATAAAAAAAACTTAAAAATAGAAAAATTAAAAACAAAAACGTGGCCACCAAGATGAACAACGTCTTCACCCAGCAAAGACACGATCATCCCCGCCACACTCGATAGAAGCAGTGGCCGTCGTCCGATCTTATCCAAGATTACTATCAGTACGCGATGACACCCAACTCCCAAAACACTGCCCAGTGATCGCCGCAGTCGCAATTTTTTCTGTCGAAGCCGGATTTCAAAACCCTACGGTAATCCCTCACTCCATTTTCTTTGCTAATTTTAATTTTCAATTTTCAGAGATGCGATTGCCAAATGTCAACCTATTTCTTGTTCTTGCTTGGTTACATTGTATAATAGGAAGTTGCCACTGTATGACTGTAAATTTGTAAAATCTATAGACTTCGACTTAAGCTTTCGGGCAGTGTTTGGGAGTTGGGCGATCACCAAGATGAACAACGTCTTCACCAAGTCGACGGTCATTGTCGCGAGTAGCTTATCCCTGTCGTTATATATACCCGTTTTCTTGAATATCTCCAGGTTGTACAGAACCACAGAGTCAATGCCGCTTGACTGTTGGAAGAAATGTATGCCCACGGCGCATAGTAGAATGTGGCACACAACCGGCGTCAGCCGTAGGAGGAGTTTGTGCCATATTCCTTCATCGTGGTTCCGTTTGGGGACGACAACGATGTCGTCGTCACAGTCTCGGGGATCCCGGCTCGCCGACATCGTCGGAGCTTCGATTCCTTGAGCGAGTTGGAGGTCTTGTCGAGGACTCGCTTGGCGTCGCCATGACAGATCTGTTCTAGGTGCAATCTGATTTTTTTTTTAATTTTTTTTGTGGTGCATTAAGTCAATGTGGTGCATACAAGTAATAAAAGGATAAATAGGTCATTTCGTATTTATTTATTTTTTCATTTAATTTTTTAGTGGTACAAAGAGTAAAAACTTGAGTGCATTTAGAAACTCCTTTTGTTATTTTTATAATGGTTTGATGGAGCACAACAGAGACTGGATAGATGTTGTTACTGGAAGAGCTCTGTTGGAGTTGTCTATGTATGAGGCCATGGATTTGTTAGAGAGAATGGCTACAAACAGTGCTCAGTAGCCATCTCAGAGGAACTCAGCTAAAAAAGTAGTCGAGATCTCGTCCTCTTCTAATGATTTGAAGGAGTTGACAACTCAGATGTCAACCATGGCCAAGTCAATCATTCTTTTGACGAAGAATAGTTTTCCTCTCCCTAGTGGAGAATGCATCAGAGAAAGTAGCTGCAGTTCAAGATGACGTAGACGATGTGAATTACATGCAACAATTTCAGACTAAATCAAGAAGGAAATCCATACAATCAGTTTGGCCAGAAGAATAATGATAAGCTGAGTTATGGAAATCCCAATAAATTTCAACAGCCGATTTTTGGGTTCTCCACTACCAATGGAGTTATTAATGAATCTCCAAAGCCGGATTTGGAGAATATTCTAGGTTCTTTTATGACTCTCACCAAACAACAGATGGATATTGAAGCTGCAAAAGTGGATAATCTGACAATAGCCTTCAACAAGTTCACTGCCAACACATGGGCTCAACTAAAATCCATAGAGATTCAAATTGGTCAGCTGGTTAAGATCGTTGGAAGCTAACAACAAAAGATCAATACCCAAGCAACATAGAGATGAACCCTAAGGAGCAATGCAATGCAATCCATGTGTGCAGTGGCATAACTGAAGATGGTGAAAAAGAGACTGCAATTGTTGTTGAAGAGACTTTTGAGCCTAAGTATGTGCCATCTCCTACATATGTTCCTCCTCTACCGTTTCCTAATGACAAAAGAAGCGAGAAAATGAAGCTCAATTTTGCTCAATTTCTAGATATTTTCAAGAAATTATATTTAAACATACCTTTTGTCGAGGCACTGGAGAAGATGCTGAAATATGCCGAGTTCATGAAGGAGATCTTGGCCTAGAAGAAAAGGATTGAAGAAGTTGAAAGGGTGAACTTGTCTGAAGAGTGCAGTGTTGTGATATAGAGATAAGTGTCGACCAAGTTGAAAGATCCGGGAAGTTTTTCTATCTTGTGCCATATTGGAAGCTCCAGTTTTGATCGAGTTCTATGTGATTTGGGAGCTAGCATCAATCTAATGCCGCTTTCTGTCTAGCAATAGCTGGGACTTGGCCCGTCGAAGTCGACATTCTTAACTTTGCAGCTAGCTAACCGGGCTCTGAGACATCCACGTGGCGTAGTTGAATATGTTCTCATAAAAGTTGGGAAATTTATTTTCCCAGCTGATTTTATTGTGTTGGACATGGAAAAAGATTGCAAGGTGCCTCTTATCTTTAGGCGACCATTTCTTACCACTGTGGGAGCAGAAAGAAACTTTAGTGTTGTGAGTTGAGGATGAAAGTGAGACTTTTAATGTATATTGACCCCTTGAAGATCCGGCATATGAGGAAGTGAAGATGGCTGAAATGGTGCATGCACCCGTTAATTCGAAGAGACCGATCAACATTCAAGAAGTTAAGAAAATAAAAGCCAAGAAAAAGCATGGAGAGCATTGGGGATGAGCTATTTCGATATCCCCAAAGGAGTTGATGAGACGAGGATCAGTGTGGCGTCGTGCTTCACCAAATCCTCCATAGCCATTTTCAAGAAAATGTTGAGCTCGAGACAATAAACCAACCGCTGATTGGGAGCAACCTAATATTTTGGTACATTTTCATTTTGTTTTCTTTATTTCTTTTGTACTCTAATTTTCTGAATGTTTTCATATAGGCTTAAAAAATAGAAATTAGAACGGACCGTGAATCATAGAGCACGCCCGTGCTTTTGCTCTCAGTGAAACATATCTTTGGGAAACAATATAATTAGCACAGAATGTGCTAAGCATAGCACAGACTGTGTTATTTTACGTTGAAATGCTGAGAGTTCAGAAGGTCTAGCACGGAACGTGCTATAATTGCATAGACCATTATTTAGTGTTTATTTGTGATATTTTCTTATAGGAATTTTGTGTCTTTAGTGCGTGTATTTCCATTATTTTTGTGTTATTTTTATGTTGTTATCTTCACTTTTGATCTTTTAGTGAGTTATACCAGATTTGCACAGACTTCGTGCTTATGCTCCAAAAGCAGTGATTTTATGGCATAAAGGGTGGAAAAACCGGAAACCAAATTGAAGCTCCAAACTGGTGGCCAACTCAGACTCTAATTGAACTAAAGAGTCCAAACTGATGGCCCAAACTAATGTCAAACTGAAGGCCTAAACTGAAGCCTAAACTGGAGTCCAAACTGAAAGCTCAAACTGAACCATCCAAACTGAACTGATCATAAACTGAATTGATCAGAAGCTAAACTGAGAACAAGCTAAACTGATCACAAGTTGAGCTGAACTGAGCACAAGCTGAACTGAGCCCGCATTGTGCCCGAACTGAAGCATCAAACCGGAGGAAGCACAGACCGAGGCCAGCCACCGCTGGGCAGACCTCTCGGTGAAGAGGGCCCAGCGAACGCTAGGCCCCGAAGCTGGTGTTGGGCTTCCGCTTCCCAACCGTCGCTGGGTACTCAGCCAGTGCTAGGCCTCTGGTTGGCCACTCCCAACCGGCGCTGCTATCCAACGATCGCTGGGCGGAGCTTTTGTCTTATTCAAGGGCATTTTTGGAATCATTTGGTGAATCACTTTTGTATGTTGGCAGGCTTCTTTAAAGTCTTGTGGAAGCCATAAAATAATAACTCTCCATCAATTCTCAACCACCATCCATCCACAATTAATTCACACGCAGAGACACCCCATTAAATCATCCATTCTGTCATTCACCAAAGGGAGGAAGGACGAGGATGAGGGATGTGACACCCTCCAAAAATCAGCCAGTTTGGAATGGGGAGCTTCTCTCCCAACTAATTAGAGAGATGTGACACCCTCTAACAGTCAGTTGGGAGGAAGTTGGGGATCAGAGAGAGAGAGATAAGTGATCAGTTTGAGGGACGTGACACTCTCAAACCGATCAGCTGGGGAATTCCACCATCAGTTTGAGTTGTGCTAGAGAAGTTTGGAGCAGAGAGGAAGAAGTAGATGAAGAGATCCACAGCTCAAGCTGGGGCCTAATCAGCTAGGCTTGAAAATAGATTTGTTGTTCGAGCCGGGGCTTAATCAGCTAGGTTTGAGACGAGATTTGCAGCGCGGGCCGGGGCCTAACCAACTAGGCTTGTAAGCATATTACGCATTCCTCTCATTTTCTTTTCAGTTTCAGTTTCATTTGGGGATCTGTCCCAAACTTTGTCGAGGAAAATAAGATTCGTGTAAGCTTGTAGTTTATTTATCTTTTGATATTTGCAATGAAGAACTTATGTGATTCTTGTTGGTTGTATTGCATGGTGATAGGCTAATTCTATACATTAGGGATAGATAATCGATTTGGTTTCGATTCATGCTTGTGATTGTTGATTTCTCGTTGATTGAATTAAACTTGTTTATGTTGAGTGTCTAGCCAATATTCGACATTGCTAGGTAGTAGATAAGATCGATAGAAGATTCTACTACCCGATTAGGGTTCTTTCAATATTAGGTTGACTGGAAACACATGCCTAATTGTTAATCTTAATCGTATAATTTAGCCTTAGGGGTTTAATTAATTGAAGCGAAAGTAATTGAAGTTAATCCTCTTGGTAGATCTAGTTTAAACCTTTCAAATCTCAGGTTTAGAATGTTTAGGATTACCTTTAAATTAATGTGTGTAATACAAAAGGGACAATTGCCCTATTAAGCATTTCTCAAAAGTATGACTGAGATTGACTCACCGCCCTACAATGGACTCCGTTCTCTTGCGGATCAGTTCGTAGTTCTTTTGAGTGAACTCGAACACGAAACAACCATGCTAGTGTAATTAGCATTGACCGTGCTAACACAGCAAGGCTCGTGCAATCTTTTCACCCAAAAGCAGTAGCAGATTTAAGGTTATTTTTTCTTCTTCCTTCACAAACGCACGCATGCCACTTTGCCCCAAAAGAAGAACCCTAGTTCAATTCACTTCAATTGACACTACACAACTCCAATTCCACGCCCATATCATCGAGTTCAATCATAAAATCACACACCCACACACTATTGAGGTCGATTTGGTAAGAAATAGGCCGTCCTCCACACGCATTTGGGGATTTTCGCCCAAGCTCAAAAATTTTCGAAATTTTTGCTCAAACTCCATCTAAGGTAAGGGTTTTTGCTCTATTTTACATTTGGAGATGCTTGTTGATGATTGGAGATGGTGGGCAGTCGAATTGGTGCTCTCATTTGCTTGGAAATTTTGAATCTTGGTTGTGGACTTTTGTCAAATAGTTGGTGGGCGTGAGTTTTGTGCTTCTATGGTCGAATTTTGGGCTCAAGGTTGCTTTAATTGTTTTTGTATTGTATTTATTAAGCATGGGAAGGATGCTAGGATGTGATTAGGAGTATTGATTTTGATCTAGGGAAGCTAAGATCCTCATTTTTTAATTTTGGTGCAAATGTGGTGAAAATTATGTCTTCCATGTGGTCTTCTTGTACTTCAACTTGTTACTTTTGCTTTGTGTTGCAATCTTTTAGCATGAGCTTGGTTATGAGTGCATAATGAGGGATGTTGTGACTTGTTGCTATTCGATAACTCTATGCTTTGTTGAAGTTAATTCCAATTTAGAGGGGCCCATTCGGCTTTACTTGCTCTTTTGATGGTATTATGTTGGTTGGTGTGGTAATTAAGCTTTGTGGTAATGTGTGGGATGCATAGAGCAAGTATATTGAGTGTATTTGGTTTTAACTTGCTTCAAGGGTGGAGAATTGTTCGCTTTGTGTGTTTTTTTTAAGATTCCCACTCTCACATGCCACAATTGCAGGTACTCATGGCCGCATGAAATAGAAGGGGACGAGGGGGTCAACATGGCAATAACCCCAATGACCCACAAAACTTCGGGGTAGTCTTCATTGATCCCACGTTCCGAGAGAAGTGGGATTTTCTTGTCCAACTTGACTGTCTACCCTTTCGCTACGCAAACAGTGACTGTCTGTGTGCTCTTGGACTACATGATGATTTCTCGGATCTTCTCTGAGAGATGGCCGTCCTATAGGAGGATGATGCTGGAATTTCTGAGCTCCATGAAGATCAAGAAGAATCAAAATCCCTCATCCATGGTTCAGATCATATTTCAGCTGGACAATCGCCAATTTGCTCTCACAGTTGAGGAGTCAAACACCAAAAGTAGAATTGTTATAATATTATTAAATAAAAAAATAATACGATCTGCAATGTTTTTTTGGTTATTGTTTGGATGTTAGATGCTAATAAATACTTGTACATACTTCTTGATCTTTGAATGTGTACGGATAGAGCTTGTGGTCTTTTGATAGTTTTTTCTAGTGTGATGAACATAGTATGTTTTTTCCTATAAAAATTTGGGAATTAGTTTCCAAAAGCTTGCAACAGGGCTTGCAATTTTTTGAAAAATAGTGTGATCTTACAAAATGATTACCTTGACCACAATGCTTGCATGGCTATACCAACTTGGGAATGAAATGCATTTGTGACTCTTTTTTACTTTTGTCTTTCTATTTCAATTGCAGAGAACATTTGTCAAGCTTGGAAAAATCTGCACAAACAATCAGCACAACAAACTGAAAAAAAAAATTAGTTTGGGCATTTATAAACGTGTGACAGTATTTGTATGCAATAGTCAGTAGGTAATAGAAAAAAAAAGTATTAAGCCATAGAAAGAAAAAACAATCCTAAAGTTACTAGTTTCAATGTTAGAACTAAAACACATTTATAGATTTAGCTAAAATATTTAGGCTCCAAAGAAGAATTTTAAATTTTAAAATTTGAAATCGAATTTAACAGTCTTTCTATGCTATGCCGCCTAAGGAATTATGTAATTGGAAATTGAAAATAAAATTCATACTTGAAAAGGAATCTGCAGGAAAATTAATTGACACAGTGGGAGACTACGTGAATTAAGAAGACAATTTAATAAACATTTTGTATAGTTATTACTAGTGGCCAAATTTGGATCACAATTTTATAATAGATACGTGGGCCATTTAGGAAGCGCTGATAATTTGGAACAGTGGTATATAGTAGAATATTAGATAGAGGGGCCAAAGCACTGTTCATGCAATACATGGAACATGCAGATTTGGCGGACAAATTGGGCCAGAAAATTCTCGAGACTACTTTATTATAATATATAGTATATATAGATAAGCGGACCTTGTTTATATTTTTTTTCTACCTTAAAATTTTTTTAATTCAAAAAAATAATGATAATAAGTTGTTTATTTCCTCTGAAGATTGATACTCTCCACCATTCCCATAAATTTACATTTTTGTTGCATCTTAATTCATACACTACCATCATCTCATTCTCAAATCAATAGCACCTAACTAAATGAGATTTCTCATATAGTACAACATTATACCGCAAGATCATCACATGCAGCAGCTTCTGCATTGAAAATCTGCAGACTGCCTAATCCAGTTGCCCTCAAACTCTGTTTTCAACTCTGGGTTATTACCGAAGCTTCATCGGACATGGATCGTTTTGGCGTCGTCTTGATGGGTGCCCAAATATCTGCACCGTTGCTGCTAGCAACTCCAACTGTGAACGAGATAGGCACAAGGCATAAGCCTTTGGCGCTGAGGCTGGATATTTCATCATCCTTCAGTATAAACACATCAAGAACATCACATCTTAGTTGTCTCGATGAACATATATTAAGCAACAACTATCTATTATATAAGACGTGAATCTGTAGAAAGCATAAATATGTGGAGCGGGGTGATCTATAAGAACGTAGAGTTGAAAAGAAAGTATACACAAGCGTAGTAATGTAGCCTGTGAGGTGTTACACGAATGTAGTAATGTAGCCTGTGAGGTGGTTTGGTGATTAAGGCATACCTGTAATTGTGTTGGTCTGCTATACAAGTATGGAGCACTCAGCACCTGAAGAGCACAGGAAAGAAAGCAACAAGGTTACAGAATCCAATAGATGAAATGTACGATTTTGCAGGCAAAATTATCCGAGGACCAAAAGCAAACAAAGACAACATCATAGCTCTACCAGGAAAGTAAAATTGCTTCAAAGTTCACTAAACAGGTGAAAGTGTTGTTTTGGCTGGCTTCGTATTCGTAGAGGTGGCTTCCTCAGCCTTCCTACTTACAACAAGTTGTACGTGTAAACGTTTTAAGTCTCACATATATATACAGAGAAAATGTGGTCACCAACCAAAGTTTCTTTTTTTACCACATTGCCACAACAACTTGTCTCATTCTTCCTGAGAGTATCCCCTTTCATAACTTTCTCGGAAGAGGAAGCCAGCGTGCAAGCTCAAGCACATTAGAAGCCAAACTCAGGTTAGGTATAACAATGACAGAGAATGGAATAGCTGGGACCGACACCTATTTAGAGGCAACTACTGAAAATATGACTAAATAGAATATAGAATGTGAGTAAGGTAAGGGCGATATTCTTGAGATTCTTGAAATGTCCCCCTCAGCCAAGACAAATGTTACTAGTGAGAACCTGTTTACATCTTAAACCAATTCATTGGGATTTTATTCGACGAAAGCAAGATCCTACTTGTCTTATTAACAAATATGCTTTACATTCTCCGATCCAACATGAAAACTAGTGATTCATTGGTTAAGTCAATGCTCGAATAAAGATCAAACTTCAGTTCAAAGTCACTGCAATCTTTGTGATGTATTATTTAAATAATGATTGAAGCAAGAATGATTCATACCTTAACCTGTTCGTGAAGGAACCTTATGTACTCCATTGCCTCAAGAAGGACAGAAGCTGTATCGGTCTGTAGTGAAAGTAAAATGTTTAGCAAGGAAAATTGTTTAGTGATGGATGTATACAGTGAATTAGTTACTCGTTTGACCCCAACTGTCACACACAACAGAGTAAATGTTTGAATGTGTTTGGGGTGTCCCGTGAGTATGTATTAGGACTTAGGAGGGAAATGTATATGAAAACATGATGTGCGTTTGATCTTATGAAATATAACAAAGTGAAAATGAAAAAAGTATTTCAATTTTTTTAATAGTAAGTCTTCCACCTCATATGCATCCAAGAAGGTCGTGATATCTTAAATGGTCAACTGGTATAAATTTCTGAGAATTGCATGCAAAAATCAAAATGTGCTTCTAGCCGTACCTTCCCATATGGTGAGACAAGCTGTTGAAGAGCCGAAATCCGTTCACTAATCTTCTCTTTCTTTTCCTGTTCCGAAGAAAAATGGTAAATGTGGGTAGGAAAAGGTATAACGGTCTAAGGTTGGTGAAGAAGTTCACACTCTTTCTTTTCTAAACAAACTGAAACTATAAGAGATGAGTATCTGTGTCAAACCAGAAGTTACATGTGAACTTGAAAAGTCAGCGGATACTCAATTGTGCAACTAACAACACAGAAATTGGGCATTAACCCGATGAACAAAAAGAACTTAGACATGTAGCCTCACTGGATGAACGGAAGTTACTAACCTTTGAAGAAAGAGGTATATCAGTCTTTAGTCGTTTCGGCATGATATCCATGAAGCTGCTTTGGTCAAGAGAGACAGGGGCTCTTTTATGTTGCATCATCTTCTCCTATATAAGTTCCTCTTATTATTACTTATCTGCAGGAGGAAAGCTAAATCCAATTATTATTCAAGCACTTAGGGGACTTGCAATCTTGCATACGAAGAAACAGAGTAATACATCAAATTCGACGAATAAGCTGGCTATATCCGTAAGACCGTAACATAAGATGTATTTAACAGCACTCTCTCTTGACGGCTAAAGAATTGAATCATACAACCTAGCACTTAAGGCAACATAGTATTTGAGTACAATTATGTAACTAGCTTAGCTAAATGAATCTCTGAACTAGTACCAAAAAGCAATTATTCGCAGAATCATATATTTCTTTATTCTCCACCTAAAAGAAAGATCCTATCAATTACCAACCAAGAAATGCTCCTAGCAATTCTTTGAATTAGTAGAGAATAAAATATAACCTCCAAAAGTTGGAAACATCTGAGATGGAATATGGGGACCATTCGAAATAGACAACTTGTTGCACCATGATGAAATAAGAGACTAATCTAAATAAGAAAAAATAATTGGATTCATTAAAAATAGAATTTCGAGGCAAGTGAAGCGTATTAAAATCCACAAAGACAGTACTATTCCAGTCAAAAACTGCCTAGTTAGACCTAAAACAACCCTTTTTTAATATGAATGTCCCCAAGAAACAACCAACAGGTCTCAACCAATACGATATCAGATAACATAGTTTAATGATACAAGCCCACACATAGACAACTTAATAGAATACTAATTAAACAATCCATCATTTACTTATTGAATAATATGAAGCATACTACATATAAGTATAACATGGGATTCTACGTTCCCGATCATGATCCAATCTAGTATTTCATTTCACCAGTATCTATCGAGTTGCATGTAACCATGAACATAGAGACAAGATTGAAATAGGAAGGAGTGAATCCGAATTGACAATGCTCGTGGAGGCATTCAGTTGATATCAATACTGCATTCTCCTTACTAAAAGACACTCATTAATGATTCAACAAACGCAATATTCTCTCCATCAACAATCGAATCTACACTAGAAATTAGATTCCCCAGGCTGGTGGACAGCATGGATTTCTTTGTAAATCAATGAATACAGTGGATAACGACTATCCAACCACCAGAAATGTTTTCTAGCTCGGTAAATAACCATGAAGCTGTTGGTTCTACTTTCTAACATACTTCAGCTAGTAAAATAATTATATAATGCGAGTATGCGACATCAAGATTTAAAATTATTACTGACTCATTTCTTGCCATGCTGAAATTTTGATTCTCCAGATATACTGTGAATGCGACTGAAAACAACATAATCTAAAATATTAACTCCTGCGGGCCCAAAATATAGACATTAATTATCATGGAGCATGAATGTACTCTTCTGCGTATATAATATTAAAATGCTGTTTAAAATAATATGCAGTATGCATAATATGTTGTCGTAATCTAAGGATTTGGAGATAATTAAATAGAAGAGCCACGCAAGATAGATAAGCTTATAAAATTAGTATCCCAATTATCTATATCTACAACGACAAATATTCAACTCTACAAATTGAAACAATTATCCATCAATACGGGATTGATGATCTCATCTTCTGTATAGCAGAAAAAGGGTATTGTCAACGGTCAGCATTAGACTTTAATTACGCTTTAATTACGCTTTAATTATGCAAACTAAGCATACGATATTGATACTACCAAAAAATAATAAACCAAGGGAGTTTGAATATCAAATACGGGGAAAAGAAAAATAAATTTAAAATCTACAGATGAAAGTTACAAAAATCAAAGCTTTGATGAGCCATAAAATCATGCAAGTTTGACAAAAACAACATACTAGTTTATCAAGAAAAAGTATTAATGGTCGAAGTGAAGGCCGAAAGAGCTCACCCTTAATGCAAAATCTGCATCAGAATCAGTCAGAAAAATCTCAAATTTTGATATTCAAGATTGAACATCAGCTTCGAGAAACCGGAAATGGCTATAAAAATCTCAACTTTCGCCGCGAAATCCACAACCCCACTTCAAGATTTCCATAACCGAAGCCCCCTCTTTATATACCTAGTAGAAGTTCTACTCAATGGGCTAAAGGGCCTCGGGATTTGTGCAACCTTACTTATGCAGCCGCTTGTGTGTGTGTGTGTGTGTTTTCGTTTTCACACGCAGAAACACACGCAAAGACAGACAAAACACCAAAAGCAACGGCTTTTCCTCAACGGGTAGAAACAGAAAACCAGCCTGAAAGTTAAAGAAATTTGTGAATGGGAATAAGGTCACGAAAATGGTGGCTATATGAAAACAGAGAGAGAGAGAGAAGGTAGTGAGTTTGAAAGTGAGTATATATACATATAGTTAATTAGTGTGATATTCATATTATGGAAGCTAACAAGTGAATTGGGAAAAAATGAGAGAGAGAGGGAATATGGAAATAATAATTTATTTTTATCTTTTTTGGGGGAGGAATTGTGAAATATGGAAATAATAATATTGACAGCTAATATACAGCAAAGGAGTGGAAAGAGAAAGAAAGAAGTAGAATTTTGAATTAAGGTGTAGATAAATGAGATCACTAACACTTATTACTTTTGACTATAAATGGATAATGACTGCTATTTGATGTGAATAATATTATTTGTTTTCTTTTTGTGATTTGGCTTTTGAGCCTTAGCTTGGGGGGTGTATCTAAAAAAATTATAAGGATTGATAATAAAGTTTGGGAAAATTTATACTTTCCTACTCGAATCGTTGCAATTGATGTTCGATCCCGAATAAAACACAGTTCACAATTTATCTTTAAAAATTTTAAAAATTTATTCCGGAATACAATTTTTGGTACCTTAAAACACACAAGTACCGTCAAAATCCAACCTGTAAGTCCTATCAAAATACCAAAAATGATATGGAAATTTTTTAATTCACAAAACTTTGGTAGTTTGGTATAAATTCGTCAAAAAAAAAATTCACCAATCATGCATCAACTTGTAAATAGTTGAAGACCATAATATTTAGATTAGAAGTACTAAAATTCCAAATATTAAAATGTAATTTTTCTTAGAGTGTTTTTTAATCAAAACTGTAAAATAAAAATAAAAATTCTACCGAAAAATGGAATAAATTGCATAATATGATGCGCGATACTACTACTACTACTATGTAGAAGATGTCCGAATTAAAATTATACTTTGAAAATAAAACATTATATATGTAATTTTTATTAAATATATTTAAGAATACATTCACAATATTTTTAGGTGTTTAAAATTAATTTTATATCCATAATGTAATATATTATTGTATATCGTAATTATTAATGTATGACATATATATAAATTGAATTATAACACAAAATGTGCCAAAAAATATTAAACACCAAATTTTTGTATAAATTGTTAATTTTATTTTGGGAATAATAGTATTTAGCACATAAACTGTATGCGCATATACAACTATAATATTTGTGAGGGTCGAAAATTAAATATTGAGCCAAAATATAACCTTTTTTTATGAATATATTCTTGAGAAATAAAATTAATAAAGTTATAGTTACTGGGGATATTATAAAAATATATTAATAGTTGTATAATAAATATAATTATATGTCTTGACTTTCTAAATATATACTATTTTTATATGTTATTTGATATTATTTATTTTTCTCTGAGAGATGAATATTTTATGTTCTAGCTAAAGTTTTCATTTTTTACAGTTGACAATTTTTTAACGTCGAGAAGTGGAATTGATGGAATTTAAAACCAAGAACCTCAAAATATATTTTAGTATTTTGTAAATTTGATGGGTTCTAAATTAGAGTGGATTGTCAAATAATTATTAACAAGATGGGATAGCTAGCACGATACAAAAATTTGACATTTTGATGGATTCCAAATTAAATTGGGTTTAATTTGTATCATGCATTATCGTGTCGTTTATATCAGTCTGTTAAAATAATCAACAAAAAAAATTATAAACAATAATCTACTAAGAACCTTATAAACTTAATTAATAACCTACTATTGCACGTTTATGATAATTATTATCTATTAGAGTCATGACAATCTTTATAAAAATAAATTATGAGAAAATGATAATAAAAAATAATTATATATTTTTATGATTATTACCTTTATGTCATCATGTCCTAAATATTAATCAGAAAATAGAAAAACAGATTTAACTTTTATTGTACTGTATATATATTGCTAATTAATAAGGTTTGATTAAGTGTTGTCATTAGAATTTCATCAAGTTCGAAATTTTTTAAACACTCGAAAGTGAAAGTGATGGAGTTCCAACAATAAATCTCACTTTAAATTTTAGTATTTGGAAAACTTTACGAGTTCTAAACGATTAAACATTATAAATTATTTAAATTTTTTATTTCTTATAAAAAAAAACACTTTGGGGAGTGAAAGTATTAACTTAAAGCTCGTTTGGTTGGTAGGAAAGTAAAGTTTTTTTGGAATATGATTTCTAGGAATGTGATTATGAGGAAAATGATTACTAGTAGAATCTTTAATCTGTGTTTGGAACATAACAAGAAAATTGTTAGAATTCTTATTTTATTATTGGATTAAATTTAAACAATAGTAGAGAATTAAATATCTAATACATCTTATTAGATATATCTTATTTCATATTACAAATAGTTTAAAATTTTAAATTTATCAACAATTAATATATAATTCTTCAATTTGTAACACTACTATAAATATTGTACGCAACACATTATTTCAATTTAAATAAAATGTTATGACTAAAAAATAATCAAGAAAATTATTTTATAATTTGCGTTAATATCTTTATGATCAATTAAGGAAAATATTTTGTAAAATTATCTATATTGACAATGGTATGGACATATGGTCGTCGTTTAATCTGCACTGTTGCCTCAAAAATATCATTTGGAATTTTGATAGAAATGACAAAAAAATGATGGATAGAATAATCAAATTTTGGTGGGAATTTCATCAATAAAAAAAGTATCGCATTTTTTGAATTTATTTTTTTATTTATAAAATTCTATATTTTTTCCATTTTTTATATTTTACTCATTTTTTATTGAAATATTTTAATCCAAACTTAGTACTAATAAAAAATGATAATAAATCTTATTTTTCGATTTAAAAAAAATAATTTTTATTTTTGGGTTAAAAACTATGAATCCAAACTTAATAATAATAATAATAATAATAATAATAAATGAAAAAATCGAACAATAAAACCATTTAACATCAGATTCCGAGAAACAAGGACTAAGAATACCTACTTGGACTAGGTATTCATATTCCAGGAAAGTTGCATAATTTTCCTTGTTTTGAGGAATCTGATTCATTTCCATATTACATAAAAAAAATGAACCAAACATTGTAATACTCCCTCCGTCCCAATAGCAAGGTCCACTTGCTATTGGGCACGGAAATTAAGAAGAAATGGATTAGTTGGTTAAGTAGTGGGTAAAGTAGGTGTAGTTCATTTCTTTAAGGAGTATTATAATAAAAGGTAATATAAAGTAAGTGAGGTCCATTTTGATGTTGACATTAATTATTTCCATATTTGGAAGTGTACCTTGCTATTGGGACAGCCAAATAAGGCAAAGTGGACCTTGCTATTGGGACGGAGGGAGTATTAAAATAAGGAATTATAATACTTTCTCCAGTCAGATTCCGTGTCAACTAAACGAGGCCAAAGTGTTAAACTCTAAACCTCACTTTTTTTGTTTCGATATTTGGCAAATCCTATGAATTAGTATATATTAAACATCATTAATGGGGAGGATGTATTATTAGGCCAGTTAATTATTATCTTTTGTTCGGTTGAACCATCATTGATTGTTTGCTACAAGCCTACAATTGATAAAAAGGTCGTAGCTATATACTGTACATCTGATTATCTAATATTTTTATTTATTTAAATTATTAAATTCGTGATAAAATAATTGTTCGGTATATATTAACCATATGACGTTTTTTATAATACCTTCTAGGTACTTAATTACGTGGTACAAAAAATAATTAATTAATTATTGGACTAAACTAACCATGATCATATTAATTAAAATCTAATAAAAAATTAAAATGACATTTTAGGAATTTCAGTTTATTAAAAAATTTCCTAAAAATAACAATATTTCTATTTAAAACTACACTTAATAACAATAATAATAATAATAATAATAATAATAATAATAATAATAATAATAATAATAATAATAAGTACATTATTTCTATTTATGAGTGTTTAATTATCTATGAAATGATTGTTTTCTAGCAAACATTTGAGGACAAAAAATGTCATATTGCTACCCTTTTCGTGTTGGCCCTTTTCTTTTCAATAATTATTTTGTCCTTTTAATTCCTTTTTGGAAACTGAGCATTTGTTTTGTGCTTGGCGCCAATTCGCTAGAGTGTAATGTCCCCACATCTGGAGCCGCAATGACATCCGTACACGTGTCGTTTACCTATCAGCCATGACACGTGTAATCCCGGCAGAACCGAAGAAGAAATCTGGTAAGGGCCCCCCCATGGTACTGAGCCGTGCACAAAAGTCTAACGTAGGGGATCCAATTCTAGAATATGGGCCCACGCGGTTTGGACTTTGTTCACACGCATTTACTTCGACTCGACTCACAATGCATTCTCTACCCGGACGGTAATTCAAGCGGTTAAAATTCGTATGTAAATAGAAAGATAAAAAATTATATCGGATCGGGTCATAACTCATAATTCATTAGACGAATCAAATAAATCTGTACATGTTCAGAATCTACCCAGATATGCAGGTAAATGAAAAAAAAAATATCGATCACGGTGCACGAGTTCACATATTAGTGTCGGAAAAGTGCATTATGCAAGTCAGATAAAAAAAAAGGTTCACCAATTAGATTTTAGGGTATATATTCATTTAAAAAAAAAATTATCGTCACACGCATGCACTGTGCGAGACAACAGATAAAAAATAAATCAATTTAATTTAATTTTAAGATTCAATAATTTTATTTTATGGTATATATTTATTTCAAAAAATTAATTATCAGTGCATGAGCCCATGAGTTAGTGTCTGATAAACGCACTGCATGAGACATCGGATAAAATGATTAAATTAATTAAAAAAAATAAATGTATATTTATAAAAAAACAAAAATAAGAAATTAAAAATTGAAAAAAAAAAAACTGAAAAGAAAGAAGAGGGAAAAGGAGTGGAGGTAATTGAAAAAAGAAAAAGAAAAAATAAATGGAAAATGCGAGGGAGATCATCATGAGTCAAATAAGTTCCGTCTAATAGATTGAGACCTTAGAGAATTTCACAAGAGAGTCCCCAAATAGATTTTTTTTGAATTCGATATTAGTATATTACTCCTTTTCTTTTCTAATTAAAAATTTATTATTTTTATATGCACCCATTGTATGTAAATTTTATATCAGATGAAAAAAATTATCATTTGCAATAGTGAAAAAGTATCACATTTTTAACATCATGGTAAATTATAAGCATTATTGAATTTGAATATTTTTTTTGTCCTTAAGAATTGGGTGATACAATATATATATCCTAAATTTCAATATACACCACTATTAAAGTTAAAAAAAATTAAAGTACACTTTGATATCAACATTTTGTATTCTTTTTCAAAACTAGCTCACTTATTCAAATTAATTAAACAATACTCACTTTTTCAAAAAAATTACAAATATAACATTTGATCAATTTTATGACTCAAAAAATTGGATACAATTGATTGTATTTTAAGATTTTTTTATTGAGATTTTTTTTAAGTAGTTGGGAAAATATAAATATTAAAATACAATCAATTACATAGGGTTTTCGAGCAAAAATTTGATCAAAGGTCAGATTTACAAATTTTTTTAAAAAATAGGATACTATTTTGTTAACTTTGAAAAAGTGTGTTATTTTTTAAAAAGAGTTTAAAATGTAGAAACCAAAGTATAAATTTCCCTAAATTTAATTCAGAAATAAATAACTATTAATTTACTTAAATACCATTTTATATTAAAAAAAATAAATCCTTACTTTCTTCTCTACAGGTTCTGTATTGCCTTCATTTCTTCCCTATATCACCCACGCCGTCTACGTCGGCGCCACCACCCACATCCGGTAAGCCAAACTCCGCCTCTACGACTGGGACCCTACATCCATTTCCGCAAATTCCCAATAGCTCATTTCACAAGCCCTCTACCCGCTCCAACATTGTGGAGAAAATGGCAGCGGCAGTGACGATGATGGAGAGGGGTAGCAGCGACAGCATGGTAATACATTTCATTTTCCTACTCCAAGAAGATTTTGCTACCCTATAAACTGTTTTCTGCCAAGAGATTTAATAGACTTTGTGATGAATTGCAATATAATTCGCAAGCGGAGAGAGAGAGAGAGAGAGAGAGAGAGAGAGAGAGAGAGAGAGAGAGAGAGAGAGAGAGAGAGAGAGAGAGAGAGAGAGAGAGAGAGAGAGAGACTTGGAATGGAGGACAGTCGCCTGAGATGACGGTGACGGCGACGAGGATCTGGAAATGGCCGGAGAAGGCATGGGTGCTGCCGTTCTGCTAGATCGAAGCTCTCTTTTTTTTTCTTTTCTTTTTTTTTTTAATTGAGGGGGTAAAAATGAAAATGATCGTGGTGTCGTGTGGTGTGTATAGAAAAATTAATAATTAAATAATATAGTAAACTTTATAATTTTATCATATGGAGCTTATATACAGCAATCAATAAAAATGTCAATATATATTGTGAGAGTACTATCAATTTAGAATCTGAAAAAATAGATTATTTGTCAATTTTGGATATAAATATGAAATTATCAAATTCAAAACCACAAAAATTATGTATTTCCATTCATGATTATTTTTTTGTTATGTTAAATAAATTCTTTAATAAATTTAATAAATAATTAATAAAATAATTGTTGTTGAAAAAAAATTAAAAAAAGAATTGAAATACATTATTTTTTAAGTTCTAGATTAATTCTCCAATATTTTAATGATGGTTCGTAAAGGGAATAATTGAAGGGAATCTATTTAAAAGAAAAATTGGAGAACTAGAGTGAAAATGATATAATATGTAGAAAATAGGTAAGAAGAAATAATGGACAAAAATGTCCTTGTTATAAATAGCTTCCATGATATTCCGGTAAAAAAAAATTACTCAAAATACCTAGTACCAAAGTGCAACAATATAATTATTATATTTCATGGGTGTAATTTGCCAAATATTTAATTTTGGTATGTACATAGTGAAATGTACAATTTTGGAGTGTCAATCGCCCCTTATTATTTGATCTTTGAGGGTTTTGGTGTTTTAAGTAGGGGTGAGGAAAAATAACGAAATATTAAAATACCGCACTTATCGAATCAAAAAAATATTGAAAATACTAAATTTTCGGTATATTGAAATTTTCGATACGGTATGATATCGTACTGAGAATTTTCGATACAGTAACGATATGTAATTTCAAAAATTTCGGTATATCGTTGTATAATATTGATACATACCGATATACCGGTAAATACCGAAATATCGCGGTATACCGGTATATGACAGTATATCGATATCTCGGTACGGTGTGATATGTTAGTATACTGGTACATACCTACATTTAAAAAAAATCACATCCACAAATATAATGTTATACTTATAATTTTGCAATAATATAATATTTTGTAAGTTTGTTATAAAATAAAATAAATCACATCCACATTATATAATATGTTTAAAATTTGGATTTAAAATAATTACTCGAGTATTTAATAAATATATCAAAATTAGAAAGGAAATAAAAAGAAATACAATACAATAATATAATATTTAGTAAGTTTGTTTCTTCTTTAATCTTGAAAATGAATAAACGAAAAAAATAGATTAAATATGAGATATACATAAATTATGAAATATAAGAAAAACATTTTCCTATTCATATATTGAATTTTGAATATGATTAATTAAAAATAATAAAATAATTAACTAACGTTAATACATTATTACAATTATGAGTAAAATAATTACTAAATGAAATAAAAGAAAAATAAATAAGAAGAAAAGAAGAAATAGTTAACAAAATAATTATATTTGTATTCATTTGATTATATAATATTGTAACATGCATTTAAAATTTGAATTCATAATTATAACTCAAATATTTAATCCAATATATCTAGGGGTACAAAATTGTCATTATGGGTTGTATAGGGACACCTTATTTTTTTCTGTCTCTGTTTTTTTTTTCATTCTAATTTTAATTATATTTTAAAAATAGAATGGGAAAAAAAATGGTATCCGTTACTGAGAGGTACAATGTTTCTCACCAAGGGGTATAAATGTCTTCTCATTTTTTCCATTCTAATTTTAATTTTATTTAAAAATATAAACTACAAATTAATTATATAAGAATTTGGCCAAGTAATTAAATAATTTAATATTCAAATATATCTACAAAAAGAGCTATACTTTATTCCAATCGATAATTGAGTCTATAATCTTCGAACTTATTTTTTTAAAATGAACTCCATTAATTTATTCCAATTGATAAATCTTCAAAGTGAACCATAGTCGATCTCAATTAAATGAATTAATCAATTCGTGTCTCTCTCTTTTTTCATTCTAATTTGAATGTTATATAAAAATATATTCTACAACTTGATTAGATAATAATTAAATTGACCAATTAGCCAAAATATAAATTAAATGAAATGGGTATATATGTTTTCAATAAATAAAATAAATTATAAAGTCAATATCCCTCGTCTAGGGGTATACAATTTTCTTATAGGTTGTCTAAGCTAAGGTACTTTTTTTTTTTTTTTTTTAACTCACACACCCGATCTGTGGTATTGAGGAGATTCGAACCCGTGATCTTTAGTACCTATTTTTTTTCTTCTCTTTTTTCCATTCTTATTTTAGTTATATTTGAAAAATAAAATGAGAAAAGAGAGAAAAATATTAGTAACCCTCGGTGAGGGATACTAAGGGGTACAATGTTTCTCATCAAAGGAGTACAAATTTCTTCTCATTTTTTCCATTCTAATTTTAATTTTATTCAAAAAATAATAACAAATATATATTATATCTATATATATATTAACTATTAAGGCAAAATCGCAAGGGTAAAATTATCATAAAAAAGTAAGTCAAAGTTTAATTAGAAAATAAAGTTTCTGCCAAAAATTTATATATACAATATTAGTATGTGGTGCAGTTGGTTGACACAGTTGCATGTTTAGTATTACATCTTATGAAGGTCCTTGGTTGAGTTGGTTCGATTTTGCCTTGGCGCAGCTTCAGTTCTTTTTTTCTTTCGTTAAATAATATTATAGTTACATTTTTCACATTTCCGTTATATTCTTTAATAATTCTTTTAATGTGACTATTCTTTTTTTTTTTTTTTTTCTGTTGTTAATTAATATTTTAGTTACATTTTTCATGTTTTCGTTACATTTTTTTTAATAATTCTTTTAACGCGACTATTGGATTGCTACTCCTAAAAATTTATTATAGCATTAGATGTTAATGGATAATAAATATATCTTCAAATGTTAATTTACAATTAAAAATGATTCTTCAGCACTGCATAATCTACACCATATTATATAAATACATGCATCGTAAACTCATTTTTTAGAATTAAAATATATATTTAAGATTAGTATATGGATTACTTTTTCAATTTGACAAACAACATTTCAACTTCATCAAACACATGCATGCGACTGATTATAATGTGTGGGTGAAACTCCTTTTGAATCGAGCCCATATAATACCTACTTTAAAAAAATGTAGAATATTGTAGTCATTGCATATGTAGAACATATCTCAATGTGCATTTATTAATGCCATAATCTTGCTAACTTTGCTTTTGAGAGTTGTAATGAGTTAATGTCAACCCCGAACTATCCTATTTGGATTTGAGATTAGAGTGTACTGTTTATGTTATTTATTTTTCTAATTGAATAGGTAGTTATTTTTAATATACTCGTATAATTGCTAAATTTTATGTAATATTATTTGATTAGGTTATTATTTTGATTTGAAATCTGAGTCTGAATTTCATATTTTATAAATGTAATTTCTTAGATTACCACGTTCAATAAATAACTATACCTTTGTTGAATAAATCACTTTCCAATAGAAAATTGATTTGTTTCTACAACTTTTCAACTTCTTAAGGCTACCCACATTAGTGCCACTTATTCAACCCAATCTCCAAATAAAATATTAATTTCTCTCTCCTTCATATCTACAGCCCCCAACTTTTTAAAATTTGCACTCTATCAATGATACTCATCCAACATGACCTTCAAATAAATTATTAATTTCTCTTTCTTCCAATCTACATAAAATATTTATCATTTTATTTTTTTAATAACATATTATTAATAATAATTTTTTACTATATTTAAAAAATCTTAATTAATTTATTAGATATATTTTTGGAATTCATAATTACAAAAAAAAAAAAACTTATACAATTATAAATTCATAATTTACTTGACAACAAAATGAAAATTACAAGAGTTAAAACAAAATAAAATAAATAAACTACAATGAGAACACGTGAAATTTTAAATTACGAGTACGTAAGATGTAAATTACATATTTAACTAGTGCCGAATTTGTAAAAACATATCAATATTAGACTCTATTTATAGATAAAAAATGAATTTTGGTGTATTTTAAAATAAAATAGATAATTACATAAAATACTTTTGTTTTAAATTAATATATATAAAATTATGTGGCACCCAATCAGAGGGTGCCACGTGTGCAACAACTGGGTCACGCCTCAAAGGCGGCCACCGACTCAAGTCACCAATTTTGATGACTTTTTTTTTTCAAACTTTTATCTTCTTCCGGTGACATCCTATCACTGATGGAAGTAGTCTAAAAACAATTTGTTTCTACAACTTTCCAACTTCTTTTTTCACCCAAGAAAAATGAATCAACTCCACTTCTTAATTATTACTCAATATAAAATGGAGCTTAATGGTCTAATTTTCACACACTACAACTCGAGAAAAAATGCTAAAGCTCAATACCACCTGCAGTTTAGGTGCAATTTCATTTTCTTCTCCCACCTCTTGAATTCATTTTGCATCCGTCCTTTTAAATTTTTTTATTGTAGGTTTCTTCTATTTAAGTTTGAACTAGGGTGCTTTTAATTTGCTGCCGCGGCTAACACTTAATGAAGATTGGATAGGTATGATCCCCCTTCGCTAATTTCAGTTCAAGTTTCAGCTTCCATGTATTTATTGATCAGTGAAAAAAATTCATCGTTGTGCTCATGCTAAGACACTATTTTTTTCACTGTTGTCTATTTCACTCTATTTTGGAGGTTTAGGTTGTTTTGGAATGAAAGAAAAAGAAGATGATTATAAGGATAACACTCCCTCCATGATTCATTAAGGGTTTGAGTTCTCCATTTTTGTAATATCCCAAAATTTTATTATTTAAATTGAACTAGGAATATAAATCTAATAGTTAGAATAAGTGTAGTATCCCAAATGAATTGAATAAATAAAAAAAAAAAGTGACAATCCTAAAAGTTCCGGATATCACAAGATGATAACTCTAGGGACCGGAGCCTCATCAAAACCCATATGGAAAATCCAGAGTAGAAAAAATCATATGGAAAAAAGAGTACTCTTCTAAACAAATCTAAAAAAAACGAGAACAAAAATCCTGTAAAACAGCGTCATGAATACAAGGAATTTCAGAAGTCCAAAAGCCAGTAGTAACTACAGGAGAAGCTAAAATATCAGCAACACGATTCCCCTCTCTATAGATATGAGAAACACAAAAGTGTAGTATCCAAAACTTTTCAGTATAAGAGAATAGCCCGTGTAACCTTAAAAGTGAGTTAGAAAAGAAAATAGACCCTTGTAGATTCCTTTTTTTAGGTGAAGTGCGCCGCTGAGCGGGTTAAAGATAACCAAAAGATTCTCATTTATTATTCAGAATCCTAGATACGGACTTAATTTGATTAATTATAATTTGTTATTTGAGTTTTACATGTTTGTTCAAAGGGTAAAAAAATACAAAATTGCTCATATATATATATATAATGGATAAAGATAATATACACATAGTGGATTAGGTTTGTTGTCATCTTACCTCTCATAAGTGTCATTACATAGATTTATCAAGGTGATGTGGCTTGAATATAGACAAAGAAGTGATGACTCATGCTTTAATATAATTATTGAATATAAAAATCTAATTGTAATTGTTCAAATTGGTTTTTCCGTTTCGGGTTGCTTTCTCAAAATACATATCTCAACAAAAATTAGACTAATCTATATACTGTACACAACTTTCGATCAAATTTCTCATTTCAAGGTAGGGCAAGTCTCCTGTACATAAGATGGTCAACGTGTTGACCCGGTCAATGCTTTGACCAAAAAATCCGTCAAATTTAGTATCATTCATAATACTGAAAAGTATCATTTCAAAGGCCTAAAAGTATTATTTGTATCAATAAATAGTATTGATCAGAAAAAAAATAAAGAAAAAAAATATTAAGATCAGTATCAATCGAAACACTAAAAAGTACCATTCAAAATTAAAAAAAGTATCACTTGTATCCCTAAAAAGTATCACCCGTTTTCACAATTTTTTTGGTCAACATTTTGACCGAGTCAACGCGCGTTGACCCGATCAACGCGTTGACCGTCTGATGTACATCTAAGGTAAAGGAGTATTTGCATTCAAGGTATTATTTTCTTTTATTTTTAGTTTAATCTCATGAATTTCAAAAATTACGGAATAGGATTGCAAAATGTCTAATTTGTATACAAATATAAAATTAAAATCCCACAATTTATTTATATATATATATATATAGCATATGATTTGTTTTAGGATCATGGCTAAAATTATTTTATTAATCTTAGTGTATTGGTCTTCGTTTTTTTAATTAATAAATGTCTAAACTAAATTTATAATAATTTGGTTGAAACTTGTTGGGTTTATTAAAATATATATATATATATATACGTCTATATATAATTGATTTAGAATTCATAAGACATGGTTTATTTGATTTAATTTCTGAATTATAAGATTGAATAGTGTTTGATTTTGTTACGTGTGTTTTGATTAAAATAGTAGGCTAATTACATAATAATAATAATCAATGGATTTTATTTTATGTTAATCAATTAGTTATTATATGTTTTGCGGAAATAAGCTATTATAATCCATTTGTTTAATAGATGGTCAATATTTTGGAATTATAATTTATATGGTAAAATTTGAATATCTGCAATATTGGTATTCTATTCTTTTGAAATGTCTCATAATTTACGGTTAGTTAAGTATTTTTTACTGAGGAGCTTAGGAATTAAATTTTGATAGGCCCTTTAGTTAACTAAGCAAAGACTGGTTGTTGTAGTACCAGAAGATGTAGAATAATTTGAGCAGAATTAACCCGAAATTTGAAAGTTTATCTATTATCAAGGTGGGCTATTATATCTTTGTAAAATTGTATCTTTCAAGTTATTAAACTCTACTTTGCTAAAATTGCATATGTGACTATATGTGTTAAATATTTACGCGCTACTGTATGTTATCGGAGTTTCATAAATCAACTCTGTGTCAATGTGAGTAGCTACAGTATTGCATGTATTATTCGTCATGCCATATTCCTTGTCGAAAAACTAAAATGAACAATTATACTCATTGGTTATAATCATAAACTTTACGCGTTGGAGATGTAGTAGGGATTGCGGACAGTGACTGGTTACTCTTAGCGCTTGACGCGCGGTCGCTTCGCGCTTAAAATAAATTTGTATGCTCCTGTGCCCACAGCGAGTGTAGCTAGCTTGTGAGTACGGGTCGATCCTAGAGAGAGCTGATGTGATTCCATCTTCGAGTCACCAATCAAAAAAGGGGTTTTCTGTGTTGTCACTGTACTGAAACTAAATATGTAAAAGGAAATTAAAGACAATATCAAATAACAAAAGGTTCTAGCATTTGAACTAGAATTTGGTTTAAGTATAAAATTGCTCGATCATGGGCACACCGATTTTCATACACGCATAAGTCACCCAGTTATGGGGACCGAATTCCTCTCTGCATCCCTCATTCATCCTTTTATTTTAGGCTTAAAAGTGATTCCTCATCAAGTAAACCCCTAACCTATCATCCACCCCTGGTTCCCCTAAGAGATGTAAATGATAAGAAGCATTGTGCCTTTAGACGAACCCAGATCTATTGTGTTTACCGATTCCTCGTGTGCCCACAATAACCTATCGATTCCCTTATTACTATATGAATCAACACACAGTCACGATTCGCCAATTCAATTAATGGTGGTGTGCCCTCTATGTCTAACGATTGATCATCCACATTGGGCATTTCAAACACACTCTCACGTGGAACAAGACTCAAGAATCAACGGAAACCTATCATGCATTAATATGCCCATTTTGGCCTCACGAGTCCAGATTTGTACTTAAACCATTTTCATTATTCAAACACAAGAATTAAAGGTCTAGCCAAGCATGCTAGACATAACTAAAATTATAGAAATGAAAGACATAATATAAATGAAAACTTACGAATTTATTAGGCAAAAATCTCACCCCAACGAAGAGAAACATAAACATAATCCTAAGTCCCAATGGCTTAAGACCTATTGGATTGTTTGTGAATGCCTAAGCAGCGTACGAAAATGAAATGCAAAAAAGTAAAATTGTAGCAATGTTTCTGACTCCCAATGTTAATTCTAGAAAATAAACTAGCTTAAATAGTTACATTTCCGAGTTTGAGCTTCCCCAATAAACTGGGGTCTTCACCGGATTCCGGATTTGGCGTACCCATCTCAATCTGTCTAGATAAGCATCATCTTGATCAAATCCCTATTTTTTAGGGATTGAGCTTATCTCTTCATTGCAACGTCTCTCAGGAGTCCAGCTTATCACCAACTCTTATTCGGATATGCAGCTATTCTTCACACCTTTTTTCTTCAACTGAATCCCGAAATTCACGTATGTGCGCATTCTGGCCTGTGGTTGAGTCTGTACGGGCAATGTGGGCATGGTATCATTTGGTCAGCTTCATCCTTATTTGATATGCCCATCCTGCCTCCCGAATGTAGGATGAATGCTGAAGAGGTTCCAAGTGCCTCTGAATACGCTTTATGACGACGAGATAGTCATGAATAATTGGGCATAAAATGCCCCTTTTGCCAAACTCGACCTCTGAAATGCCCTTTGACTGCAACCTAGTTCTTTTCGACTCAAAACAGACTAAAAAAGACATTTATAATGAACAAAATGCCCATAAAAATACGAAATAAATGGACTTATCATACCCACACACTTTAGACATGATTGCCCTCAAGCATAGGATGCAACGAGTCCAGAAAAATAAACGAAAAGAAAGAGAAAAGAAACAGACTCACAAAAAACAAGCATGCAAACTGTTAATCAGCGTGGGCACATCAACTTTAATAATTCAAAAATTGCAAAGTTTTAGCACACCAAAAATGCGTCAAAAATGAGCAAAGCTTGGTCATCCTCACAAACTCTCTTCACTCAGTGTTTAGGCTTAGTGTATGCACTCAATTCAATGCATTCTGTACCTATTCATCCCATATGCTTGCTAATGTTCCGCTTTCAAGTTCAAAAAACCATAGATGCATAAGTATCAATAGGGCTTTTTAGGCTAAAGTGGGCATTTTATAATAGGAAAATTTATTACATGCACAATCTCTCTCTCTCTCTCTCTCTCTCTCTCTCTCTCTCTCTCTCTCTTATAATCAACTACCCTCTTATGCCCTGTTCAGACAATGAATATTTTTTTGATACAGGTATTCTGAACACTTAAAACCAGGAGAAATTATTATTTCTCTCTTTTTTTTCCATCATCATTTTTTTTTCTTTTTTTTTCAATTTATTCCCCATATCTTTTTCCAGCCCTTTTTTTTACTCCAACAACTCTCATTTTTTTTAGGATTTTGTGATGCCCTGGCCATATATTATCATCCCAAATAAAAAATCCGGCAGGGCATTTCATAGGCTCAAAAGGGCTGCAAGGCTGTGTTATTAGTGGGTTAATTTATATCAAGGTGGCTCAGCAAAAGATGGCCTAAATCATCTACAAATGCATCAACAATTCCAAGATCCTTAAGCAGAACAAAAGCAAGTTCTAGAACTCCTAAGCACAGAATGTTCACACATGAAGAAAAGAAAGCTGTGAAATAGACATATAACATTAGGCTCAAATCTTCCCAGGGCATGCTAAACTCTTCGCCATCTCTATCTTACTGTGGGCATGCTGATTTTGAAAAAGTAATTAATTCAAATATATCAAAGGCAATGGCCACACGAACTCACAGAAAGCACGCTTAACAGAGATACTGACCACCAACACACTTTGCCTTGAAACAGACTCAACAAGAAAACATAACAACAAACTGAAATGCCCCCGCCCACACACTTTGCATGAGGCAAAGTGGGTGAAACATGGCGACTCTAAAAAATAAAAATAAGAACAAAAAACCTAATCTAACGAAAAGAACAGAACCAGGTTGCTTGGTCGCGGGTGCTGGTTAGGTGAACCCAACATGTTTGAAGTAAGCAATAAGGGCTTTCTCCATGCGTACCAAACGGGTATCAAACTGGAATAAGGTATTTTTTATTACACTTAGCTTCCATGTGATCACAACAATCGCACTGTCACCTTGTTGTGCCCTTCCAGTTGGCAGATTCATAATCTCTTCAGAGTGCCCTGTTCTAAATCCCTACTTTCAAGGGATTATCTTTATTTCTTGCTTTCTCTCTCCTTATTTTAATCTGCAAACACATATCTTATCCAAAACAAGCGTAAAGTTATCCCTAAACTAGTTTAAATAACTTAAAATTTTATTTAAATAAATTAAAAATGAAATAAAATAAATAAAACATGGGTTGCCTCCCAGTAGCGCCCCATTTACTGTCGTGGGCACGATATCAAGTTTTCCATATCTCAGTCAGGTTATTGGAGTCGGATTGACCCCATCTTTGTCACATCATTTCCAAGTCTCGTGGGAATAAGCTCATTCCGATCATTTTTCACAATTTGACCTCCATAATTTTTAGGCACACTGTAAGCTGTAATGCTCTACTGAGCTATTTGCTCCATCGGATTTTGTAAAGAAATTTCAAGTAAATTTTCTTCAATCCCTGGGTCATAAGTATGGACACAATCAATAAACTTTGAATTACAAGGGTGTTTCATGGGATTGACACTGTTAAAAGTTACAAGCACCCGATCAAATTCACAAGTCAGTGTGCCCCCGTCTGCATCAATCTTCATCCTGGCTATTTTCATAAATGGCCTCCCCAACAGAACCACTGAAGATTTGGATGTCACTATGCCCATATCAAGGACGTAAAAGTCTGTTGGAAAAATCAACTCGTCCACTTTTATCAAGACATCCTCAATTATGCCCTCTGGATATACTGTAGACTTGTCGGCCAATTGTATTTTAACTTTAGTACTCTTCAGAGGCCCCAAATTTTACTCTTTGTAAAATCGTCGTGGGCATTACGTTGATAGATGCACCTAAGTCCAGCATGGCTCCTTCAATCCTTCTTCCACCAATAACACATGGTATGACAAACATACCAGAATCAACACATTTCTTAGGCATTTTTCGCTGAACCATGGCGGACGCATTTTCACTAGCAAGGAATTTTTCATCTTCTTTGTGCCTCACCCTTTTTGTGTACATTTCCTCCCAGGAGTGGGCACAATGAAGGTCATGGTGTATGGCCTTAGGTAGTGGAATATTTCCATCCACTTTTTGAAAAATTTTCAGAATTTTCTTCCTATCTTCTTCCTTGTTATTTTGCCCAAATTCGTCAAAAAATGAAGGATTTTTTATAATCTTTGATTTTTCTCTTGTGGGCTCTTCGGTCTCAGATGCTTGCTTCTCTGTTGTTGTGCCATTCTTTGCAGGTTTCTTGAAAATAAGATATCCTTGGTCAGCCCTCTATTTTGGCTCACACAACTTCTCGATGTCACTTAAATATATAACACATTCTTCTCCTTCTTTGGTGCTGATATCATGCCTATCTTTATTGGATTCTGCCTTGGTCAACTTCTTGAATATGACTTCATCTTTCGGTGTGGGCACAACATCCGCAAAATCTTGCTGTCTTGTGGGCACTGGCTGTACCATGTCATTCTGTAAGTTCACAACATTGATACTTTCATATGAGCTCACCTTCATTTGAGAATGAACTTTCTCATGCTATTCTTCAAGTCTAGAAATAGCCCCAACCAATTGAGAAATTTGAGCTCCAATATGGTTCATTTCAACTCTCGTCTCCTGCTTGAATCACTCATTTTCTTGTGCCATGGTGTAACATCCCAGATTTTCAGATAAGGTTTAGAAAATTCATAATGGTAATTAATTAGTTACGAAAGAAGTTTAAATAAGGTTTAAGAAAATTCAGATGTCAGTCACGACTTTAGGGGTCAATTTTCGTAAAATTGTCTTTTCAGAAAATTTAATCTTAACTCTGTTATGGCCAATTTTGGTCTTATTAAAAAGGTTTTAACTCAAGGAGTGTGTCGATGTTCCCGAAATTTTATTCTGAATTCATTTGAGTTCCCGGGGATGAAAAATATATTTAAAGGATGAATGAATAGTAACTTTTGCATGCGTTCGTGTTTTGAGAAATTTATGAAATCCTCTTCGTTGATCTGAGTCTTGTTCTATCAGGCCCCTTTTATGGGAAATGACTCAAGAATTCTGTTGGCATTCACAGATTTCCATTCTGAGGTCAATCGAACGCTCAGGAGCCAAATCTGTCAGTCTGAGTGAATAGTAAAAAGTAATTCCAAAAAAGGAATCTTTGCTCGTCTTTCTTCTGAAGACCCCGTCTTCATCATAAGTCAGGTTGGTTCACTATTATTCGAGCCAACGAGTCTCCTGGTATTTTCAGATTTCGTGTCTGAGATCATTTGGACCTCGACATCGAATAAAACAGCTTTTAACCGAACCCGGGGTAACTTTTACAATGTTCCTGCACTGGAGTGGCTTCTCAAGGAAGCCAAGGTCCCATCTATAAATAGAAGGCCCCCCCCTTCACTTTCATTTGCTCATTTCCATCTATTCATTTCACTTCTGAGAGAGTGGGAAAGCTTTGAGAGCCGAGAGAGTTCTGTCGAAGCGAAAAGCATTCTTCGTGAGTGTTCTCCAAGACAACGAGCAGAATTGCGTGGAAGGGATGCAGTGAGGGAAGGTGCTAGGGGTGCCGTTGGGTTGTAGCAGGCGGCTCTACCGCCGTTGCAACTTGACGAGACGCGGAGCTAGCCACCTTCCTTCGACGCACCCGACTCCATCCATTCTTGTTCGTCGGTCTCGATTTTCATTTCCTTTCTTATCTTTTAAATTCCGCACTTACTTTCCATTCTTCATGTTTTTCACATTCTTTGTTATTATTCATTTACTTTCCGTCTAAAGTTTAGTATTTCGATTCTTGTTGAAGTTGCAAGTTAATAGCATTTCTGTTATATTGCTCGTTGTTATTTTCATTATTATTCTCGTCATTATTTCTCATAATTAGTCTCGTTTATTTTGTTAAAGTTCCGTTCAAGTTATATTTAAGATTTCATCATTATTTTAAGTATTCAAGGAGGATTATCGTGTTTATTTCGTTAAAATGTCGATTTCTTTTCAAAATTTAAGCATGTTCATTTTTATATTTTATTCAAAGTTCTAAGCCTTGTTTCAAGTTTAAAATGTCGAGGAAAGGGAGAGGTGAACGAGTAATGCCTTGACTAGCACTTCGATCGAAAGTTTTGGAAGTTCGTGAAGGAGCACGGACCGTGCAAGGGTTGCACGGCCCGTGCAAAGCCGTCCAGAACTCACGGTATGAGTCTGGAAAGCTAGCACGGACCGTGCAAGGTTAGCACGGATCGTGCTAGGGCTTGCACGGCCCATGTCGGAAAGTCTGGGCGTTTTATTCTCGCCCCATTAATTAGCACGGCCCGTGTTATGCTTGCACGGCCCTTGCAATGCCTCTGCCGCCATGTTTTGTCTTTAATCATGTTCTAAACTCGATTCTTTCAAACCCTCATATTTTCTAAAGGTTCTAAAGTCGTGCTATCTATGTTTAAGTCCTAGTTAAGGGTAGATGAGTTAGATATTGTTTATTTTCGTATTAGTTGTTATAATCTTCGAAGGAGGCCGCTAAGTTGATGATTCAACTTTTGTAGGGGGTAGTAATCCCCGTGGAAACTCGGAGAAAGATCATCATCTCGTTACTTCATCTTCTGCTCTGTAGTCGAGGTGGGTAAATCTATACGTATCTAAAGTTTGAGCTAATAAGCTCTAGAAGCATGTAGGGCAAATGAGATATCCAATAAAATATTTTGCTCTGTCTGATTGATCTCTGTACAAGGAAGGAAAAAAAGATATTATATGAGCTCTCGAGCATGTTTAGAAATGCCAGAATTGTTTAAGTGTTGTTTATGCTTAGCATGAGATATTTAAGAATTGTCTTTAGTTGCAATTCGTATTTATGTAAGTTCATTCCCTCGTATTTGAATGTTGATACTTTATTAAAGCTCGTATAGTTAAGGATTGCCTTCTAGGGTAGTGGTAAATCCCTTATAGACCGAGATCATGCTATATTAAAGGATTAGCTCCTAGACTTTGCTCTAGGTTTGGTTTTGCTAGTAAGGTTAAGGAAGGAAGGAACTTAGCATTTTGCTTAAATAGGATTTGAGCTCGGAGAACTCGTATCATTAAGTGAGTCACTGCTAGGTTTATCCCTTGCAAAATCGTGAGGATATTTGAGGTAACCCCTCTTGTGTCCTAAGGCATGCCTAAGGGTGCAGTTGACATCAGGTTTGAGCCAGGATGGGCTCAAAAGAAAAGAAAAGGTTTTACGGATATGGAGAGGGCTTTTGCATTTTGCTCTCCATATACCGTCAGTTAATTGTTGGATATCTTGAAGTTATTAAAGTGTTTTGTTAAAACCCACTGAGTACATTAGTGCTCATGCCCCCTCTTTTTCAAATGTTTTCACGTTGAGATGCTGAGGATGTTGGTGGCTGTGGATGTGGGTTGGTTGCCAAGATTGTTTTGCTATAGTCTAAGTTTCTTTTGAAATCCCATGATGTTTCTGCTACTCTGATACACTCTTTATAATTCCTAAATTCTATTATGTTTATCGACATTCTATGAATATTCCCCAGACATGATTATCTATATATATAAGTGATGCATATTCAGTTTTATTCCTGCTTCTCGAGTATATTTTTCTTTCGCCAATGAAGAGGCTTGTTCATGTTGGTATTTGTTTATCTACTTTGGCCTATGAATGGGTCTATGCTTGTTGGTATCTGATTAGTTAGCCGTTTTATTCTGCTAAGTATGTTTCCTTTTTAATCGAGTAAACCCGAGTATCATCACCTATCTTTCAAAAGTATGTCTTTATTCGTAAACCTTATTTGTTAATCTTCCGTCTTTATTCGTTAATCCCTTAATAACACCCCGTCTCCATTTGTTAATCCCTATCTTGGGACCGGGCTATTACACATAGTCTGGATCAATTCTTCCAAGGATGGTCCTTGTCTCTGGGGCTGTTGAGGTTGCTGCATGAATTGTGGATGTTGCTGGTGTGCCTAGTTGTAGCTGCAACTTTCTTCATCCCTCCAACATGGGTTAAATGCTTGAGAACTTGGTTTTAAATGCATTTGGTAGTTGTTTTGGCCCCATATATCATTCACTTCCTCAATATTTTCTTGCATAGTTGGGCATTCATTTGTGAAACAGGTTGTGCTTTTGTAATTTTCATAAAATCTGGGCTCTTTTGCTGTGCCCACATCACTAATAGTTTGCTGAATCCTTTCACAAAATTTTTCTATTATGGCCTCTGCAGCTGAATATTTTCCCAACTCACTCGCTTGTTGAATGCCTTCATCTCCATCTTCTCGACTATCTTTGGCCATATCAGAAAATAATCTGAATGCATCTTTAGGAAATTTGTTCAATATTGATCCCCCACAAGAAATGTTCACCAACACCCTTTCATGTACCCTCAGTCCTGTAGTGAAAAACTGGATAAAATCATAGTCCGGGATTTGATGTTGTAGGCATTTCATAAGTTGCATTTGGAAGCATTCCCAATAGTCATAAAATGACTCATTTGCACCCATTTTGATGCTTCCAATCTTCCTTCGTATGGCCTGCACTCTCGCTATAGGGAAGTACTTCTCCAAAAATTTGTGCTGTAATTGGCTCCATGTGGTCACACTACCTGTGAAAATGGTATAAAGCCACTCTCGTGCCCCATCCTGCAGTGTAAATGAAAAAGACAAGAATCTAATGTATTGTTCCAAATTCCCTTCTGTAGGTTGAGTTAGACACACCATTTCAAAGTCTTGAAGATGTCTTTGTGGATCTTCACCAGGAATCCCGTGGAACTTGAGCAAAATTTGAATAAAGCTTGCATTTAGCTCCCATGTTCTAGCTTTTTCAGGGATTGTAATGCCCATCGGGGGTAAATTCAGAGTATTCAGAAAGACTAACTCTCTCAGGGTACGTCGCATCTGCTCACCAGCCATGTTGTTGAGGCACAACGTGCTCTGGTTCAGATTTAGTCCTCGCTATGCCCGCGATCACGTCAGTTTTCTCCAGAATGGACACGCGAATAGTATCAATCACTTATTATGCCTTTTTATTGTTGCCTTCTTCCTTCTCGTAAAAGGTCCCGAGCATCAACTTCCAGGCACACAAGCTTGGAAAGTAAAATCATTGGAAATCAACTCCCCAGCAACAATACCAATTTTGACGCGCGGTCGTTTCGCGCTCAAAATAAATTTATATTCTCCTGTACCCACAGCGAGCGTAGCTAGCTTGTGAGTACGGGTCAATCCCATAGAGAGCTGATATGATTCCACATTCGAGTCACCAATCAAAAAAGGGGTTTTTTGTGTTGTCACTGTACTGAAAGTAAATCTGCAAAAGGAAATTAAAGATAACATCAAATAACCAAAGGTTCTGGCATTTGAACTAGAATTTGGTTTAAGTATAAAACTGCTTGATCATGGGCACACTAATTTTCATACACGCATAAGTCACCCAGTTATGGGGACCGAATTCCTCTCTACATCCCTCATTCATCCTTTTATTTTAGGCTTAAAAGCGATTCCTCATCAAGTAAACCCCTAACCTATCATCCACCCCCCGGTTCCCCTAAGAGCTGTAAATGATAGAAAGCATTGTGCCTCTAGACGAACCCAGATCTATTGTGTTTACCGATTCCTCGTGTGCCCACAATAACCTATCGATTCCCTTATTACTATATGAATCAACACACAGTCACGATTCGCCAATTCAGTTAATGGTGGTGTGCCCTCTATGTCTAACGATTGATCATCCACATTGGGCATTTCAGACACACTCTCACGTGGAACAAGACTCAAGAATCAACGGAAACCTATCATGCATTAATATGCCCATTTTGGCCTCACGAGTCCAGATTTGTACTTAAACCAGTTTCATTGTTCAAACACCAGAATTAAAGGTCTAGCCAAGCATGCTAGACATAACTAAAATTATAGAAATGAAAGACATAATATAAATGAAAACTTACGAATTTATTAGGCAAAAATCTCACCCCAACGAAGAGAAACATAAACATAATCCCAAGTCCCAATGGCTTAAGGCCTATTGGATTGTTGTGGCTGCCTAAGCAGCGTACAAAAATGAAATGCAGAAAAGTAAAATTGTAGCAATGTTTCTGACTCCTAAAAGTTGTTAGTTCCAGAAAATAAACTAGCTTAAATAGTTATATTTCCGAGTTTGAGTTTCCCCAACAAACTGGGGTCTTCACTGGATTTTGGATCTGGCATGCCCATCTCAATCTATCTGGATAAGCATCATCTTGATCAAATCCCTATTTTTTAGGGGATTGAGCTTATCTCTTCGTTGCAACGCCTCTCAGGAGTCCAGCTTATCACCAACTCTTATTCGGATATGCAGCTATTCTTCATGCCTCTTTCCTTCAACTGAATCCCAGAATTCACGCATGTGCGTATTCTGGTCTATAGTCGAGTCTGTACGAGCAATGTGGGCACGGTATCATTTGGTCAGCTTCATCCTTATTTGATATGCCTATCCTGCAATGTGGGATGAATGCTGAAGAAGTTTTCCAGTGCCTCTGAATACTATTTATGGCGACGAGATAGTCATGAATAATTGGGCATAAAATGCCCCTTTGCCAGACTCGACCTCTGAAATACCCTTTGACTGCAACCTGGTTCTTTTTTACTCAAAACAGACTAAAAATGATATTTATAATGAACAAAATGCCCATAAAAATAGGAAATAAATGGACTTATCAGCGCTTCATGATAAAATAAATAGGCTCAAAATCCTCACAGGACAATCATTGCTCAAAACAACCAAACAATTCATCACAATTGCACCTATCATGCTCACAATATGCACAATTTAGACATCAAAACCAACCAACCATGCTCATCATCAACAACCATCATGCCACACACTTACAGTAAGAGAATGAAAAATCCAACACACGACAAGTTGCAGACAACTACAAAAGCGATAAACGTGCACTAAACCTAAATAACTAAACTAATGCAAATGAACTAACTACATGCAAAACAATTCAAGGTAAAATGCACTTTCATACCCCCCCCCCCCTCAAAGTTTGAAAAGGAAGGAAGTAATACCTTGAATCACAAACCACAAAAGAACAAAATAAAAAAAACCAAATTAAAATTACCAAAATATTGGGTTGCCTCCCAACAAGCGCTTGATTTATTGTCTTGAGCTTGACATCTTCTTACAGCTCAACTATGGAGGTTTGTGAAAGATGGTCCACCATATTAATCCTCTCTTCTTCAGCTCCTTAGGGGATATTGAGATAGCCATCCCTCAATACTCTCCGTGCCTCTTCTTGGCTTTTATCTTCTTATCTTCTTGAACTTTGATCGGCCTCTTCAACTCATCGAGCACAGAAAGATCATCAAGTTCATCAGAGGAGTCCACCACTTCAGCCATCTTTACTTCCTCATATACCGGATTTTCAAGGGATTGATAGACAGTGAAGATTTCACTTTCGTCTTTAACCCGCAATACCAGAGTTCCTTTCTTCACATCAATAGCCGCTCCCGCAGTAGCAAGAAGTGGTCGCCCAAAAATAAGAGGAACTATGTGATCTTCCTCCATGTCCAACATGATAAAATCAGCTGGAAAAATAAATTTTCCAACTTTCACAAGGACATCTTCAACGACTCCATGTGGATATCTCAAAGTCCGGTCAGCTAGCTGTAGAGTCAAGGACATCGCCTTCAACAAGCCAAGTCCCAATTATTAGTAGACAGAAAATGGCATCAGATTGATGCTAGCTCCCAAATCACACAGCACACGATCAAATCTGGAGTTCCTAATAACACACGAGATAGAAAAACTACCCGGATCCTATAAATTTGTCGGTACTTGTTACTGTATCACATCACTATATTCTTCAGTCAAATGCACACATTCTACTTTTTCCATCTTCTTCTTCTCGGCCAAAATCTTCTTCATGAACTGAGCATACTTCGGCATCTTCTCAAGTGCTTCAACGAAAGGTATGTTGATGGACAGTTTCTTAAAGATTTCAAGAAACTTAGCAAATTGATTCTCTTTATCTTGCTTCTTCAGTCTTTAAGGAAAGGGCAATGAAGCAACATAGGTAGGAGGAGGTATATACCTAGGCTCAGGAGCCTCTTTAACAACAGTTGCAGTTGTTTGTTCACCCGCTTCATTTATGCCACTGCACACATGAATTACATTGCATTGTTCCTTCGGGTTCACCTCCGTGTTGCTTGGGTATTAGCCTTTTTGCTGCTGGCTTCTAACAATCTTAGCTAATTGACCAATCTGAACCTCCATGGACTTTAGTTGAGCCCCTGTGTTAGCAGTGAACTTGTTGAAATCTATTGTCAAATTATCCACCTTTGCAGCTTCAACATCCATCCTCTGTTTGGTGGCAGTCATAAAGGACCCCAGAATATCCTCCAGATCCGGCTTCTTCCCTTCATTGATGACTCTATTTATGGTAGAGAACCCGGGGGGTGACTGCTGGAAATTTTTGGGATCGGCATAGTTGAGCTTATCCTGATTTCCGTACTGTTACCACCTTGATTATGTCGGAAGTTGTTGTTATAGTTGCGTCCTTGCATGTAATTTATTTATGCTGGACCATCATGAACTGCAGTGGCATGATTTGGTACAACCTCAGGTGGTATTAAGTTGTTCTTCATCAACAAAGTGATTGCTTTAGCCATAGTGGACATCTGAGCTGTCAATTCCTTTAAATCATCTGAAGAAGCTGAGACTTTTGCCACTATGCGTACTGAATTCATCTGAGATGGCCACCAAGCACTATTTGCAGCCATCCTCTCCAGCAACTCCATAGCTTCCTCTGTAGACAGTTCCAACAAGGCATCTCCTGCAGCTGCATCAATTCTGTCTCGAGTGCCCTCCATCAAACCATTGTAGAGATAGCACACCTGCTGATCAGGCTGAAATCCATGTTTCGGGCACTTCCGGATGAGATCTCTGAACCTTTCCCATGCTTCGTATAGAGGCTCCTGATCGAACTGTCTGAACTGCGTGATTTCATTCTTCATCCTCAATGTCTTACTTGGAGGACAGTACTTTGCAAAGAACTTCTTACACAGCTCAGGCCACGTCTTGACTGCGTCGGCATCCAGAGAGTGGTACCATAACTTCGCCTTATCTTGCAGAGAAAACGAGAAAAGGTGAAGCCGGATGGTGTCTGCTTCTACTCCGTTCATCTTGACAGTTCAGCAGACTTCAAGAAATTGCGCCAAATGTGCATGCGGATCTTCCAGTGCTCCGTCCCCAAACTGGTTCTACTGCACCATCAGAATAAGTCCCAACTTCAGCTTGAAGTTGTTAGCATCAATAGCCGGTAACTTGACTCCACCAAAATTTCCAGTCACTTCAGGCTCCAGAGCCTCTCGAATCGGTGGTTGAGCCGTTGGTGCCTCAGGTGCTCTCTGCTGCTGCTGCAGCAAAGCTCTCAGTGCCTCTATCTCTCTGCGCATGGCTGTCATCTCTTCTTCTCGAGTAGCGGCCATCTTCTCAGCTCTGTTTCTGTCTATGTTCCGGTGTCGGGCAGAGGCCTCGATCTCAGGATGAAGGGGTACTAAATCTATCGTTCCCTTAGAACGCAAGTTCGTAAACTACCTGCTAAACACCAAAACAATCAAATGCAGCAGACACTAAATAAAATAGACACAAATAAAATACAATCTAAATTAAAGTGAAATAATCAAATCGAATATCAATTAGAATTACCCTAGTCTCTGGTAACGGAGCAAAAAACTTGTTCGGTATTTTATTTCACTAAAAATACTACTCGCAAGTGTACGAGCTAAATGTAGCAAAACTATGGTGAGCAATGTCGTATCCACAGAGACTAGCTATGTAACCTAATTAAGTATCCAATTTTAATTATCCTAATTTATCTAGATGACCAGAACAAAGTTTTATCGTTCACACAATTAAACAAAATAAATAAAACCAAGCAACAGAAAAACAAGATTGCAAATAAAGCTGACGGAAAAATCTAGGAATAAATGGATTCTAGGGAATGCACGCATATGGAATTCATGATTTCAATTAATATACTAAACCAAATTTAATTCCTAAATCTGCAGGAGAATCACTAATCTATCTAGTCCCTCTCTCTTGAGTAAGTTCTAGACGTAGATTAAACACCAAAACTCATCTCTCGATCTCAGTTTGTTGTTTAACTCCAAATGATCCTAAGATTTATTCTCCTCACGATTACCTACCAATCTCTCGATCTAGCAAGTCTGTGTTATGAATTCTTAATCCGTCAATTAATTAACCTCTCTCGAGTGATAAATAATTAACTACACGTGCATTTGATGGCCAAACAAATTCACAAGATAAATAATCCAAGGAAGCATAAGCAGATGAAAGAATGGAACAATAATATTAACTGAAATCACAAATATCCATAATTGTGCAAAACCCTAGAATCTCTAATTGTTTAGCCCATCATAATCGAGTTATAATCAAAGGAAAATAACAAGACAATCGAAGCTAACATGATAAACATAAACTAGAAATTGTAAATGCAACTTATGGAGTTGAATCTTCAATCTCAGTTGATCTCTGTCGTTCTTCCGCCTTTTCTTCGCTTTCTCTGCTCTTCAATAGGGTAAAAAGTCATCCAAAAATCGTCCAAAGAAAAGCCTTATATAGTTGGGGAAATACAGAGTCCAAACAAGGAAAAACACTAATTTTCCGGAAACAGGCAGCACGGTCCGTGCCGCAGGACAAAACACGCCAATGTTGGCTCGGCAAGGGGCACGGTCTGTGCCGCAGGGAGCACGGGCTGTGCCAGAGGTACCGCAGCTTCAAATGGCTCGTTGCTTCATGGCACGGTCCGTGCCGTCAGCAGCACGGTCCGTGCCCTTTGCAACCTCCCGATACGTTTCGCCGTTTTGCTCGGTTCTTGCTCATTTCTTGTCTGATTGACCTGATTCAAGTTGTAGTGTACTCCTCACTCGATTCTCTATCTTTTTAGGTTATTTTCAAGCTCAATTGAGTCTCATAAAATAGATGGCATCAAATCCCTTCAAAATGAATAAACACGTGACACTGCACAAAATATGAAAAACTATGCACAATTTCTCCACTAATGCAGGTAATGCTCATCAACTACCATCTAAATGACCCTCAAAATACATGAAAACCATGGGTTTATCAATACACATGCAATATTAAACACATATGATTCTATAATCAGATATAATTATACTACATTAGCATTATTATAATATTTTAGTTAGAATATGTCAATGCTAACGTTAGCACTTCATTAACATTCTCATATAAAAAATATCTTAATGCATTAATGTATTGTTCAATGTGAATATAATTGATACTAATGAAATAATATTTTTGTTATATGCTAATGAAACACATCCTAATTGGGATTAAATAAAAATTTATAGCAATATAATTGATGTCAGTGAAACATATATTAATTGAGATGTAATAAACATTTAAAGTAATATAATCAATGCTAATGAAATATTTGGCATATGCTAACGAAGCATTTGTCATATGCTAATGAAGCATTTTTTATATGCTAAGAAGCATACATAATTACGATTGAATAAATCTTTATCACAATATAACTGATGCTGATGAAACATTTGTTATATACTAACGAAACACATGTTGTATGCTAACGAAATATTCTGAGCTTGAATACGCGTGAAAAATGAAACTTTTGTATTTTTCATCCATATTTTTCTAAATAAACATATGCTTCACTGGTCTTAAATGAAAGAGAATTAAAAGACCTTTAATTTGATATATTATTTGCATTAATCCGATGAAAAACGAGCAAGTTATGACCGTTTGAAGTTTTTAAGAATTTTTTTAGATGCTGAGTCAGTATGACATCAGCTTTTTTCAACAAACGGATAGAAATACCCCCATATACTGAAAAAAGTTGCGAAAATTACAAAATTGGCACCGAATTTTTCTCCAAATCTTGACCATGTATTTTTTTAGATGGATGGTGGGAGATTTATTTACAGTTTACACACTAAGAATTAGTTTACAATTGATCCATTCCATATATATATATATATATAGGAAATAAATCAAATAAGACATTTTTCGTGATAATAATTTCGTAAATAACAAGACAAAAAACCAAAGAAATGAGAGTTATTTTCCTCCGAACCTTTAAACTTGATGATGTCGGCAATTTTAAAAAAATTCTTAAAAATTTTAAATGACTATAATTTGCTCGTTTTTAATCTAATTGACGCAAAATATATATATCAAATTAAAGCTCTTTTTGTGCTCTTTCATTTAACATGTCGGAAGGTCATGTTTAGATGAAAAAATATGAATGAAAAATACAAAAGATATTTTTTTACGTATACCCAGATTATAAATGATTCATTAGCTTATAATAATGGTTTGTCAACATTATGATAACAAAATATTTTACAATGCCAAAAAAATATTTTACAATGCTAACGAAGAATTATCATAATGTTAGCACATTACAAATTTATTAGGGTTTATTTAATATCAATTATGGTTTATTTCATCTCAATTATGGTTTATTTCCTCTAATTATGATTAATAAATATTATTTTTAATTTAATTTTTCCTTTATTGTTCTTGATTGGGTTTATTCTATCCAATTATAGTTTATAATGTATGGTGAAAAAATATTATCATATGCTAATATAGTGTATTCATAGAGCTGACGAAGCAAGATCATAATGCTAATATAAAACATATATATATATATTGTTATGATTTGTTCTGACTCATTTAAAGTTTATCACATCCAATTAAATGTTATTTCATTCAATTATGTTTATTTCATCCAATTTAGCTTTCTTCCATCCAATTAAGATTTTATTAAATCAAACTAGATTTATAATTATATCTTAGAATACATTTTTTCACTGATGATATTAAAAAACTTTAATTAGCATCATGATAATATTTCGTTAGCATGAATACTTCATTAGTATGATGATCATGTTATCAAACATTCGGCATTTTTTATAAAAATTGTCAAATTACGTCAATGTCCCGTCCAAAAAATTAACTTTTCAAATATTACAGAATTGCTACCAACTTTTAAATCAAATCAACGTCTTTGATTTTTAAGAATTATACTGTATGGTGTGAGATGTGGTCATAATTCCTACCCTATGATTGGTTTTCACTAAACATCTCCTATATATGTATATATATAATAGATTACATGAAGTAAATAAATAATATTTGATCTGATTGAGTAGACAGAGAAATAATATTTTTGATCTAATGCCGTGAATAACAATATATAGAATATGATTATGATATTTAGGTTTCAAGCGGATGAAATCCTCTGCAACATTTTGTGCTACACAATTAGATTTATTAATTTGTCTTCAGTTTTTTAATTCAATTTCAATTTATTATACTTTATTTTAATTTTACACTTATTTTTTAGGGTTCATCCTATCCAATTAGGGTATATAATTATTTTTTCAATAATAAATTATATTTTCTAATTAATAATTGATTATTTTATAAAAAAATAATTATATACCCTAATTGGGTAGGATGGACCCTAAATAATAAGTGTAAAATTAAAATAAAGTATAATAAATTGAAATTGAATTAAAAAATTGAAAAAAAATTAATAAATTTAATTATGTAGCACCAAGTGTTACTGAGGATTTAATTTCATCCGGGTTTCAAGATGAACAATTATTTAATTAGATCGAAGATAAGCAACCAAAGCGATTCGAAAAACTGGATCGGAATAACCCTCAATTATTTCGTTGAACAAACAATATATAAATAGGTGAACAACCCTCATCTGCCGCCAACTTTATTTTATTTATTTGTTTTTAGTGTATAGCATGTACAGTTTTCATTTATTTTTCATGTAGGCAAGCAATAAAAAAACTAGTGAGTTTCTAAAAAAGCTAAACAATAAAAAAATTAAAATAAAAAACTGGTCAGCAGTAGGTATATCATGCATTCTCTGCATTCAGCTCATGATAACAGCAAAAACAGATACTCGTCAACAGTAGGTATATCATGCACTCTTCTGCATTCGATCAGCTGATATCAGCAAAAACAGACTCTCTCTCTCTCTCTCTCTCTCTCTCTCTCTCTCTCTCTCTCTCTCTCATCTAAACAGATGCATGATGATTTCAGCGGCTAGACCCAAAGTAACCGTGATTACTAAGCCGGGCCCTAAGGCGAGAAACAAGTTCATGAATCGGTCGAGCATAATATCCTGGAAAGGAAAATAAATATTTGAGAATAATTCAGAGTTTCTTTCTTCTTATTTAACTTATAAAGAAAAAAAAAAACTCCACTGATCAAGGGCAAATTAGACCATATGTCATTAACTATTAAGGTTGTAGTAAAAATGTCACGAACTATGACTAATAATACATTTTCTCCCTAACTATTGACATATTAACAAATTTTTCCCTATTGTGATTTTGAATGCATATTGATGGATTCCTAGCTCGGTCCTCCTCAACCCAAATAACATCTCCAAATTAAAAATCTTATCCTATGTTGGCTTGATTGTCTCTCCAAAATTCCGAAATATCTTTTGGGTTGAGCAAGACCGAAAAATCCATCAATACACATTCAAAACTATTATTAGGATAAATTTATCAATATGTCATAGTCCATGACATTTTTGCTACATCTTAATAGTTCATGACATTTTTATTACAACTTTAATAGTTCATGATATAGAGTGTATGTAATTTACCTCCTTATCGATTAATAATTGATTACCGTCTTGTGCGTCTTTTCGGTTTCTTATGTTTGCATCTGCTGACAAGGATTTTAGTTAGTAGATAATAATGTTTATATTATGTTACTATGAAAATTATTGAAATTAAATATTAAGAAAGTTTGTTAATCACCAAAGTGGTCAAACTTGTATGTTTATTTGATTTCAAATTAATGTTAATTTATTCAATTACCCATATAATAATGGATGCTAAATATTATGCTTGATGGTTTATGGGTAAATTGAAATTCATTATTATAAAGCATTTATGGATCACCCAAAAGTTGATTATTTATCTTTATAATTAATGAATATAATTATGGGTAATAAATGTGCACTATTGGTTTATTTATATACCCAAAGGTAGTAAATAATTCTAATTGGTGTATGTTTTATTACAAAATAATGTTACAAATTTTATTAGCATCATTATGTTTAATTTGTATGTTGTGTGTTGATGTATCACCCAAAGGAGATCGTCAATGTACTTTAATTGTTATTTATATGTGTAGCATGTGTTTTATGTCTCAAAACACTTATGTGAAAATTTTATTATGCAGCACCTGTTCCCAATTCTTTGAATTCTCATGTATCGTCTGTGCCAATATTTAATGGGCTTAACTTCTCTGACTGGAATGAGCAAGTTCAATTCCATCTTGGTATTTTGGATCTTGATCTTGCTATTATGGAAGAAAAGCCTGCTATTACTGATACTAGCAGCAATGAACAGAAAGCCCATTATAAAAATTGGGAAAGATCTAACAGACTCAGCCTAATGTTCATGAGAATGACTGTCGCAGACAATATTAAGACAGCTCTCCCCAAAACCGAAAGTGCTAAAGAATTTATGGGGTTAGTGGGAGAGCGCTCCCAAACAGCTGATAAGTCTATTGCCGGGACATTAATGAGTACGCTAACCACCATGAAGTTTGATGGTTCTCGTACTATGCATGAGCATGTCATTGAGATGACAAATATTGCAGCAAGACTTAAGTCCTTGGGAATGGCTGTGAATGAGAACTTCCTTGTACAGTTTATTCTTAACTCATTACCGACTGAAGTTCCCCATAATTCATGGTGGATTGATTCTGGATGTACGACTCATGTTTCTAACACGATGCAGGGATTCCTTACAATCCAAACCATAAGCCCGAATGAGAAGTTCGTCTTCATGGGGAATAGAATGAAAGCTCCAGTGGAAGCAGTTGGGACTTATCGTTTAATTCTCGATACTGGACATCATTTAGATTTATTGGAAACTCTTTATGTTCCTAGTTTATCTAGGAATTTAGTTTCATTATCTAAACTAGATGTTACGGGATTTTCTTTCAATTTTGATAATGGATGTTTCAGTTTATTTAAGCATAATCATCTCATTGGTACTGGTGTTCTTTGTGATGGTTTATATAAATTGAATTAAGATGGTTTGTATGCTGAAAGTCTTTTAACTCTGCATCATAATGTTGGCACTAAACGTAGTTTAGTGAATGAACGTTCTGCTCTCTTGTGGCATCAACGTTTAGGTCACATATCTAGAGAAAGAATGGAAGGACTCATAAAGAATAAGATTCTTCCAGATCTAGATTTCACGGATCTAAATATTTATGTGGACTGTATTAAAGGAAAACAAACAAAACACACAAAGAAAGGAGCCACAAGAAGCACCCAGTTTCTTGAAATTGTGCATACTGATATATGTGGGCCTTTTGATGTTGATTCTTTCGGAAAGGAAAAATTTTTCATCACCTTTATTGATGACAATTCATGTTATGGTTATGTCTATCTACTGCATGAGAAATCTCAAGCAGTAGATGTCTTGGAAATCTACTTGAATGAAGTAGAAATGCAATTAGACAGAAAGGTGAAAGTTGTAAGATCTGATAGAGGTGGTGAGTATTACGGAAGATATGATGAGACTGGGCAACACCCATGTCCATTTGTTCTACTTCTTCAGAAACGTGGTATTTGTGCTCAATACACAATGCCAGGTACACCACAACAAAATGGTGTATCAGAAAGGCGTAATAGAACATTAATGAATATGGTTAGGAGTATGTTAAGCAATTCATCTCTACCCTTATTTTTGTGGATGTATGCATTGAAAACTGCCATGTATTTGTTAAATAGTGTTCTTAGTAAAGCAGTTCCAAAGACTCCTTTTGAGCTGTGGACGACTAGGACACCTAGTTTAAGGCACCTGCATGTTTGGGGTTGCCAGACAGAAGTAAGGATTTATAATCCACAAGAAAAGAAACTTGATGCAAGAACAATAAGTGGATATTTTATTGGTTATCCAGAAAAATCAAAGGGGTATAGATTTTATTGTCCTAATCATAGAATGAGAATTGTTGAGACTGGAAATGCGAGGTTCATTGAATGTGGTGAAATCAGTGGGAGTACAATTCCACGACACGTAGAAATTAAAGAAGTTAGAGTACAAGTTCCTTTAACTTGTACCTCTAGCAGTAAAGTGAGTGTTCCTCAATTTGTTGTTCCAAACAACAATGAAGACGAGCAACACAATAATGAACCTCTGATTCAAAATGAACCCATTGTAGAAGAACCTCAAGAAATAACATTAAGAAGATCTCAAAGAGAACGAAGACCAGCTATTTCGAATGACTATGAGGTATATCTACATGAGTCAGAAACTGACTTGAGCATTAATGACAATGATCCAGTCTCGTTTTGACAAGCCGTAAGGTGTGATAATTCTGAAAAATGGTTAGATGCCATGAAAGAAGAGTTAAAATCTTTGGAACATAATGGTGTTTGGGACCTTGTAGAATTACCAAAAGGTTGCAAGAGAGTTAGTTGTAAGTGGGTCTTTAAGACTAAACGTGACTCTCTTGGCAATCTAGAACGCTACAAGGCTAGACTTGTTGCCAAAGGTTTTACTCAAAATGATGGAATCGATTACAAAGAGACTTTTTCACCAGTCTCACAAAAGGATTCTTTCAGAATTATCATGGCACTTGTAGCTCATTATGACTTGGAGTTGCATCAGATGGATGTGAAAACTGCCTTTCTTAATGGAGATTTAGAGGAGAATGTTTACATGGATCAACCAGTTGGTTTCTCAATTGAAGGAAAGAAACACATAGTATGTAAATTAAAGAAATCAATATACGGGTTGAAACAAGCTTCCCGCCAATGGTATTTGAAGTTTAATGATACCATTGTTTCCTTTGGATTTAAGGAGAACACTGTTGATCGGTGTATATATCTAAAGGTCAGTGGGAGTAAGATCATATTTTTAATTCTGTATGTTGATGATATTTTGCTTGCAACTAATGATCTTGGTCTCCTTCATGAGACTAAGAGTTTTCTCTCTAGAAACTTTGAAATGAAAGATATGGGTGAGGCAAGCTATGTGATTGGAATAGAAATATTCCGAAACAAATCACAAGGATTGTTAGGTTTGTCTCAGAAAGCATATATCAATAAAGTGCTAGAGAGATTCAAGATGGAAAAGTGCTCAGCATCACCAGTTCCAATTCAGAAAGGAGACAAGTTTAGTCTCGCTCAATGTCCTAAAAATGAATTGGAACGAAAACAGATGGAAGCAATTCCGTATGCATCTGTTGTTGGGAGTATTATGTATGCTCAGACCTGTACTCGACCAGACATAAGCTTTGCAGCTGGAATGTTGGGAAGATATCAAAGTAATCTAGGAATGGAACACTGGAAAGCTGCAAAGAAGGCTCTGAGATACTTACAGGGAACAAAAGATCACATGCTTACATATAGGAGGTCTGATCGCCTTGAGGTGATTGGGTATGCCGACTCAGACTTTGCTGGATGTTTGGATACTAGAAAGTCTACTCTTGGCTATGTATTTCTTTTAGCCGGAGGAACGGTATCGTGGAAGAGTGCAAAGCAGACTGTTGTTGCTGCCTCCACTATGGAAGCTGAATTCATAGCATGTTTTGAGGCTACAATTCACGCTAATTGGCTGCGGAATTTTATTTCAGGGCTTGGAATCGTCGACAGTATTGCTAAGTCGCTGAAATTGTACTGTGATAACTCCGCAGCAGTATTTTTCTCTAAAAACGACAAGTACTCTAAAGGTGCTAAGCATATGGAGTTAAAGTACTTTGCCGTGAAGGAAGAAGTTCAGAAACAAAGAGTGTTAATAGAACATATTAGCACAAATCTTATGATAGCTGACCCTTTAACAAAGGGATTACCGCCTAAGACATTTATTGATCATGTTGAAAGTATGGGCATTATTGTTAACAATGATTATTGAGTATGACGTTTATTTGTAATTAACACTCTGAGCTCATTTATGAAATGTTTCTGATTACCTGTCTCTATTTTGCATGCATATTTGAATTAGAGTAATGTAAACAGGTATAGTCTTGTATAAAGACATTATGATGGACCAATTATGTGTTCCTAAATAATGATCATATTAAGGAGAAGATTAGTTCGCAGTATATGGAAGAGACTATATTAATTGCGTGATGTACAACCGCCATGACTCGAATTAGTTCTTATTCTTAATGATGATATTATGATGAACCCAATGAAGTATAATGTTTAGTCATTCAAATGCGCATTATGTTAGTTTGATTGATTTATTTATTTGTCCATGATGTTAAGTAATGTCACATGAGCCAAGTGGGAGAATGTAAGATTATTTATGTCTCATGTAAAGTTATGTGGCTTATTAAGGACTAATAAATAAATAATCAATTAATTATGGACTAAATTATATCCGGGTTAATATGGAGCAGTTTTATTATATCCGCTATTTGATGGGAATAGTGGGCTTATGGGGATAACAGCCCATTACCGTAAAACTGGGTCCACTTCCTGATATAAAATGTATTCTCTTAAAACCCTAGCCATCACGTACGATAGAAAATAGAAAGAAACATCAAGGAGGTGAAACACCGGTTTATCGTTTTTCTCAAGAAATTCATCGGTGCAATCTCATATTTAATCATGGAGAAAGGTACGCCATATTCTATCAATTATGTGATCTCATATTTAATCATGGAGAAAGGTACGCCATATTCTATCAATTATGTGATTACGTGAGAATCATTAATTTCAAGATCCTATAGTTTTCTCGTAAAGAATTGTAGAAAACTAGAATGATTTTACACATTCTTCTTCTCAGATGGATGAGACCAGAACCTTGTCCTGCAATAATCTTGGCCATCTCTTTGGAGGTTTCGTTCCTGTAAGATATATAATATAAAGAAACCATTAATTAATTCAACATTAATATAACTATATTTTAATTAATAATTTCCAGATAATAGTGTATAAAAATAAATAAAACATATATACGTACATTAGTTGTTGTAGTTCCTTAATAGTATTGAGCATTTGAGTATGGTTTTGCGCCATCCAACAATGGTCATCCTGCACGCCTTCAATATATTTCATTAATTAGCAGGTAATTAATTACCAGCTAGGAATTAGAACATCGATCATCCATGAATATGATATTCTACTAATTAACCGTTTTGTAACGCAAAAAAAAAAAAAAAAAAAAAAAAAAAAAAAATCTCATTTAATCAGTATATAGAAATGATTATTAATTAACAATTAAGAGCGATCCATGCCTGAAGTTTTTTAAAATCGGAGTTGAACTCGAGCACATTCGCTTCCTGCCTTCTCAGGTTCTACAAAAATATACAGCATGTGATTATTTTTAGAAAGAGAAAACTAAACAATTCCTAAACATGAATTAATCCATGTCGAATACAACTTAACAACTACATCCGTCATCACCAATATTAATAGTTGAATACGTATATCAAGTGAAGTATTATAAAATATATATATATATATATATATATATATATATATATATATATATAATTCACTTACTTTCTGCAGCTTATCAATCAAATAGCGATTTTGTGACGTAGTTTTGAAACTTCCATTCGAAATTTCACTCATTACAGATGGTATTGCTTTTGAAGGGATGCTTAGACTCGTAGCCTGCAAATTAAAATTGTGTAGAATCATATTAAAAATCTCTCTCTCTCTCTCTCTCTCTAGAAAGAAAGAATTAAAAAAAAAAAATTAACAGATTATTAATGAAGAGTGTTGAAAACTTAACGGCCGTGTGCTTTGCATCAGGCAGAATGTGGGCATCGACCGCCTTGTAACCGGAGGAATTGGAGGATAACCAACGGGAGGAGTTGGTGGTACAAATCCCCGATTTACTCCCTAACTGAATCATACGCTTCACAAAAGCCATCACCTAATTTTGCCCTAAAATATACGCACGTACAAGTTTGATATATATCGATCCAGTAGGTAAACAAACAAAACAAACACACATACATATAGGGTGGGGGGTGGGTTCAAATCGGAAACCATCCTCCCCTAGAAATCCTAGAACCAATCAAAGTTCATCGAAAGAAGGTCTCATAATTATAAATATGATAAATCTAAAAAATAATTAGATATTTTCAGATATTTTTTTAAATAGTGATGTCATCATATTTATAAAATTTCTTAAAAATTTTAAACAATCATAACTAGTTCATTTTAAATCCAATTGACACAAATGATATATCAAATTAATTAAAGCTTTTCTCATGCTCTTTTATTTAAGATACATATTGCATATGTCTGTTTGAATGAAAATTGACGAAAAATACAAATACAAGTCGTAACAGCTGCGAGACATTGTTAATATGGTACCTCATCATTGCTAATTTGTATTTATGTTGTTACATAAAACACGTTAATTTATACTAGAAAATTGGCCTTTCAATTGCACTCATTTTATGACATTCTAAGTAGGTGTCATCATAAATATTGAGGAATACTTACAGATACCTGTTACTACATTTTTATTAAGAAAATTGATACGACATTAAAAAAGAAGGGGCACACTCCTGTAGGACGGTCTAACGGATCGCTTCCGTTAGACGGATCCTAACCCGACCCGGATCTAACTTTTTTTTTTTTGACACACCAGCCCCAGCCCCCACTCTCTCCCTCTAACACGGATCTCTTTCTTTCTTCTTTTTTTTTTCTCTCTTTTCAGGGGCCCCACGCCACCCCACCCCCACCCTCACCCCCTCTTTCTCTCACACGCACGCACATCAGCTCGTCTCTCTCTTTCTTTCTTTCTTTTTTTTTTTTTTTTTACAATTCCAATTCACACTTTATACACTTTTTTTCTCTTTTTTTTTTGGAGCACATTTATACACTTTTTTTTGGGAGCACATTTATACACTTTTTTTTTTGAATATATTTATACACTTTTTTTTTTTTGGAGCACATTTATACACATTTTTTTCTTTTTTTGGGTAATTTTTTTTTTCGGCTCCAATTTACGCTTCACTACGAAAAGTTAGAAGTTGTGTGTTTTTTTTGTAATGATTTTATTAATGATACTTTATCCATAATTAATGATACTTCACATCAATGTTAATGATATTTCACAAGATAAAAGTTATATTTTCATTAAAATGAAAATTATGGATGATTAAGCATTAATTGTTAAATTAACAACAAAGAAGTATTATTAATTATGAAGTAAGTATCACTAGTAATAAAAAATGAAGCATCACTAATAATGATACTTTCTTCTGCAATTAGTGATACTTTTCTTTCTAATTAGTGATGCTTTCTTCTGCAGTTAGTGATACTTTTCTTCTAATTAGTGATACTTTCTTCTGCAGTTAGTGATACTTTTCTTCTAATTAGTGATACTTTCTTCTGTCATTTGTGATACTTTTCTTCAATTAGTGATACTTTCTTTACAATTAGTGATATTTTTCTTTTTAATTAGTGATATTTTCTTCTGCAATTAGTGATACATTTCTTCTAATTAGTGATACTTTCTTATGCCACTAGTGATATTTTTCTTCAATTAGTGATACTTTATTTGCAATTAAGTGATACTTTTCTTTCTAATTAGTGATGCTTTCTTCTAATTAGTGATACTTTTCTTCAATTAGTGATACTTTCTTTGAAATTAGTGATACTTTTCTTTCTAATTAGTGATACTTTCTTCTGCAATTAGTGATACATTTCTTCTAATTAGTGATACTTTTCTTCAATTACTGATACTTTCTTTGCAATTAGTGATACTTTTCTTTCTAATTAGTGATACTTTTCTTCAATTAGTGATACTTTCTTCTACAATTAGCGATACTTCATCCCTAATTAATGATACTATAATTATTTTCAGGATACTCCAATATATATTTTTTGAAATAAATCTATACCCTAAATTGAAATTAGTGAACCATAAAATTGAATTTAATTTAATTTATTTTTTTAAATAAAATTTCACCACATAAATATATTTTTTAAAAATAAATGTATACCCTAAAATGGAATTAGTGAGCACTAAAATTGAATTGAATTAATTTTTTAAAAAATAATTATTTTAAAAAAAGGAAGAAAGAAAGTGAAAAAAAAAAGAAATAGAAATAACAAAAATTGGACCGTGAGAAAGAAAAAAAAAAGAGCAAAACAGCTCATCAATGAAAAAAAAGGAAAAGGGAAAAAAAAAGGCAAAATAGCCCATCAGCGAAGACCAGCAGCTAAAGAAAAGGAGCTAAAGAAAAGGAGAAGAAGAAAGAAAGAAAGAAAGAAAAAGCAGAAAGAAGGAAAAAGCTGCCAAAAAAAAAAGTCACAAGGAAAAAGCTGCCAAAAAAAAAAAAAAGTCACAGGCGCGTCAGGCGCGTGAGAGCGGGTTTGGGCGGGTTTTGACCCGTCTAATGTAAGAGACCCATTAGACGGTCTCCTACAAGTTTTTGTCAAAAAAGAAATATCATAAGACAACCCATTTAGTGACATACAGTCTAAAGCGTCGTAAATCTATATTAAAAATTACTCGTGCCTCAATTATAAAATTCAAATAGAAAAAGAAAGAAAGAAATAATGGGAGAAAGGATCACACCACACCTTGGGAAATTTATTTAAAAAAAGGGATTTTTTTTTAATCCTAAAGAAGACTAATTAATTGATGAATTTTAATTAGTGATCTTGAAAAGTTAGTCTCGTTTATTTTTCAACGAAAAAAGAATTTAAAAAAAAAATAACTATTGAGAAAGTTATGACCGTTTGATTGAAGGATGTTAAATCATTATGACAACTGTAAGAAACTAACAACACTTATAAATCACATTAGCAAATCGTTATTCACATATTAGCAAATTATTGTTTACATGTTACAAATCATTGTTCACATATTAGCAATATATGTTAGTAACATATAATTAGAAATATGATGTATGTATAATGTTATAATATATTACACGATATTATTTTAATTGCGGTCCTATATTATATGAGCATTGTTTAACATGTATCAATTTATCATTATGATCTCGTTATGTTATTAATATGAATTTCTCATGTTCATAATTCATTGTTGAACCCAAAATTCGAAAAATATTACATAATTTTTAAATTGCAAAAATAACCCCTTTCATTGAGATTCTCTAATATTATTACAAGTTTGTCATCTTACTTTGACTAAAACAATGACTAATTAATTACGGTCCTTAGATCTAATCAAATATATGGCTTTGATTGGTTCTTAGGTTCCTACGTGCTTGTTTAATGTAAGTTTAGTGCTTATCTTATTGTATTTTGGTGGTAAATTATTTAACACTAAAATACAATAAGAAAAATATATAAAAAACATCAAAATGCAGTAAGAACAACCCTAGCTAGACAATGAGCCAAAACATTGGCATTACAACGAACATGACGCACTGTAAAAAACCTATTAATCCATAATATTTATTTACAGTACGCAATAATACTACCAACTCAGACCTATCTATAACATAAGAATGTAGAGCAATAGAAACACTCTTGGAATCAACTTAAAAAATGACTTTCTCAAAGTATTTAATCCAAGAAAGTGCTTCGTGCAAGCCCATCACCTTCCCTTTTTCAACTCTAATATTTTCCGGCATAAAGCACGACCTTACAGTAACAAACATTCCAAGATTATCACGTAGAATCATACCAAAACCCGTTGAGTTAGCCGAGGGAAAAAAAACAGCATCGACATTCACCTTAACCCAACTCAACGACGGCTTATGCCAACCCTCACAAGAATCTCCACTAATCAAAGGCAAAGTTTGAGCAAGAACAGCTCTCACCTACAAATTAAACAGCTTCAGAAAATACTTCTTCAGCTCATCCCCTGATTCATGAAGAGAGAATTACACATTAATCTTGCAATGTATATAACAAATAATCTAATCTGATATGATCATACTTACAAAAGCAATCAGCAATGAGTAAAGATATTTGTGATTAATTTATCAGATTCTTTGCTCTTGAAATAAAGGAGCTTTGCAGATTTTAAATTGCATGCCAACTTTGGGAGATGCTCCTATTGTATTACAAACAAATTCAAATTCATTCAAAGCCAATTTCATTTTGCACCTTTTTTTTATGAACTTGGGCTCAATTCTGATGCTTGCAAACATATATCCCAACCTCACCTTATAACAGCAACAGCAAACATAAATCTAAACATGTTTAGGAAATGTTTCCAAAGCATTTATATTATGAATTAAACTGAATGAAGTAATGGAATGAAGGCTCAGATTACATATTTTAATTTGCACTAAATTATTCTTTTTGCTAGCTGCATCTTTTAGTTCATTGATACTTATCAAGTGTTCTTGGTTTGGGTGAAAACTAAAATAAAATAAAATTATAAGACCAAGCTTAGTCGAACACCCTCTAAATGGAGTTACTTTAAGCTCACTCTGTCTATTAGAAAACATAATGCATGACAGAGGAAATAATAACACACACACCTGCCTTCTGCTTCGGCATTGTACAAAATACAACGAACGGGCCACAACATAGCAAGGAAGAAGAAAACCAGCCAGTTGAAGAATTGAAATCTGATACTGTATTAAGAAAATGAGAACGTTAGATATTTAGAGTCGAGACCAGAAACATATATGGATGTTGTTAATGCTGAAAACTGCTTATGCAAAATTGCTACTAAAGAAGAATTAGGCATTAATTAATTAAGCCATACATGGAAGAATACTGATGATTCTTGTGGCATCCCAATGTCTAATTTAACCATGAAGGTTTGGTGTATCAGCAAGAGCAGCATCAACTACAGATACGAAACAGATTAACTTTTACTTCGGAAAGAGAAGAAAAGGCACATCGAAGGTAAGTCCAAACATAATTTGATTAGCTTACAATGATAGCAAGAGAGCGGAAACATGTGAGAGCTCTACTGTTTTCCATGCTATAACCATTATACTCTGACTGCAAAATCTGGCGTTCAGCTTCCGTGAAGGCCGATAAACGAGGGTGCTGAAGATCAGTGTGAGCTTCCCATGCTTGTCTGAGGCAATGATACACCAAATCATCTAAATAAATTTTAGGAAATCAATCAATGATAGAGTAATATGGGGTAAGCACATGGTTTAGGTATAAGAGTGAAGAAGTTCTTGAAGGAAATTTCATCTGTCTTTGTCTATTAAAACTTCTGTAAGTTACATATACTGTATATACCTGATATCAATAGTCAAAACATCAGCATTTCCTCTTGGTGGTGGACAAAAATAATTTGGTGAAAAAGCCTGAAAATTGATCAATAGCAATCTTTCAGGTTGAGTGTACAACATATGTAATATCATGATTTTTGGTATTCAAACTAGTAGAAATACAAGATCTGAACCTGACTGCAGATTTCACAGGTGATGTCACCTTTTTTGTTGCACCATCTCTGGATACACTTTCTATGAGCAAACTACATAAACCGCCAAATAATAATAATGAGCAACACAGCATTATAAACCTTAAAAATTGAGACAAGAGTAATATTCAAGGAGTAATGCAGTAAAAGCATGTATATGAGGAACACAGGCTCATCAAAGCATCAGGGCCTGTTCTTCCTTGAGCCAATTGAGGAATTCGCCTTAGCATTCGAAAAAATTAAGTCCCCGTATTATATATATTGTATATCTCTTATTTTGTGTATATAATTCAATGTAAATACCTTAAAATTATTGGATTGTTAATTTAGAGGTTGAGACTTCTTAATTTATTTCTAGTTATTTGGTGTTCAAATTCACACAACAGTTAGAACGTATGAAGTTTTTTTTGTTTTGTTTTTTTCATATAACTCAAAATGATCAAAATGCACTCATACAAAATTAGTAGAATAGGGGCAAATACAGGCACAACATTAAATGCACAAACGGCATAAGATTGAATACAGAAATTCCAAAATAAATAAGAAATAAAATAAAAGCAAATATGAAGAGATCGTATCGCAACAACAATTATATTTGCGTCTAAAAACCACTGCAAGAATTAAGGGGAAAGAAACATATCATTAAAAACGAGTAGTAAAGACAAACATATATATCTACACAGAACATTGAAAAAAAAAAACTAAAAATTAACTTTAACCAAAAGAAAAGGCATAAACAACAAAAAATCCAACCCAGCAGTAATCTAAAGAAGTTTTTTTTAAAGGAAAAAAAAAAGAACTCGAATTAAAAAAAAAAAAAAAAACCTTGAGAGTGCCGCTGCAAGCACAAGGAGACTCCAAATGCTTATCATCATCTTCTTCTTCTTCTTCCTGACAAATTCTACACTCATTCACACTCCCTTTCACTTTTGTTGAAGAAGAAGAAGAAGATATTCCTCCGCTGCTTTTCCCATTCAAAATTCTACCTTCGTTGCAACCATTTTCACCAACTACACTAACTGCAGCACTTTCTTCTTTTTTCTCATCTGTTGCTGATGATGATGATGATGATGGTTGTTGAAGGCATGCAGCTGATGCTATTATCCTGTCCACGCACACCACCATGAATTCTCTCTCTCTCTCTCTCTCAACTCGGTGATGGAGTTTGCTTTATTTTAAAAAAAATGAATATAAATGGCGGAGGAAAGAGTGGAAGAGTAAGTGGATTTAACTAACATACATAAAGGTGGTGCTAATTCTCTCAACAAAAAAAAATTAAAAAAATTAAAGGTGGTGCTAATTTGTTAAGAGTGGGGGTGCGTACGGATGAAATCCTCTGCCACATTTTATGCAACACTTGGTGCTATACAATTTAATTGATTAATTTTTCTTCGATTTTTAATTCAATTTCAATTTATTATGCTTTAGTTTAATTTTATACATATTATTTAGGGTTCATCTTACCCAATTAGGGTATATAATTAATTTTTCAATATTATATTTCATTTTCTAATTAATAATTGATTATTTCACCTAAATAATAAGTGTAAAATTAATTAAAGTACAATAAATTAAAATTGAATTAAAAAGTAAAAGAAAAATTAATAAATTGAATTGTATAGCACCAAGTGTTGCACAAAATGTAGCAGAGGATTTCATCCGGGTGCGAGCAGCGGAAAATACGAATTGGCAAGACGAAATGGACGATAATACCCCTCACTATCCAAATGAAATTATGTGTTTCATTCCCATCTTTAATTTTTTCTAGCGCGCACACATACACTATAATCAACAATAATAATTAAATTAATAGCATGTATAATTTTAAATGTCTTAATTTTTGTGAGTAAGTATGATTATTTTTTTTATAGAAAAACTGTCTCAGTGCCTTTATTCAAACAGTTCACGTTTTAAATCCGAAACAAACGGTGAGTAAATATGATATTTTAAAATCTAACAATTGGAGTAGAAGTTGAAATCAAGTTTACAAGTAGAAGATTTCATTTGTATCATAGAAATTGTCATTTTTTAGTTCTATCTCCAAAATAATGTTTCCATTTTCCTCTTGATCTGATATATATACAAATTGAGCATCTGACTAAACTAATAATTTCCAAAATAACGTTTCCGTGTTATGCTCCCTATGCCATAATTATTCTTTTTAAAAAAATCAATTGTTTTAAAATACATTAAGTGGAGAATAATGAACTCTAAATAAAAAATTTAAAATTAAACTAAATCATAATGAATTAAAATAAATAAATAAATTTAGCACATAGAATGAATGATAGATTATTTAAAATTCTAAATCCAAAAATCCCACACCCGAAAGGATATTTTAGTTAAAAAAAAGTAGCAGAGAGTAATTTGTTAAAGTGGGACGTGGGACAGCGGAATTTATGAATTGACACGTCAAAATGGACGAAAATATCCCTGGTCCAATATGTAGCATACTTTACGTGGCAGATCCTGTGTTACATTTGGTGTTGCATAATTAAATTTTTTTAATTTTTTTTAATATACCCTAATTGGGGATGGATAAATCCTAAATAAAAAATTTAAATTAAAATAAATCAAAAAATAAAAAAGTTTAATTTTTTCAAAAAAATATTGAAAAGTTGCGACAGGAAATGCAACAGTATTTGAAACATGTGATCCCATTTCCGTACTTTAGTACCGTGGCGTGGAGGTCATTAGGAATTGTCTCACGACTGAAATCGTAACATAAATATATATAGTTACAAAGATAATTTTACACTTATATAAAAGTAGTTCTAGTTATGAAATATTATGTTTTATATTTGAATGTATTACTTTTCTATTCGAAAATATTATTTAGATATTCCATCTCTTGCATTCTAATACGCGAGACCATCTCACTGAATTTTTTATGATAAATCGTCCGATGCTATATTAATATTCAATTTATTTTTTATTTTATTTTTTTGATGAAACAATTTAAAATTTTATTGTCTCAATAGTTGTATGTTTGCGAATGAAATATCGAAAATCTCCAAATGACCGAGATAGGGAAGAAGAAGTGAAGAAGAGGAGGGGAAAAGAGATGAAGAAAACCGAGGTGAACGAGGAAGAAATTTTTTTTAGAAAAGTTTATTTCTAGCCATTAATTTCATAAACAATGTGTTTTTAGCCATTTTTATGATAAAAGTGTTGCAATACTCTTAGTTCTAAAAAAAAGAATTATAAATCCTAATTGGTATGTAATAAACTTGAAAAACAATAAACTCTATTTGTGATTTATAAACTCTAATTGAGATGTAATTAACACTATTTTGAATTAATAGATCTTAGTTGAGATAAAATAAACTCATATAAGTCAAGTATCCGATTGATATTTTTTATTGTTATAAAGTGAAATTTTTCAATATTACGAGTCATACTTTTATTGAAGATATTTTAGTTTTTTTCACAGATTGTGGAGCAGATCGGGCGCCGGTTTGACCAAAATGTTAGCTAATAAGAATGATAATAAATATAAGGGTTAATTGCTTTAAAAATCATGAACTTTGGACATAGTTGCAAATTTAACACGAATTTTAAAAGTAAGCAATTAAAACATCAATTTTTAACTTGGGGATTATTCAACATCCTCAATTTTTTTAAAACAAATTAACCTCTAATTTCATCGCCAACTTGCTCGTCTCTTCAACCCCATCATGATTCAACCATCAATTTTTGACAAAATATGTCGATGTGGCCGAATTTAATAGCGCCCAATTTTTGTCCCATTGATGTGAGTGTGAAATTCAATCACCTTAACGTGACTTTTCAAAAATTGATGGTCAAGTCACGACGTACTTAATGAGACGAGCAAGTTGTCGATTGAATTGGAGTCTGGAGATCATTTTGTTTTACAAAAAATTGGAGATGTAAAATAACACTTGAGTTCAAAATTGATGTTATAATTGTCTACTTTTAAAATTCATGTTAAATTTACAACGATGCTCAAAGTTTATGATTTAGAAAGCAATTAACCTAAATATAAAAAAGTAATAAATACTTATTTGGGCATAGGCTTAGAGATTTCTATTTCGCCAACCCACAAGTTTTCTAGCATAGCAGCTGGCAGCATTTATCACATTTATTAAGGCCAGTGGTCGGAATTCACCACTTCCCCCAACTAAAAATAAAAAATTTCTACAGGCAGTAAGAAAAATAAGATGGAAAACAAGACTATCTTGCAACAGCTACACCCGTTCATAAAAGTGCACAATAGGAATAAAGAAGGGAATTTTTCTAACTGAACTGCAGATACGCATACAACAGAGTAACTATTTTCCAAGTTAAAAGATTACTGGTGAAGATTACATATTCAACCAGAACTTGAAGCTGCCACCTCAACGTTTTCTGTTTCAAATTCTTTGGCTGATCTCTCTGAGAAATCAGGTGCTTTAGGAATGAGTCCGAGCAGCTTAAACATCGTCTGATCAGCATCGTAATCGTTGTTTGGAGTTGTCAGCAACTTCTCCCCAGTGAAGATGGAATTTGCACCGGCAAGAAAGCAAAGTGCCTGCTCAGGCATGGAGAAACGAACTCTCCCAGCTGAAAGCCTGACCATCGCCTTTGGCATTACCATGCGTGCTGTTGCAATCATCCTTATCATCTCCCATATTTCAACTGGCTGAATTAAGCAACATGACTGGTCAATCATTTTGCTATACGAGCATAGCCCACCAAATTACTGACTGCAAAGGATTTTTAAGTATTTTACTAACTTCCCAAAATTTCTTTTGCAATCCCTTTACCATAAGGATTTAAATACTCTCTAGTTTAAATATGTTTGTTAATTTGGATGAATACATCCCCCTTCAAAATTTCTGGCCCCATCCCTGTTTGTATGTGATCTAGCCAATGTTTGACGCAAAGATTGCAGTATTGCGAGTGAGTTTAAAGAGTCCTAATTATGGATGTGCGCTAAGAAAGTTAAACATGCATTCCAACAAGAAAATGATATTTTCCATTTCAGATGTTGAAGTGTGTGTAGATTGTGGGTGTTCCAGCTATTACTATCAACTTCATGAAGTTCACAAGCAATGGAAACAGAAGCACAACTAATGTTAGGTCAAATGTTGATAATGATAAGATTCTTAGGCTCAGCCTTATTTTTGAGCTACATGCATAAGTAACTCTCCAGGTAACATACCTTAAATTAAGGTTCTAGTTGCCTCCAGTTTCTAGGCAAATAAGTTGATAGCAAAGGACAAGAACTTTTTTTCTTTTAGTGTTGGTGCTGGTTACTATGTTCTCTCAGTGTCTGAGTTGGGATGGGACTAGCACCTAGCCAGTCTAATCCTTAGACCCTTTCTATATTTCCCTTAATTGGGAATGTATAAAGGAGGTATTCTGAAAAGAATATAATTTAAATTCGATAAAATCTTAAAGCTGATAAGAATTACTTTTTGATCTTCCAGGGGCGTGCCTTGCACTGCAATGAGTGCATTGATAGGAACACTCTCAGGATGTGTGGGGAGAGTTGCCAGTGTATGTAATAAACCAACTCTGTCCTCCTCTGCTTCTCCAAGCCCAATTATTCCTCCTGAAACAGAAAATTGGAGGTAATTTTTAGCTATAATAAGTTCCTGATAAAATAATAATAATAATAATTGTCGAACAAGTGAGGCAGCAGCTCACAAGCTTTGGAGGATATGCTAGAACAGTGTTCAATGATGGTTTGTTGATATAGTCTTATGAGATCCATTCTAATCACACGTGACAGTGTAGATGTATTTGCACAAAATAAAAATTGCAATCACCTGAACAGACATTGATACCCGCATCACGAACATACTCAAGGGTTTGAAGGCGTTCATCATAGGTTCTAGTGGTTATAATGTTAGGGTAGTATTCTCTTGAGGTGTCAAGATTATGGTTGTAAGCTGTGAGTCCTGCTTTCTTGAGTTCTAAAGCTTGCTGCTTCTCCAGCATCCCCAAAGTGCAGCAAACCTCCATACCCATTTCCCTTTTATGGAAAAAAAAAATTATGATGACAAGATTGAAATAGGAAGAACGCTGGAGACAAAAAAATTAGCTATATGCATTGTTGTCAATGTCATGTTGAAAGCGAAACAAAACCATAGGAACAGTTTACAAGACTCTTTTCACCATCCTTGCTGTATGAATTTTTTTTCATTATGCTCTTTGTATGCAAATGTGCGCACACACATGCACAGTGAGTCAATGGAAAACTTGAAGATGCAATAAATGAATTCACCAGAATGCACGGAAAAGAGCAAAAAAAAAAATCATTCCCCAAAAATTACCATGTTTTCTTAAAAACTCCTCTATTTTATTAAGTTTTCAATCTAAAGGAGCCTCCGAGGAAATTCCAACAAATTCTAGGAGATCATATAGCTTCAGACTACTAAATGATGTGTTGCAGCATGAATGATCCAGTTCTAATGCCGCATAAAGAAGGCATTCAATAGAAAAAAGGAAAATAAAATATTTGGATCCAGTATAGGTATCCATAAAAGGAAAGATGATAAATCCATTAACCATACATATAAAATGAGGCTAATATACAGTAGACTCGTAGTGGCTATAATCAAATGGATTTGTCTAGAAAGTCGGAGTATTCTGCACAAGCACATACACCAAGAGTCTTGACCCCATAAGTTAATATGAATATGACTATGGATTTATAAATAAATAACAGGGTTTGACATCATACCATATCATACGATACTTGTAATTTGAGTATCATAGATAATAGATTTATAGTTCATTACCTTATATCTTTGACATACTCAAGGATTTGGTTGAAATTGGTTTTCCTTCCTATGGTGTCTCGCCAGGCTGCACCCATACAAAACCGAGTGCTACCAGCCTCTTTGGCCTGTTGAACACATTCAATGATTTATAAGTTTGAGGCACATGCATCCAAAAACATTTTACTCTGGGATACAATCATAGACAACTTACATGATGCATCAATAGCTCACTCTATTATAGCTACAGTGGGTTGTATTTCCTACTATCCAATGGGCTATATATAACACAGACATGGAAGCCATCCCCAGAAAAGATGTGTTAAGGGGCAAGCAAGCTAAGTAGGCACATAAATGCCATGCACACATTTGCAAATTTGCGCTTACAGAACAATATAGCGGTTCGTGGGACTTGCTAATTTTCTATTATTCTCGTAGTTTACAGAAAGAATCAAAAAACATACACCAATTTAACAGTACCTACTCTATGAGTCCAACGCCTACTAAACTACAATGGTTTTCTCTTATATCCATTAGCCTTGAGCACATACAGAAAATTTCCCTCGATGAAACCCAAGCTCACATTAATCCTTAGAGCCAGGGCTTCCTATGGCCAATTTGTAATATAATATTTCAGTAAGCTGTAGGAGTAACCACAGAAATAGCGACATGGAGTAGTTGTGAAGACAATTTTCTGCATTATGCTAATCAAGTCTCCGCTTGTTCGAAAAAAGAAATCTTCACAACCACTACAGTCTACAGTGCGATTTCTGTAGCTGCGGGTAGTAACTGTGGGTAGCATGGAATTTCCGGGTAACAGGAATCTTGACACCCCAGTTATATTAATTAAGTAAAGCAAACACACACGCGCACACATCAATCTCAATATAGTAGATAATCCATATAAAGGAGAGAAATATTTAAAGCTAATATCAAAGAATTGAACCTTTTTGGCAGACTCCAAGACTACATCTTTATTCATAAGCTTATGCGCTTTGAGGCCGGTGTTGTATCTGGACGACTGTGGGCAATACGAACAATCTTCGCTGCATCCACCAGTCTTAATTGATAAAAGTGTGCACTGCTGCACTTCCCTGAAATTGTGAGCATGTCTGTGAACTTGAGCCTGCAACATTACAATAACACAGTAAACAAAAAAAAAGTATGAAAGAACAAGAAAAAGAAGCCAAAATCAACTGACCTAACAGTGGAAAAAGATTGCAATTTGCAGCAGAAAAAGAAAAAAAGAAAAAAAGAAATGTAGGCAACATACAGCATGGAATAGCAGATCAAGAATAGGGGAATCGTAGATGGACTTAATTTCTTCTCTCTTCCAGTCATTCCTCGGGCCTGCGCTTATGCACCTCTCCGCTTCCACCGCCGCCGCAGACGACGAGAAATTCGCCGCCGCGTGAAGATGGACGAATGGCCGTCGAATCGATCTCATTATCCAGATCATTGAGGCTCTTTATGAACCCTGAGATAGTTAACCTCCAAAGCAGAGTGCGAGTTGAGGAAATGAGAGTGAAGAAATAGGAGAGATTTGGTGGGTTCTCTTTGGGAAATCCGCTGATTGAAAGAGAAGAAGTAATAGAACTGTCGTCACACTCACTCATTTGTTGGCTGCGGCCACATCATTGGAGATTTTTGTTTCTTTCATCTTAAATATTTATTTATTTACTAATTAACAAACTTTTCCAAGATACCACCTTTTATTTTAGAATAATGCTGGCCAGCCAGATTCTGGCTAGTCAAAATCTAATTTTTTTATGATTAATAAAACTGTATTATTAATAAATTAATTATGTTAATTATTAAATGTTATGTTTTTACTATATTATCTTTCTGTCATGAAATTAGTGATTTGTAATTAATTATTAAAATAACTCCAAAAGCGGATCGAAAGGGGCGCAGCTTCATTTCTTTCTTTTCTTCACTTTATTTTTTTTCCATCTTCGATTTCTTCTGAATTGAAACGCATATAAAGTTGCCCTAATTATTATGGAGGGCATCAATGTAAATTTATTGAATAATTAGTGTTTTATTAATTAAATTAATTAATTATTAAAAATAATAAAAGATTCTGGCTAGAATCTGACTAAAAATCACTACTCTTTATTTTACTCTAATTCAGATATTTCCTTTTATGTTTATAAATTATTGGGATCTTGTGTTTACAAATATACATAAAGTATCCATATTCATTCAATAACTATATTCTCTTGTCAGATTGACTACTTTTAAACATTCACACAGTAAAAATGATTATCAATTCAGCACCTGAAAGATGGGTAACGTATTGATTCAGGATCTAAAAAATGAAAATTCTCGATTCAGAACCCGAAAGATGATAATTATCAATTCATGTCCTCAAAAATCACGAATTTTGATTTTTTTTATTTTTAATTAATTTTATATTAATTTTCAATGAAATTTATTTATTAATTATCTATTAAATCTAATAAAGAAATTTGTAAAATTAATTAAAAAATAAAAATGAATCCAAATTCGTGATTTTTAAGATTCTTGATTGACGATTTTCATTTTTTGGGTCTCCTAGATTAAGAGTTTTCATCTTTCAGATCCTGAATTGATAAATTACCTATCTTTCAAATCCTGAATCGACAATTCTTCTGAGAAGTAAGATTGTGTTGAAAGCATTACATTTATATTCAAAATAATCATTTGGATTTTCGGTCTTATAAATTTTAGCGCGTGAGATGTTACACTAAAATCCAATCATATGGTTACTTGCGTTTTAGGTTTGACGTATTAGTTATAAATTGCGGGTGTGTTAAAAATTGGGGGAGAGGGGCCAATGTCACATATTAATTGTGTACAAGTGTGCGGCATATAACTAATCCGCTTGTGAAATGTGTATAGTTTATAACCGATTTCATAAATTCTATGATCGCTAACTGTTCATTTTAATGTGTTGATTACAAGGCATGTATGTGATCCTACTTAAAAAATTATATGTCTTCAAGGAAAAAAAAAAACATACATGTTTTACGTTTCTTGGATGTTCTATTTTTCATTCACATTTCCCAAAAACTTTCGTATAATTGTACCGCAAGCTAACCTATATTTATCAATATTTTGGTGTATCTCTATAGGGTAAGGGTGGTAAAAAGGAATTGACGAGGATTTTAGTTTATTAAGCACAATAATGGGAAAAGGGTTTTTTTTTTTTTTTTCTCAGAAAAGATATATAGAAAGAAACACACTCCTATGGAATTGTCCAATTAGGGATATGCAAAGACCAAACTGATGGAAAAAAGTTGATTTCGGTTGAGCTTTACATTGCACAATTCTATTTTTGGTCTTGATTATTAATAGGAACGAATTGTAAGTTCAATTGGTTTGGTCTTTGAGAATTTACAATTGAAATGACAGAAAGGCCGATAAAACTATTTATATATATATATATACACGCGCTATTTTATACTCCATTCATCCCATAATTGTAGTTTATTATTCCTTTTAGGGATATCCTAAAATTATAGTCCTATTGTAATTTGGGATTGTATTAAAACATTCTTTTACAAATATAACCCTATTTAATATAGTATAAATGCAATTAATGGAGTAGAAAATAAGAACAATATAAGATAATTGTTGTAACTTGTATATTTTCAATACATATTAAATGTGATTTCTTAATTTGTGTGAAAATGAGAAGTGGACTACAATTATGGGACGAAAGGAGTATTTATTTAATTATTTCATAGTTAATAGTTATCATTACCTATTACCTAATATTAATTGAATAATCAATAATGAATAATGGTGAAGAGTCTTCGACAGAGTAATTATAGTATTTCCTTTTGATTCAACCCGGTGCATTGTCTTGTGCTGCTTATTTTAGCAAGATGTGATCATTGTAAAGTCTGATATAGTGTTGTAGTTACTTCTTCTTCCCCTCCTTTTCTTCCTCCTTTATACTTCGCAGTAGCAATATGCTTATATTCATAATCATGGTCAACCATTTTTTCTCCACTGTTCTCTTGAATCTCTTATAATTTTTAGCATTTCTTGATTCATTTGATTGTCATTAAAATAAGGATATTAGAATTAGATATTGTTTGCGGATGGCCCATACACTAATACACAATCATAATTTTCAACATGCATTACTAATACATATTAAAATACTAAGAACGAAAAGGCATTTCGGTTGATCGGTAGGAGGAAGTCGGTTGGTTTCGCTTCAGTCCTCAGTTAGTTCGGTCCTACTTTTATTTCGGTTTGGTCCGAACCAAAAAATGAAATGAATCGATATATTCGGTTCCATTAGTTCGATCCGGTTTGAGACTAGACCAATTGTTTGCACAGCTTATGTCTAATAGATTTCCTACGTTAGATGGATCTTTATTTGACCCCGGAATTGATCTCTAAATTTATCTATTTTATTTTTATTTTTCTTTTTAGTGGCTCCTTCTACTTTTCCGCTTTCTTTTTTCTTTTTAGTTTTAATTTTTAATTTCTTTATTTTTTTACAAATATTTATTTATTTATTTTGAATTAAGTTATAATCTGACGTCTCACGCAGTGCACTCGTCCGACGCTAACGCGTGGGCTTGTGCACTGCACTCGATAATTAATTTTTTTGAAATAAATATATTAAAATGAAATTAGTGAACCCTAAAATTGAATTGAATTTATTAAAAAAAAAAATTTATCTGGCGTCTCGTGCATTGCACTCACATGACGCTAACACGTGGGCTCTGCACTATGCTCGATAATTAATTTTCTTTTTAAAATAAATATATACCCTAACATTAAATTGAATTAATGTAATTTTTTTAATTAACTTAATTTTTTTATCCGATGTCTTGCGTAGTGCACTCGTCCGATGCTGACACGTGGGCTTGTACACTGCGCTCGATCATTAATTTTTTTAAAATAAATATATACCCTAAAATTAAATTGAATTGATGTATTTTTTTAATTAATTTAGTTTTTTTATCTGGTGTCTCGCGTAGTGCACTCATCCGACGTTGACACGTGGGCTTATGCACGACACTCGATAATTTTTTTTTTAAAATAAATATATACCCTAAAATTAAATTGAATTAATGTAATTTTTTTAAATTAATTTAATTTTTTTATCCGATGTCACGCGCAGCGCACTCATCAGACGCTAACGCGTGGACTTGTGCACTACGCTCGATAATTAATTTTTTTAAATAAATATATACCCTAAAATTAAATTGAATTAATGTATTTTTTAATTAATTTAATCTTTTTATCCAGTGTCTCGACGTTGACGTGTGGGCTTGTGAATTATGGCCAATACCGGGTATATAAGCAGTGATTTCAAATCAAGAGGTTAATCGTACTCTGGCAACTTTACGTAAGGCAGAGTTAGTGCACCTTGCTCAATAATTAATTTTTTTTGAAATAAACAGATATCCTAAAATGTAATTAGTGGACCCTAAAATTAAAATGAATTAAGTTTAAATTCTTTATTCGGCGTCTCGTGCAGTGCACTCGCTCGATGCTAATGCGTGGGCTCATGCACTGCGCTCGATAATTAATTTTTTAAAATAAATATATATCCTGAAATAGAATTGGTAAACCCTAAAATTAAATTGAATTAATTTGATTTTTTTTATTCGGTGTCTAGCGTAGTGCACTCGTTTGATGCTAATGCATGAACTCGTGCATTCCACTGTATACAAAATGAAAATTTAAAAAATACTGAAAAAATAAAAAAAGCCAAAAAATAAAATAGAATAGTTAGGAGTGAGGGCCCCAGGCGCACAATCTGTTGGACGAGTTACATATAAGTTTTTATCTATGGTTAATTGCCTTAAAAATCATGAACTTTGAGCTTTGTTGCAAATTTAACATTAACTTTGAAAGTAGGCAATTAAAACATTAATTTTGAATTTGTGTGTTATTCAACATCCCCAAAATTTTATAAAACAAATTGACCTCTAATCCAACATATAATTATGACCATTTCGGTGTCATTTTCAAAAATTGATTCGAGTCATGACGGGCTCGAAGAGACGAACAAATTGTATGTTGGATTAAAGGTCAATTTGTTGAGAAAATTGCAAAAATGGTCTTACAGAGCATGTCCTCGTTTGGTTTTGGTCCCAAACAATGCAATTGTGGTCCTTTTTCTATTTTTGAAGCTAAAATGATTCCAAAAGACTATGATATGTAAATATAGTCCCACAATTTTTAACGAGCTAGTTAACAGTTGACGGAATATTAACACATGACTTTTAGTAACCCTAATTAAAAAAAATCCCCCAAAAAAAAAAAATTCCCCAAATTTAGACTATACTAGTTTTGCACCCGTGCGATGCACGGTTATAATTGAATTTAAATAATGAAAGACAATGCATATTGTAAGTCTGTATATTATTAAATTAGTGAGCATTCAAAAAGGAACATCGGTAAATGGATGACAAAGATTAAAATTCAAGTTTTCATCTTAATTACCTAAGCAATCTTAAGGTTAAAATTCAATCTTAATCGTTCTCTATATCTAAATTTCAAAATTAAGTTTCATCTCATTTGTTGAACCAAAACAACTAAGAATTCTTATTGTAAGGATAGAAAAATAAATTATTTTTATAATCTTTTATTTACCACTCAAAACACCAAATGAAAACAAAAATTTACGTCTAGAACTCAAACCACTAACCCCATTCTGTCAAAGAAAAGAAATTATTTTATTAAATTTCTCAGCTTTCAGGCAATGAAATCCAAAGCATTGCATGATAGAATGAGAGAAAAATCCGATTTTGGTCCCATAGGACATGGTCTAGTCCGATTTTGGTCCCAATCCTATCACATTTGGTCCTATTTCAGAAATTTTTATTAAATCTGGTCCCAAATCGCTTGAATTATCAATTTTAGTCCCACAATTTAAACGGAAAAAAACGGGTTGACGACCAAATAACTGTACGCAAAACACATAAAACTACCCATTCTTATCACCCAAAAATCTCTTTTACCCACTATAAGGAAAGCATCTAATAAATACCCAATTTTACTCTTATAGCCCTGCTTTTTCATTTTCCAATGTGAAAGGACATGGACCCATATGTGTAAGAAGTGTGAAAGGCTTTTTGCAGATTTTCAAAGGGAGTTAGAAGCATTTAATTTCAAAAGTAATATCCCAACAACCCAGCACACGTGCATTAAAGTCGATCGTGATTCTATAAAAGCACGATCGAGTTTTATATATCGGGTTTCTTCCTTATCTATCGTAATTTGATCGGTAATCGATCGGGATTTCAGCGGGTTTTATTTATCGGGATTGCTGAAATCTTATCGTAATTTGATTGTTAACTGAGCGCGGTTTCATCAAGTTTTATCTATCGGGATTCTTGGAATCCTTTCGCCATTTTGATCGTTTAACCATCGGTATTGCATCGGGTTTTGCATCGTGACACATTCGGGATATATACTTTCATGCTAACTTTTGCGCCGATCGGGATTGATCGTGAATTGACCGTGACACAATCGGGATATATACTTTCACGGCTATATTTTCAACGATCGGGATTACATCAGGTAATTTTCGCTATCTTGAATATTATTAGTTATCGGGATGTGATCGTGAAACGATCGAGATATACATAAAATATGTCGGTGCAGTATCGGGATTCGAGTTGTGTGCGTTAGGGTTTGCATTTGAGGCTATAAATAACGATATCGAAAAAAGAGGTCTTTTGAGAGCCCTCCTTAGCCCAAAAAAAGCAATGGCTTTACCAGTGCCTATCTCACAAGATTTGACTTTCTACACGGCACCTTGGACTTGAGAAATCGACCGTGCATGTCTCGATCAATTGCTCTACTATTACTGCGTTGGGAAAAGATGGGTTCCCGGTGATGACCAACGGAACCTCAACTGTCTTCCTCGTATTAAAGTGATGATCCGTAACCGTTTTGGAATAGATATACCGTTGTCAGAATTTGTTAGCCGCGTTGATCATTGGCGTGATAGGTACCGGATGTTCTCTTGGTTAATCAATTATGTAGGGGAAGATCATCTTGATTTGTATACCAGACTCATCGATGCCGATGTTGCCCAGTGGACTGAAATTGCACAGGTTAGTGGGCGATTTATTTTTATTATGAGCATTATTCCCAAACTAATTTATTTTTAATATTCTTCAGCGCCGGAATGAAGTATCGGTTTACATGAATCAAGCGGAGGATGAATGGGAATTTCTGAAAAGACTCTTTGAAGTAGGCGACCTAGGAGTCTTGGACAATGATGTGGGTGAGGAAGATACCGTGACACCAGCGGTTGATTCTGATGAAGATGATGAGTAGTGTAACTAGGGTTTAAATAGTTTTTAAATTATGGTTTGTTCTATTTTATTTTCCAAGTTTTTAGATGTTTAATTATTTATTTAAGTATGAAATTTCTGAGTTGTTACGTTCGGGATGTTATCGAGTGAATTAAAATTTATTAAATGCTCTTAAATTATTTTATTTTATTTTATTGTGTGATCGTGTTCATATTTGAGCAGGAATTTTAAATCATTAAATAATTGTGAGACGTTGAACAACTGCACGAAATTAAGAAAAACTGATATATCACGATCAGTGTAAATTCGTGATTTACGATAATGTTACGATCGTGAAAAATCGCGATTCGTTGGATATATTCTATCGGGATCCAGACTGTGAATTAGGGTTTCTTCTGCACGCGACGTGACTCATGAATAATACTGTTGAATGACATTTTTGTCCGTTTTTCTTTAAGTTCACATGTGCAATACATTAGAGGTAGGTGGTGGACATAGGTGGGATTTAAGACATCTCAATTCACGTGAAAGTGGTCTTCTTGTTTTATATATATAAACAAACTGTGTCACCCAATTGCATTTAAAAGATGAGAGAGAGAACGACAACATTGTTGGATTCTTTTATAGAGTGTAATATTGTTTTATAGGAGTTGGATTCCTTTGTGCACGATAGACTACAACATTTCCACGATAAAGAGGTAAAGAGGTATGTACGTTGTTTGATTTTATAAAATTTGACTCTTTATCGGGATTTTATTTAGTTCCATCGTGTTAGATCGTAAAATGATCAGGATACGACCGGCTTTCTTATCGGGACATGATCGTGATCCGATCGTGATTGATATCGGGATCCCGATCGTGATCCTAATTTCCAGCATCTACAACATTTGAGTTAAGATATTTTCATCGGTTTTTTTAATAGTTTATTTTTATTTTTAAGTGCAGATGGCTTGGCAAAGTATAATTATAAGATATGGTGGGCAATGGATTAATGCAGAATATGTAGGTGGTGATGAACATCTTGCACACATTCCAGCTCAATCAATGTCGTTGGCATCGTTAATCCAGAGAATCAACTACATTATGTCCGCAAATTCTTTGGGTGTAAACTACCTTTTATATTATTTATCGCGTACTCGCACTGGCAGAATGTTGAAGTCTCTCCTAAGTACTGATCAAGATCTTCATGGGTTGTGTGATCGAGAAGAGGAGCCAACAGTATATGTTGTTCACACCACACAGAATGCTGCCGCGATAATTTGCCAGCAAGAACCATATGTACCATCATTTGATTACTCCGGTACTTTCTCTGCCGCCCCCCCTGAGACATAACAATCGATGTTCAATACTTCATTCGCAGATATTGAGCGGTTCGTGTCTTCGGACTGGTTTAGAGATCCGTATTAATGTGGGAGTGGAAGTCTACCCACTGATGGCATAAATAATGATCCAACAAGCTCATATCTTTATAGGGATGAGGGTCAAAATATTGATGAATCCGATGCTGAAGACGAAATTAGAGATGGAGATGCTGAGCACGAAAAGGGTACTGATGGAGATGCTGAAGATGAAAATAGAGATAGAGATGGAGCTGGAGATGGAGATGCCAAAGGCGAGAATGGAGATCGGGATGGAGATAGTGATGGATATGAAGATGAAGATTATGCAGAGAACGATGCTGATGAGGATGATGAGTACGAGGACGAAGAAGAAGAAGACAGCGTTTTGGGTCATGATACCTTTGAACATTCTACATTTGCAGAGTTTGTTTCATGGATACATAGAGAGGGTGGTGTGAACAAATTATTATCCATGTTATGGTCTAACAATCCTATGCCAATATCTGAAGAAGATGCAATCCCGACTGAAGATATGAATAATTGGTTAATACCAATGATTCCTCTTGATGTATCTGATTCTCTTGTGGTTAATGATCTGGAGAGGATAAGAGACGGAAAAATATCTTTGGGAGCTACGTTCTGGGATAAAGATGCTTTGTTGATTGCTGTCGAATTGTGGAGTATTGAACATCGTACTGAATACAAGGTGTCTCGTTCTGATGTAGATCGTTTGGTCATCGTATGTAAGCATGATGATTGTTGTCCTTTTGAGGCGTGTGCAGCCCGCAGAGGTGATTTTTGGATTGTCCATAAGTTCGTAGCCCAACATGCGTGTCATTTCGACCTAGGTCATGTCGCACCGAGAAACATCCATGCAAAGATGATTGCTGCTTATTTTGCAAAAAAAAAATACGTACTCTCGGAACGATCATGAAACCAAAAGAAATGAGGGTGGAAATGCAGTAAGAGTTTGGTGTTAGAATGAGTTATAGTGTTGCACTGCGAGCACGGAATGCTGCGATCGAGATGATTTATGGTGGGTACAAAGATTCATTTAATATGCTTCCTAGCTATTTGTACTTGCTACGGGAGAGCAATCCTGGAACAGTGACTGATTTAGAGCTTGGTCCTAACGGAGAATTCCAATATTTGTTTGTTTCTCTCGGAGCATGTATTGCATCGTATGCTATGTTTCTTAGACCTGTGATTGTTGTGGATGGAACCCATCTAAAGGGGAATAGCAAGAGCATCTTATTCGTAGCAGTGACTAAAGATGGCAACGAGCAGTGCTTCCCATTGGCGATTGGTGTTGGCCCCATAGAAAATGATCATTCATGGACTTGGTTTCTAAGACATGTAAGGGATGCCTTCAGATGCAATCCAAAAACATTGATTGTCTCAGATCAACACATCAGCATATCTAATGTTATCAAGGAAGTTTTCCGAGACACAGCCCACGGCCTTTGCTACTTCCATATGTTGAGGAGGCTCACGCATTGGGGTGCTGGTGTCACAAAAATGTTCCACAAGACAGCATATGCTTACTGAGGATCTGTGTACAATAAAGCAATGGAAAGTATTAGAAAAATTAGCCCGAATGGAGCTTACCGTAAGCTGCTTAATGATGGACCTGAGAGATGGGCTCGCTCAAAATGCCCTGTTCGGTGCTACAGTTTCCTAACGTCAAATGCAGCTGAAAGCTTCAATGCAAGATTACTATTTGCTAGACGTCTTCCCATATGTTCATTAATAGAGGTTATCAGACATGTTATTGAACAATGGTTCGACTCTAGGCGAGCGCGCGCAAATGCCCGTGAGAATGTATTGACTGAAGAGACTGTAAGTAAGCTCGTAGTTGAAGTTGAGAAATCTCGCTCATATATCGTTGTGTCCACCTCAAGCTCTATATTCAAAGTGAATGATGGGAAAAGAACGTTCCTCGTTGATCTTCGTCGGAGGTCATGCCAATGTCGGATGTTTGAGTTGGATTTGATGCCATGTGCGCATGCAGCTGCTGCCATTATGTACGTATTTATCTATTTATTTAATTTATTATTACTCTTTCTTGCAACAATAATCGATTCTTGATTATTCTATTCATAGGCAAAATGGTGAATCCATACATGATTACATCTATTTATACTACAAGACGGATGCTTGGCGAGAGACATATGCAGGTTCAGTCAATCATATCCCTCATCGAGATGAGTGGGTGGTACCGCAACACATTGCAGACATGAAAGTGTTACCAATTCACGTGAATCGGCAAGTCGGTCGTCCAAGTACGGGAAGGCGGCGTCCATCTGGGATAGAGGCATCTAGTAGTAGACGTCGCGGTCTAAAGAAGTGTAGCATATGTCGTGTTCCCGGACACAGTAAACGGTCTTGCCCGATGAGAGGAAGCTAGATAAATATCTTTTTATGTGCTAGACGTTCATTGAATTGAATTCATTTTTAAATATTATCCTTATTTCTGTCATTGCATCGTGATCATGATCTAGGAATCTCGTGACTAGTAGGTAAGGAATTCACTATTTCAAATTAATTGAAGAAATCTTAATGAGTCCAAACTGCACCAGTCCAAATTCGAATCTATGAAGGATACTTGGGAAATCTAAAAAGCTTCCTATATCTTTTCAAGAGAAAAAGTAAACAAGTCATTGTTTGAATAATAATAAAGTACAAATAGGTTTGTACTTAAAACATAAAGCGGTCATTGTCTGCATAACAATATTAACAAAAATAAAAAGAGAATTCTCTAGTTTCCATGTTATGAAAATGAAAGAGAAATTAATGTTGAAATAGAGGAATGACTTTTGGGTGGCACATATCATATATCATTCTAGCCATATATTTACGATATCGCACGACACCACCCTCCTTGTTTCCCCAACTTATAGCAGGCATACCACTTAGCAGGCGCTCCATATACATGCATGCAAAGGGGCCACAACTGTTACTATCCATCTGGTGGAACTGCTCCGAAGGATCTGCGAAATCAAGTTTAAGGTTTCGAGCAAAGCCCTTATGACGCTGCATACCAAATATGTTTCTTTGCCATATTCGCAAGTAGTAAGGAGCCGATCCAACAAGCGAGTCAGTGGCATCATTTGGGTCTTTCTGAATTCACGAGTCGAGTTATCCAAATTGTATGCCAAGGAGTCGTATAGAACAACCCGCCACTCACTCAAACTAATTCGCACTGTGACCCAATGCGCATTGATGAGGCATACGGTGATGATCTAATTTAAAGAAAAAATGTTATTCGCTATGTTTAATTTTTTAATTAACCAAGAAGTTAAATAATAAATAATTCATATCTTACATGTGTTGCATTCCACCAAGCTCTTGATTCATCATCTCCCGCCCGTGTGATCTCCCACTTTAATCCAGATGGAGGTTCCCAATCTCCAACATTGTATTTCAAGGTAGATGGATTAAAAATGTTATTGAATTCCTTCGCCAAGACAATCTGTGATATACAATCAAAATAAACACAAAGACATCAACATAATCGATTATATTATTATTAAAGGAGTAATATATTCTTAAGAATGTGCTACATAATTAACTTACGAAGAAATTCGGGCTAACTAATCGTGTATTGTCTGCGGTGACCATCGGGAGTATGTGCTGGCCGTTCAACAATCTACGGTTCAACACTGCCGTATAGATTTCAATCTCCTGAAAATTGAAAATATTAATTAAGTTATTGATCGGGTTTCGATCAGGATCGTCATCGGGATCGTGATCTTGAAGTCTATCGGGATCACGTCCGGGATCAAAATCGCGATCGGGATCGTTATGTTAATCTCTATCGGGATCACGTCCGGGATCACGATCGGGAACGGGATCGGGATTACGGTCACGATCGAGATATCATCGGGTTTTGATCAATATTACGCGCACGATTGGCCGGGATTTGTTTTATTTGAAGATCGGGATGCTGATTGAAAATATGATCATGAATATTATCTAGATTTAGAATAAATTGGAAAAAAACTTACCTCTTGTCGCATGTCCGTGTTATAATCTTCAATCCTTTGGAAAAACGAAATCTCTAGTAGCATCCCAGTTTGAAAATTAACTCCGACACTAGGTCCGTGTTTTCTGAACTCAATATAGGTTGTTTTTAATCTCAAACTAAGAGTGGGCGGTGCCTGACTGAGAAAAGGCGAGGACAAGTGGGCCGAAGTCTTCTTCATCCTCTGAGGCTGTTTTTCGGTGAAATCTGGTGCGTTTGGCTCCGCATGCAGCTCCACTTGATCAACCTCCTCATCCACACCTATTTCACGAGTGGATAAGGTTACATCTTTCCTCAAAAAATCCTTCACTTGTAGAGAACACCGATCACGGGGCCTCTCTCGAGGCTTCATCCGAGTGTCAATCTGTAGAGATCTTCTCGGAGTATCCTTCACCAGATGAGGTGTACGAGTGTTGTCATCATCTACATGCAAAGATCTCCTAGCCATCTCAGGGTGATGACTAACATGACTGCCATCATCATGTCTACCAGATGATGGTCGAATAGGTGATATGCGGTGAGGGCTGTGATGAGAGGTTGATCGTCTAGAACCACACTTGAGTGATTGAATAAACTCCTTCAAGTCTGGTAGCAGTGAATCTTTCACATCGGCAATCAGATCATTCTTCAAGTAACGAATGATATCGGGCATCAACACCTCCTTAATTGATGCAATAAGAGAACTACGGCGTCTATCGGAATCACCACTGCTTGAAGAGCCCGATCGTGTCTGACGCGGTCTCTTGTGTTTACCCCGCTTCTGATCAGGATCATGACATGGGGCAACCGGATTGAATGGGGTATGGAATGAAGCCCCCATTGGTTCAGCACAATGAATGCTACACCAATAAGGATGCTCTTGTTCAACATCCTCTACCGTCAACGTCTATAACACCCAATCTGCACATTTTTTAATATTGAATGAATGGGATCATATTTTTATATATTAATATAAAAAATTAAAACAAAAATCCCACAATTACCTCCACGATTTACTAAAAATTAAAACAAAAATTATATATATATATATATAGAATACCTCTTGATTAAGTAATACGTGGAAATCGGTTGCTCTTGCCCTCACAAAAAACCATCTCAAACATCGAGGCAACCTATCCGACTTGTCCCTTCTAGCAACAGGTGTCCCAAATTCTGGGATGGCCTCATATGCCCAAATCTCGAAAAGTGTGTGGAATTACCATTATATTATTTTTTAAACGTACATATAATTAATAATTCATTAAAATTAAGTTATGAATTTGAAAAAAAATTAATCAATAATATATATAAAGAGCCCACACTGGACCATAGAAATGGTACTTCGTCCCACATCCCTTCTTTGTCTTTGGTAATATTGAAATGTAGTGTAGCAATGATGTGTAGGTGTAGGCACCCCAGGAAAAGTTGTTCCACGCATCCAAATCCTCTACCAAAGCCCAAGCAAAGCTCTCAACCTTTCTTGATACATCAAATCCTAACCCGAAACAATACAATGCTAAAATATTTGCCACTTTTAAGTAATCATTTTCATCAGCACCATTTACATGTCCTTCTTCGAAGATATCAAACAAGTCTTTTATAGCAATTGGTCTGCCTCCACAGAATCTTCAAAACACACCAACTTCGGACAAGTCGTACTCTGAATTCGTATCAAATGTGGATGGCCCAAACTCTAGTCCGGTGACGAGGGCATATTCTGGAAAGGAGAACCTAATATGATTCACACTAATACTAAACCATACCTCATGTTGCGATTTACTAGGAATGTTGATCTCACGAGCCATCAATGCGTGCAATGCTTTGCAACAGTTGGGGCCTTCTCTCTATCTCATAAAATGTCCAAAGCACCCGCCTTTGAACCTATCGAGCAACGGGTCCTGACCGATTCTCAGTAACGTCTTTCGTATTGTCATCCATATACTAGGCTTGTAGTAAAGTTTGATGTTGGACACCGTCCCCTGCACTCCGAACCTTTTCCACTCCCATGATGGCTGGAAAATATATTTAAAATATAATGTTCATTGTATGTTTTTTTTCGATCGATATTTCCGATCGGTAATCACATCGTGAACTCCATGGTTCTCATATCGGGTTCCAGATTAAAAATCACAAATAATGTACATATTAAAATCATCAAATCAAATCAAACTTAGCTTAATTTAGAGTGTAGACAATTGAAAACAAAAAAGATGGGATACACGATGAATAGGATCGGGATCAAGATCGAGTGATTGATGGAATCCCGTTATTTGACCGATCGTATACCGATCCAGACGTATAGATGTAATGACTTAATCATCAAATTAAATCCAACACTTGTGCGATTTCAATATATGTAAACATTTTTATTTGAGTATCACATATAAAACATTGAGTATTAGATTGTTAAAAATATAAAAAACAAAAAAATTATGATAAAAGGCAAACACGATCGGGATCCTGATTTAGTGACCGATCGCATTTTCTATCGGGATTTCGATCGTGAACCGATCGGGTCAGAGTACGGGATCCCGATTCCAAAATCAAAAATATTGTAAGAACTAGGATTGTGCTAATTTCCAACTTCAATTAGTAAAGATGTCAACTTGCACATCTCATTATAACTTGGAAAATATTAAAAACCATCCAAGTGCCCAATCTAAGACAACACAAACGGAAAGATCCAAACTAGAATGAATATCATCCTTGAACTAACATATGGAGGTATTTTGTAGAAGAGTAGACGTATAGATGTAATGACTTAATCATCAAATTAAATCCAACACTTGTGCAATTTCAATATATGTAAACATTTTTATTTGGGTATCACATATAAAACATTGAGTATTAGAGTGTAAAAAATATAAAAAACAAAAAGATTATGATAAAAGGAGAACACGATCGGGATCCTGATTTAGTGACCGATCGCATTTTCGATCGGGTTTCCGATCGTGAACCGATCGGGTCGGAGTACGGGATTCCGATTCCAAAATCAAAAATATTGCAAGAACTAGGATTGTGCTAATTTCCAACTTCAATTAGTAAAGATGTCAACTTGCACATCTCATTATAACTTGAAAAATATTAAAAACCATCCAAGTGCCCAATCTAAGACAACACAAACGGAAAGATCCAAACTAGAATGAATATCATCCTTGAACTAACATATGGAGGTATTTTGTAGAAGACTAGACGTATAGATGTAATGACTAATCATCAAATTAAATCCAACACTTGTGCGATTTCAATATATGTAAACATTTTTATTTGAGTATCACATATAAAACATTGAGTATTAGAGTGTAAAAAATATAAAAAAACAAAAAGATTATGATAAAAGGAGAACACGATCGGGATCCCGATTTAGTGACCGATCGCATTTTCGATCGGGTTTCCGATCGTGAACCGATCGGGTTGGATTATGAGATCCCGATTCTAAAATCAAAAATATTGCAAGAACTAGGATTGTGCTAATTTCCAACTTCAATTAGTAAAGATGTCAACTTGCACATCTCATTATAACTTGGAAAATATTAAAAACCATCCAAGTGCCCAATCTAAGACAACACAAACGGAAAGATCCAAACTAGAATGAATATCATCCTTGAACTAACATATGGAGGTATTTTGTAGAAGAGTAGACATATAGATGTAATGACTTAATCATCAAATTAAATCCAACACTTGTGCGATTTCAATATATGTAAACATTTTTATTTGAGTATCACATATAAAACATTGAGTATTAGATTGTTAAAAATATAAAAAAACTAAAAGATTATGATAAAAGGAGAACACGATCGGGATCCCGATTTAGTGACCGATCGCATTTTCGATCGGATTTCCGATCGTGAACCGATCGGGTCGGAGTACGGGATCCCGATTCCAAAATCAAAAATATTGCAAGAACTAGGATTGTGCTAATTTCCAACTTCAATTAGTAAAGATGTCAACTTGCACATCTCATTATAACTTGGAAAATATTAAAAACCATCCAAGTGCCCAATCTAAGACAACACAAACGGAAAAAAAAAATAATAATTACATTCCATACTTAGACATCCTTCTTGAAAATCAAGCAATTTTAATAATTAAATTGAGGCTAACCTCTTCGTTATATTGTTGTTGCAGACTTGTAGATGCCATACTTGTAGTAACTTCGCCTGGCTCACGATCGGCCCCTTCGTCGGGATGGCAGGAAACCCTAAAAAACAATTTTTTTTAAGAAAGAGATTGATGATTGTTCACGTGTGTTTTTGTGTTTAAAAAGAGTTAAATAAAAAAATATGATTCTTTTGCAAAAGGATAAGAAGAAGAGAATCACGTTGAAAACCAAATGGAGGTTCCCACCAGTAATAATTCTCTTGCCCATGGTGGCGCGTAGGAAAATCTAGCTTATCAAACCTACCCGAACGCCATTTTGTCTGGAGAGAAATCTATTCAATACAATATAAATAAATAAAGAGTTAGAGTTGATTATACTTCATAGAGTAAAAATTAAAAGTTAACAAACTGCAATAAAACTTACAAAGAATCCAGTATCCATAATGCGTGTGTTCTCTGCAGTGACTCCATGGAGTAATGAATCTCCTTTTTCCAATTGGTTTCTCATAAAATCCAAAAACATATCAACCCCCTGTATTCAAAGCTTTTAAGTAATAAAAAATAAAAAGATTGTAAATAATCAATATTTAGTTACTTGGGCAGTCATATCACACTTCATGGATTCAATGCGCTCGAAAAACTGTTGTGATAGTGGGAAGTCACTCTTGCGATGGTAGACCTGGGAACTTTTGGGACTCTTACGCCAATCCTTGTAAGTAGCGAGAGTTGCTTCCTTCGAACGGGATTCTACAAATGCAGAACTCTCTTCAACTTGTTTCCCTTTCGAACTGCACGACATTACAGGTGGACTTGTCTGGACCTCTTCAAAAACCACTCCAGGGCCAAAACATACACCCTGAGCAAATAAAAAAGATAATAAATCCCGATCGTCAGTAATCTTGAATACACGATCGTGATTTTTTATCGGGATACAGATCGTGATTTTTGATCGGGATCCCGATCGTGATTTTGTATCGTGATTTTGGATCGGGAACCCAATCGTGATTTTGGATCGTGATTTTGTATCGAGATCCCGATCATGATTTTGTATCGTGATTTTGGATCGGGAACCCAATCGTGATTTCAGATCGTGATTTTGTATCAAGATCACGATCGTGATTTTGGATCGGGATTCTCAAATGCGAAAGATAAAAAAATAGATAATTCAAATTTAACATAAATACCTGGTCAGATTCTAGATGTGGGAATTCTAGATGCTCGGAAAATTGCGAGCCATAGACATGGTAAGATTCTAGATGCTCGGTAAATTGCGGCACATAGGCATGGTCAAGTTCTTGATGTGGGATTCCTACATGCTGGGAAAATTACGGGTCAAGTTCTTGATGTGGGATTCCTACACTCTGGGATAATTGCGGGCCATAGGCATGGCTGTGTGGAGACCCGATTATTCCCTCAAGCTCAATATCCTTTCGAGATGCATCTCTATGTCGAGACCCTCGACTACCCTCAATCTGTCGAGACCCTCGACTTCCCTCCACCTGTAGAGACCTTCTAGGGAGGTCTCTTTCTCGATGACTGTCTTCTACATGCACAGACCTTCGAGAGGGCTGAGAGCATTCCTCCTGATCATGTTCCGGCGGTGGACCCTCATTACTTCTTGATCGTTGTGAACGTGATTGCTTCGAACCATGCCAAAGGGATTTAATGTACTCTTTTATGTCTGGCAGCAATGCATCCTTAAGGCCAGGGACAAACTCGCGTTTCATCGCGACCAATATATCGGGAACCAAGGCCTCTTTGAGCTTGGACACTAGACCTTGGTGACGATCACGCTTACTCCGATGGTGATCACTTCTGCCACTCGAAGAGGATGATCTAGTCTCTCGAGTGCACTTTCCCTTTTCCCGCCTTGACTCTCTGGCATCCTCACACTTGTGCTCTTCAGAATCATGCTGAGACTCAGGCTCAGACGCACACTGAGGAGCTTGCTTTTTTATCTTTCGAGATTCGGAGCGTGGACGTGAAGGTCCCTCGCCTGTCAAAGATTTCTTCAGGTTAAACGGGGCAGGGAATCTAACACCAAGGGGGTTAGATCCTTGAGTGCTAATCCAATAATCACGTTCATCTTCATTATCCTCCAATGCCAATGTTTCTTGACACTCGTGCTGCAATCCATTTAAATTTGTGTGATGGCCATAATCAATTTAAAAGCATAAAATGATAACTCTTTAATCATGTTTACCTCCTCATCTAGAAAACCATGAAAATCATCGATCTTTGGCGTACACATGAGCCACCGCGCCAGTCGAGGCAATGCATTCGGATTAATCTTTACAGCAGCATTCCTCGCTAGATCCGGTATGGCCTCAAACGCCCAAACCTGTAATAATAATGATTATGCAGTTAAGTGTATTGAGAAATTTAGAACCTAAATAAACATAAATATAACAAAATGAGAGCTATATATACCTGTAAAGCCCACACGGGGCCGTAAAAATGATAACTCGTTTTCAGCTTGCTCCTTGTGGAAGGCAATAGTGAGACGTAGTGCCTTAGTGCTGTGTAGGTGTAAGACCCCCAAGAAAATCTATTCCACTCATCCAGATTATCCACTAACACCCAAGCAAAGGACTCCACGACTCTATGATCGTCGTATCCAAGTGCAAAATAATAGAGGACTAATATATTAGCCACCTTCAGATAGTCATCATGATTGGCATCCACAACTCCATCGTTGAACCTCTTCAACAAATCCATGACCCTTGGCTTCTCATTTCTAGGACAAAATCATGTGAATACCCCAATTTCACTCGTGTCATATTCCATGTTTGGATCAAAATGTGAAGACCCGAACTTTAATCCCATTACTAGAACATACTCGGGATATGAAAAATGAATATTATTTCCACCAATATTAAACCACAACTCATGGTTCGGAGCACCAGCCAACCTGATCTCATGAGCCATCAATGCATGGAGTGCTCGTCTGCTAGTCCGTGAATCCTTCCAACTTAAAAATTGGGCAAAACACCCCAACTGAAACCTATCCCGTAGATCGACTCCACCGATTGTCGACAACCGTTCTCTTATTTTCTGTACATATTTAGCCTTGTAGTAAAGGCTAATCGTCCTATAGGAGGACTGTAGCTCTACCCTCACCCAATCATAACCAAGCTGCATGAAAAAAAAAGAAGAAAGAATTTCAGAATTTATTTCAAAATGTTTACCTATATCCTGAAGATTTTTAATCGCGATCGTTACATGACCGCGATATAATAATTACCCTAACGGGAATTATTCACGCATTCACGATAAAGTATTATTACGTCGATAATGCACTCCATCGGGATTCATCGAATTTTCTACTAATTAGCATGAATAATGAGTAATTAAAAATAAAACACAACATTGATGTATCATCTATCCAGATAATAATAATTCATTGTTGTCCTCATTCACGTTCAATAAACCGAAAATTCAGAAATAACATAAAAAATAATATTCCATGGTTTGCGATCGGAATACGATCGAGAAGCTATCGGGATTTAGACATATCGTGATTCTAGCATTAATCTGTCATCCTCTAGGGCTATCGGGATTCATCGAAATTTCACCTTATGAAAGGCAATTAATTAAACTAATTAGGCCTATAGTGATTCAATCTAATTAGCAGAGTTATTCTCTATACAATTAAACAATAATCCAATCAACAATTACACAAAATTTAACATCCTAACTATCGGCATTCACAGAAAATTCAACTTCTACTACAGAGGAAATAAATTGTCAAAAGAGCCAGATCGGTATCGAGTACTAACCTCTTCACTACCGTGGGACTCTTCACTACTGTGGGACGCCATTGTTGGCCTGGTGGAGCTTTAGACCGCCGATCGTTGTCCCGACGAGAATTGAAACCTGATAGAGCGCAGAAAATGCTATTCTGATCGTTTTTGGTTGAGAACTAGTAATTTTTAGGGATTTAGACGGATAGGGATTTCGATGGATATGATTGAGTGAAGAAGTTGGAAGGAGAGTAATAAATGGTTAATTAATTAGATTTAGGTATTTTTATGAGAGATATAAAAATAAAATAGTGGAGATAATGGGTCAAAACACGTCGTACGTGGTCTTGGAAGTTGAAAAAGTACCTTCCAGATTCCCACGCTATCTCCCGCTCGCACGTAAGGAAAATCGCGAAATATCTATTCAATGGATATTCATGCAGTGTGAATCCCGATGAAAATCCGAATTAAATCACGACTGAATCACGGTCGAATATAGAAACCCGACTGTATTTTAGGTAAAAATAAATCACTAACAAATGAATCACGATCGGTTATCGATCGAAATTACGCTAGGATTTCAAGAATCCCGATATATAAAACCCGATGCAATACCGATGGTTTAACGATCAAAATGGCAAAAGGATTCCAAGAATCCCGATAGATAAAACTCGATGAAACTGCGCTCAGTTAACGATCAAATTATGATAGGATTTCAGCAATCCCGATAAATAAAACCCGCTGAAATCCCGATCGGTTACCGATCAAATTACGATAGATAAGGAAGAAACCCGATATATAAAACTCGATCGTGCTTTTATAGAATCACGATTGACTTTAATGCACGTGTGCTGGGTTGTTGAGATATTACTTTTGAAATTAAATGCTTCTTACTCCCTTGGAAATCTGCAAAAAGCCTTCCACAATTCTTACATGTATGAGGTCCATATCCTTTCACATTGGAAAATGAAAAGCAAGGTTATAAGAGTAAAATTGGGTATTTATTGGATGCTTTTCTTATAGTGGGTAAAAGAGGTTTTTGAGTGATAAGAATGGGTATTTTAATTTCTAATTCATAACTGCACGTGACTAACATGTGCAATTTACCCCCAAATTGAACAAAAAATCCCAAATCAAAACAAAACAACCCTAATTCCCACCGATTTCAAAAAGCCCCAAAGCAGAGAACCCTAATCCCTCTCCCTCAATTTCAAACAAGCTTGTCATTTTGGACGAATCAGAGTCGGGCTAGGTAGATTTAGGCATGTTCTTCGCAGTTCTTACCCGTCTCTGCGGTGGCTCTGCAGACAAACGGAAACGGATTGCGTATGAGGCCCTCCTATGGTGGCCCGTGAATGAGGGCAATGCGCAAATCAAGAAATTCGACGCTCAGAGATACATCAAGTTGTTGAGGAGTATCTACAAGTGCTCGGGACGCTCTCTCCGCACATGTAGCCTCGCTTGCGTCAATTCTCACAAACAGTGCACTGCCTGCAGCGGGAAACGACCGCTCACTAATTTCGTTCCGATTTCTAAGTTCGATGATAATCTTCTGCTTTCAGGTAGTAATTTGTTATTTTGGGGCGAACCCAGTTTCTCTCTCAGCTGTTCATGAATTAATTGATCATTTTGGATAAGTTTTCTTTGTGTTTATAGGGCTGCCATGTTCGAAAATCTTAATTTTTTGAGTTGTTTCATTCTTAGTTATCACTTCTTATGAGGCTTTGGGGGTTAATAATTGTGTTAGTTTGATGAAATGTCTGAATGTGTTTACCGATTATTACTGCAAATTTCTTAGAGTTGTTAGCATTAACATTTGGACTTTTACGGTTCTTTATTTCTAGTTTTTCTTGATTTATTATTCTGTAAATGGTTGTGGCTTGCTGAAGAAAAGTATTTTAGTAGAAAAAGGTGTTCGAAAGTTAGAAATTCTTGGTTAACTAACTATTATTTACAGAATAGTGTTATCTCTTTTTAGTGGCATCAATAATCAGGGAATTGATTGTGATTATTTTATGCATTTGGTAGATTACAAACATGCTTGAGGATGAGAAACGAATTGCTGATTTGGCTCAGAGGATAAGAGTTACAGTAAAACTTACTGATTACTCAATTCTCTGACATAAGAAACATGTGGCAAATCAACCGGTCAATGTTGATATTGAAGAGGAGGCAAAGCTGCAGGAAGTATGAATATGATCATGTTGTTTTCTTGTTTAATCTTACTGGTAATATCTTGGGATCTAGAGTTTGAGAGTTGTGACATTGTCTGGCTTGAAGTCTGTCTTGAAGAAGAAGAAGAAGAAGAAGAAGAAGGGTGCAAAGGGTTGATCGCCCTTGGTATTGCTTTTGACTGTATGCAGCTTGTAATTGAAGCTTTTTTGACTGTTTTTGCCCAGCTGCTGTTTTTGCCTATAAGCATGCTCTTGGTTGTAGTCTGGGTTAAAACTCATTTCATTTTTTGCCCAGTAGTTGTTTTTGTCTATAAGCATGCTCTTACCTGTAGTTTTGGTTAAACATGGTTTTTTGGTATATAATTCATCACACTTAATTGTCTAATGTTTGGAATTTTATGCTTTCTTTTAATTTAGTACTTTTAATTTGATGAATTGGTGCGTATATATATTCAGATGCATGTTTCTGGGAAAATTGGAACCAAATCAGGTTAATTTTCTAGCAAATTAGTTTAATTTTGCCTCCAATTGAAATGAAATTGAAATTTCTGCCATTTTTCTGTTTGGGACCAAAATCGATAAAAAATTGGGACCAAAATCGATAATTTTTTTAACGGTAAATGTTACGGTGGGACCAAAAGTGATAATTAATTCGATTTGGGACCAAAAGTGATAGAGTTGGGACCAAAATCGGACTGACCCATGTCCTATGGGACCAAAATCAAAATTTTCTCGATAGAATGAATATTATTTGGAAAATTAATATTACATGTTTACTGAAAAATGAATTGCATATCTTGGGTTTGAGATGTGAATATATAATACGACTTCAATAGCAGCTTTATGAATGAGGTGCATGAAAAATATATTTCTACGAAAGCCAGTGGATGAACAAAAGCAAATTAGACAGTTAAAGAGATAACAAAACATGATAGTAAGAAATGAACACCAAAAAACAAATAAATTTAGATAAATTAAGAAAAACATGAATAATTGGAAATTTGTGAAGAATATACCTTATTGACATATGCAAATGCAACTAATTAATCTCTCTACAAAACTGACCTTCTCCACGCTCAAGGAACGATCTTGATTGTGCGGAAATTCTAGGAAATGATATAAATTTCAGATATAATTTTTTTGGGATTCTTTTCATGTAGATATAAATTGTTGCATATACAACAACACAAGTCATTAACATTTCTTGCTTCCGCTCTTGCTCGAAATATATATAAAAACTAACAATATAGCAAAAATCAAGACGAAAAGAACAAAACAACACCAGGAAATAAGCAAGCAAGGGCACATTCTCAATAAAAATAGTGTAATAGGAGGAATAACATCTAACGGGATATAAATAAATCAAATACCTCATAATGAAGCGTGTTGAGAATGCAGTCGCACCCATTATTCGACTGAACATCCAATTATTCATCAACGTTGTATTTGCCGTCTTCACTGGGTGTTGTTCCGACGTAGTTTCTTTGCGCCATTAATTTCATCGCTATCTTTATTTTCCTCTTCATAGTCATTTGGTCTGAATTCAACACAGTCTTCTTTCTTTAAGAACTCCCTTACTCCGCGTTCAATATCTTTACACTGATGACTCCCTCATAGCCAACGTTGGCGGCGAGCGAGCGAGGAGGTTGAAGAATAAGACGATTGATGATGTGTTGACGAACGACTGTGGTATAGAATCATGATTGAAGGCAAAGTTTTATCCTTTTCGATCTTTTGAATGAGTTACTGTTTTTTTCTTTCGTTCAAAAGGAAATGTGAAAATTTTAGTTTGGTTTTGGATTTAGGGGGGGTGTATTAGATTGGGATTTCATTGGAATTTGATGGACTTTTAAATGTCTATGGATTTATAAAATCCATAGACTCCATATGGAGTCTCCCAACTCCACGCAGAGTCTGGCAGATTTCGTGATAGATTTCGGATCGATTTTGATTGATTTTAATGAATTTAAAATCCCTCTAGCCAGCGCTCGATGGAACTCAATGATCAGTGGACTCGGGAAAAAATTGAACCCAGTGACCGCTTGAATTGAGCGTACCATGGCAACCAACAATGAAACTAATATTGATTTTGCTCAATCTTTGCGAGCATTTGAAATATTCATTACTGACGAACTGCATGCTAGCTCATCCAATAATGATACAACCTCGCTCGATGATCCCAGAAGATATCTTGCACTGGAACATTTTCTACCAACCGTGCACGAGAAGTAATTTTCCCCCCTGAGCCTTCATGCACGGTCATCCTCTCGCGCATGTGAGACCACCAGTTCCCGTTTCCTAGAAAACTGTTGGTTCTTGTTTATGGAGATGGAATAGGTAAAGGAGCTTTGCGGCATAGTGCAGCTACTCCTGCAGAATTTGAACCAAATCTGTTCAGAGGGTTGGCTATCTTGGCCCTTGCAGTCGGTGCTGGTCCCGTAGGTAGCTCTGGCTCGAAAAATGTATAAATGTCTTCATCCTAGAAGAATATATGTATCTACTTATTTAGACATACACTTGATACTCAAATCTTCAACAAGCATGCAAAATATTAATTCAAACTAAATGCTTAAAAAATACAATGATGTGTGTTAGTTCATTCTTGTGAAGAGGTGCAGTGATGCGACAATCATGATGTATACTAATAGTGAATGTTTTCATCATTTAGGAGCAAAGATACATATAGCTCACCTTCGGTAGAAAATGTCCACACACCAAACATAATCGATAGGAGCTTTCACGTGACTGTGATGAACAATTTCCCCCAGGATTCTATCAATTGCAACGCCCTGAATAGAAATCGAGCATGGATTTGCAAAAGATTTTTAAGGAATTTTTTTTAACATTATTAACTTAATTAAGACTCACTTTGGTTACTCCAACTGCTTGGACCTCCACGGATCTTGCTCCTTGAACCACGTCAACAGAAGCATTTGAAACTGGCCCTGTCTATAAGTGCTGCAGCAGATCCTTCGATTGAAGCTTCCCAAATTTAACATTTGAGTATATTTCACAAGTCATCAGAATACGATCATTTTAAAATGAACGCAGTACTTTCTAAGTTTCTATATATTATGATGTGGAGGGGGAATCATGGGAAAAAAAATTAACTACCTGCATACTTATAATTCCATACGAGTGAAGTTTCACGAAGCTCAAAATGAGACCGGGGTGTCCTCTTAGTGAAATATTCGAATACATGCTGAAAACAATTGGAAATTGATATGAGGATTCTACAGAATATAGGTAATGTCTGGTAGATGGTATGTTTTCAATGTGTACCTTCACGCTGTCTACCCAATCCATATTTAGGTTTTCTGGCATTGTTGTCATCCAATCGCCTGTGGTACGACGCAAAAACATCCCATGTTCAGCTGCCAACCACAAACTATATCCTCCGAAGTTCTGCAGAATACACCAGTCAACAAGTAGAATGTGCTGAATCTGCTGATGCAAAAGTGGATCTTATGCGAACGCAGAAACCTCGTCAAGAACATTTCTATCGCTTCCGCTAAGGACAATCATTGTGGTCTTTGGGTCCTCACAAAGTCTTTGCAGCGGTTCCTTTAAATCTGGATGTAATTTAAGCTTCATTTCTTTGAATAAATAATCCAAAATATGAATAACCTCATTTGCGATGAATAGCCCAAAATGAATTGCCACTTCAAAGTTATTAAATGGGCTGAGCGGTTTAAAAATCATCTAAATAAACTGCCGACTTGAAATGTGAAGTGGGGGTGGAAGGGTTTAGTTATTCTTAAACTTACAGACATGGACATATTTTGGCTCAAATTTTAAATGCATTGAAAATTGTGTTTATATATATATATATATAGATTTCCCAAATTTACTACCAATTTCACGACTCCTAATTGAGAAAAAAATCCCCAAATCCCAAATGGCTTCATGGTGGAAGAGTCCTCAGTGCCGCCTCTACCTCCGTCGATCGAGCAGCGAACTTGGGTCTTCCTCTTCGTATACGTCTACACGTTTCTGCTATTCCTCTCGTAAAATCTCCTCAAAAATCTGTGATCTCTCGGTACTATTTCCATTCGGCGACTTCCTCCTCGTCGGGATGGCTAGCGTTGTATGCCTCCTTGCTGCTAGGGGCGGCGTTCAGGCTGCTCTCGATGGCGGCGGCGTTGGGGGTGGCGGTGTCAGCCACCATGGTTACGTGGATAACGGTGCTGTTACTGCTCACGTTTTGCGGCAAGCCGAGGAAGATGCTGGTAGTGGAGGGGAAGAAATTGACGGCTGAGATTACTGGGTTGTGGTCAAGGTTTTGACATGGAAGGGAAATGGTGAGCCTCTTGATATATTTTTACTGAATAAGTGATTAGAACTGCATTGTCAGATCAGAATGGAGGAGAGTGAAAACATTCTTATGTTGGAAGCATATACATCTGTTCAGTATTGTTTGATGCTCTCTGAATTTGATGTGATTTTTATTGTTGACTTTGTATCTTGTTAATTGAGACTTTGTCAATAAAATGTGAAGTTACTGGTTTACATGAAACATACAATATCTTTGATTATATTTACTAACATTCAAGTTACATGAATTGAAAGATTGTTTGCAGTTGGTCATATAGTTACTTAAACCTCGTATATCTGATATACGAGGTGGCATGTCCATAGATTATTGATGTAAAGTAGAAATTAATTAAAGCTCACATGTTTGTGAATTTCATTTGTGGCAGCTGTTAGAAGTATATATATGTATTTATGTAATTTAGCCTTTTGACTAAGGACAATTATGTCTTTTCCCTTGAACCCTATTTTCCCATTCTCCTTTTAGATTGGATTGTAAACAGTTTGATTGATGCTCTTTGCGATTCATCATTTTGTAAGTTTCTTGAACACTATTGGTTTCTCTCTTAGACAAATTTTCCTCTTTCTCTTATCTGTGATGGATAACCTTGTAAATTTTGTGTTAGTTTCACATGGTATCAGAGAGGGTAAGATCTTCTATCCGTCTCTGTTGAAATTGAAGTTCTAATAAAGGCTGCTGCTTGAATGGAATTGGGAGGCTAAAGCAGAGCAGAGCAGGTTAAATCTCATACCCAACTCTTTTGAATCTAACTTTGGAGATATGTGGGTCTTGGCGATGCGGCTGCTGCGAAATAAATAAAAAAATCATTTTTGGAGAAAAGTTTGCCGTCATTTGCTTTTGAATGAAATTGAAGACTTTTGGCACACTTTGTTATGGTTGGAAGTGAAGATTTTGTTAATTGTCATGTACGTTTGGGAGAGCCATTTTCATTTCTTTGGCTTTAATCTGATTTATCTTTGGTTTGTGCTTGCTATTTGGATTTTGGGTATTTATTGTTGTCGATCTTTTGTTCGAAATTATGGCTACCGAAAGAGATGATTCATTGCAATCCATTAGTGCTTGTTTCGATGGGAAGAATTATGCTTATTGGAGTTATGTTATGAGGAATTTTTTATGGGAAAGAAGATGTGGGGATATGTGTGTGGGATGAAATCGAGGCATATAGAGGCTGATAATGAAAAATATGAATAACAAATGGAGGTTTGGCAGGTTAATAATTCCAAGATTATTACTTGGATTAATAACTTAGTTGATAACTCCATTGGTATGCAATTGGCTAAGTATGACACTGCTGAACAAGTTTGGGATCATCTGGAGAGGTTGTACATACATTCTAACTTTGTCAAGCAGTATCAACTGAAGATGGATATTCGCACTTTTCAATAGAAGAATATGAGCATCCAGGATTTTTATTCTGCTATGACAAATTTTTGGGATCAGTTGGCCATAACAGAATCAGCAGAGCTTAGAGCCTTTCCTCCTTACATTGCTAGATGTGAAGAGCAACGTCTCGTTCAATTTTTGATGGCCCTGCGTGATGACTTTGAAGCACTACGTGGAAATATCCTTCATCGTAGTCCCAAGCCTACTGTTGACGCTGTTGTTAGTGAACTCATTGCTGAAGAACTTAGGCTCAAGTCTGGAACAATGAAAAGAATCCTTCCATCACCAAACCAATCTGTTTTGATTGTACATTCTCGTCCCATACAGAATCAGAATCAGCATTTTCAGAATCCATATCAGAATAGGAATCAGAATCGGCCACATTCCAAGCCCAATGAATGTAACTTTTGTCACCAACCAGGGCATTGGAAAGCTCAATGTCCTTTACTGGCCAACAAAGGCATTTCTTCAAGTTCTCGACCTCCTCCTTTAGGTTTCCAGCCATGACATCCTAAGCCTCCCAACACAGCTGCTGTGGCTTCTTCTTCTAGTGCCACCTCTGCCGAGACACTTCTTGAGCAGCTTCAGAAACTCCTCAACCAACAGCCTCATGCTATGTCCGCTGCTGCAGGTTTGCTCACATTGAGTTCCACAGGTATATCCTCTTCAGAGTGGATCTTGGACTCAGGGGCATCCCATCATATGTCTCCCACTGCTGACTCTTTTACTTCTCTCATTCCTTCTGATTCTGTTTCTGTCGTGACTGCTGATGGTACTCCTATGCCATTAGCGGGTGTTGGCTCTATTGTCTCGTCCCATGTCTCTCTTCCCCATGTCTACCGCATTCCTAAACTAGTATTGAATTTAATTTTTGTTGGTCAACTTTGTGATTCTGGTTGTATTGTCACATTTTCTTCCACTGATTGTCGTGTGCAAGATCTTCATTCCAAGAGGCGGATTGGGACAGGCCATAGGCAGGGAGGATTATACATCATGGATGATCTTCAGGTTCCTGATGTTGCTGCTTCTAGTGTGGATTTGTCTGGTTTTCATTTGAGTCCTTCTTCATCTGACTTTTATTTGTGGCATTCTCGCCTTGGTCATGTATCATCTTCTCATTTGAACTATCTTATTTCTATTGGGTCTTTAGGAAAGGTTAAGGGTCATGACATTTCTGGTTATAATGGTTGCAAGTTGGCAAATCTCCTTTTGATTTAATTCACTCTGATGTCTGGGGCCCTTTCCCTGTTACTACTAAGGGAGGGCCAAGATATTATGTCTCTTTTATTGATGATCACACTTGTTACTGTTGGCTTTATATAATGAAGCATCGTTCTGATTTCTTGAATATCTATGTTGCTTTTCGTGCTCTTGTGAAAACTCAATTTTCACAAGTTATCAAATGTTTTAGATGTGATTTAGGTGGGGAATACACTTCCAACAGATTTCGTGAGAATCTTACTACTGATGGCACCATCTATCAAACATCTTGTACTGACACTCCTGAACAGAATGGCGTTGCTGAAAGAAAACATCGGCTTATTATGGAGTCTGCTCGCTCTCGTCTTTTATCTGCCTCTGTTCCTAGTGAGTTTTGGGGTGAAGCTGCTCTCACTGCTGTTTACTTGATAAACAGAATTCCCTCTATGATTACTTCGGGTATGTCTCCTTTTGAGAGCCTTTTTGGTCATGCTCCTGATTATAGTTCTTTACGTGTTTTTGGGAGTGCTTGCTATGTTCTTCGACCTCATGTTGAACGCATCAAGCTATCCTCTCGTTCTGTTTTATGTGTTTTCTTGGGATATGGAGATACTCAAAAGGGGTATCGCTGTTTTGACCCTGTCGGTCACAAGTTATATGTTTCCCGGCATGTTCACTTTCTCGAGCGTATTCCTTTCTTCTCTATTTCTTCCAGCCCTTCTTCTGTGTCCCAGTCTGACCTCATCCTCACCGACCCTTTTGGTAGCAATGTTGACTCTGGCCCTACAGGTATTGATCATGATCCACATGACGATGCTATAATCCCTCCTACCTCGCCTATTCCTTCTCCGCTTCCTCGGGCTGATGATCCTCCTCCTCTTCGTCGCTCTGACCGCATTCGTAAGTCTACTCATCTCCCTGATTTTGCTTACTCTTCTTATTCTCCCTCTTTTATCTCGTTTCTTACTTCCATTCACAAGATTTCTGAACCTACCTCCTACAAAGAGGCTGCTCTTGATCCTTTGCGGCACTAGGCTATGGTAGATGAACTTGATGCTTTATCCAAGACTAAGACTTGGGATTTGGTACCTTTTCCACGAGGTAAACATGCAATTGGCTCTCGTTGGGTCTACAAGATCAAGACTAAGTCCGATGGATCAATTGAGCGCTACAAAGCCAAATTGGTGGCAAAAGGTTTCTCACAGCAGTATGGCTTGGATTATGAGGAAACCTTTGCGCCAGTTGCTAAGATAACCACCATTCGCACCCTTATTGTTGTTGCCTCAGTCCGCCAATGGCCTATTACCCAGATGGATGTTAAGAATGCTTTCTTACATGGAGATCTGATTGATGAGGTTTACATGACTCCACCACCTGGTGTTTCTCACAAGGCTGGACATGTTTGCAAACTAAAAAAATCACTATATGGTCTAAAACAAGCTTCCCGTTCCTGGTATGACACATTCTCAGATACTCTACTCTCTCTTGATTTTTGTTCCAGTGACAATGATTGCGCTCTTTTTATTAAAGATTCGTCTTCTGGCATTATTCTTCTCTCTTTGTATGTTGATGATATGATCATTACCGGCAGCGATACAAATGGGATTTCTATTTTGAAATCAAATTTGGCTACTCATTTCGAGATGAAAGATTTAGGTCCTCTCCGCTATTTTCTAGGTATTGAGGTTTGTTGGTATCCTAAAGGATATCTCCTTTCTCAATCTAAATATGTCAGTGACATCATTGATCGTGCTCGCCTCATTGATACGCGGACCGTTGACACTCCTATGGAAGCCAATGTCCGTCTTTCACCATCTGATGGTGTTTCTTTAGAAAATCCCACATTATATCGCACAGTTGTTGGTAGTTTGGTTTATCTTACTATCTCTCGTCCGGATATTACCTATGTTGTTCATATTGTTAGTCAGTTCGTATCATCCCCCACCACCATCCATTGGGCTACTGTTCTTCGCATTCTCCGGTATCTGCGAGGTACTATATTTCAAAGTTTACTATTTCCTTCTACTTCTTCTCTCATACTGTGAGCTTTCTCTGATGCTGATTGGGCCAGTGACCCTATTGATCGCAAGTCTACCACTAGTATTTGTGTGTTTCTTGAAGATTCTCTCATATCATGGAAAAGCAAGAAACAACAGGTCGTTTATCGCTCCTCCACTGAGGCTGAATATAGGGCCATGGCTTCCACTACGACTGAGATTGTTTGGCTTCGTCAGTTACTTGTTGATATAGGGGTTCCCCTCCTTGAGCCTACTCCTATGTATTGCGATAACAAGAGTGCAATCTAGATTGCCACCTTACTCGACATCATCTCCAGATTGGCACCCTCACACTTCCATTTATTGCCTCGTCGTCACAAATCGCTGACTTGTTCACTAAGTCTCTCCCGCTTCCGCATTTCCGATTATTGGTTGGCAAACTTTCGATACTCGTTGCTGCGACACCTCAAGTTTGAGGGAGGGTGTTAGAAGTATATATATATGTATTTATGTAATTTAGCCTTTTGACTAAGGACAATTATGTCTTTTCCCTTGAACCCTATTTTCCCATTCTCCTTTTAGATTGGATTGTAAACAGTTTGATTGTTGCTCTTTGCGATTCATCATTTTGTAAGCTTCTTGAACACTATTGGTTTCTCTCTTAGACAAATTTTCCTCTTTCTCTTATATGTGATGGATAGCCTTGTAAATTTTGTGTTAGTTTCACAACAGCATCATAGATCAGTAGAACTCATGGCCGATTATATATATATATATATGAATCTTTTCCTTACGCTCTTGCATAGCGAGTCCTTGATCTTGAGTTGATTGAATCTCGTATATACCAAAGCCACAACCATGATTACTACATTTATCTTTGTGACCTGTCTGTCCCTCCCAGCACTTTGTACTTCATTGGATATTAGCTGCACAATGCAGTTCCTTGTTTTTCTTGAGTATATTAAGTGTTTTAGGCGGGTGGAATATCTGCTCTACTCCTTTAGAAAGAGTTGTTACAAATTTTGTTTGCTCGTTTGCATATTTAAGCCCCCTTAGTTGGTTGTGTGGTAATCAGTACATTAATATATGCTCTTTGTTTGGCTCTTCAAATATTTATTGTAGTATGTTTTGATAATGATAAGTATTTCTCCCTCCAATAGTTGAATTTTCCCTCCGGAAACATGAAATTCGCTTCAAGGAATAATATTTCTTATGGGACTAAAATGGTATTTTGTTTGGGACTAAAATTGCATCTCAATTTAACGGAAATCGTAACGTCAGGACCATTTTTGCATATGGCAATCCAGTGGGACCAAATTAGTTTGTTTGGGACCAAAACCAAAGGGGGGCATGCTCTGTGGGATCATTTTTGCAATTTTCTCTCAATTTATTTTATAAAAATTTGAGGATGTTGAATAACACACAAATTCAAAGTTGATGTTTTAATGCCTACTTTTAAAGTTCATGTTGAATTTGCAACAAAGCTCAAAATTCATGATTTTTAAGGCAATTAAACATTTTTATCTATTATGGAAATCCTTAATTCTATTTAATAATTTACAAAGAATATGCAAAAAATAAATAATGAAGTAAATTGTGAGCAATGGACTTGACCTAGATGGATTTCGAACTCAGCTTTTTCATCAAGAACTCCCTACTCTACAAATTTGAACACCCAAGGAAACCGTTACATATCCTCCACTGCTAATAATGTCAAATAGTCATTTTATGAAAGCACGCCGTATATAATTTTAATTTTTTGTGATGTTGAATGAGTTAAAATGTTAAAGATTTGAGATTCACCCTTTTATATTAAGTAATACCTTACAAATAGATAAGATAAATTCATTGCGCCACCCCCAATTGATCACTAAAACTAGTGGAAGCTTTTCATTTCATGTGATATAACATTCATCTCATTTATATATATGATTGTTCAGTTTATATAAAGTTTAAACCATCCAAAATTGAGTTGTTTGCCATCAAATCAAATTCATTTTTTATATAAAAATATAGGAAAACTAAATCCAAGATGCAATAATTAACTATTTGATTCGTTCCCAACTCAAAACAGTGTTAAGCTAGAAATGATTTCAAAGCGAGTCAAAATTGCCAACAAGCAGTGATCGACACAATGCCTGTAAATGTCCCAACTTAACTGCAAACTGCAAGACACAGCAGAAATCAAAACTAGCTCTTGAATCTGACACTGCGGCTGACCCCTGCATTAATACCCGATGCTTCCCCTCCGTAGCTCCCTGTGGGTTTTCTGATGTCGCGAACCTGCCCTTTTCTACGCACTTCTGCCTTCTTGTGCTTCAACTGTTCACAAAGATCAAGTGTTACCATTCAGTTAGTTTACTAAGAGACTAAGAGAGTAAAGCGTTTTTTTAAAACTATTCCATCACTGAGTGGGCGCATGTAGAGAGAGAGAGAGAGAGAGAGAGAGAGAGAGAGAGAACTATTTCAGTCAAATACCTTGTACTTCTTCCTAGGATTTTTAATCAGTTTCTTGCGAGCACGAGTTAAACCTCTGTTCTTTTCGATCTGGAAAAATATGAACAAGAACCAAAATCTGAGTGAGTAGAGCCAAGGAAGAGTTTTACATATGGTGGAGGAGATAAAGGTGAAGATTTCAATTACCTGATTAGAAATATGGCGCTTTCCATCAACAGTTTCTGGCAGAGATGAAACTTCTGGAGTTCTGTAGGTAATTAACTTGTGTCAGTAAACACAATAACTGCACTAAATAATTTATGAAAACAGATTATAGCATATCAAGACATGTGAAAGTAAAATGATATATGAAGATAAATATGATACACTTTGCAGGAGGTGATAGGCATGTATATATATGATTATAAGAAGTTGAACAACTCGAGGTGATTGAGAGCATTGTAGCGAAAACCCCGTACTTTTTTTCAAGTACCCTGGGTCATCGATAAAACAAAAAGATGCAGTTATTGGCAAGCAAAATATCCCACTTATGTCAGTATACCTAGAGTACTTAGCAGATTTTGCAGCAAGCTTCGCAGCACGTTGACGTTTCACTTCTTGGTAAAGTTCCAAATCAGGATCACTACCACTTTCTCCATTAGCATCAGCTCCATCACTAGAGAGATTACCAGTCTCATCTTCAGCATTTTCAACACCATCACCATATTTAATTCCAGCCCCTGCCAGAACACGTAGCTCATACTTCCTTCGCCTTTCTCCAATATCATCTCGTTTTGGTATATCATCATCACCAGAAATAACCTTCCAAAGACACAGTTCCAAGGGAAACTTATTTCAGAATTTTCTGAACCAGGAATTTCAAATGGTTATTCTGTGGAGGCCCTCAGAATACAAAATAGGACGTATTATCAATAATCTCACAATCAAATAAAAGAAGTATTTGACAATTAGTTGGAATAAAATTTATAGCACAAGCATCAACAGTAGAAATACGGATCAAAGTTCAAGGATTGTCAGCCATGTTCAATTATTCTATTTGCAGTTTTTGTCAATTGTAAGTCTTTAAGCATCATTTTTAACACTGTAATTCCATCTAAAGCTTATGTGTGCAATCATTTGGTTTGTTCTAAACTTTAATTCCCCCAGAGAATTGCAGAGTTTGCATCCCTTATATACTTCGCCTTATAATTGCTATAAAAATTACCAGTACATCCCTTTTTAGACATAGTAAGTTATGAAAATCATAATTCACAAATGGCTAGAACAATCTTTTCAAGTCACTGTAATACAAACAAATCCAAACTATTTGTAGTGAATAAAGATGGCTTATAAATACAGCAAAAAATTATCTTGCACCATAAAAGAAGAGATATTTCCACCATGCACACCTTGCGTTTCAGTTGCTGGGAAATTTTGCTGGAACGTAATAGATTAGCATCCCCATTACTCCTTCCATTTGCCACAGCATCTATTTCCATTGCCTCATCAACAAAATCATCTAATGTCTCAAGTTGCCTATGAGATACAGTATGACATTTCTTTTGATTAGTAGAAGTGCATGGCATTAATAACTACATAGAAAACTGGGTACTTGTGTCATAACGAAATGAGATACCTGTTCACTGGTTGCTGGTTTTTCTTTGTCCTAACAGACGGTGCAATGGAACTAAAAACACCTTGCTGTTTCAATTTCTCATCAAGGGATGCCCTTATTTTTAACATTTCCGAGCTCTGAGGTCCGACTTGTTTATCCTGTCATAATTCAATAATATCAGCATAGTCAAGCTAAGCCTTCCAAGCATACAAAACCTATAACTAGAAAATTAATACTGGTAGAACAACAAGCATGCCAGCTTACTTGATGCTTGTGTTGTGACTGCTTAATCTTTGGACTTTTCAAGGTATTCAACCCGGCTTCTTTGTTGGGCTACAAGTTATGCACAAGCAAAAAAAGAAGAATGAGGATACAAATTTAAGAAAATGAACATAGTGTATCAGCCACAAATAAAAATAAAAAAAGGATCCCACCTCAACTGTTGCTTGTTCTGCAGATATCACCACAGGATATATGTGACCGTTATTGAAAGAATCAGATTCTACTGCAGCAGACTTAATAACCGATGCATTATTCACATACTTCTTTAAAACATCGTCCATGTCCAAAGAAAGGCTATCATCCATTACTTTCATCTGCCAACATAGGAAGAAAGTTAAAATTGCCAGTAACAGAGGTAAAAAAAATTCAGGTTTATATAGTTCGGTTAAGAGCCTTGAGACAAAGTGTGCACACATTGAAATTATCTTAAAATAAGGCAATTTCAGTAATGCTCCCTCTTATCAGAATTTAAATCCCAAGAAGCTTAAGATCCACGAAGAAAAATAGATCCAACCAACACATGAATGCAGTGTCGGGTTCAGAAAAGAAGCCGCTAACAAACTGATTAGTTTTTTCCCGAACCTTGACCACAGGATATTTTCACGAGAGTAGGATATGCGCAAAAATACACAGGGGGGGTGACAAAGGAAGTAACTTAAGTGCTACATTATCTCAAATTCTACTCTGGCACAATAAACTTCGGTTTTAAGAAATTCCAGATAATAAAAATCAAGTTAACCAGAAAATGAGAAACAATAACCTTATCCAATAAACTCTTGATCTCAACTAGATGAGAAACAACTGGGTGATCACGAACTGGCTGCCCCTCAGACTTGAGAAGAAGATAAAAGGCTATAGCCTGGCAAAAGGATTGCAATAGACACTGCTTGACCTCGATATAGTGCAGCACGCCCTTCTTTGCACTCTCTTGTCCTCTAATCTTTATACATACCGGAATAGTTAATACAATGCATATAAAACTTCAAGTAATGAAACAAAATTTGTTATTCAACCTAACATCTGGATGAGCAAAAAATCTGAAATGTATTGGTTTCTCTTTTATCATGATATCATCTACAAAAAAAGGAAGCATTGCTAACACAGAACTAGGGCTCCAATAAGTTTAGGGCTCTTAACTGAAAATAAATATAGTGACAATCCAGCCACAAATACACTGATGAAACAACCTCTTCTTCATGCATGACAAGACTAGCACTTGCAATATAGTTACCAGTGTCGGGAAAGAGAACTCTTTAAATGCCTGATAAGACACTATCCAATAGACAGGTACTTATTAACTCATATTTGTTTCTCCTAAATTATGTCTTATAAGCATCAATGCACCATATTAATTGAATAGGAAAATGTCTTATGAGTCTTATAAAACACCAATTTAAAAGAAAGGACAAACATACGTAAGAGAAACTAAATGGATTGAATGAAGCGCAAAAAAAATCAAACAGGAAAAATTATGTTTAAAACAAGAAACTGGATAGGAGCATTGCTGCAACCAAAATTTAGGTGGCTTTCTCTTTTGACTTCTATGATTTACAACCTTATTGTGTTCATACAATTTATTTATATACTAATTTATTGTTCATTCATCATGTGGTACTGGCACCTTCCCATTGTTAAAAAAGAAGATGAGGAACAAGGAAGGTTCAAGTTCAGATAATCACTCATTTATCATTGAGCTTTTCCAACAACAAAAACTAAGGTAATACAAACATATATTAACATGATGGCTCATTGCACTAAGCGAAATAAGCCCAAGAGATTACAACCATATAGCAAGACAAATGATTATACCTTTTCTACAAGTGGGTTAACTTTGTTTTGAAGTTGCTCAAAGGCATCATTCAGCTCCGACAAAAGACCAATTAATTCTGGAGCAGAGCTGCAAAACTAGTCATTAGGCTAGCCCCTTAAGAAACATCATATGCAAAGAAATGAAGGGAAGACAGATTGTTAAATTTTAATCTAGTAAGCAGAGGAAATTTTTCAAAAACTGAAGTAGATACATCATATATGCAGCCAATGACAACTAGTTATGAAAAATTATGTCATATCACAATATGTCCCTAGTTACGACAAAAATACCAAGCAACTAAGACCCCACCTCCCGGGGTGTAGTGGGTTTGGGTCGGAATGATGACGAAGGTTCCATTTTTGTAGGCGAAAAGTAGTTCAGACCTGGCCTATATTGTGTAGTGTTGAAGATGCTTACTCCCTTGTACTTTTATTTTTGCAGAACACAATTAGAAAAACAAGAAAATAAGCTTGCAATAACCCAGTTTACCACTTATCAAACCGACATTTGGAAAAAAAAAAGAGCATATCCAGTAAATCGTAATGAAAACCAGCAGCAAGTGAAACGTGGCAAACTCTTCTAGGTTCATAAAGAGAGAACTATTAAAGAGGATGATCAAGATGCTGAAAAGCAGACTGACCTGTACACAACATCCATTTGCTCTTCCTCTGTCAAAGCATTTAAATCTTTCTTTACTACCTCATATGTCATTCCTTCTTCATCTTTGGTTCCTTTGTCAAGAGAAGCTTTTGATGGGGGTTTCCCGAGATCCAAGATTTCCTGAAATGTGACAAAATGATGTGGAATCAACAAAGCTCCTTTCAAACCCTAAAGCATGTCCATTATAACATGAGAATTTGTTGGACATTATTGTTCATGGATATTTTTACCTCAAACGTGGGCTCCCTATCTGTCTCATCTGAGCTAGTATTGTCAAGACCAAAATCCTCCATTGACAGAACTTTTGATTTTTCACTTTGCAATTTCAAAACCTCTCTCTCCTCTTCAGCTGCATCTTCATCATCACTTGATTGTGGCTTAATATAAGAACAAAATGTAAAACAAGTCATGACACTCATTTAAAAATTCCATTTGAAAGAAAAATACCAAAAAATGATGGCATGGAATCTAAAATCTTATGTTAGCATCCATTGGGGTTGGCTAGGTCAAAAACACGGTCCTTTGGTTCAGGAAAGAGTCGATGCAAAAAGTTATACTTAGAGGCCATCTTTGGACTTCCTCTTATCTGAATGGCTATTACAAGAAACCCAAATTTCTATGTAGTGATCAGCACAAGGAACTCGAATTTTAGAACCAACAATTAACTTATATAATGTGTTTCAGCCTTTCAAAAAGATGGTGTAGCACTAAGGAACCATAAGTGACCTGAATCACCTGATGAGAGAATAATTGATATTCATACACATATCTGGGACACAGCTATATCAAGGTCTACAAACATTGTGGCAATGTTGTTATATACTGAAGCACGACCCTTCTCAGAGAAAAGTGTCGCACAAAGTACCTTTGAAATTGCACTAGTATTCATTTCAAGAAAAAGATACGGTGCGGCATAGAGCAGTATTATAATTCTTACTCAGATGCCATTCAATGAGTTGTTAGAAGAAACAATTATTCTCTCTTTTGAGTGATTAACTTGATAGCTGATACAATTTGATTACAAGACAAATTTCAACTATGTTCTAAACTTAAAAATGGTATCATTGACTAAAGCAGTTAAACGGTTAAACCATGAGACTTAATAGCCATCATCTTATATATGCATATCAGAACTTTTGCAACATTGTTTCTTCTTTAGCTGATGAAATATAGCCTTTTATAACACATACAATTCTGGAGAGATCTTCATTCAGAACTCGAGAGTATTAGTACCATTTTAAGATTTTCAAGATATGTAGAATATTAGTTTAACATATTAAAAATGTTCAAGAAATCATAAAATTTGGAACTGTCTGATATTCAAGACCAAATGAACTAAAGGCGCGGCAGTATCAGGAACATACCTCAGAGACAACATCAGCACCATACATATCACGTTTAGGACCCCAAACAACCCTTCTCTGTTCTTCTTCGTCAGCATCATCAAGCCTTTCATCCTCAACATCACCATAAAGACCCCGCATATTCCTTTGTGTTATTGCAACTATAGAAACCCCACAATCAACTTAACTTTACAAAACATTTAACATAAAATGAATAAACTACAAAAAATAATATAGTAGTCTAATGGGGAGGTTCCTACTACAAGGCAAGATAAACTAGAATCAACCAGGAAAATCTTCTTCTTTAAATATATAGAACACACTTGCGAGCATATCAATCACTATGGTCATATTATCATCATGGGGACAAACTACTGATGCAAGGATAACAAGATGAAGGGTAATATCAGGATTCACATAAATCATGTCTTTGATGAGTATAGTGCAGGGCTTGAACATCATGTCTAGATCAGTGCACCTACGCTGCTTATGATACCATTATTTCCAACTAATACTATAACTGTTGATCTTAAGATATAGTAAAATGTAATCAAAATTTATTATTGAATGAGCAATTAGAGAATGGCAGAGTATAACTGTTTTGTACCCATTGCGTATATTAATGTTAAAACTTCAATAGATCAGTAAGATTTGTCATAAGGTTTCCAGGTTTCCGTGAATATAAAACCAGAGAAAACGGAAATGATAAGAACTGATTACTTATGATCCTTGTATTATACTTTGATGTGGTATTCGAGCTTTCTTATCCAGAGAGTCTAAGCAGAATCAGAATCGCCCAGACAATATATCTATGGCATACAAAACTAATAACAACAAAATTTATATCCATAATATATTTCTGAGAACCAGAAGATGATATCTTACTTTCCGCTGCCAGACCCTTTGGTGGCGTACCATCATCATCGTCATCATCATCTAGGTCCTCATCTTCATCATCCTAATTGTAAGTAAATACATAGTCCATTAAAAGAGTCTTTAAAGATAGATCTAAAAGCAATGATTTCTGTTGAGCAGCATCACAATTAAAAGTTTCAATTGTTTTCTAGTCTTCAACATATCCAAGGAAAAATAAATATATTGACTAAATGGCATAAAGAAAAATGAGTCAATACGTCTTCATTAAATGGTAGACCAAATCACATGTAGCCAGAGTTAACTGTTTCTATTAAAAAAATTAAATCTCTTCACCAAGCCACTATAAGGAAAACTTTGTCATCTAAATAAAAATATTAAGTTGGAAACAAAAAACCTCGATTGTGTTTTCATCATTTTACTGTGGTGGTTCAGTTACAGAAAAACACAATAAAGAAAGAAAAAAAAAATGTATCCAAAATAATCACACAAATACTAATAAGAATCAAGAAATCAAATAAATAAGTTTAATTTCTGAAGAAAATATCATTTACTCAAGAGCCAAACAAAAGGACATGAGAAGTTCAACCGTAACACCAAGCACAGGCTGCTCAGTATCCTCATCAGACTCTTCTACGTCCTCATTTATGTTCAGTGGTACGACATCTCTGTTCTTGTGAACTACAATAATGAAAATAAACCAAAAAAGCACAATTACAAACCATAGTTTGACATGGACAGCAAAAATAAATTCTAAATCTGTAGAATTCAATAAGGCATATCTTGAGCAAAAAGATTCACATACAGGCATCAATCTCATCGTTCATCATATCTTCATTATCAGAATCAAACTGAACAGATTTTTTCTTCAGAGGGCCCTTATCTTCCTTCTTCTTATACTTCCCTGCTTTTCTCCCCATTATTCTTCGATTCACTAACTGCATCAGCCCAAAAACTCTCAATTCCTTATATCATAATTGATTAATAAATAAAAAAGAAAGCATCTTCACTTCGCATTCGCACCTTTTCCTAATTAAAACCAACACGGCGATGTTTGTGAAGAAGAATGCAGCTGCAAACAGAAATTCCAAACACATGAACAAAAATTCCAGAAAACACAAATCCAGTAAAAGATGAGAGCTGTCAATAAATAACATTGAACGAAGTGCAGAAATAATCAGAGAAACTGCACTACGCAGCTTGAGGGGAAAAACAAAAACATGGCAAAACATTGAGCAGATGTAGGCATCATCGATAAGAGAAGCGGAGCAGCTGCAGAGAAACACCGGCCGTGGAATAGAGAATATAAATGTGGTAAACACTTGAAAAGGGGGTCGCAATTAGGCCTGTTAAATTGGTACCCGACTAGGCCCGCCGGCATTTTGTCCAGCTTCTTTTTTTTCTTTTTTGCTTTTCTCCCATTACAAAACTCTTTAATAAAACCAGAAAAACAAGTTTGGAAAATTCTAAAACACAACATGATAAGCTGTTTCTAATCATTTAAACAGTACTTCACCATATTTATATTCTTAGACACAAAAGCAAAGTAGCAAACAATTAAGCTAGTGATGATGTGTGCACATTTCTTTCAGCCCTGCGATTCTTCCACCACCCATGCGATAATCGAACATAGAGATTCAATCAGCAATGGATTAAATAGCAGATGGGACTCGACTACATATAATAGTACTGTGGTTGCACAAAACTAACTCAATTTAATTTCAAAACTAAAGTCACAGACTAACTCAATTCCAAAAATGGAGCCGACAGCGACTGGGATGAAGATTGAAGAGTGGCTGTAGACTGAAGCCGACGACAAGGTGTGATGAAGATTGAAAAGCTGCTTCCGGCTGCAACTGCGTGCTGGTCTCTGGAGGTTGGAGGCTTGGAGTCTGACGGTGAGAGAGAGAATGGAGACGAAGAGCCGAAGAACGACAGAGAATACTAGAGAGTAGAGAGACGAATGAGAGAGAGAGGCTCTGCTAGTCTGGTGAGTGGTGAGCCGCGCGTTATTCATCAGTGTTCCCTTAGGTTAGATGTTAGGGTTTATATTTTGTATTATTGAATTATAAAAAAAAAATTATGTATAAAAACTTTTAAAATAATAAAAAGTCTGTTTTAAATGTAGTAAAATTCAATAAAAAGTATCAGGAAAAGTAATAAGTTTTTGTGAAGTCGTTAAGATTTTGATTTTTGCATTTTAGTGGTTACAACATTAGTTATTGTGTTTCATAATATTAATTCACGATATAACATGAAATTATTAATTGTTAGGTCATGTATAAAATAACAATATTTGAAACCAACCATTAAAAATAAAATAAACTGAATTTATCTTTTTTTTTTAGTAGTGTATTTACAATTTAAACTAGTTGATGTCAAGTTTTTTAAATATAATTTATAAAGCAAAATGATAGTGTTAAAAACACTTTGTAGGATTTTTTTTTTTTTTTTTTTTTTGTGCAGCCTAACTTTATTTTATTTTTGTAATTTTTAACTCCCTATGTATGTAATTTATCATACTCAAGCTCAACTATCCAAGTCTTTGATTATATAATTATCGGAGTTATTCATAACAAAATGACGATGAACTATTCAAGATATTCCAATATATTGTTATTTATGGGTTTAAAATATATAAATTTTATTTAAAAAAACATGAAAATTCTAAATAAAAAGGATAGAGAAATAATAAATATACAATTAACCAGACTTTTTAAGGTTGTCAATATTTTTATAACTAGAAAACTCACACTGCAATGCACGGATAAGATATTTACTAATTTCTTTTTGTCTTGGAACTATTTTTCTGTCTCTTGTGAATTGTATAGTGGTAGAATGATATAAGCTCGAGATCAAATACTTCGAATTCAAATTTCACCAACACCGCTAGGATAAGATATTTATAATTATTATCCCGTTTAGTTGATTGACCTAGTGGTGGAATTGTGTATGCTTGAGACCAAAATTATAAAAGATATCAAAATTTGATTTTAACATATATTTAATCAATCAATATATAATAATTTGTATAAGTTAATAAAAATATTTTTACTTCATAGAAAAATATTTTAACATTTCAATTTTTCATTTGAATATATTAAATTATATCAAATTCATAAATATTTTACATTGTATTATAACATACTTTATGTTATATATATTTTGACACCACTTTTATTTTTCTTCAACAAAATTATAAAAGCCATCAAAATTTGATTTTAACACATGTTTTTAAATTATATTTTGAAAATAAATAAATAATTAAGAAATAATAATAATAATAATAATAACTTATTTAATTTGATTTTTGATTTATTTTTCTAAATATGATAAAATAATATTATAAGACGTGATTATGTATAAATATATCATATATTAATTGTTTTGTCATTGTGAATAGCTAAACCCATGGAGGGTGGGTGGAATGACTATTCCCTTCCGTTAGAGGATAAAGATTCATGAGTGATTCACCAATCGGCAATCACCGCAATGTCTGGACATGAAAATGATCATTTTATTTTATTTCATTCCACCGTACCAATCACGGTCTACATATTTTAGATATGAATTTTCACCTTCAAAACATAATGGTAAAAAATATTAAGAGAACCCAACATATTAATTAAAATTGCAATAAATAACACATTAAAAAGTAAGTTCATATACACAGTATATAAATAAATATATTTTAAAGTGAATATAATATTAATAGATTATATATACATATATATTAATCTTATCCTATCAAAATCAAGCTTAGCAAAACAGTCCATAACATGCTAGAAAGAACATCGTCAAACAATCAAAGCCTTGGCCCAAAATTTACTTGAGAAATGCATATCATAAAGGTCAAACTAAATTGTTAGTAATCGCCTTCGAAAATTATTTCGCCAACTTTTGTTGTGAATTTCCAAAAGAAAAAGAGACAGAGGAGGAAGAAACGCCGCTGCGGCAACGGAGCTGGTGGAGCCGCCGCCGCCGCCGCTGAGGGAGTCTGACTGACCGTCGGTTTGTTCAAGTAACTCTCTAGCTAAATGCTGAACTAGTTTCTTACGATGTATTATTAACAGGAAGAATATCAACAGAATTTGGAGAGCGGGATGTTAAATTTGGTCTATTCGATTATTTTGATGTGTTAAGGTGATAATTCAAACGTATAGCTCTTAAACTTACTATACATTTCACTTGCTGGAGATGAATATGCTCTCCCGCGTTTCGATATATTGGGTGTATTTGTGTGTGTGTTTTTGGAGAATCAGCTGCCTCTGTTAATGTTTTGTTCTTCTCGCTATGAACAACAATATCTTATTCGTATAGATAACATTAATTTTCCATTTGTTTGGGGTTTCTTGTAATTTTGGTTGCATCCTAAAAGATTTCCCTACACACTCTGATAAAAGAAGAATCAATTCTCTGTTTAGTCCAAAAAAAGTATTGGGGTTCAGTACGGCAGTACCTTAAATTGTTTTGTGTATCTTGTGAAGTTCTGGGTGTGTTGTTATGTATATTCTACTCCTATTTCTCAGTTTCTTATTATTGACAACTTTCTTTATGAAAATCAGCTAATTTGATTGAAGTTTGATGCAAATGCCCACCACTTCTTCTGTGCCCGATTGTGTCCTTTGAAATGCTTAGATAAATAACTAGGAAAATTCTCATGGCTTGCTATCAAATTCCACATCAACAACTCCATGCTTTCCGGAGGACGTTTTATTGTTGGGGGAGGGGTCTTTCTGTGAATCAGAAGTTAGGCTACAAGTTGGCTATTGGAGATCAAAGAAGGTCACACTCATCACATATTCCTTTTGAAAAGGTAGATCTCCCATCACTTTTGACTGGCACACACTATTCACCTAGTCTATTCTGCTTTCTGTTCTTCTAGTTGTCTGATTCTTTATTTAGGATTTCCGCCAAGGGCAATCTAGTTTGAATTCTGGACCTTATAAGGTTCTGCAACCTATCTCGTTGAGAGGTGTCAGCACAGCTGCTCAAAATGCAACACTAAGCCAAAGTACACCTTTTGATTCTACTCTACGTGAAGATAGTTCCACTGCCATAAATCCATCAAATGGCAGAGTAATGCTCATTGACGGTACTTCAATCATGTACAGAGCATATTACAAGCTTCTTGGTACGCCAAACAATTAGTATATTCCTTTCAATTTATTATTGACTCTTGTAAATGATTGTTGTGTGATTGCTTATTCTCCTTTCTTGTCTATGAGTGCCACTCAATTGAAAGTTCAGCCGATCAGACCAAATTGATAAGAGTAGAGAGCAATCAAATGTTGTTTATTTCTTGAATAAAAATAAAAGACAACAAACAGAGATCTCTCGTAATCCCATCAGAGCAAATATCTTGCTCAGTGTAAAGTTAGCCTATTCACTAATTTCTTCCACGACCCATTCCTCTACATTCTATTCTATTTAGTCCAAGATAAGAACATAATATTTTCTTGTAATCAAATCATATTTATGAATAGATTATTCAATCAGCCGATTTATTTTTCTTCTTTCCATTCTCTGGTACACATTCTAAAGGAAATATTTTTATTGCTATCATTTTCATTCATGAAAATTATTCCTCTACTTACATCTTCTTATGTCCGAATGTTAGTGCCCCAAATTACTTCTTGGATTCCTAAAGAATGTTGTCCTGTTTCCTGGACTGGCAATATTCTCCCCATAGTTACCTGTCAGCTGTCATTTCAAATAATGATGCTGCAACGTCACTATCTCCCAAATCATTTTCTTAAGAGCTAACTGCTACGAGGAAAACATCCGAATATTTTACATTTTCAAATCTCATCTGACCTCTATGTCCATTTAAAATTGGACTTTCAGGGACTCTCAACCAGGGAGAAATTAACTTTTTCTAACATAGTGCCAGTGGTGCTGTATATCTACTGTGTACCTCAACACAAGGTGTTGTCATTATTTTCAAGTTGTTTGTGCTTCGAGTTTCACTTCCATCCCAGTTATTGTCATGGTAATTTTATCTAATTGTATTTAATTCGTGTCTGACTTCATAGACAAGAGTTGAATGTGTTCAACTAATCTAAAACATACTCAAAGTAGATCATGCTAAAGGTAATATCCACTCTTAAAGATATTTATTTTTGGTCATCTGAAAGGAATCCAAGAGGAATTTGATTGAGAACTTTGATCAGCTCCATTGCCCATACGTATGCCTTGTTCAAGTGCACGTGCTTATTGACATAACTCAAAAGGGGGGTTTATAGGTTACATGATGTACAGAAAAAAACTATCTAGTTAAAAAGTGGACCTTTAATGAAACTGCAGTGACAGTAGTGTAGTTGATGGAGCCTTGCTCTTATCAACCCCAAATTATTTATGTAAATGTTGTTATATTATTCCTTGATTTTGGTTACTCACTGAAGAATTACCTAGGACAGCATACTAAGAAGATGAAAAGTTAATTTAGCAGGTATAGAAGTATACGGAAAAACTGAGAAAAAATGGCTCAGGGAAAAAACATAAATTTTTTCAAGCTAGCTTAGCTAAATATTCCTTCTTTTTGTCTATGAACTGCCACTAGTTTGGGTGCTCATCAGTCATCATACTGATGTTACATACTGTTTCTACATGCCCCTTCTTGTATATGCCTATGCAGTAACTGATTAACTTTTTCCTGGTTTATTTATAGCAAAATTGCATCACGGTCATCTATCTCATGCTGATGGCAACGGAGATTGGGTCCTAACCATTTTTAGTGCATTATCTCTGGTAAGATTTCCTTAAGGTCCAATCTTTTTTTTTTCTTTGAGAATTTATATTGATTATGGCGCAGTATGTAAGAAATACGAGAATTTATATTGATTATGGCACGGTATGTAAGAATTTACGTGATTTTCTTATGACTGTTTTAAGGCCTCACCTTTGATGTTATATAAGATGCATTTCTCAAGAGAATAAATGTTTATGTCTATATTGATGTGGAAGAAGCTACCATTCTCTGACTTATTCAAGTATATTTTATTTCAATGGATATTAGTGCTAGGAAAAGGACCAAGTCAATGTGTATTTGTTATCTTTATTTTAACTGCGTATTAGTTGGTTGAATATCCTGAAGGAAGAAGGCAGCTGCGATCTTTAGTGTTCTCTGTTCTCCATCTCTGTGTTTGTGTGGCCATTCGAGAAGAAGAATTTCTAAATGTGATGAGCTGACCAACTGTGGTATTCTCTCAGCAAAGCTACCTCAACACATCATCTGCATGCCATTATTTTCTTCAAAACTGCATTCTGCGAGTTTTTGTGTACTGCTAATATTGCCCATCCTCTTCGGAAATGAATGTTGATGTTTGTCATGTTGCTTTACTCAATGAGTTTTCTTGATAAACACCATAACTATGTATTTCCACACCTACTGTATGAAGATTTGTGCAGTAAAGAAGTTTAATTATGTAATTTAGCTAATATCAACTGTACCTAATATTGTTTCCTTGGACAACATGTTCTGCCCGGGTAAAGCACTGACATGTGTTACTTTTAATATTTCTTACTGATCTTCTGTATTTTATACCAGTTGAAGGTCTATTATCTTAAAGTATCTTCACTGCCTTTCTTGCAGATAATTGATGTCTTGGAATTTATCCCTTCACATGTAGCGGTATGCTCTCATTCTTCCCTATAGCCAGGGGTAATTAGTTTGGGAATAGATTAGATCAATCAATTTGGCTTTTAATATTTATATGTGTGTCCCTGTAGTAGTGGTTTCGCTTTTTTCCCCCTATTCTTTCAAAGGTGATTGATAATGTGTTCTTTCTGGCCCACTTTGAAAAAGATATTTTGTCATAAATAATAATGGCTATAGTTACAAATAGTACCTAGAACTAGAATAACTTCTTTGTTCTTCCAGGAGTTATTTTTTTTGAACACTAGAAATTTTTTGCTGTAATTCTACTAATCAATTACAGATTTTAGAAAATAAAATGTTTTGCTCCTTTTAACACTAGCTGCCAATATTGACTCAACAATGTCACATATACCTCCATGATGCTATCTCTATCTTTATGAGATTTACATTTTTTTTTTTCTTTCCTTTACTCTATTAGTCTAATTTTTGAAGGACCTTGTGTCATTTGATTTCTTTTCTGTTCTGTGTTGGTTTTGTGCCTTTATGCACTGACCTATTGCTATTGATGTATCTGCTCTAACACAAGTCTTTTTCCCTTGTGTTTTTTCTTTTATTCCTTCATGCGTCCAGGTGGTTTTTGACCATGATGGTAAGCTTACTTTTTTACTATGTGTTCTTCTCCGTATTCCATTTATTTATCTTGTTCCTATTTAATGTTTATATTTTCTTTATTTTTAACACTCATCAATTATCTATGCTTGAAACTATGTCATGCTACTTAAGTAGCTGGCTCATATCATAATCCTAGAAAATATTGTTTATCTTTTCTGTGGTTTCTCAGTTATCAAGAATGATCTATTTTTGATTCGGTCTTCCTCTCTTTTGTCTGCCACATTCGTTTCTTTCATTTTTAACAATTATTGCTCCATATCTTTTAATTGAGGACCTAAGCACAAGAGGAATAGGCAATTTGGATTCATAAATTGTCATATATTGTCATATATTGTTGATCTCTTATATCTCTGTATTGCAAAGAAACTGAAATGTGATGTTTCAAATCATTTATGGAATGATAATCATAGAGATGTTCTTTGTGACCTTGCCATGCTATTAACTTCAGTACATGTTTATAGAGTCACTATCAGTTTGTCTAGAAAGATCCAACTGTGATAACTGTTAGCCAGAAAGTGAAGCTGGTATGATGTTTGTATTCTGGCTTAGTATTGGTACTCCGTACTCCTATGATTAAAATGCTGCTTGGTGATGTGGCTTCAACATCAGCATTTAGTTCTATCTGGATTGTCTAATGTACTGTATTGGCGATGATTTGATGCAGTAGATTTAGCTTAAAATTATCTTTCGCCTAAGTAGTGGGTAAAGTTGGTAGAGCTCTGGGCTTGTAACTTCTGCTGCCTGTTAGAGTCTGATTTGATTGGACCTGGGTGTCATTTGTTGCTGGTCATCGTGCATGCATGCATCTTGTCCTTTCTAATTGTTGTGCTGTTTCAATTTGAACTCAAACTTATCTCAGTGGATCATTTAAGCTGACAGACAATACCGAATTTGGTTTAGATGTGAGTGAAAAAGATAGATGGTGTGTTTTTAGTAGAGAAGTTTTCGAAGTATGGAATCAGTTACTACTTCCTTTTATTCTTATGAAATTGTTACTTCGCAGCTAATGGGGAAGATCCATTAAATTAGCCATTTTTCATGGGTGGTTGGTGGGGGGAGGGGGTTTAAAAGGACCTAGAATGATGAATTTCAGTCACAATTTCTGTATAAAATGTGTACAATTCATTAAAATATGATTACTTATATTGACTGTAGTATATGAGTATACTCCTATAATTATTTTTAACTAAAGTTAGACGGGTGTGGCCCTGAGCGAATTATTTTGATAAAATAAAGTTTTTCTTTACAGGGAGTCCTTATGGTCATGCGTCTCTTTCATCCAAACAAAGTTTTGTTGGAAAAGGTATGCTATTTGATTTTTGATTCATTCTCTTACTTTGTTTATGACTAGCTGAAAGGGGAGGGCTGTTACCTAATATCCCATATCTGTGACTCTGTGAGCAGTTACCTAGATCTCCTAATATTTTAATTGCTATAGCAATACTATCTGAAACTATGTCCAAGTTTAAACCTTGAGCTTCAAGAATAATGCTGCCAAACTAGTTTTTTTTTTTTTGGCCCCAAAATATTCTTCATTATAATTGATAAGGGAAAAAACCTTGATTATGCATACAAATTTCTTGATGTTAGCACGTGCATCCTTGGAGATATTTTGTCTTTGTTTACTTTATTGTGGTAGACTGTACCGTGTAATCCATGGGTAAATTAAACCTGTGATCTTATGGAAGTTAGTTGCAACTATATTATCTTTTGCCCCACTAAGCTTTGTGTCTTATTAAATTTGATAAAATAACATTCTGCCTGTTCTGAAGCTTCTGTCTAGTGATTTGATGTTGATATTTTTATCAGATGAAAGAATTCCTCATTAATGATATACAGTGGAAATATGTCCAACCATAGAGACATAATTTGGTCAAACTCAAACCCCCTCCCACCCCACACACAAAGAAAAAAAGAAAAAAAGGTGCAATCTGAACTGATGACCCAGATTTCTTGGTAAGCTATCTGGATCGGTTAAGTTGGCAAATTTACTATCAGCATTGACGAAACACCACCCTGTACCTCTCTACTTGTCTTGCTAACTGCATATTGTTGTCGTCATGATTATCTGGCAGAACAAATGGCAATGTGTTGCTGATTGGATGTGGTGGTTGAGCCAACCATCAGATGTATGGACACTTTGTTTTACTTGAAATTTTGTTAGATTTATAAGATATGGAGCCCTAACTTAACCCAAAACCATGGTCAAAGGTCAAGGGTTGACCCCCACTTTTTATCCCTTCCACATTTTCATGTGAAATCGATGTGGGATCTTGTTACAGTCCATCCCCCTTTCAAATCGGGCATCCACGGACGACACGCTGAGTGGCAACCCACACCAAGGTCTGCTTCTGTGTGGCAACCCCCCTTGGGACCACATTCAGGTGGCAACCCCGGGCCCACTAATTGGGTAGCCCCTCTCCACAGCCCACCCGAATTCGGTAGGTTGGACCAAATTGTTAGAAATATAAGATTAAGAGCTCTCACTTAATCCAAAACCATGGTCAAAGGTCAAGGGTTGACCCTCACTTGTATGCCCTTCCACATTTTCATGTGGAATCAATGTGGGATATCGTAACAAATTTTCTCAGCATAATCTTACCATAAGATGGTATTGCGTGAGAAAGAGATGGGTAAAAGACGTAGAGTTATAGATGAAAGGTTTAGGTATAACAAAAATGGTAATGAAGTTGGCAATGGTGGATAACAATGGGAAGGTGGATGGTTAAGGACGGTGTCACCTAGCTAAAGTCATTCACGGGTTGTTTTTCACATAATTGAGTCTTTGAAATATAAATATCTCCCAAATACATTAAATTGAGTAAATTAAAAAAAAAAATCTATATTATTCCCATTAGTGAAGATCTACGTTTTGTTATGTCTTGTGGAATTTTATGAGAAAGTTTTGATGTGAAATGCTATGTGTTTGTAAAAATATTCCACTGGAGTGCTCAGCATATAAATTTGTCTCCAATTGTATGCCCATAGGTTATATTCTTCTTCATCTGTTGTGTATACATGGACAATGTGGGGTCTAATTTCACTTTGAATGGGAAAATGGAATTGATTGGTTAATTTCTTGTAGGCATGAATTTTCGTCACACCCTATACCCCTCTTACAAAAGCAATCGGCCTCCAACCCCTGATACTGTTGTCCAGGGGCTTCAGTACTTAAAAGCATCCATCAAGGCAATGTCCATCAAAGTGATTGAGGTACAGACACTTACATATTGGTTCTTTGTTGGTAACTAAGGTAGCAGAAGCATGTGAAATATTTTGTTCACTTTTTAAGCAGGTTCCGGGTGTTGAAGCTGATGATGTTATTGGAACACTGGCTGTCAGAACTGTCAATGCTGGGTTCAAGGTATTTTCACTGCCTTTGGTTGTATAATTTAGAGGATCCAAGCAGACTTTAGTCATGAGCTTTGAAGTGGAAAAAAAAAATGGGGCTGGGGTGGTTTATTATTGTTGATTATTTGTAAGTGGGTGTAGAATTTTGAGTTCACTGTCTTGATGGTACCATTCTTATTATCTCTTAAAGGTAGTTTCAACTTTCATTAACTGATGATTTGGTGCTAGTGATGTGAATTGGAACGAATGAAGGTTTAAAGATGCATTTATGCATCCTAAATATTCCAAATCTTTAAATATGTAGGACATATTTTTCTATCCTTTTGTTCTATTCTTGATTGACTCATGACTCTTCTTTAAGATAATTGTTACAGGTACGAGTTGTCTCCCCAGACAAAGATTTTTTCCAGATACTGTCTCCTTCATTGCGCCTATTGCGAATTGCTCCTCGTGGCTTTCAGTTAGTATCTCTCTTGCATGTTGTCATGCTGACTAGCTTTCTAGGATCTGCCTGTTTATTTGCCTCTTTTATTTGCTTTGAATGACTGCAAGCTGTCTTTAAGTTTCAACTCCAGATATTTTGTCAAGGTTTCCATCCTTATTACTTCTTGCCTTAAAATATAATTTCATGGTAATTTTCTCTAAAACTAAAACACAATATTCAAGTTTCTCCTCTAATCATTTTATAGGATTTAAAAAGGATGGCATCCATGTTACGGCTCACAGTCGAACTCCCTCATTGATTCAGTAGTTTGTTGAAAATTTTGTTGAACATGAAAACAGAACTAAGGAATATTCTCTAAACTAGCTTCTATAAAATATAATTTCTCGGTAATTTTCTCTGAAACTAAAAAACTTCATTCAAGTTTCTTCTCCAATCATTTTATAGGAATATTATAGGATTCAAAAGGGACAGTATCCATGTTCCGAGTCCTGACTCACAGTTGAACTCCTTCATTGAGTCAGTAGTTTGTTGAAAAGATTATTGAACATGAAATCAGAAATAAGGATGATTATGAGATGGAGTGGAAAATGAGTCTCACAGACATTTGGAGAAAGAATAAGGCTAAACAAAGGTGAATTAGAGTGGAGAAATAGATTGGGCAGTTTTGAAAACAATAACTCTGTCTACAAATCCTGCAAAATTGGTGGGTTTGGCTTTTATTACTTTTGAGATCAGAAATACTTGTTGAGGCTATGATAAAAGGAAGATTTTAAAGTGTGAAAAACCTAGTGGTATGTGATTATAAGGCTAATTGAACATCCATAGTCCGACAACAGAAAAACTATTCCTAATAAATGAAGTACACTTATAAAATTATTGCGTTATTGCTGCTTAAGCATGTGTAGATTCCCTACAATACACTCCAATGGGGAAGAAAGGGTAGTAAAATGAGCTGGTGGGGCATAGGGGAAGGTGCTGTGACTAGGGGAAGGTTCCCCTTGAACGGCAGCGTTTTGCGAGATTGCCCATTGAATTAGGGTTTTCTGAATATTGGAATCGGCGATTGCGAGAGAAATTGGCAGAGCCGACTGATTTTCTCTCTCTCTCTCTCTCTCTCTCACTCTGTTCTATTTTTTATTTTGTAATGGTATTTAAATATTTTCGTAATTAATTACTTTTGAATGAAATTTAATTGTAGTATGAAGAGTAATTTTTGTAGTGTAAATAGAAACACCCCTCAAGAATATTGTGGACCTAATTAAATTGGAGTACTACACTACTATTTTCCATTAGTTTGTAAAAGTTTCTGCAGTGCTGTTATCTTACTTCTGTTTTCTGGTGCAACTTTTTTGTTGATTGCTATCTATCTCATTAGTGATTTTAATTTTTACCACATCGCTTACTCATCTTAGGATGTCCTCTTTTGGGATGGAAGACTTTGCTGAGAAGTATGGGACACTGAAGCCATCTCAGTTTGTTGATGTAATTTCACTTGTGGGAGACAAATCTGATAATATCCCAGGTTCTTTTATGTTTCTTTTACCAAAACTTTAGGTCTAAGAAAAGACTTACATAAGAGAAAAACATTAAAGCACATGCTTGTATTTTTGAGCACCTATTTTTTCTCTTTATTCTTGTCTTCTGTGATTTCGTTTTATTTTTTGTCTTTTGTGATATGCATTTTGAAACAGTTGTTTAATAATGATTGCACATCGACCATCAGTTAATGATTAACGTCACGTCACAACTACTACATTGAAAAATTGTAATTGACTTCAAAAAATTCTTTGCTATTCTGTGCTCTCTAGCAAATACTACTCTATAGGTGGTTGGGTTAAGATTTGAATTTGCTCTATACATACAGGGAATGGTAGGGAAAATAGGAAGCCCTTACTCCCTTAGAGAAGAAATATCAATTTCCCAAATTTGTTAGGGGTATGTCAGGTGCTTTGGATTTTGATTACTCAGAGATATATAGTTTCTATAAGCTTGAGATATATTGAGTAGGTTTTCAATGAAACGGAGTTGTTTGACTTGAATGAGCAATACGATTCCCCCTCCTTTTCTCCATTGGTTCTTTAATGATGTTATTGGCTTTCCTTCTATGGTATTAGTGGAACACATCTCTGAATTGCATATTACTGAAAATTAAAGTCTTGCATTCAATTAAGAAACGAGACCACCACTTTCTTTGTGATGATATGTAGAAGAGTAAGACATTTTATTGGCTATTTCTATTAGGAATATTGAGGAAGATAGTTGCTTTGTTTATGCACATATTGGTTACCAATTGATGAATTTAGTTTTTTTAAGTCATTCGGGTAAAGTTGGTATATTGCAATTCAGAAGGAAATTTACAACTTATTTGTGATCTCTAAATGCAGGAGTTGAAGGAATAGGAAATGTTCATGCTATTCAACTGATAACAAAGTTTGGTACGTTTATGTGCAACTTTATTAAGTACTGTAAGTCTGAAACCATACCAAGTTAATCCCAAAGTGTGATGATGGTGATGATTGTTATCCTTTTTCTTTTTTAGTTTCCGTGATTCTCTTTTTGATATCGGATATCTCCCTTTGTTACATTGTTAGAGTAAGGGTGGAAGACACAAACTCAAAACGATAATAATCCTCAAACGAGGCCTACGGCAAAGCCGTCCCAAACTCTAGATTAATTCTTCACTCCAGATTCTACTGTAGAAACTACTATAAATATGAAATCCTAACACCCTAAAGCCCATGCATAAGTGGGCCGGACCCAAACTAAAGTAAATAATCAAAACTAACTTAAATAACTAGAATATTAAATAGCTAGAATATAAATAAAAGATAATGATCGCTGCTCTCTATCAACTGCTCCTCCGGCGGAAATAGCCTTGTCCTCAAGGCTAAAGTCAAGAGATTAGTGCAGCAGAAAATCCCCAATAACCTCCTCCTCGACAATCGGATTGCTGTCATGGCACCCCACTACGACAGAGAGTTTTGGGGCGACAACGATGGGTTGGTCCGAATTTCAGACCACATTTAAAACACGTCCCAGCAGCCTTGTGTTTTAGGTACTCCTCATCAGTCATGTGGCGGAAACGACGCTGGTTGCGGGAAACCACAGAATTGGTTGTGGGAGAATTGAGGAAATAGGAGATTGTGACTGAGGCGGCTGTGGAGAGGTACCCTGAGCTCCAGATGTGGGTCGCGGAGTGTAGGAGGGCCACGAGGAATAGCTGGTTGTAGAGTATGGATGGGATGAAAACGACGACGGCTGGTCTGTGATAGTAGGATCTTGAATTTGCACGCTAATCTGTTGCTGCAAGCTTCCTAGGAAAAAACCTAGATATTGGTCATCTATAAGTCTGGAAGTTGAGCACCCGTACCTTCGAAAGCGGCAATGTAGTCCTCCAGAGACCCTACCTGTTTTGTGGCGCCCAATGCCTCAACCATTAATTGTTGAGCTCTCCCCAAAATGAATCAGGAGCTCGCGGGTATAACGAGCCCAAGTCAACGTCTGGCAGCGGCGTAATAAGAGTTGCACCCAAGACATGGCTGGGCCCAACATGACAATCAGAGATTGCTTCAATCGCTGCTCCGGTGGTGTTTCATGAATGAGAATAAATTGATCAGCACATGCGAGCCATCCTAGGGCATCGGTGCTATCAAAACCAGGAACAGGAAGGTCCATCTTCTGAATCACTTGCACAAGGGTGGAGTATTCTCCCTCTGGACTCGTAACGTGGCTCCCGCCAGATTCGTTATTCTCTGTTGATCCTGTAGGGATAGCGAATTTCTTCAGCAGAGCATCCAACTTTGCATCAGTTGAGGTTCTGAATGTCTGATAATCCGTTTGAAAATTATTGAAAGCAGCGGACAATTCTTCAACCACCTTCTCCAACTGATCTAATCGAGTCTCAGTACTTCGTGTTGTCACCATATTTTCGTTCCCTGTTCACCGCACCAATTTGTTAGAGTAAAGGTGGAAGACGCAAACCCAAAACGATATAATAATCATCCTCAAACGAGGGCCTTATACTCATTATGCCTAGCATTAAATATACTGGTATTCACCTTATCAATATCTCAAGATGGAGCCCGTTTGGTACCTAACAAGGCACTCAAATAGGACCGAACCTCCTCACACCAGATTCTACTGCAGAAACTACTATAAATATGAAAACCTAACACCCTAAAGCCCATGCATAAGTGGGCCAGACCCAAACTAAAGTAAATAATCAAAACTAATTTAAATAACTAGAATATTAAATAACTAGAATATAAATAAAAGATAATGATCGCTGCTCTCTATCATATATCCACTCCTTGACGAAAAAAGAAAGAAAGAGGGAGGGAGGGAGAGGAAGAAGAATGGGGTTTGAAAGTGCTAGGTGCACAGCAACTTTCTTGCCATATGGTGGATTGGTGATAAACAAGTGCACATACTAAATTTGGTGATGCAATTAAAAAAGTTTCAGTTGCTAACTACGACTACATATTGTATGACTAGTTTTAACTTGGTTGGGTGTAGGAATTCTTTCAATCTAATTATTGAACATATGCTCTATCTTTCAGAACAGAAAATAAAAATGTTAAAAAGTTTGTCTTTTTTAAATAAATAAATAAAAAATATAAATTTAACGAAGACAAATTTGGACTTAAAGTATCTATCTAGTTATTGTGCAGCAATGAAAAGCTCATGAATGATAAAGTTGTTACTTTTCGTTTCTTTCTAATCTTATCCTACACTGTTGACTGGTCATTTCATGTTTAGAATGTCCTATCGCTGTACTTCACAAGAGAGTGAGAGACATAACCATATCTATGCAAACAAAAAAAAACCTAATATCATAGTAACATAATGTGCATTAACATGTGTAAATATATGCTTACTAAGGATGCTGTGGTTATTCTTAAAAGAAAGATGCTACTCAGTCCTGCTGGAGTCAAGGATTATTAAACTACTGACCTTAAATGAACTGTCACAATATTCTAGCAGCTGTTAGTTCTATTTTCTGAAGATTGTATGATTTGTTTCTCATTTCATGATTATGTAGTTTCTAAGTTGACCTTATCCTATCCTATGATATTTTGTTAGGCACATTGGAAAACTTATTGCAGCGCGTTGATGAAGTTGTTGAGGAGCGAATAAAAAAGGTTGTTTGACTACGTTGGCGGTTTCTTATCAATCCTTTTCACTAAAATGATCTTGCTTACTTATCCTTGGTGTATTTTCATATTTCTATCAATGTTTATGCAATATTCTGAAATTTCATCTATTGTACTTACTTTTGGCTTGAACTTGATCTTAATGCCTTTTTTTGGTATGGATTATTTACTTGGTCTTATACCACACACGGACCGGTTGCTTTATCACTCAAAGAATTTATTGTCATATTTAGGAAATTCTGAATTAGTAGATGGCTTCCAAAGGAAGTGATGACACCATTCGCAAAATGGAAGACTTGAAAAAAATCAGAAGCGGAATCAAATTCCTCAGATCCTTTTGAACACGAGAAAAGTCAATTTTGTGAACTGAAGTAAACTGTAAATAACCTGAGGAATTTCACATCGTGATCGATCTTTGGAGCAAATTCTAGTTATATTTAGTTAAATTTGGATTCTCTAGTTTAAACACCTGAATTTTCTTTGATGGGTAAACTTAAGTACAAGGATTTGTAGAAACTTATTATATTATTTTTAAAGAATATTATTGAATTTCAAGGTACAGTAACTCTCTTAAGATGAAATTACTTTACTGTAAATAATCCACTGCTAGTGTCAGAAAAAGCAAAATTATGACAGAAAATAGATATTATGTGCATTTTAATTTTTAACCATGATCTCTGTCCTATCTGCTGCATGTCTTATATTTAAATTCTCTTTCCTCTTGGATTTATATACTATTTCTTTCAGGCATTGATTGCAAATGCTGAGCAGGCTATTCTAAGCAAGAATCTTGTAAGCTTGTCTGTGCTTGTTGATTAGATTACTTTCAGAGATTTGATATTTAAAAGCTAAAGCTCCTTGCTTCATCCAATGTAGGCTATGTTACGTTCTGACCTTCCATTCTACATGGTCCCATTTACAACCGAAGATCTGACTTTTGTCAAACCAGAGGTTAGTTAGAGTTATGCTGTGTTCTGTTTTATTTCTGGTGATTCTAGGTAGATTGTATTTGTTATTGTGGTGGGAAAATGAGTAGAAAAGGAAAATGCACTGTTATTTTGTTGAAGAAGATGATGCAATGCATTTGAGGAATATTCTCAATTTATCATGCCTCATTGCCTTGTCAGTTTTGTTTTCCTGGTAGATCATGGGCAAATAAACAGGTGTAGAATTATATATATATATATATATATGTTTTCTTGAATGATTGGTAATTGATATTCTGAGAGAATGCTAATCAATTTGAGGAAATACACATTTTGTCTTTGGAGAAGGAAAATGGAAGAATGGAAAGAAACAAAATCGGTTTGGAGTTCTAGAAAGTTCGTTATGGTTGTTAAAAACATGACCTCTATGAATCTCCTATTTCTGAAACTATTTTGTGGTTCGGTGAGAATGAATCTGGTTAAAGGACATACAATAATTCTCTCTATCATTCTGTTATCTTTGGACATATATGTACATCAGTGCATTAGATGGCAGTCCACAACTTCTGTTTCGTCTCTGTTAGTTGATTACACTAAAAGAACAGAGTTGTTGCCGTGAAACTTGAACCCTTCAGTCTCCAATACTCTAACCACTAATGATCCAGAAGGAATGCCAATGCCCTCCAGGTGAATATGCTTAGTGTAATTGTGATGGAGGTTATTTTTTTAATCTGTCTTGTGGAAGTCTTTGTTTCCTGGGGTTGATTAGCATAATCTTGCCACTGAGAAGATGGGATTGATTAATTTATTTTGAGAAATTTTGCTTGCTTGAACAAAGAATATGCACTTTTGTCTTTCTCGCCTGGTTGTCAATACTAATAAGTACATCTATGTAATGTTCAAGGCTATACAGGGTTGTGGTCTCGGGATGCCAGTGGGATTGGAGAATTGGAAGTTAGTAAAATAGCAAACTAGATCACACAAAAACTTTCAGGATATTGTCACAATACAACTAGGTTTTCTTTTGCATCTTATGACCTAGGGAGCTCTCTCTATAGTTTCACGAGCGTCTGAAGACCTGGGTGAAACCTGTAATTTGTGTTGCACACATCTGCCACGGGATAAAGTGCTGACTGAAGATACTTGTAGTGTAGCACGATGAGTTCTAATATCTTTATGTGTACACATGGTATTATACATATGTCTGAAAAATGTGTAGGTATCTGTGTCAGAATTTCTTGATTCAGTTCCAGTTTGTGATATTACATGTGCTTCAAGTATTATCATAATATGTTTGTTCATACATGAAATTTATATCCTTAAACCCGGATGGTGTGATGCAGGACGACGGGCAGAAATTCACAAGCCTCCTGACTGCCATCAGTGTTTATGCAGAAGGGTTTTCTGCCGATTCTATTATTAGACGGGCATCTTATTTGTGGAAGAAGCTTGAAAGCCAACGACTCCACTAACCATCTCCCACCTTGAGCCGATTTCCCACCAGTTGAAAACTTGGAGGAGTATATAGTTTCTTCTGTGATGCCTTAACCTCTGATGACGGGAGTTTTGGACACACTTGAGCAGCAATTCGCAGCCATTTTTACTGCTTTTTGAGCTTGTGCTGAAGATTCTTACTGTTGTCGTTGGTGCTAATCATTCTGGAGAAGTCTGAAAGCCAAGGATTCAGATGTCTGCTTGCCCACACAGTTGAAATGCTCTCTCCATATTAAAACTGAAGCATTAGCTGCTCTCTCGTTTATATATTCCTTTTATGCTAATTTTCACATTACACTGGTATCGTGGGGAAAATTTGCTGAGATTGTTTTTCTGTTTGTATGTAGCTCAATTGTTTCGTCAGTGATTATAATTGGCTCTGGTTTTAGCTCTCCCATGATATTATCTTGCTAAAGAAATCGGTTCATCCTCTTAACAACTTCTCTCTCTAAAAAAATTCAGTCCTCGTTATGAGTAATGTTACTAGTTATGACTCAGAGAGAATAATAGTCACTCTTTAATATTTGAATTAAACGAAGCATTCATGTTCCTAGTCAATGTTGCTCTGTCTCAGATGCCATATTTAATTTACCAATATTCACAAAATTTATCTAAGGTACAATTAAAGATGTATATATATGATAGAGCGTATGAATTGGAGACAAAGCTAAGGAACAGCTGAAAGGGGCAACAGCCATTTGAGTGGTAATTTGTTAGAGGCAAAAATGAGCTTTTATGAGCATCTAGTATTCAATTAATCATATTACATACATCAGGAAACAATCTCAAGAAAATAATCGAAGATTATCGGCCCTCTGCCCTCTAATCTTGGTGCATGAGCATAATAGAATCGTCACTACTTTAACTTTAGTAGTGTGCTCAACCGAGTTAAGGTGCTCGTTTGCAAATCGGAACCTATCCGAGTGTCTGGACGAGAGAAAATTGACTATTCTTCATCAGATGTCTCTACTTCCAGCTCGACTTCTGTGGAGCTCTCGAGCTCCAGAGTAGCATTGAACCCGAAATTATTTCCAGGGATAAACATAGACTTCAGCTCTTCAGCAGTTTGTATGGTGTTGATCTTGTTCTCCTTAACAGTGAGATTTTCCTGGTAAATGATTTTATGAAAAGAAGTTAGTCAAGCTGTATCAGGAAACATGTTGATAGGCCATATAAGGGACTTGCCTTCTTCACATAATCAGCCAATGTTGAGCTGACGATCTCTTGAATAGTGAAATTTGTAACTCGATCTTCACCAAGAATTTGCAGAAGGAAATCCTTTGGGACCTGCAGTTGGAAAGTAATGATCACATTTCTGTGAAGAGTATCATAGTTCCACGGTAGAGCAGGAACTGTAAGTAATTCAGTAAATGAAACCAGAAATTCCATGAGCTTGAAGCACTTCAGAGCATTTTAAATAAGAAATAAGAAACGAGTTTGTTGCTCTGAATGTTGCCTCGGTCTCAACTTTAATTTGACAAGGCTAATGAACCCTTTACTTATGGTGAGGATAGACATTAGTTCTAATCATGCGAGGCAGGAGTTTCTGTTGTCCCACGAGAAATATGCACCATATCCCCATAGGCCCCAGTCATGGAGTTAACTAGCAAATGAAGCAAGAAATTTTAGGTTTTTAACTCACACACCCGACCTGTGGTCTTGAGGAGATTCGAACCCGTGACCTTTGGTCTCCAAGCAATCTCACTCCACCACTAGGCCATCCCCACCGGGACAGCAAGAAACTTTAGGTTGGCACCTATTTCTATGCCCTCTAGGGTATTCTCAAATAATCAATTACATTTCCTTAATTAACAAAAACACAAGAACAAGTGAGCTTGAAACCTTCACCTTGCATACTAAGGTATGATATTTAATTTGCAGGCACCTAGCCTGAAAGTAATTAAGATCATGCAAAGTATTTTTCACATAAATAATGAACTGACTATCCTAAACAGCCTTCTCAAACACAAGCCGGCTGCTAAATGAAAAGAACCGACTTTTGATTGTGTCAAGTATGTACTAAGGGGATACTTGGTTTGCCGAGAGGAAAGGGAATAGGAATAGGTAGGAATGGGTATGGACTTTCATTCCCCCCCCCCCCCCCCCCACCCAACAAAATGAGAGTTATGGAGGGTTCCCTAAAATGGGGAATCAATGTACTATTTCATTCCCGTTCCCTTTAACCAAGCATCCATGCATTATTCCATTTTCACCTCATAATCCATTTACCAAGCACCACCTAACAAGACCCAAAAACGAAATTCCAGGCCTCGAAGCATTACTTTTCTCATTCTACCTTTTGACCCAGACCATAGGAAAGCATGGAAAAGTAATTGATGCATCGATATGGACATGTCATTAATCATAAACTCTTCTCATGTTACAAATGATTTGATAGGAAATAGCATGTCATAATAACTAGAAAGTTCAGTTGATTGGTGTGATGATGAAATGAAATGACATAAAACAGCACTGAAGTTGCAATCAGGTCCACACACGCACAAAGAGCGAAACCATCAAAAGGCTGAGAATTCTAGAATTATATAAAATGTTGGTCAAAAGAAACTGAACAACTTACATTAGATGTCTTCCCTGCAGTATCCAGCAAGCACATGAAAACACAAATTAGCCAAAATAAGTCCTTATTGCCCTCCTGGAATTTATTCTAGAACAATGGTAAAATTTCATGACAGGAGTGATAAGGCACAAAATAAGTAATGAAAGCACACGAAAACAAGGGAAACAATTGGTTCCGGGATATTAAAACTCTCCATGCCAATATTGATTTACTTTTTACCACCCAATACGAGTGCAAGTGGGTTTTGTTAAGCACCATTAGTTAGATATCATGCTCAAAAGGAACCTAATTGTGCTTGTGCAGTCAAAATAACATATAATGATGTTTATCATGAAAGTTCATAAAAAAAATAATATTACCGAAAATATTAAAATACTTTCCAAGAAGGTTTCAAACCCAACCGTTTCTAGCTTTGATACTAAATAAGCAATTTGTGAGATATAAAAGATGAATCAAACTAAAAAATATAAAGCAAATAATTACCTCCTTTTTCTCTGCGGAAACCAGGAACAGGCGGAGCTGTACGAGCTAAATTTCTTAGAATTTTCTCAAATACTATTTGTGTTTCTTTCCCAGGTAAATCTACCCTTACCTGCCCATATAAAATGGTACAGAATCAAGTGGAAGTTTAACCCCAAAACTCATTAATATTGAGACACGCGCAAAAACCAAATCAAAAGATCCGATCCTTATGATGAATATTCCTAATCTGAATGTGCCTCAAGCACACACAAAACTATCATCCAGGTCGAGTGGTATATCCTCACCTCAATCACATGCAGGAATTCCACCCAGAAAAACTGGGATTTATGCAAGTAATCTCATAAACACGTAGCCATATTAGAAAAGGCACAAGGCCATCAATAACTGAACATATTTTGGAATTTACTCATTATCAATGTATGATGCATCCAGAGTCTTTTATCAATATATTTTAAACCATCAGCAATGTAAATGCTAATAGAAACTAAGGATTTTTCCTTCTAGCGATAATGAAGTCTTTCACATTTAAGTGGGGCTAACATGGAAATAATATTTTTAGCAAAAAAGTTAAAATTAATGCTAGAAAATACAGGGATATATCACTGCCAGACTGAAAAATTGAACCAAGCTTGGCACAAGGTTGAGCAGGAGAAACTCACTTGCATCTTATCATCATCCTTAGACTCCACTACTATCTCGACATTTTTAATGCTTATTAGATTCTTGTCTGGGTCTGTCATTGTTGCCTCTAAACCTGTATCCATACATCAGATTTATTCTCTGGCCATATATATATATATATATATATATATATATATGTATATGAAAGGGGCTTGTAGTTCAACACAGACTGTTTATATTACCTGAACCAACAGCAGATATTGGCTTAAGTGGAAGTCTCTTACCCGTGCTCGAGGAGTCACAGTAAATCAATGACCTGGAATTCACTAAGTAAATCAATGGTAATGAAACAAAATGAAATACAGACAGTATAACTATTAAAAGCATAGGTATAATCATTCATAAGCCTCGTATTCTTGCAATAACTGCCACTGCCAGAAGACAATATCTATAAGAAACCAACTGAATTAGATATTTGCAAATTGAAATAGCAACATAGAACAACATTACAAATACAGATTCAACTGCAATGCAGTAACCATATAAGAAATATATCTTAATCAAATTACAGCAGTTCCATTGTTCGAAAAAAAATGACATGAACTTTTTGTTTTTAACCTTGAGAATGCAAACTTTGTCCGAGAAAAACATTGGACATGAAGCAGTGGACCATTTGCATTCGCATTGCTTGGCGGGCAACCGAGAGTAACATGCTGCAGCCAAGAGAAACAGTTAGCAACTAACACACAAATCACCCATAGCTAAAAAATAGCATATGCTCCCCCCCCCCCCCCCACAAACACACACACACACACACAAAACAAAGCCAGCATAAATAACTTCCTAATTCTTAACAAAAATAAATCCATAATTCGTTTTCATTACTCCCTTTTTTTTGTGAAAATATTCGTTTTCATCACTTCAACTCCACATTTCCTTTACCTCGTAACAAGGGGAAATAAATGAGAAAACTCAGACCATTTTCAATGAGATGATTCAGAACAATTTCAGAACTTTTCTAAAACTCAGACATTGAACAATTCTACAGATTCTGCAGAGTTAGTCAGAGACAACATTGTTCTTCTAGAAAAATTCACTACAAAAGCGGATGACCAATGCAAATTCTTGATGTCTAAATGAATTAACGAAGAATTGTAAGTGAAGGAGCCAAAAATGGGTTCAATAAATTTCTACCTTGAATAACCGAGATGAAGGTGAAGCTAGCGTCGTCGTCGCCATTTTTTTTTTTTTTCCTGACTGAAGAATGGAGGAGGAGATGATTGGATAAATTCATATAATATCGCTATAAACATATATATATATATATATATATATATATATTTTTTTTTTTTTGGCACCAGAATATGCTGAAAATAATATTGGGCTTTTAATAAAAACTTGATTTTGTTCTATTATAAATAACTAAATTGTATTATTGTGGGATATTAGAGCAGAGAAACTTAAAATAATATTGGATTTTTAAGAAAATTTGATTTTGTTCTATTATAAATAAATAAATTGTTATTATTGTGGCATAACATTTAGATTTTAGAGCAGAGAATTTAACTCGATTTAAGCATTTAAGTCTTCGTGAAAATTTAGATGCATTGGTTATAAATAATTAAATTACTTAATAAATAAAAATATAATTCTTCTAATTGTGATACTTTGAATATCTATACACATATTTGACAAAATCGTAATTAAATTGTCAGCAAAAAAGTCCATTAAAAATAAATTCAATGTTAACTTTCTTTATTAAGTGGGCAGCCCGCATTTTATTATTATTATTATTATTATTATTATTATTATTATTATTGAATTTATAATTTATCTTCTTCAATAATAACTACAACCTACGACTCATTTGTAATTATTGTATTTAATTAATTTAATAATTTAATTACGTTTTATTGTTTATTATTTATTCTTAAAATTTAAGATTATTTTTCTTTAACTTGCAAAGATTCATATCATATTTTTATTTTTACATTTTTTTGGTAATTTCCACTCCGTATAAACGAAGAAAGAAGATTAACAATTCAATTTTTTTAATACACACGCATATACATTACATTACATTACACTTGTTCATTTGATTTGAAATTATAATTAATTGTGATGTATGAATTCATTTAATTCAAATTATAGCAATATACATTTTGAATTCAAATAATAATAAATTTCACTATATGAGTTCATTTCATTTGAAATTATATTAAATTACATTATACTAGTTCGTTTGATTTTAAATTATAGTAAATACATAAATTCATTTCATTCGAAATTATAAGACATTATTAAATTATACTTGTTCATTTGATTTGAAATTATAATAAATCGGACTATATAAATTCATTTCATTCGAAATTAATTATAAGACATTACATTATAATAGTTCATTTGATTTAAATTTATAATAAATTACACTGTATAACTCATTTTCTTCTCAACAAATATTATATGAAATGACATTACACTAGTTCAATTATATGAAATTACATTATACCAATTCAATTCATTTGAGTTCATTTCATTTAAAAATATATGAAATTGCATTATACTAATTCATTTGATTTGAAATTATAATAAATTACATTATACAAATTTATTTCATTCGAAAGTATAAGAAATTATATTATACCAGTTTATTTGATTTGAATTTATCATAAATCACATTATATAAGTAATTTTAATTCGAAATTAAGATATTACAATGTACTAGTTCATTTATATTTCATCTACCACTATACCATACAACCACACGTTACTAAATCATCTACAAATCAAAATTAAAGAGTAATTATAAAGTTGTCGTGAAATCGTGTCTGTATTAACCTGGATAGAGGTTATCGAGTCTATATTGACCTGATCGAGTCTGTATTGACCAAACTGGGTCAATATAGACACCCAGTAGATCCAGTCAGAACTATATTTACGCAATTGACTCTATATAAATTTATTTCATTCGAAATTATAAGACATTAAATTGTAGTAGTTCATTTGATTTGAAATTATTATAAATTACACTTTGGAAATTTATTTCATTTGAAATTATAAGAAATTACATTATATTAGTTTATTTGATTTGAATTTATAATAAATTACACTACAATATAAATTAGTTCCATTCAAAATTATATAAGACATTACATTATACTAGCTCATTTAATTTGAAGTTATAATAAATTCCAACATTCTAATAATAATAATAATAATAATAATAATAATAATAATAATAATAATAATAATAATAATAATAATAAATTCCACTATATAAGCTAATTTCAAAATTATATAAATTTCATTATACTAGTTCATTTGATTTGAAATTATAATAAATTGCTCTATATGAATTATTTTTATTCAAAATTATATAAGACATTATAGTATACTAGTTCGTTTTATTTAAAATTATAAAAAATTGCTCTATTTGAATTATTTTCATTCAAAATTATATAAGACATTATAGTATACTAGTTCGTTTTATTTGAAATTATAATAAACTCCACTATTTCATTTTATTCTAAATTATAATAAATTCCACTATATAATCTCAACTCATTTGAAATTATAATAAATTGCATTACATGAGTTCATTTCATTTGAAATTATAAGACATTACATTATAGTATTATACTAGTTTATTTGATTTGAATTTTATAACAAATCACTATATAAATTATTTTCATTTGAAATTATATAAGACATTACATTATACTAGTTCATTTGATTTGAAATAATAATAAATTTTACTATATAAGTTCATTTCATTTGAAATTATTATAAATTCGACTATATAATTATTTATCTTCCATCTACCATTATGTTATACAACCACATGTTGTCAAATCATTCACAAATTAAAATTAAAAAGTAATTGAAAATTATCGGAGAATCGGATCTATATTAATATGAATATAAGTTATCAGGTATATATTGACCCAGTCGGATCTATATTGACCCAACTGGATCTATGTTGACCTAAAAACACTTTATTAGAATAAAAAAAGTGAAATACTGTAACAATCTCAGTCGCTTCACGAGAGCTTTTGGATTTACTCCTACCTATGTTGGTTGATCTTTGATTGTTTGTTGTTGTTCTAGCTAATTGACCAATAAAGTTGTAATCTTGCAATATTAATGTAACAAAAACGGAAGGAGTTGGAGAAGAGAAAGAGTGGAGGCGAGGAGAGAATAGGAAGAAATTGATAATTTTCTGCTTACTTTACTTTAGGTTAAAACTGGGTATATAACCCTACAAGCTGGGACCACAACATATCAAAATAACCTAAGATAACATCATAACATAGGAATTGGACCTAAGTCCTTAATTTAATTTTAACAGCAACTAGGCCAGCAGAGAAAAACCCATAAACGCGAATTAATCAACCCAACACCACTGAACCCGTTTCCTTGGCTTGACTCGGCCCGTTCCACGCAAGACTGGTCAACATTTCCCCAATTCCTTCAGATTGAGTATCAAGGGTTGGAAACCCTAAAAATCGAATCTTTCCACACGATGAGCCCTCACTGCTATCCCTACTAATCATAACCTCCTCCGGAAAACCTTCATCTCCTGCTATCACCTTCATCTCTCCCAAGTTCACAACATTACCCCCCCCAATTTCCGATCCTTGTCCACAAGGATCGAAATTAGGAAACCTCTTCTTGATGAATTTTGTATCTTCCCAGGATGTGAGCCCCCCTTCTTCCTCAGTTTTCCACTTCACCAAGATCTGCTCAACCGCCTCAGTTCTACGCTGGATTTATTGGGATGACAGAATGGCGGTCGGGGTGATTCGAAAGACTCCTTCTTGCGTAATTCCATGTAATTTTTGTAGTGGTACCACTGCTTCCCCTACTTTTTTCTTAAGGAGTGAAACATGGAATACATGGTGCACTCGGGAGCCCTCTGGTAGGTCTAGTTTGTAGGCTAAGGGTCCTACCTTCTCCAAGACTTTAAACGACCCATAATATTATGAGGAAAGCTTCAGATTTTTCCTGAGTTGCACCGAGTTTTGCTTATAGGGTTGTAGCTTAAGATAAACAAACTCCCCCACTTCGTAGTGTTTCTCCTCTCTTCTTTCATCAGCGAAGGTTTTCATTCGATTTTGGGCTACCAGTATGTTCTCCTTCAGGGTCTGTAGCATGAGTCTTCTCTCCCGTATCACATCTTTTACTTCATCATTTGGAGTGTCCAGATAAGGACCAGTAGTTAGGTGTGGGGGGCATAGTCGTAGAGTGCCTCAAAAGGAGTGGTCTTCGTAGTTGTATGGTAATTAGTGTTATACCAATGTTCAGCTAGGGAGAGCCATTTCAGCCATTGCTTAGGGTTGTAGGAAGTCATGCACCTTAAGTAATTCTCCAAACACTGATTCAATCTTTCTGTTTGCCCATCTGTCTGTGGGTGGTAGGCAAAACATAGATTGAGTGTAACCCCCCATCACCTTGAAGAGATCCCTCCAGAAATGGCTAGTAAATATCTTGTCCCTATCTGATACTATACTGACTGGTATCCCATGCAGTCTGTAAATGTGGTCTAAAAACAATTTGGCCACTACCTGTGCAGTAAAAGGGTGAGACATAGCTATGAAGTGCCCAAATTTTGTTAGTCTGTCAATAACCACCAATATTACATCTTTCTCCCCTGATTTGAGTAGCCCCTCAATGAAGTCCATTGAAATATGAGACCAAAGCTGGTCAAGAATAGGTAGGGGCTATAGGAGACCTGAGGTGGGTCCATGATTTGGCTTGTTGAGCTTGCAGGTATCACAAGTTCTAACCATCTCAGTTACTGCAACCTTCATACCTGGCCAATAGAAAAGTGTCTTCAACCTCATATATGTCCCTTGTATTCCTGAATGTCCCCCCATAAGGATTGTTGTGCATTTCAGCTCAGGTTCTAGCCCTAAGTTCCTGGTCTGCACCAACTGTAACCCTGCATTTATACCTGATTAGTCCCTGAGTAAGAGTGAACTTAGAGGTAGGATCAGATCCTTCAGATAGGGAGTCCTTGATCTTGCTAATTTTAGGGTCCCCTTCATAACTCTGTAGTATCTCATGTACCCATAGTGGTGTAACAGTGCTCATAGCCTGATAGTCTGCAGTGGTGTCTTGAACTCTAGACAGAGCATCAGCTGCTCTATCCTCTGTTCCCTTTTTATATTGGATGTTATAGTTAAGCCCAATGAGTTTAGTAAGCCACCTATGTTGCACAGGATTCACTATTTTCTGGTCCAGCAAGTACTTGAGTGCCTGTTGATCAGTTCTGATAGTGAATTTACTCCCCTGTAGGTAGTGCTTCCATTTTTGTATGCCCATGAGGATAGCTAGAAACTCCATCTCATAAATAGATAAAGCTTGATTCTTAAGGCAGAGTGTCTTATTAAGGAAGGCAAAAGACCTTCTTTTCTGCATCAAAACTGCTCCCACTCCACTCCAACCCCACTTGCATCTGTCTCTAATATAAATGGCAGTGTAAAGTCTGGTAGTGCTAGCACTGGGGCCTTAGTCATTGTAGCCTTCAGCTTGCAAAAGGCTTGGTTAGCTTCAGAATTCCACATGAATCCATTTTTCTTGAGTAGGGCAGTAAGAGGCTTATTGATTACTCCATAACCTCTAATAAACTTTTTGTAGTACCCAGTTAGCCCCAAAAATCCCCTTAATTGCTTGGTGTTCTGTGGCTGAGGCCAGTTCAGCATGCACTCTATCTTTTGGGGATTAGTGGCTACCCCTTCACCACTAATAATATGCTCCAGGTACTCAATCTGTGTCTGTCCAAAGTGGCATTTAGATCTTTTTGCAAATAGGGTATTGTTTCTTAAAGTAGCGAGAACTTCATTTAGGTGAACCATGTGATCTTCCCAAGTTTTGCTATAGACCAGAATGTCATAAAAAAATACCAATGTGTGCTACCTTAGGCTGCTCTTGAAAATTTGATTCATGAGAGACTGGAAGGTGGCAAGGGCATTGCACAAGTCAAAAGGCATAACCAAGAATTCATAGTGCCCACTATGAGTTCTAAAGGCTGTGAGGTACCTGTGGCTAGGCTCCATAAGAATTTGGAAGTAGCCAGATCTAGGGTCAATCTTAGAAAAATACCTAGCCCCATTTAGCTCATCCAATAGCTCATCTATCACTGGTATTCGGTATTCATGCTTGATAGTCATCCCATTTAGGTACCTATAATCCACACACATTCTCTAACCTCCATCATTCTTCTTCACTAGTAATACTGGTGAAGAGTATGCACTTTTGCTTGGTTGTATCATCCCAGAGTCAAGCAACTCTTCCACAATTTTCTCAATCTCATCTTTGTGGTTGTGTGAGGCTCTGTAGGCGTAAAGATATTTAGGTTGGCTGCTAGGTTTGGGAAGAATTTGGTGTTCTATTCCTCTAGCAGGGGGCAACCCTTTAAGCTCCTGGAACACATCTTCAAATTCTGAGAGTAAGTGTTCCAGCTTCTCGTTGTCAACTTGGTCTGGCTTCTGTAGGGTTACCATAAATACTTCCTCTATTTCATCCATCATCTTTGTATATAGTAGCTTATATAGGGAGTGGTGTGAGATGGCTTGGCACCCCCCTGTAGTCTTGTGGGCATACATTTTAATCCTCTTTCCTCCCCACTTAATGGATACTGACATCTTGTCATAATCCAGCTCAATTGGAGTGCAAGATCTCAACCAGTCTCCTCCCAAAATGATGTCACAACCCTCATGTTGTAATAGTCTGAGTGAGTGTGATAGTTGGTGCCCTTGCATTTCCCAGCCAAAGCCTTCAGCCTGGGATGAGCTGACCAATCTCTACCCATTAGCTACTTTAATCAGTAAGGGTGAGGCTGATGCAACACCACAACTTAAAAGTTGTGCGGTTGATTTCTTGATGAAGCTCAAGGTGCTACCCGTGTCAATAAGGATCTGGAGAGGGTGACCATGGCTTGTGCCTGTGAACCTTAGGGTAGTAGCTCCTTCTTCACCCTTAAGATAGTTGAGTGTCACAGGGGCCTCTTCCAAATCTTCCTCAAGTGGAAGATCCTGGTCAATATAGGGAGTAAGGTTGAGTTGGGCCAATTTTTTCTCTTCCTCAGTCATAATCATGTAATTAATTCTATTTTTGCACCTATGCCCCACTGCATATTTTTCATCACAGTTGTAACAGAGCCCTTGGGCTCTCATTTCCTTCATCTGATCTGATGTGAGGAATTTTGTAGGTGCTCTTGGAGGTGGAGTCCCTTTGAAATTTGCAGCAGCTGGTGGAATAGGCCCTGGGGTGTAATATTTGTCAGCACTATTGGGGTAGGGTTTGTTCCCAGACTTGATCTTCCTGGTAAGTGCTTCCCGTGAAATTACCTGATTCTGCCCAAGTTCAATAGCTTGCTCAAGTGTAATAGGATTAAACATTTTGACAGCAGCCCTTAACTCCTCACTTAGCCCACTTAAGAAGCTAGTTATATAGTATGTTTCTGAATATGTGTTGTTGTCAAACAATGTCATGTATTCTTTTAACTCATCAAACTTCTCAACATAATTTGTGTAGCTGTCTGTATGCCTTAATTTGTTGCATTCCCCCATAATGTTGGTTTCTCTCAAATCCTCAAACCTAGCAGCTACCACATCCACAAATTGTTTCCATGTGAGGTTAGTAAGTTTAGTGCTGTAGGATTGGCACCATAGGGCTGCCTTTTCCTCAAAGTTCATCATGGCCAAAGCTATCTTCTGGTCATCAAGGATATCAGGGATCATCTTGAAGTTGCTATTGCACCTTAAAATCCAAACCCTAGGATGCATACCATCGAATCTGGGAAAATCAATCTTGGGTAAGGGTGTGATAGCCTGTACCTGGTGAGAGTCACATATCAGATGTCTATTACCCCCTGATGTTTGAGTTCTAGAGTAGGAGCCTTCCTCTGCATAGCTAGTAGGGGGCTTTCCTAAGATGGACTCACCTTCAAACTGCCATTTTCCTTTTGACTAAGTTTGGAAAGAAGAAAATAACCCAGCTAAGTGGTCGAGCTTACCCATCATACCTTCCTGCATCTTAGTGACAGATTGAATCTGCTCTTTGAGTCTTGATTCAGCTGTCTCCCGCTTTAAATTCTCTGCATTTCTTTTTGCATTTTCTACCTACATCGCTTGATCTAACTTTCTTTGGGCTTTCTGCAGCTCTTTCAACCTGGTGTTTTCAGCCATGGCTAAGGATTGGTGACTCTGGATACCAAGTGTAACGATCTCAGCCGCTTCACGAGAGCTTTTAAATTTACTCTTGCCTATGTTGGTTGATCTTTGATTGTTTGTTGTTGCTCCAGCTAATTGACCAATAAAGTTGTAATCTTGCAATATTAATGTAACAGAAATGGAAGGAGTTGGAGAAGAGAAAGAGTGGAAGCGATGAGAGAATAGGAAGAAATTGATAATTTTCTGCTTACTTTACTTTAGGTTAAAACTAGGAATATAACCCTACAAGCTGGGACCACAACATATCAAAATAACCTAAGATAACATCATAACATAGGAATTGGACCTAAGTCCTTAATTTAATTTAAACAGCAACTAGGCCAGCAGAGAAAAGCTCATAAACGCGAATTGATCAGCCCAACACCACTGAACCCATTTCCTTGGCTTGACCCGGCCCGTTCCACGCAATACTGGTCAACATTTCCCCAATTCCTTCAGATTGAGTATCAAGGGTTGGGAACCCTAAAAATAGAATCTTTCTACACGATGAGCCCTCGCCGCTATCCTTACCAACGATAACCTCCTCCGCCGAACCTTCATCTCCTGCTGTCACCTTCATCTCTCCCAAGTTCACAACAAATACGTGAGTCTTATTTATTCAAAAATGGGTTGATGACTTTTCTTTAACTTTAATAAGGATAATAATGATTTTTACCACATTCTTTGGTTAAAAAAATTGGAATAAAGTAACTTGATTAGAAAAGATTTTTCCTATTTGGTTTGGGTTATTTAAATTTTTTTCTCAATAAAATTCGGGATAAGGGCCAAATAGGCCACTAAACTAATTTGGGGGCTCAATTGAGCCATTGTAATTTTTTTTGGCTCAATTGGGTCATCGCGTTTTTAAAATCGTATCAATTGAGTCATTCTACAAACGAGCCATAACGTAGGACGTTAACTCGTCTCGAAACAACGTCGTTTTCTTTAAGTTTTTACCTTAACTCATAACCCGATCCACCTCTAACCCCTAACCCGACCCACTCTGTTCTCTCTCACACACTCTTTCACACTTTTTACACACACAACCATGAAGTTCATCCCTCTTCATGTCTTTTTTCCCCTTAGATCTTTTTTAGAGTCTTTTTTCTTTGAATTTTTTGTTTTTCCAATATTTTCTTCTTAATTTCTCCTTTTTGTTTTTTTTTTTCTGTTCATCTTTCCAAAAATCAAACTTTGGTCATGTTTTGGTCTCCATCTCCATAATCCTATGTTATGGGTTGAAAAAAAAAGAATTTATGGGTTGTTTACCCAAATTCCAACTTCAGTTTCCAGTTCCAGCTCCAAAAAAATCCAAAAAAGATTTGGCCAAAATCGCATTTCAATCGCCAAAAAAACTTGCAAAAAAAAAAAAATCAACCAATAGTTCAGATTCAGATCCTTGTTATGTTCCAAAAAATAAAAAAAACAACAAAAAAATCTGTTCCAATTCCTGATTCATCTCCAGAAACCTAAATCCCTTCATCAAACTTTGGTCATGTTTTGGTCTACATCTCCATAATCCTGTGTTATGGGTCGAAAAAAAAAAGAATTTCTGGGTTATCTGCCTAAATTCCAGCTTCAGTTTCCGGTTCCAGCTCCAAAAAAACCCAAAAAAAATTTGGCCAAAATCGCCTTTCAATCAGCCAAAAAAACCTGCAAAAAAATCAACCAATAGTTCAGATTCAGATCCTTGTTATGTTCCAAAAAATAAAAATAAAAACAAAAAAAATATGTTCCAGTTCCTGGTTCATCTCCAGAAACCCAAATAAATCCCTTCTTCAAACACGACCAATACTTCACAACCAAAAACTGACCAGCTTTCCTCATCTCCTGGCAAAATTCCAAACCCAGACCCTCACACCTCTCTCTCCTCCCTCTGCTCAACCAAAAAACCCGCCTCCCCAACTTTCAAGTGCCTTGGCACTGTCGCTGAACCCAGCAGGGATTCAGATCCGTTCCAAAGCTGCTCAACTCACCCCCAACTTCAACATACACCTCCCTCTCACCTTCCTAACCCGTCGGGGACCTCGTCGGATCGATTTTGTGTAGTTTGGACGAGTGAGTTGGGTTATAGGTGGGTCGGGTTATGGGTTAGGGTAAAAATTTAAAGAAAATGACGTCGTTTCGAGACAAGTTAACATCCTCCATTAGGGTTCAGTTGTAGAATGACTCAATTGACACGATTTTAAAAACACGGTTGCCCAATTGAACCAAAAAAAATTACGGTAGCTCAATTGAACCCCAAATTAGTATAGTGATCTATTTGGCCCTATCCCTAATAATTCTCGTTTGTATTCTTTCTAACCCGGTCTAAAAAATTCGGCCTAAGCCGATTTAAACCAAACCAAAATTATCGATTTATTTTCTTATCAATTCGGTTTGTCCGTTGAATTGGGTCAATTGCTGCATAACCCAACTAAAATTTCATTTCAATAACAAAAAAGCACGCGGAGAAGAAAACCTCAATTTTCCGACCAAGTTTCTCTGCCCTCCGTTGCCGGAAACAAGATGGTAATTCTCGCCGCATCTCTTCTTTTCTAAATGTATGTGTGTGTATGGCTGTGATTTCAGAAATTAGGTTAGGGCTCTTGATTGTAACCTATTCTGTTTAGTAATCTTTCGTTTTAAATTTCTGTTTGTGTGTGTCAGTTCATATATTTTATCGTAGTGATCTGATAATTGTCTGAATTTTACGGATTCGTAGATGCATGTAAACGAATTTGAGTAAGCGTGCAGTTGTTTGATTTATTTGATTTTTGTTAATCGTGGGGGCGAGGGCAAGGAAATTTTTAAAATGTCGAACTCAGCAACTAAGTAAAATTTCTATTTGATGTTCAATTGTAGTTGAAAAGAATTGTGGTGCATATATTAAGGTTTGATATAACACCAATTTGTATATTCATATTTAACTTGGCACAAGTTTGTTCATGTTATAGTATCGTGTGTATAAAAGGTGCTGGAGCTTTTCTTAATATATCCCAATAAATTTGAATTATGGTTACAATTTCTTTCTGATGTTTGGTTTAGTTTCCAATATTTGTGGAATATATTTTCGATAATGGGATGAAGAAGGTGTGTAGAATGAAACTTGATCATATGGTTTGTTTGGAACAATGTATGTGTTCGGAAGAGATTTTCAACAGTGGAATGTTATCGTGTTATTGAGTTTGTTTATGGCGTATTCATTGGTAAATGCTCTGTCTGTCCTTTTTGGTGGGGGTTTACACTGGTACAGGAATATGCATACTTAAAAAACTGTTGGTGCTCTGGAATTTAAAAAAGAAGCTACCCTCCCAAAATGCGAGAGACAAGCATTTTCTTCGTATCAAGAGAAAAAATAGAAGATAGAAAATGGAACCAGAGTTTGCCTTATGTCTGACAGGGTCTAGCCATAAAATGCCTTGCTCAGGGTTTGGAGAGCGAGGTGGCGGTTGGGATAGCACATCTGAGAGTCATTTACTGATAAAAGCCTTCTATAATCCGTTTAAGCATACGTGTTCATGCAATATGCAAAACACTGTATTGCATGTATATGCTGATGTGCATGTCCTGTATGCACTGGCAAATACCAAGGTCAAATCAGAAGTATTGTTCATAAGGTGCAAATAGAAATAGCTTTATTGACGAAAATAACATAAAGTGTTCCTAATCTTTCATGTTGTTTTGCTAGGTACGCTTACAGCCTGATCCCTTCCTCAGTGAACTCACCAACATGTTTGAGCGGACTACAGAAAAGGGCTCTGTGTGGGTTACTTTGAAGCATTGTGAGTGTTTATCCTTAACTGAATGTTCTTTTCCATTTTTGACCTCCTTGTCAGATACCTTTTGGTAGACAATTTTTTATACTACTGCTTGACAGTGGTCTGATTCTTCCTATGACTATCTCTAGCTTCTGATAAGTCCAAGGTTCAAAGGAATAAGATGACGACAGCTGGGGAAAAGATTGAATTTAAGTGCCTTGTTCGAGCTACAGATGGAAAGAAAACTATTGCAACAGTGGTATACACTATTCTGGATTCCTTCCCTTTCAAGTATTTATCTTCATTCTATTTGCAGCCCGTTCCTTGGGAGAGTATCAAAGAATACGAACTGGGTAATAAGAAATGCTCAGCAACGGGTTAATCATATTGCATTGGTGGTGCTGTAGTTGTTTGATGTGCCAATTCGATTCATTTATTGTGACATATATGCAGTTACAGACAAGTGTGTTTAGGACATCTCATATTCTTCGAGCTTATCTCAAACTGTTGCTATCCTAGGGCGACTACATCTGAGCTAAATGATCATATTGTAGTTCCTTACTTCCTTATAATGGTTGAAGTAAACCATCACAGCTCCCCAATCCATCCACTTTTGGAAGAAGCAAGGGTGGGTGGTTATAGATAAGCTTATTGTCTCGAGTTAAGTTGTTGTTGTTGTTTTTTTTTTTTTTCCCAAGGAAAATTAGACATATCCAAATTTTCACATATGAGATGTTGAACAACTTTCTTCAATTCTTCTAATTGAAAATTCCAATTAGTGAGAGTTATCCAATTGAAATATGACCAAACACCAGTCTCTCTCTGCCTCCTTTAAATGTGATTCTTTGTGTAAAGTTTTACAAGCTTAACTAATTTGTTTTAATTAACCATTTGTTTCGAGGTGAAGACACCTGAAAGGTATATTGTTCATAGTTGCAAACTTGCTTACATGTTGATGATTAACACTCGGTTTAATTTTGTGTCAAGTAGTCTGCAATTGTTGTCAAAACTGAAAAACACCTAATTTTTTTGAATGCCAGGTAGGTCCAAAAGATCACCAACGATTCCAGTCGAGTTACGCGACTATCTTGAAAGCCCGGATGACTGCCTTGAAAAAGAGGGAGAGGAAGGACAAGAAAAAGGCAGCAGATTCTGATAAAAAACAGGATCAAAAGAAGCAACCCAAACCCTCTAGCTAAACTGGATAACCTTGGTTGATTCTCTATAAATTGTTCTTTTTATCGTTTATAATGTATGGATTACATCCGAGTCTTGTGATGTTGAGGAATCTAACAATTTTTGCGAGGTTTGTCATCGAAGTTTGTTGCGGATTACAGTATACAGAATTCTATTGTGACCATTGCTTTATACATTCAAAATTTTGGACCTATATTTGTATTTTCTGTTAGGTTGTTATCTGTCACATTTGTGTGTGTGAGTGTGTTGTCTTGACGAATTCTTGAGATAAAGTGAAGTTTAATGAATCATTGAAAAATTAAAAGGAGTCCTCATTATGCTAAACGCTACGAGAATAAATTCCCATTCCATTTACCATTCACTTTTTTTCCCTTTCTATTTTTCATTAGTGCATTTTTGTTTTTGGAAATGATCAATAGTGTATGTTATATATTGAAATATTTTTGTTTTATTCAATTGCTTGAATCCTAAATCTTTATATCATTTAAATTATGATGGATTTTGTTATATTTCATTATCCATTTAGATTGGGTTATCATTATAAACTAGAAATTTCTCCCGTGCAATGCACGGATCATTATATATTCAGAATAAATAATATAAATCATATATAAAAATGAATAATTTCAAAATTTATGAGTTTGTTTAAATAATAAAAAAATACTCTATACGACAATGTAAAAAAATATACATTAGTGAAATTATGTACAACTACAACTATAACATTAAAATTGTACTATAAAATTGTGGATTTTAATTAAATTTTGATAGATATGCTAACGTAAAATCTATATGTTGAAAAAACACCAATACTAATTTTATTATTTTGTAAAAAATAGTTAGGAAATAACGTCATCAATTGTGATGAAGAAATGAGCATATGTTGAATCGTAACAATATAATATAACTATTAAAGGAGGTTAGTGGACCTTGACCGAGGCCTTTTTTTTGGAATAAGGATCAACATTTCTCAAGTGTGGATATATGAACGATGTTTATATTCATATACATATCTTTAAAATATATATATATATATATATGTTATAAATAAAGTGAAAAATATTTGTAATATGTGTACATATGTCATTGACGTCTAAAAAATATTTATATGGACAAATTTATAAAACAAAATTAACATTATTGTTTAATACAACGAATTATTTAATATCATTTTCAAATAAAATAATGATTTACAGATTAAAAATGTAGACTTTTGCCAAAATAAATTAATTGAGCATTTTAGTATTTAGTTGCATTAAAACTATTAAAAACAGTTACCCAAAATATATCGATTAATATATACTACTAATTGATGAATATTTGCTCTACAATTATGGCCTCGAAATGCATAAAATTTAGTCATACAGTCTACAAAACTCAGAAAAAGTAACAGAAAATTACAATACATCAAATAAATAAATTACAAAAAGACTAAAATCTTAGATGGAGTCAATTGGGGTGGTTTGATCTTCTTCATCTTTCTCACCTTTTCTCTATCAACACGACAAACACCAAATAATATTAACATCAACAACAACAACACAACAACCAAAATGATATTAAAAAAATTTCAAAAAAGATTTCTCCTATTTCCAAAAACAGTAATTCAAGACAATTTCCTCAAAAAAATAACAAATAATAACAAAAATAATCAGACCGTGCTAATATATATATATATATATATATATATATATATATATGGTGTAAAAAAATTTCATCTTTGTTCCAAAATTGAACATATAATTTCATACATCTTTTTGGCGTGAAAAACATATCCGTGACTCAATAAATTCCAACATATAATAAGACGACACAAGTTGATATTTTTCCATCTAGTGAACAAAGAAATGTAATAATGATATTTAAAATATATATATATATATATATATATATAAAGCATAATGGAGAAAAAGAAAATAAAGTAGTAGCTAGTACATAAAAACCAATATTGTTTTCATTACCGAACAATGGATCAAAGTCATTGTTATCGAGCATGATAAAATTATTGTAGACTATTATCATTTATATAAAGATAGATTGTGTTCTTAATTCACAATAGTGATGGTTAATAGTGCTTGCTAGATTTACGCTCACAATTAATTACATATCTTGAAACAAATTATATATATACATATAAATTATAAATTGATGGCTTGAATCAAGTTTTTCCAAATAAACATTATTAATATAATGACAAAATTATCCTTATAAAATGAGCGGGAATTTTTTTTGTTTTAGAGTGTGTTATAATATATATATAGATTTTATCTAAATTAGGTTTTATATTTCATGCCTTCCAAATTTCTTGTATATTATAAAGATATATGTTTAGATTGCTATTAGGAGAGTTAAACTTTGATAAAAAAAATGTGATATATGTGCATATGTAATTCGGTATTCTTTTGAGAATTAAGGATATTGTTCTTGTAATATATTTTGATGTGACCGGAGAAGAGTATATGCGATGACAAAAACTTGTATGAGACCATCTAACGGGTCTTTTACGTTGCACGAGTCAAATAGGACTCAAACCCGCCCAAAAAACTCATCAAAACCCGTAAAAACAGTCAGCCCACGTGCCCACTCACACGTGTCTCACTAGGTATAAAGTAAGGTATCACTATATATGAAATAATGTATCACTAATTATACATTGAAATATCATTTAATATGAATTGAAGTATCATCAACTATGAAGTATTTTCACACGCTAAAAAATAAATGAATTATTTTCTACATAAATTATAATGTAGGATTGTAGGATTTTAATTTAGTTGATTCATTTATCTTTTTCTTTTTAATGTTTATTGATTCTTCAGACATCATGTATCACTATGTATGAAGTAAAGTATTACTAATTATGTGTTGAAGTATCACTTAATATGAATTGAAGTATCATCAACTATGAAGTGTTTTCATATGCTAAGAAAAAAATGAATTATTTTCTACAAATCATAATGTGGACTTTTAAATTAATTCAAAAAAAATAATGAATTATTTTCTACATAAATCATAATGTGGACTTTTGAATTAATTCAAAAAAGTTATAATGTGAGGTTTTAATTTAGTTGATTCATTTATATTCTTTTTTCTGGAATGTTTGTTGATTTTCCAGATATCATGTATCAATATGTATGGAGTAAAGTATCACTGATTATATGTTGAAGTATTACTTAATATGAATTGAAGTATCATCAACTATTAAATATTTTCACACGCTAAGAAAAAAAATAAATGAATTATTTTCTACATAAATCATAATATGGACTTTTAAATTAATTCAAAAAAATAAATGAATTATTTTCTATATAAATCATAATGTGGACTTTTAAATTAATTCAAAAAAATTAAATATATATTTATAAAAAAAATTTAAAAATTACAAAGTGAAAAAAAAAACTAAAAAAAAAAAGAAAAGGGGATGGAGGAGGGAAGTGGGTCACTAAAAAAGAGAAAAAAAAAAGAGGAGGTGGAACAACATCACAGGTCAAATAAAGATTCGTGTAATGTAAGCGATCCGTACGTACGGTCTCACACAAGTGTGTCTGATATGCAATATATATTCTATTTAAATTGATGCATTGATTATTATTGGATATATAAAAGAAAAAATAGTCTAATTGGATCTCTTTCATCGTCTCTCTCTTTCTTTGTAGCTATATTCTTAATAATTCTCACTTATTCTATTATTTTATGATTTTTATATTGATCCTAGTTGAGCAAAACAAGGTAACAACGTAACAACAATAATAATTGAAGATCAAACTAATAATAGTAAAATAAACTAAGGATCAAAATAATATTAATAAGAATAAAGGAAACCTGAGTCTGTGGAGATCACAGTTTCCTTAAACCAAATTCGCCATACATGAGCATTTGATTCCCAAGATACAACGGATAGACTGAAACTTTTACCGGCGAACTGAACACTATCCTCGAACTTGATCAAAGAGAGCTAGAACTCAAAAACTTGAAACACAATCTTCAAAACACGAACTAGAACTAGAACTTGCTCAAAGAAATAATAGAGAACTAGAGAAGAGAGGAAACGAGAATGCTTTTGTGTGTTTGAAAAGTGAAATGAGGCACCTTTTATAACCTCCAACGTGAAACTTTTCGCTTGATCACCATTAAATCAAATGATGTAACCTCTAAAGTTGAAAGATTGCCATTAGAGCAAACCTTAGCTTTGAGTTCTAGGGTTTGAAAAATTCTAAATGAAATAAAAATCCCCCCACATATTTCATATTTTCCAACATTTTATCTTATATTATCTTCTTCATTCTTTTCTACACCGAGTTTTGCACTTACTCAAACAAAGTGGTGGTGCTACGTCATACTCGACGACAAACACGTCAGTTGACTTTTGCAAATTTTCATCTCCTCTCTTGATGTTTACCCATCTTTTCGAGGAAACTCGATGTCATGATTTCTAAATTATCCCCTATTGACTAAGACTCCGATTTGCAATATTCTCAAATACAACAACGCGTTAGATTCTCTCACACCTAGCTACATTTCGAATTATATATATGTCATGTTTCAATATTCCGTTTCATCTCATTGCTAGCTTCTCACCACTTTGCTACACAGTAACCAATATTTTCAGCAATTTATTTGTTACGTACATATAACATAGTCTCTCTCTCTCTCTCTCTCTCTCTCTCAAATTAATATATTGAACCGGTCTTCCATTCTTGCACTTCGATCACTAACTTACATCTTTAATTAGTAAGCACAAAGCCCGACAAAAATTAATGTTTTTTTATTAATTTCTGGTTGAATTTGAGGCAGATTCCGATGGCCTGCAGAAATGCATGCATCTGCTGCATATGTTGCCTTTTGTTCTTTGTGGCTCCATTTGTTATATTAATCACCCTAAGTTACGTCGGCGTCGAGCCCAGATTCTACATACAAGAATTATACGTTCCAGCCCTCAATAATAATTTACATATGTCGATCAATAATGCTACAAACCTCAATAATTCGATATTCATAGACCTCAAATTCAAGAGAGTAGTGGCCTTCGTTCCCCTTCGTTACGAAGATCTTAACATCACTCTCTTTTATGGCTCTAACAGTAACAGAAGCTTCCCCGTAGGCTACTACGTCGTTCCCGGATTCTACCAGGGAACTAAGAAGACGGTGCACCGGAGAGCGGTGGTGGCGGCTCGTGGGATGCCGTGGGAGGTGGATGCGATCTCCGGTGTGGGTCTGGCGGTGGAGTTGGCCACCAAATATAAGCTGAAGCAGTGCGACGGTGATGGCGGTTGCAGTTATTCAAAGCCTAAGGCGACGGTGGTTGCGGCTCATCTGCAGCTCGATGCCTCCGGTAGGATGAGGAAGCTCTCTAACAAGCCATTGAGACTCCATTAATATTCATTGCTTTCTACATATTAAATTTCTATATTTTCCATTTACGCATTTTCTTTGAATTACTTGCTCTACGGTTTTTCGTGTTCCACCATCAAATTTATGATTATAATATTATTTATTATAAAATAAAATAATCACAGTCAACATTTATCAACCACAAAAATAAATTAACAAATTATTAAACACAATTTTAAAAAAATCAACCATAATAATTAATTATTAATTGAAAATTAAATATAAAAAAATAATTATAAACCTAAATTTGGGTGGGTTAAATATGTTCTTAACTAATCCCAACTTCCTTAAATTTCCCTAATATAATTGAACATTAAATTTAAATTTAATTAGATTACAATAGACGAACCCTATATCTAAAATTAGGTTAAATCGTGCCTCCTATATGTGATCAACCATTTTTTACTATTTAGTCTTACGAAAATCAAAATCATGATTGCTAACATTTATTTATATGAAAATCAACGTAATTCATTTATTAATTATTATAAATTTTTATTTATTTATATAAAAATCAAATAAATAAATTAGTTTATATGTAATTGAGGAATGAGGATGGCATCTAGCTCCTTTGTGTTTTTAGAACAAAAAATTATTAACTTATTTTTTGTCATAATTTGGAACTTAAGTTGGCCCTATTTGATTGACAAATAATATTGTTGGGGAGTATGATTTCTGGGAATGTGATTCTGAGAAAAATTAATCATGGCAAATATTTTATCCTATCTTTGAAACATAACAAAAAAATTGTTAAGATTCGCGTTTTAGTATTTGATTCAAATAAAACAAGTAAGAAACAAAATATCTTAAATATCTCGATCTTATCGTTTTCATGTCACCGATAATTTTTATAATTTTTAAGATATGAACAATATAGTTTATAATTATACGTACAAAAATAAATATTATATATATATATATATATATTTCATCGAAATAATTTGAAGACTACATGTTATTTAAATTTAAATAAAAATAAATTATATGATTACCTAAATAATAAATTAAATAATCAAGATGATTATTTCATTATTTTAGGTTAATACAAAATTTTTATTGTTGATTGTAAAACCAAGGTGCTCATTGTCTTAAGTCCGTCGTTTCCCTACCATCAATTCTAAAAACTGATTAAATTTTAGTTGAAATCTCATCGATAAAAAATATTTTATTTTCAAATTTTTTTATTTTTCATTTTCAAGTTGAAAATTGTCAATTTCAAATTAATAATAATCCATACAAAATAAATTAATGAAAATAAAAAATTCAAAATTAAATTTTTTTCATATTTTTTTGTTGAAAAATTATGAATCCAAAATTTATTAATAATATTTATAAAAAATAAATATAATTGTTGAAGAATAAAAAAATGAAATGGACACACACAAGATTTTCGGAGTTAAGTCATCAAAGTACTTATCTAGGGTAGATAATCAAAATTCAGGAAAGTTGCATCATTTTTCTAATTTTGAAATATTTTATTACTTTCCCAAAATCTATTAAAATTAAACAAAGCATAAGAATTTAAAATAAAGAATAAGATTACTTTTCCTGTCCAAATTTCATGTCAACCAAACGGGCCCAAAGTTTATGTTTTTTTTTACCCTAGGTCTGGTTGGGCAGGTCGCAGGCACGCGGAACCTGTCGCAGATAAGAGCTTACATGTGACCAACACACATAAACGTTTGCTAAAAAACATATATGTTGGCAGCATATTACACATATTTTAATATTTCAAGGAGAATTATCAATTCAGGATCTGAAAGATGGATAATCTATCGATTCAAGACCTGAAAGATGAATACTCTTAATTCAGGATCCGAAAGATGAAAATTCTCAATCTAAGACCTCTAAAATCACGAATTTTGTTTTTTTTTAAAAATTAATTTTAACAATTTCTTTATTAGATTTAATAGATAATTAATGAAGGAATTTTCATTAAAAAATAATATAAAATTAATTAAAAAATAAAAAGAAATCAAAATTCGTGATTTTTGAGGTCCTGTAATAAGAATTTTTATCTTTCGGGTCCTAGATTGAAAGTTTTCATCTTTGAGATCCTGAATCAATAAATTACCCATCTTTCAGTTCTCCTATATTGAATCAAACATAATAAGGGATAATTTCACTTTTAGTCCCACAAGAATAGGGTCAAAACACTTTTGGTCCCATATCTTTCATTTTTGGTCCCATAATTATTAGCTCGAAACTTTTGGTCCCAAGTGTTTTTTTTTTCAACACTTTTGGTCCCCAAGTTTTTTTTTTCTACATTTTAGCCATAAAACTAACCGTATATATTTTCTTATATTTTTTTTTCAACATTTTTTTCCCGTATATTTTGTCAAGAATTTTACTGAACAAAAACCGTATATTGGCATGAAGTTGAAATGATTTTGTTAGGCATTTTTCCATTAACAATTAATTTTTTTTATTTTTATTGTAATCTAATTAATAATAATTATAAACCATTTTGACTAACAACACCAATAGTTATTGTTTGTAATTAATAATTAATATTTATTAATTATTATTTATTTTATCTATTTATTAACAAAATGAAATCAAGAAAAAATATCTAGTAAAAATTATCTTTTTAGTTTTGTAATTATCTATACATGAAAATAAATAATAGGCCTAATAGTATAAAACAAAACAAAATAAAGCTTTGTATTTTTATTTTATTTTTTGAATTTTACCTATTTCTTTCAATATTGTCAATTTAACCATGTATTAGTCAATTGAGTAAAATTAAGGATAAATTATTGTTTTGATCAAAATTAAGTAATTAAATTTTTGTGACATCTTTAGGCAAGATCAACAAAATATTAATTATTTCATTAATAATTAATATTTTTCTTATTAATTAATTATTTCATCGATTTTGGGACCATTTGAGGATTCGGGTGTGTCCAGTGGGACCAAAAATGAAATTTACTCTCACGTGCAACTCATGTGGAGGCATTTGACGAACCCGTTAAAAAAAGAGACTAAATTTGAGAATTTTAATCAAACGAGACTACATGTGATGTCAAAATTCGGGTGTGTTCGGTGGGATCACAAATGAAATTAATTCGCATTTTGCTGGATATTTATTGGGCATTTTACTTGATATTTTGTTGATTATTTTGTTGAAAATTTTTGAGATATTATGTTAGATTTTTTGCTAGATATTTTCCTCTTTTTTTCTTAATGATTTGCTGAAAAAAATGAAGTTGTTGGGTATCAGTTCCGCCACCTCCGAGCGTCTTTCTCCTGGATTTACCGGTCGATTCAGCCATGAGGCTGAAGAAACGAACAGCTCAGTAACTCCTACCGATTAGAACGGGACTCAGGCTCAGCGAGGAACAAACAGGCAACCACAGATCGGAGATCTCCACAGAGAGACCACAGCCCAAGTCACACACAACCTCCTCACGCTACAGACAAACCCTAGCCCCAGAACTCAACCCAGAGAGAAATAGTAGAACCACACAGAGAGTGGAGTCTACTCTAGACCAGAAGATGGTAGAGGAGAAGAGGATCTCACGAAGAAGAAGAAGAAGAAGAAGAAGAAGGAAAACACTCAAGTTTACCTTGAACAGGATCGCGCTCTCTCTCAAGAACTCTCTGGAACACGCATTAAAATGAGAAGTTAGGGTAACAGTACACCAAGCAACATATATATAGGGCGGCGCACGGTTAGGGTTACAACAGTAAGTGGTTGAGGCAGTTGGGCTTGGGTAGTTGTTAGCTGAGCTGCTTAAGTGTGATTGGGCCGGTCCACAATGAGTTGGGATTCAACAAAATGGGCCACAATATCTAACAATCTCCACCTTGGCCTATTTGACATCGCTTGAGCTGGAGCCATCACTTGTAGGGTTCATCATTGCCATCCATCTCACCTATAGAAATCACACATCATAACTATAAGTGAGATAGTTTCAAACACACAGTCTGAATCTGATCACATAGATCATAGAGAATAACTAGGTAATCACCAAGGGACAAACCGAAGAAACTACCAGGCTGCAGCCTTTGAGAGCAAAATCAACACATAAAATCAACTCTCAAAGACTTAAAACAGAAAACAATCTAAAGCTTAACCTGGGTCAAAATTTAAAATCTTCATGCAATTAGCATATTTTTCAAGAGGTAAAGATTTTGTACCCATATCTGCAGGGTTAACTTCAGAAGAAATCTTTTCAAGTAAAACATTTTTACTTTCAACAACTTCCCTAATAAAATAAAACCTAACATCTATATGTTTAGTTCTGTCATGAAAAACAGGATTTTTACACAATTGAATGGCAGATTGGCTATCTGAAAACACAACAGCATTCTTTTGAAGAAAACCAATTTCAGATAAAACTCTTTTCAACCACAGGGCTTACTTGAAGGCTTCTGTAATAGCAACATACTCTGCCTCAGTGGTAGAAAGTGCAACAATGTGTTGCAGCTGGGATTTCCAGCTTATGCATGACCCACACAAAGTAAAAACATAAGAGGTGGTTGACCTCCTATTATCTCTGTCGGGATAATTTCACTTTTAGTCCCATTAGAATAGGGTCAAAATACTTTTGGTCCCATATCTTTCATTTTTGGTCCCATAGTTTATTAGCTCGACATTTTTGGTCCCAAGTGTTTTTTTTTTCGACACTTTTGGTCCCAAGTGTTTTTTTTTCTACATTTTTATGCCTGAAACTAATAGCATATATTTTCTTATATTTTTTTTCAACGTTTTTTTCCGTAAATTTTGTTGAGAATTTTACTGAACAAAAATCGTATATAGGCAAGAAGTTGAAATGATTTTGTTAAGCATTTTGCTGGATATTTATTAGGCATTTTACTTGATATTTTGTTGAAATTTTTTGAGATATTATTTTAGATTTTTTGCTAGATATTTTCCTCTTTTTTTCTTAATGATTTGCTGAAAAAATGAAGCCAAAATGTCCTTTGAATACACACACACACACACACACACATACATACATACACATACATATACAGATATACTACACTTGGGACTAAAAATGTAGAAAAAAAACACTTGGGACCAAAAGTGTCGAAAAAAAAACACTTGGTACCAAAAGTGTCGAAAAAAAAATACTTGGGACCAAAAGTGTCGAGTTAATAAACTATGGGACTAAAAATGAAAAATATGGGACCAAAAGTGTTTTGACCCTATTCTAATGGGACTAAAAGTGTAATTATCCCTATCTCTGTCATTAGCATAGTTGGAATCCACATAACCACACAATTGAACACCTTTGACACACTTAGTAAAATTTAAACCCACATGCAAAGAGGACTGAAGGTATCTTAACAACTATTTTAATGCTTCCGAGTGAGTGACACCAGGATTGGACATGTACCTGCTCAAACAACTTACAGAGTAGGCAATGTCAGGTCTAGTACTTACCATAAGATACATTACAGAATCAATTGCATTACAGTAAGGTATCTTTTTCATAACATTCATCTCAGAAACAGTCTTAGGAGACTGTTCTTTACTTAACACAAAGTGAGCAGCTAAAGGAACATTAACACCTTTAGCTTTTGACATAGAGAACTTACTCAAAATCTTTTCAACATATGAAGTCTGATTTAGCACAAGAGTATTGTTCTTTCTATCTCTTATTATGTTCATGCCAAGTATTTTCTTAGCATCTCCCAAGTCTTTCATTTCAAAATTTTCACATAGACGGGATTGAATATGCTTCAAAGACTTGAGACAAGGACTGATTAACAACATGTCATCAACATAAATCAAAAGGAACATAGGAACAGTAGAGGTTTCTTTAAAGTACAAACAATGATCAAACTTGCTTCTATGAAACTTCAAAGACCTCATACACTGATCAAATTTTAAGTTCCATTGTCTTGGAGATTGTTTTAAACCATACAAGGATTTTCTTAGTAAGCACACATAGTCAGGTTTATCACAATCAACAAAGCCCTCAGGTTGATGCATGTAGATGGGAACATCAAGATTACCATGTAGGAAAGCAGTAGTTACATCCATTTGTTTTAATTCCCAATTAGATTGAGCAACTAAAGCCAACATTATCCTAACAGTAGTGAACTTGACCACAGGAGCAAATACTTTAGTATAATCTACCCCCTCTTTTTGAGTGAAACCTTTTGCAACTAATCTAGCCTTGAATCTGACATTATTGAATTCATTTTTAACCTTAAACAACCATTTACAATCAACAACAGAAGCATGAGTAGGTTTTGGAACCAACTCCTATGTTTTATTAACATGCAATGATTTCATCTCAGTTTGCATAGCAATTAACCACTTATTAGCATCTTTAGACTTAAGAGCTTCTTTGAAAGTTTTAGGTTCATTGCTATCTAGAGACTCAAACACATTAAAAGCCAAATCAAGCAAATTACACTCAGCATCAACATATCTAACAGACTTATTAATGGTTTTCCTCACCCTGTCTCTAGCTAACAGATAATCAGTTAGGTTTTCAAGCTTACTGTTGTGATTTGCATGCTCATCAGATTCAGGTTCAGACTCAGATTCATGCTCAGTTTCATGTTCAGACTCATGCTCAGAATTAATATCATCATTGTGCATAATAACAGGCTGAACAGGCACAGAAACATTCAAAGGCTCCACCTCAAAAGGAACAGTGGGAGCATGATCATTCAGAGTAGTAGCAGGCTGGGGTTCAGACAAACAGGGGAAACATGTTTCATTAAACACAACATCTCTGCTAATGGCAGTTTTAAACCCAGGAACATCTCTCACCCATAGTCTGTACCCCTTTAACTCCCTCAGGGTATCCCAAGAAAACACATTTTTGGGATCTAGGTTCAAGCTTATCATTTTTCACATGCATGAAAGCTGCACAACCAAACACCCTTAGATTTGACAGATCAATAGGTTTACCATTAAACACAGATTCAGGACATTTACCATTTGATGGAACAGAAGGAGGCCTATTGATCAAGTAGGAAGCAGTACAAACTGCTTCTCCCCAGAATTTATTAGACATACCAGAGAGGGCACACATGCTCCTCACCATATCTAATAAGGTTCTATTCATCCTTTCAGCAACCCCATTTTGTTGGGGGTTGTAAGGAACAATTTTATGCCTTTTTATACCAGATTTAACACATAAATCATCAACTTGAGAATTGCAAAATTCCAAACCATTGTCAGTTCTTAGGGTCTTAATTTTCTTGCTAATTTGGTTTTCAATTTGATTTTTCCATAATTTGAACTTATCAATTACTTCAGATTTATGCTTCATTAAGAACACCCAAACCTTCCTAGAGTAATCATCAATAATGGACAAGAAAAATCTGTTCCCACCATGAGTAGGAACTTTAGAGGGACCCCAGACATCAACATGCAAATACTCAAGGATATCATGACTTTTAGATGTATGAGATGCAGAGATTGGAAATTGAACTTTGTGTTGTTTACGTAAAACACAAGCATCACAGAAAGACATGCTGGAGATCACATCAGAACCAAACACACCCGTCTTTTTCAGAATATCTAGCCCTTTATTACTCATATGCCCAAGTCTATTATGCCACAACACAGTTTTATCATGCTTCAGAACATTCACAGAGGATGCAGCAGGCTCAGAGGGTAAGGTTTTGCAAATATACAAATTATTTTTCTTTTCAGCTTTGAAAATCACCAAGGAACCTTTCAAAATTTTCATTTAACCATTTCCCCACCTTCCCTCAAGCCCACTTTCTTCTAAAGCAGCACAAGATAGCAAGTTATAGCATAATTCAGACACATATCTTACATTTCTCAGAGTAATAGAAGAGTCATTATCAAATTTTAAGCAAACATTTCCAATTCCAACCACTCTGCATTTCTTTTCATTTGCCATTGACACAAAACCATTTTTAACTTGAGTAAAAGAAGAAAATAGATTCTTAAATGGGGTAATATGGTAAGTGCAGCCAGAATCTAGAAGCCATTCAGATTCACTCATAGAATCAGACACAGAGTTTACAGAATTAATACACAAGGAATTAGAATCAGCAACCATGAAACAATCACCAAGTTTGTCTCCAATAGCTACATTAGCCATTTCAGTCTCATTGCTATTCTTATTCTTGTTATTTTTCTTTGGCTTAGGATATTCTTTTGCATAATGACCAGGTTCATGGCAATTATAACACTTTCTAGAGCCCTTTCTAGATTTAGACCTGCTTTTACCCCTCTTTTTCTTACCACCATTTTCAGAATTATCAGAGGACCTATTCTTAGTCCTCCCTCTTACATTCATTGCCTTTTTCTGAGAATTACTACCCCCATATTCAAGTAAATCTAATTCTTTAGATTTTAAAGCACTTATAATCACATCCACAGAGGCACTATCTCTGCCATACTTTATAGCATATTTTACATCAGAGTAAGAGTCAGGGATAGCATTCATTAAGGCAATGCTTGTGTAATTATCAATTGTAGTGTCACCAGCCCTTTTAATATCTTGGACAAGCTTAGTAAAACCATCAATATTTTCATCTATATCTTTAGACAGATCCAGTTTATACTTAAAGAGCTTTTCCAACAGATACATGCGACTAGTAAATGAGGTTTCAGTGTACAGATTTTCAAGTTTATCCCACAGATCTTTAGCATGCTCAGTATCACCTACTTTTCTAATCACAGAGTCAGATAAGCTCAAGATAATACTAGAACATGCAATTTCATCCATTTCAGCCTGTTTTTCAGCAGTTTCAGTAGTAAGATAAGACTGATCAATGGCTTTAGCAACTTTTTGATGAATTAACACACATTTCATCTTTTATTTCCAAATGCTAAAATCATTCTTACCATTAAAAGGAACAATACCAAACGAATTAGTAGCCATTGTTCCACCAATGTACCAAAACAACCACAGAGGCACAAACAGGCACAGAAAATTACAAGAGGACAAACACACTGCCCACAGACTCACAAGAACACGCACACACACACACACAGTGAGATTCCAGATCCTTCACAGTGAGAGGATTACCCAGTTTGCAACACTCACTTAGCGGAGGGCACAAGGATTTACTCAGACACCAGAACTGAAGTCTCAGGGATTTATCAAATCCCGTAAGTTCACACGAACTTCAACACAAGGATCTTACAGATCCTTAAAGAGAACCAACACACTCACACAGATCAAAACAAGAACTCGACAGAGATACTCAAGAAACAGCGGAATTTCGAACTTCAGAAAGCCAGGAACATAAAGAAAACCGTAAAAGAAAACGTGAACCGATATAGATCTAGAGCGCACAAGGAAGAAAACAGGTAGACAATTACCAGATACCAAGCCTATAGCCCCTCACGGCACTAGAAATTGAAAAAGTACAAGAGGTTTCAGCCGCTTTACCAGAGCGGAGCCTTAGGAGAGGGTACTCTGACTTACCACCGCGTTTTCAAATGCGAAGACGAGCTATCACCGGCGGAGGACGGCAGAGGTAGCGGTTAGTGGCTCTGATACCACTGTTGGGTATCAGTTCCGCCACTTCCGAGCATCTTTCTCCTGAATTTACCGGTTGATTCAGCCATGAGGGTGAAGAAACGAACGACTCAGTAACTCCTACCGATTAGAACGGGACCCAGGCTCAGTGAGGAACAAATAGGCAACCACAGATCGGAGATCTTCACAGAGAGACCACAGCCCAAGTCACACACAACCTCCTCACGCTATAGACAAACCCTAGCCCCAGAACTCAACCCAGAGAGAAACAGTAGAACCACACAGAGAGTGGAGTCTACTCTAGACCAGAAGATGATAGAGGAGAAGAATAATAATAAGAAGAAGAAGAAGAAGAAGAAGAAGGAAAACACTTAAGTTTACCTTGAACAGGATCGCTCTCTCTCTCTCAAGAACTCTCTGGAACACGCAGTAAAATGAGAAGTAGGGGTAACAGTAGGGTTACAACAGTAAGTGGTTGAGGCAGTTGGGCTCGGGTAGTTGTTAGCTGAGCTGCTTAAGTGTGATTGGGCCGGTCCACAATGAGTTGGGCTTCAACAAAATGGGCCACAATAACTAAGAGAAGCCAAGATGTCCTTTGAATAAATATATATATATATATACATACATACATACACATACATATACTATACTTGGGACTAAAAATGTAGAAAAAAAAAATACTTGGGATCAAAAGTGTCGAAAAAAAAACTCTTGGGGACCAAAAGTGTCGAGCTAATAAACTATGAGACTAAAAATGAAAGATATGGGACCAAAAGTATTTTGATCCTATTCTAATGGGACTAAAAATGTAATTATCCCAACATAATAATGATATGGTGAAAAAACATTCAAATCAAACCTATCATACATACATACCGCCTGGCGAACGACATGATCGGTAACACTTTCTAAATTGCAGTTTATCATGATTTTACCATTACGATGCAGTACAAATACATTTCGATCGAACGGTAGGGAAATAACTTTTTTTTTTATCTTCTACAATTGCGGCAAATAATTAAACTAAGTTTTGTTGAAGTTGGTGTTAATTTAGTTGAAAATGGAAACATTACCAAGTCAATATTCTCTGCCCGATTTGAGCTGTATTTGGATTTTTTTGTTTTTTTTTTTTTAACATAAAATTCAGTTAGCCGAGTTTCCCATTGAATTTCTAGCTAGTCTTTCACTATACTATAACTTCCATTACTTAATTGATATAGACTTATATACATTTTTGGGTGGAAAATGACGAGAACGAATTTCGGGCGGGTGTCGTCTTTTCTCCGGTGACATGGATAATTAATGAGTAATTTTATCGAAGATATTTTGTTAAAAGAGAAAATGTTGTGAATTATAACGTAACTATTAAAACGCTGATCATATTTGTTAAAATATCTAAAAATTAAGAATTAATTAAATTGTTATTATTAAAATATTTAGCCAGAACAAAAATGTCCAAACATTTAAATTAAATTGTAGTTAATTAACTATTTATATATGTAACAACTTGGCACGATTTCTGAATAATTAGGAAATACGTACCGAAACAGATGTTGTAGATCTATTTCCCCTCAAGGCTCAAAACATATACATACTTCCTCCATTCAAAATTAATTATTGTTTTAAAGTTTTCAATTTATAACAAATAAAGTACTATACATTTTATATATTTTCATACACGGTCGTCTCTCTCAATTTTAATCTTATATTTTTAGGGAGAGAGTGATCAGAAATATGCATTTATTAGAAAAATATATTTTAATATAATTTAATATGGGGTGGAGATAGAAAATATATTTTACCAAAATTATTATATTTTAACCATGTAAACTATTTATAGGAGTAATTAATTATTTTGTCATGAATCGAGTATATTATAAATTATACAGTCGACCACATAAACCGGTTGACATTTCCAATTTTGAACTCATCTCTCTCTCTTGATGTTTACCCAACTTTTCGAGGAAAAACAATGTGATTTCCATATCACAAGTCTCATCAAATTATTCCTCAAGCTTCCGATCCCATATTCCCATAGGACTCCAATTTGCAATATTTTTAATTTAAATACAACGACGCGTACATTCTCATCGCAAGATATTGAATATATATATATATATATATATATATATGTCTGTTTCAACCTATGTACAGATAATTAACTTGGTCATCAAGAGAAGATACTCTCTCTCTCTCTCTCTCTCTCTCTCTCACCAAAAAAAAATAATTTTTTTTATAGAACTAGTAGTCTTCCATTCTTGTACGGTTGTTCCCCCTAACATTTTTTCATCTATCGTAAGCAAATATTTACGTCCGATCGATTTTAATTTGGTGCAGAGAGATTTGCTCACCGGCCATATGGCGATGGCCAGAAGTTGTATATGCATCTTCTGCTTATTTTTTCTTGTGTTCATTGCCGCTCCATTAACCATACTAATTACCCTAAATTACGTGGGCCTGGAGCCCAGATTCTACATACAAGAATTATACGTTCCAGCCGCCCTCAATAAGTCTCTGAATAATTCGATATTCATGGACCTCAAATTCAAGAGAGTGGTGGCCTTCGTTCCCCTCCGTTACGAAGATCTCAACATTACTCTCTTCTATGGCTCTAACAGTAACAGAAGCTTCCCCGTTGGCTACTCCGTCGTTCCCGGGTTCTACCAGGGCAGGAAGAAGACGGTGCACCGGACAGCGGTGGTGGAGGCTCGTGGGCTGCCGTATGCGATCTCCGGTGTGGGTCTGGCGGTGGAGTTGGCCGCCAAATATAAGCTGAAGCGGTGCGATGGTGATGGAGGCTGCACTTATTCTAAGCCTAAGGCGATGGTGGTTGCGGCTGATGTGCGCCTCGATGCCTCCGGTTACAAGGATTCAAACAACCCCCTCAGACTCCATTAATATTAATCATAATCATATCGCTTAATTAATTTCTATATATCATTTTCATATTTGCTATTTATATATACATGTACATGTACATATATATACCCTTAAGATTTTCATATATATTTGTTATTTGCTAGCTATTTCATATTGTTTTATGACAGATTTACAGATACACTAATTCATGAGTTTGGGGCAAGTTTCGGTATGACTTGAGTTCAGCTTTGAGGAGTTTAATATTGTTGAAATTAAATGAATTACATTGCCAAGTAGTACTTAAGTTCAGATAATTAATAAATAATTGCTAAAATTTAATGTGGGGTTGGTATAATTTTGTGGTTTCAGCAGTTTTAAATTGATTTTAAAAATTAAATAAAAAATGTGTCGATGCTTCTAAATCTATTAATATTAATTGTGTAAACAATATTTCTCGATATATGATTAAAGATCCAAGAATCATTCTTATCACTAATACTCAATAGACATAATTAACTGATGAATTTAGCTTCTTAATTTGTTAGAGAGTAGCAATTTATTTATCTATACTTATATTTACGTAAAATCGTGTTATAGAAAACGGTTATGGTATAAACCGTTGTCTATCTCTCAAATTTGCGTTAATATATTAGATAACTGTTTTTGTATAATAGACAAAAAAATTGAGTTAATAGATCACATTACTGACATTTATCGTTGTAAATTTTTTTATTTTTTTTTTTTGCATTTTTCACGACGGTATAGACAACAATTTTGAGTTAATGCACAACATTAGTGACATTTATTGTTATAAGTTTTTTTTTTAGTTTTTTTTGCATTTTTCACGACGATTTAGATTACAAACACTGTCTTTAAACATATTTTTGCAATCTTATTTATTATTTTTTTTACTTGGAAATTTGACATCTTTCTATGAATTTTTATTTATTTTGTAAAATTTATTTTTCTTTTTGTTTATCGTAACAACACAAAATTAATCTTCTCTTCTCTAGTTAATTAATGCACGTGTATATCGTTTTATTAATTTTTAAAAATTGAACACAACATATAGAATTAAAAATAATCATAATATTACAAATCTAAAAAAAATTATTATTTGTGCATCACACATGAGAAATACTAGTAATATACCTATAACACTTTTTTTTTTTTTGAGAATTACCTATAGGCTATAACACTTTTTTTTTTAGAATTACCCTATAGCAAAATCTTTTTTAGTTAAAAAATACATGTTTTTTTTTATGTCGAGGGTACCCCGCAACCGCTGCCGTGGTGCGCACTGGGTAAATCCCGCCCCTGTGTAATAGCCTGCAAACTTACATAGGGGAGGTAAACCATATTTGACAGGCCAATTAGGGTGTTTTCGGCACGGCTAGGGGCCGCCTAGCCCGAATTCTGCAACCATGATTATCACACGCGTTGCCCACATAGTTGGTGAAAATTAATTCCACGATGCAATGCCGGAGAAACTACACATAAGTACTGCTTGCTCCGGTCAAAGCGTAAGGCAGGGCCGGAGCTACTATACGTATACCGCTGGCTGCAGGCTCAGGGCAACTGGATCCACTGTAAATGGGCGTATGCCGTTTTTCACTCCTCCGGTGGCGATTGCAAATGGGACGGATAACGGGGGAGAGGAGAGAGGGATGCCACTCAACAATTTTTTTTAATGTTGTCTGTAGTTTATTTTATATTTTAAATAATGTATTATAAATTAATATTAAAGTTTGTTGTATATGATAAATTTAATTAAATGCAAATGTTGAAACACAAAATTAAATTAGATAAAATTATACCAATAATAAAAACTAACAAATGTACTAAAATAAATAAAAATACATGAAATAAAAATATAAAAATACACCTAAGATGTAAAATTATATTTCTCGCTTTGAATAGCATTGAGTGATCATTTGTGGGAGGAATATTCTAATTCACATAATTAGAATATAGTTTGATCAAACTTTATGTTTGTTTCTAGGGTTAATTGCTAAATAAATCACCACGTTTATACTTTTTTACAAATTAGACATCATATTTAAATCTAGTCAATCACAACACAATATTTTAATTTATTTGGGATTAAAATGCATTCCCAATTTTTCAGCGAGTTAAGTATGACGTATTTGATCTAAAAACAACGTTGGCATCTACATCAACACACACATGTAACAAACGACGTCGATTTTATTAGTTTTTTCAATATATTTTCTATTTTAGTAATAAATAATTATATAAAAAAATAATTTTTTTTCAATAAAAAAAGAAGAGAAAGTAACAAAAACGGCATCATTTGTTACACGTGTGTATTGATGTGGCTGCCAACGTAATTTTTAGACCAAATACGTCATATTTGACTCACCGAAAAAATTGGGGATGTTTAATCACATACAAATTAAAATGTGGTGTTATAAAAAAAATGAAAATAATTTGTAATCTAAATCTAAATTCAAAATCTTAGATCCATAAAGACCTTCATTAATGTCAAACGGCCAGACCGGTCAGGTCAGTCCTGCCATCATGCATCAATCTTTCCCGAAACTTCAAACGATTATAACTTTTTAAAATTTTATTTACTCAAAAAAATATATCAAATTAAAAGTCTTATATTTTAATTTATATAATATATTTTTTCTTATTTTAGTTAAGTGAAAAGTTGTAATTTCATGATATTTTGAGTAAAAAGATGAAAACAATTTGTAATCTAAATCTAAATTCAAAATGTGAAAATGTATAAAACTAGGTAAAAGTAAATAGAGATCGGGAAGAAAGAGCAACATTTAAAAGTAGGTAGTTTCTCAGGCAATTTGTACTATGACACAGCTAGTCCCTACACTCAATCATTGGGTAAGTGTATTTTTTGACATTTAATATTGAGTACACATCAATTTTATACATTTCCACACACACACACACACATATATGAGTAAAAATATTTCGTATTTTGTATTTATAGTACATACGATTGTTTTCTAAAATGCTACGATTAGGTAATTGAAGCTACGATTACTTTATAAAGTTAATCAAATGCTACGATTGTTTTTGGAAAATGGTACAATTAAGTTATAAACTTAAAGTTAATAAAATGCTATGATTGAGACATGAAAAATGCAACGATTAAGTTATAAACTTAAAGTTAATCAAATACTACGCTTATTTTTGAAAAATGCTACGATTAAGTTATAAACCAAGCAACACTTAAATGCTAAGAAGACCAACGATTATTTTTTGAAAAATGCTACTCATCAAATGCTACGATTATTTTGGGAAAGTTAATTAAGATTGGAAAATGCTACGATTAAGCTATTAATAAGTTACGATTAAAATTCAATGATTAAAAAGCAACGATTAAAAAGCTAAGATTAAAATCCAACGATTAAAAAGCAACGATTAAAATCCAATGTTTAAAGACGTAGGTAATTGAAATCGTAGCATTCTTGAAAGCTATGATTAAAATGCCACGATGAAAACGTGACGATTATTGTGAATTTTAATCGTGTCATATGAGTAATGTCTAAAATTAATATTATGCTATGATTAATTGTATGCTATGATATCAATTGACTACTTGAATTGGTATACTACGATTACTTCAGTATTTCAATTGAATGCATTTATGTCTTGTGTAAGAGAGGTAGTTACTAGCTTCATTAAATAAGTATCAGTAGGTAGAAATTCATTGACCAAATTTAATGCATATTTTTATTGTTTTGTAAGAAGGGTAGGTAAATTTTGTAAATAAATAGACACCAATACCCGACATGATACACACTACAAAATTAAAGCATAAAAACAAGAGCAAAAGTTCGAGAAGAGAAATTTGAGCAAGGCGTGTGCGGGAGGAATCATCAAGAACAAATTCGTGCAAATAATTTTCCATATTTTCCAAAGATGCGTTTTGGAATGTCCATTTTTATGAAGTTATTGCGTAAATTTTGCTCGTTTTGTATAATATTGCAAATTTTATGTTTAGTTATATTGGAAAATATGCGAGAGGGAGAGATTTGCATGTCGGTCTTTTTCTATATTAATCGTAGGCATAATCGTAACACTTCTTTAATTAAATATGATTTTTTAAGTTAATCGTTGTATTTATTTAATTAATCGTGTCCTTCTTTCAATTAATCGTATGAATGATTTACTTGATTGTGGCATTTTTTGAATTAAACTTAGCATTTGCTTTAATTAATCGTAGCATATGATATAATCGTAGCATTTCAATTTAGTAGAAGTTGTAAGCGTAGCTTAAAACTTTAATCGCAATCTAGTTTCACTTAATCATAGCATTTTAGAAAAGTAATCGTGGCATTTCTTTAAATAATCGTAGCATCTTGTAATTGTATAATTAATCGTATGTTTTTGTATATCTAATCATGGTAGTTATTTATTAATCGTGGCCAAAATTTTATTAGCCGTAGCAATTGTTTTAATTAATCATAGGTGTTTATAAATTAATATGTGGCATTTATTTAAATAATCGTAGCATTTTTTAATCTTGTAAATAATCGTATCCTTTAGTGAAACTATTCATGGTATTTATTTATTACTCGTAGCATTTATTTGTATTAGTTGTAGCATTTTTGTAATTAATCGTAGGTGTTTATAAAATTAATTGTTGCATTTCTTTAAATAATCGTAGTATTTTTTAATTTTCTAATTAATCGTATCTTTTAGTGAAACGTCGCATTATTTTAATTAATAGTATCTTTTATTAATCGTATCATTTTTTATTAGTCGAAGCATATTTTTTTTATCTTATCGTGGCATTTTTTGAATTAATCGTATATTTCTTTTACTTAATCGTGTCATTATTTTAATTAATTGAATCTTAAAAATGCAGATGGTGAGACGTCGCATTATTGTACGACACAGTGGCCGATGGAAGAGATCAGAATACGTGGATGGTGACGAGCAACTTCTGGTTATGTCGTCCGAGAAATTGTGTTTTAGCTCACTGGTCAAGGAAGTGCACAAGTTGTTACATACTGAACCGAGCACCGTGGAGTATGAATTCTCTTACTTGACGAGCACCAATACTGGCCAGCTGATCAGAGCTTCTTTACGAGATGATGCAGATTTGCTCGATTTGCTTCATGAACAGACCGCTGAGATGGTCGTGTACGGGATTTTGAGATATCTGAGCAGTTCTGGTGTCGGGTCGTCCATAGGCACGAATTATAAAAATTCAATTAGGGATGATTATGTTCGCTACTTCCCACAGTATTTTGCAAGATTGGATAATCCGATTTATAGCGGTTACTCCTGGCACGAAGAAGCAGTTGAGACACCTGTTGAGGAGGAGGATGAAGAAGAAGAAGAAGAAGAAGAAGAAGAAGAAGAGGAGGAGGAGGAGAATGAAGAACAGGAACAAGAGGAGGAAAATGACAGATCGGCCTTGATGGATTCATTGTTAAGTGCCTACGATTAGTGCTTCGTAAGCTATGACTAATTCCTAAAAGTCTACGGTTAATTATTTAAATGCTACGATTACTTTAAATTGTGCTACGATTAAACTAAAGTAGGATACTATTAATTAAAAATTAGCTACGACTAAGAGTAGAGAGCTACGATTACAATATAATGAGTTCAAATAGTTTACAACAAGCATGTATGTTCATAATTAATGGTCTACGATAAGCATATGTGTTCAAATAGTCTACGAGAACCATATATGTTCAAATAGTCTACGATTAGCGATTGATTTACCAAAAAAAAATAATTGATACGATTAATATTCAGAATTCAAATATTTTGTATCTCAAATTTCAGCTTCTATCAAAACTCGTATATCGCAAACAAACTAACCTCAGAATTGTTAGAAATCGCCGAGTTCATTCCTCGCTCCATTCTCACCGATCTGCAGTTTACGGGGTTGCCGGTAATCCTTCTCCTTCTTCAATTCGCGAATTCAATTTTTTAGGAGTGGGGGGGAAGAAAAAAAATGAAAATTCAAGTCGTTTATGAGAGAGGGAGCCGTTTTGCAAGTAATGTTATCTGTTTATGAGAGAGGGATAGCGGTTTATGGAAGGGGGTTTCTATTGTATTTGTAACAGCCCGGTCCTTTAGGCGGTCATTTTTAATGGGGATGGGGTGTTAGGCGTAAAAGCCGAAAGATTAATCGGAAATCCATGGGGGTGTTTTAGAATTAAACTAAGTTAGAACCTCAAAAACTTAGGCAACTTAACTTCACGACTTGGAAAAACTATCATTTTCAACGAATCAACTGAGTCAAAGGGTTCAATCAAGTCGAAGGAATGTCATATCATAGGCCAATCGAGATTTAAACAGAATCCAATGACAAACAAATAGGAATTTGACTCTTTAAACAATCAAGACCTCTTCATAGGTCACAACAACTAAGACCCATTAATAGGTTGGAGTCAAACAAATCATATTGTCCTATTCATAGGACGGATCAAGAAAACAACTTAAGATTAACTGGAAACGAGCAGAATCATGCTTGAATGAAAAGCCTCTTTGTAGGTGAACAACAATAACGAGCATGCAAGCCTCTTTCACAATTCAACTGGAAATTAATAGATACCAAAATGCTCAACAAGTATGACTATTCAAATAATTTAGAATCAATAAAGGAATAACTGGGTGTGTCAAAGGAACACATGCTTCTTTTCTCAAGGACTTTATTGATAATTAGAATCATAGCATTTAAGATATGCTATTATCAAGAATCAAGTTACATGTAACAAGACTAAATACTAGATGTCAGAGTACTTAGCAGAAACATAGCAGAAGGAAAAATCATGTAACCATATAGAGCAACAACTTTGGAAACTTAGACAACTCATGCAACCCCACCAACAGCACATCATCGATCTCAGCATCTCAACCTAAAAACATTTGAAAAAGAGGGCGTGGGCACTAATGTACTCAGTGGGATTTTATGAGAAAACTTCTTTAATAAACTTTGAAATATCCAATTATAAACTGGCGGTATATGGAGAGCAAAACGCGAAAGCCCTCTCCATATCCGCAAAACCTTTTACTTCCTTTCCTGGCGCCTTTTCTGGCTCAAACCTGATGTCTACTGCACCCTTAGATATGTTTTAGGATAAGAGAGGGGCTACCTCAAATACCCTACTGAATATGCGAGGGGATTACCCAGCAGTGACTCCCTTTACTTTAACAAAGAATCAACAATGATGACACGAAGGTCACAACATGATAATGCAATAAAACTGTTCTTTGAGCTCAACAATATGCTTAGCAATACTTGAATAATAACATTCAATATTAAAACCTTAACCTTAAATCCTTAATACTTAATCCTCAACCTTGAATTCTCACATTCAATCCTTAATATCAAAGCCTCAATGCTAAATCATACTAGCATAAATCATAACCTAGATTACAACATCTAGATTGCATTTCTTAATAAAGGCTATAACCTTAATACCACAAGGGAATACTATAATCAACCTACAAGGCATTACTCATTTAAACAACCTTCCTCAATCATAATATCAATAACAACTTAACTTATAATCATGATCGTCTATACCTTAAATAAATCAACTATAAGATATCATATCAAAATCATAACATCATTTACTTTATCAAGAGCTCAAACAACAATAAACAATATCATGCTATAACTTCCTTCCTTTCTTTTCTTTTCTTTCTTATACAAAGACTAATCAGGCAGAGCATAAAATGTTTTAATTGGATATTCATCTTGCCCTATCATGCTTCTAGAGCTTAATAGGTCAAACCATAAGTTTAGTTTAGAACCACCCACATCGATGACAAGCACCTCGATGACGATCACGTGGATGAAGTAACGAGCCGAAAATCCTTCCTTGGTTCTATTCGGGGCTCTCCCCTTCTTACAAAAGCCGAATCATAGACTTAGCGGCCTCTTTCGAAGATTTCTAACATCTAACGAGAAATCAAACAATACCTAACATTTCCTCCCTTAAATAGGACTTAAACACACATTGAACGACTTTAGAAGCTTTATAAAACATGAGGGTTTGAAATACTCGAGAATAGAACACACTTAGAGGCAAAAGTTGACTACAGAAGCCTTGCACGGGCCGTGCTAGGCCTTGAGGCGAGAAACAAACGCCCAGTTTTTCCGACACAGGCCGTGCAGACCTTACACGGTCCATGCAAGCCCTAGCGCGGGCCGTGCTAACCTTGCACGGTCCGTGCTAGCTCTCTAGAACCTCGTCGAGAGCTCTGCACGGGCCGTGCAACCCTTGCACGGTCCGTGCACTCCCACGGACTTTAATTTTCTTGATCGAAATGTTGGTCAAGGCGTTACTCGGTCGTCTTTCCCTTTCCTCAATGTTTAAAACTTTAAATAAGGCTAAACACATACTTTAAAACTTTAAAATTGACATTATAACGGAACAATACGATTAACTCTTTTAAGTATTCAGAAATAACGACGAAATCTAAATACGAAACTTAAATGGAACTTTAAACAAAATAAACGAGAATAACAATAACGAGAAGAAAACATAACAACGAGAATACGATAATGAAAGACGGAATGAAATACGGAATTTAAAGACAAGAAAGAAATAGGATCCGATGTCGACGAAAAAGAATGGACGGAGTCGAGTGCGTCGAAGGAAGGTGGCTAGCTCGGTATCTCGTAGAGTCGCAACGGCGGCAGAGCCGCCTGCTATAACTCGACGACGCCCCTAGCACCTTCTCCCGCAGCATATCTTCCCCGCCACTCCGCTCGTCGACTCGGAGGTGAATTCACGAAGAGACTCCTCTCGACTCTCGACTTTCCCTCTCTTTAAAACTTCGAGAATGAAGAAGAATTGGTGTGAAAATTGTGAAGGGGTGGTGCTCTATTTATAGGGGAAAGTTTTAGCTTTCAAGGGAAGCCATTACTGTGCAATAATACTGTAAAAGTAACTCAGGGTTCGGTTAAAAGCTGCTTTATTCGATGTCGAGGTCCAAATGACCTCAGACACGAAATTCAAAAATATCGGGAGACTCGTTGGCTCGAGTACTATTGAACCAACCTGACTCGGGATGAAAAATAGGTCATCAGAAGAAAGACGAGCTAAGATTCCTTTTTCAGAATTACTTTTACTATTCACTCAGACTGATAGATTTTGCTCCTGAGCGTTCGATTGACCTCAGAATGGAAATCCGTGAACGTGAACGGATTCCTCGAGTCATTTCCCATAAGAGAGGCCTGACAGGACAAGACTCGGATCAACGAGGAGGATTTCGTAAATTTTCTAAATCACGAACGCACGTAAAAGTTACTATTCATAAATCCTTTAAATACGTTTTTCATCACCGGGACCTCAAATGACTTCAGAATAAAATTCCGAAAATACCGGCACACACCTTGAGTTAAAACCTTTCTAACAAGACCAAAATCGGCCATAACAGAGTTAAGATCAAAAATTTTAAAAAGACGATTTTACGAAAATTGACCCTAAAGTTGTGACTGACATCTGATTTCTCTTAAACCTTATAAAAATCTCTTCCTTAACTTCTTAATTACACTTAAGAATTCTCTAAACCTTATTCGAAAATCTGAGGTGTTACAAATAGTGTGTCAATTATGTCATAAATTTATATAATGCCATTTTATACACTGACTTTTCAGTACAAGTGGTGTACTAAAAAATCGCCAAAATATGTATCATTTATCAGTCATCACACACTCACCCCTAAAGAGTACCATCTTCGCTACTTCACTTATATGAATTTATTACATTCCAATTAGATTTCACTAATTCTATTTTAGAGTATATATTCATTTTGGTAAATTAATTATCTAGCGTAGTATACGGCTCACACGTTAGCACCAGCCGCCAGGCTAGTGCACTGCGTGAGTCACCAAATCAAAAGATTAAATTAATTCATTTTAAGTTTAGGGATTACTAATTTCATTTTATTGTATATATATTTGTTTTGAAAAATTATCATTTCACTTTAATTTTAGAGTTCATTAATTCCATTTTAGGGCATGTGCATATTTATTTCGAAAAATTAATTGACTAGTGCAGTGCACGAGCTTACAAATTTTCATCGAGGAAGTACACTGTGTGAATCGACATATCAAAAAATTAAATTAATTTATTTTGATTTAATGATATTTATTTTTTTTGGAGAAAAAACAAAATAGAAAATAAAAAAAAAACAAAATCAAAAAAGGAAAAGAAAATCTGCCACCACGCTCCCGTCGGACGGACTGAGGGGCAGGTGTATTGGATGCACCGAAAGGCAACCCATTTTTTATATAGTACTCCCTTCGTTTCATAACAAGTGTTATTCTAACATTTTAATTTTATTTCACAAAAATTGTCATTCTACATAATCGAGGTAAAAATTTCATATTTTTCTCATATTTGCCCTCATTTAAAGCATTAAAAAAAATCATATTTAATTTATTTAATGTATTCACATAAAAATGTATAAGGTAATTTAATTATCTAATTAATATCTTTATTAATATGTGTGCATTCATCCAAAATGACATTTATTTAGAAACGGAGGAAGTATATATTTATTCATACATATATGGTCATATGGATATATATAGTTTAAAATGGAAAGAGTCGTCTCAACTCTCAATCAATAATCTTCAATAATTATTTACGACGAAAAATAATAAAAAGAATGGAGTCGATTCATGCGCTGTTCTTTAGTTATCATTTAATTTAGTTGTTAGCATATCTTTATTTATTAATTTAATGAGAGATCTGTTCGAACTTCGATACTAATTAATTTACTAGCCAGACAGTCTAGACAAACTCACAAACATGCCTTTTTCTATTCTGCTTTAAATAATAATAATAATAAACTTTCGTTTCAATATTCAAATAAAACTGAAGTATAGTACGTCTTTGAATTTGTCACCATGTCCCATCAGGTGCGGTATTTGTATCTTCTCTATAATGGATGAAGCTAACGTTTAAATTTTACCAATTTTCTTTTTTAATTAAAAAATTATACTTCTGTAGCTCGTCCGAAATTTCAGTGATAATACGGATATATTCAAAAAGAGAATCATGCATGTATTCATAAATACTATATCAATTAGAGTTAATCATGTTTAATTACTTTTTAGAAGATTTATTAATCATATGTTATTACTTTAAGATTGTATTCGGTGGATTATCGTATCGACTATAGTATCAGTGACATATTAGTATTACCTATTTGATGTAAGGAAATAATGTACTCACATGCATAAATAAATCGTGTCTGTATTATAAAATTAATGGAAGGTGGGGATTAATGATGCCGATGATATTTACTTAGTGTAACATATAATAATGCACACTAAGAATATATAAACAAGTTATATTTTCAAAATCAATACTATACATCTTCGCAAATTCTGGAAAATGAGCTGTTAGTAATAGTAGGTGAAACGTTAGTATATATATTAATTAAAGTGGCATAAACTTCGAATCGTACTATTTAATTTCTGTTAATTAAGAAGAATCCAAAGATAATCATTGGTTGGGCTAATAGCTCAAACAAAATACGCATGTAGCTAGCTAGAGAATTAATTATTAGTGATGGTTCATAGTTCATATATACCTTCCTTTTGGTGACATGCATCTATATGTGTAGATATATGTATATTCTCTCCGTCCCAATTATATAATTCAGTTTCTCTTCGTAAGTATATTAAAAATATTAATGAAAATAAGATATTAAAACTTAACTTTCAATGTCATCCTATTTAAAATTAATGACTTTAAAAAATTTAAGTGATTGATTTTTAATTTCCAAAAACTGATAAGGATATATTTGTATATTATTATGAAAATTAATACTATTTATAGTTATGAGACCATATAATTGGGACACCTCAAAATAACAATAAGGACTATATAATTGTGACGAATAAAAGAAAAAAAAAAAGATAAACGTAGTATATTTAAAATTCCAACAAACATGGATACACATAAAATTAGATGAGAGAAAGGGGTAGGGTCCCTAACTAGCGAGCCTCCGTCACAACGGGTAAATTCCATGTTGAACTTAACTCCATATATGCATGCTCACCATAAACCTTTGACAGTGAAATTAAAACTACTACTTGTGTAACATATAAATATAAATTTGTGTGGTAAATAGGAATAATAATTACACATGAGACTTCTTGTTATATTTTTAGAGTCTCACTTTTGTGTTTAACAATTAAAATTTTCATCCATTAGTTAATTGGGTATATTATCTCTATCCGTTCCATTTTGATATGCCGATCGTGATTTTTTGTGGGGATTAAGAAAATGATCGGGAAAGATAATTAATTAAGAAATTTCTTAATATACCCCTATTTGTTTCTTTGATATTAAATTAATATCTAATGTAAAAATATTAAATAGGGGTATATATTAGTAAATTAACTATATATATAGAAATTAACACGCCTATATATATATATCGAGTCATACTAAAAAGGAAAACAAGTATATCAAAATGAGACGGAGGGAGTATACAATTAGAGTATGCAAGTATTTTATATTCTCTCCGTCTCATCATAATTGTAGTCTATTTCTCATTTTCATATAAATTAAGAAATCGCATTTGATATGTATTGAAAATACACAATTTACAACAATTATACTATATTGCTCTTATTTTCTACTATATTATTTTCATTCATACCATATTAAATAGGGTTATATTTGTAAAAAGTTATTTTTAATACAATTTCGATTTAGAAATATGACTATAATTTTAGGACGTCTCAAAAAGGATTAATGAAATACACACACAACACGGAGGGGTACACATGCCCAATTAATTTTTATTTTATTTTTTTGATTTTTTTTGTGATTTTTCTGTTTTGTTTAACCCCCCCCCCCCTCCCCTCCCCATCCCAATTATATACTATACAATATAATTAGCGAACCATAAAATTAAAATGAATTAATTTAATTTTTTTGAAATAAATATAGATATATATCCTAAAATTGATTTAATGAACCATGAAATTAAAGTGAATAATTTTTTTTTGAATTTCGGCGTCTCGCGCAATGTACTTGTCCGACGTTAACGTGTGGGCTTGTGCACTGCGTTCGATAATTAATTTAATTTTTTCAAAATAAATATAAATAGTAATTGAAAATAAAAAATTTAATTTTGAAATAAATATATACCCTAAAATAGAATAAGTGAACTCTAAATTAAAAGTGAATGAATTTAATTTTTTGAAATAAATATAACCCTAATTGAGATTAATAAGCCTAAAAAAATACATGGACCCCCAAAAAACAATATAAAATAAACCCCTAAAAACTGTAAAAATACTAAAAAAAAAAATCCTAAAAAAACCATGAACCTTAAAAAAATCTAAACTCCTAAACTCTAAACATTAATTGGGATGGAAAAAATCACAAGTTAAACTACATGAACTCATATAAGATAAGTAGCAGACCAGTTACTTTTTAATGATATAAATTGTACTTTTAAAATTTTTAGTAATATTTTTTAGTATTATAATTGATACTAATTTTTAACATTTTTTTTCAGGTCAAGGCGGGTCAAATACTAGTATCACTAAGTTTCTTCTTTTGTTTGATTTCCAATTAATTACTTCATTCTTTCCCTAATAATCTGTTTCATTTCAACTATGTTACCTTATCAGCTTATCTCGAGTATCTCATGACGTCAACATATTTTCCATTATTATTTTTACTTCATAAAAATTCACAATAAAAGTAATCAATTATTTGATACTATGCTGACTTTCCTATTTATTTATTTGTTTTTGCAAATTAAGATAATTTAAAAACTCCCAAACCTTATTTTATTATTATTAATGAAGTATTATTTTAGTTGTCCCGAATTTTTTACCTTTTTCTCTCGCAAATTGTCATTCATATAATCATACTAAACACACTCTCTGACATCAAATTCTTCTTCTTTGGCATTTTCTCTCTCTCTCTCTCTCTCTCTAGATCCCACTCCTAAAATCGATGAGAAACTGTGTTCCGTTTTCTGTGAATCCACAACCTTGAAATTCCAAAAAGCATCTATTTTTTATAATTCTTTCGCACTTCGATTTGTTGCTATTCGAAGAAAGAAATTATTTGTGTTGTTTCTTGAGATGAGATGCTGCCTCCCCTGAGTTGCGACTGAACCGCCAAAAATGAGAGGCTCGTCGCCTACATCACTAGAGTCCAGACATAGGCTCTCTTTCAATAAGTAAGGCTGAATTTCATTAAAATTTAACTTTATCTTCTCCACAGTTTCAGCGCTACTTGCTTTCTTTGGTTGATGAGCTCGTTTGTCAAGGTTTCTTGGACTGCTTTTTGCTTATGCTGAATGTTTGTAGGATTTTGTTTTCTTTCTTTGATTGTCTTCATTAGAGGCCACCGCCCCTTTGCTGTTTTTAAATATTTTGTTAGTGGTTTTGTTGCCTTTTCTTTCTGCAGTTCATTTCCGAGATGTTTTTTTTAGTTGTGGGGAGACCGTCGTTTTTTAGGGTTCTTTGATTTCAATCCCTTCTTTGAAATGTAACGAACAGTGGGATGTCGTTAGCAATATGAGAAAGAAACGGAGGCCACGGCCCACGGCGGGGGCCGAGGGTGGTGGTGGGCCTGTTACTTATTTCTCTCTCTTGCTCTGGCGCGAGGGGTTGTTGGACTGCCAGTGGAGCAACGTTAAATGACGAAAATGGGCCGGCACAGAATATGGTGTATGAGTTGTCGGTGTGAATATAATTACGATTTACAGGATTTGAGTTAATGAGTTATTTTTTATTTTTATGGATTATCGTAGTTGCTTGGTGATAGTTTGGAAGCTTAAAGATCTTCCTGTTTTCTTGAGATTATACATTTTCTTGCCTCGGATAGTTAAAGGTAAAATCCTGGTTTACGTGTGGATTTTAGGTGTTGAACTTTTCTGTTCCATGTATGAAGTGTCGAGTGAATTGGTATTGACAATTTGTTGTTGAAGATTTCTTGTATTATCTTATTTGGTGCATATTGCAAGTACTTAATTGAAAAATTTGGTGTAACCTGCCTTTCATTGTTGCCGTGTTGACTATTTCCAAACATTTGGATGAGCAGAGTGATGTTGTTTCGTAATTTGGTTATCCTCCTTAGTCCTTGGACATATTCAATATCTGGTAGTTAAGCAGGCTGCTTACCTACTAAGTGAGTTGGTTGAACGATCTGTGAACTGCTAAATGTCTTATGGGTGGTCTTATTATTTTCCTTTGTTTATTCTGTTTTTTGAGTTGGGTGTTGGAGGGATCATGATGTTTGACGGCTGCGGATTCAACAGATTTTGTTTCGGTTTTTCTTAGGTTCTTTGGTTTGTTTGAGTGATATGAGCATGTGATTCTGTATGCAGCAAGTTGATTAAGTTGATAGCCAGTGTATTGATCATCTTTAGCTTGTTCATATTCTTTGGGATAACTATAGTTGAAGTTTGGGAGTTTCTTCTGGTGTTGAATGGAATTGCATAGATATTCTTACGATCAGTATGTTATCGTAGATATCCCTTGTGCTTCCAAGATGCCCCGCTACTTACATATTCACGCCTATTGAATGTGTTTCTGATTTTATCTGATGTACCCTCATTGTTGTGGTTTTCAGTGAGGATACAAGCAAAAGAAGGTTTCTTAGAAGCAGAGTGTTTAAAGATGGGGACAGGTCCCTTTATCGTTCCAGTATGGACAGGATATTCAGCTTCAAGTTCCCTACGTTGAAGCTTGTGATGGTCATTATCATAATTGGAGCATTTTTCACATTTCTACGTTCTCCATCAATTCACGAGACAGATCATCTGTCCCGTTCTCACCCTAGGTATCCTATTATGTTTTCTTAACAATCTTTGTGTTGTGTTATCACCTGGACAGTGATTTGACTTGAAAAACCTGCAATTCTTTCTGTTTCTATCTGTAATAAAACAATTTTCAATCTCCCACAATGGTAAATGATATCCTGTTTTGTCTTGTTTGTGATGCTTAATTGAAGGTCAAACTTGGTCAATAAATGGATAAGGGATAAATTCGGCATAGATCAAAGTTACACATCACATTTAGATATCGACTGGGATGAAGTGTCGGCTGCAGTGGAGAGATTAACCGATAGGGATGAGTATAAGGGAATAGGGTTGTTGAATTTCAATGAGGAAGAAATTGATCAGTGGAAGCTGTTGTTACCGGATGCTGAGCATGTTGTGCTCGTAACAGATTATGTCTCACTCAATGACACTTGGGAAACATTATATCCGGAATGGCTAGATGAGGAAGAAGAGTTTGATATTCCCACCTGTCCTACTTTACCCAAAATTCACTTCCTGGGTAAACCAAGGCTGGACCTTATTGTGGTGAAGCTTCCCTGTGATAAATCCAAGAACTGGGCGAGGGACATAGCTCGTTTTCACCTACAACTAGAAGCTGCTAGGGTAGCTGCCACGGCCAAGGGTTATCATCCTGTGCACATTCTTCTTATTACTGAGTGTTTCCCGACCCCTAATTTGTTTGCTTGCAAAGAGCTAATTGTAAGGGAAGGCAACGCATGGCTTTATAAACCCAATTTAAATAAATTGAGGGAAAAGCTCAACCTTCCAGTCGGCTCCTGTGAACTTGCAGTTCCTCTTAAGACGGAAGGTTAGTTCTAATGTTTTAGTATCATATTTATAGTTGAATTGATGCTTATATTTGCCCTGTAAAGGATAACCGTAACTTCTGAAGGAAACAGTAAATTCGAGTACTTGTGGTGCCATTTTCATAAGCTTTTGCTTTATATACTTCTACATGAAGATTGGAAATGCTAAGCAAGCAATATCTGAATTCCTTGCATTGATCTCTGAATATCTGACCCCATCTCTTTTATGCTTATGCAGAAAACTGGAACTCAGGTAATGCAAGGCGAGAAGCATATGCAACTATTCTGCACTCAGCTCATGTTTATGTCTGTGGAGCAATTGCTGCAGCACAAAGTATCCGTATGGCAGGTTCGACTCGTGATCTTGTGATACTTGTTGATGAAACTATCAGCGACTACCACAGAGGCGGTCTTCAGGAGGCAGGGTGGAAAATCCATACGATTCAAAGAATTAGAAATCCAAAAGCAGAACGAGATGCCTACAACGAATGGAATTACAGCAAATTCCGTCTTTGGCAGCTGACGGATTATGACAAGATTATATTCATAGATGCAGACCTCTTAATCCTCAGAAACATCGATTTCCTTTTTGAGATGCCAGAAATTTCAGCCACGGGAAATAATGCCACCCTCTTCAACTCTGGAGTCATGGTGATTGAACCATCAAATTGCACATTTCAGTTGTTGATGGACCACATCAACGAGATTGAGTCCTACAACGGCGGGGACCAAGGCTATTTGAATGAGATCTTCACATGGTGGCATCGGATCCCAAAACATATGAATTTCTTGAAACATTTTTGGATTGGTGATGAGCCAGAGAAAAAAGAAATGAAGACGCGTCTCTTTGGTGCTGATCCACCGGTCCTCTACGTGCTTCACTATTTGGGCTTAAAGCCGTGGCTGTGCTTCAGGGACTATGACTGCAACTGGAACGTAGACATATTGCAGGAATTTGCAAGCGACATTGCTCACAGAACTTGGTGGAAGGTCCATGATGCAATGCCAGAGAACTTACAGAAGTACTGCTTGCTTCGGTCCAAACAGAAGGCTGCACTGGAGTGGGATCGCAGGCAGGCCGAGAAAGGTAACTACAGCGATGGCCACTGGAGAATCAAGATACAGGACCCGCGATTGACAACTTGCTTCGAAGACTTCTGCTTCTGGGAAAGCATGCTGTGGCACTGGGGGGAGAAGAACTGGACAGACAATGCAACTTCAACTCAGCCACCACCACCACCTTCAACACAGACAGCTTCACTCTCTTCTTTGTAATCTTTGGTTGATTTTTTCATTTTTTTTTTCCTCCTTTCCTTTGGCACCTTACATTATCCTTTTTCTGTATGTGGGGTGACAGAAAATTCAACGTTTTCCACTATACAAGTGTTACTTATAAAAGGTTTGAGGTTCAAGAGTAAGATCATGTTATCTTGCATGGGATGAAATATGCTGTTGTTTATATGATGCGTTATGAATAATTTTTACGTGATTGTTATTGTTTTGAATTATGAGAAACAAGATTATAAAACCAAAACATATCAAACCATAGAGTTGAGATAACAGGAAGCAGAAACAATTCAAAGAAATGAACATGCCCTTCAATCACCACGTTCGTATTGCTCCAAGTGACTAGGGTTTAGGTGCATCGCGCACAGATGCTTGCACAGATATTTCTATTTGTAGTAGGAAACAATCGCCGACGACGAACCCTTTCCTGGGCTCTCTCATATCAGCAATCGGTATGAATTCAGGATATCCCCGGTTATCATCAGCAGATGTAAACCAATTAGTAACTGCAAGAGGGGGGGAAAATGCAGTGCTTTTATTAAGAGCAGAAATAGAGTAGATAGATCGATTTCAATACATAAAAAACACTCTTTACTTCATATCAGAATTCAGATGCATGCATGCTTACACCATAGTAGAGTTGGCATGTCCAAAAATTAATAGAAGATCAATGAAGAACCTAGGAAAACCTCCAAATAAATTGAAAAAGTGCACATCACACCAGGAATCCTTTAAAATAGAAGCTTACAGTTTTTGGAGTGGTGGTTATCATGGAGCAGCTTGTTTTTGATGGTGATGCAAATTTTGGCATTCACTTTTTCGTGAGGAGCGAAGCTCTTTGAATCAACACACTCCACAAAGATGGAGACGCAACGGCCTACTGCGCTTCCGTTTCCATTCAGATACAAACTAATCTTCCTAGGTTTACAATATGCATACAATTATAAGAAGAAGATGCATTAAAAATAGGTGAGGTGATGCAGTTACAGCACACAATTAGCTAAAATTGAAAAATATAATTTACCAGTGGTTATCTCCAGCTTCGAACTCTTCAGACTCCCAAACTGCTCCCAATTGGGAGAACGGTGAGATCTCCCATTCGCGCTTAAATGGTTGCGTGACTCTTTTCAAACACAACGATTCAATGATTCGCTGGCTTTTTATGACAAAAACTTCTGCCCCAAACACACAATTGTCGTCGACGAGGTATCCATTAGTTGGATCTGTCAAACTTTTCTTAGAAATCAATTTGGCAAATCCCCATTTGGGATTCACTGCGTGAAAGCGGCGTGCTTTCCCTGATCAAAGTTTCAACGACCAGCATTGTAGCTCAGTAGCATTCTTCACCTTTTGCATAAGGTTTTGATTTTTGAGAGAGAGAGAGAGAGAAAGATTACCTCGAAAACAAAGATAGTTGTCGGAAATTTGGTTGTACAAAAAAATGGAAAATATGGCATGAACCTCCCAGTCAACAGGCAGAGAGCTAGTACCAGCTGCCGACAAGTAAACGGAAACATGCTCGCCTTCTTTTTCACTCTCGTATCCATTAGGATGAATTATGAGTCTCCTACCAAAATAGAGCCAGAGAGAGAGAGTTTACTATTTCTGGTTGAAATCGAAAGGATTAATCAAAGATACAGAAAGAAACACACCATTTGTAGTCTCCGGCAACAAACTCCCTCGATTCGTACTTCTTAATTCCATAATCAGAAAGCAAAGAAAAAGATTCTATTTTCATCACCAAGTTTGCCGGCGAAGCCTCTCTTGTTTCAATGCTGAATTCTGTCCGGTTTTTTATTTAATTTTTTGAAAAAAAGAAAAAAAATCAACGAGTAAAAAGTAAAAACTAAAAACCAAGAAGCACAAGCTAAAACATTAGGTAAACAAGCGAAGAAACAAAATATATAAGTTTCCAGTAAAAAATATCGAGGAATTGCAGAGATTCTCGATCACAAACCCTCATCATTCGCAGCAAGCAGAGACATTGTTCTTGGCGTGGAGCTTCAACCTCTCAGCACAATATTTTTCTCGGATACTGAAATTTTGTAAAAACTTATTTTGCAAAAACGATCGATGAATTTTATTTACATTTCACAGACCAGAAAGTATTGACAAATGAGAGGCGAAGACCAATTTTTTTTATCGAGACTCCACCACTTTTTCATCTTTTTTTATTAGAAAAAAGAGGAAAAATTTTAAATACAACCTTAATAATTTGGTCAGTCTAAAGTGAATATTTAAATTATAGTTAAATCTAATTAAACTCTAAAACTTTCTTATTAGATCTTGGACTCTTAACTTTTTTGTTAGGTTCAATTAGACTCTCGAACTTTCATAATTGATTCAACTAGACCATCATGTTATCTCTTTTACATACAGAAGTCCACATTTGGCTGTTAAAAGAAAATAAATATATTGACCTCAATTTCAAATAATTCAGACTATGGGATTTCAAAAAACCTAAACTGATTTTGAGATTGGACGTTGAATTGATGATGGAATTTCGACTCAAATTCACGTGCATTATGAGTATATTTATTTTTTGCTAGACTTTCCAATGATCTCCAGCTACAATATTCGATAATATGAATACCTTTAAACAGTTTACTCCACGTGCTTTTCAACGGTACAATCTGTTTGTCGATTTAATACCGGAGGATGAAGAAATTAGCAGTTTAGCACTCATTAGTAATTCTAAGTGAATATATAATGTCTCTTGAATATGATACATATATAAATAATTTTTTTATGGCAGCTTCTTCATAGTGTATATATAATGTCTCTTGATATATTTTGTAACGCCCCAAAACCAAAATTCGAGCCCAATCTTTAATTTTAGGGCCCAATAGTTATAACACGTTCTTTTATTTTTAAAACAGGCAAGTCTGGGCTTTTGAGTCTACTTTGAGCCCACCTGTGAATATTTTTATTTTTGGCCCAATTATCCGGCCCACTTCAAGATGGATATTGTGACCATTTTCTTTTAGCCTGATAAGTCACAAATATTGCATATTTATTATCTGTATTTTTATATATTTGGGACTTAACATATTGTTTTTGTGGTTATTGCAGGAAAGATATGAAAAAGGAAAGAGCAATACACATTGATGGAAAGAATCATAAGAATATGGAAAGAAATTAATAAAAAGATGATGAATGATGAAGAATCGATTTGGAGCAAGGAATCGGCGATTATGTAGCCAATATCACGATATGCCCTTAATGAGATTTGATGACTCTTAAATTATTGGTTGCCTATATAAAGTTGCGAGGTCATTTGGAAGAGGCATTCCGTTTTTGATAGATAGTTTTGTAGACAATTCTCTTTTTAGTTTTATCGTTGTTTATTTCTATTCAAGTTTATAGTATTTATAATGATCGCTTGTATTGGATTAAATATGAGTGGCTAAGTTATTTTCCCGGAATGAGATTATAATAATTCTGGTATGCCCATATCGTGAGGTTTAATTGCTTTTACACAATTCACACACTGATACCTTTTTATGCTCCGAGATAGCAAGTTTATATTCTGAATTGATTAATTGTGTAGTGGACAATATACAACTAGTTGATTAAGGATTAAAACCAATCAAAGTCGATGGATCTGTAATTGTAATTGTCTAATCGGGTTGATAAGTGGTAAGACTGACTTTCTTTGTCAGTGGGCATATGGGGATATTATGGGCATACGGGTCCGTATGACTGTAATATAACTAGGTTTCTCTAATTTCTAATGCTATTGATTAATTAAATCTGTTAAGGGTTCTTGCGGGTTGTTAATTAATAAGAGTTTGGATAATAAGGGTTCTTTTGTTCAATAATTCTTAAGGAGAAATGAGGAATGCGTCAGCGGGTTCCGGTATTCCATAACTAGTTTATTTGATGTTTGAATTGATATTTTTGCACGATGAACGAAATGAGGCATATCATTATTCATTATAATCTCAATCTGGCTTTTATATATTGATTACTTTCATTTTATTTCATTTCATTAGTTAAATAATTATTCTCTTAAAACCCCAAAGTTACAGTTGAAAGAAGAATACACCGTTCCCTGAGGATTCGACCTGTACTTCCCACCTACTACACCCATTTGGGCATTTGGAAAAGCAGTTATTTTGGGCGCGCTGAAAGAAGAATACACCGTTCCCTAAGGATTCGACCTGTACTTCCCACCTACTACACCCATTTGGGCATTTGGAAAAGCAGTTATTTTGGGCGCGCGACGACCGCGTATCATAGCCCAAATAATTTTATAAAAAAAAGGGCCCAATAGATATAATTGGTGTGGGTGTGAGTATATGTATATGTATACATATATACTATTTCCCATCCCCAAATGGAAAAAAATCAAGGAAAAGAAAAAGAAAGAAAAAGGGGAAAAAGAGAGAAAGGGGCAGATCGAAAGAGGGAGAAAGGGAGGAGAAAAGAAAGAGAAGAAGAAAGGGAAGAAAGGGAAAGACAAGGCAGAATAAGAGAAAGGAAAAAGAGAGAAAGCAAGAGTGAGAGAGAGAGAGGGATTAGAGAAGAAAGAGAGAGAGAGACGGGAAAGAAAGAGGGAGAGAGAGAGTCTAGGGTTGAGAGAGGAGTGGCAACCAGCTGGTAGGAGGTTGCCGGATCTCCCATCGGCGCCGGAGCAGCAGCAGCAGGTCGCCGGAGTAGCAGCCGGACGCCGGAGCGCAGCTGCAGCAACCATGAAACTCGCTGCGGTCAGCCATCTTCGTCATCATCGTATGGGTCCGTTTCTTTTCCGTTTGACTTGATTTTCAGATATGTCGTACATTGATATATGTTCTACATTTTATCTTTTAATATCGTTGGTATCCGGTTGCCTGAAACCGGCCAAAACGCCGGAAAACAGAAGCTGTTACACTTTACGGACAGTTTTCATGCCCTTTCTTATTTCGACTTTTTAGCTCTTTTATTGTCAAAATCTGGGAATGCATATTTGAGGAACATTTTTAGATATATGTCTTAGGGTTCTATAGAAGTTGGAATTACTTGATTCGGAGTTTTGATTGAGGAGTTATGGTTGATTTACTGAAACTGGTACAAGAAATGAAAACAGGGAAAATGTGTTTAAGTGTGTGAATTGGGGTTTTGAAATATATTTATGTCGATTTTTGTTGATTTTAAGAATAATGATATTGTATAATCACAATTTGTATGATATTGAATTAATGTTATGTCAAGCCTAAATTTTAATAAATTGTGTTTAATCCAAGGTGATTTGAAAATATTAAAAATAGATTCTTAAGGATAAGATGAGGTTTCAAAATCCTCTGTTTATGTTAAAACCAATTGTATTGTTGGGAAGTTTAACTTAATTAATTAAAGGTTGGTGTTGGGATGCACTAGCTGGTGTAGTTATTGTTGAAAAGTTTTCGGAAAACCATTATTATTTTTGAGAAATTTTAAACACCATTTAATTATGAGCTTAAATATACATCAACTGTTGTGTTTAGCCTAGTGGATTGTTATTTAAATTTACAATATAAGGCTAAGGTTTGAAAACCCTTGAACTCAGTTTTTATGCTTTTAATTTACTTTAGCTTCACCTAATGACCTCATAAGTTAAAAGGGCACCATGAAACTTTCAAAAATTATTGCTTGGTCTAGTGGTTATGAGTTCAAGCCCCTTTTAGTCACATTATTATTTATTATTGTTTTCTTCTATTTTTCAATTTATTTTATTTAATTCAAAGATTAAGTCTATGATATGATAAATTAATATTTCTAAAATATCCTATGATCTTGTAAATATTATTAAGTATTATAATTTTAATCTTTATGATTAATATGTTCATTTTCACGACAAGGACTCCGTATAAGCTAGGATTATTGTTCGACCGCCAAATGGCATCGTTTTACATTATTAAGTTAGGATCTTGGTCCCTTGACCATTTCTTACGTTATAGTATATGGTTGGATAGGGTTTAAACACATGATTAAGATATGGCCTTTATATATAGAATTTTACCAAGACAACAAGCCTAGGACGAGTTGAGCTCGAGAAATAAGAGGAACGAGGCCTAAGTTGCTGCTCTACCCCAGGATTTTAAATGAGGTGGGTAATTCTATACTCTTCTATGTGCAAATAGAATGTTAATCTATGAAATCATCTACGGAATGACTTTTGAATATCAATTGATATTATGATATGAAATCATGGTCTCGATATATAATATCATATGTGATAGATATAGTAACCTTTATAAGCAATGATGCTATGCTATTAATTAATGAAGGAATGAGATCTATACGATTCATTCTAGGTTGTAACCTATGCTAGTGGACCATAAGTTAAGATTATTGTTCGATTGTCTAGCATTTTCATCTATGTTATTAATTTAAGAAATCGGGCGCTTGACCCTTATGCTATGACCTATGATCAATACTCAAGCGTGCTATTACGATATGATCTTACAATAAATCTTATTCAAGACGATAGGCTTAGAACGAACATAGTACGATCAAAGTTTTAGCTACTATGGTTATAAGGTGGGTGATATCTATTCAACACGTGGCTTGTGTTTCAAAAACGTATTCTATTTATGATAATATATATATTTATGATAAAGTACGCTTCAAAGTACTTTTATGGCTCTATGATGTATAGTCGACAGTGACTTATGTTCAAAAGCGTGATCTATATATGATTACATATGTTTAAGTTTAAGCATGCTTCAGATTACTCTTATGGCTCAATGATTTCAATTAACATGTGGTTTTATGTTTTAAAATCGCGTTATGTTTACGAGGAAAATATGTTTGTATAAAAGCATGCTTCAAAGTTCAAAATATTATTTTATTGACTTATCGGAAGTTGTTAAACTCTATGGTTCCTGGTATGAGCACTTGGTGCAGTATGTAGCACTTCAGTGCGGTATGAGCACTCTGGTGCTGTATGATATGAGCACTTCGGTGCGGTATGAGCACTCCGGTGCGGTATGATATGAGCACTTCGGTGCGGTATGAGCACTCTGGTGCGGTATGATATAGCACTTCGGTGCGGTATGGCACAATTGTGTAATTATGGTACTACGGTACAAATATGTCACTTCGGTGAAATTATTATGATAGAGAACCATATTGAGTTAATCTTCCGTATGTTAATGATCATATATTTTTTTTATGGGCATAACAGAAAATACGTTAATATGCAAACTATTTATTGAATTATCAAGCATATTTCAGAAATTAAAAATCCCACTGAGTGTTTTCTGGCACTCAGCCCATCTATTTTTCATTTATTTACAAGTATTGGATGACGGCTGGCGACTGACGTGGACCAATGTGGATTTCTTATTTTGTTGACCTTTATTTATTTCTAATTATCGATTATGTATATTTGTGGTCAATAAATATAAATTTTTATGCTTCCGTATCATGATTTGAGAACAATTAACTATTTTATGGACATTTGTGAATGTTGTGGTTTTTGGGCGCATTTTAAATGTCGAGAGTTGAATTTTGACTAGTCTTGGTCATACAGGTTTGAATAGTAAACGCCTGTGAGCGTGGGTATTTAAATATTTTAAATGGAATGCTGCCCAAATTTTTAAGATCCAAAGAAAATGTCTATTTGGAATTTTGAAAAATTTTATGATCTATTGTTTTGGTGTGTGTTTCGTTAGCACTTGGGCCTTCGGGTTCGGATCGCTACAGGTGGTGTCAGAGAGGGTTTACGAATCTGTAGGCCTGCAGGATTATTTTTGAGATGTTAATGAAATATTATATAAAAGAAATTATTATCTATTTATGGTTCCACGTCCACGTCCCGTCTCGTCCAATCAGGTATAAAGTTTATACGAATAAATCTTTATTTTTTAAAGTATATTTTGGGCAAAAATGTTAGATTGTGATGAGCACTTAATTATTATAATTATATATTTTTGAAAGTGTGATCTTATCCCACCATAGAATGAACTTAGACGGATTTGAATATAGTTAGATTGTTCTTATGTTCTCACTAGCTTAATAATTTATAATTAGACTCATTTATGTGATTTACGATAAATGATGAAAAATTTGGCTCCCACTAAGAAGCTAGTGTCTCTTATCCTCCTGTTATGCGATCAAAATATACGATGAGCAAGAAGGCATCATATGGTGGAGGATTCTTCAAGATAAAAACCCAACATGAGTTATGGACGATGCTAACCATTCCTACCGATAGTGGATTACTATATATGAGTGCTTTAATTAGATTTAAGTATGCGTAGCATTGTTGGCGAATTATGTAATTTAGCGCATTTATGGTGTATAGTATGGACATAGAACGATTCACCCGATGCAATGGGAAAGAAGATGGAATCATTTGCGATGCGTGAACATTTACTCTCAAGCAAGGCGTTATTAGTTGGATCATCAAATAATTTTGACGATACGACCCTGGATTTTTAACAATAAAAGTAAATAGCAATAAGTCAGATGATGATGTTATAAATAAATATGTCGAGCGCTATCATCTGAGCAAATGAAGAAGCTATTAAGAATCACGTTCTGTTTTCGTTGAAATGCTCTGCTATTATGTATTTGACCTAAATCATGTCGTCCGTGAAGAATTAAAGGTAGCTCTACAACTCAGCTATCAAGAAACAACAACGATGATTCTCGACCCATAATCTCAAAAATTGCAAAACAAGGAAGCTATGTTGGTGAAAGTCAAGTGGAGTGGCATGAAAAAGATGAAGCTACAAGGGAAATCGAATAAGAAATCCTGAGACTGTACCTAAACTTAAGATAATATCGAATGCTTGAATTTCGGGACGAAATTCTTTTAAGGGGGATAGATTTGTAACGCCCCAAAACCAAAATTCGAGCCCAATCTTTAATTTTAGGGCCCAATAGTTATAACACGTTCTTTTATTTTTAAAATAGGCAAGTCTGGGCTTTTGAGTCTACTTTGAGCCCACCCGTGAATATTTTTATTTTTGGCCCAATTATCCGGCCCACTTCAAGATGGATATTGTGACCATTTTCTTTTAGCCCAAATAATTTTATAAAAAAAAGGGGCCCAATAGATATAATTGGTGTGTGTGTGAGTATATGTATATGTATACATATATACTATTTCCCATCCCCAAATGGAAAAAAATCAAGGAAAAGAAAAAGAAAGAAAAAGGGGAAAAAGAGAGAGAGGGGCAGATCGAAAGAAGGAGAAAGGGAGGAGAAAAGAAAGAGAAGAAGAAAGGGAAAGAGAAGGCAGAATAAGAAAAAGGAAAAAGAGAGAAAGCAAGAGTGAGAGAGAGAGGGATTAGAGAAGAAAGAGAGAGAGAGACGGGAAAGAAAGAGGGAGAGAGAGAGAGAGTCTAGGGTTGAGAGAGGAGTGGCAACCAGCTGGTAGGAGGTTGCCGGACCTCCCACTGGCGCCGGAGCAGCAGCAGCAGGTCGCCGGAGTAGCAGCCGGACGCCGGAGCGCAGCTGCAGCAACCATGAAACTCGCTGCGGTCAGCCATCTTCGTCATCATCCTATGGGTCCGTTTCTTTTCCGTTTGACTTGATTTTCGGATATGTCGTACATTGATATGTGTTCTAAATTTTATCTTTTAATATCGTTGGTATCCGGTGGCCGAAAACCGGCCAAAACGCCGGAAAACAGAAGCTGTTACACTTTCCAGACAGTTTTCATGCCCTTTCTTATTTCGACTTTTTAGCTCTTTTATTGTCAAAATCTGGGAATGCATATTTAAGGAACATTTTTAGATATGTCTTAGGGTTCTATAGAAGTTGGAATTACTTGATTCGGAGTTTTGATTGAGGAGGTATGGTTGATTTACTGAAACTGGTAGAAGAAATGAAAACAGGGGAAATGTGTTTAAGTGTGTGAATTGGGGTTTTGAAATATATTTATGTCGATTTTTGTTGATTTTAAGAATAATGATATTGTATAATCACAATTTGTATGATATTGAATTAATGTTATGTCAAGCCTAAACTTTAATAAATTGTGTTTAATCCAAGGTGATTTGAAAATATTAAAAATAGATTCTTAAGGATAAGATGAGGTTTCAAAATCCTCTATTTATGTTAAAACCAATTGTATTGTTGGGAAGTTTAACTTAATTAATTAAAGGTTGGTGTTGGGATGCACTAGCTGGTGTAGTTATTGTTGAAAAGTTTCTGGAAAACCATTATTATTTTTGAGAAATTTTAAACGCCATTTAATTATGAGCTTAAACATACATCAACTGTTGTGTTTAGCCTAGTGGATTGTTATTTAAATTTACAATATAAAGCTAAGGTTTGAAAACCCTTGAACTCAGTTTTTATGCTTTTAATTTATTTTAGCTTCACCTAAGGACCTCATAAGTTAAAAGGGCACCATGAAACTTTCAAAAATTATTGCTTGGTCTAGTGGTTATGAGTTCAAGCCCCTTTTAGTCACATTATTATTTATTATTGTTTTCTTCTATTTTTCAATTTATTTTATTTAATTCAAAGATTAAGTCTATGATATGATAAATTAATATTTCTAAAATATCCTATGATCTTGTAAATATTATTAAGTATTATAATTTTAATCTTTATGATTAATATGTTCATTTTCACGACAAGGACTCCGTATAAGCTAGGATTATTGTTCGACCGCCAAATGGCATCATTTTACATTATTAAGTTAGGATCTTAGTCCCTTGACCATTTCTTACGTTATAGTATATGGTTGGATAGGGTTTAAACACATGACTAAGATATGACCTTTATGTATAGAATTTTACCAAGACAACAAGCCTAGGACGAGTTGAGCTCGAGAAATCAGAGGAACGAGGCCTAAGTTGCTGCTCTACCCCAGGATTTTAAATGAGGTGGGTAATTCTATACTCTTCTATGTGCAAATAGAATGTTAATCTATGAAATCATCTACAGAATGACTTTTGAATATGAAATGATATTATGATATGAAATCATGGTCTCGATATATAATATCATACGAGATAGATATAGTAACCTTTATAAGCAATGATGCTATGCTATTAATTAATGAAGGAATGAGATCTAGACGATTCATTCTAGGTTGTAACCTATGCTAGTGGACCATAAGTTAAGATTATTGTTCGATTGTCTAGCATTTTCATCTATGTTATTAATTTAAGAAATCGGGCGCTTGACCCTTATGCTATGACCTATGATGAATACTCAAGCGTGCTATTACGATATGATCTTACAATAAATCTTATTCGAGACGATAGGCTTAGAACGAACATAGTACGATCAAAGTTTTAGCTACTATGGTTATAAGGTGGATGATATCTATTCAACACGTGGCTTGTGTTTCAAAAACGTATTCTATTTATGATAATATATATTTATGATAAAGTACGCTTCAAAGTACTTTTATGGCTCTATGATGTATAGTCGACAGTGACTTATGTTCAAAAGCATGATCTATATATGATTACATATGTTTAAGTTTAAGCATGCTTCAGATTACTCTTATGGCTCAATGATTTCAATTAACACGTGGTTTTATGTTTTAAAATCGCGTTATGTTTACGAGGAAAATATGTTTGTATAAAAGCATGCTTCAAAGTTCAAAATATTATTTTATTGACTTATCGGAAGTTGTTAAACTCTATGGTTCCTGGTATGAGCACTTGGTGCAGTATGTAGCACTTCAGTGCGGTATGAGCACTCTGGTGCGATATGATATGAGCACTTCGGTGCGGTATGAGCACTCAAGTGCGGTATGATATGAGCACTTCGGTGCGGTATGAGCACTTCAGTGCGGTATGATATAGCACTTCGGTGCGGTATGAGCACTTCGGTGCGGTATGGCACAATTGTGTAATTATGGTACTACGGTACAAATATGTCACTTCTGTGAAATTATTATGATAGGGAACTATATTGAGTTAATCTTCCGTATGTTAATGATCAGATATTTTTTTATGTGCATAACAGAAAATACGTTAATATGCAAACTATTTATTGAATTATCAAGCATATTTCAGAAATTAAAAATCCCACTGAGTGTTTTCTGGCACTCAGCCCATCTATTTTTCATTTATTTACAGGTATTGGATGACGGCTGGCGACTGACGTGGACCAATGTGGATTTCTTATTTTGTTGACCTTTATTTATTTCTAATTATCGATTATGTATATTTGTGGTCAATAAATATAAATTTTTATGCTTCCGCATCATGATTTGAGAAGAATTAACTATTTTATGGACATTTGTGAATGTTGTGGTTTTTGGTCGCATTTTAAATGTCGAGAGTTGAATTTTGACTAGTCTTGGTCATACAGGTTTGAATAGTAAACGCCTGTGAGCGTGGATTTTTAAATATTTTAAATGGAATGCTGCCCAAATTTTTAAGATCCAAAGAAAATGTCTATTTGGAATTGTGAAAAATTTTATGATCTATTGTTTTGGTGCGTGTTTCGTTAGCACTTGGGCCTTCGGGTTCGGGTCGCTACATATTTCCAACGCGTATTTTTTTTTCCTTTTTTGAGACAATATTTCCAACGTGTATTTACTTGTATAGTTGTATGTGATCTTTCTTGTCTTTTGTATTTTCTGTTAGGATTAGATTTGTTATAATCCTAGTCAATTAGGACTTCTTGTACTCCAATATATATATATATATATATATATATATATATATATATATATAGTATACAGATCAAATGAGAACCAATGTCCTGTGTAGGAACTAGGAACTAATATGGAGCGTTGGATCAATGATTTTTTAAGGCTCAGATCAATCTCAAAAAAATGGGGTCAAAAATGCAATATGTTAAGAATTATATTAAGTTGAGGGTATATGTGTCATTGTAATGCATTTTAAAAATCTGCAGTAAATATATCCCTTCCATATATTGTGGGATTTTATATGGAACGATTTTTTTTGGATGGTTTTCATAAATAAATTTTTTACATAGTTGTATCTATCGGTATTTCATATATTGTTTGCGTTCTCTTACGGTTGAGGATTCGTTCCGGATAATTTTTTTGTCGGCTTCCACAAGTTCTTAGTCCATCGTATATTATCATCACTCTAGTCATCGTCTGATTATGGAAGATACATGTATTATGATCTCCATTAATGTATCGTTGTAGGTGTAGAGATATGGGTGGAATCGGAACAGACGCGTATTTCTGACGTTTAGCAAACTTTTTATTCATAATTAGAAAATTATATATAAATTAATAGCAAATCGGGAATACTTTTATGTACAAATACGATTTTGTTTAAATGGTTTCAATATGCTTTGCATGATACTGAGATGTTCGCAGACTATGGGCATTTCATATTTATTATAGACGATATATTATTTTCATAGTTGGTTGTGGTATTTATGAAGTTATTAAAAAAATAGTTAAAATTGGATGAATTGTTTTGTGCAAAATAAGATTTTTTTTTTAACCAAGTTATTAACCATCGTATATTATCATCATTCTCGTCATCGTCTGATTATGGAAGATATAAGAATTATATTATCGATTAATGTATCTTTGTAGGTGTAGGGATATCGTCATATTCTGTTATGGACGCGTATATCTGACGTTTAACAAATTTTGTCTTCATAATTAGCAAATTATAGATATGTTAATAGCAAATCGGGAATATTTGTATGTGAAAATAAATGGTTCGTTTTTTTTTTAAATTGTTTCAACGTGCTTTGCATGATATTGAGATGTTCGCAGACAATTGGCATTTCATATTTATTATAAACGATAGATGCTTTTCGTATTTGATTATGAATTTTTCAAGTTATTAAGAAAAAAAATAGTAAAAATGGCATGAATTTTTGTGTGCAAATGAAGAATGTATTTTTTTTTCCACAAGTTCTTACTCCATCGTATATTATCATCAGTGTCGTCATCGTCTGATTATGGAAAATACAGGTGTTATGTTATCGATTAGAAATATATTCATAAGTGTATGGATATTGACAGATTCAGTTATAAACGCATATGTCAGACGTTTAGCAAATATTTTATGTATATATAGCAAATTATATATATGTTAATAGCAGATCGGGAATACCTTTATGTGAACATACGATTTATTTTTTTTTTATGATAGGATGGTCGTTTGTGTTTTTTTAATGGTTTCCACGTGATTTGCATGATATTGATATGTTCGCAGAGAATGAGCATTTCATATTTATTATATACGGTAGATGCTTTTCGTATTTGGTTGTGGAGTTTTTGAAGTTATTAAGGAAAAAAAATAGCGTATGCATGATTACTTTTAAAGTATGAAATTATTTATATCATATTATATAATCGTGTATAGCATATATTGTATATGCTTATAGCATTATTTTATATAGCAGGTGCGGGGTGAAGGGTAATCACGATGCAAGGAATTGTCCGGGTCTATGATATATTTATTTCACTATTATGAATATTGATTTATGAGTTAGTTTGATATTATTTTTTACTTTTAATGAATTTTTTGAACCATCAATTCATGAGACTTGAGTATAAATGAACATTGTTACGTTTTCTTATTATTAGCAAGTAATTTTATGTAACACCCTAATTTTAACAATAAACTATAATGTAAAATCTTAACTTAAAATGCGGAAAAATAGTTAATATTTTTTTTTATATAAATTTAAAATACATGATGAATATTGTTTACAACTGAAATACTTCTAATCAACATAATAAGATATTTTAAGAAAGTAATTAACTCACGGCTTCCTTTACGAAATCAATCGACACCTATTTTGATTTACACAAATAAAATGATAAATTATGTACTCTAATGATTCATTTAATAAAATATAAAAATCCCTAAATTTATTTCACGTAAATCAAAATAATACTTAACTGGCATACAAAATGACTTAACAAAATATGACAACTACTCTAAAATTTTTAATAAAAGTATAAAACTTGTTTTGCACACAAAATAATAAAACTGAATTTAATTTGTCATATTATCATACCAACTATCAAGTTGTTAAACTATTAAACATCAAACAATAAAATACGAGTCATAAATCCCAATATTAAATTCAGTAGAAATAAAAGATCAATACTCAGATACTAATTCTTTAATTAAAATAAGTCCTATTAATACTTTAACCATTAATCACACCACACTTCCATCATACGTCTCCCAACTCTTTTCCTGAAAAAATATTTGAAATCATAGGGGTGAGTATATAAAAACATACTCAGTAGGTGGGAATTAGGAAACATTTCATATCTTTGTCAATACGTGATAACATAAACATATGCATACATGGAATCATAACTTTCAACCGAATATTAAGCACATGATAAACGGGATAACATTCAACCACAATTTCATCATATGATCATTTACATATAAGAATCATGGGACAATATTCTTTCCACTGTATACAGGATCATAGTGCATACATTAGCATGCTCATAACATTCATCCATAATCCACATATATCACGTAATCACGATGGACAATTAAAAACATATTTTTATTTTGAAACATAGCTTGAGAGGAAGTATTTTTCCCTACCTCAACTTGTCTGGACTGAACGATGTGCTTTTAATCAGTGAACGAAGATTCTAACTGTGGTCCTCCTAATTAAAATAAAAAAAATAATATTAAAATCTCTAAATCTTACTGCATAAGTCTAATAGAAAATCTGTAGACTAATCTCAACTTCTATCAATACTTAAGAATCTAATTAACAGTAACCAATCATCATCACATTCTATATCCATAAAAAATATAAACTTCTCACGTCTGCTTGACTGCTTTAAAACATTGAACTAATCTCCTACATATACATGTATATTAAACTATTTCCTACCTTTCCTCAAAATCTCGAAAACAAGAACCATCAAGTAATTGTCCAAAATTTTTAACCAATCAAATTGATTCAAACAAAATACAGTAATTGAAATCGAAAAAAAATACAACTATATAAATAATAACTTGCAAAGAAAGAAATCAAATTTTGATTTTTGGCATTGAATCCGACAATATTGACGATTGATATTTGTATAAAACCAAACATTTATTTTCGATATAAATCATAAAAATCAAGTTTAAATACTAAGGCTAAATAAATCCTACAAAAACTTTGAAAAAGAACTGAGTTTCTTAACCAAAATTAGTCGTAATCAAAATTAGATGATCGAGATAGTTTATAAAAATATTTCGTATAAAATAACAAATTTCTTGTATCTTTGATGCACCTAAAAGGAATCGAAAAAAAAATAAATAAAGTGTTTGAGAATTTAAACTGATGTTTTAAGAACTTACCAACAATCAACCCCTTCACAAACGGATTTCTTCCTGTTTTCTACTCCAAGTTTTTCAGAATATGTAAAAAAAATGAATAGATATTTGATGGTCATATAGAGTAGAAACCTCCTGAGAGAAATTTCACCTCAAGACTGAAAACTGTTTTTCTTTAAAAGATTTGATAAGCGGTTTAAGAATTGGTCATGGGGATCGTGAGTCAGTTATCTCTTCAGCAAAATTTTTGTGAAATCGGTATTCCTAATCTGCCTATCTTGATCCATAACAGTATACTTAATCTTATATATGATTTATTAGTAAATAAACGAAAAATATAAATAAAATAATAATAATAATAATAATAATAATAATAATAATAATAATAATAATAATAATAATAATAATAATAATAATAATAATCAATAATTAGAAGTCCAAAACTCTATCCTAATCTCATAATTCGATCCTTATATTTTAAAATATTTAAAATATTCTAATACTTTATCTTAATAAAATTCCTCTATATTAAAATTAAAATTTAAATCTGAATTCTTTTCCTATTTTCTTCAAATTCTACACTAACCCTTATAATTATTTAATTTAAACTAAACTATACATACACACATAATATATATAACTATATATATTGATATACCCTTTTAAATTATAAACATCAAAAGCGGGCTGTTACATTTTATCCGAAATTAGCAAATATTTATATGTTGATTAGCAGGTTGTGTGCGATCAGCTTATTATTATTTTCTCGAATTATCACATGTACGCTAGTTTGATACATATATTACATTACTTTGCTGCAATATTACTAAAGAATATTATAGTATAATACTAAAGAATCGGCCATCTCTAACTAAATAATATAATATGACCACCAACAAATAGATTATGAGTCGATTTAATGATTTGCTAGAAAATAAATAATAATTTGCCACGACTAATTGGATAATTTGATCTCCATTAATGTATCGTTGTAGGTATAGAGATATGGGTGGAATCTGGAACAGACGCGTATTTCTGACGTTTAGCAAACTTTTTATTCATAATTAGCAAATTATATATAAATTAATAGCAAATCTAGAATACTTTTATGTACAAATACGATTTTGTTTAAATGGTTTCAATATGCTTTATGAGTCGATTTAATGATTTGCTAGAAAATAAATAATAAATTTTGCTATTGCATTCCGCAGAGCCATAGGATTAGTTCGATTTTTCAGATTTGTGTAATCTTCCCTTGGCTGCTTCTTGAGCTCATTTGATTTTTTTTCCACAGGTGGAACTCCAGTAGAGCATTCGGCTACATTAACATCATGCTGTCACTTCTTCCTAGCCTCTCGATCGCATTCGTCATCAACTGCTAAAACAAAAAAGTAAATAATCACGTTAGATGCTAACATTTTTAAAAGCATAACAAATGCCACATTTGAAATATTAATCAAAAACCAATCCGCATAGGCTTTTAGAATCACATATAAATCATTTTGCTAAATAATGATGTTAATTTGATACAAACAAAAATAAAAGCAACCTACCAGAAAAATATATTAGTAATCTGCTATTATTTTCTAAATAATTTGATAATTACACATTTATAATTTGCTATATATATCACACCAGTCTGTTCATATATCCATAATTTGCTATAAGCAAAACGTAACTATGCTATAAACAAACCAATTTGATATAAATACAAATTTGTTATATAAATCACACCAATGTATTCAAATGCATTAATAAATTACACATTTTTAATCTTCTATTAGTTACTAAATAATTTGCTAATTATTTATTTAATTTTTGATATATAGCAAATTATTTAATATGTCATTAGTAAGGTATTAGAAAGGTAAATAACATGAGTTAGTATAAATAACAATACTCCTAAAAGCACATAATTGCAAGCTAATTTGCTAAACATATTATAATAATTTGCTTATCAAGCCTTACTATTTTTCTAAAAATATCAAATCCAATTGAACCAACACCAACAAATAAAACGATTCCACATTAACCAATATCCTTAATGTATGCTAATTATATATTACAAAACTTTTACATACGTCAGACCAAACAACATCAAAACACTTGAACAAATAAATTACATATTACATGAGTCCATCTAGTAAGATATTCAAGGCCAGAAGCACAATATACAAAGTTAAATATTTCATTTTGATATCACCGAATAAGATACTTACTATTATTCACATTCGCTCGGCTTCTCTTCCTATCATCTCGTGCCGGTTGCCTTGATTTTGCTTCTGTGTCATAATAGAAGAAAAACCACACAACATTATAAACATTAAATTCAAACACTAATAATGTTAAAACATATAAATAAGAGATTTATAACAGTCTATAATATCATTTAAATACCTTTTGCCCTACTGTCCGACATTGCCTTCTTAGCACGATCACCTTTATCGCTGTTACCTATAAATGAAAATAAAAGGTTGATCATAATGATACAATACACGATACCCATAAATATTACTAATCATAATTTGCTAACCATATATTCAAATTTTGCTAATCATATATTCCAAATTTGCTAATCATATATTCAAAATTTGCTATAACCATCCGACCCTCAATCTGCTAATCATATATTCAAAATTTGCTATACAATCTACATGAATATGCTATTAACAACCCAATTTCACTTAATTAACAAAATATTCATATAACCCAAAATCAGATGACATAAATAACCTAAATAACAAATATTCATATCCATTTAATTTGCTAATGATATGAATTTATTTTGCTAATTATCAGACCAAATCATATATGCCAATATCCAACAACCTTAAATAATGCTAATAATATTCAAGGAATTTACATAAAAGCATGTCTTAGTAATATGCTACTTATGTCTTAATCATTTACTAATATTATATCACTCTTCCAAAGCAAAGCAAGAAAGCAATGTTGTGCAGAAATGTACATCTTCTGAAACTCATATTCTGTATAGCTTTATATATATGATTAGAGTTGGTGCTTATGTATCTATTGCACAAATTTAATCTAATTTAGAGAAATTGTGCACCTAAATCTACCTAACTACTGCGCGAAACCAGAATTTTTTTAATTTTCTTAGGCAGCCAGCAGATACAGTCCATTTTGCAATTTGAACTCAAGGAAAAGACACTAATAGGCCTCTAGAAACATATATATTCCATGCCATATTTTACCAGTACGTCTTCAAAATCTTTCAAAATTATAAGGCTAATCCTTGAAAGATACATATATCCCACCTAGGAATTTGATATTCCTTATTATGATGAACTGTGTACCAGTAATCAGATCTTATATTTAATGTTAAGAGCAAAACATACATACTGAAGTTTCACAAAATGGGGTCAAAATGTCAATTAAAATACAGAAGGTGCATCATATAGACAATTTGACATAGCCTAACTATGGATTGCCAGCATGATTTGGACAATTTATGATGAAAAAACAATTCATTTGCATTGGCCAGCTAACAGGACATAGAAAAAAAGGCCATTAAAATGAATCTTTCTTGAACTAACTAACAATTATCAGTAACAAACATGCATATATTCAAATTTTGCTAATCATATATTCCAAATTTGCTAATCATATATTCAAAATTTGCTATACAGTCAACATGAATATGCTATTAACAACCCAATTTCACTTAATTAACAAAATATTCATATAACCCAAAATCAGATGACATAAATAACCTAAATGCCAAATATTCATATCCATTTAATTTGCTAATGATATCCATTTAATTTGCTAATTATCAAACCAAACCACATCTGCCAACATCCAACAACCGTAAATAATGCTAATAATATTCAATAATTTTGCTAAAAACATCTAATACAATTACATAAATAAAGTTTGAAAAAATGGCTGGATAATTACCTGTTCGTACGACCTTCGCCTTCTTCGTCATTCTTCCGGCAAGCTGCTAACGTGGGTGAGGTTCAGAAATTTTTGAGAACAATATGCTGAAAATCTTCCTTCAGTGGCTTGAGATCGGCGGTCTTACGGCGGCGAAGGATGGGCGTCATAGGGCCGGCGTCCGTCGACTGGTTGTGTTTGGCTGCGTCTGCCGGCGCAGGGTGTGCGGGAGGCGGCGAAACGGTGGTTGGGGCCGACGATGCACGCCCGGGAGTGGTGTGAGGTGGTAGACATCGATGATAACTTGAAAACGCCGGTTGCGAAGTTGAAGACGCGGTGAGAGGTTGAAGAGTCGACAGCAAATTTCGTGATTTTTTTTAGATTTGGTTTTCTAGGGTTTGATTTGCTATTAATGATTTGGTTTTGGTCAAATTGTTTCAAAATTGCTAGATACACATTGATTTAATTTCTCCATAATACCCTTATTATGTTTTAAATTTATGTACTGAATTATCATTTTGCCATTTAGCCCCTAAAATTCCAAATCAATCTTGTCCATTCAAATTTCAAGATCTGTGGTTGTGAATGGTTCCTAGTTCCTACACAGGGGTATGGTTCTCATTTTCACCCGCCCATATATATATATATATATATATATATATATATATATATATATATATATATATAGGGGAGGGGTTATATAAAAATACTCCCTAGTGTGAGAAATGAGACTACATCTAACACCACACAATCCTCAAAAATCAAAGACCCATACTTGATGAAAAAGGCGGTGGCAATTCTGTAATATTTGAAAAGTTTTTCGCGTGGGGGTATTAACGTAATTTGGTAATTTTTATAAAAATTACGGATGATTTGATAACAGATTGTCACACTGACGAAGTATTATCATCATGCTAACGAAGCATTATAGTTATGCTAATTAACGTTTTCAAATATTTTGTTAGCGAAAAATATATTCTAAAAAATAATTATAAACCTAATTTGATTTAATAAATCCTAATTAAATGAAAGAAATCATAATTAGATGAAATAAACCTAATTAGATGAAATAAACATTGATTGGACGTGTTAAATCCTAAATGGTTCGGAACAAATCATAATACTAATATATTTGTACTGTGTTAGCATTATGATTTTGCTTTGTCAGCACTGTAAATACACTATGTTAGCATATGACAATACTCTATCAATATACGTTATAAACCATGATTGGATTGAATAAATCATAATAATCAATTAGGAACTAAAAATGAAAAATTAAATTAAAAAAAATCATAATTAGATGGAATAAATCATAATTGAGATGAAATAAACCATAATTGAGATTGAATAATGTTGTGTATCAGCCTAGCCAGGGGTTCAACACTTGTTTTCCGGCCTCTTCTGTTCAATCTCACGGCTGCTCAAGCAGCCTGACAGCCTCAAAGTGTAGATCTTTCAGGATCTAGGGTAGTTCTTCACAGGCTTGTGGAGTGAGACACAGTTCTGTAGATAAAAGCCAAGAGACGGTTAGCTTTAAGACAGATAAAGCAACTAAAGAGAAGAACAGAAGTATTAAAGCAAAGAACACAAGGAAATAAGAAATCAGAGAGTTGAGGAGTGGGAAAATGTGTCTCGAGGACATAAGTGGGCTCAGATTTTCCCACGGACGATGGCTATGACGTTTCCAGTGACTGATCGGACCCAGACCACAAGGGGATGGTGAAATGATAGGCTTGAAGCTCTCACGGGTTCACTCAACTCACAAGCTACTCTGCCTTTCTCAACTCACAGGCCAAACAGGGATCCGCGGTCAGGATTCCGGCCAGAGACACCGAGAAAGCCAAGCAGAGAGGGCTCAGAGAAGAGAGATCAAGATTAGGGTTTGTATTTTGTGTGTGAGGCTTGAGAGAGAAGAGGGATCGGCGCAACTTTTGCAGAAGGGTTAGGGAAGTAATTAAGGTAGTTTAGGGTTAGGAGAGTATATAAGGAAGGTACCGCGGGTCGGGTTAGGGTTTATGATTTTGGGCTTTTAGAGAGTTGGGCCAAGAAAATAACAGGGAAGCAATTGGGCCGGAAAGAAAAGAGCAATTGGGCCAATTTCAACATTTCCACCTTTGGCCCATTTGATCTTTTCAGTCACCAAGGAGAACACCTGCCAACTTTTGAGATTATCCTCATTGCCTCTATTTTTACTCATTCACCATCACAAAGACAAATCATGAGAGGGAGAGAGAAATGCTATGCGCATTAATCTTAATCTCAACACAAGAGATCAACCCAACAAAAGTAACAAGTCTCATATCATTAAATGACTATCATAGAACAAGTTACTGCTTAGCATAATACCAAAATAAGGGAAATTAACCACTGCCATATGAGGCATAATAGGTACCCAAGCACTTGTGCTTGGAGTATCGTATACTTCTCATAGTTCAACCCAAATCCATATTCAAGGATCTCTTGCAGTTTATCAGCTTGGCAACTACGAGGCACTTAGTGCCCATGTCTGCAGGGTTAATCTCTGAGGGTATTTTATCAAGCAGCACATCACCTTTCTCCACAATATCTCTGATGAAGTGGAATCTTACATCAATGTGTTTAGTCTTGTCATGAAACATAGGATTTTTGCATAGTTGTATAGCAGATTGACTGTCAGAGTATAATAGAGGTTTATCATCAATAAATTTGATTTCAGACAAGACACCATAAAGCCAAATAGCCTCTTTCACAGCCTCAGTTGCAGCAATATATTCAGATTCAGTAGAGGACAAGGCAACAATACTCTGCAGTTGTGATTTCCAACTTATACAAGCACCGCATAATGTAAACACATAAGATGTTGTTGACTTTCTTTGATCTTTATCATTTGCATAGTTAGAGTCAACATATTCCACACAATTTACACCATCAACAGATCTAGTAAACATTAAACCATCAGATAAAGTGGATTTCAGATATCTAAGCAACCATTTCAAAGCCTCCCAATGAGGTAGCCGAGGATTAACCATGAATCTACTCAAGCATGAGACAGCATAAGCAATATTAAGTCTTGTGCTAATCATTAAATACATAACAGATCCAATAGCATTGGCATAGGGGACACCTTGCATTTCATTCATCTCAGAATCACTTTTAGGGGATTGATCTTTACTTAGCATGAAATGAGAGGCAAGGGGCACAGAGACAGGTTTGCTGCTTTCCATATTAAATTTTTTCAACATTTGTTCAGTGTAAGCAGTTTGATGTAACACAAGAGTATGTTTCTTTCTATCTCTTTCAATGTTCATACCAAGTATTTTCTTTGCATCACCAAGATCTTTCATGTCAAAATTTATACACAGACAAGTCTGCACATGCTTAATAGTTTTCAGGCAAGGACTGATCTAGAGCATATCATCCACATAAAGGAGCAGAAACATAGGCACTTTAGATTGCATGTAATACATGCAATGGTCAAATTTGCTTCTAGTAAAATTCATACTTTGCATGCATCTATCAAATTTAATGTTCCAATGTCTTGGAGATTGTTTCAGACCATAGAGGGATTTTTTCAGTAGACAGACATGATTTGGATGAGATTTATCAATAAAACCCTCAGGTTGATGCATATATATGTTATTCTCAAGCTCTCCATGCAAAAATGCAGTGGTGACATCCATTTGTTTAAGTTCCCAATCAAAGTGAGCTGTTAAAGCAAGCATGATTCTAACAGTAGTGAATTTTACTACAGGGGCAAATATTTAATTATAATCAATGCCTTCTTTCTGTGTAAAACCTTTTGCTACAAGCCTTGCTTTATATCTGGTATTTTCAAGTTCTTGCTTAATTTTATAAAGCCATTTGCATTCAACAATGGAGCAGTTCTCAGGTTTTTCAACAAGCACCCAAGTATGATTATCATACAAAGATTTTATCTCACTATTCATAGCAGCCATCCATTTGTCTAAATCAGAGGAATTCACAGCTTCTTTGTATGTTTTAGGCTCACTCTTATCCACATTATTGAACACATTGAAAGCATATAGAGACAAGTTATAGTCATCATATCTTGAAGGGATTCTTGCATTTCTCCTAGGTCTGTCTCTAGCAAGCTAATAGTTATCAAGATTTTCAGGTTCAGGCATAGGTTGAGAGTTAATATCATGCTCATTTTCAGAATTAGAACTTGTCTCAGTGTCAGACACAATCATGTTATCAGAATGATCATTTTTCAGATTCATTATTAAAGGTAGATTCATCAATACCATCAATGTCAGGTTCATTCAAGGTATTATGCATATCAATCTCATGAGGCACAGGATCAGAGGGCACAGGGATGGAATCATCCACCTTATTAGGAGCAGTAGAATCAAACAGAAGGTCAGGCAAGTTCTCCACCTCACTTGGAGTAGCAGAGTGTGAGGATTCATGTAGACAAGGGAAATCAAGCTCATTAAAAGTCACATCTCTACTTATACAAGTTTTAAAGCCAGGCAAAGTTTTATCCCAAAGTCTGTAGCCTTTTACCCCTTCAGGGTAGCCAAGAAAGATGCATTTTCTAGCCCTAGGTTCAATTTTACTTGGTCTCTGATGAGCATAATTAGAGCAACCAAAGATTTTTAAGTTGGACAGGCAGATAGGTTTATTCCAAAAAATAGATTCAGGTAATTTTCCTAGCAAAGGAACAGAGGGAGATCTATTAATTAAATAGCATGCAGTCATCAAGGCTTTCCCCCAAAATTGTTTATCAAGACCAGAACCAACTAATAAACTTCTAACTCTCTCAAGGAGAGTTCTATTCATTCTTTCTGCAATCCCATTTTGTTGAGGATTCTATGGCACAGTTTTACGTCTTTTTATACCTCTGTCAGAGCACCAATTATCCATAGCAAGATTGCAGAATTCTAACCCATTGTCAGTCCATAGACATTTAATGTTTTTCTTTGTTTGGTTTTGAATTTCAACAACCCATTTTGAGAATTTTTGAAAAATTTTAGATTTATTTTTCATAAGAAAGACCCAAATTTTTCTAGAATAGTCATCAATAACAGACAAAAAAAAACATTTCCACCATGAGTAGGAACCTTGGCAGGGCCCCAGACATCAGTATGTAGATATTCCATTATTTCAGAGCTTACATGTTTTTTAGGGTAAGGGACAGATGCAGGAAAATGAAGCTTATGTTGTTTTTCCATCAAACAAGGTTCACAAAATAGCATGCTTGAAACTTTATCATTTTTAAATGCACCAGCTTTATTTAATATATCAAGACCTTTGTTACTCATGTGGCCTAGCCTAGGATGCCAAAGGGCATTTTTATCATCATGCACAATGTTTGCAGCAGAGATAGGAACAAATACAGCTTGTACAGCATATAGGTCACCCTTTCTGGGTGCATTAAAGTAAAGCATGGAATCCTTTTCAAATTTAAATCTCAAATAGTTAACAGATCCATCAAGCATCTTGTCTGCCATTTTAGACACAGACAACAAGCTAAATTTCAGTTTAGGAACATATCTGACATCATTTAGAGTAAGCATGCTTCCATTCTCAAATTTCAAACATATATCTCCCTTTCCAATAATTTCACAGTGTTGCCCATCAGCCAAAGCCACATGACCAGAATTCAGATATTGTAAGTTGTGAAACACGTGCTTGTGAGGAGTGACATGGAAATTGCATCCTGAATCAATTAACCATTTATTTTCATGCATATCTTTAGAAACTGCATTGGAGTAATTGATAAATTGGAAATCATATGCAGTGTGGACCATATAAATGCCATCTCCCTCATAATAGTCATAATTCACAGTATCTTCATGCACATTATTTGCACCATCATAAACATGATTAGCATGGTGATCATAATTCCCAAAAAATTTATTCTTTTTAGGCATTTTGCATCTGTTTGAAAAATGACCAGGTTTACTACAATTCCAGCAAGTTTTCCTAGGTCTCACATCAGAATTTTGATTTTGGGGATGATGGGTAAAATTTTGGTTTCTGCCAGCATGTTGAGAAGAGTTTTGGGAATAAATTTGAGCAACGTTATGGTGTCTGGTATGAGGGGATGATTGTGAGCAAAGTTCATTTCTCTCCTATGTCTTTCTGCAGCTAGAACACTAGGGTTTTCAGGATTCAGAGATTTATTAAAACCATGGTTAGTGTTTTTGTCCACATACATGATCTCATTATGCAGAGGTTTAGATTTTAATTGTTTCAATTCATTCTCTTTAGCTTTCAAACCAGTTACAATCATATCACAAGTTAATTTTGAGCCACCATATTTTAGAGCAGATTTGACTTCAGAAAAATACTCAGGAATGGCACCAAGCAAGATTTGAGGAGCATATTTTTCAAGGGTATGGTCACCAGCAAGCTTTAAGTCTTTAAGTAATTTATTAAATTCCTCAATATTAGTGTCAACATCTTTAGCAGAATCCATTTGAAAGTTCATAATTTGATTTTGCAGAGAATAAGCAGATTCTTCAGAGGTTGCAACATAAAGGGAGGTTAAATTATCCCACAATTCTTTAGCACAATGATGATGTGATACTTTTCTGACCACAGTGCTGCTTAAATTTAATAATATAGTGGCCCTCGCACTAGCATTGATCTCCTGCAATTTTTCATCTTTTTCAGATTCATCAATCTTTTTATAAATGGCTTGTTGGATTTTTTTCCTTTGTTAAAATGCATTCAATTCTAGTTTGCCAATCACCAAAATCATCTTTTCCATTAAAAGGCGTAGCAGACAGAGTATTCATGATAAAATATGCACAGAGGCAACCAATAAACTAATTAAACACCTTAAACAGCACAGCAACAAGGTCACAGAGGCACACAACAGGCCAAAAAACAGTCAAAACACAGGAGGAGACCTCCACAGGCACTGAAACAAGTACACCTGGGGGATAGAGTGCTGAGGCTAGCCCAGTTCTCAGCACAGATTTATCTGTGGAGCAGGGGATCACTCAAGATGAACCCAAAACTTATTTTCAGTTAGAACAACTAACTTTCAGCTCAAAGTCAGTTCACAGGAACTCAAAAAACACAGAGTTCCACATAGCTCTCACCAAGATCACAGAGAGGCCAAGAACAGGAATCACAAGGTAAAAACTAACAAACACAGGGAAAACCCACAACAGAAAGCAGATAGGACACCAGAAAATTCTCTAGAACACCTTTCCTAACCCTGCTATCCGGGTAACCCGCTTTAAAGAAACCCACAGGGGAGTCCAGACGGTCCGGACCGTAAGCTAGGGTTAGAGATGGCCTGGAATGTCAAGGTGGTTCGAGAGAAAATAAAGCGGAAGCAAGATATGAGGCAGGATCGCAAGATACTACACAAAGGGAGTTTTAGGGTTTTTAAGAAATATACCAGAGTCGGCTCTCCCAGGCAGGAGAGAGGCTGGACTTACCTTTTTCCGAGCCCGACGGGGGCGAATACGGCGCAGCCCTTACCTGCGGCGGGGTGAGATGAATGGAGGCAGGAGGTTACCTCCGGCTAGGGAACCAGACTCTGATACCACTGTTGGGTATCAGCCTAGCCAGGGGTTCAACACTTGTTTTCCGGCCTCTTCTGTTCAATCTCACGGCTGCTTAAGCAGCCTGACAGCCTCAGAGTGTAGATCTTTCAGGATCTAGGGTAGTTCTTCACAGGCTTGTGGAGTGAGACACAGTTCTGTAGATAAAAGCCAAGAGACGGTTAGCTTTAAGACAGATAAAGTAACTAAAGAGAAGAACAGAAATATTAAAGCAAAGAATATAAGGAAATAAGAAATCAGAGAGTTGAGGAGTGGGAAAATGTGTCTCGAGGACACAGGTGGGCTCAGATTTTCCCACGGACGATGGCTATGACGTTTTCGGTGACTGATCGGATCTAGACCACAAGGGGATGGTGAAATGATAGGCTTGAAGCTCTCACGGGTTCACTCAACTCACAAGCTACTCTGCCTTTCTCAACTCACAGGCCAAACAGGGATCCACAGCTAGGATTCCGGCTAGAGACACCGAGAAAGCCAAGCAGAGAGAGCTCAGAGAAGAGAGATCAAGATTAGGGTTTGTATTTCGTGTGTGAGGCTTGAGAGAGAAGAGGGATCGACGCAACTTTTGTAGAAGGGTTAGGGAAGTAATTAAGGTATTTTAGGGTTAGAAGAGTATATAAAGAAGTTATCGCGGGTCGGGTTAGGGTTTAGGATTTTGGGCTTTTAGAGAGTTAGGCCAAGAAAATAACAGGGAAGCAATTGGGCTGGAAAGAAAAGAGCAATTGGGCCAATTTCAACAAATAAATCCTAATAAATTTGTACAACGCTAGCATTATGATAATTCTTTATTAGTACAATGAATACATTGTGTTAGCATATGACAAATGCTTCGTTAGCATACGTTATCATAATGCTGACGAAGAATTATTATATGCTAACGAAAGCATTTATAACTTGGGCACGCGTAAAAAATTATCTTTTGTATTTTTCGTCCATATTTTTTCATCTAAACATAGTCTTTCGACATTTTAAATGAAAGAGCACGAAGAGAGCTTTAATTTGATATATTTTTTGTATTCATTAGATTAAAAACGCGCAAGCTATGGTCGTCTAAAGTTTTTAAGATTTTTTTTAATTGCTGACATCATCATTTTGAATGGGTATGGACGAAAATAGTCCTCATTCCTTTATTTTTTGCCCTATTATTTACGAAATTGCCACCTTAAATCTCAATCATTTGATCATTAAATTGGATGGTGTAAGATGATGTCTCATTTCTCACACCAGAAAAATGGTCTCATTTGATCCATCCCCTATATATATATATATATATATATATATATATATATATATATATATATATATGTAATATATATATATATATAGTCTTAAGTTTTTCCAACAATTCGCTCCATCTCTATTATAAAGCAGAATCTGTTTTTTATCTCCAATTGTCTATCCCAAATCTTGCACTAAAAAGAATATTCAATAATATTTATTTTTTATGTATTTGCTTAATATTAATTTTTCAAAAATAATATTAAAAATTATAAAATGTAATAATATTGCAAAGAAAAAAAATACATAATAATGTTATTAAATTTCATTTTAATTTCAACTTAAAAACAAAAAAAAAATAATGAGTTTTCTTATTTGAGGGCATTTAATTTCAACATTTTAACTTGATGTATAACTAGTATCACATCCCGTGCGATGCACGGTGAGATATATATAAATAATTTATAATAAATATTTTTACAAATAAAATAATTAAATTAAAGTTAAGAAATAAACATAAAATATATACATAATATAATGTTATATTCAAGTTTGTTCGCTATTTTATCGACCGATAACCCATATCTTGATATACATGAATAAATTTTCATTCATTGTGCCCAATAAAACAAATAACATATATAAGTGGTTCGTCCAAAATTCCTTACAAACATAATTTAAATCCTTCATAATTAATTGTTTCCAATAAAATAAATAACATACATAATTGATTCGCTCTAAATCCATTACAAACATAATTTGGATCATTTATAATTATAGACACAATGAAAATAATTAAGAAGAAGAAGAAGAAGAAGAAGAAGAAGAAGAAGAAGAAGAAGAAGACACACCCGTGAAACACATTTAAGAAAATTATTATAATACAGGTGTTTCCAAATACACTACCATTTTTTTCTTTTACGCACGCCACTTTTTACATTCCACACCATACATTCTTTTTATTTTATTTTTTCAATTTTTCTTTACACACTTAGTAAATATTACTTTATCCTCCTATTTTAAAAATAGGGATTTTATTATTAGAAGGGTTTTAATTATCAAAAATATAAAATATAATAATAAAAAAACGATAACCCTTTTGCCTCTCCCTCCAGATCTCGCAGGCCATCAAAAACGTGCGATTTGGAGTTAATCTATCACTTTATTTCTCTTCAATTTTTCACTCTCAAATCCTCCACCATTTCTTCTTCACCTTTGAAATTTTTAATTTTTCTCCTGTTCAATTTCTAATGACCGTGTTGTAAATTCAAACAATATGAATAGGGTTCAAAAATTGATTTTCGACAACTCTTAGTGTGGTTCGAAAATTTATTTTTGATTGGTGCTTAGGAGTTCAAATTTCGAATGTGGTTAAAGGGATTCAAAAATAAATTTTTGAACGTGCTTTAAAGTGTTCGAAAATGGATTTTTGATCTCTGCTAAAGGATTTCGAAAAATTGAGTTACCAAACGGAATTTCAACAGCTCCGATGACTTCGGTTAGGGAAGATGATCATAATTCTTATTTTATTTTTTTGGATAAAAATGAAAATGAGAAAACTTGCTGGTGAAGAGCAAAATGACACGTGAATGATCTCCATTGAGAATTCTTGTTGGGGGAAGATGACGATGGCCAGCCTACCAATAATTTGCAGAAGAGACAATGGCCGGATAATTCTTATAGTGAACAAATATGGCTGGGTAGGTGGGGAAGAAATGGATTTTTCCCTTTTTTTATTTCTTTCTAAATCTTTTTTATTGATTTTTAAATAATTTTTTGATTAAAAAGGATATTTATGTACATTATTATAACTATTTATTTTTGAATTAAATTTAATAATGATGTGTAAAGAAAATGTAGTGGTGTATTCAGAAACACTCTATAATATATACATCGATCTTCATCATTCCTCCAAATTATGTGAAGTGAATATGACATTATAGAAGTATGGCAAATATTTAAGATTTATGCAAATTAACCTTGCAATATAATGACTTCTCTTTTGAAAGAATGTAAGAACTTCCAAATTCTAGAAATCTTTAAGGTTGCACATAATGTAAAAAAGAAAACAATTAGTTCGTTATTTCCCCCATGAGCTGTATTTAATCAGCGCACAAAAACATTAAGAACGGGAAAATGTAATTTAAATGGCAGTCATTGTACTTATATATAACATTAACATTTATAGGGAAGACAATCAAGTGATTGACAAATTGGCGAGATCTTACTTTAGTGTAGGATGGTGGGCTTATTCAGTTTCTAAAATTGTTTCTTTAGTAGAGTCAGATTTCTTTGATAGAGGTTATTTTCATATCACAAATAAGGAATGGTCTCCTGTGCTAGATTAAACAAAAGCAAACACATTTACATTGATTACTTTAATTGAATTAAACATAGGGTGTTATAATTGATAATTATGATTTTAATTACATGGCCAACTATTAAATCATATTGAAATATTTTATAAATTAAGTGTTAGTTTTATTCTCTCTCTCTCTCTCTCTCTCTCTCTCTCTCTCTCTCTCTATATATATATATATATATATATATATCCTTTTAAAATAATCATTTTCCCATTAAAATTGAAAAATAATTGTTATAGGAAACAAAAAAAAATGCTTATTACAATTACATACTGAATTTAATTAATTTACACGTCGAATTTAATTTAAACTTCTAAGGATCTTTTATTGAATTAGGCAGAGATTGAATTGACATACTTTAATAAAGTCCTCTATTTAATTTAATTAAGGTAATTAATGTAAATTTGTGATTGTTTTTATTTAATTAATTTTAGGATAAAAATGTGTGTCAAAATAATGTTGATATGGTCGCGTCACCTTTTGTTGGATTGAATTTTAACACCGTTATATCTTTTGATTCATTAAATTAATAGTTTTAAATATTTTAAATCTTAAATCGATAGAATCTATTTTCCAAGCTCTATATCGATGGATAAATAATTTTTTGGGCTTTGGATTGATAATTATTATTTTTAATTATTTTATGATATTATTGTAAATCATGCAAATTCATTACTTCCGTAAATCAAGAAATCTATTTTAATGATGACCTAATTTTTTCCTAAGATACCTACAATAATATCGGGCTACATTTATATTGGCGATCTTATTAGGACTATCTATATATTATTAATTAAGGATTCATTTAAAAAATAAATGTATGATCGAAAATCCCTCAATCTCACATTATTCGAATCCTGGTATATGTAAATAAAAAATTTACAATCAACTAATAAAATTTGAATTCATAATGAAAAAAATGGAATCAACGCAAATATTTGCTCATGGCTCGAAATCTAGCTTCCACTTTTGTAAATCTATTATGGACCCTTCACCGTAAGCCAATTTTGATGGGGTTTACACAACTTTAAAGATCGTTTGAATTATATTGTGCATATCTTGAAAAACTTTTGCTCATGCGCATCAGTTGTTGCCAGGATATTAAATGAGTTTCATGGTCATAATATTTACCCTATTTTTACATTTATTTTTTCATTTAGAGTCCAAATAACCAAACCAGCCAAAAATATAGAAAGCATAGGTATAAAAACCCAGCCTTTTACAAATATTCATGCAGAATATGAATTTTAAATTACGCAAAAAATTAAAATACAAAAGTAAAAATGTGATAAAAAAATGAACTAACAATGTGAAGCGCGGCATTTAAATAAATAGTCGGCAAAAATTTTGTACAAGAGCTATGTTTAAATTGTTTCATGTAATAAATACAATTGTTTAAATACCCAATGCATGCATATATATACTTTCATATAATGAAGATTGTATAAAAGAATAGCTTATAGATTACTTTCTTTTTTACACCGCTTCCTATTCTTTCTCGATGCACTGTTTAATTTACGGAATCTCAAAATACAAAAAAAAAATGTTCATCATGGCTCATCATCTTCATTACATTCTCCATCATACCATTATGAAAATATAAACATTGAAAAGTATGAATATGGAAATCCACTTTTGATACCAACTATACAACTAAAAATTAGTAGTACTACAAAGCGCAAAACCAAATTAAAAATTAAATGACAACAAAAATTGGATGAATTATATTCAACCTTCAACTAAAATAATAGAACAAATGAAAATAGCATCAAGAATACTAAACACACAATTTTGAATTAAAGATTTGTGCATAGCAAGCAAGTATTTATAAGCATCAATCATCCATCTCAAAGGCTGCATTTCAACTTGTGAATTTTAAAAATTATGGTAATCAATTGCAATTACTTCCTACAAAACTATATATGGTAAATGAATAATAATAATAAATAATTATGTTAATTGACTACGTACCATAATCAATCAAATTACACGTTACAATCAAATTTTAATTAATTAAATCCCATGCGATACAATGTATGTAGATATATCATTTCTTTGGTGTATGTATGTTATCTATACGTACACACACACACACATTTCGTTAATTCACCTAATTATATATGTACATACATTAATATATCCATATACAATCAATCAAATGATAAATAATGGAATGACTTCTGTATAATTAATTATGTATAATATATATATATATGTATGTAATAAATTACCAGAATTAATTTATATATTAAAATTCATATTCAATGTACATTCATATTATATTATAGTATAAATAATGATTATTTCTATTTTTATTAGTAGTAGCTAGTACTAAATTGTAGGAAGATAGATTCATTGCGGAATTTTTTTACTCCTATATTAAATTACATATCGAAATTCATATTCCGAGTAGGTTGGTTAGGTTAATAAAAATCAATATTAAATCAATTCTTCATATATAATATTGATTGATTGGTTAATAAATATTAATATTCCATATTGGGAAAGTGTTTTTGGCGGGAAAATGAGAGGTTACTAATTAAGGTATAACTTCTTACTTTTATATATATACTAAGATTAAGATAAGATTAAGATTTTGTATTTCAATATTTCAAAGAAAAAAGAATAAACAATTAAAAAATAAAAATTATTTCAACTTTGAAAGAAATTTTAAAAATGGAAAAAAAAATGAGAGAAAAGAGGAAATAGATGAGGTTACGGAATCTCAAAGTTGATCCTCGGGTTTCTCCTCCTAAATGGGTTATCTCGATTAGGTGGCGTCCCCCACCTTCTGGTTGGACCAAGATCAATACGGATGGGTCGTCTATTGGAGCTCCAGGGAGTATGGTGACTGGAGGGGTTTTTCGAAGTTCTGATGGCAATGTTATGTGCTGTTTTCATACTAATGAAGGTGTCGGCTTTGCTTTCTTGGCGGAGCTTTTGGCTATCATTTTCGCTCTTGGGCAAGCGCAGCGGATGGGATGGATATTGCCTATATTTGGCTTGAGGTTGACTCGATTTATGTGGTTTCTATTCTTTCCTCTCGGAGTTTGCAGGTGTCGTGGATGTTGAAGGCTCGGTGGCGGATTGTTTTAGACTACATTAATACCATTCATTTTTGTGTATCTCATGTTTATCGTGAGGGTAATAGGATGGTTGATTTATTGGATGCCCTGCTGTACCTCCAGGCGTTTGGTTTACTACTATTTCTTGTATTTTCGATGCTGTGAGGCAGAATTTTTGTGGTATAGATTATTTTCGTTTTGTATAGAGGGGTACTCTTTTTCCCAAATGGTTTTTCTCACTCTGGGTTTTCCATTTGGGTTTTGATGAGGTTCCGGTCCCCTAAGTTATCGACTTGTGATTTCTGGACTTCTAGGTTATGGGTCTTTTTTTTATTTTATTTATACATCTTATTTAGAGAAAAGAAAATGAAATACAAAATATAATTAACCTATTAAAAAATAAAAAATAAAAATTATACAACAACGCTACAGCCTACAGTGTATTGCTTCAAAAATGAGGGATGGGAAAAACAAAAGATTTGGCGCAGCTGTTGGAGCAAATTTTGATATAAAAAATACGGTTTGACGCTGTACTTGGAGATAGTGTAACGAATGGCAACGTTTACAGTTTTGTGAAAAAATGAAAAGGATCGGAGGAGTCTCCCTCTCTTGTGTGTTGAGAAGCTACCTCTAGACATACACTTTTGTTTGGCACTCCAACTACATACCAAGTCCTATTTAGTCTTACTATTTTTTTTTTGTTCAAATACACATTTAAATTGTTTAAAAAATATATTCACCCAATCACCCGTATAAACTATTGAAAATCAAAATGACACTTGACGTTAACAACTTTAGTTCTTTCCGTTAATAAAATGTGTGAAGCTCAATTATGTTACCTATGAATGTCGATTGGATGAATTGAAACCACAGTCAAATAGCCCGCACTATAAAATTTCAAACTCCTCTTTTAATTTTAAAATCTGATATCAAATCGGCATTAAAATTTGAACTCTTATCAATGTATGCAAACCCTTATTATTGATATTTCTTCATTTAATTATTCCATCACTCACTCTTGGTGAACAAATTGAAAACATAATTAGAAAGTTCAAGGTGAGGGCTTACCAACCATACCCACAGGCCATATTGCATGATATCATCACTCGAATAAATCATAATTAGACTGAAGAATTTATCTCCATTTTAATTAGCTAAAACTATTAACATTGTTAAACGTAAAGTGTGAATTTGATATATTTTGAATAGTTAAGAAGTATGATTGTATTTTTTAAATAATTTAGATAAGTATTTGAACCATAAAATAGTTGCTATATTTAGGTGGAACTAAGCATATAATTCGAGTACTTATTCGCACCTTTGCTCTTTTTTATTTTGAAAATGATAACAAAATAAAATAGAATCTGAAACATAAATATTAGTGGACTTATGACCAACTTAGAGTGATTGATTGTTCTTGTCTTGCATGATCATGTATCATAATATAATATGGCTTACTAACTATTTTCTCAAATCTTCATCGAATCCCTGATGGATGAAGGAGACGGAAAATTGATCTCACTTCTTTACTTCTTCAAATTGATCGCCTTCATTCTAAACGGTCAATGTCATATTCGAAAGAAATAGATTTTGATGTATTTGACTCTAGATACAACTTTGTTAGAAGGTCGTGGGCATAACACTAGTCTTTGTATACGAGGAAAAGAAGAGGAAGCCAAAATATATATTACATAATCACGTTCTAAATGACTAGCTTGGTTTCTATCTCCACATTAAAAGACTATTTATACTTAGTTACCTTAGATACAGATTCATGCTTACTCTTAAATGCATGACTGAAAACTAATTAGGGGAAATCATGAGATACTATCTCATGTATCACAATTGAGATATTGTGACACAGAATTTCCCTTAACATTAGATACAAGATTCATGCTTACTCTGAATCTTAGTGTGTACATGGATAATAAATAAATAAGTAATTATGAAGTTGATGCACCAACTAGTATATATTACTCCGATATACGCGCATTAATGCTGAGACCTCCTTTGGATTTAGGAGGATCGCGCACAAATGCTTGCACAGAGATTTCGATTTCTAGTGAAAAAGCATCGTCAACCACGTACCCTTTCATATCAGCGATCGGTATAAAATTACGAAATCCACGGCTACCACTAGCAGGTGCAAACCAATTAGTAACTGCAACAGGGAAAATACAGCGCATTTAATTAGGAATTAATAAAGAAGAACATAGCAAAACCTCCAAATAAATAAATAAATAAAACGCTTAAACCAGGAATCATAGCGCCACACCTCAAAAAGATTCAATAGAAAAGCTTAAAAAATAGAACTTTACAGTTGAGGGAGTGGCGTTTATCATGGAGCTTGTTTTTGATGCAGAAGCAAATTTGGGCTTTCACTTTTTCGTGAGGAGCGAAGCTCTTTGAATCAGTACAGTGCAAAAAGATGGAGGCAGAACGACCATTTTCGCTTACATTTCCATTTGGATACAGACGAATTTTCCTAATTAGTTTACAATGAAAATCTGAGACGTCAAGAATAAATTAAATACAGTTACAGCAGACAATTGGGAATGAAAAATGTAATATACCAGTTCAAATCTTCAGCCTCGAACTCTTCAGAAGCCCATACAAGTCCCAATTCGGAGAAGTTTAAGATCTCCCATTCGCGTTTATATGGATGTGTGACTCTTTTCAAACACAAAGTTTAAATGATTCGTTGGCTTTTAATCACAAAAACTTCGGCTCCAAACACACAACTGTCGTCCACAAGAAATCCATTACTTGGATCTGTCAAACTTTTCTTGGAGATCAATTTGGCAAAACCCCATTTGGGATTCAGCGCATGAAAGCGGCGCCCTTTTCCTAATCAGACAACATGCTAATAAGTCTACAACAAAAGAACATCCAATTCCTTCCCTCGGTAGATTATCAATTACCTCGAAAACAAAGATAATTGTCGGAAATATGGTTGTACAGAAAGAAGGAAAAGATGGCATTAATTTCCCAGTCAATAGGCAGGGTACTAATCCCAGCCGCCCACAAGTAAGCAGAAACATACTCGCCTTCTTCCTCACTCTCGTATCCGTCCGGATGAATTACGAGTCTCCTACCAAAACACAAACAGAGAGAGAGAGAGAGAGAGAGAGAGAGAGAGAGAGAGAGAGAGTTTCACAATTTCAGCTTCAAAGCAATCACAATAATCAAAAATAAAGATACATAAAGCACACCATTTGTAATCTCCGGCAACAAACTCCCTCGATTCGTGCGTCTCAATCCCGTACTCCGAAAGCAAAGAGAAAGATTCTATTTTGATTAGCAAGTTTGCCGGCGAAGCCTCTCTAGTTTCAATAAAAAATTCTGCCGATTTTTTTTAATTTAAAAGAGAAAACATGACAGGCCCACAAATAAAAAAAAAGTTAGCAGAAGACACCATAGCAAGAGAAGAAACAAAATATAAGGTACGAGTGGAAAATATATTGAGGAATAGCAGAGATTTTCGATCACAAACCCTCATCATTCGCAGGAAGCAGGGACATTGTTCTTGGTGTGGAGTTTCAACCCCAAGCAGAATCCTTTTATCGGATACTGAAATTTTGTAGAAATTTATTTTGTGAAAAGGATCCATGAATTCATTGACATTTGACAGCCCCAGAAAGTATTGAAAAATGACAGCCCAAGACGAAGACTTGGAAAAGCGAGAAAGTAAAAGTAGGAAGATTCTCCATATCACCGTGATTTGATAGTATTTTATTTTTTATTAGAGTATCTAGAGATATATATAATATTATTTGTTAGAATTTATAATTATGAAAAAAATTAAGAATATTATTATTTTAAAATAAATTTAATTTACAATTATTGTAAATTATATAAATTTTTATATTTCTTATTAATGGTCATTGAGATTAATTCCAATCAAAATAAAGGAAAAATGATTATTTAAATTTAATTTTAAAATTCAAATTAAGCTTGTATTACAAAAAAAATGCTCGAATCGCTATACTATGCATCAATTTTGTTTTGAGCGACATCATTATTGTTTATTTTTAAAACATACATGTGAAACTTTTGCTAAAGTAATTCATAATTAATAATAAGATATTATTTAGTGGATTGGTATTATACTTAAAAAATTACTTTTCAAAATTAGAAATGATTATTGGCGGGAAAACTATTTTTTAGCAGCGTTTTTGTTATTAAATAGATATAAATAAAGATTACAAATTAAAAGTAATTTATTAACTAAAAATTTGAATAAAAACAATAAACTCCTAACCATCAAATAATCCACCTAATCATCAATAAAAACAATTAAAACTTAAAACTTGAAGGAATTTTAAAAAAAAATCATATGGATTCTAGTTTTCATAGAGATTCTAAGATTTTGTATTGATATGGATTATATGGTTTAAATTAATGATATTGTTTATTTCCTTCACTTGTATATACATTCTCGCTTCATGTTGTCTTGTGCGAATATTTGATTAATAATTGCACTTGTTTAATTAATATATTATTACTTGACAGAGGTTAGTTTATTAGACTAGGAATGCATAACACAAACTTTTTGGTATTATATTTTCAAAGAATCAAAAAAAGAGGTCAATAAGCAAAGGATGTTTTTACAAAAACTAGATTCAAGAATTGAAAAAAAAATAATATAAAAAAAGTTTGATACTCATTTTGGAGCTCCGAATAGTTGTCACAACTATGCTAGAATTGAGTTTGAGTCATTTAAAAATCAAAGGCATAGTAGTATGACAAATCTTTTTTGACCAAATGTTCCTGAGATGGATGTAGCTCGTTAATTTTCTTATATAACAAGGAATGATTTTTCGTGGACACGATGAGTTATTTGATTCTTTAAACAATTGAAATTTTCTTGAAATGATTGATTGATATTATCAACATTTTTAAAGTTATGGGTCAAAATGCTTTTGAAAATAATCTATTTTGAGTGACCCTTTCAATTCAAAGATAATTAGCAAGTGCTAGCGCTCCAGAGATTATATACCTTTGCCATAGTCAGTGATATTGGAGATAATTTTTTTTTTACTCTTTTAGTTGATGAGGCTTGAAATGTTTCGGTGAAAGAGCATATGGCAGTTGTTTTAAGATACATGAATAAAAGAATGGTGTGTGGTTGTACGTTTTCTTGCCATTGTGCATGTGGCTGATGGTAGTTCATTGTCCTTGAAAATAGCTATTGATATTTTATTTTCACTACATGGTTTATCACTATTAAAATTGAGAGGTCAATAATATGATAGGGCTTCAAACATGCGACGCAAGCTCAATGGGTTGAAATCATTAATCTTGGAATAAAAATCCATATGCCGGTATGTTCTTTATGATGTTCAGTTGTATGGTCTATAAATCGAGAGCATAAAATATGGAAACATAAAAATGACACAAGATATGATTACCCAGTTCGGTACACGCACCTACATTTGGGAGGTCTCATCCAGTAGAGAAATAATCCACTCCTTCAAAGTTAATTTTCGACAAGTACTTATACAATAGGACCACCTATCTGAACAATCTTTCAAAGACTACCCTTCTTTAATAAATTGAAACCACATAAACCACCTACAACTCAAGTGCCAACACTTGATCTCTCTTGTAATCTTCGCAAGATTTTGATCTTCGGCAGCAGCATGGTACCCAAGGTTGTTTGTACTTGACAAACTAAACTACTAGAAATTCACGTTGAACCTAACACAAGAACAACTCTAGTAGACACAAATGAAAACCTATCAAACTATTACAACTCAATGTTATGGAATTGTAAAATTAGATCATACGCATGCATCGTTTGTTTGAGGCCGAACCGTCTTCATATAGCAGCCTCGAACTCTTGCCTTATGAAATTTGTTTCCATGTCAATATGATTTTTTACCTTCTTGAGTGTAAATTTTCCTTTAGAGATTAGAGTGAATCTCCTTAGTCAATCTTCACAAAGGCAGCAACTAATTTAACCTAGCTTGATCCATTATGAATTGGAAGCCTACAGTCCGTTTCTCCAGAAGGAAACTACCATATGTAGTCATCAAGACCATTGTCCTCAACATTCAGAAGAACATCATTCTCTCTAAGTATAACACCTTCATTCGAAATATTTATTGAGTTGCAAAACGACGATTAGCACAACAAATTGATTTGCCATAATGAATGACAATTAAACTACTGCATACCATTTGTTAAGATTATAACGAATGATTTAGACTATTCATGATGTTATTTAACTGTATTCTACTTCTCAATATAAGAATTCAAGTGACAAAAAATAATGTATAGTGTACATAAAATAAGCATTATTCAAAAACAAATATAGAAAATGTACAATTTATCTTCACATAACAAATTAGAATACTTAATATATAATAATCAGTAAAAAAAATCAACAAAAGTACGTACAAAACAAATATAGTAAAACAAGATTATAAAACCAACACACATGTACCAACACACATGTGCATTAAAACACATATGTATGTTTCATTTCTCCAAACACAAAATCTCCGCAAATACAGTTGGAGAGAAATGAACACGTACGACCCTAGCTTCTATAATTCTTCACACATGCTACCACATAGATTTCTATTTGTAGCAACAAAGCATCACCGACGACGAACCCTTTCCTGGGCTCTCTCATTTCACCAATCGGCATAAATTCAGGAACTTCCCAGTGTTTATCAGCAGATGTAAACCAAGAAGTAACCGCAAGAGGACAAGCAGTAGTATATTTCAATATATATATATTAATTCTAATTTAACAGAAAGAACAGAGCAAAGTCTTCAAATACATTTTTTCTTTTAAAACGCGCACACATGGAATCATAAAGTCATACCACAAAGGATCGATAGAAAATGATAAATTAGAAGTTTACAGTTGTGGGAGTAGAAGTCATCACGGAGCTTGTGATAGTTTGTATTGATGCCATCAAAGAAGAGAGAAAAATGAGAGATCGATATTTTTGGTTTTATTTGATGTGTATGAATAATGATTTACAATTCTCTTCTTATTGAGATATTTTGCCATTGTACAAGGAAATAAATAAATCTATTCTAAAGTGGATCAATTAGATCCTAATTTTAATTTATTTCCTTCTAACACTCCCTCTCAGGTTTAGTAACGGGATCTCCGATACTCAATTTGCCAAGAACATCGACGAAGTTTGTGGAATTAACTGCCTTAGTTAATATGTCTGCAAGCTGATGTTCCGATCGAACAAATGGTAACTCCACAATACCTCCCTCAATCTTCTCTTTGATGAAATGTCGATCCACTTCTACGTGCTTTGTTCTATCATGCTGAATAGGATTCTCGGATATGCTGATTGCGGCCTTATTATCACAGAACAGCTGACACTTTTGTTTTGGAGGAAAGCCTATTTCGGTCAACAGCTTTCATAGCCATAGCACTTCAGTCAATCCACTTTTGATTCCACGAAACTCAGCCTCAGCACTAGATAAAGCACCCACCTTCTGTTTCTTGCTCCTCCATGTGACTAGATTTCCTCCCACAAAGGTAAAGTATCCTCCAGTGGATTTTCTGTCCATTAGACTGCCTGCCCAATCTGCATCAGTGTAGCCATGAATCTCCAGATATCCATGCTTCTTGAGTAGAACTCCATATCCTACTGTACCTTTCAAGTACCGAACGATCCTTAGTGCAGCATCCATGTGCTCCTTCTGTGGTTGGTGCATAAACTGACTCACAACACCAACGACATATGCAATGTCAGATTGAGTATGAGATAAATAGATCAATCTCCCTACTAGACGCTAATATTTTCCTCAATCCACGGCTTCAGCACCATCTACAATCTTCAATCCATGGTTCAAGATGATTGGATTATGTTATGATCTTGCTTATAGTTGTAATTTTTTGTATTTTTTGTAATATATAACTTGAGATTTGGAATGAGAAATGGAAGAAGTTGTTGTAGAAGAAACGAGTAGAAATAGAGGGAGATATAGATAGATAGATAGATAGATAGATATATATATATATATAGAGAGAGAGAGAGAGAGAGAAATTTGATATAATTTTCTGCTTGCTTCTTCATTCATTCTTCCAACCCTAAATAGGTAACATGGGACCACAAACATACAAAATTAAAATAACATAAGATTAAATAATCAATAAATAACTAAAAATTAAATAATAAAAAATTACAATACATTCTAATTGGATAAGATGAATCCTAAATAATAAGTATAAAATTAAACTAGAGCATAGGAAATTGAAATTGAAGAAAAAAATCTAAAAAAAATCGAATGTGTAATAAGGAATGCAACACTAAATGCACAACAGATGATTTGAGCTATGAAATAAGTGGAGAAAAATAAAAGGGTAATTCTATTCACAACCCTCATTTCTCTTTTTAAAACCCCAAATTAATTAAATTATAATTATTAATATTTTAGACATTTTTATCCCTTCAACCCCCAATCATTTTTCTTTTATTTACAACCCCCATTCATTTAAAAAATCTAACAAAATAAAATAAATACCTCTTCTTCATAAAAAAAAGGGAACGGAAAAAAAAATTAAATATTTCTTTCCTTACTCAAGCAACGCAAACTATCAATTTAATATCCATCCAACAATTTTCTTGAACAATCATTGAGTGCTTGCAAATTTTGATAATCACGTTAATAAAACCATGCTGAGATGTTTATCCTTCAACTGTCGTCGACAATCGAAGAATCCGATTATAAATTACTCCATGTTCTTTTTTTTTTCTTTTCTCTTTTTTGAGTCTTCGCCAATTTTTGACAATTCCATAATGAACTACTCCCAAGATTGGACTCCATTTATTGGAATAACTATATTATGAAAATTAAGAGCAAATAATTTTTGTCTTCTTCATTGGAAGTTGGAACAATAAACTATAAAAAACCTTGAAGGTGCTGAAAAGGGATGAAGGAAATTGAGCTCTGCAAAAGTTTTTCGCTGACATAATCTTCAATGCAGATTTTTGATGGAGAATGAAAATGATTGGAGTGAATGAGTGATCCCGCTTCGGAATACAATACCACAGGGAATAGAGGAATTGAACATTTTGTTAGGAGTAGGTATGTGCTTGCTACTCGCTCGCTGTCTACTTAGTACACCTCCGGTGCTGGTAAGGTCAGGACAGTGGTCGTCCGTCTCTGGTTTGCCGGCCGATAAGATCTCTGAGATTGACCAGCCAGCTGGTAAACAACCGAAAAATTGAGTTTGCCGAACTCTATCAGATCATGCGGGTTATAATTTGGGGGGGGGGGGTTATTTAGCTAGATTTTTTAAGTGATGAGATTATGAGGGCAAAAATGTATACTAAAATATAATATATATATATATATATATATTTTAATTATTATTAGGGGTTGTGTAGAGAAAATTGGGGGTTGTAAAATCCTCTAATCTACCATTCGTGGCCCATAATCAGCCCAATATTTAGAAGTTGCAAATCATTCCCTCCCCTTCAAAAAAACAAAAGTTTATTGGCGTAGAATATTTTTTATTTAGTTTTTTCTATTCCCTAAAAATTTAGGATCCCTAATTCTTTTTCCTACTTTTTTATCCCTAAAAATTTATTTATTTTTGTTAAATTTCCATTTCATCATAATGTATTTTTGTTACTAAAATTTATTAAAAAATCTTGCATGTATTTCAAACAATTTTTAATAAATTTCATTCACAAAAATACAAGATCAATAATAATAAAATAATACTAATTTTGTGCATACAGATATGATTTTAAGTCTAAATTAAAATCCCTCTAAAAATGAAAAAATAAAAATGAATAATAAAATAGTTGCACCAAAAAGTATCCTTTTGACTCAGTTTGAGGGGAGGGGGATTTGCTAGAAGGTACCTTCTAGTAACATTAGATTGGCATTTGCTAAAAAAAAACTTGCGAAGGAGTAATCCACTGATAAATTACACGAGTATTTTTGCACCTTTTTCATTGATTATATTACAATAATTTTTTATTTTAATAATAAACATAATTGTAATGATGTATAATTTGATTATTAGACACACGAGTGAGACATCTTTCTTCGTTTGAATATATATTGCACAATTAAAGCCATCCAAACAAATAATTAATTTCATTTTCTGGAACACAACACAACAACAACAATAATAATAATATCATTCAAACAAGACCGGGATAAAAGGTGCGTTGTCTATATATTTAGTTTGTGTGCAGTGCGAGATTGTGTGCAATCTTAAGGATAAGTAAGATAAAGCAAAGTACAACACATGATGATTTTATAGAGGTTCAAAGCCTTAAAACTTCTACGTCCTCTCTTCCTTCTAACTCGAAGGGAAATTCACTATATAACTTGATGGTATCCTTATAAATTATACAATGAAAAGAATAGTTGAACCTAGTAACAATGAGTTTCTTTACACAGTTACCTCAGTTGGATCGATGACTCACACATATAGTCTCCGACAGGTCGCTATTGCGGCGACAGTTCTTTAGCAACGACTCACACTTAGACGGAGAGTTAGGTGCTATTGGCGTTTTTACAAGATTTTCGATCTTTTTTTTTTATCTTCAAGAGATTGAGTCTTGAACTTTTGTTATCAACTGATTATGCTTTTTGGACTAAGCAGACATTGATAAAATGATGATCAAGGAGAGAGATTTTGGCCAGAGCTTTGATAATAGTTGAACGTACGATAGATGATCTGACTAGTTTTTGGGCTCTCTCTCGTGTGAGATTTTTTATAAGTATTGTAGCTTAAAAACTTTCAACTGCTAACTATTACAATTTGTTTTTGTGATTTTTTCTTAGAATCTAGCTTCACAAATTGATTGCACACGTAAGGAAAGTTAGCTAGTTTTCACAAATCTCGCAAAAGTCTCACGTAAAAATCTATTCTTTAAGTTCTAATTCATCTTATTTATGGAGAGATTAATCCAATATAACAGTTGGTCATCTTGGGTTTAATTAGTCCTGCTGCGGGTTGGTGAAGAAGACCGTTGAAGGACTCAGAATGCCCGACATTTAATTTTAAATGTCAAGACCGGCCCTGAGTCCGCACTATAAAGTTCAAACTCCTCTTTTAATTTTAAAATCTGATATCGAATCGGTATTAAAATTTGAACTCTTATCCATGCATACAAACCCTTATTATTGATATTTCTTCATTTAATTATTCCATCAGTCGACTCTCGATGAACAAATTGAAAATATAATTACAAAAGTTCCAAGGTGAGGACTTATCAATCATACCCACATTGCATGACATCATCACTCGAATAAATCATAATTAGACTGAAGAATTTATTTCCATTTTAGTTAACTAAAATAATTAATGATTTTAAACGTAAAATGGGAATTTGATATATTTTGAATAGTTAAGAAATCTGATTGTACTTTTTAAATAATTTAGGTACGTATTTGAACCATAAAATAGTAACTATATTTAGGTGGAACAAAGCATATAATGAGTACTTATTCGCACCTTTGCTCTTTTTTATTTGAAAATGATAACAAAATAAAATGGAATCTAAAACATAAATATTTGTGGACTTATTTAGGTGGAACTAATACATACTGAAGTTCTAAATGACTAGCTTGGTTTTTATCTCCACATTACAAGACTATTTATACTTAGTTACCTTAGATACAAGATTCATGCTTACTCTTAAATGCATGACTGAAAACTAATTAGGGGGGATTCTTAACCAAATCATGAGATACTATCTCACGTATCACAATAGAAATATTGGAACACTTCCCAATATTCTATTGAGATACTTTCAAGTGTCCCAATATGAAATTGCATGTGGCAGCAATGATGCCGACTTCTCTGATCAAAAGTCAAAGCGCATCGCTATAAGTGTATTCAAATTATATGTTTAATTATTATAAGTGTATTTTCAAATTGACATGTGTATTTTTATTTAATTATTTAATAAATATAAGGTGAGGTACGTCAGGAGATTGAGCAAAGGAGTCAGGTGCCTCCCAACTCATCTAAGATGTTGTCAGACACGACATTTATCTATATCGATATTGTGGGCGTGGAGAAGAGATGCGTCTTCGGGCTGGGTAATCGAGCTGCTGCCCACATCGGATGTAGTCAGAGGAGTAGTAGTGCTAATTCAGTGGGCTCTCAGGCCGCTATCCAGGAGCTGTAGGCACATGAGGAGCGATTTCTGCATCGAGAGCAGACCTGGGAGCAGAAGCACCATGAGATGATGGATCAACAACTTGCTCTCCTCCAGCAGATGCAGGAGATGCAGTGTCGGTTTAGGGACGTCGGTGGATCATCGTCTCAGCCTCCTCTAGACATGTAGGATACTTTTATTTATGTTTGATTATGGATGATTTTAAAATTTTTATGTTTGATATTATTTATGATTTTAAAATTGTTATGTATGATTTTGAATAACTATTTTTATATGTTTAATCTCTCATTCAAACTAAATATTTATATAATAATTTGTATCTATTTTATTTGATTTAAAACATTTTCAAATAAATAAAATCGAAAATGCAAAAAAAAAAAATAATAACGACGGACTAGTCCATTGTTAATAAAATAAAATGAAATACCCGACCTTTTTAACGACGGACTACATCAGTCGTTAGATATTAACGACAGATCTAATGGCGGATATATCCGTCATTAAAAAGTGCCCAGAACATAAATGGGGACCGATTTAATGACGAACAGGTCTGTCATTAGATCTGTCGTTAATATCTAACAACTGATAAAATTCATCGTTAAATCTATTCCCGACTACAAATTTAGCGACGGACCTAATCCGTCATTAGATCATTCTAATGATGGAATTTCAAAGTCTAATGACGGACTAGTCCGTCCCTATATCGCGAATTTTTTATAGTGTTTTACGGTTGAAAATTGTTTATATTTACTTCCATCAGTCAAGTTGGCACATTCATTGTAATTTTTGTATTTTTTTTAGGAAAAGCCAAATACATTCACTCTAATTAATTATTTTCTCAGTTGCAGTATAACTAACTATTAATTGTGAATTAGATGTATTAACTATCGACGACCTCTCAGCTCCCAATTATCGACGGTACACCAATATATCCCTCTCGCCCCATCATCTACTCCAATTAATATTCGTTGGGTAAATATTCAAAAATAAGCTAAGTGGCGAGACAGTAAGAAATGGAAATGAACTTTAAAAGTAATTTAAATATTTTTAGTGGCTGTAAAATTAATAAAATTTTGTAAGTGAAAAATGATTGTTGCATATCGTCAATCTTATAGAGTTTTATAAGATTATAAATCAAATTATATGCATATATATATATATATATATATATATAGGAGTAGGTTATAACAAGTGTTAGTGGTTCGTGTGAGAACTATTAATGATGTTTATTTACAACAATTTTATAGCACATCTTATTGTATTTTACTATTTATTAGCACTAGTACTAAAATAAGCATCATTCTTAATTCTCACATGAAATACTAGTACCCATTTGAATCATATATATATATATATATCCTCATATGCATACGTTCACATCTATTCTAAAATTTCAGAATAGACAACAAGCATACGTTCACATCATTAAAGTTCTAGCAAATGATATGATTATATATATACATTAATGATTTTTCTATTTTTTGTATTTATAACAATGTTCTTTTATCCTTGGAGTCAAAGTTTTCCTCAATTAATTATCTTATATATCTTTGTCAAATTTTATTTTCTAAGCATACTTGAATTTTTAGTCATTGCACTCACGAATATTTTTACACTATAATTAAACTTGACATTGTTTGAGAGTTTTTAAACTCACGCTTGCACCATGTTAAGTGTGGGCACTCATTTAAACTCGATTAATATTGTGCCAATAATTTTATTTTACTTCTTTGAAATTTGGGATTAAACCCTTGCTCTCACAAGCTATTAAAATCACTATAAATATATGCATGTATGCATAGATGTGAACGTATGCTTGTTGTCCATTCTGATAAACGTATGCTTGTTGTCTATTCTGAAATTTTAGAATAGATGTGAACGTATTTATGTATGATTTAACATATCAACCTACCTTTCTAATTATAACCAAGTTGTATACATTTTAACTTTTTAACTATCTGGGCAGATTTAGAAATAATTAATCATTCCCTCCCTCCCACTCCGATAAATTAAATTACCCTTCTCCCTCTCCAGTAGTATTGTCTATAAAGCTAGCCTCAACAGAGACCCTTTTACGCAATATATTCAAAATTAGTGAGCCAAAGAAAAAAAACAATGAAGGTAATTATGTTGTTTGTTGTTGTGGTGGCGGTGATAGGGTACGAGCTCAATCTGGGCTTGTCCGAATGTGAAGGATGCCCCATGATTTGGCCTTTGGCTAGTGAGCCAAGGGTCGTGGGGGGGTGCTGTCTGTGAACACCAAAGCGGGTGTACCGTTCGGGAATATTGCTTACTACTCAAACGCCACAACGGGAACCTCCTATTTCTACCTATCTTCTCTCGACCTCACCGGCCAGATTGCGGTCAAGGACTCACGAGCATGCTTCACGCTCAGTAAGATCTCCATCGACGACGGCAACTCCTGCGGGTCGCCTACGACCCGCAGTCGCCCAAATGTGCCAAGATTACACTTACCGGACTTGTAAGATCATCCAATTTCATCGCTCGATCTACTAGCCTCTCTCTCTCTCTCTCTTAATTGCGGAGGCGTCGCCATGTTCACCAGAAATATATTTTGGATGTCCAGCTTGAACACGGCAAAGGTGTCGTTCATCTTCGAAAACCTGCACAAAATTATTAAATGAGTTAGTTAAATTAATTCAATAAAAATCTAATTAACTTGTAGTATAGTACCGTTGAATTGCGGGTGGACAGAGAACAAGGCCGCTTCCGCAATCCCGTCGTCCATGGAATTTTCTGGCAGTCGGACTAGCTACATATATGAATAAACAAATTAAGAGAGAGAGAGAGAGGCTAGTAGATCGAGCGATGAAATTGGATAATCTTACAAGTCCGGTGAGCGTAATCTTGGCACATTTGGGCGACTGCGGGTCGTAGGAGTTGCCGTCGTCGATAGAGATCTCACTGAGCGTGAAGCATGCTCGTGAGTCCTGACCGGTAAGGTCGAGGGAAGATGGGTAGAAATAGGGGGTTCTCGTTGTGGCGTCTGAGTAGGAAGTAATGTTCCCGAACGGCACACCCACTTTGATGTTCACAGACAGCACCCCCACGACCCTTGGCTTACTAGCCAAAGGCCAAATCATGGGGCATCCTTCACATTCGGACAAGCTCAGATTGAGCTCGTACCCTATCACCGCCACCACAACAACAAACAACATAATTACCTTCATTGTTTTTTTTCTTTGGCTCACTAATTTTGAATATATTGCGTAAAAGGGTCTCTGTTGAGGCTAGCTTTATAGACAATACTACTGGAGAGAGAGAAGGGTAATTTAATATATTACACTATTTAATGGCCAGTTAACCAATGCAGAACCAAGCACAAGAATAATAAAATCATAACAAAATCATAAGCACAAAAACAAAAGTAATTAAATAGACTTCATAATCGAATCATAAACAATCATAGAATACTAGGGTCTAGTTGTTCATATTAAAATAAACAAATAAATTGTTCCACAAATTATCCATGGTCCAACAAGAATTAAAGAAAATCAAATTCGGAAGATTAATTATATTTGCCTCTCTTCTTGAAATTCTTGAATGTCTTGGTCTCGTCTTCTTGTTGCTTTTTCTTTGTTGTATTCTCTCTGATGGTAAATTTTATTTTTATTTTTTTTAGGGAAAAATGATCTATTGATTAATGAAAATGTTCATCCGAATGGATGACATTGAAAATAACATCCGGTAGAGAATCGGTATATAGAAATGAAATTTTGCATTATTAAGAGCAAGTTTTACCAACGAATGAGCCATGCAGTTTGCCTCCCCTTCTAGCCCAGCTGAATAGTACTTCTTCAAAATGTTCTGCTTCCATGCGAATGGAGGATATAACCTCTCCTTTATATGACCAGTTTTCACCACCAAATTTGAGAGATTGTTGAATGCCCAAACAATCCGTTTCAAGGATTAACCTCCTACCACCTATCCTCCGTGCTAGTTCCAAAGCTTCTTGGCATGCAAGAGCCTCTGCCACATCTGTCTCAAAGTTACTAAACTTCTTCTTACAATGCGAGATAATAACCTGCCTCCCATAGTCATGAATAGCCACCCCAATGCCAATATGCCCTTCCACCGACTGTGTTGCATCCATATTCACCTTCCAAGGAGGCTCCGTAGGAGGTTCCCACTTCGTCCTCTTTTTGTCCGGCTTTGATCGTGAAGATAAGGTCACAACCTCTTGATATTCATGAAAAAACCGACATGCAATGTCAATGCAATCTTTTTGAGAAATATCTAAATTTTGAAACACCAATTTATTCCTTCATTTCCACAGCCTCCCAAGTATGCAAAGCGAAAAGTTCTTGGTAACTAGCATTCTCAATTTTGATAGAGATCCCGACCTTCTTCTCTATGTGCATGCGTAGAGGGGATGATTGCCAAAATAGGACTATCCATGGACATTCTCTAAGGCAATGTTCGATTATTTTAGGTTCTTTTCCACATTGACGGCAAAGAAGCATGCAATCAACTTTCCGTTTATGCAAAATAGTAGCCACCGGAAGAATCTCCTTAGCGCATTTCCACAAGAAGAACTTAACCTTTGGAGGAACCTACAAGAAATTAATCCATTTCCATATGAAAAAATCTCCATTTAAAGATTCAACAGACCCATTTCGAAAATCCCTAAGGCTGCATGCAGCCCAATATCCCGATTTGACTGAGTACATCCCATTGTGATTGTGCTTCCCAATGATTTTATCTGGTCTTCGGTGTTTTGGAATTGGAATAGAAAGAATCCTGTCAACAGGCTCTGTAGGAAAAAGCTCTCTAATCTTTTCCTCATCCCATTCACCTTCCAGAGTGAAAAGTTCAGAGACTCTCATGGGGGGTTGTCATCAGACTCTCCCTAGATCAGTTGGTAATGAAGATTTGGGATCCACTTATCCTGCCATACCCGTATCCTGTCACCATCTCCACTCGCCAAGTAAGTCCTGTTTAGAGCACTTCTCTACCAACTGTGATGCTTCTCCACGTAAAAGATGGATTATATGCACGCACAACCTCAAGAAAAGAGACTTGAGAGAAATACTTAGCTTGCAAATTTTTAAAAAGAATAGGGCCTTGACATTGGATTATCCGACATGCTTGTTTCGCTATGAGAGATCTGTTGAACTGACCGAACTCCCTGAAACCAGGCCACCCTCGATCTTTTGGGCAACAAACTGCCCTCCAACTACACCAGTGAATGTGTCGTTCCTCCTGCTTCTGGCCCCAAAGGAAATTAGCCATTAATGAATTAAGACGAGTACACACCTGCTCCGGAATTAGGAAGACACTCATCAAGTAAGTAGGAATTACCGAAGCAACTGATTTAATAAGAATCGAACATCCTGCATGCGAGAGAAAACGCTGCTTCCAATTCTTTATCTTCTTCCACACACGATCTTCGAGCATTTGGAAAATCTCTCTTTTTTTTATCTTCATACAGTACAAGGAATGCCAAGGTACAAACCATGTATTTGAACCCTTCTAGCGGCCATGGTTTCAGCAAAGGAAATAGTCGTTGCTTCCTCGACACCTTTACTGAAAGCAATTTCTGATTTGTCAAGATTAATCATTTGTCCCGACGCCCTTTCATACACTTTGAGCGGGCTTTTCACTCGAAGGATTTCAGATTCATTCGCCTTTCCAAAGATGATACTATCATCTGCAAAAAACAAATGAGTAATAGGATGCGCTAGGCGACATATAAGATCCCCATGAAGGAGTTGTTGACACTCCGCTTTCCATAAGAAAGCCGAGAGAGCTTCTGCACAAAATAAAAACAGAAAGGGTGACAGAGGATCGCCTTGACGGATCCCTCTTCGGGGCCCAAAAGACTTGCCAACATTACCGTTAAGCAACATAGAGAATGACATAGTACTAACACATCTCATAACCAGATTGACAAAACTAGCATCAAAACCAATTTTCTCCAACATAAGTCGAAGAAAAACCCAATCAACTCTGTCATATGCCTCAGACGTATCAAGTTTGAATGCAAATTAAATTTCCTTTTTTCACTTTATTGGATTTTATAAAGTGGAATATTTCAAAGGTAAGAAGGGCATTATCCGTAATAAGCCAACCAGGGACAACGGCCGACTGAGTCTCACAAATAACATGAGGAAGAACACGTTTGAGTCTATTTGCAATAGTTTTTGTAACCAATGTAAAAGCCACATTACAAAGACTAATGGGCCGGAAATCTTTGGGGCTCGAGGACTCCAAACTCCGATTATGGCCATCTACGCCCTTTCATCTATGAACTTAATGTAGATCTTCATGCGTGATTTCAACATCACATTTTTGCGAACATTACTATTCAATGACAGTGGATGACATTAGTTTCAATATCCCCGAAGCAGTTCACTACAGCTTGACAGACTTAGTTTCGGATTTTTTGAGTGAGGGAGCTTGGGCTTTCACGTGGAATTTCGCCTGCTCTTTCCCAGAAATTATTTGGGACATTTTACAAGTCCTAATTACACACCAGGAGGACGAGAGGGTGTGGAAAAGATCAATGTATTATTTAAAAATTAATATCCAAATCTAATATATTACTCACATTTAAACCTAGTAAACAAAGACCACATATATATATATACACACACACACACACACATATATATAATTATATATAAAATCAAAAAGTTATTACAAATCAACACAACCAAAGTTAATACCAAACTAGAAGTTAAAACTCGCCCCCGTCCTAGATATATAAATAAAGAAACTGCGATTACTCTTTTTACTTCTCACAAACAAATTCTGATAAACAAACGTGACATTAATTAGATCATAATTAAGTAGAGCATATTACTCCAATTTAAGTGCTTCATGTTGAGCCAGTACAGAGAGCTCTATTTCCAAATGGCAGCAGTCATCAACAACGAAACCTTTAGTGGGGTCACCCATATCACCAATTTCTTTAAATTCACTAAATCCCCAAGAGTTCCCAGAAGATGTAAACCATCCCCTTCCTGCAATAGGGAAAATAAGCAAATTAATACTCTGCAACACCATTAATTGTTTTCACTTCATTTGAGCTGCCCACACCAGAATAAAATAAAGTAGGTCAAATTAATTATCTTCATATTTACATATATCTTTTTATGGCATAAGTTAATTACAAGATCGAGCTCATACCAGAAATGATTAACAGCTTTATGTTAAGTACAGCTTAATGTACCTTTCATGGAGTGGTCACTCTTATTAGGGAGCTTGTTTCTGAAGCTAAAGAGGCAGGTTGCATATACTTTTTTATGAGGAGCAAAACTCTCCGAATCAACACATCTAAAGAAGATGGAGACATAACCGCCTTGTGCTGTTGAATTTCCATTTGGATATAGAATAATCTGCCTAATTAATTAATTAAGTGAACATGATACATAAAAAGTACCAGTTGTATCCTCCAGCAAAGAACTCTTCAGAGCTCCAAACATTTTCTTGTTTGGAGAATTCAGAAATCTCCCACTGGTGCTTACATTGAGCTGTAAAATCAAGCAGAGATACATGCTCAACTGCTGGCTCCTTTTTAATGACAAAAACTTCAGCCCCAAACACACAGTTGTCATTAAAGAGGTATCCATTAGATGGATCTGTCAAAAGTTTCTTGGAAATCAACTTTGAATATCCCCATTCCGAATTTATAGCATGAAACCGCCGTGTTTTTCCTGATCATCAACAAATCAATAGTTGTCGTTACGTTGCAACAATATTTGAATCGAATGAAGTAATGAATATATATATGTTAATATAATTACCTCGAAAACAAAGATAGTTATCTGAAATGTGATTGTAGAGAAAGAAGTTGAAGAAGGCATTGACCTCCCAGCCGGCAGGTAGAGTAGTAGTCCCAACCATGGCCAAGTATACAGAAATATTATCATCTATTTTAGCTGCTAAGTGAGAAAAGAGTACAGCAAATATGTCATCACCTAACTTTTCCATCTCCCGTCCATCCGGATAGATTATCAGTTTCCTGTCCAAGCAAACACGTCATTATTTCCCAATTACGCTAAATTATTTCCTACGTACCGTGCTAAATAATTAGTGTGAGACTAATATAATCAAGCAACAAAATTATATTCCTAGGCTAGCACTATTATATATAATAATTGCACATTCACATGCAAAACCTAGTTATTTTAAACTATCCTCATAAACTTGAGAAATTGCTGCACTTCTATTCCTACAATTACACAAAGTGCTCATGTGGGAATAGTTGTGGTTGATATGGATGAATAAATTTATGAAAAAAAAAAATACATTTTTGTGCCATAAAAAAATACAATAAAATAAAATAAAAAATCACCCCTTTTCAGAAATTTGTCATCACGGGAAGAATGGATTAAAGTAGAGGGAAAGGAAAAAACAAAAAAAAAAAAAGAGAAAGAAATAACATACCATTTATAGTCTCCGGCCTCAAATTCCATTGATTCTAATTTCCGAATCCCATTCTTCGATAGTTTGGAGAAAGACTTGATTTCAGTCATCAAGTGCGCAGGGGAAGCATCTCTCGTTTCCAGAGTAAATTCTGTCGATTTAAGAAGAGGGCAAAAAAAAAAGAGAAATGCTTGCTTATTCATCACATTCATGAACCCACATGCATAATAACGACGATAATTTTAAGAAAAAATGTAGCAAACAAAGAAACTCATTGCAAATCCCGCTAAGAAAATCGATCGAGCTGCACGCTATTTTTGCTGAGTTAATTTGGAACGCAAACCTTCATTATCATCTGGAAGCGGAGCCTTTGTTGTCGGGGGGTCCGCTGAAACATTTATTTCCTTGCTATTTTGATTCTTGAATAATTTTCTTATAAGTTTCGACATTGTCGAACACATATCTAAGTAGAATTATATTTGTAAATCGAATTGAATATATAGAGAATTGTTTCTTTTCATAAAGAAGGTATTACCAGCGTAAATTGGGCTCTTGACACCTGAAAAGTGAAAGTGAACTCAATCAAAGCATCCCCACCTACCTCCCCTCCATTCCATCTCTCAGATTCTCCCTCTCTCTCTCTCTCTCTCAGACAAACACACACACACACACAGTTACAAAATAGTGCAGTCTGTGCAGAGGCCTTCTCCATGACTTGTCATTCCATCTGTCTAGCTTTGGCAGTGAGATACATTAGAATAGAATTGGAACTTACCTTTTGTCGAGACTTTCATCATTAGAAATTGACTAAATTATATATAGTTTTTTTATATTATTAAAATTTTATAAAATGTTTTGGCGGGTAGTAGAATTTAATAATTTATACAAGGTGGAAGATAAAATGTGAAAATTGATTACATTCTCATTGATGTAATTTAGGAATTTTCCATAGATTTTTTATTCATTATTAATCCAAATGAAATATTGATGAAGATACCATTAAAATTTCAACATATCATTCCAAACACACACACACACATATATACATATATATATATATATATTTACATCATTGCAAGCTATTAGACCAATTAATTTGTCACATCAACAAATCCAAACAAGCTCATAAAGTAAAAAGAGAAAAATAAACCAAAAAAATAGTGAAACGAGGGTTGAAATTTCTTGTTATATTTTTTTGTGTTTTACTACGTGTTAATTTATTAAATTTATGATTTTAATAAAATTTAATATAAAATAAAAATTATTTATAACATAAATAATCATAGTCAATATTTATCAACAAAAAAATTGAATTAAAAAAAATTATAAAACATAATTTTGAAAAAAAAAACAACAAGAAAAATGAATTATTAATTAAAAATTAAAAATTAAATATTAATAAAGAATTATAAACCCTAATTGGGTGGGGTCTCCCTAAAAACAATCATAAAATTAAACTAAATCACAAAAAAAAAAAAATTTAAAAACAATATATAAGAAAAACTTGTAATTTGAAAATGTAATACGTGGTGTAACACAAAGAGTGTAACAGGAAATTCCAGGCAGTGAAACGGGTACGTTGTTTTTTCTTTTCTGTTCTATAAAAAATTAAGGGCTAAAATAAAACACCGAATTTTAGGAATTTACCGTTTATGATCTGAAGTTTTAGGCCATTAAGACCACTTTCATCGGTCGGGTGTCACCATAAAAGAGAAACAATTTTAAAAAAAAAGTCATGGTATTTAGCCAATCCGGTTGGTCATCCAACCTTGAGGTTGTCTTCAATTCTTGCACACGTGGCACCCTCTGATTGGTTGCCACTTAATTTTATAGATATTAATTTAAAATTTAAATAATTTATATAATAATAAAAAATATATCAATATTTATAAAAAAATTTATAAATAGAGGCTAATATTGGTATATTTTTAATTACATTTCATAATTATTTTAATTTATTAAAACTATCAAAAGCTGGAATAACATTAGAAAATGAAAAAAATAGTATAATTTTTCATAAAAAAATTGAATATTTGCCGATACAAAATTTAATTATGTTTTATTTTGTTTTAATTCTTGTAATTTTTATTTTGTTGTCAAGTAAATTTTGAATTTATAATTGTGTGGGTATTTTTTAATTATGAATTTAAAAAATATATTTAATAAATTAATTATGATTTTTTAAATATAGTAAAAAATTATTATGAATAATATGTTATTTAAGAAATAAAATGATAAATATTTTATGTAGATTGGTAGAAAGAGAAATTAATATTTTAATTGAATATCGGGTAGGATGAGTGTCGTTGATGGAGTGTAAATTTTAAAATGTTGGAGGTTGTGGATGTGGAAAAGAGAGAAATTAATATTTTATTTGAAGATTGAGTTGAATGAATGTCACTGACGTGGATAGTCTAATAGAAGCTTTTGAAGCCCGTCGATTTTCCTCCTAAATGTGATGGCAAGTTTTATTAGATGGGCGTGGTTAAAACATAAAATAAAAACATCCCCACGTACAAAAGTGAATAGTGAAAGCACCCCCTACCCCCTCTATCCATCACGTGTTGGTAATTTAAAACATGATGTTTAGCGTTTAAGACGACTAGTTGTTAATTAATCATTAGAGTAAATATGCAATGATAATTTTTTTAAAAATCGGGCAAATTAAACAAAACTAGCTACTTTGAAAAGTTGCAACTATCTGATTTAGATTGCGTGAAACCGAGGGAAATAAGAGTGGTTCCAAGCTTAGCATTCCACATCCGAGATGCTCAGCTAGTTTTCAACCCATATATGGCTTTTGAAAGTTTTTGCGTGAATGAACAATGAAAGTTTTGAAAACTATGAACAGGTGTATTTGGAGGTGCAAAGTTAAAGGGAGCAGATGGAGGAACATTCAATAAAATACTAAAAAATTATAAATCCTAATTAGCATAGCCAATACTAATTAAAAATTGTATAACTTAAACTGAAATATAAGAAATTGAAATAGGAGGCAAAAATGAAAGAAAAACTTATAGTGAGACATAAAGTGGACTCGATTTCAAGTAATCTTGTATATGATTTTCAGGCTCCAATTAAATTTCACAATCACTGTTTATAAGCTCACACTATTATTTCCGAAGACAAATGTTAACCATATCCAGATCAATGAAAAGTATTATTAAAAGAAACAGATAACATTATAATTTTTTTGGAAGTATTTACAATCATGATTTCACAATCACTGTTTATAAACTCACACTAGTAATTTTTATGTTGTAAAGTGTTACTATGTTATAGCTTCGAGAAAATATTGATTTTGGTACCATAGGATATCGGATATTCCGATTTTGGTCCTGAGACTATCATTTTTGGTCCCAAACAGAGTTATTATCGATTTTGGTCCCCTTTTTTGCCTTAAAATCATGGGACCAAAAATGATATTCTTAAACCCATGGGACTAAAAATGGGTGATTTTTTTGAAAAAAGATAAAAAATAATAGTATCGAAACCAAAATCAGAATACTTAATTTCCTATGGGATCAAAATCGAAATTAACTCTTATAGCTTCATCAATTCTCTTCTTGCACGTATAGCTTCGATCCGGGTATGGGAAACGCGTAATGGGTCATAAAAAAGTAGTGGTTGTGGATATCTACAAAAAAAAGGATAAAAAAATCATATATAATGGGAAATAAGTCCAAGTATATCAAATTTGCACCTGAAAACTAAGAAGTATAAACAAATTATATCTTATGAGTTTGGAATGTTTATGAAAAAGAATAATGCTAGCCAGCCAGATTCTGGCTAGTCAGAATCTAATTTTTTGATAATTAATAAAATTGTATTATTAATAAATTAATTATGTTAATTATTAAATGTTATGTTTTTACTATATTATCCTTCTGTCATGAAATTAGTGATTTGTAATTAATTATTAAAATCACTCCAGAAGCGGATCGGAAGAAAGGGGCGCAGCTTCATCTTCTTTCTTTTCTTCACTTCTTTATTTTTTTTCCATCTTCGATTTCTTCTGAATTGAAGCGCATATAGAGTTGCTCTAATTATTATGGAGGGCATCAATGTAAATTTATTGAATAATTAGTGTTTTATTAATTAAATTAATTAATTATTAAAAATAATAAAAGATTCTGGCTAGCCAGAATTTGGCTGAAAATCACTACTCTATGAAAAATTAGATAGTATTTTCTCGATCAATAATACTTCCTGGTCACATTATGGCCAACCATAATTTTATAATTATGGTATATTTTCATTATATGCTAAGTTTTGAATTAAATTCTTAATTAATGATTAATAGTATTTTACCATTATATCCTTCCTATTAATTTTAGAAAGATTTGACTTGTATATTTTAAACATTCAAAATATGAAATATAATTTGTGATTTGTGATTGTCAAAATATGAAATATATATATAGGATGAAAATTAGCTAGTTTACCCATAGAGATCTTGTTCCACAAAATTATTATTATTATTATTATTATTATTATTATTATTATTAAATTATTTTGGAAACAAATCAAATGGTTTTTTGGAGACCTAAATTACCTAGTTTTAGATGTGGAGATGAGGAAAATTAGCTAGCTTTAGACAAATATTTTTTGAAATAAATCAAATTTGTTTTTGATATTTTTTAGAAACAAAAGAAAATCTTATAATCTCTTAACTAAATTATGTAAAAGCAAGAAAAATCAATCAATGAGTGTGCAGCCAGAATTGGTTGAAAATTTCATGCTACTACTCGCTCCTCATTATTCCACTTTTTTTAAAACTTATTTTGGTTTGTTGTTAAATGGTGATTTGTATAAATTTTCAAGTATGAATTTTTGAAGTGTTCTATATTGAACGGATTATATGCGATTAATTTAAGAAATTTTAATAAATAAGGAGTAGTACTTTTTAAACAAAACTCTAACATTGCTAGTTGGTAAATTTTTTGCTTTCACGTAATTTAGTTCATAAAGATTGAATTGAGAGGTTACGAGTTTGCCTTTTTTTTTTGTTAGGAATAACAACCATATAAAATTCCAGTTATATATAATGTGTAATTCAATTAAATAATAATTGATTACATGTTTTTTAACGGAAAAGTTAACCTGTCATCCGATGAACAAGGACTTCATGAAATCAATTGTAAATGTACAAGGACTTATTATATATATATATATATATATATATATATATATAAAATTGTACAGGAACCTAAAACAAAACGTAAAAATATAAGGACCTAATGAAATCAAACATAAAAGTATAAGGACCCATTTGAACGAAAAAATAGTATAGGGACCTAATGAAATAAAAAGTAAAAGTATAAGGACCTAAAAATGCATTTTGCTTTCGTTGACAAGCTGAGTAGTGCTAAGTTGAAGCTTGATTTGTTTATTATCGAGTGAGCTTAGATCTTTATTTATCGAATACTTTGAGGAACACAATTTTATTCAAGATTAATCGATCCTAAATGAAATTTCTAAATTTAGATTTACATTTAAATATTCACTAGTATGTATCGTTTTAACAATATATTACTTTATTCACAAGCAACAATATATTCATTAAAATTCAATCTTTTCTTATAATGAATTAATTTAATTAGAATTCCATATAATTATTAATAATTATAGTATAAAAATATAAATTTTATCATGTCAATATTTTTATATTTTCAAGTTAATTTACTCAACAACCTCGCTCACTAGTTGAGTAGTGCTAGGCTGAAGCTTGACTCGTTTATTATCGAGTGAACTTAGGTCTTTATTTATCAAATACTTCGAGGCTCGCAATTTTATTCAAGATTAATCGACCCTAAATGAAATTTCTCAATTTAGATTTACATTTAAATATTCACTAGTATGTATCATTTTAAGAATATATTACTTTATTCACAAGAAACACTATATTTATTAAAATTCAATCTTTTCTTGTAATGAATTAATTTAATTAAAATTCCATATAATTATTAATAATTATAGTATAAAAATATAAATTTTATCATGTGAATAATTTTATATTTTCAAGTTAATTTACTCAACAAGCTCGCCGACTATTCCCGACTAGTTGAATAGTGCTAGATGTTTGACTCGTTTATTATAGAGTGGGCTTCGATCGTTATTTATCAAATACTGCGAGACTCGCAATTTAAATGGTAAAAAACTTATAACCTCTCAATATAGTGAATGTGTGTGTGTGTGATCGGTTTCATATATTTTATAGTTTAGTATGTGTGTGTATGTGTGTATCTATTTGAATGACAAATGCAAAGTCAAATTTTCGGCCATATATATTGCAATTGATTCAATATTAGCTAGGATCCCTTCATATTTTAATGAAATTTTTGTGGATGATTTAAATGTTTAAAATACACAAGTCAATTTTTTCTAAATTTAATATGAAGGATATAATAGTAAAATCTTATTAATCATTAATTAAGGATTAAATTGAAAACTTATCATATAATAGAAATATACCATAATTATAAAATTATGGCCGGCCATAGTGTGGCCGAATAGCATCACTCTTTTTCGATAACCATCTTTGTTAATAAATTCTACAATCTATAAATTCTCAGAATCTTCCAAAAGATAAAATAAAAATCATGTGTGCTTTTAACGGTACTTTCTAATAAAATAAATATGATATTTTTTAGTATCAGGAGTAATATTTCTTTTCCGTCTAATACAATATATATCATACTTAATATAAATTGGTGTACGAAAGACCAATCAAATTGGATTTGAGCCGGTGCATTGCTTCGGTGACAAAATAGTCTTATTAATTGACTGAAGATTGCCCTAGCTAAAAACTAGCACAACTAGCCTCAAATAATCTCTAGACTTATCTTGGTGGGGATGATTTAGTGGTGGAGTGAGGTTGTTTGGAGACCAAAGATCACGGGTTCGAATCTCCTCAATATCATCAGATCGGGTGTTTAAATCCTAATTTGTATTCTTAAGAATACTAAATTTGAAACGTAAAAAATTATCCTTGAATATTTTATAAATATAAATATTTTAGAGATACATCAACAAATTGGGGTAAATATACTAAAGTATTTTATCGATTTAATTGAAATAACTCAATTTAATTACCGTAAAATACTTACCTTTTCATATTATTATTATTATTTAATCAAATCTACCCTCACACTCAAAATTCACGTAAGATTCTAGCGGGTCCATTCAAATTTCAGAATTTTTGGTGGGAAATTAAGTAGATTTGAGAAAAAAATGAAATTATAGTTATTTTACAATAATTACCGTTAAATTTAGTTATATCAGTTACAACATGTTACGTGCAATCGATGTGATATTTTAGTATATTTGCGCAACAAATTATTGTAAATGGAGCAAAATTGGTCAATTGTAAATTTCAATTAGTAGATTTAAATAATACTATTATTAAAAGATGAAATCATGAAGGGGCTTAACAATATAAAGAAACAGATAACAATATAATTTGCATAATATGATTACCATTTTTGAGCTCTGTAGCGAATTTTTTCAGAGGTTCAAACACCTACAAATCTATAGGTGGTATTTTTTCCTTTCTTCTTTAATTTGGTTTTCCACTTCAAATATCATAGTCCATCTAGTAGTCTAACAAAAGATCCTCAAAACATACTATAAGCTTAAAATCTGGCCCATCGAGACCCCTCACAGATGACAGGTAATCAAATTCCTACATATATATATATATATATATGTATATATCGTTATTCAATCGGCAAGTCCCTTTAATTGCTTAGGAGTATAAACAACATCTAGCACAGAGATTTGTGTCTCAAGAAAGCAACAGTCATTGATGATGAAGCCTTTGCTGGGATCTCGCATATCAGCAGTCGGGATAAAGTGAATAAATCCCCAATCATCTTCACGAGATGTAAACCAATTAGACGCTGCAACAAAAGATAATCATTTTCATAATTAAACAAACAACATTTCAACATATCAACATTTAAAATAAATCCTTATATATGCTTAACTTGGGAGAAAATTTTGATTACGTTGACAGATGATTTGACTAAGAATCCATTAATAAAAGATCAACCTTCCAAAATTAGTTCTGAAACTGACGGTCATTAATTACTTAGGACAGAAATTAATTAAGGTTATAAATTGAAATCACTAATAAAAGTGAAACATTACAGGATTTGGAGACGTGATCATGAGGCTGCAGCTTGTTTTTAATGCGAATGCAGAAGTCTGCCTTCACTTTTTCATGAGGAGCAAAGCTCTTAGACTCAACACACTCCAAAAATATGGAGACACTCTCGCCCTTTCCATCCTCGGTTCCATTTCGAAATAGCTTCATCTTCCTAAACAATACAAAACAAAAATCGAGCTCAAGCTAGCCTGTGAGCCTAGTTACAGAACACAATTAAGCCAGGAAAAATATGATACATACCATTGGAGACCTCCAGCAGGGAACTCTTCAGAATTCCAAACACCTTTCAATTTGGAGAAGTTTGAAACCTTGCAATCAAACAAGGACAAACATTCAATCACGGCAGGTGTTTTGTTGAGAAAAACTTCAGCTCCGAACGTGCACGTGTCATCAACAAGGTAGCCATTAGACGCCTCTGTTAGCATTCTCTTGGAGATGGAAAATTCCCATTTTGAATTCTTTGCATCAAAGCGCCGCGATTTTCCTGATCATGGTTTTTCAATAAAGCATTACATGCACAAGCTAATTAAGTTTCAACAATCGATCACCAGCATGAACAAGTTAAGTAATAATTACCTCGGAAACAAAAATAATTGTCTGAGATCTGATTGTGTAAAAAGATGCTCAAGTAGTTGGCATTTGTGGAATGTTGGCCCAATTTGCTCTTTATTTTTCTGGCCCATCTGTTTGTCCCTTCATTGTTTTCTCTTTAAGCCCAACAGGCCCTAAACCCTGAAACCCTAACCCGACCCGCGGTACCCTCCTTATTATCTACCCTAACCTTAATTTTCCATATTTACTTCCTAAACTCTCTACTTATGCTGCGCCGTTTACCTTTCACAATGAGCCTCACAGAAAACCCTAACCTAATCATCTTCTCCGACCTATCTCTGCTCGGTCACCTGTATCTTTGGCCGGAATCCTGTCTGCGGATTCCTGTTTGGCCTGTGAGTTGTGACGGCAGGGTAGTTTGTGAGTTGAACCCCATCCGTGAGAGCTTCGAGCCTATCATCTCACCATCCCCTCTTGGTCTGGGTCTGGCCTGTCACCGGAGTTGCTGTTGCCGTCGTCCCTGGGAGAATCTGAGCCCACCAGTGCCTCTGAGCACATTTCTCTCTCAAATCTCTCTCTATTTTACATATATCTATATTCTGGTTGCTTCAGTGTGGGTGTATCTCTTTTATCCACTCGATTTAACTCCTGTCTCTGCCTGTTCTCTACAGATACACACTTGACCTAGCAAGCCTATGAAGAAGAAGCCCTAGATCTTCAAGATCTAGCGTCTGAGGCTGTGTCCCTGAACAAGAAAACGAAGCTCTAAGTTCTTAGCTGCTTGAGCAGCTAGTGCGGTAGACCGCCGAGGCCGGAAACCAAGCGGTGAATCCCTAGCCAGGCCTGATACCCAACAGTGGTATCAGAGCCACGGTTGAGCCTGGCCGGGGCACCCTCCTGCCTACATCTACCTCACCCCGCCGCCGGTAAGGGCCGCGCCGAGTCGACCCCCTTGGGCTTGAAACAACTGGTAAGTCCGGTCTTCTCCTACCTGAGAAGACCGGCTCTGGTATAATTCGAAAACCCTAAAACTCCTAACTGTGGTATCTGTCAATCCTGTTTTCTGTTTCTTGCTTCCGCCCTAATTTTCTGGTAATCTCTTGGTATTCCAATCCTTTCCCAAAACCTAGCTTACGGTCGGGACCGTCTGGATTCCCCTTTGGGTCTCCTCAAAGCGGGTTGCCCCGATAGCTTGGTTTGGTAGAGGGATTATCAGTTGAAAAAGGGGTTTTTCTGGGTTGCTTTGGTGTTAACTGCTTGTTGTTATTGATCTTAGTCCGTTGCTCTTTTCTGATAATATTTTTATTACTGTTGTGATTCCTGGAAGGAATCTGATGTGAAAACTCTGCCTTCAAAGTTGCTGTGATAAAGACTTAGTGTTCCTAAGTCTAATTGGTGGCCTAGTAGGGTTTTGGGATTGACCTGAGTGAACCCCTGCTCCACAGATCAATCTGTGCTGAGAACTGGGATAGCCTCAGCTCTATATTCCCCTTGTGCACCCTTCTTAGGGCCTGTGGAGTGTTTCTCCTGTTCTGAAGTGTTTTGGTGGTTATCCTATTATTCCTGTGGTGGAATTTGGTTATTTGGTGTTTTTTCTGTGTTCCCTGTGTGATTTAAGGTGGACCATTGCTTTCTGGGTGTTTCTGTGAGTTCTGGAATGATGAATAACTTGAATGTTGTGCCTTTTAATGGAAAAGATGACTTTGGTGACTGGCAGACTCGAGTTGAATGCATCTTAACTAAAGAAAATTTGCAAGATGCTATTTATGAAAGAATTAGTGAAAAAGAAACTGATAAAATTCTCATTAAATTGAATGCTAGTGCCAGAGCCACTATTTTGTTGAATTTAAACAGTTCTGTTGTGAGAAAAGTATCCCATCTTAAATGTGCTAAAGATTTATGGGAAAATTTGACTTCTTTATATGCTGCTACCTCTGAAGAAGCTGCATATTCTTTGCAAAATCAGATTATGAATTTTAAAATGGATCCATCAAAAGATGTTGATACTAATGTTGAGGAATTTTTAAAACTCTTAAAGGATTTGAAATTAGCTGGTGATGACACTTTGGAAAAGTATTCTGCTCAAATCTTGCTTGGATCTATTCCTGAAACATTTTCTGATGTGAAAACTGCTTTGAAATGGTGGATCAAAAGTTACTTGTGACATGATTATCAGTTGCCTGAAAACTAAAGAAAATGAGATCAAACAACTTAAATCTAAGCCTCTCCAGAATGACATCATGTATGTTAACAACAGAAATCATGAGTTTAAAAAACCTTTTGTGAATCCTGAGAATCCAAGTGTGCTGGTTGCTGAAAGGCATAATAGGGAAATGAAAATGAGGCAAATGAATCCAAATTATGCTCATTCATCTCACTCTTCTGATTCTATCATGCTCCTAATCATGCTCATTCCCATAACTATGCTCATAATCATGGTCATATTGCTCCAAATCATGTTCCAAATCATGCTTACTATCCTAATTCTGATCAAAAACCAAGGAAAACATGCTGGAATTGTGGAAAACCAGGACATTTTTCAAATAGATGCAAGATGCCTAAAAAGAACAAAGGTTACATGCATAATCATGCCAATAATGTGATGCACTATAACTCTCATGTGTCTGATTTGAACTCTCATGATTATGGCCTGTCACCTCATGATCCTGAAATCCACAATATGCATGAAAACTATGATAGCAGTGGTATATATATGGTACATGATGTATATGACTTTCAGTTTATTAATTATACCAATGCCATCTCCAAAAATGTGCATAACAATGAATGGCTGATTGATTCTGGTTGCACATTCCATGTTACACCTTTTAAGGATATGTTTTATAACTTAAACTTCATGAATTCTGGGCATGTTGCATTGGCTGATGGCCAAAACTGTGAAATCCTTGGGAAAGGAGATGTATGCTTAAAGTTTGAGAATGGATCCATGTTAACCTTAAATGAAGTAAGATATGTTCCAAAATTAAAATTCAATCTGCTTTCTGTGTCTAAAATTGCAGATCATATGATTGATGGTACAGTGAATAACCTAAGGTTCAAATTTGAAAAGGGTTCAATGCTATACTTTAATGCTCCAAGAAAAGGTGATCTATATGCTGTGACTGCTGAATCTGTCCCCTTGCCTATTGCTAATGTTGTTCAACATGATAAAACTTCTCTTTGGCATGCTAGGTTAGGGCACATGAGTAATAAAGGTTTGGAAATTCTGAGTAAAGCTGGTGCTTTTGGAAATGATAAAATCACTAATATATCATTCTGTGAACCTTGTGTGCTTGGTAAACATCATAAAATGTCTCTGCCTGCTACCATTCCTTACCCAAGAAAGCTTGTTAGCTCTGAAATACTTGAATACTTGCATGCTGATGTATGGGGTCCTGCAAGGGATCCAACTCATGGTGGAAATGTGTTCTTCTTATCTGTAATTGATGATTTTTCCAGAAAAACTTGGGTGTTCTTAATGAAAAACAAATCTGATGTGTTTACTAAGTTTTCTAAATGGGCCACAGAAATTCAAACTCAAACTAATAAGAGTATAAAATGTCTTAGAACTGATAATGGTCTGAAATTTTGTAATCAAGCCATGGATCATTGGTGCTCCAGTAGAGGAATCAAAAGACATAAGACTGTTCCATATACTCCACAGCAAAATGGGATAGCTGAAAGAATGAATAGGACTTTGCTTGATAAAGTTAGAAGCTTGTTAATTTCTTCTGGTCTTGAAAAACCTTTTTGGGGTGAAGCTTTAATGACTGCATGTTACTTGGTTAATAGATCCCCATCTGTTCCTCTGCATGGTAAACTTCCTGAATCTGTGTTTCATAACAAACCTATTTGCTTGAACAATCTGAGAATCTTTGGTTGTGCTGCTTATGTGCATCAAAAACTAAGTAAACTTGACCCCAGAGCAAGAAAATGTGTCTTCCTTGGTTATCCTGAGGGTATTAAAGGTTACAGACTATGGGATAAGAGTGTTCTTGGTTTTAAAACTTGCATAAGCAGAGATGTGATGTTTAATGAGCTTATTTTTCCTTGCATATCTGAAAAGGAACCCTCTGTTGCACCTGAACATGTGAAAAATTTGAAAAACATGAATAATACTTTTGATAACAACTTATTTTCCCCTGATAATGATAATAAGGTGGATGATCCCTCCCCCTCTATACCTGAACCTATTGATGATGCTCTAATTGATGAGATTAATCCTGATGACTCAGCCTCAAATAATGACAGTGATAATATGGGTGTTTCTGATCCTGAAACCAGTTCAAATGAATCTGAATCTACCCCTGAACCTGTGCCTGCCATAAATGACTTGAGTAATTATCAACTTGCTAGGGATAGACCTAGAAGGAATGTAAATGTGCCTGCCAAGTATGATGATTACAATTTGTCTATGTATGCTTTCAATGTGTTCAGTAATGTGGATCAAATTGAGCCTAAATCTTACAAAGAAGCTGTCAAGTCTGTGGATTCTGATAAATGGATCAATGCCATGAATTCTGAAATGAAATCCTTGCATGATAACAATACTTGGATATTAGTTGAAAAACCTGAATCTTGTTCTGTTGTTGAATGCAAGTGGCTCTTTAAAATCAAACAAGAAATAAACAATGTTAGATACAAAGCAAGGCTTGTAGCTAAAGGATTCACACAAAAAGAAGGGATTGACTATAATGAAATCTTTGCTCCTGTGGTTAAATTTACAACTGTGAGAATAATGCTTGCTTTAACTGCTCACTTTGACTGGGAATTGAAACAAATGGATGTTACAACAGCTTTTTTACATGGTGAGCTTGAAAACAATATATATATGCATCAACCTGAAGGCTACATTGATAAAGAACATCCTAACCATGTATGCTTATTAAAAAAATCCTTATATGGTTTAAAACAATCCCCAAGACAATGGAACATCAAATTTGACAAATGCATGCAAAGCTTGAACTTCTCTAGGAGTAAATTTGACCATTGCTTATACTATATGAAATCTGGAGTGCCTGTGTTCCTTCTCCTTTATGTTGATGACATGCTTCTGATTAGTCCTTGCTTGAATACTGTGAAGCATATTCAATCTTGCTTATGTGCTAACTTTGATATGAAGGATCTTGGTGATGCAAAGAAAATCCTTGGCATGAACATAGATAGAGATAGAACAAATCATACTCTCAAATTGCATCAAACTGCTTACACTGAACAAGTCTTGAAAAAATTTAATATGGATAGCAGTAAAGCTGTATCTGTGCCTCTTGCCTCTCATTTTATCCTAAGTAAAGATCAATGTCCCAAATCTGATTCTGAAATAAAAGAAATGCAATCTGTCCCTTATGCTAATGCTATTGGATCTGTGATGTACTTGATGATTAGCACAATGCCTGATATTGCTTATACTGTGTCTTGCTTGAGTAGATTTATGGCAAATCCTGGAATGCCTCATTGGGAAGCTTTAAAATGGTTACTAAGATACTTGAAACATACACTGTCCCATGGCTTATTGTTTTCTAAATCCTCTAATGGTGTCCAATGTGTGGGATATGTTGACTCTAACTATGCCAATGATAGGGATCAAAGGAAATCTACTACATCCTATGCTTTTACTATATGTGATGCATGCATTAGCTGGAAATCTCAATTGCAAAGCATTGTTGCCTTGTCTTCTACTGAATCTGAATATATTGCTGCAACTGAGGCTATAAAAGAAGCTATTTGGCTAAAGGGTGTCCTATCTGAGATTAAATATACTTATGATATACCATGCTTATATTCTGACAGCCAGTCTGCTATTCAGCTGTGCAAAAACCCTGTTTTCCATGACAGGACAAAGCATATTGATGTGCGGTTTCATTTTATCCGTGATGTTGTGGAAAAAGGTGAAATTGTTTTGGATAAAATCCCATCTGAGTACAATCCTGCAGACATGGGAACTAAAGTCCTACCTCTGGCAAAATTAGAAGCCTGTAAAAAGGCTCTAAACATGGTAACCTAAAGACCTGAAAAAGGTGGATCCCATGATCACTTCTGTGGGATCCTGATCTGCCCAAAAGGGCTCTTCCTCTCTCCCTCTCTCTTCCCCCTCTCTTCTTGGTACCTGGATATATAAGTACTCTGGACTGGGAAAGTCAAAATCTGACTGGAGTCAGTGTACTTGGGGTTGGTCTCAAGTTGTGTGAGATTGAGTATAATGCGCATAGCATTATATCTCTCCCTCTCTGACCTTGTCTTGTCTAAGATGAGTAATGAGTAAAAATAATGGCAATGATGAAAATCTCAAAGTTCATGGCAGGTACCTCCATGGTGACAGAAAAGACCAAATAGGGCCAAAGGTGGATATGTGGAATGTTGGCCCAATTTGCTCTTTATTTTTCTGGCCCATCTGTTTGTCCCTTCATTGTTTTCTCTTTAAGCCCAACAGGCCCTAAACCCTGAAACCCTAACCCGACCCGCGGTACCCTCCTTATTATCTACACTAACCCTAATTTTCCATATTTACTTCCTAAACTCTCTACTTATGCTGCGCCGTTTACCTTTCACAATGAGCCTCACAGAAAACCCTAACCTAATCATCTTCTCCGACCTATCTCTACTCAGTCACCTGTATCTTTGGCCGGAATCCTGTCTGCGGATTCCTGTTTGGCCTGTGAGTTGTGACGGCAGGGTAGTTTGTGAGTTGAACCCCACCCGTGAGAGCTTCGAGCCTATCATCTCACCATCCCCTCTTGGTCTAGGTCTGGCCTGTCACCGGAGTTGCTGTTGCCGTCGTCCCTGGGAGAATCTGAGCCCACCAGTGCCTCTGAGCACATTTCTCTCTCAAATCTCTCTCTATTTTACATATATCTATATTCTGGTTGCTTCAGTGTGGGTGTATCTCTTTTATCCACTCGATTTAACTCCTGTCTCTGCCTGTTCTCTACAGATACACACTTGACCTAGCAAGCCTATGAAGAAGAAGCCCTAGATCTTCAAGATCTAGCGTCTGAGGCTGTGTCCCTGAACAAGAAAACGAAGCTCTAAGTTCTTAGCTGCTTGAGCAAGCAGCTAGTGCGGTAGACCGCCGAGGCCGGAAACCAAGCGGTGAATCCCTAGCCAGGCCTGATACCCAACAGCATTAATCTCCCATCCTGCTGGCAGAGAATCAGTGTCAGCCTCGGACAAATACACACAAATATGGTCGCTTTCATTTTTACACTTCCGTCCATTAGGATAGATTATCAGTTTCCTGTCCAAATACCAAATAAAAAACGAACTATTTTAATTAGCAGAACCCACAATCTAGATGAATTAATTACATGATAGTTATGAACATGTTCTTACCCCAATCATTCAACAGATAAAGGCACTATATATAAATATAGGACTAGCTAGAGGTCGCACATAAATTCAATTGTATAAAGCTAGCTTTTAAGTTATTTCAGGCTTTGAAAATTATGAAATTGTCTATATATTGTACACTCTCACTCTCAAGGTTAAAAATATAATCAGAATACCATTTGTAGTTTCCAGTAACAAATTCCCTTGATTCGTGTTTCTCAACTCCATGCATCGAAAGTTTGGAAAACGATTGAATCTTGATCAGCAAGTGAGCAGGCGGAGCATCTCTTATTTCCATGCCAAATTCTGTCAAAATTTTGAACCAGAATCGTAAAACATAGTAACGTGTAAATACTTCCATAATTGTTTAACCACAAACTACTACTCATATCTCCTTTTTTACTATATAACTACAAATTATATTTATCACGATAAATGTCTGATCAGAAATATGTTCGATTATCATCTTAATCATTCACTTACTAATGGTAAATAGATCTGAGCCCAAGTCATCATACATTCAACTATAGTGTGTGTAGGACACTTATCAATCCCAAACTGGAAATTGGCATACCTAATAACATTAATTATATAGAATACTCGATTTTGATAAGCATGTGTGAAGCAGGCATAACTGTGCAAATTCTTGTTTCCATGGAAAATTCAGCCCATAAAAAGATTGTATATATCACAGTTCAAAAGGCAGATCTCACTGTAAAATTGACAATTTGGCTAAAAATTAAAGAGTAGAGATGATCCCTCAAAAAAAAAAAAAAATAAAAAGAGTAGAGATGAGTTGTTATATTAGCTAGCTAGTTACGGAGGAATCTTCCACTTACCCTCGTCGTCAACTGGAAGCGTATCAGCCATTGCTACCTCTTGGATTATCTCAAGCTTTTCTTCGTCTAATCGTCTTCTGCTAATTAGGGATTAAGTTCTCTCCCTCAGCTCTCTATTATATTTGAAATTTGAAATTTGAAATTCGAAATTGTGAAGATGACTCTAACTAAATAAGAATCCTTTGGTCTTCTGCTTCTTTTAAAAGTAAAAATAAAAAATTATCAGAACATATGGACCAAAACGATTTCTTCGCTCGTACAAGTATGCGATGTATGTATTTAAATATGGTATTCGATAACCTTTATATCTAATTGTATTTTATCTTTTATTCATATATTGGATTTGTGATAAATATTCATCTCGTATCAAATTAATTCTCTTAAGAATTCTTATTTTGACAAATACACCTCCTTTCTCTTCACCACATATTAATTATTAAATCATATTAATATTTATTTTCCCAAAAAAATGACAATTAATCATTAATCATTATAGTTAAAAGAATTAATTGCTAAAAAATTTACCAGTTTGAAACATATATATATATATGTATATATATATATTATACAAAGTTTTGCCACTTCTTTTATTAGATTATCATTTTTTCCTTTTAAAGTATGAATTTAGCCCAGTGGCAAAATATTTTATATTTTAATAATTGACTCTAGCTTAGCTGGTATTGATGCGGTTCTTCAACTCAAAGGCACTGAAACCAAAGATTTCCACTTTTTTATACAACATACATGTCTGCATAAAATCATTTAGTATAGTAGTTAAGATCTCATTATTCTATTCGAAACTCATTAATGTAGAGACTAACATTGTTGTAGTGAAATTGGTTGAATTGGCGTTTGCAAGACTCTCTATGGTCGTGGGTTCGACTCTTCTTCAATACAAATTTCTCTTTCATTTTTCCTATTAATGCAGTTTTACCCTCTAAAATCATCTTTTTTTTATGATCGTGTTCTAATTTAGCTCGGTTTCGATTCGCGGCAACGGAAATGTTTTTCGAATCAAATATTTTTCTCAACAAAAATCTATTTCCATTTTTCCTCCTACATAAACTTTTTAGGTGGATTCTTCCTTAGTGGTTGGGATGTTTAGTGCTAGGAATGACATTGCTCCTTGGAGGACAAAAGCGCGGTTTGAGCACATTATTCACTACATTGATAGTATTCAATTTCGCATCTCACATATCTACAAAGAAGACAACCAGGTGGCTGATAAATTATCTAGTCTTACTTACTTGCTCTGCGGAATGGTGGCTTTCCATTCCAGATATTCAGTCTTTAGTGGACACTGATTTTTTTGAGAATAGCTATTTTAGAGCTAGTGATAAATATTGATTTGTAATTTTTCCTTTCTCAGAATTTTTTGAAAGGGTTAGTGCCCGGTTCCCTGTATTTTTTTTTTGTTCTAATAATACACATATCATTTAATAATTTATTAGATAGTTTTTTATGATCATGTGCTAATTTAGTTGTAGAGACGTAATGTTTATAGCATTTAAAGACATTTATTTAATTATTTGTTATAAACTGGAGAGAAACGAGAGAGAATATCAATTGTATGTATTCAATATGAGGACCAAATGCCTCTATATATAATAGTACAAGGGAAAGAGTTTTAGAGTTAGTAACTTGGCCATCACTCATATCATATATATCTATTAGATATATTTATAACACTCCCCCTTGAGTGACCAATCTCTAAAACAAATGTTGCCTCATTAAAATCTTGCCAGAAAAATCCAGTGGGAAAAAAATCTAGTCGAAGGAAAAAGAGTACAACTGCTCCCCCTGATCTTGAGATCACTGTAGATCTTTGAGTCGGCGCATGCCGATCTTGTGTACCATCTTTCTGAATGTTGATGTTGGTAATGCCTTTGTGAATAAGTCTGCCAAATTGTCACTTGAGCGAATTTGTTGAACGTTGATATCGCCACTCTTTTGGAGATCGTGTGTGTAGAATAACTTGGGAGAAATGTGCTTCGTCCTATCACCTTTGATGTATCCTTCCTTGAGTTGCGCGATACAAGCAGCATTGTCTTCATACAAAAACAGTTAGATTGATCTTTGATGAAGCTAATCTGCACGACTCTTGGATGTGACTTGTCATATTTCTCAACCATACACACTCTCGACTTGTTTCATGGATTGCAATGATTTCAGAATGATTTGAGGATGTTGCAGTCAAGGTTTGCTTCACAGACTTCCATGATATAGCAGTTCCACCATATGTGAAAACATAGCCAGTTTGTGACTTGGCTTGATGTGGATCGGATAAAAATCCTGCATCCGAATACCCTACCAGAGAAGAATCGGAATTTTCCGAATAATATAATCCAAGGTCTATGGTACTCTTCAGATAACGTAGAATGTGCTTAACACCATTCCAATGTCTCAAAATGGGTGCAGCGCTATATCTTGCGAGAAGATTTACAGAAAAAGCTATATCTGGTCTAGTATAATTAGCCAGATAAGTTAATGCTCCAATTGCACTTAAATATGGTACTTCAGGACCAAGTATCGTTTCACCATCTTCAATAGGTCGGAAGGGATCTTTCTTTATATCAAGAGATCTAACGACCATTGGTGATGCTAATGGATGTGCATTATCCATGTAAAAGCGTTTTAACACATTTTCTGTATATGTGGATTGGTGAATAAACGTTCTTCCTCGGACACGTTCAATTTGCAAACCAAGACAAAATTTTGTCTTTCCTAAATCTTTCATCTCAAATTCTTTCTTCAAATATTCAGCCGTTTTATTGAGCTCTTCAGGAGTCTCAATTAAATTCAAATCATCAACATAAACTGCTATAATTGCAAATCTACTTTCGGTTTTCTTTATGAAAACACAAGGGCAGATATCATCATTCTTGTATCCTTCTTTCAACAAATACTCGCTCAGTCTATTATACCGCATACAGCCAGATTGTTTCAGCCCATACAACGATTTTTGCAGTTTAATTGAAAACATGCTTTTGGGTTTTGACTTTAATGCTTCAGGCATTTTAAATCCTTCAGGAATTTTCATATATATGTCATTATCTAATGACCCATATAGATAGACAGTTACTACATCCATAAGGCGCATAGCAAGCCTTTGTGACATAGCCAGACTAATCAGAAATCTGAAAGTAATCGCATCCATTACTGGAGAGTATGTTTCCTCATAATCAATTCCTGGTCTTTGAGAGAAACCTTGCGCTACGAGTCTTACTCTATATCTCGTAACTTCATTTTTCTCGTTTTTCTTTCTAACGAATATCCATCTGTATCCAACAGGGGTTTCAGATTCCGGAGTTAGGACTATAGGTCCAAATACTTTCCGATTATCACAGGAATTTAATTCCCTTTCCATAGCTCTTTTCCACATTGGCCAATCATTTGTCTGTTTACATTCTGTAACAAATTTTGGTTCATGATCCTCATTTAAAATTTGATGAGCTATATGAAAGGCGAATATATCATCTATAATGATATATTCTCTCTCCAGTATCTGATTGGAAGATAAATAATTTATTGAGATCTCATGATTTTCAGATACTTGTAATTATTCAGGAATTACATCACTTTCATTTGATTGATTAATCATTTTCGTCATTGTTTGGTTTCCATCTTGCCCCTTTCTTTTTCTAGGCACAGAATCTTTGGAACCAACTGGTCGACCACATTTTTGACGAATTTTAGACTCATTTGCTGCCAAAGCTATTTGTCCTTCATGGAGATCAATTTTGGCTGGAGTATTTGCAGCATGTATGTGAGATTGTGTCACTTTTTTTGTATTTATAAAAGCATCAGGAAGTTGGTTTGCAATCTTTTGCAAATGAATAATCTTTTCAACTTCTTGTTCACATTGATTAGTTTGAGAATCAAAATGTGACAAGCTTTTCTCATTCCAAGATATTTCCTTGTGCTTTTCTGGATGTAGATCCGTTCCACCTAATGTTGGAAATGTCATTTCATCAAAATGACAATCTGCAAAATGTGCAGTAAATAAATCACCCGTTAAAAGTTCAATATACCTTATAATCGAAGGTGAATTAAATCCAACATATATCCCAAGCCTTCGTTGGGGACCCATTTTTGTTCATTGTGGGGGTGCAATTGGGACTTGAACCGCACAACCAAAAGTTCGTAAGTGAGAAACATCTGGTTCTCGACCAAAAATAATTTTCATTTGGGGAGTATTCATAGTTGGCTGATGGTCTAATACGAACTAATGTTGCCGCATGTAATATGGCATGACCACAAGCAGTAGTTGTGAGTTTTGACTTCATAAGTAACGGTCTAGCAATAAGTTGAAGACGTTTAATAAACGATTCTGCTAAACCATTTTGAGTATGGACATGAGCGACTGAATGTTCAATCTCAATTCCAATAGCCATACAATAGTTTTCAAATGCTTGAGACGTAAACTCACTTGCATTATCAAGACGAATTCTTTTAATTGAATTGTCTGGGAATTTTGCTCGTAATTTTATAATTTGAGCAAGTAGTCTAGCAAATGTTGCATTTCTAGTAGAAAGCAAGCATACATGTGACCATCTAGAAGAAGCATCAATCAATACCATAAAGTATCGAAAAGGGCCACATGGTGGATGTATAGGTCCACAAATATCTCCTTGAATTCTCTCTAAGAAAGATGGAGATTCAATATTAACCTTCGTATATGCAGTTCTAATGACTAACTTGCCTTGAGCACAAGCCTCACATGAGAATTCATTTGTCATAAGAATCTTTTGATTCTTTATGTTGTGCCCATATAAATTATTGATTATTCGATGCATCATAGTTGCTCCAGGATGTCCAAGCCTATTATGCCAAAGCATAAAGCTTTTTGTGTCATTGAACTTCGGGTTCATAACATGGTTTGTCTCAATTACCTTTATGAATGTGTAATACATCCCAGAAGGTAGTGTTAATAATTTTTCTTTTGTTCGCTTATGGCCGGATACAAAAGAATTTATGCAGAGATATTCTTTTCCACCTTCTGATATAGTCTCGATGTGGTATCCATTATAGTGGATATCCTTAAAACTTAGTAAGTTTCTTTTGGACTTACTAGAATACAGGGCATTTTCAATATCTAATTTAGTATCATTTGGTAAAATGATACAAGCTCTTCCGGATCCTTCAATGATGTTTGATGCACCTGATATTGTGTTAACATTATCCTCAGCTAATGTCAACTTAAGAAAATATTTCTTATTTTGGAGAATGGTGTGTGTAGTGGCACTATCAGCAAGACAAATATCACAAGATTCCATTTGAATGTCTAAGACGTTTTTAAAAGAAGATCAATTATTATTGAGTAAAAATACGAAAGGAAAATAAGCAATTATTTTTAACGGAAAAACAACGATGTGAAAATAAATAAGCAATGTCTTCTTATCAACTAGAAATAAATGATAAAGGACTAAACAATGTCCATATGATCGTCTTCAAGCACACCACCACCAATCAACTGATCCATATTATCTCCTTTTGGGTCATCAAAGAAGTCGGAGACATCTAAGTGAGTAGTATCAATTGGACCGTCAAAGTCAACGACATTGGTTTCTTTCTTGTCTTTTCCCTTGATCGAATTTTGATATAGATCTGCAAGATGTTTTGCCGTTCGGCAAGTACGTGACCAATGTCCATTCATGCCACATCTATGACATGCAGCTTCCTTTTTGGATGAATTGTGCTCGTTGGATGTTTTCTGCCTTTTGTTGCTAGAGGTTGCATCATTTGGTTTACCGCATCCACGACCGCGACCATATCCACGTCCACGTCCACGTTGGTTCCCACGACCACGTCCATTGTCATGGTTGAAAGTTGCATTGACTTCAGGCAATGCAGCGGAACCAGTGGGGCGGAGTTCATGATTTTTCATGAGCAATTCATTATTTTGCTCGGCAACCAACAAATAAGATATTAGTTCAGAGTACTTTTTGAAACCACGCTCCCATATTGTTGCTGTAATAGTACATTAGAAGCATGAAAAGTGGAGAATGTTTTCTCAAGCATGTCAGCATCAGTGATACTCTCTCCACAACATGGAGTAGAGAGAGAGATGCAAAGCAATGCAAGGAGATTAGGAGAATTGATTTGTGATCTTTGATTGATTTCTCCTTAACATTTAAAAAGAGGTTTTACATGCATGTACTTCGAGTTGCACTCGAGTACTCTACAGCTGATCAGTTGATAGATTTGACTAATGCTCAGCTGGCTTAAATGTGATAAATATCTCAGCCGTCCACAAGTTTAGCTTTACTTTGGATCAGCGGTTGAGATTTCATCCATTTTAAAAATGGGGTAGTTGCCATAGATAGAAAATATTTGGTGCAGGATTTTGCTCTTTATATCTCTTAAGTGATCAACTCACTTTCCACTTTAGTGGTTAATTTGGTTAGTAGCATTAATGCTAGCTATCTTTGAGAGATCTCCCATTTGAAAATTATGCTCGTTGGATTATGAGAAAATGTATCTCAACGGTAATAATTTTATTAAGAATAAGCTTTAAAGAATAGAAATTAAAAACTTATCCTTGGTCAGTTGGGATACAGTCCAACTGATGACTTTTGTGAACTGATGATGTGGCAACTGATCGATCAGCTCTGTCATGTCTCATGTTTGACCCCTTGAACTGATTCATCACTGAACTGATGACATCAGTTGCTGAACTGCTGGATTAAATCTCAGTCAGTTTTCTCTTTTTGATGGGACGAACTGGATTTTCTTCACTGCTCTCATCAGGGCAGTTTGGTCTTTTCCTCTTTGACGCAGATCCAGTTATGTCAGCAGGCTTCTCTGGCCTTGCTTTCTTCATGGACTGAGTTCGTTGCTTGGCTTCAGCTGATGTGACCCTTCGCCTATTCTGCAAGTTCCTCTTGAGGGGTGACTTGAACTGAACTTCCTGAGGGTTCAGTTGGGTAGCTGTCTTTGAGCTTGAAGCTTTTGGTGGGGTGACATATCTCTTAGACAAGAGATTTGGTGATGTGGCAGTATCTTCAACATCATATAGTCGACTCACTGCCAAGGATTGAAATATTGCGGATATATCACGGATATTGACATTACGATATGGATATTGAGAAGAATATATTTTTTCCCGAGTATCGGTGAAATATCGCAATATATCGCGATTTTTTTATATTTGTATAATATATTTTGATTTTTATTTAATACTATATATTTTTGTGGTCTTTTTTAGGTCTTCAATGTAATTATTTGAGTTGCAATATTCTTTACTTTATAAAGACACTCACTTTGTAAAAAATTATAAAAGAAAGAAGACCGAAAAACTAACGGATGTCTTAGATTGAAAAGTGAGATGCACCGGCTTTATTTTTTCATTTTTCAGTTAGGGGAAATGATGGACAAATCACTAAAGTTTTTCTCCCCATATATCATACGAAATTGAAATCTAAGAAATCAAGAAACATATCAAGCGCATGTGCATAATTATATCGATAATTACTCTAATGTGATGAGTTGGTACCGATATTGTTTAGAACAAGATAACATTCCATCTACTATATTTGAACCTCATAGATCCTCATTTTGGTATTAATTGTACTTTATAATATTTATTTAGTTATTTTATGTTGTATTATGTATTATTTTGTCAAATGTATTGTCTCAGACGGTATTTATATAATGTATTATTTATATGTTTGCTTTCAAAATACAATTCTATCAAAAATTTTAGTAGAATATGTGCATAATAATATGTCATAATAGTTCCTAAAATTTCTTACTAAATTTTCAAGATTTTAATATGATTTCCGTCATTTTTTTCAATTTTGTGCGATATCGATATGCGATATTGATATATCCGGTGATATATCCGTAAAATTGAAGTTGCATATATGTTGCAATAGCAATATTTTCATCCTTGAACATACCCAGGCAACCCACGAAATTCGAATGCGCTATATTCTTACATTTCCTTAGTAATTTTAATTTAAATATTTGGAAATTTTCTTTTGGAGACATACCCATGATATCTTATTCTATTTTTCCTTTATTTGTTAAATTTGGAGAAGATTGTGAAGTATAGATTTGATCATAGGTTGTGTGTTTTTTTGTAATTAACCCATATAACAGTGGTCTCTGGTCGGTCAAATTGTGCTGCAATCTGTTGGTAATCATTATTGTTGCTAGATTAAGCGATAGGGATCTGATTCCTCTAGGTATAGTTTGTTCATTGAGATTGTAGTTATTTTACGTTCCAACAACTCAAGAATTAGAAGCTGTTAGCTGAGATTATATCTGAGAGTGCATCTCATATTTTAGTAATATTTAGATTAGGGGTTGAAGTTACAAAGTTTAGTTATGGAAAAACTATACATTAATGTTTGGTTTATTTACGCTTCTATATCAGCTAAGATTGAGCAGCGGGAAAGAATGCCAATATTTTTGAAGTAGCAGTTAAAATCAGAGTAAGTATTTTGTTTTATCACAGTTGGTGAATGTATAACTATCCCCATTTTTTCTAATTATCTGCCTTTGAATATATATGCATATGCTCATTTACATGAGCTGTAGAACAAATAGTACGTGCTGGATCTGCTCACACTTTGGTGGTTTCGGAGTCATTGGAAACAATATATGGAACAAAAATTGGAGAACTTCCCCTATTGTTGGGTTCATTAAAGAAAATTATTCTGGATATGGTGGTGAAATTTTTGCTATAGAGGTGGAGATAACAGTTATGTAGTGGGAGCAGGAGAATATGGAAGGAACACTGGGACAGGTGTAGCCACAACATAGACATTTATTACCTCAACTAGTGATTTTGAGGGATCCTACAGGGACTTTTACCGCAGTGGTTCTCTATATGATGACCCAACTTGGCAAACTGCATCTTCTGAGCTGGATAATGCCAATTCATTCTGTTATGGGCTTGGAAACTGGGAAGGTGTTGCTGCTAAGTGCTTAATATTCTGAGGATTATGTGGTCGACTATGACCTTCCAAATAGGCAATCCAATAGAGGTATACTTTCTTTATTCTTGATCTAAAGTTGCCCACCTCTTTATTTCCTTATATTTGAGTGTCTGCTTGTGAATGCCATGATCACAATAGTTAGTCATTACTTTCAACGCTTGCATGGACTTCTATCAATGAAACGGTTTAAGGAATAGGATGACTCCTAAAATATAATAAAGGAAAACAATCTGCACTTGGATTTTATTAATCTGAAGAATAGGATAAAGTGGCTCAAACTATAATAAGTATTATTTGCATTCATGATTTTGAGAAGTAAAGGTACAGACAATCTCATTGAATCAATGCCAAGTATTTTGATCTGAGCCAAATCCAAACCTCTTAAATGGTATCTTAACGAAAGTTTGAAATATTTAAAATAGTAGTTTCTTGAATTTTTGTGTGGCTTTGGGAGGTATTTGGACCTTTGGTGTGACAAGGTATATATTTTGTTTTATGATGATTAGTGTATCTAGACGATGAACATTTTTTTACTAGTTACATGAAATTCCATAACTTGCTTCTTTTCCCTCTCTCTCTAATGATATGCATACTTTCTTGTTTCATAGGTGTAGCTGCTGAAAGTCGAGAATCTAAGTAAAGTTTTAGATGAGCAAATCTTCTAATCCTCCCAAGTACGTATGATCAAAACTATGTTTTGCGTATATTTATTTATTTATTTTTATTTTGCTTATTTGTAGATACATCGACTTAATTAAGCATACTTAGGTAAAACCAATATACAATGGGGACACCGTGAAGTCATTGCTTATCCGTGCAACTTTGGTAGGTAATATAGTTTTGTTTTTTCAATGTTTATTTTTTGAGATTTTTTTAAAATCAAATTTATATGTATTTTACTTTTGTTGATATCTAGTAAATGTAGGTGAATGAAGAGATGTAAAGGTGCTTGTCATGATTCCGTAACTTGGAAGATTTTGTTGCGACTTGGACTGTTTGGTTCTCTCACGAAGGGGCCGTTGAAGAAGGCGTCTAAGAGCATCTCCAACCCAAATATGAAATACTCAAATCCAAACTCAAAATAGAGTAAGTGTCACATCAAACACTAATTTATCTCCAACCCACAAACCTAAACTCAAACTTAAAAGAATATTCTTAGTATATTCCATCTTTTACCATTTCTCATTTTATTTCAATAACACCCACATATTTATCAAAATTTATAAATTGAACCTCTTATTTTTTGACTATTTTGTTATATAAAAAACAAAGACCTAATTAAAAAAAGTGAAGTGAGCACTATATATCTACAATATTCCTGTTTGTGTTTGGTGAGAGGAGGGAGCTTCTTCTCGGTTGATGAAATGTTGATCAAATGAGACCTCATGTGGCCTCCCAATGATCTCCCACAGGGGAACATTTTGTAGCAGAATTTGCACCTATGTTTCGATTTCTGATCCTCCTCCATAACTACTCCAATAAATTGCTCAAAAATTGAATGAGAGAGAGAGAGAGAGAGAGTGAGAGAGAGAGAGATCACAAGGCTATCACTGTATGAACAAAAGCTCAAATTGAGTAAAAAATGGCGATCGATCTGTTGACATGAACCACAGCAGAAATGCTGATGAAACAACAGAACAAAACAAGAATTTAATCTGAGGAAGCTGAGTTTTGTTTCTATCTTGAGCTGGTATAGAGCAAGATTTCATCAAAATTCTTGAAGCAGAGCAAGATTTGATAAACAAGAAAAGTATATATTAAAATCAAACCAAAAAAGTGCTCGGGAACTAACAGCCATCGACGACCTTGCTTCTGTCTCAATTTCTTGTGCTACCTGCAATATTCAAGCCAAGAGAATTGATTAAATGATGTATGTTGGAGCAGGACACGATGATATGTACAAGAGACAGACATCTCTCAAAATGAAATTTCACCACCCAAAGAGAACTTATTGATCCTAAAATTGTTTAGTGCTTATTTCCTCCTTCCATGATCACACACTCAAATAATTCATTGCTACAAGACAAACTTGGGCTTGTAGACAATAGAAGGGTTCTTTAAAGCAACCATATCAAACACACACAACAGAATTAATGCCGGGAATAGAAAATACAGAAATGGTACAACACAGGACATCAAAACTCAGAGGTTTGAAAAATGTGAATATACATAGGGAGATTCTATTTGCACCACAATGATTACTCTTTGCACCACAAAATAAATTAATTAAAAAATAATCAATTATGAAATTACTTAATTGCCCTTATTAAATAAAAATATAAAAATTCAAAATTAAATAAAACAAATTTCTAAATAACATTATAATCTAACACACACACTAGTTCACACTTTTCACAATTACGAAGATCATCCAAATTCATGTTTTTTCCCCCTTAGATCCATTTTAGTCATCATTTTCTTTTATTTTTCCGTTTTTCTAGATTTTTATCTTTTTATTTTTAATTTATGTTCTTCAAATTAAAAATATAGTATTTCTGCAAATTACTACTTTTCTTCGATTGAATTTCTTCACTACAATCTAGCAGCAGCCTCAACTTATGAATTTGATGTTATGTGTGTTTAATCTGTTTCTTCATCGTCGAGTTTGTGTTCCAGATCTGCAAGAGCCGCACGAGAATTTCTGCAAATTCCTGCAATTGTTAGCGAAAATCGACATCCCATCATCAGTGAGCTCGCGGCAGGCCCGGAGCTTCAATCTTGTGAGGTTCCTGCACTTGAGCGAGATCAGAGCCAGCATATCATCGCCAATGCTGACAGATCAGTGGTCGCATTTCAGCGCGAGCTTCGTCACCGCATCGAAACGTACGAACATGCGGGGGATGACGCCAGCGAGCTCTGACTGCGCGTTGAGCGAGAGGCGGTGGCGGCTCTGCCCCTCCACTCCGAGCCCACGGCAACACACCATAGATGCGCGCTTCCTGTTGCCGGCGGAGAGCGACTGGAAAATGCACGCCAGGCATTCATCGGGAGATCCAGAGAATAATCGTTCCCAATGGCGGAATCATCAGGGTTTTCGGAGGCCGGCTCCGCCAGAGACGGGGAGATCTCGGTGGTGGATTTGGAGGATCTGGGCCTCAAGGCGGAGGCTGTTTGGCCCATCTACGGCGGCGTTACGACGGAGATGGGAGTGGGTTTTTATTTTTTTTCCTTCTGCAGCTGAATTTGTTGCGAGTGAAATGGGAATTTAATCAAGAATCAGATTTGCCGAAAGAAGATTGTTTTTTGCGCTAACTTTTGGATTAACTTTTCATTAAAGAAAATAATCGTAAGTAGTAATTTGATTTTAAGTTTTTTTTTAAGTAAAACACATATTTTAGATGAAAGGACATTATTGTAAATGTTAGTGGTGCAAAGAGTAAAAATAGGAGTGCAATAAGTAGTTGTGGTGCAAAGAGCAAATTTAGTGGTGCAAATAGAAACTCCCATATACATAATATATTTGGCAAAACACAAATTAAATGGGGATAAAATGACAAAGGCCTCGGCGTGCAACAATCCACAAGTAAAGATTTATCTAGTCATAGCTGAGTCGGTAAAACCCACACATTTTGTTCTTCAATCTAGAATACACTCCAATTTCATAGCAAAAATTAGGTAAAAAAGATCCAATTTTTAACCACCTCAATCTCATATCAACTGATCGCAAAAACTACAGAAATATAAATTCAACATCTCAAACCAAAAAAATAAAAAGTATTAAGAAAGGAAAATTACATCACGTAATCGTCGAACTTGCTTGCAAAGACCGGTGACCTCGTCATCAAAATCCGGCTCGATTCGCACCTGAAACTCATCTGAATTACCACCGAACACCGCCGATCTCGTGCTTAATCCCTCTCTGCAACCAATTATAAAAAAAAATCAGATCGCATCCAAAAGCCATCTCGATCAAATTCAAAAATATCGCAAAACAGTTGTAACGGATAGATTAGAGAAATACCTCGATCGATAGGGGTGAGCCATTGGAGACGACGATGAAAAATTCCTCTGAATTCCAAGATTCGAAATGCTTTGAGGACGAAAAATTTCACCCGAATTCTGGAATGCTTGGAGAGGAAATTCGAGGTGCTAAGTTATGAATTTTCAATCCAACAGCCATCGACGACCTCCAAAACTACCAAAAATTCATAAAATATTTTCAATTGACATTTACACAAACACGACGTGGGCATGCATATATGAGCTATGTAAGCACCTTTCATGGTGCGGAAGCCATGAATCTCCGACCCAACGAGTCCACTCGGCACGCTGTTACCCTGAAGGCTTGTGGAAGGAGAATAAATGAAAGGTGAGAAGAACAAAGAAAAATGAACTATTTTGCAATTTCAGATTGTTGAAAAGGTATTATACAGTTGTGAACAGTAGATCTGCATATATAGGTATACACTGTTCATATCTGAAGTTTTACAACAAAATGGGGTTGGATTTGGAGGTGGATTGGAGTATTTTATTAACTGCAAAATGAGATTTGGAGTTGGGTTGGAGATGGTCTAAGAAGCTAACTATTCAGATTTGAAAGAATAGTGGTAGTGCAATTGTGCACCACTTTTGACAGCATCATAGTTGTATTTTCTTTGTATTTTTAGATAAATTGTAGAATAGTTGGTTAGGTTAATGATAAAAAAATATATATATTGCTTTAATTTTTCCTTGTCTACTGATAGTTAGAATTCTTCTCTTATTTGTAATAAATATAAGATCATTTCTTGATTAAAATGTGTTATAGTTATTATTAATTATTTATATTTGTTTTTCCACATCACTTAGGTCTTCAATTCAATAAAAATTGATATACTAAAACTGAAAAATACAAAATATCCCAAATTGGTTATATCTGTTGTTTTAGTAATATATTTACCGACAATATGCACCGTTTTATGAGAAAATTTCACTTTTGGTCTTATAGAACACGCTACTCTCCCCTTTTGGTCCCATCGGTGTCGATTTTGGTCCCAAAAGTTTCGAACTATCAGTTTTTCCCACTTCGTTACGTTTTCCGTTAAATTTGATATCAATTTTGGTCTCATTTTACTATCAGTTTTTGTCCCAAATGAAAATTTTCGAAAATATCTTCAGCAATTTTTTTCAGATTTTTTCCTAAAGAAAAAATTCATTATTGTGGTTGATTATTTTTCATAATTAAATTCCTGTGGAGTAAAAATCAAGGGAAATTTTTTATTTAGTTTAATTTTACAATATTGTTTATGAGCGTTCACCTTTATAATTATTTTTAATATTTAGTATTTAATTTTTAATTTTCAATTAATAATTCATTATTATGGTTGATTATTTCATTATTAAATTCTTGTAAAGTAAAAAAATCAAGGAAATCAAGGAAAAATTATACTTTCATATATACATTTTGGACTTTCGATACAAAAAATTCACATTTTAATGACGGAAGCGCACCAAGCCTAACCCAAAATATTAAAAAATAATATAAAATAATAAAAAAATATATAAAGTAATATAAAATTTTAAGAATTGTTAAGCAAAATTAATAAAAATATAAAAAAATTATACTCGTAATTAATTAGTAATTGAAAAATAAAAAATATATAATATTAAAAAATAGTATATAACATTTAAAAATTAAAAATAAAACAAATATTAAAATGTAAAATAAATAAAAAATTAATAATATTAAAAAAGTTAATTTCAAATTCGCAATTAATTAGTAACTGAAAAATTAATAATATTAAAAAAAATTAAAAATTAAAAATTAAAATACATAAAAATATTAAAAAATTTATATTTATAATTAATTAATAATTGAAAAATATATATTAGTAAAAATATTATATATTATTAAAAAAATAAAAAATAAAATAAATTATAAAATGTAAAATAAATAAAAAATTAATAATATTAAAAATATTGGTTTCAAATTCGTAATTATATAGTAAATAAAAAATTAATAACATTAAAAAAATTAAAAATTATAATGTAAAATAAATAAAAATATTTTAAAAAATTATATTTGTAATTAATTAGTAATTGAAAAATAAAAAATATATAATAATAAATAATAGTATATAATATTAAAAAATTATAAAATAAAATTAATTTTAAAATGGAAAATAAATAAAAAAATTAATATTATTTAAAAGATTAATTTCAAATTCGTAAATAAGTAGAAATTGAAATTTTTAAAATTTAAAATATCAAAAAATAATATAAAATATTGAAAAAAATGAAAATAATCAAATAATTCGAAATAATAAAATAAACAAAAAAATTTAAAAAATTTGATTTCAAATTCGTAATTAAGCATTAATTGGAAAATAAAAAATATTAGAAAAAAATTAAAAAAACAAAAAAAATAAATAAAAAAATCAAAATTAATTTAGATACAGAATAATTTTGCAACTAATCTATTGCTAAGATTTAAAAAATAAAAAAAATAATGTTTAGCACCGCATTTTTCCGTCTCTAATGTAACGACGGAAAAATCTATCATTATTGTATCGTTAACATAAAAAAATAAAAAATAAAATCCGACGTGTGTTCTTTATTAAGTTTGTGACAAAAAAATCCGTCATTAAACATCTCAATCTTAATCCGTCGTTAATGTGTCGGTATTTTAACGATGAAATATAATTCGTCGTTAAATCGCGTTTTTATTGTAGTTTTTTTTAAATAACACAATTTTTAAAAAAAAATTAACAAAAAGTAACCCTTTTTACAAATCTAACATTTGATCAATTTTTCGGCTAAAAAATTGTTCATAGCTGTTTGCATTTTAAGATTTCTATTTCGCTGAAAATTTCACTTTTAGTCTCATAGTATCTATTTTGGTCTCAAAAGTAGCGCACATGACTCACGTGTGAAGTCTTCCGTCACTTCACTTAACTTATGTTAGGACTAAAATTGATACCATCAAACCTATGAGATTAAAAATGAGCGATTTTTTTGAAAAAAGACCAAAATCGACATCGATAGGACCAAAAGAGAAGAGTAGCGTGTCCTATGGGACCAAAAGTGAAATTTTCTCTTTATTGGGATGTCATAGTGGACTATTAATTTATTCAGACATTTTTAAGTGTCCAAAAATATTTTTTCTTGTAATGGATGTTAAATCTCAAACAATTAATTGAGACTTCTATGCTCTAGCCAAATAGAGCAAATTGCAATTCTTACTTGCTTGACGTAACAAAATGTTACAAAATTTGGAAATCACAACTAAAACTATATATGTGTGTATATGTATATATATAACTCTTAATATAGCCAGTACTACTTTTTACCAAGTTGGCAAATTACAACTAACACTACATTCTCAAATGCCCTATTAATTTAAACTTGTTAACGGAGTGAAATTTTTTTTCTTTTCAAGTATATCCCAACTACTCCACTTCAATGAATTTTAAATAATTTGATAACAACAAATTGAAGTGACTTAAAATTTATCAATTTAAGATCACTCGCAGTTTCAGATCTCTCCATACAAATTAATGCAATTGATCCATAAATAAATTTTTACATACAATTCAAACAATCCAAGTGATTGCTTTAAATTTAACAACGGTCTTCCACCTAGCTACTTGGCAATTAATTATAGCTCTCCATCAATTCATTGTGTGTGTGTATATATATCATCGATGGATATCCGGCCAGTCTCCTTACTTCATTATATATTATAATCATCGATCCAATATCACACAAACTTCATTGTTAGTCATCATGACAACAAAGCTATATTTGATCATGATCATTATGATGCTAGTTTCTTGTGGGAAAGCTGAGAAGAATTACCTAAGTAAAGATATTATATTCAATGCAACAGTTTCTAAGCAGCAAAAGGCTGGTGTCTACACCAGCCTAACAGATGCTGTGGCTGCTGCGCCTACGTCGAGCCATACAAAGTATTACATCCACATCGAGGCCGGGGTGTACGTGGAGCGGGTCGAGGTGAAGAGTATCTTAACCAACATCGTGTTGGTTGGAGATGGAGCAGAGACTACCAAGTTGCAATGGAACCTCCATGCTCCAAATTATTCAACATTGAACTCAGCCACACTCAGTGAGTTCTCGAATCACACATCATTATCATCATCATCATCAGTTTTCCTTCCAGCTTCATGTTTACTGATTAATATTTCTAACTAATTAACTGAATTTGTTTGCATGCATGTATGCAGCTGTTCGAGGAAATGGCTTCATTTCCATGTTCTTGGCATTCGAAAATACTGCCGGCAATGGTTTTCAAGCCGTGGCAGTCGCGACGGTGGCCGATCAGGTCGTCTACTACAAATGCACATTTTTGGGCTACCAAGACACGCTCTACGCCAGAAAGGGTGTCCAGTTGTACAAAAACTGCGACATCTACGGCACAGTGGATTTCATATGTGGTGCAGCTGCCGCGGTGTTCCAGTCGTGCAACTTATACGCCCGTTCCCCAAATACCATAATCTTCACTGCGCAGAACAAAGATGGTGGCAGAAGTGACCCGTCTGGGTTTGTGATCCAAGACTGCGTGCTGACGGTTGCGCCGGGGTTAGGGCGGATTCGACCCAATGCTTATCTTGGGCGGCCGTGGTCCAACTACTCAACGGTTGTTGTGATGGAGTCGTATTTAGACGACATCATACAACCAGATGGATGGCTAGCATGGGGTGACACGCCCACCAATATGTTAACCTATCTCGAGTTTAGAAACAGAGGAGGTGGCAAAGACACCACACGAAGGGTGAATTGGAAAGGTTATAGAGATGTGAGCGGCCAACCCGACATAGTCCGGAGCTTCACCATCGCCCAATTTATTGATCGTGATAGATGGCTCGCTGGAACTGGTATCCCCTATTCTAGTGGGTTCATACATAACTAACTACAGATATGATTGACAATATTGTAATAAATTATAAAATAAATTGACTCTTCTCTGTCGTACGTACGTACATGCTGATGATTAATTTTCAACAAATACTTGAACATTATATTAATTTTTATGTTCGCATGCATGCAATGTTTAATTACATCACAATTCTCGCTTTTGTTTTTCTTCTATGTTTCTGTTGTCATAGTATATAGAATAATAGAAATATTCAAAGACTTGCTTGCATTAATAAATTAATACAAATTATTTAATATGTTAATCATTTAATTATACAACATTAATTGGTTTGCCCTTTCTGGATTACTTTGTATTTAATTTTGACAACTTACTCGATCCCTTTTTACAGCGAAGTAGAATATATTATCTTCGTAGTCGTGACTACCCCAGTGGCTACATGGCCAAAAATAACTCTACTTATTCATCATCTAATTTTCCAATTTCAGGTTTCATGTTATATTCCAAAAATTTAATATTCAGATAAGATGTAATCTCATACTCATAATTTGACAAACCATGCACTCTAAATTTCCAACAGATGCAATCTCATACTCATAATTTGACAAACCATACACTCTAATTTCCAACAGCAACATGTTAAATGCAATACGAACCAAACCAAAAGCCTCAAATCATTGCACGCATGCGCGCACACATACGCAACACTGACAAATACCAATTGTCACACATTTATTCCAATTTACTATGCAAACTATATTAAGATTTTCCATTAAGACGGTTACTCCAACAATATACAAACACACCATCCAATTAATTACCAAATTGGATTCTCGAATGTTTAGAGGATTTTTTAACTGTAGATGGTGAATACGGTCGCATAAATTCTCAATTCAATTCAATAACCTCTTATATATACGATTTAGTTATAATAAAAACTAACAAAATATGAATACTTACCATTTGTGCTATTATTTATATGTGATGAAGATTCCAACTCATCAATTGTTCGAACGAAGTTATTATTCAGTTTCGACCGCTGAAGTTTATTCGGTCTACAGTCTATGAGTTCTGCAAATAAAGAATATTTTATTTAGCGAGATCATTAGACATCTAATTAAATGTAAAGCATAAATAATTTGCTTTAGGTTTTTCTAATTATGCGTTTGTATTGCATAATTTAAAAATAAGATCATCCTGATCAGTACATAAATGCAACATTTATGTTATACTAGTCTCCATGTCTGATATGACCAATCTTTTTTGTTAGGATTTGTTGTAGGACACTGCTTCATCATTTCGTATGATTTCATGCAAAAATTTGATACTAGTCTCCATGTCAAATATCAGAAAATTAGGATCATGTCATATACTAGTCTCCATGTCAAATATCGAAAAATATTTGACAGCCTTTGGAAAATAAGTATTTTTATCTACTATTCCAATCTTTTTAACAAAATATGAGTGAAATGGAAAATTTAAAGGTGACACTAAGTTCAATATTTTTCAAACTAAAGTAACTGTCTGCAATTTGAATTTACGGGTATTTGGAAGAGAAACCACTCTTAAAACTGAATATGTGTAGGATACTGAAAGGTTGTGATTTTTTTTTTCAAATTTTATAAGTTTAATTTAATGACAATATTTTAATTATTCTCAAATTTATTACTATATTTCAAAGGTTGTCATTTTTCTTTGACAAGATTAACAATTTACACACTAACTTTAAAAATTTGTAATTTAAATCTGTTTACAAAATAGACATCCTACCTTTTTTTTTTGGCAAATCAAACCTGATGTGGCACAAAAAATGGAAAATATTTTCCACCTCATCGTAAAAATTTGTCGTTTTGCGATGAAGTAAAAATATTTTCCATCTAAGCGCAAGACAACATTAATTTTTACCAAGTTACTTTTCCACCTAAGCACAACACAACGTTAATTTTTGCCAAGTTACTTTTCCTGTCTCCGAGTCTGACATGGCCGATCATTTGTTGCTAGAATTTGTTGTAGGATATTGAGTCACCATTTCGATCGATATGCAAAATGTATATCTAGAAACAAATCAAGGCCTTTAGAAAATATCCTTGGTCATCGAGATGTCCAGAATATATTTCTATTGTGTTAAAGAAGAAGATGATTCTATTTACTTGTTTTGTTAAATGCTGAGAATGGCAAAAGCGTTGAATATTATTGTTAAAATGGAATTCTACTTTGTTACACTTTATTTTCGACGAAATGCATCTATGGGCGCCCTTGTGATTGAGTAGTTTTTAGTATAGCAAACAATTTCGAATGCTTTCTCAAAAGTTTAGATCTTAGATTTGTTAAATTGGAATGCACTGTGTTAAATAGTTATCCAAACATAACTATCGTGCATTTGAATTTGTTCGGTTTATAAAAAGCATAAAAAACTTTCACAAATAACTGCTTTTTTTTCTCCCCTTTTTTTAATATCATTTACTGTTTTTGAGATATTTGATGATGCTTTAATAGATGTGTGGATAATATTGGAAATGATTCGGAGTTAATCTTGGCACTCTCATACAGTTGGTAGTGTTAGTTCAGTTTTTTTTTATTGTGAAAGGTTGTCAGATTATTTGCATATACTGTAGAAAGTTTAATGATGCCTCATTTGGATCGATCTCAAACCAAGTGCAGATTTTATTTGCCAAACAAAAAGCATCACTTTTCCAAAGAAATGCACAAACTCACATATAAGATTGGATAAGGCATGAAAAATTACATCCACCCTACCCCATACAAAAGAATATAAAGAAACTGATTATACATTACAAAAACCGCATGTATAATCGAAATATCAATTCAATATATTAAGGTAACAATTATATTACGTGATTCCAAATCTTCTATGGTCAATCATTTTTTGCTAGAATTGTTGTACAATGTTGAGTTGTCATTTCAACTGATATGCAAAATATTTTTTTTGAAAATAATTTCTGTTAGTGCCACCGTTATGCACTAATGTTTGTTTCGAGTTTATTTTCCCTAGATATAGAAGACAATGTGTTCTTGGGTATGTACCTGAAGACAAAAGTTCCGCTGTGCAAGTTTTGAAGAACAGTTGGTGAACTATTCGCTCTGATGTTCCTGACATACCCAGGAACAGTTTAATGATGGTAGTTTCTATAATATGAAGATCTTGCGCCGATCCGGTTTGGAAGGTCAAGATATGATCATTTGACTGCCTTGTGGTATCGATACCGTGCTGAATTTAACCCTACTACACATGAAAAATATCTACACATGTTTGGGAAGATCACAAACCAATATACGCTTACCAAATTACCGAAGATTGAAGAACAACGATAATGTTGACGTCAAGCTATATGAAGGCCGATTCATTGTGCAATCGGTGTGGACTTCATTAGATTCTCTTAGCATATTATTTTAGAGTCATTATTGTTTGTGTCCCATGTATTAACTAGTAATTGTTCCATAAAGAGTTTAACATGATAGACTAGTTTTTGAGTGAAACACGTGAGGGGTTGTTTTAATCCATATTGTACGCAATCTCGGGAGAGATTCTAAGTTGAAGTTGTGGGTAGCAAGATGGAGTCTAGTGTCACGGTTGTGAGGGGATCTCATAGCTTTCGTTTAGTAAAAGAGTTCGTGAAGAAGAACGAATGACATAAGGAGGGAGTCCTGTATGTGTAATATCCTAAATATACTTCATGAATGAGTAGCAAACGAATCTTCAAGTTTGGGCAAAGTGCCCCCAGATTAGGTTGATTAACCGAACTGGGTTACTAGTCTTTTTTTCAATTGGTATCAGAGCGGGTCACCAGTTATACAAGTGTGATCATGGGATTTTAATCTGTGTTTTTATGTTTGTTTTGCCGAGATGGACACGATGAAAGAAGGAGCATTAACGGTGCGACCTCTGCTCCTTGATGGAAATAATTATGCCTACTGGAAAGCTAGAATGACAACGTTCATTCGTTCGATTGATGAACGTGCCTGGAAAATGGTGACTGAAGGATGGAAGCCTCCCACAAAGAAGGATAACAAAGGCAAAATTGTGATGAAGCCTGAAGAAGAGTGGGACAATGATGACTACCAAGTGATGGGGCTGAATGCTAAAGCCATGAATGTTATCTTCTCGGCTGTTGACATGAATGTCTTCAAATTTATCTCCATCTGTGACAAAGCTAAGGATGCGTGGGACATACTGCAGACCACCTATGAAGGAACAAGCAGTGTTCGTGCCTCACGGATGCAATTACTCACCACCAGATTCGAAAATCTCAGGATAGATGAGGCTGAAAGACTTGCTGATTTTAATGCTAAAATTTGTGATATTGAAAATGAAAGCTTTGCTCTTGGATATGCCATTTCCGAAGAAAAACTTGTCCGAAAGGTTCTTCACTCTTTGCCCAAAAGATTACCTACAAAGTCATGACTATTGAAGAAGCCAAAGATGTGAGTAAGATGAAGCTGCAAGAATTGATGGGGTCATTACGAACCTTTGAAATGGGCCTGATGTTTGGTGTTTAATTGTCCTATTTTATTATAGGAATTTCGTATCTTTTAAATGCGTATTTTCTGTGTTTTTATGTGGATTTTGTGTTTTTATCTTCACTTTTGCTCTATTGGAAGAATATGCCATGTGTTGTGCAAAACTTGAGCTTCTGTCTAAAAAAAACTGGATTTTAGGGCATAAAAGTGGCAAAGAGGTGAGCTCCAAGGAAGAGCTCCAGTTTAGGAGACAAGCTGAGGGACCAACTGATGGCCGAGCCAAACTGACGCCCCAAACTGATCAGTTTTGGGGCCAAACTGAAGAAGTGGAGCCGCAACTGATGAAGTAGAGAGCTAAGCCGAAGCACAACTGATGAGTTAAACTTCAGCTAAAAAAACAAACTAGAGCCGTTACTGAAGGAGCTCAGCTGAAGAGTCGAAACTAGAGGCGGAAAGCTCGACTGAAAAGAAAAGCCAAAACTGAATTGATCTGCCCCGCCGGCACGCGGACCCCCGTGGCCGCTGGACAGTGCCCACGGCGAGGTGCCCCCGCGAGCGCGGTCAGTTCAGCATTTCCCCTCGATCAGTTTTTCATGCCGCGATCAGTTTCCTCCCTTCCATCAGTTCCAGCTTTGAACGAGACTTGAATCTAGTGGCGGCCCTGAGGGCGTGCGAGAGGTGCGCCGCACAGGGGCCTCAAAAATTTAGGGGCACCATTTTTATAAATGTTTAGTACTATTAGTCATATTAACATATGTTGGTTTATAAAAAGAAATTAATCTTTTAGTTTATAAAAAATAATTCAGGCATTTTAAAAAATAATATAAGAAAGATTAGCTCAATATTTGGGTCAATATTTTATAAATAATACTAGACTTAGCCCAATCAATATCTGTGAAAATCTTTGAATATTCTAAAGTATGGAGAGTTTAGTGATTTTGATGGTCAATAAATGTTTCAAGAATTAAAAACTTTGTAGTATCTTTTACCAAAAGAACATAAAACTTTAGATATATCGACTTACTTGAAGAGGTTGAATAGTTGTCTCAAATCCCATTGCATACATTGTTTATAGAATTTTATTGATCATACCTGTTACAGTTGTATTTGCAAAGTTGCTATTTATTTATTTATTAAAATCTTACTTGCAATTGACCATGTCACAAGAAAGATTGAATAAACTTGCTTTGATATCCATTGAAATTTGAACAAGAGTTGCTAGAAAATATTGATTTTGAAAAATTTATAAATGAGTTTGCTTCAAAAAAATGCTAGTAGAAGTAGCTTTAAATAATATTTTGTAGTTTGCATTTTGTACATGATATTGTTTAAAATATTTTTCCGTCGTTTTAGGTTCGTTCAAATATCAGTAAACGCACAAGAGTCGCATGATTTTAAAGTTTTCAAGAATGCAAACTTTTAATGATTTGAACATATCAAACAAATGTTTTTAGACGCATTTTATAGGAAAATTACACTTTAATACCTACATTTTTTATACTTTTTAAAAAATGTCTCACTTTTTCAAAATGAACAAAAGAATACCTATTTTTTCAAAAACAATTCAAATATAACATTTAACTAATTTTATGGTCATAAAATTGCATGTAGTTAATTCTATTTTAATATTCCTATTTCCTCAGTCACATGGAAAAAATTCATTCGATTAAAAATATTAAATTAAAATAAATTACATACAATTTTCGGGTCGTAAAATTGATTAAATATTAGATTTGTAAAAAAATTAAAAATGTGGGTACGATTTTATTTATTTTGAAAAAGTGCATCATTTTTTAAAACGTATTCAAAATGTAGGCATCAAAGTGTAATTTATCTCATTTTATTTGTATTTTTCAATTCTAATTTTAATAAATTAGGGGCACTATTTTTAGTGCTCGCACAGAGCCTTCAAAATCTCATGGCCGGCCCTGCTTGAATCCTCCATATTTCTCCACCACATGGCCAGCTGGATAATTAAGAGGCTAAGACTTTTGGAGCCTAGAAGAGTAGGAGGAGTTTGGGATTTAATTCCCCTAATTACTACACCTCTTAATTACTTGTCTCCCAACTCCCATACCATATCTTTTCATATCTCTCCATTCCCTGATAATCACCAACGATTCTCCATCATTCATTCACACATACCCCACTTTAAAACTTCTTTTCCCATCCATCTACACATCATTCACTCATTCCATCTTCCATCTTCACCATCCATCATCACGTTCCAGAGAGGGAGAAAAAGAGTAAGGAAAAGAGGCAAGAGCGAGTTCAAGCTTGATGAAGAAGGCCTGAGAAGAAGGGTCCGACTCCAAGCTGTCCGCGGAAGTTAGGTTTGCTAGAGGATCTCTATTTTGGTATTTTCCTTTTCTAGCTTAGCTCATTTGTGGGGGTATTGTCTCAAAACTGACGAGAAAAACAATATTGTAGAATTTTATGTTTTATTTATCTTTTGATTTATAAAATGAAGAACATATATGATTCTTGTTTTGTTTCGAGCATGATGGGCTAATTCCGTTCATTAGGAGGTAGATAATCGAATTGGTTTCAATCTATGCTTGTGTTGGTTAGTTTCTTTTTGTTGGAATTGTGCTTGTTTATGTTGAGTACTTGGCCACTACTTAGCATTGCTAGGCTCTAGATAAGACCGAGAGGAGATTCTAGAGCCTGACTTAGGTTCCTTCAACGTTAGATGGACTGGGTGCATAAGCCTAATTGTAAACCTTAGGTGGACTGGGTACATAAGCCTAAGTGTTAATCTTTTGCGTATAATATAGCTGATAGGGGTTTAACGGATTGACGGTGACAGTAAATTCACATTCATATTGAACATAAAAAGGGCATAATGATAGTTAAAAAGGTATAACGATAATATATAATATGCATAACGATAACTATTACGCATAAAGATAATTAAAAAAAGGCATGATGTTAATCCTTTAAACAATTAAGCATATATATACAATATCTAACGATAAATCAACTTTTGTTATATATTCATAAACTATCATTACGTCTTGAACTAATATATCGTTATGTAAGATCTGGGCCTATCGTTCAGCTACTGTTATATATTTATGTACTATCGTTATAGCTTAATAAACTAACGTTTAGTTCTTGACTAACCTATCGTTATGGAAGATCTCAGACTATAGTTCAACTATTGTTATTGTTGGCCCCGGGGCGAGTCAGAATCAGTTTAGAGAGGGGGGGTGAATAAACTGATCACAAAACTGAACTTAGATGCGGAATATTCAGGGCCCGTTTTGACTCGCAAATATCATCCGTGCTATGTAGAGTTTAGTTGAGAAGATCTGCTAGCTGCTCGGAGTACTGTGTGTGCTTAGTATGCAGTTAAAAACATGCAACTGAACTGAAATTTAAAGCAGAGCACACAAGCAGTTTATAGAGGTTCGAAGCTCAACTTCTACGTCCCCTCTTCCTTCCGTAGAAGGGTAATTCACTATGTAATCTATAAAGTTCCTTTATTACAGTTACACAGTGAAGACAGTTGTTGTCCTAGAAGCTGCACTCTCAACTTCCTCAGCCGGTAGGTCGACAACTCACACTTGCGATCCCCAACTTCTCGCTGGAGAGATAAGGTGCTATTGCCCATCTTTTCATAATTTTAGATCTCGCTCAATCTTCAAGAGTACAGTCTTGAAACTGGTATCAACTGGGTTGCTCCTTTGCGCGTCTGCATCTGAGCTGGGGTAGTTGATCACTTAAGCACGGTGACTGAGAGAATAGCTCTGGCTTGAAATCTTCAACAGCTAGCTCGAAGAGCGTTAAGGCTCATTCTCATCAGTTGGAACTTTTGATTTTCTGAGTTCTTTGAGCGTGAGGCTTTAGTGCTTCGGCGAACGTCTTCGCGGAAAGACTTAACTAAAGTGCTATCCAAATTCTCAAAAGTCCCACGGTCTTCTCTGGGGTAGCTCATCTTTTAAAGACATGTGAGTTGGTGATCGCTAGTGATCACTGTTGGATCATAAATGATAAAGCCAGTTGCAAGGCTTTCATTTAATGGGGCCATTGGGATGCCATTGCTCTTCTGACAAGCTTTTTCTTCAAGATCTCGGTTGCATTAACTTCAAGATCTTCTTTGGCTTATCTGAATTTTAGTTGCGGCTCCTTTCTTGATCTTCAGTTCTAAGCTTTGTCTGGCAGCTGGAATCTTCAGTTCCTTTGTCTGTCAGTTCTGCATGTCCCTTAGCAGTTTGGAAAGCTTCAGTTGAGATCATCTTCAGCTGGCGTTTCTGGGCTTGGGCATGATGCCTTCTGAGCTCTAGTTTGCTTATGCTTCAGCTAGCAGTTTGAACCAGTGTTCTTTAGCTGGTATTTTGGACTTGTGTCCCTTCAGCTTGAACTTTCATGGACTGGTCTTCAGTTCGGTTGCTGGTGCTTTATCAGTTAGACTTTAGAACTGATGCGTCTTCAGTAGGGGTTCTTCGAACTGGTGCTTCATCAGCTGGAACTTCATTCTTCAGCTGGTATTCTTTAAGCTGGTATTTTCATCAGCTTGTACCTTAGTCTTCTCTTCAGTTGGCATGTTCCTTCAACTGCAATATCCTAAGCTGGTATTTCCTTCAGCATGGATCTTTAGACTTGGTACACTTCTTCAGCTGGTATTTCCTTCAGCTGGAATATCTTGAGCTGTTATTTTGTTCAGCTCATGATTGTCCTCTCTTCGGCTGGCAGTCTTCATCAGTTGATGTCATCGTGGACTGGCATATTCATCAGTTCAAACTGATGTGTGCTTTAACTGGTATTTCTTCAGTCGGGAATGATCTAGAATTGATATATCCCTAAGTTCTTCTCTTTCAGCTCGTATTCTCTTCAGCTAGGATCTTCATTTGACTGGAACATCTCTTCAACTGGTGGTGGCCTAGAACTGGTATGTCCATCAGTTCGTCACTGTAGACTGGTGGCAGTTGATACCTTCTCTCTCAAGTACCTGCAACTTCCAGTTTGCCTTGCCAATTATTCTAGCAAGCTACAGTCTTCTTTTCTCTCTATTCTTCTCTCTTCTTTCACACAAATTGATTATATCTGTTGGCTTTGATAGCTTTGACTCTGTATGATCATCTTTACTTTTCTGCTTGATTTCTTTTCAGTTCTTTCAAGGCTCTTTTCATATTTTGACATATTTTGACATCTCATCAAAACCCTTTGTAAGAAAAATCTTGATAGTTTTACCTAACAGTTATATATTTATGCCAATCGTTATGCATTAATTTACACAACCATAACGTTAATTAGAACGATAGCAAGTCTAACCTCTCCCGATTCAGTCGGTCGGCGTACATCTTCACATCGTTCCTCCATGGTCTTTGTCGTACGATGAATGAATCCTTTTTTTTTACATAGAACTTGAGAGAGAAAGAGAGATATACAGACGAGAAGAAGAGATGAGAGAGAGAGAGAGAGAGAGAGAGAGAGAGAGAGAGTAGAGAGGATAGTTACAAACAATTCAAAACTGATAATAAATGGATTGATTCCACAAGTCAGTTTTTTTTTTTCAAACTGAAATTGAGTGTGCAAGATACCGAGAGAGATTTTTTCAAAAGAAATATTTTATTCTTTTTGCATGTAAAGTACAAATGTGTAAGACACTTTTCAGAAAGGGGGGAGATATTCTGATTTTGTGGGCTAAAATGTTTAAATATAGTACAAATTGTCCAAATAAGTTCTAGATTTATTATTTTTATTTTTTTTAAAAAAATTGAGTTTATTCCTACAAAATTAAAAGGGGATCTAAAACAAACACCAAGAAGAAACAACCGATCTTCACTTCACTTCTCTTCGTCTTTCTTTTTGCTTAGGAGGCTTTTATCAATTTATTTTTTTCTTTCATTCACTTCATCTTCCCCCTTCAATCACTTGTTTATTTGAATAATTGACTGAATTCTGACGATAAATTTCACGTACAATTTTGGTAATTTCTCGTGCGTTTGCCAATCGGTTTCTTCTCGGCACAGGCGTGGGTTCTCCCAACCATCTCCTGCTTGATTTTAGGTAGCTTCACTTTAATTCCTCAAATTTTTGTTTTTTAATTTAGGGTTAATTGTTAAATAAATCAACACGTTTACACATTTTTGCAAATTAGACACCACATTTAAATCTAGTCAATTACAACACCAAGTTTTAATTTGTGTGCAATTAAACATCCCCAATTTTTCCGATGAGTTAAATATAACGTGTTTGGCCTAAAAATCATGTTGGCAGCCACGTCAACACATGTGTAACAATCGACGTCGATTTTATTAGTTTTCTCAATATATTTTCCATTTTAGAAATAAATAATTATATTTTTTTTCAATTAAAAAAAAAAGAGAAAGTAACAAAAATGATGTCGTTTGTTACACGTGAGAGAAAGTAACAAAAATGATGTCGTTTGTTACACGTGTGTGTTAATTTATTGTTTATGTAGGATTCCTTGAGCGCAATTTCCCAATTATCGGATATCATTGGTCTCTTTTAATTAGTTAGTGATTCTTGGTGAGATTTTTAGCTTTCACAATGTAAGGATTGATGCACCTAGATTTTTAACATATTGTGACTCTTATCAGACTATATTTTTCACTCTAGTCAAAATTGAATGTCATGTCTCCTCCTATGGACCAAGCAAGATTCGTCATGTCAACTACTTACTTTGTATAATCATAATTAATTTGTTTATCCAATCATTTTACTTTTCCCTGATGTTAATAATATTTCCACGGGGACCCTTTAGGCTAGCTTCTTGGGGGTGGAACACAAAGTGCTGTAAAAGTATGAGAAAAGGCTACTGATGAGGACAGAGTGTGAGGAGATCATTCAAAGTGACTTGTTTTAGCAGTTCTTTGCAATTCAATGTTCTCTAACTCATTGGGTTTTTGCACAGGGCATTCAGAGATGAGTTTTCATTGCTCTAGAAAATTTGACATTCAAATGTTGCCTAGTCTCTTGGTGTTGTAAGTCAAACCAGGCCTATGATGATTGTGATCGAGTGAACATTTTATCAAAGGTATCTGTCATGTTACGTTTATCTCATGAGTGTTGGCTAATTGGGTTATGGTTTCTTGTTTCGTTTTTATATCGGTTTTTGCCTATCACGTTTTATTGAATTTAAATTTTCTAGTAATATGTATATGTTTATATGGTACTATAGTAATTCACTTCATGCCTCCTGCAGTTTTCTTATTGATTTTAGTTATTTTTAAGTTATCTATTTGTGTATACTTGTGTTGGTTGAAACATATTTATATTTACCATAGTTTGAAGCTAAATATTTCTCATGATTAATCCTTGATGGAAAACTGAGATTTATTCTTTACATGTGCAGGGTTACATTTAAGAATATGTTGAAAATGTTCTCCTAAACCTGCAAAAGCTATCAGATATGCTTTGGATGTTACTAGGTTCATACCAATTATAAGAATTTAGGTATCTCTCATGAACTATTTTACATGAATAAATTTAGAGTGAGGATTTAAATTAGTGAGTGCATTATAAATTTTTAGTTCTGTTTCCTTGATTTTATTTATCCCATAACTTAGTGAGTTAAATTACAAGAGTATAATGCCACTCATCTTCAAAATTGTTTTTGATTTAATTTTGTTATTGCACTATTACTATTATTACTAAAGAAAGATTAAAGAGAAAAGTTGGCAAAGGGGACGTAAAGGTTATCATGTAAAGTTCTACCATATGTCCATATTGCATTATTTGTCTTAAAATTTATAACTTCACCCCTCGTCACTTTTACCAAATAACATCACAACTATTTTAATAAATTATGTGAATTATTTTTAGTCTATAAATTTTGTTTGTTCATGAGGATAATGTTTGATAATGTTTTTTTTTTTCATTTTCCATCTTTATTGTATGTATAGTTTCCAGCCTTGCTTCTTTTTTTTTTTTTTTTTTTTTTTTCATTCTGTCAATTAGTTCTCTCTAATAATTAGAAGTGGATCGTTGAAGTAAATTTGGTACTGCTTGACATGCATTATACCAATTGTGTGTAACTTTTACTCTAATTGACTTGTTGTGAATTTTGAAGGTAAAATATTTGCGCTTGGTTGTATACGAAATTGGTTCTTCCATTGAAGAAGGTAAGTTCATATATATAATGCATACTATATTATACGGTTCTAAGTTAAGCTTTTAAATACGTTGTTTTCAATCTCATATGCATAATGTAAAGAAAAACGGGATGAACCATAGACGAAGATAGAAGGAAGAACTCCATTAAACCAAAAGAGTGTCTAAGAAGCTTACAAAAAATGGGAGGCGCAAAAGTGAGTCTCCAAAACTAGCACAATCCAAACAAAAAGGGGAAGGAAACTAGGGTTACATCAAAAGGACAAAAATGCCCTAACTAATAAATATTCTAACATCCTCCCTCAAACGCAAGATGTCGCTGCAAGGAGCATCGAGAGTTTATCAACAAGAAAACGGAAGCGCGGAAGCGGAAGAGACTTGGTGAATAAATCTGCAATCTCTGAGGAAGAGTTAATGTAGGGCAAAGTAAGAGTGCCATGCTGTAGGTAGTGACGAGTGAGGTGACAATCAATCTTAATGTGTTTTGTGCGTTCATGAAACACAGAGTTGTGGGCAATTTGGATAGCACTTTTGTTATCACAATACATAGGGGTAGGATCAAGAAGAGAGACACCCATATCAGCAAGTAACCAACGCAACCAAACAATCTCGGTGGTAGTGGAGGCCATAGCTCGATACTCAGCTTCTGTAGAAGAGCGAGAGACAACATGTTGTTTCTTGCTTTTCCAAGAGATGAGAGAATCACCAAGAAAGATGCAGAGACCAATGGTGGATTTGCGATCAACGGGATCGCTAGCCCAATCAGCATCAGAGAATGCCCGAAGTTCAAGAGACGATGTGGAAGAAAATAAAAGACTTTGAAATACTGTACCTCGAAGATATCGAAGAATACGAAGAACGGATGCCCAATGGATCGTGGTGGGGGAAGATATGAACTGACTGACAATATGAACTGCATAAGTGATGTCTGGACGTGTGATGGTGAGATAAACTAAACTGCCAACAATTGTCCAATACAATGTAGGATCTGGCAGAGGTGTACCATCAGAGGGTAAGTACCGAGCGTTTGCCTCAATGGGAGTAGCAGTGGTGCGTGTGTCTGTAAGGCGAGCACAATCAAGAATATCTGTGATATATTTGGATTGGGAAAGGAGATAACCTTTAGGGGACCAACAAACTTCAATACCCAAAAAGTAATGCAAGGGACCTAGATCCTTCATTTCAAAATGAGAGGCCAATTCTCATTTTAATTGAGAAATCCCAGCTACGTCATCACCAGTAATAATCATATCATCAACATATAAAGATAAGAGGATAGTCCCAGAGGATGAGTTCTTGATAAAAAGAGCAAAATCATGCTCGCTTGAACGAAAACCAAGAGAAGTGAGGGCAATAGAGAACTTCTCATACTAAGCACGGGATGCTTGTTTGAGACCATATAAAGACTTCTTAAGCTTGCAAACATGCCCAGACGGATGAGGTACTCCTGGAGGAGGAGTCATATAAACCTCATCAATAAGGTTCCCATTCAAGAAGACATTCTTAACATCCATCTAAGTGATACGCCACTGACGAACCGATGCAACAGCAATAAGTGTACGAATGGTGGTTACCTTGGCCACGGGAGCAAATGTTTCTTCATAGTCTAAGCCATACTGTTGGGAAAAGCCTTTGGCTACCAACCTTGCTTTGTATCGTTCAACAGAGCCATCAGACTTGGTTTTGATTTTGTACACCCAACGTGGGCCAATAGCATGTTTACTCCGTGGAAGAGGTACCGAATCCCAAGTGTTAGTTTGGGACAAAGCATCAAGCTCATCATCCATAGCTTTCTACCACAAAGGATCAAGAATAGCTTCTTTATAGGAAGTAGGCTCAGAAAGCTTGTGAATCAAAGATAGGAAAGATGTGAAAGCAAATGAGTAAGAGGAGTAAGCAAAATCAGGTAGTTGAGTAGACTTACGGACATGTATGGAATGACGAGGACCAGGATCCACAGGTGCAGGAGGTGGAGAAGGAACAGGTGGGGTAGGGTGAGTTGTATGATCATTAGGAACATCATTATCAGTACCTGTAAAGTTAGCTTCAGTGTCGCTAATAAAGGGATCAGTGTGGACAAGATCAGATCTGGATACATTATGAGAAACAGACGGAATGGAGAAGAAAGGGATATGCTCAAGGAAGAAAATATGACGAGACACATAAAGTTTATGAGTGACAGGATCAAAACAACGATACCTTTTTTGGCTGTCCCCATAGCCTAAGAAAACACACATAACAGAACGAGAAGATAACTTAGTCCTCTCAACATGTGGACGAAGAACAAAACAAGTGCAACAAAAAACTTTTAGGGAAGCATAGTCTGGAGCATAACAAAAAAGTTTCTGAAATGGTGACATGTTGGAGGTGAGAGAACTAGGAATCCTGTTTATCAAGTAAACGGCAGTAAGAACACCTTCACCCCAAAAGTCACTAGGAATAGAAGTAGATAGAAGAAGGGAACGAGTAGTCTCTATAATGTGTCGATGTTTTCTTTTCGCAACACTATTTTGTTCAGGGGTGTCAGTACAAGAGGTTTGCTGAATGATGCCGTCTTCAGCAAGAAGCTCACGAAATCTGTTGGAGGTATACTCCCCTCCCTGGTCACATCTAAAACACTTAATAACAGTGGAAAATTGAGTTTTCACAAGAGCACGAAAAGCAATATAAATGCCCAAAAATTCAGAACGATATTTCATGAGAAAAACCCAACAATAACGTGTATGATCATCAATAAAAGAGACATAATATCGTGATCCTCTTGTAGCAATGGGAGAAGGCCCCCAAACATCAGAATGAATCAAATTAAAAGGTAAAGTAGAAATCGACATGCTTTTATAGAAAGGTAACGCAAAGAATTTTGCAAGTTTACATCCACTACAACCTGAAATATCATGACTTTTTAGTTTCCCTAATGATCCAGTGGAGACCAAAAAATTCAAACGAGAAGAAGAAACATGACCAAGGCGAGAATGCCATAAGTAAAAGTCAGATGAAGAAGGACTCAAATGAAAAGTAGATACATCAACACTAGAAGCCGCAACTTTAGGTATTTTGAGTTCATCTATGATATACAATTCTCTCTGCTTACGGCCTGTCCCAATCCGCCTCTGAAAGTGTGGATCCTGCACATGACAAGAAGTAGAAGAAAAAGTGACAAGATAGCCAGAATCACATAGTTGACCAACAGAGACCAGATTTAAGGCAAGTTGAGGAATATGATAAACACTTGGAAGAGATACATGAGGTGAGACAACAGAACCAATACCGGATAATGGCATAGGAGTGCCATCAACAGTCATAACAGACACAGAATTAGAAGAAGTGGTAGAAGTAAAAGATTCACTAGCAGGTGACATGTGGTGTGAAGCTCCTGAGTCCAGAAGCCAAGCAGAAGGAGGTATACTTGTGGAACTCGAAGCTGGCAAACCTGATGTGGCAGACATGGCATGAGGTTGCTGGGTGAGAAATTTCTGAAATTGTTCAAGAAGAGCTCCCGTCATTGGAGAAGAAGATAATGAAGCTTCAGAAGGTAATTGATTTGATCAAGAGGTGATAGCAATAGTGTTAGGTGAATAGGATTGCCTAAACGAATGTGGGCGAGATTGTGTCGGCGGACGAGAAGCTGATGAAGGAAACCTATTCAAAAGTTGTGGACATTGAGCCTTCCAATACCCTATTTGGTGGCAGAAATTGCATTCATTCAGTGCAGTAGGTTTTGAGTTCTTGTTTTGAGGCTTATTTTGTGTGCGAGAGGGAACAACCAAAACACTTTGACTTGGAGATGTAAGAATTCCTTTCATAGTCCCGGACTTGTGTCGAATCTCCTCAGCAAGGAGTTCACTAACAACAGAATCAATAGATGGAAGGGGGTTGCGATGCAAAATATTCCCACGCAAAGCCTCAAAATCATCACGAAGTGCCATAAAAAACTGAACAAGACGTTGCTCCTCTCGTTGAGATATATATGCTGGAAAAGCTCTAAGCTCTGCAGACTCAGTAAGAGCCAACTGATCCCAGAGATCCGTCATGGTGGAGTAGAATTCTTGAATGCTCATCTCTTTTTGATTAAGAGACCGAATATCCATCTCTAATTGATATTGCTTGGCAAAATTCAATTGAGTATACGAACGTTCCAAATGATCCCAGACCTCCTTTGCAGTGTCATACTTAGCTAATTGCATGCCAATTGAATTCTCCACTGAGTTATTAATCCAGGTAATAATCTTTGAATTATTAACCTCCCAGGCATCAATTTGCTCAACATATTTCTTATTGTGCACTTCAATCGGCTTAGAGAGAGCTCCACACACATATCCCCACATCTTTTTACCCCTCAAAAAAATTTTCATCACATAATTCCAATACGAGTAGTTCTTTCCATTTAAACGAACACTAATAGATTGCAATGAATCATCTTTTTCACTAGCCATAATTCAAAGAAATTCAACAAATAATTCAAAATTACCCAAAATTCCAAGAGACCCAAGCACCAGAAATGAAATCAAACAAAATTCCCAAGAGACCCAAACACCATAAGTGAAATCAAATAACCTGTCGAGGAACACCACACATAAAACACATTCGGGACTTAATACAATAAATTCTGCCCTATGACTTCCAGATTTGTGAGACTACCTTTTCAACACAACCATAAATTCCTAGCAGCAGCTTGCTTCCAGTCGGTGGCAATCTCAATAAATAGGAATTGATGGTAAAGGTTGTGGGCTTCAACTTCAATTGATGGCGATTCACGGCTTCAACTTTTTTTTTTTTTTACTATCACTTACAGAGACCCACTCATCACCATAACCATGGTCAAATTCACAAGAGACGGGTAAGAGATCAAACCCGCTCTGATACCATGTAAAGAAAAACGGGATGAACCATAGACGAAGATAGAAGGAAGAACTCCATTAAACCAAAAGAGTGTCTAAGTCTCTAAGAAGCTTACAAAAAATGGAAGGCACAGAAGTGAGTCTCCAAAGCTAGCACAATCTAAACAAAAAGGGGAAGGAAACTAGGGTTACATCAAAAGGACAAAAATGCCCTAACTAATAAATATTCTAACACAACTAGTTTGAGAAATCAGCATCTAAATATTCACATTAATTATTGTTATCTCTTACTCCAAATGTAAAATTTGTGCTTTTGTAGTAAATTGATAAGTTATTAGGCAGTTGAGAAGAATTCAAGCATATATTAAAGAAGTAGTTTAACGTATTTTGATGGACAAACTCGTGGTACTTCAATTTTTGCATGTTATCGAAACAAGCAGTAGCTATATGCATATTTGTAATTGGTTGTTGATGTATGGATTGTTTCTTCTTATAGAAGTATTTTGTTCTAATAATTATCTCTTTAGTTACATTAATATAATTTATTAGTAAATGTATGTATTGAAGAATTTCAATTTCATAATTATTATAAATGTGATATTTAATGAGTAATTATGATTTATTAACAAATCTGTCTAATTTCTAAATAATTTATAATGAGAGGCTAAAACCAAATAATAATAAAAAATTCTATTAATGTATAACAATTAATGAGGGTAAAATTATGATATAATAAGGGGGAATTAATGAAATAATGATGAAATTCATTTGAACTAGGGGGTGTATTCGTTTGAGATTTTGATGGATTTCGTTGGACTTTTAAAATCTGGGTGTATTCAATCCAGACTTTTAAAAGTCCTTTAAAATCCGGAGGTATTCAATCCAGATTTTTAAAAGTCCTTTAAAATCCGGAGGTATTCAATCCAGACTTTTAAAAGTCTTTTAAAATCCGGAGGTATTTAAAAATCTATGGACTTTAAAAAGTCATTAACTTCGTTGGATTTCAACTCGATTTCACGTTAAAAATGCGTAGGATGAAATCCGACCCCTGGACACGAGAGTTTGATGGATTTGAAAAACCCCGCGGCCGGTGTAGGATAGCGGCCGTTGGAATGCGAACTCAGCCATCCCAGCGGCCGCTGGAATCCAATGACCGCTGGAGTAGTCATGATTGGATTCCAGCGGTCGCTGAGCCTAGCGGTCGCTAGAAGTAAGTCGGTTTACTCTAAGCGGACGCTGCGGCCCAGCGGCCGTTGGGCTTAGTCGTCTCACCCCTTTAAATACCCCAGACAGCGATTTTTTTTATCATAATTCAATCCTAGCCTATCAGCGGCCGCTGGATTTCATCGGTTGCTGGGTTCGCACAAATTGCCTTCCCAACGGCCGCTCAATTTAAACGGTCGTTGACTTCAATTTTTTCATGTGTCCACCGCTCGTTATGTCCAACGACCGCTAGAAATATGGATTTCAAATCCACTAAAATCATTCGAAATCGGTCCCAAATCCATACACGAAATCCGTCAGACTCTGCGTGGAGTTGGGAGACTCCATGTGGAGTCTATGGATTTTATAAATCCATAGACTTTTAAAAGTCCAACGAAATCCATCAAAGTCTCAAACGAATACACCCCCTAAAATTCATTTTAATGACCGTATATTTTTATTACTAAATGTATTATACCAATAATGAGGGTATTCTCTCATCTCATTATTTACCTTCACTAAGAGGGGGTGTATTCAATTAAGATTTTGACGGATTTTTTTGGAATTTAAAATGTCCATGGATTTCTATGGATTTTTAAATCCATAGACTCCACATGGAGTCTCCCAAAACTCCAGATGGAGTCTCCCAACTCCACGCAGAGTCTGGCGGATTTCGTGTATGAATTTCGGACGATTTTCAACGATTTCAATGGATTTCAAATCCATCTCGCCAGCGCTCGTTGGAACACAACGATCGGTGTATCCAAAAAAAATTAAACCCAGCGGCCGCTAGAATCAAGCGGCCTTGATCCCAGCGGCCGCTGAGGTCGGGTGATGGCTGGGGTGCCCGATTTCAACTCCTCACCGGCCGTTGGGACACAGCGCTCGCCAGGTTTTCCAAATCCATCGAAATCTCATTTCACGTGAAATCCAGCTGAAATCCAATGAAGTCAATGACTTTTTAAAGTCCGTGGATTGTTGAATACCGCAGAATTTTAAAGGACTTTTAAAAGTCTGGATTGAATAAACAAAGATTTCGTTGGACTTTTAAAAGTCTGGATTGAATACACCAAGATTTCGTTGAACTTTTAAAAGTCTGGATTGAATACACCAGAATTTCGTTGGACTTTTAAAAGTCTGGATTGAATACACCCGGATTTTAAAAGTCCAACGAAATCCAACGAAATCTCAATCCAATACACCCCCTAAATGTATTACACCAATAATAATGATGGTACTCTCCCTTCTCATTATTTACCTTTAACTAGAGTGGTAATAAACAAGGGCATGAGAGTAAATTTTTTATCATTAATTGTAATTAATGATGAGATTTAGATAATTAACCACGGGACTTCCTCTCATTATAGATCAGTTTTCATGTAGTGCATATTACTCACATTTAATAGACATTTAACATATCTTAACATTGGAATAATACAAAAAATAGAAAAACCACATAAAAAAAAATTCAGACACGAAATCAACTCCAACTTGATATTTTTTTTCAATTACAGTGGTACCCATGGATTGAAAGAATACATAAAACAGAAAAAACCTCATAAAAAACAATTCAAATACAAAGATAACTCCAATTTGATACTTCTTTTCAATTCCAGTGGTACCCGTAAAATAAATATTCAGATTCAACAAATTTAGAAGCATATATCTACAAGCATATGTCCATATCAAATTTACACAAAATTCTAGTATTAGTTTTCTCAATTCTAACCACTTAAATAAAAAAATTTACCAAATACAAGAACAAACACAAAAAATGAAAAAAATAAGAAAATCCTAGCGACTAAATCTTTACATAAATCGCACATAATTTCAATACAAGAAACAAGGAAATAGCTTATTACTTAACTAGATTGAAAGCCGAATATAAAAGAGTTGAACACACATTGAAGCTCCGGCGGTGAACCGATAAATCACTGTTTGGGCTGAAAAATCACATAAACTCATAAGAGATCGAGCGAGAGAGAGAGAGCGATAAGTAACAGAATGCTAGGTTTAGAAAAGAGAAATGCTAGTCTATCACGTACCTTATCAAAAGATGGGAGGTTGAATCGCCACCGGCAAAGCGGACAACCGACGTGTAAGGTGGAAGAATCGAAGACTACGATGGATCGAGAGAGAGAGGTCGGGAGAGAGAGAGATCGGGATAGGGGTGAGGGCGGCTAGGGTTAGAGCTGAGATCGAAATGAGGGAAAATGTTTTAAGTGGGTCAAGGCATGTATTTAAATGTCGGGTCACGGATCCAGGTTAGGTCAGGATGGGTCGTGGCATCTGATGGGCCAGCTCATGCACCTCTTGTACAGGAGAATTTGCCCCCCCTCTCTCTCTCTCTCTATATATATATATATATATATTCCTCATCATACATTAAAAACCTTGCTACACGTAATAGTCTATTATATTTAAAAATTATATAATTAGTACTTTGTTGATGTGAATAGTCGTTTGATATTTGATCAGGCTTATTCTACTTGTTCTCATTTATGCTATTTCATGCCTTAACCACTCGTTCACTGCATGTTTTGGAAAGATTTGATGTGTTTTTAGGAGATGTGCAGGTGGAAGGAATGAAGTGAAGAAATGCTCCATCTTTTGAAGAATGCAAGCAAGCAGCTCGTAATACAGTCGGTTTGGGCATACCGCCAGAGGCATGGGCCGAGAAAATTCCAGAACTGAAGTTGTGCGCGACTTGGGCCTATTTTGTGCGAAAATCTGATCCAGCCCAAGTTCTAGACGCGGATTTATGATCTTCATAGCCTAAAAGGAGTCCTATCCTTGGAAACTTCCTAGTCTAGATATAGAAGATTTATTTCCTTGTTGGATGCTTAATTTCTTACCTAGCTTTTGATATATTAGGATTTTATTTTGACTAGAAGAGATTGATTCCATCTCAGAAACGCAGCAACAGCAGCGAGAGACGCTGCTGCAGATTTTATTCATCTTCTTCACTTTTCATGGTGTTCTGCTCCATTAATTATCGGCGTGATTTTATGATTATGCAATCAAGCTAAGTTCGTTCCATTCCGGGATCAACTCACGAAGCTCTGGCCAATTAAATCTGTGAGATCTAAATGTTTTTTCTCGATTAATTCATGCATGTGTATTTATTATCCTCCGTAAGTCGAGTCGTGATTGTTTCGATTAAACCGAGTAGTCGCGAATATTCGGAGTATAGGAATTAATCACTAGCCAATTAATTCGGCCATACGTAATCGTGGTTTAGGATTAATTAGTGGTAAAATCAGTAGCTAATACTGTGGGGATAATAATCTGGTTCGGTGATCCTGTGTCAGAGTTCGCTAGATTAGAATCGGGTTTCTCTCGAGCATAAAGCAATCGGCTAATTAAATCTATAAGAGTGTCTCTTTTGGGTTGTTAGTTGATTAGAGAAAATGTGTGGTGAAGTGTCTTCCTGCCATTTGAGAAAATACGGAGAAATAGGGATGTGTCAGTAAGTGTCTTCGGCATCCGCAACTGATTTATATGTGATAATGAATTGTATTCTTGAATCGAGGATCAGTATAATTGTGCCAGAGTGGAGTAGTTGATATCCGGAATATTTCTAATTAATTGTTTAAACCCGTTGCTCGTGTGTGTATTTTAATTCCTTGTTATTTAATTATTTTCGTGCACTACAGTTTATACCCATAAATTTCCCCCTTTTTAAAGTTGGTTTCTGCAGATTGGAAGTATAGAATAATTCTCGCCGGTCCTTTGGGAGACGATCTCGCTCGCCACTGTACTGTGCAGTGTGGGCAAACCGACTGCTGTCGGAACATTTATTTTTGGTGCAAAACGACACACCACTATTAAAAATCGTCAAGAGAGAAATCGATGAAAAAGAAAAAAAAAAGTTAAAGGAGAGTAAATAATAAAAATATAAAAAATAAAGTATTCCATTTGAGATGGAAAAGAAAAAAAAATTAAACGTTGAAGGAGAATAAATAATAAAAATATAAAAAATAAAATATTCCATATGAGGGTATACATTTATATTTATTTCAAACAAATTAAATCAATTCATTTAGATATATATAATTCTTCGGGAAAAAAACAAACAAAAAAATAGAAAATTGAAAAAAAAAAATAAAAATTCACCCAGGAACATAAGATCTCTACACGCAAGTGCAGTTCTAAATTAAATGGTAAATAATATTTTTGATATATCTGCTAATTAATTAGCAAAATTAGCAGGGTGAATGACACCTCAACAAGGTTTTAATTACCAAGTAAATATAAAATGGAAAGAATGATAAGAGAAATATTCTGAATATTGTGATTCTGAGATGTCAATGGAGACGGCGTCGTTCCAGGCCGCTCTGTGAAGCACTCTTCGCAACCCTTTGGGCCATCGTCGGCACTACCGACCTGCTCCGCTAGCGACGTATAAGTTGTTTCATTGATAACTGCAAAATCGGATATGTCCAAATCATAAATTGCGTCTCCGTAGAATTTCGCACATTGTTGGAGGCATTCGACACCGTAGTTATTGAAACCAGCTTTGGTTTTATTGTTGAGATAACGTGAAACCGCTGTGTCGGCGGCAATGACTTCCAGCACGGCTCTATCTCTCAGTATAACACACATCCCATTGGGGCTCTGCTTCAACTGGGTTCGTGGATCGGCCTTGATTATTGAGGTGCAGAGATCGTAGTTGGGTGTTATCTTGCACCATTTATGAACTACGTCGCTGTCGTCGCCACCACCAGCTTTGGCTTGCAGAATTAGCCCTATTATAAGGACAAAAACCATGGTTGTGCCGCCACCACCACCCATTTCTATTGCTATATAACTCTAAAACGTACTATTATATTATAACTAAGCCTCGCTACGTACGTACCTAGCTGCTCTCTCCTATGTATTATATAATATATACGATAATTAATTACCTAGGTAGGCGTAATGAATTCACATTTCGAAGGTTTATATGGTTTTAATTTCTTGCCTGATTTGCTCTCTTAATTAAAGATTCTATTTCCTTTTTTTCACCAAGAAAATTTAGAAGATGGCAATCAATATTTATTACTTGGAAAAATAATCAGAAGTCAGAACAACTCACCTGTACCCCAACTCATTATCAATATGGAGGGTTGGTGAACGGGTCTGTCTTTCAAATATACCAAAATGTCCATCGAGCAAGTATGTACGTTCAAAATAGGAGCATGTGCAATCCTATTATGAGTCAACTTTTTTTTTTAACCACTTAGAACTTTAAAAAACTTATTTTAGCCACTTATTTTTAAACATATTTATTTTAGCCACTTTGGACTAAATTACCCTTGGATTAAAAATTAAAATAAAATAAAAAATAAAAAAATTAGAAATGTTGAAAAAAAATAGAAAAACAAAAATTAAAAATACCAACTATCTTTCTCCTCTTCGTAATCTCCTTCCCAACCACCCCACCCTACTCCATGTCCGACCAACACCCCCACCTCTTTCCCTTCTTTCCTAATTCATCTGCTACGCAAGCAGCCATCAAACGAACGAGTTGTCTCCAACATTATTTTCTCGAGAATGACGGAGTTCTTGTCCAACAACGGTGAGCAAACTGCTATTTATGGCGACCACGCAGGGCTAGCCGGAGGGGAGAAAGAAGGCAAGTGATGGAGTCGTGGATGATGGGATGGCTGCGCACAGGCGAAGGTGCTGCACGCAGACAGCTACGCGTCCGAGCTGCGCGCAGGCAGCTGCGCATCGGGGCAGCGTGCAGGCAGCTGGGTGTCGGGAGCATGCGCAGGAGCTGCTCGTCAGGCTGTGCGTCGGGAGCAAGCACGTTGGGTTGCGCGCAAGAGCTGCGTGCAGGAGCTTGCGCGTCACCATTTTTTCCGGCGACTTAAGGTTTGCCGTCTAGATTATAGAGATAGACGAGATGTGGAGGGAATGCAACACGCATAGAAAAAAAAGGCTGAGATAAAGATGAGGACGGCGACTGCTACCTACTGTACTGGACCTTCGACCAGGCATTCTACCTTTGTCGAATCGGAACCGTGCTTGAACAGTTGAGGGACTGGAAAGAAAGACGACACCTTCATTGTAAATGGTGTCAGTGAGAACAATTTGAGTATCCCCTAACTTATGATTGTGGTTGTTGCTGAAATTATGGAGTGGGCTTCTTATTAAAGCAAAGATTGTGCAGAGGAGTTCTTCTATCTTCACCCGAAATGGTAGTTCTTCTATCTTTACCGGGAAAGAGAGGAAGGAAGAGAGAGGTTAGAAGAAAAAAGGGAGGAGAGAGAGAGGGGTGATGTTTTATTTCAAATTAAAAAAATTGAAAATGATAAAAATAAATATTAATCGAAGGGTATTTTAGTAAAGGTGGATAAAATAAATAATTTTAAAAATTTGTGACTAAAAAAAGTTTTTTAAAATTTGAAGTGGCTAGATTCCCATATTGACTCATCCTTTTATTGTATTGAAAAGTTAACTGTACACTAAAACACTTTTTTAACGCGTAAATATTTAGTAAAAAAATCTTATGTGTATATCTTATTCTTTTTTATTATAAAAATTTAAAATTTATCTCTTTAGAGCATCCTGAATAGTGTACCAACTTTTTGGTACATAACTCCGCCACCTCACTGCCACATCAAATACCTACTTTTTTAAATACTTATTCACTCACAATCATTTAGGTACATGCATTAATCTTGAGGGATCCACTATCGTATCTGTTGGAACCGGTTGGTTTGTTATTAGTTTGGATATTGTTTTGTTTTGTCTTTTTTTGTTTGCTTGTGCATGAAGATAATAGGTTGAGATATTTTAGGAAGTTTGTTGTGCTTGACTAAGTCCAGAGATTGATTGGGTCAAATGGCTATTATGGAAGTTGCGGGCGTACGGTGCAAATCTAGGAATGAAGTTCATGGAGAGATCAAGTTGTTATTTGGAGTAGAGACCAAGTATATTGTTTTATATAAATAGGTATCTGTTGTATAGTGTGAGATACGAATTCTTAGAGATATTATCAGATCTATATTGAGAGATATTAGTTTCCTACAAGTGTTAGTTAAGACAACTTTAGTCACAACCTTCTGCGAAAGAAGAGATAAAGTGTCTTAAGTTTAGTAAGAGTTTACTTGTAGTGCTTTTGTAATTCACAAATTCATATAGTGAATATTTTGCCCTGAGGCACTTTGCGAGATTATAGAAATATAATCTCGTGAAATTTTCCAATCCATTGTGTGTTTCTAAATTCCGCTGCATATACAAAGTTGTCTCAACTTTAGATACAACTTTGATCACAACTCTGTCAGAACCGAGAGTTCGGTTTTTTCAATTGGTATCAGAGAGAACACTTGACACACTAGGTGGTGATCCTGTTTTCGTGAGTACAATGGATTGCTCAAACCCGTTGTTTAACAAACCTCCTGTTCTCGATGGCATGAACTATTCCTTTTGGAAAGTTCGAATGAGAGCGTGCATCAGATCCATTGATGCAAGAGCTTGGAATGCTGTTCAAAAGGCATGGACGCATCCCAAGACCATTAATGCTGAAGGAGATATAATTCGTACCCCTCCAGAAGAATGGACCAGGTCACAAAATGAAGATGCTACCTTCAATGACAAGGCACTCAATGCAATTCAGTCTTCCTTGGACATTCAGATGTTCAAACTCATAAGAAATTGTGAGTCGGCCAAAGAAGCATGGGATATCCTTCAACAACATTGCGAAGATGATGTTGGAATTAAAGAATCATGCCATCGTATTCTCACCACAAAATTTGAGAACATGAAGATGGTAGAAGATGAAACAGTTGGAGAATATTGCAACAAATTGCTTGAGATTGCAAATGAGTGTACTGATCTTGGTGATCCAATCACCAACAAAAGGTTAGTTTCTAAAGCTTTGCGAACTCTAACACCTCGTTTTGATATGAAGGTTGTTGCTATTGACACGGAAACAACCACTGGATGTTTGGACTTCACAAAACTGATGAATGACCTGAAGACCTACGAAATGGAAATGAATGAGAAGGGTGGGTCAAAGAAAAAGGGAATTACCCTGACACCTGGATCAACTTCAAAGTCAACTTCACCCTATGACGAAGATGATGATGAAGATCTTGAAGAAATCAGTGAAATGAATCCAGACTATGCTCTTCTCACCAAAAGACTCAACACTCTCATCCGAGCAAATAAAGAAAAACAATAGAAGAGAAGTTATGAACAATGTAAGCCTCGTCATAACTCGTCCGGACCTTTGGTGATTTATGAAAAGATGAACTCACCTGGAACAGAACCCAAGATTATAAAGCGTGCTGCATCAGATCACTTTAGACCAAAGGAAGTGAAAGATTTCTCCAAAGTCCAATGCTATGAGTGCAAAGGCTATGGGCACTTTGCTAACGAATGTGCCAACACTTTTAGGAAACTTGGAAAGCCTGTCACATTTCTATCTCTTAGCGACAGTGAGCTGGACACCTCAGGAATATTTGTGGAAAAAATCTCAGATGAAGTAACCAACGAGCACGCAGCCTTAACTACAGTATGTTCTGAAATGGTTAACTCAAAGCTCACAAAAGTTGAGATAACTTCAGACATGTATGATGAGTCCTATTATGAAACTTTTTTCTGTTTCAATACAGTAATAACCACTACAGATGAGGAAGAAGAAGTTACTGAGGAAGAAACTCTGGAGTTGCTAATAAAGTTGCAGGAACTCTACAAGGAGCTGTATGCTAAGTGGATCAAATAGTGCAAGGAAATCGAGTCACTCAATGATGAATCCACTAATCAGAAGGCGTCACTTGCAAAGTTGGAAGTAATGTTGACAAAGAAAGATGCAGAGATTGATGATATGAGGATTCAACTCAATCTTGCAAAGGAAACATTCAAAAAGTTCAACGCAGGTACTTCTAAACTTGATGAAGTTCTTGCACACACTCAGGTAACTTCTCATGGGATAGGTTATGATAAAACTGTAAAAACTGCCTTTACTCAAATTCTGTCCACAAGTGGAAAACCCTTTGTGAAAGCTCAAGAAGGTCACTCCACTTCATCAGTGAGTAAGAAGCGTAGGAGATTTGTTTGTCACTATTGTTTTCTCCCTGGACACATAAAACCTTTCTGCCATAGTTTTTTGCAAGAACATAAAAAGGAGATTCATTTGAGAACACAAGCCTCAAAATCAGGTCTTTCAGTCAAAAGTGACAAAACAAAGAACTTGGTCTGGAAGCCCAAAGCTACCTCCAAAGACACCTGTAAAGTGGTCTTCACTGCATCAATATCTGATGATTTGACAACCTGGTACTTTGACAGCGGGTGTTCTCGCCAGATGACTGGATCTCAATGTTATCTGACCAACTACCAAAAGATCAATGGTAGCGAAGTCACATTTGGGGAGGAACAAACAGCAAAATTGTAGGACATGGTATCTTGAACAGTCCTGGTCTTCCAAAGCTGGCCAATGTATCACACGTCCAAGGTCTTACAACAAACCTCATCAGTATCAGCCAGCTCTGTGATGACAACTTTACTGTCGTCTTTGATAAGCAAAGTTGTACTGTGGTTGACACCAATGGTAAACATGTAATCTCTGGGGTAAGATCTTCTAATAACATTTATGAAACTAAAAGAAAAAGTTGTTTGAGTGCGCAGATAAATGACGTACAACTTTGGCATAAAAAATTGGGGCATACCAATTTTCACAACATGGAGAATCTTCAGAGACTCAATGCTATTCTTGGAGTGCCAAAGCTGAACGTCTCAAATCCAAGTCTGTGTGGAGATTGTAAAAAGGGAAAACAAGTAAAAGCCTCACATCCAGTTGTGACAACTTCAGAGAGACCTTTTGTTACTCAAAGCTGCTTTGAATTGCTTCACATGGATCTTATGGGGCCAGCTGAAGTAGAAAGCCTTGGAGGTAAACGGTATTCCTTTGTGATTGTCGATGACCTCTTCAGGTACACTTGGGTAAAATTTCTAAGTGACAAAGGTGAAACCTATGATGCTTTCTTAGAATTATATGCTAAGGTTAGAAACTTCTACCATTCTTGCGTTAAAAGAATTAGATCTGACCATGGTAGGGAGTTCGAAAATTTTCAACTCCTAAACTTTTGCATAAAAGAAGGCATTCATCATGAATATTCTGCTCCTAAGACACCCCAGCAAAATGGTGTAGCTGAAAGAAAGAATAGGACCTTGCAAGAGATGGCCACTGTCATGTTACACTCTAAGAAGTTGTCCAAACGTTTTTGGGCTGAAGCTTTAAACACTGCATGCTATGTAAGTAATCGTGTAAACTTAAGAGCCGGAACCACCATGACGTCATATGAAATTCTAAATGGTAAAAAACCCAGCCTTAAATACCTACATGTTTTCGGTTGTGTTTGTTACATTTTGAATGATAGGGATTATTTGTTCAAATTTGATCCCAAAAGTGATAAAGGTGTGTTCATTGGCTATTCTCTTAATAGTCATGCTTACCGTGTCTATAATCTCAGAACAAAAACTGTTATGGAGAGTGTTAATGTATGATTTGATGATTTTGCCAGTCTATACACTCCTGAAGAAGATACTAATGATCTGATTGAGATACAGGGAAGGACAGAAAAGATCACTGAGATAGAAGGAAGAGTTAACACTGAAGTTGAGTCCACTTCAGAGACAGATGAAGATACAACTACAGAAGAATCTGGATCAAATTCCCACTTAAACGAGTCAGAATTTCCAGAAGTAGTTCAGGGAAACACTAGGAGAGACCCACCAAGAAAGATTCGCAAAGATCATCCAATTGATCAAATCATTGGAGATGTACACGAAGGGGTCAGAACTAGAGGTAAAACTCCTGCTAACTACAAGGAAATGGTAAGGATGGTATGTATGTCTTGTGTATTCAATGAAGTTGGTACTGTTGTCTTCTTATCTTTGGTTAAACTCAAAAATGTAAATGAAGCATTAAAAGATGAGTTCTGGATTAGTGCCATGCAAGCCGAGCTACTTGAGTTTGTTAGAAACAAAGTCTGGACACTTGTGCCTAGACCTTCAGGGATAAATGTGATAGGAACTAAGTGGATATTTAAAAATAAAACTGATGAATTTGAAAATGTCATTAGAAATAAAGCCCGCTTAGTTGCCCAAGGTTACACTTAAGTAGAGGGCATTGACTATGATGAGACTTTTGCTCCAGTTGCACGAATTGAGTCCATCAGGTTATTGTTTGCCATTGCATGTTATCTTAACATTACTCTTCATCAAATGGATGTTAAGGCAGCATTTCTTAATGGTGTACTAGAAGAGGAAGCATACGTAGAGCAACCCAAAGGCTTTGAAGACCCAACCAATCCAAATCATGTGTATAAATTACATAAAGCGTTGTACGGACTAAAACAAGCTCCAAGAGCTTGGTATAGTCGGTTAACCAAATTTTTACTTGAGTTTGGATTTTTCAGGAGTCATGCTGATAGAACTTTATTCCTCAAGAAAGAAAAAGATTTACGCACAATCGCTCAAATCTATGTCGACGATATAGTGTTTGGATCGACAAGTGAGAAAGCTTTGAAAGAGTTTATGGAGGAGATGTCCACATCTTTTGAAATGAGTATGGTCGGTGAACTGAGCAACTTTCTTGGACTTCAAGTCAAACAAAAGGAAAATGGTGTTTTTGTCTCACAGACAAAATATGCCAAAAATCTTGTAAAGAAGTTCGGTTTGGAGAATGCAAAGCACATGATGACTCCCATGAGTACGACTGAAAAGTTTTCAAAGGATGCAGTTGGACCTGAAGTTGATCCAATGTTATACAGATCAATGATCGGAAGTCTCCTTTATCTGACCGCTAGTCGACCAGATATCATGTACAATGTGCGTGCATGTGCTCGATTTCAGTCCTGTCCCAAGGAGGAACATCTTAAGGTGGTAAAGAGGATCATTCGGTATGTGGCCGGAACATGTGAATTGGGTCTATGGTTCACGAAGGACACAACTACAAATCTTGTTGGATACAGTGATGCTGACTGGGCTGGAGAAATAGATGATAGACGAAGTACAAGTGGAGGATGTTGCTATCTAGGGAACAACCTCATCTCTTGGCATAGTAAAAAGCAAAATTGCATCTCATTGTCCACAGCCGAGTCTGAATATGTGGCCGTCGGGAGCTGTTCAACGCAGTTGATATAGCTGAAGTCGATGTTGGATGATTATGGCTTGGAAAGCAATTCCTTGGTGATGCTCTGTGACAATACAAGTGCCATCAACCTTGCAAAGAATCCGGTTCATCATTCCAAATCCAAGCACATTCATTTAAGGTATCATTTTATTAGGGATTTAGTTGAAAAGAAGCTATTAAAGTTAGAGTATATTAGTACAGATAATCAACTGGCAGATTTATTTACAAAAGCCTTAAGCTATGAGAGATTCTCAATTTTGAGGAAATCTCTTGGCTTATGTTCTATATGAAAAGTACAGTTGACCCAACTGTTGTCACACTTTTGATATATCATAGTTAACTGTGAAGTTGAACAGATTCGATGATGAAAAAGCTTGTATTAAGGTGAAACCATGATCGCTCTTATAAAATCATATAACTAGATCAAAGATATTGGATAAATGGTTTTGATAAGATTCTTTTGGTTATTCATCTATTCATCATTTGCTTCTCTTCTTAAAAAGTTTTCTATGATGTAACAAAAGTATTCTAATAATAAAATCTTCTTGACAATAGTTAGTTATTTATATAATATAAAAAAAAAATAAAAAAAATAATAATAATAAAAACCCGGGAAAATTTTGAAAGTTAGTTGAATGTATCTGGAAGTGTATCTTACTCTATCTTTAATATCTGGCTTGACTATATCTTTAATATAATTGATTCCTATTTTGAAGGAGACGGGTATCTATCGATACTATATATCCATCCTTATTTTTGTGATGAATTGTATATCTTTTAATATAAAAGAGTTTCTCTCTCTCTCTCTCTCCAGTCACTTTCTCCCAGATTCTCCGTTTTGCTTCTGTTTTCGATTCACTATTCAAAAACCCTTCCAAACCTTTTCATCTCCCCGAAAAATTTGTTCATCTTCATCCCTTTTCCGCCATGGATTCTGAGAAATTGAAGCAGATTCAAGATTTGTTGAGTGACCTCGAAGCCTCAGCATACCTTCGCCATCTCTCAACCTTCCCCCCGCAACCTTCATTTCTCTTTCCACCGCAACCTATCATATCCAACCCTTTTCATCTTTTGTCTCCAGAATCTTCTCCTGTTTTTCTTTCAAAGGTTCCCCTATCCCCTTCGAGAGGTAATGCTCCTATGGAGATTTCTCCCGAGTTAGGAAGTTGTTCGGAAGTTCAGTCGAAACCCCTATCTCTACCGGCACCATCTCCGGTCCAACCTTTTCCGGTCTCCCCATCTTTAGAGCGAGCCATTATTCTAGCTCCTGACGGGGTGGTCATGTCTACCTTTGATACTCTAGTCCTCGACACTCCTATCCTCGCCGAAGAACAAATTGACCTGGTTCTTCCTTCCGACGAAGGAAACACATACAATGAAGGTCCAATTGAGGTTCCATTTTCTGAAATTGAAGAAGAAACAAAGGAAGAGATGCCTGAGAAGTCTACTCCGACACATACGCCGCTCAAAAAGAAATCGACAAAGTCGAAGAAGGCCTTTCCAACTAGACGGTCCAAGCGTCTTCATGTGACCGGCAGTTCCTCGAGAACTCCGGTGGAGCCAATTGAGATCATCAGTGAAGCCGAAGAGGAAGAAGAGTGTGAAGAAGAGATGTCAGATGATGATGTGGGTGAACAGACTCTTTCCGATTCTGAGGCTGATGATGAAGTTGAAGAGACTGTTGCTTCAAAGAAGGGCAAGAGAAAGATCTCTTTCTCTTCTCCCTCGAAAGGTCATGGAAAAACTGTGAAGAAAGTTAAGCGGAGTGTTGCTCGAACTGAGGAGGATGCTGACTCTGATTCGGATTTAGAGGTATCAAAGGCTAACTCAATCTTATTTTATTCAGATCTTGCTAAGCGTAATTGCGAATTCTTTAAGAATAGGGAAATCTTGAATAATCGAGCAGTAGATTTAAAAGATTTTTCTGGATATAATTTGGTTGAATTTTTGAAGAAAAGAAAAGTGTTGGGGAGTGTAACTTATGCTAGGCCTTATGTTGCTGAAGTAGTTAGATATTTCTATGCAAATTTGACACATGATTTTGGGAATCCAGCCTCTAAGCAATATGGTAAAGTCTTTGTACGTGGGAAGATATTCATAGTTACTCCGGCTAGGATTAACAAATTTTTGGGAATGCCTAATGTTATTGAAGCTGATGAGGGGGTTGATGAGGAGTTGGAGGCTAAGATGACTGATGTGTTAACTGGTGGCCAAACTGAGATGTGGGTGGCTAACAAGAAGCCGAATAGACTTGCTTCGGTTCTAACATCACTGTTCTCAACACTTCACAAAATCTCTGTGTCAAACTGGATTCCTACTTCTAACACAATGATGGTGCCATTCGAGCATGTTTGCCTATTGTATAAGGTGTATATGGGAGAAAAGGTGAATCTAGGGCAACATATTTTCAATTCAATTGCTGAGATTGCCATGACAAAGTCCAACAAGAATTTGGTAGTTCCCTCTCTCATTTACAACATGCTCTTGGACTAAGGCTTAAGCCCACAAAGAAGGATATTCTCACGGCCAGACTTCCTCTCCAGACTGTTCAGAAAGCCTTTCTAGCTGAATCCAAAACTCGTGATCTTCCATGGAGTGATGCTGCTGAGACTACTCCTCCATCTTCAGATCATCTTTGTTCTATCCCTATATTTGTTTTGCAGGAACAGATTGAGCTCTACACTGCCCAGATAGAGATCTTTGCCAAGCAAAGGAAAGTATTCCAGCACCTTCTTTTTTCCCAAAAAGGGGGAGAGATTGGTGGTGGAGAAGGCAGTAGCAGAGGAAGAGGAAGGGCAAGGGCAGTAGCAAGTGAAGAGGAGGGAACTGATGAGTAAGAGGAGGAGGAGGTAGTAGAAGAAAAGAAGAAGGAAGAAGGAAGAAGAGCTGCAGTCTGTTGCAGTTTTTGGTTGATGTTTCTCAAACAATTTCTCTCTAACAATCTTAATTATGTTTGTTTTAAACAACTATATGTTTGCTGAAGATCTGATAAGATCTTTCTTTTGTTGATGTTTTTGTTGCTAACATTTAGTTGTTTTTGATGGTATCATATCATTATCTAAGTATGTTTTGAATATATTTATGATATCTTTTGGAAGTATGCATGACAGGGGAGTAATTGTGTCTGTTTTAGTTGTGCTCGTTATTTTATTTCCAAGTACATGTTTAGGAGGAGTTCTGTTATGATTTGATTGTGTTGCATGCTTGAGGTTGTTTTGGGAAGAAAGACAAAAAGGGGGAGATTGTTGAAACCGGTTGGTTTGTTATTAGTTTGGATATTGTTTTGTTTTGTCTTTGTTTGTTTGCTTGTGCAGGAAGATAATAGGTTGAGATATTTTAGGAAGTTTATTGTGCTTGACTAAGTCCAGAGATTGATTGAGTTAAATGGCTGTTATGGAAGTTGCGGGCGTACGGCGCAAATCTAGGAATGAAGTTCATGGAGAGATCAAGTTGTTATTTGGAGTAGAGACCAAGTATATTGTTTTATATAAATAGGTATCTGTTGTATAGTGTGAGATACGAATTCTTAGAGATATTATCAGATCTGTATTGAGAGATATTAGTTTCCTACAAGTGTTAGTTAAGACAACTTTAGTCATAACCTTCTGCGAAGGAAGAGATAAAGTGTCTTAAGTTTAGTAAGAGTTTACTTGTAGTGTTTTTGTAATTCACAAATTCATATAGTGAATATTTTGCCCTGAGGCACTTTGCGAGATTATAGAAATATAATCTCGTGAAATTTTCCAATCCATTGTGTGTTTCTAAATTCCGCTGCATATACAAAGTTGTCTCAACTTTAGATACAACTTTGATCACAACTCTGTCAGAACCGAGAGTTCGGTTTTTTCAATATCACCCATTTTTTCTTAATTCATCTTTAATTTTAGTACATGTTTCATTATATATGATCTATTAAATCTATAAAAATTAAATTGAAAAAAATTCACACTATTATTGAGATGAAACAACACAATGTGACCTACAAAAAAAGTACATAATTTGCAATTATTATTTTTGTATTTTTTACATTTATTAACGTTATAGTAATAATTTATTAAATTAAATTGAATCCAAATTTAACTTCAATTTATTTTAGGTTTTATTTATAATTAAAATAGAAAAATAATGGTTTTTTTCCATTTGGTAAGGATTTAAAACATACATAACATGATATTAAATTAGTAGATAAAAAAATGATATACAATATAAAAATTTAGAAGGAAATGCTAAAGGAAAATAAAAGAAAATAGATGAAGAGAAAAAAATAATGATAAAGGATGCAAAGAATTGCATTTTTTTGATGAAGAAAAAATAGAAAAGAAATTTATATAGAGAAAAAGGAAGAAAAGTTAGACAAAAAAAGTAAAAGAAAAATAAGAATAATTTTTTCATATCAACTGGACTCACATGCTTAGCTGTCACTCTCTTTTTTGGGTACATATGCATGTACCAATTTCTAGTATAGCTTCTTTTGAAATGCCTTCCACAATGGTTTGCACCAAAAATCTATACTATATATTAAATCAAAGTATTGCACAATTTTTGAGAAGAAATTCTCCCGCTTAAAAATGCCAAATCAGAAAATAATTTTTTTTTGTTCTTTTCAATTGATTAAAATATTAATTTGAACATAACATAAAATATTTTTTTTATGCACGGAAAGCTTAAATAGCTCACACGGTGAGTCATACATGATCATTCCACAATTTATCAAATTAAATTTCAGAGACCAAACCATATTGCTCAAAAAATAAGGTCATCTTATATATCGCCACGCAACGCGTGGGTGCTAAACTAGTGTTGTGTATAAAGAAGTATTTCAAAATTTATAATACTATATATTTTAAATTTTAAATATTTGTTTATGTTTAACTTACAATATGCATATCTTTCATAATTTAAATTCGATAATTACCGTGCATCACACAGGTGCAAAAACTAATGGGTATAAAAATCATGTTTTTGTACCTAAAAATCATAACCAATGGGGATACTCTTAGGTATAAAGATAGGCTCCTGAATTACAAGACTTCATGGTCAACTCACAATGTTAAATTGGCCAGCTATGCCGACCTTGGCCTAGAAAAAACGCTTTATGAGAAATAGCACATCAGATCTCCTATGACATTCTCTATGATATCTCACATACTGAATGTTTGGAGTTAATTTTTTTTATTTTTTCAATTTATAATGATTTAATTTAATTTAAATTTTTATTTAAAAGTTATCCTTCTTCAATTGGGTATATTAAAAAAGAAAAAGGAAATTGTGACATATGAAATGTAACATGTGAGGGCATGAGATGTGATTAGGATAAATAGTAGGTCAATCCCAAACTAACGTTATTAAGATAGACCTACCAAGCCACCTATTTCCATCCTGAACGACACTCCAAAACATCACACTCCCTGACATTAAGAAAATAGATATACAAAATATAATACAGCTCTTAACACACGCATGTAATGATACTAATTTAGGGATAAGGGCCAAATAGGTCACTAAACTAATTTGGGGGCTCAATTGATCCACTGTAAATGTTTTTGGCTCAATTGGGCCACCTCGTTTTTAAAATCGTATCAATTGAGTCATTGTATTATGGAGCCCTAATGGAGGACGTTAAGTCAGCTCGAAACGACGTCGTTTTATTTAAGTTTTTACCCTAACTCATATCCCAACCCACCCCTAACCCCTAACTCAACCCACTCGTCCAAATTCATCCAAGTTCATGTGTATTTTCTCCCTTAGTTCTTTTTTAGTGTCCTTTTTCTTTAAATTTTTTATTTTTCCAATTTTTTCCTCTTTATTTTCCTTTTTCATTTTTTTAGTGTTCATCCTTCCAAAACCCAAACTTTGGCTATGTTTTCGCCTTCTTCTCCATAATTCTGTGTTATGGGTAAAAAAAAAAGAAGTTATGGGTTGTCTGCCCAGATTCCAGCACCATTGTCCAGTTCTAGCTCCAAAAAAACGCAGAAAAAACTGACCAAAATCACCTTCCGGGCAGCCAATAAACCCGCAAAAAAGTCAACAAGCAGTTCTGATTCAGATCCCTGCTATGTCCCAAAAAATAAAAACACAACAAAAATATCTGCTTCAATTTCTTGCTCATCTCCAGATTTTCGAAACACTTCAACACTTTTCGCCAATCCCACACATCCACAATCTGACCACACTTTCTCATCTGCAACCAAAATCCTAAACCCAGATCCCCATATATCCTCCCTTTCTCTCACTGTTCAACCCAAACACCTGTAGCCTCACTCATCAAGTGCGTCTGCACTGTCGCTGGGATTCAAACTCGCTCTAAAGCCGCCCAACTCACCTCCCAGCTCCAACCCACACCTTTTACCCATCCCCTTTCCCCATCAGTAGCTTCGCTGGAGTCAGATTACTCCTTGTCATCTGAAATCGATAAGCAATTAGCAAGGAGGGCCCTAGTTTCTTAAATTGCCGATGGGAGTCGTTCATTGTCGCCCCAAGATGAATCTCTGCCACTCAAGCTGGGATCTTGCCCTCCATCATCAACGATGTGTACTTTGAACTCAGCGCCATTGATCTTTACTAAATCCACCCCCCTCCCGCTGTCGATCGAAATCACCGAGCCCCTCTCTCTGATCCGCCGCCTCCCGAAAAAACAAAAACCTTAATTTTAAATATCAACATAATATGGGTCGGGTTAGGGGTTAGGGGTGGGTCAGGTTATGGGTTAGGGTAAAAACTTAAATAAAACGACGTCATTTCGAGCCGACTTAATGTTCTTCATTAGGGCTCCGTCATGCAATGACTCAATTGACACGATTTTAAAAATGCGGTGGCCCAATTGAGCCAAAAAAGTTACAGTGGGTAATGTTAGGAAAAAACTATCAAGGAACCCCTAGATAAGGTTTTGATGAGATGTCAAAACTATTCCTGAAAAACTGATCAAGATCCAAGTTGTAGATCTGAGCTGACCAATCCAGAGCCTCAAGAAGGAACTCAATTGAAGCCAGAGTCAACCCAACTGGAGCATGGTCAACCAGCTGGAGGGATACGCTAACTAGTCAGAACTCAATCCAACTGAGGGTTAAATGAGTCTAACCAGTCAAAACAAACTGACAGCTAAGTCAGCTGAGCTGAGAGAAAAATCAATAAGACTGAAGAAACTGATAAGAGATCAGTTTAACTGAAGACTGGAAGTATCCAGCTGATGGCCAAACTTAACTTCAGCCGAACTGAAGTAGACAGACGAATCAATCAAAGGCCAGAACTGAAGTCAGCCAGCTTGTAGGAGAAAACAAGCAAACATCTGACGAGGAAGCTCAGAGAAAGATTAGTCAAACTGACAAGCTAGCCAACAGCTTGTGATCAGTGAAGCTGACAAGAAAGCTCAAGAAAGACCAGTCGAACTGATAAGCTATTCAATAGCTTGTGATCAGTTGAACTGGAGGAACAAACTCAGAACTACCAACTGGAGTGATAGCCGAACTAAGCAGACAAGCTCAAAACTGCCAACTGGAGTGATAGCCGAACTAAGCAGACAAGCTCAGAATTGCCAACTGGAACTCAAACTTGCTAAACTGGAGCTCAGAACTGCCAGCCAGAGAGTCCAGGAGTTAATGCTCCAATGAAGATCTTGGAATAAATGCTTCAGCGGAGATCCTGGAATTAAATATCCAACAGAGATCGATTGGCAAAGCAACGGATACTAGAATTGAATATCCAACAGAGATCAATTGGCAAAGCAACGGCTACTTCAACCAAAAGCTCCAATGATCATAAAGACCATCTGCCATTGATGAACCAACAGAGCTACCAATCAATGGAACTCAACGGTCACAGAACCACTCCTCTATAAAAGACGAGTGAATCAAAGTTTTCAAATGACTTTTCGCGACTTTCATTCTTGAAACCTTTATTCAAGTTGTTTCAACTTACAACTGAGCTTTCTTTCTCCCTCCCACATAGCTCAAGTTCAGCATTTGCTAAACCTGCAAGAGTCCAACTGAGAAGAAGAATCCACAGAATCAAAGCATTCAACTAGCTGTTGATAATCCAGCCATAACAACCTTCTCAGTTCCAGCAATACACCGATCAACTACCCGGCTCAATTGAAGGAGTACATCAGTTGATATCCCATGTTCTAGACTAACCTCTTGAAGATCGAAAGAGATCTAAAACCTTGTAAAGACATCAATAGCACCTACCTCCCTAGCGAGCAGTTAGGGACTGCAAGTGTGAGCCGTCGACCTGCTGAGGTAGCGAGCAGTTACAAGGTTCAGCTAACTATCCTTCATTGTATAATTTGTAAAGAAACTCAAGTTATATCGTGGAGTTGCCCTTCTACGGAAGGAAGAGAGGACGTAGAAGTTTGAGACTTCGAACCTCTATAAATCGTCTGTGTGCTGTACTATTTTGCTTATACTCGCATATCTTTGAACTGTACACAAGCTCACACAATCTGCACTCAAGTTGTCTAAAAGTGCTCAACTGATCTGTGCATAGATAAGTTGCTAAGCAAGTCAAGGGCCCTTATCATTCCGCATTTGAAGTAAAGTTTTTGTATCAGTTTATTCACCCCCCTCTAAACTGACATCGACTCGTCCGGGACCAACAGGTAACATATTTTCACATTAATTCCTCTCAATTTTAACCTTCATGTATGATAGAGAGAAATATGCATTTATTAGGGAAACATATTTTAATACTCCCTCTGTTTCTGTTTAAGTGTCATTTTGGATGAATGCACACAAATTAATAAACTAATTAACTTACCTAATATACCTTTGTGTGAATGCATTAAATGAGTTATATATATATGTATGTATGTATGTTTGAATGCATTAAATGAGGAAAAATATGGGAAAAATGTGAATATCATGTCTCGAATTTGTAGAATGACACTTTTTGTGAAACAAAATTAAAATGGTAGAATGACACTTATTCAGAAATAGAGGGAGTATGATTTAATATGAGTTGGAAATAATATATTAATTTATCAAAATTATTCCACCTTTTAATTCAATGAAAATTTCTAAAAACTACAATATATATATTTTGACACAGAACGAGCACATCCGAAGGAGAACTATTAACCTGAGAATTTCATGTATGAATTCGAATGAGTTCAAATGTTAATGGCTAGTTATAACCAGCAGTTAATTTATAGGTCATCATTTGTATGTTAGTTTTGTATACTAGGAGACTTGTCTTTGTATACATTTAACAATGTTTTGAAGATATAAATTGAATATTTATTTCAGTCACTGTGTGCTAATTATTAATATATTTATCTACATGTTCCATATACTTGCATTGTATATGATATGGTGTGGGTAAATACACGGTAAAGATCATATTATCATTTTCTTACATTGTATTGTCATGGCTTATATGGTCATGAACCCACCATTGGTACACCGTAGGACAATCTGATTGTTAGTTTATCTTGTAACACCTCATCCCAAAACAAATCTGTGAATTATTTCAACCGTATAGGAAACATGTGTTGATTATAGGATGCTTTGAAATTATTTTAGAAAATTACAAATACAGAGAAAACGACTCCCAAAATTGGCTCAATTCTATTCTTAAAATCATGTTGTCCTCTAAATCTTTCTCGATCACATATTTGTTCCTCGTGATGAGACATTTCCATAAGCCTTATTCATTCATCATTTGGACGTTTATTAAATCATGGGTGTCCTAAATATTAAAAGACCATATTTTTATCTCTAAAATAAAAGTCTACCGATTTATGTTTAACTCCAAAAATTGATTTCGTCTTTGACTTGGAGTCACAAATCTTTCAATAATCGTGTGGTCATAGATTTCATTAAAAATGGAGTTCGTTTGACCTTCCAATGAAATTTTATTCGTTCTCTATTTCAACTAATACCATATATTAAAATACATCACAAATTGATTGTCACTACTCAACCTTACCTTGCTCCAAGTGTCATCATGCATTGCTTCATGTGTCAACATGCATGACAAGGGTGCTCCGTGTGCCACCATTTATTCTACCCAGTTTCATACATGTCCTACACATGTTCATCATAGTTATTGGTTGAATCAAATAGAGAGACGATGAGCTAGAGTCCAACTTTCTCCCATATTCTCTTCTCCATTGGCTTCTCTCTTCCCCTCTCAGCAGCATCAATCTCTTTTTTCTTCTAATTTCGACCCGCAAACCTTAGCCAACAATTATGAAATTTTATAGCGAGCTTTTCACTTTCATGTAGATGATGTTAGCCAAAGAAATCATCTAATTTGGTTCTCATATGGTCAAGAACGAAGGCAAACATTACACTGGTTTCTGTTTTTCTACCGCTGCAGCAACAATTTTCTTCTGTATATTTCCACTTTCAAATCTCCACCAACATTGCTGAAATTTGTATATGTTGTTTCTCTCTTCACATAGTTGAAGTTAGACACTAGAATCGCTCAATTTGGTGTCCGGAAAGTCAGAAACGAAAACATGCAAAATTGGGATTTCTAGCTGTAAGTTTTATCAGGAGTGTAGCAGTCGTATTTTAGTATTTTCGTCCCATAAATCTCATCCATAATTTCTGAAATTCGAGTATATTTTTTCTATAATTATTTAGATGATTTTAGGCTCAATAATTTCTCAATTTGGAGCTTTGATGTTCCTAAACAAAGCTCAACTAGTTTTTGGGCGGTTGAATTTTTGTAACTCATCGAAGCTTTTTTTGACATCTTTTTCCGTTGATCCAGATATTTTCTTTCCGTGGGATTTGCATTGATGTAAAATTCACTCTTAATGGTTTCCATAATAGGTCTCCGATTATCGATACGATATCGTTTGGTCTATCAAAGATACGTTGCAAATCGACACGTCAAATCTGTCGCAGAAATCACTGTGTTGCGAGTGCAAGTTCGGAGGCTATTTTCCATGGTATATAGCAACTATTCCTTGCAGCCTTTCAATCCTTTGTGTCAGATCAGACATCATTTCATCCTTCGAATCCCAGCGGTAAGTTTTCCGAAAACCACTATTTTCTGGCAGATTTCATCTATGTTGAAAATGCTATATTTCTTGCTCATTTTCAGTTGTTGTAGCCATTGTATTATTGAACGGTTTGTTCCATTCAAATATTTTTTTTCCATACTGTGAAAATTTATACTTTTAATTGAAAATTCATTGAGTATCGAGCTCGATCGAGACCTAAACTTTTTGTTGATTAATTTGTTCGGGTGAATAGTCACAGTTTCCTTTTCAGCTGATTTCAGGTTAGGGTGATTAGAATTTGTCTCCGACTCCTTCTGACCGATTGTAGCTCCCTTTGTAACGGACGCGTGGCTGCTGACCATGTCTCAATTAGATTTGAATTGAATTTTCTATAATTTTTCGAAGTTGTTATCATGTTTTAAGTTGTTCCATTTTATTTTGAATTTATTTCAAGTTAATTGAAGAGTATCGTAAGAACCTATTATTGATCCGTGTTGTGTTTATAACCTAAGTATTGCACATGTCTAGTCGAAGTAAAATTAATAAAGCTCCAATTAAATTAAAGTGAATATTAGATTAATTTCGGGAATAGTTATTGATCCTTATAGGATTTGCGTGACTTACGAGGAAGGTGGAGGATTAAATCTCGAGATGGTTTGAGCAGCTGAGCCCTACGGGAACTCGGGAAGGATTTGCTCTGTCCTCAGGACCGTGATCAAGTTTGGATCCTTATTAGGACGTTTGTATCTATAAGGTATGTTATACTATCTTTGCAAATTGTATCTTTCGAGTTATTAAGCTCTACTTTGTTAAAATTACATATATGACTATCCGTGTTAAATATTTACATGCTACTGTATGTTGTCGAAGTCTCATAAACTAGCGTTGTGTCAATGTGAGTAGCTACAGTATTGCATGCATTATTCGTCATGCTCTATTCTTTGTTGAAAGACTAAAATGAACAATTACAATCATTGGTTATACTCATAAACTTTACACGTTGGTGATGTAGTAGGGGTTGCGGGCAGTGACTGATTATACTCTTAAATGTTTCACAATAAAATGTTTTAGTGAACTTAGGTTGCTTCCAACTTTAAAACCTCCTAAGATTCACTATCTGCATGAATACAAATAGATCACTTTTAGAAAATGAATTGCATAGTTTAAATTGTGAAAACTTTCCCACTGAGTGCACTAGTACTCAGCCCAAATCTTTTCAAACAATTTTTAGGTCAGTAGGCTGGAGCGTGACGTGACGATGCTGAGAAATGGGCTTTTGTTATTTATGTATTTTCTAATTGTCTCTTTTTGTTAAGTATTCTGTTAAGAATTTGAGCTTTCGCACTTTTGATATTATTTTGCTAAATGCTAAGAACTCCAATCTTAGTATTATGGACAAGTATATGTTATTATAAAACATGCTTGGTTGTTCTGAGTCTTCTGTTGAGGTTTCATAAATTTAATTACCCTATTTATTTCCCGTTTCTTGATTCCAACCCTCGTGGCGTCCATTTGCACGGTCTTTCAGGACCGGGGCACTACATATCTTGACTAGCAGATTATCTAGTATACCGGCGTGTGTATTGAGGAAGATCATGATAGGATACTGTTTTCTATTTTTGACCTTAAATGAGAGGACAAAAATCCACAGAATTTGGGTTCTTAACCTATATTATTGGAAGACATATATATGTTACGTCTACTGCTTTGATTTATCAATGGGTGATATTCTTTAATAGGGCTAACAATCTCGATATTTCGAGTATTGAAAACTATAATGGGAAATTAATAGTAATACCATCAATATTATTTAGATAGTTTTTTTTAGATAAAACAAAATTAAATATTGACAAATCATTTCATAGAAACATGGTTTATTCTAGAGTTATCAAATGGACTGGGCTGATCCAACCTAGCTCGGGCCCAAGCCTTTTATGGGACAACCTAGCCCAACCCACAAAATCACGGGGCTAAGTGGGTTGGGCCTGCACTGGCAAAATGGGCTCACATGAGCTTTTTTTTGAAAATCAACCCAACCCAATCCCAAGCCCATCAAAGGCCCGACTCGGCCCATGCTGATTGATTCTGGTTTGTCCTACACAAACTACGATCCGAACCCTCAAGGGGACGGGGTCGATTGTAGTGCGGAGAGCTAACTCGGGTCGTGTCTCTCAAGAAAAGCTTCGTCTGGGCAATTACCTTTCTACACTATAATTGTTTACAATACATGAATTTAAATACAACCTAAACACTCTAAACAAGGGTTGGAAGAGTTTGTCTAAACTATCAAATAAAACAAGTAAAATTATCTAGCAACACCAACAATAACAAAGACGAGGAAAAGATTATGAAAAGAGCATTAGGGTGTAGATTCTCTCATTGGTTTCTCTCCTAACTTGATTCAAGTTGATTATGTTAATCCTACACATACAGTAGAGCCCATTTAAGTGGTTTAACTTCTCTTATTATCACTGTCGATCCATTAAACCCCCATCGGCTATATCATACGAACAAGATTAATAATTAGGCTTACGAAATCCGATTCACCCTAGCAATGCTAAGTAGTGGCCAATTACTCAACATAAACAAGCACAATTCCAACAACAACAAACCAACCATAACAAGCATGGATTGAACCCAACTCGATTATCTACCCCCTAATGTAAAGGACTAGCCCCTTATCATGCTCAAGACAACACAACAATCATACAAGTTCTTCATTTCATAAATTGAAAGATAAATAAAATACAAACTTATATAAACCTTGTTTATGTCTCGTCAGTTTTGGGACAAATCCCCACAAATGAGCTAAAGCTAAGTGATAGAGATTTTGTCTCCTCTAAGATTGTTTCAATATTTATAAACGTGTGTCAATGCTTACAAGTGTACAAGCATATGTTTGTAGATATCATGATGCGAGGTCGATCCATAGGTAAAAGGAATTAAACGTTAAAATGCAAGTACCAAGACGATAGATTGATGAAATATCTAGACTATGAATAGATGAAGGGTGATTATCATAACACAAAACCAACACAAACTAAATAAGACAATACCAAACAACAACAATAGACAATCTAAATAGAATGCAAGAAACAAGATTAACAAAGGGAGATTTGAAGAAGACAAATTAAGGCAAGACTCTAGGACATGGATTCACAACATTCCTCTTGATCAAACAACAAGGGCTAAACCCACAATCATGCTAAGTTCATAGATAGGAAGACCACGAATATAGAAGAAGCATCTCTCGAATATCTCCTAAATTGTGAATGCGACAAGGATGGATATCTCTAACACATTCGAAGGTCAAACCTACCAAAGGCTCAAAGGGGTCACATTTCCTTCTACATATTCGACATTCAACGAAGAGTACAAATACATGAATTCAATCCATACATGCTTATGTTCATGGGATGGGCAAGATGCAAGTGAATCATACATTTGATGTTAAATGAAGGCCACTCAAACAACATCATTCAAGAACAAGCATGAATTAAAACCTTGACAAAGCACAACCATTGATTAAACCCTTATCAAGAACAAGATTCACATTATTTCACCACATTCTAGAGCCCTAAGGGCTCTAGCCTACCATATTTACAATAAGATCAAGAATACAAAACCAACACCCATTCTAAACACAATAGTAAAAGAGTAAAGGAGAGGATAGAACCCTATTTGGCTAAGTGGCTTCCTAAAAATACCAAATTCATTTCATTGCCAATCAAGAAGAACTAAACAAGTTCTCTTCTGCCCTTGTTATTTCACAATCCAATCTCTTTGAAATTTTTCCAAATTTTTCATCATTTCTTACTCTTTTTGTTTGTGATCTTAATGTGACCATATCTCTTCTTTTCTTCACTTAAGCATTTTCAATTCAAATCAAGATAATTCACTTCCTTTTGTTCTTTTTCATCACAAGAGTATTTCAACATTTTTCCTTTTTCCAACTACAAGATTTCTCATAAGTTCAACTTGAAAAAATAAACACAAATCTTGCCATTTATTTCATTCCCAACCCAACAAAATCAAGAAAACATTTCAATGCTTAAAAAGGGCTTGCAAGGGATTCAATTTGTATTGGAAGGAACATATTTGGATAAAAATGAGTTTAACAAAGAATGGCCATAAATCCTTTTCTAGAAATCAAACACACGATTTGTAACCTCAATTAAGTCACAAAGCAAGTTCTAGAGAAAGACTAGTGCACCACGGGGACCATTAATCACTCATCAAAGAAAAGATTACACTAAGTGTAATCTTTGGATCAAAATCTTCCCAAAGTAAGTTTTTTCTTCAATAATTGTACTTTTGAGACATGACAAGAATCTTGTTTATATTATCATGCTATAAAATCTTGCCTTTTATCAACATTTTTCAAAAATTTCAACATAAGCTCATCATAATCAAAGATTCCAACTCAATCAAAAATATTCTCATGGCTCCTATCATGTTACAGGAACATACACCTATTTAAGTCAAAATATCCCCAAACCATATACCATAAGGCAATTGAATAAAAACATAGATAAAACATCACATGCTCATGAAGCCAAACGGCATGCGATCAAATATCCATTAATTTTCTCCATCCAAAAAATCCAACATAAAAACCTAATAATTCAAGCATAATCCAAAGCATAAATAAAAATAAGCATGCTCAAACATCCGAACATGCTTCAATATCTGACAAAATAAATAAACTAACTAGACAATGTTTAAAATAAAGTGATAAATGAGCACAATCCAACATAAAAACCTAATAATTCAAGCATAATCCAAAGCATAAATAAAAATAAGCATGCTCAAACATCCGAACATGCTTCAATATCTGACAACATAAATAAACTAACTAGACAATGTTTAAAATAAAGCGATAAATGAGCAGAAAAGACCCTTGCCACCATTATTCTCTCCCCCTCCCCCAAACTTATTTTTATCCAAGAGAGGAAATAAGTTTGGTGGCAAAAAGATGGTGGCAAGGCTCACTAACGGCTCAGTGAGGTGGATGCTGGTGGTGGTGAGGGGACTGCTATGGAAATGGCATAGATGATGAAGAAGGCATGAATTAGGAGGTCTGGAACTACTGAAACTGATGTGAAGAAGAGGTCGCCATGAATTGCCCTGTCGGCATGTGCTGGAAGTCCTGTGAGGAGGATGATGACGCTAAAAACTGTCCAGTTGGGAACTACTGCATCGATTGGAATGGCTGCTGCTGCTAAGGCTAGTAGGAGTAATACGCGGTCATTTGTTGTTGGTGCTGAGTTGGAGTGTAGGGCTGCTGCTGTGACCCAGATCCGGTGTTCATTCCTTTGAAGAGTCCGGCTAGGTCATGTATATCTGATCTAAACAAGCCCATGTTCTCTGCTAGGCCTCTGATCTCACCCCTAAAGCCTATGTACCTCTCGTCTATATCCGCCTGGATGGCATGACATCTTGCATCCACATTGGACTGAATCTGACCCATTCTGTTATGCATGTCGCTTCGGATATCATCAAATCTTATGTTCAAATCCTGCCTCAGATTCCCAAACTCATCATGCACATCACTCCTTTAGTTTTGCATTGACTCCTCCATTGACATCATGTAGCCATCCAGTGTATCAAAGTGGCCAGCAATTTGTTCTTCAGTGTAGCATCGCCCTCGTCTGAAATTGGCATTGGATGGTCCCTCTCCAGTATCATTTCTTCCTCCTTCTGGTTGCTCATCAATAGCATCTCTAATGCCCTTAGGAAGTCCCATAGCTCGTATAGCCTCACGATGAGCCGGTGTATCCATCATTCAGTTTTTACGTTCTTGAAAGTTAGATACATGAGTAAGATCCAGATTTGGCAGTAGAAAGTTCCCTCCTCCTCTTATGGACAGTAAATATGTGGTTGTGTCTGAGGTGAGCATCTTTAAGTTCCTCAAGTAGAGGACGCTCAAGAGTCTCGGTCCTAGACTTTCTTGATACTCATCCAAGTCAATGTTGAAGTGCTCGGCTATTGGGGTGATCGATCCCCTAATGCAAATCCAGCCATTATCCATGTGAGCTTGTCTTTGAAGCTGCTCAAGAAAGAATGCCCCGAAGTCCAGGTGGACGGCATTCAACATAGCCTATAGTGCGAACAATTCTGTAGTCCTCAGCCCACTGTTCTCTCGTCTAGCAAAAACTGATGATGCTAGAATGGGTGTAGATATCTGAAGACAGGGTTAGGCATGGCAGATGCCTTGGCGATGCTGGAGTCATACTTCTCAGTGTCAGACTCCGTAATGCAGAAGAGGCGGTAGGCATAATCCTTGTCATATCTAGACGAAGGATGGTAGATGCCATCATCAGGTGCATTGAAGATTCGGCTGACATCCTCAACCGTGAGAGCTCTATCCCTATTGCCCAACCTGAAAGTGCACTTTATAGGCCCTCTGTTGGCCATCCTCTTGATGTCCAATGTACTCAACACCTCCTTCACCAAAAGGGGGTAGGTCTTCCGTTCTGTCTCCAAAGCCTGTAGCCAACTAATCCTGTCTAGAAGGGTCCACACGTCATTCCTTATCCCAAGAACATCTGTGGTGTTGGGACACATGAATCATGTAGTGGCCACGCTCAATGAGAAGAGTCTACCCCAATTTGTCCTGTGCGCTGCCTCCGTAAAGTGAATCCCATATGTCATGGGATCATCTATCCCAAGGTCTTCTTCTTCCTGCTCTTCTTCCTGTTCGATTTCGGGGTCGGATTCGGGCTCTTATCTTCTTGTAGACTTTCTTCCCCTTCTTGGTACCATCTTTGTGTGTTTGGGATACGGTACCTAAGAAAAAGAAAAAGAATCCATAAGATATAGGGGCATAACCAACTTAAAATTCAAACAACGAAGTTGAGGTTTCAAAACATAAGACAAAATCCAACACACTTCCTCTACTAACTTTGGTGAATCAAAGTTTAAATCTATTTACAACTTCATGCCTCCTACCAAATGATAGACGTGCTTTACTTTTCAAAGTACCAACACCAAAATGCACATTGAGGCACATATTTAGAAGTTACAAAATGCCTAATTCCATATATGACAATATAAAAAACAAAGGCAAAATGTACATGTGTCCAAAATCAAACATGAAAATTTAGACAAGAGTAGCTTCAATTACCAATCACAACAAATTCACCACAACAAACTCCATTTCCTTGGCATTATCATGAATTTCCAACCACAAATGCAAGTAATTTTCAAATTGTCAAATAAAGGACCCTCATTTCAAAAATGACAATATCAAAACATGGAGGGCTTATTCAATCATTAAAGAGCAATGTTTGCTTTTTGATCTCATGCATTCAACAATTTCATGATTCTTTGAATAAGGTTTTTAAGCAAAAAGAGGATTAAGACCAATATGACAATATCTCAATTAACATAGCAATATCACATGTATCCTATGCTCAGTCTCTCTCTTTTGATGCTCCAAAATTTATCAAATTCATGCTTTTCCCAAGGAATCCTATTATTGAATGCAAAACTTCACATTGAGGTTGAATAAATCATATAAATACCATTCAAAACCAACATTCTTGCACCAATTCCCAAACATTCAAATTTCTCCCAATTTGGACATTTTCGTAGGCTCATTGTGCAAGAATGTTACAAAAACACCAAAATTGGTAACAAGGGTTCCAAACAACAAAATAGCATACAAATTATTTTGACAAATTGAACTTTCATGCCCCATTTCAACAATTTCAACATGAACCCAAGCAAAATGCATCAAAATCCAACCAATTCTTTCACCTCACAATGCATTAGTCATACTTAGACTAGGTAGAAACAAAATACAACATTCCATCAACCAAAATGGCAAATTTTTCTCAAATGAGCACAATGTACTTCATCCTACTTGTCTAAGTGCAAGCATTGTAAGCATTCACCCCTCTTATGAGCAACAATGGAGACAAAAACAAGCAATTGATATGAAAAATCAAATTTCCCCTTTTTACCCCAATTTCATCAAGAATCCAAACAAATTTCACCATAATCTCAACCAAATTTGAACACCCATATCATACCCATGCTAGCAATTGCATATTACTTCAAATGTAAGCCCATTTTAAGGAAGATTCATGCTATTTTCGTTTATCCCAACCCTAGGGCACAAAATATGATTTTTCCCTAAATTTCAAGCATATGAACCATTTAAACTCTAAATAATCATGCTAAGAGTATAATGTAGGAGAAATCTAGGAAGGAGTTGAGAGATTTACCTTGATTCTTGAGGCTTGTAGATGGAATTTGTGAAATTTTCGTGTGTGAGGGAGTGGGAGTGAGTGAGAGTGAGTGTGAAATGAAAATAGAGTGCAAAATGTGAAGAAAAAGGGGAAAAACCCGACTGTTCAACGCGGTGCGACCCTGCCCCGCTGGCGCCCGGCACCAGCGTTCCAGCAGCTCTGCACCGCGACCCCTGATGGGTCGCACCCGACGCCCGTGTTTGGGCTGAAGAAAATCAAGCCGCAAAAGCCCTCTGCAACACGGCCCATGGTCGCATCCCAAGCCCTCATCCGAAGTGCCCTGGCGCGACCTCTATCTACGTCGCGCCTGGGGCTCGCGCTTCAAGCCTTCATTTTTTCATTTCTTTATTTTTTTTCTCCTTTCGATACTTAATCCCCCACTGCCTCCAGTTTTCTATTCCTGCAAAATTTTCACTCACTAAAAGCACACAAACACCATGTTAAGATTAATTCCTCATTTTAGGAATCAATCAATTACAAAAGAAACTAACTAGACAATAAAACTTAAAATAAACCAAAAATAAGAAAAATAAACCAACGAAAATTAAAATGATTGGGTTGCCTTCCAACTAGCGCTTAATTTAACGTCATGAGCTCGACGGGATATGTTCTTCAAACGTCTTTGAGATGGAGGACAAACACTCCGGCTTGCTCCTCCGTATTGTAGAACTTCTTGACACGTTGTCCATTGACGACAAAGCGATTCCCGTCCTTAGCTTGTAATTCCAACGCTCCACTTTCAAAAATTCTTGAAATCAAGTAAAGACCTCCCCACTTTGTTTTGAGTTTTCTGGGAAACAACTTCAACCTTGAATTGGATAGCAATATGGTATCTTCGGGTGCAAGTTCTTTCTTCCTCAAGAACTTGTCATGGTAGAGTTTGGTCCTTATCTTGTATATGGAAGAATTTTCGAATGCCTCAAGACTAAATTCATCAATCTTGTTTAAGCCAAAGATTCTCTCCTTTCCCGACATCTCAAAGTCGAGGTTGAGCTTTTTGGTGGCCCAATATGCCTTGTGAGTGAGCTCAATTGGAAGGTGACATGACTTGCCAAACACCATTTGATAGGAAGACATGCCTAATGGAGTCTTGTAGGCTGTTCAATAGGCCCAAAGTTCTTCATCAAGGTGGCTCGACCAATCCTTTCCGTTCGTCTTCACCACTTTTTGGAGGACTTGCTTCACCTCTCGATTTGCAAGCTCAGCTTGCCCATTGTCTTGTGGGTGGTAGGGAGTCGTCACTTTATGCTTCACTCCATGTCCTGATAGGAGGCTTGTCATCCACCTATTGCAAAAGTGGGTGCCTACATCACTAATCAAGGCTCTTGGAGCCCCATATCTTGTCAAAATGTTCCTTTGGAGGAACTTAAGCACAATTTTGAAATCATTTGTCTTGGTGGTAATTGCTTCAATCCACCGGGAGAAATAGTCCACCACTAGTAAGATGTAGAGATTTCCTTCGGAGGCCACAGAAGGTCCCATGAAGTCAATCCCCCATATGTCAAATAATTCAACTTCAACAATGGCGCTCATCAGCATCTCATCTCTCTTTGAAATAGATTCCATCTTTTGGCATCTCTCGCATGCCTTCACAAATTCTCCACAATCTTTGAATATGGAGGGCCAATAGAACCCGCTTTGTAGAATCTTTATAGCGGTTCTATTGGATGCAAAATGGCCTCCACAAGGTGAATCATGACATGCCTTCATTATCTCGATCCATTTTTCTTCCGGCACACACCTTCTAAGGATGGAATGGGCACATCTTCTAAAAAGATAGGGCTCCTCCCATATGTAAAACTTAAGATCATGGAAGAATTTCTTTCTTTGGTAACTTTCCATCTCCACGGGCACTATTTTGGCAACTAGATAGTTGACAATATCCGCAAACCATGGGACTCTTGTTGATGCTGACATTATTCTCTCATTGAGAAATCTTTCATTGATCGGCCTCTTGGTCTCCTCTTCTTCTTTCATGTGCTCTAGCCGGGACAAGTGATCCACTACCACGTTCTCACATCCTTTTCTATCTCGGATCTCCACATCAAACTCTTGGAGAAGGAGAATCCATTGAATAAGCCTCGGCTTTGCATCTTTCTTTGCAAAGAGATGTCTCAAAACGGCGTGGTCGGTGTGCATAATAGTTCGGGCCCCAATTAGATAGGGCCTAAACTTGTCAAATGCATAGATAACCGTCAAGAGTTCCCTTTCCGTGGTGGTGTAGTTGACTTGAGCCGGATCCAAGGTCCTACTCCCATAGTAGATCACCCGGAAAGCTTGTCTTTCTTTTGGCCAAGAGCGGCTCCCACTACTATCTCACTTGCATCACACATCACCTCGAACGGCTCATTCTAATCGGGTGTGATAAGCACGGGTGCCATGATGAGGGTCTTCTTCAATGTCTCAAAAGCCTGCAAACAATTAGAATCGAAATCAAATTCAACGGCTTTCTCAAGTAGACGACAAAGAGGTTTAGAAACTTTGGAAAAGTCTCTAATAAAATGCCTATAAAACCTGGCATGTCCCAAGAAGCTTCTAACTCCCTTTTTATTTGTTAGAGGAGGTAGTTTCTCAATGGCAACGATCTTTGCCCGGTTTACCTCAAGACCTTCACCCGACACCTTGTGTCCTAGAACAATGCCATCTCTTACCATGAAGTGGCATTTTTCCCAATTAAGCACAAGATTGGTGTCTTCAAACCTCTGCAAGACTTGTGTTAGATTATCAAGGCAAATATCAAAGGAATCTCTAAATATGGAGAAATCATCCATAAACACCTCCATGATATTTTCAATCAATCCATGAAAGATGGACATTATACACCTTTGAAAGGTAGCGAGTGCATTACATAACCCAAAAGACATCCACCTATATGCAAATATGTCATAGGGACAAGTAAAAGCGGTCTTTTCTTAGTCTTCAGGAGCAATTATGATTTGATTATAATCCGAATAACCGTCTAGAAAGCAATAAAACTCATGACCCGCCAACCTATCTAGCATTTGATCAATAAAAGGTAATGGAAAATGATCTTTCCTAGTATATGCATTCAAAGCCCTATAATCTATACACATTCTCCAACCGGTTACTACCCTAGTAGCAATCATTTCTTTATTTTCATTCTCAATCAACGTCATTCCCCCCTTTTTAGCAACAACTTGAGTAGGACTCACCCACTCACTATCCGAAATAGTAAAGATTATCCCGGTATCTAACAACTTCAAGACCTCTTTCCTAACAACTTCTTGCATAATAAGGTTGAGTCTTCTTTGGTTTTGCACTTTAGGTTTGTAGTGATCCTCTAACAAAATTTTATGCATGCATATTAAAGAATTTATGCCCTTTAGATCGGAAATTAACCATCCTATATTGCTTTGAAATTTTCTCAACACCCTTAACAATTTATCTAGTTCCTAATCGGATAAGAGGGAAGAAATGATTACCAGTTTTTGCTTGGCATCATCTAGGTAAGCATACCTCAAGTGTGTAGGTAGGGGCTTCAACTCCATTTATTCCTCTTTTGCTTTCAACTCTTCCTCATTTGATGTTTGGTCCTCGTCTCTCAATGAGAGAAACTTTGGCTTCTTCAAGTAGGATTCTTGAAAAGAATTCATCATAGAAACGGAATCACATAGACCAATATCATCATTAGGTAAAGAATTAAAAATAGAGTTAGAAATGCAAATCCCAAGAGGATCTTTTGATCTACCCAACTCCTCTTCTTCTATATATTCATCCACCGTTTGGAGCACTTTGCACTCCTCGAGGTTCTTCACCTCTTCTTCGGAATATTGCATTACTTTTTGGAAGGAAAATGTGATATTTTCTTCATTAACTCTCAAGGTAAGTTCTCCCTTCTCCACATCTATCAAGGCCTTACCCGTGTTCAAAAACGGTCGCCCTAAGATGAGGGGAACTTCCTTGTCTTCTTTCATGTCAAGCACTACAAAATCAATCGGGAAGATGAACTTGTTGACCTTCACTAGCACGTCTTCTACCACCCCTTTAGGATATGTCAAGGAGCGGTCGGCCATTTGAAGGCAAATAGTGGTAGGCTTGATCTCTCCAATTTTTAACTTTGAAAAGAATGATAGGGGCATCAAGTTGATACTTGCCCCTAGATCATACAAGGCCTTGCCCACATGATTCTCTCCAATGGTGACCGAGATGTTGAAGCTTCCCGGATCTTTCATCTTTGCAGGCAACTTTCTTTATAGTAGAGCACTACAATTCTCGGTCAAGTTGACCGCCTCATACTCCCCCAATCTCCTATTCTTTAAAATCACATCCTTAAAAAACTTTGCATAGTTTGGCATTTTTTGAAGTGCTTCAACAAGAGGGATGTTGATTTTTACCTTTCTAAAGATGTTGAGGAACCGAGAGAATTTCTCGTCACTCTTTACCTTTTGGAGTCTTTGTGGGTATGGTATAAGAACTTTGTACTCCTCCGGTATCTTTCTTGTTGGTACTTCTTTTTCTTTCTCTTTCTCAAGTGCAACATTATTCTTCAATTTGGAACTTAAATCCTCTTGACTTTGTCCATCTTCTCTCTTCTCTTCTCTAGGTTGCTCATCAATCTTTTCTTGGCTTTCTTCTTCATCCGGCATCTCGAAGCTATCATAAGCGGTTCCACTCCTCAAGGTAATGGCCTTGCATTGATCCTTCGGATTCACGGTTGTGTTGCTTGGGAACTTGCCTTGTTGATGTTGGCTTCCCAAGATAGTAGCAAATTTTCCCATTTGCTTCTTCAATGTGGTGACTTGTTTGCCAATTGCTCCGACGATGTTCTCTAACTTCCCAAAATGAGCTTGAGAGTCTTTCATGTAGTTCTCCGTCTTCCCTATAAATGCCATCAAAAGGTCATCCATTTTAGGCTTCTTCTCCTCATCAATAACACCATTAGTCACTGAAAAACCAGGAGGTGCTTGGATATCATTATTCGGGTTACCATAAGACAAGTTGAGCTCTATTTTGATAACCTTGGTTTCCACCATATTGACCTCCATATTGGGGCTTGTACCCTGGATTAAATGGCCTTTGTTGATTCGAATAGTCTCCTTGGTTTACATAGTTAACCTCCTCAAATTAAATTTGAGAGGACTCGGCTTTTGGATTTGTAAAGGCTTCAATCTTTGATTTTAAGGTTGCCATTTGAGCCGCCAATAGCCCAAGTGCATCTGAACTTGAAGTAGAAGCCACTTTCTTTAGAATTTAGACTCTCTCTCTTGCCGCTGGCCATTGAAATGAATTTGAAACCATTTCTTTAATTATCTTCAAGGCTTCTTCCGGTCCTCTTGCTAAGAGTGATCCTCCCGCGGCCGCATCCATGAGTGTTCTCACTTCGTCTTTGCTTCCCCCATAGAATATGCACACTTGATGATAGGTGCCATACCCATGACTGGGGCACTTCCTCAGCATCTCTCTAAATCGTTCCCATGCCTCATACATGCTCTCGTCATCCCATTGCTTGAAGACAGTGATTTCACCCTTGAGCTTGAGAGTTTTTCCGAGTGGGAAAAACTTGTGTAAGAACTTTGTCACCAATTGGTCCCAAGTTTGGAACGACCCTTGGGCTTGGCTCAACCACCATGTTTCCGCCTTGTTGCTCAAGGAGAATGGAAAGAGCCTGAGTCTAATAGCATCTTCTGAGACTCCATTCACCTTCATGGTCCCACTGTACTCAAGAAATTTCCGAATGTGCTCATTCGGATCCTCCATAGCCGTTCATTTATAAGGATGTTGTTGGAGCATGAGGATAAGAGATGTCTTGAGCTCAAAATTATTTTCTTTAATGGGTGGGCCATTCGCTACCTCTTGATCAACGACGGGTTGGAAGAGGTTTCGGATTGGTGCCTCCATGTTTCTATTTTGAGCCTCCTCTTGGGCTCTCAATTGTTCTTGCATCACCTCTAATTGTCTTTGCATTTGGGCAATCATCGAGTCTTGAATCGGTTGAGGATTATCCACCATTCTCATCCATCTAGGTGCGTTGTTGTGGCGAACCATTGCTTCAATTTCCAAGTCCAATGCTATAGGGGGTTCTCCTTGAGAACGAGTGTGCATACACTTCCTATCAAAAAGGACAAACAAATCAATAAAATTTTTTCAAACAAAATGAAAGTAAAATGTCTAAATTAATCCACTCAATCATTATCACAATATTGCATAAATCAATTAAAGTTCATCTCCCCGGCAACGGCGCCAAAAACTTGATAGAGATTTTGTCTCCTCTAAGATTTTTTCAATATTTATAAATTCGTGTCAATGCCTACAAGCGTACAAGCATATGTTTGTAGATATGATGATACGAGGTCGATCCACAGAGAAAAAGAATTAAACGTGAAAATGCAAGTACCACGATGATAGACTGATGAAATATCTAGACTATGAATAGATGAGGTGTGATTATCATAACATAAAACCAACACATAAACTAAATAAGGCAATACCAAACAACAACAATAAACAATCTAAATAGAATGCAAGAAACAAGATCAACAAAGGGAGATTTGAAGAAGATAAATTAAGGTAAGACTCTAGGACATGGATTCACAACATTCCTCTTGATCAAACAACAAGGGCTAAACACACAATCATGTTAAGTTCATAGATAGGAAGACCACGAATATAGAAAGAGCATCTCTCGAATATCTCCTAAATTGTGAATGCGACAAGGATATCTATCTCTAACACATTCGAAGGTTACACCTACTAAAGGCTCAAAGGGTCACATTTCCTTCCACATATTCGACATTCAATGAAGAGTACAAATACATAAATTCAATCCATACATGCTTATGTTCACGAGATGGGCAAGATGAAAGTGAATCATACATTTGATATTAAATGAAGGCCACTCAAACAACATCATTCAAGAACAAGCATGAATTAAAACCTTGACAAAGCATAACCATTGATTAAACCCTTATCAAGAACAAGATTCACATTGTTTCACCACATCCTAGAGCCCTAAGGGCTCTAGCCTACCATATTTACAACAAGATCAAGAATACAAAAAGAGGATCCAACACCCATTCTAAACACAAGAGTAAAAGAGTGAAGGAGATGATAGAACCTAATGTAGAACAAACTCCTTCAATCCCTTGGCTTGGATCTTCAAATGGATGGTTGAATCTTCCTCCTCCTCTTGATGTTCTTGATCTTCAAAAATCCCAAATGGAGAGTGTTTCTAAGTGTATTTTCGAGTGGAAGATCAATCATTTTGAACTCCCCAAGTGTTATAATATATAGAGGACCAATAATGGGATGCCAAAAGTCAAAAATGGATTCGTCAGTCCCGAATGCGACCTCGTCAGACTCGCGCCTGGAGGTCGAGTTTGGATCAAAAGAAAACATGTCCCTGAAGGGGCTGAAAACCGGGCTGACTGGTCGCGCCCAGAGGTCGTGTTGCAGAGGCCCTGGGGCACGACCTGCCCTGCGCTCGCGTCCGGAGGTCGAGTTTGGAACAAAGGAAAATATGTCTCTGAAGTGGCTGAAAAGCGGGCAGACCGCCTGAGCCTGGAGGCCGTGTTGCAGAGGCCCTGAGGCGCGACCTGCCCTGCACCTGATTCTGGAGGCCGCACCTGGAGGGGTCTGCAACATGACCCTTGCTGGTTCGCGCCTCTAGGCCGTGTCTGAGCCCAACACTTGGTTTTCTTCATCTTTTCAAGTTTTGTGCGGCCTTTGATGATTGAAATCCAAATTCAACTTTGATTTGTACTATATTAACCCAAAAATATCATGTATTAGCCACTTATAAAAAGATTAAAGACAATATATATAATATTAACATACATAAATACATAAACCTAGTGCAAATGCACTCAAAAGCGAGTGCTATTGAGTGCAAATGAGTGCAATTGAAGCACTCATCACTACGGAAAGAAATACCAAAAAGGAGAATCCTCGTGCAAGCCTAGCTTCCGCGGATGGCTCGGAGTTGGAATTCTCTTCTCGTGTGTCCTCCTTGAGCTTGAGCTTCTTTGCCTCTTCTCCTTCTCTTATCTCTCTCTCTAGAACTGTGGTGGTGAAGTGTAGAAGTTGAGAGGGAAGTTGTCAATTTTCCCCTCTCTTTCTGTCTGTGTAGAGGTCTGGGGAAAGAAGTGTCCCCCAAAAGTGTGTGTAAATGAATGGAGATGGTGGATAATTTATTGGTGAAGAGAGAGAAAAGCAAAAGGTGAAGTTATTGCTTGATGGTTCCCCAAACTCCTCCTACTCCTAGCTCCAAGCTAGAACCGTGTGTATTTAATCCTCTAGCTGGCCAAGTGGGTGGAGAGCATTAAAGATCAAAACTGATGAACCACAGTTGGAACTGATCGACTAGTGCTCGAACTGATCGCAGCTGAACTGATCAAGGGGACTCGAACTGACCGCCCGCGCGCCGGCGGCGTGCCTCGCGCTCGTGGGGCTGGGGTGTTGTACGCTCGCGGAGCAGCGCGCGCTCGCAGGGGCTCTTCGTTGTGGGCACTTCCCTGCGGCCGCAAGGGTTGCGCGCCGGCGGGGCCCTTCAGCTCCAGCTTCCGACTTTTCTTCAGTTTGGCACATCAGTTGGCTTTCATCAGTTAGCGACTTCAACTGATCGCATCAGTTGTGGTTCAAGTTCAGCTCTAGCTTCTCTTGGCTCCAGCTTGAAATCTTCAATTCTCCTCCAGCTCAGCTCTTGGTTCTTCAGTTGTAGCTCCCATCTTTTCTCTTCAGTTTGGAGTCATCAGTTTGTCTCCAAAATTGAGCAGTTTTGGGTGCGACTTGAGCTCGGCCATCAGTTTGGTCCATTACCGTCGGGTCGGGGGCGTCTCTGCCCCCGGACCCCAGGTAAGGGGACGTTGCCCCCCTTGACCCCCCGACCAGCTCAGCGAAGCGGGTGATTCAGGACCTAACAACGAGCTGGAGCTTCAGTTGGGTTTCGCCTCCTAGCCACTTTTATGTCATAAAATCCTGCTTTTGGACACAAAAGTTTAAGTTTTGCACAAACTTGACATAACTCACCAAAAGAGGAAACGTGAAGGACATAACATAAAAATCACGCAAAGACACAGGAAAAACACATAGAAAAGATACAAAATTCCTATGATAAAATAGGACAAATATACGCCAATCACACGCCCAATCCAAGCTCGTCTCAAGCTCATCTTAGTTTAATTTATTAATTTATTTCACCATATATAAAAAAATATTTCTACATACTACAATTTCAAACTGTAAACCGTAGGATCATATTACTAATTGTGTCTTGTTATAGAAATGACAAATAAATTCACTAAGTAAAGTTATATAAATTAATGTCATCATTTAAAAATTTAATATTTAAATAAATTCACTAAGTAAAGTTATAAAAATTGTAATTAAGTTCACCGAGTAAAATTGTATAAGTTAATATCATCGTAAAATCAAGATTTTTGTGTTAATTTAAATATTTCACTAACATTGTTTTATTATGATTAGATGATATATATGTATATATATATATGCATAAATTTATTTCACAATTAAAGTTATACAATTAATGATATCATTTAGTATTTGCTCAAAATAATAACTTTACTATACATAGATAAAGATATATCTACATGTGTCTTTGTGTATTTACAAGATATAATAACTTTTTATTTGATTTAAGCAATAAAAAAAATTATACATAACTCACTTAAAGCTCATCCCAACCCGGGCCCACATTAGGCCTAATGCATGGGCTGGGCTGGGCTCATATATATTTGAAAAAATCCAGTCTAGCTCAGCCCGTTCCACTACTGGCTTGAGCTGGATCATTTGATCTCAAAGCCCTCCCGACCTAGGTTGGTCCGGCCCAGTTAACAACTCTAGTTTATTCTCATTAAAAAAAACATGGTTTGTTCCTCCACCCAACACGGTAATCTAACTTTATATTAAAAGTTAAACATAAAAGATAAATTATTATTTACATATAAGCCTTATATTCAAAGAATTTTTGTTATCGTTAGATGTGATAATTTTCAATTTAGAAATTATACATTTTAATCCAAAAATATAACAATCTATCTATCTATACATATATCAAGGTAAAATCGTAAGGGTAAAATTATCATAAAAAAATAAAAAATTTATATTTAAATATTATTTCTGTTGAGAAAATCATAAATATTAGTTCTGGTACAATGGTTAACATCAGGTCCAACACCTTAATTGCTTGGGATCAGATCAATTCTTTCTAAACCCTTCTTCTACCTTTTTTTCCCCTTTTTTTCTTTTCCATTTTTTCTTCCTTTTTATTTTCTTTTTTTAAACATTTTTTAAAATTTAAATTTAATTTTTGTTTCCTCACTTCGCTTTTTTTAGGTTCCAATTAACTTATGACTTTTTTTTCCCCTTAAATGTTCCAGCAAGGCATATTATTAAAAATTACATTTAACATTAAAAATCATATAACTTTACCAAAAATCACAACATCAATTGAATTAAAAAATTAGAAAATCAGTAACAATGATTATTCGTATCATTTTATTAAGGCAAAATTACAAGAGTAAAATTGTCATAAAAAATTAGTAAAAATTTATTTAAATATTATTTCTGTTGAGAAAATCACAAACATTAGTTTTGGTGTAGTGGTCAATGGTAGTCCCAACTCCTTTTTCTTCTTAATTATTCTATTTAATAATTTAATTATATAGTTTATTTTTTTATTGTATTGATTGAAAAAATTAAATGTAATGCCTATTCAGTTTCATTTGTTTAATTTATTTTTTAATTTTTCCATTCTAAATTTTAGATTTTCCTTAATTGTTCATGTAAGACGTTTCTTTTTCAATTATTCCATTTAATAATTTAATTATGTATTGCACCTTTTATTGTAGTGATTGAAAAAAATGCAAAACCTTCTCAAATATCCTAATAATTATATTTAACATTTAAAACTAGGGGTGGCACGGTAAGGTATACCTTACTTTTTTCCTCATACCTTTACCTTACCTTACTTGTACGGTATGAAGAAAATTCATACCGTTACCTTACTTTAAGGTTCGGTATACCTTCCAACGGTATACCTTAAGTTCGGTATGAAACAAATGGCATACCTTTGCCGTACCTTTAGTTCGGTATACCTAGCTTACCGATATTGGTATACCTTACTAACATCAGTATACCTTACTATATCGGTATACCTTACCGACATCGGTATACCTTATCATACCATCCTAGGATATATCAAATATCTCATATATTTACTCAAAATATATGAAACACTCCTAATAACGATCAAAATTTAACAAAATAAAATAAATATCTTCATGTCATGATAATTAAAGTCCAATAAAACAAAATAGATATAATAATTCAAATTTAACACTCCAATGCTAAAATTAAAATAAAAACAACCAAGTGATATCCCAAGTCCCAACAAATACAAGAAATAAAAATAAACCGAGTCTAGAATGTTTCCCAAAAACTAATACAATCTTCAAATTTGAATATCAAGAAACCTGCAAAATTAACAATTATATTAGTACTTTAATTACAAATTACAACATACAAAATGAAAAAAAATAAAATATATAAGAACATAATCTTACTTTTCAAGTTACACCCAACACTAAGTGGAAACGGTAGAGAAAGTTTTTATAACATATTTAGTAGTATTATATATCAATTACGTTTTAATAGTATTATATATCAATCACGTTTTTATAAATGTATAACATATTTACTAGTATTATATATCAATCACATTTTTATAATTAATATAAATTGTATAAAAATATTATAAACTTATTAAATATTACAAATTTGAAATTTTTTACTTAGAAATCGTAAGAATTATTTAAAAAGTATATAATATATTAACAAAGAACACACTTAGCATTACAATGCATTAAGTATAACATAAAATTAATTATAAGTGTTAATATTATAAATTCACTAGAGATTTATAAATGTATAACATATTTACTAGTATTATACATCAATCATGTTTTTATAATTAATATAAATTGTATAAAAATATTATAAACTTATTAAATATTACAAATTTGAAATTTTTTACTTAGAAATCGTAAGAATTATTTACTAAGTATATACTATACTAACAAAGAACACACTTAGCATTACAATGCATTAAGTATAACATAAGATTAATTACAAGTGTTAATATTGTAAATTTACTAGAGATTTATAAATGTATAACGTATTTACTAGTATTATACATCAATCATATTTTTATAATTAATATAAATTGTATAAAAATATTATAAACTTACTAAATATTACAAATTTGAAATCTTTTATTTAGAAATCGTAAGAATTATTTACTAAGTATATAATATACTAACAAAGAACACACTTAGCATTACAATGCATTAAGTATAACATAAGATTAATTATAAGTGTTAATATTGTAAATTTACTAGAGATTTATAAATGTATAACATATTTACTAGTATTATACATCAATCATGTTTTTATAATTAATATAAATTTTATAAAAATATTATAAACTTATTAAATATTACAAATTTGAAATCTTTTACTTAAAAATCGTAAGAATTATTTACTAAGTATATATTATACTAACAAAGAACACACTTAGGATTCCAATGCATTAAGTATAACATAAGATTAATTACAAGTGTTAATATTGTAAATTTACTAGAAATTTATAAATGTATAACATATTTATTAGTATTATACATCAATCATGTATTTATAATTAATATAAATTGTATAAAAATATTTTAAGCTTACTAAATATTACAAATTTGAAATCTTTTATTTAGAATTCGTAAGAATTATTTACTAAGTATATAATATACTAATAAAGAACGCACTTAGCATTACAATGCATTAAGTATAACATAAGATTAATTATAAGTGTTAGTATTATAAATTCACTAGAGATTTATAAATGTATAACATATTTACTAGTATTATATATCAATCATGTCTTTATAATTAATATAAATTGTATAAAAATATTATAAACTTATTAAATATTACAAATTTGAAATCTTTTACTTAGAAATCGTAAGAATTATTTACTAAGTATATACTATACTAACAAAGAACACACTTAGCATTACAATGCATTAAGTATAACATAAGATTAATTATAAGTGTTAATATTGTAAATTTACTAGATATTTATAAATGTATAACATATTTACTAGATTAATTATAAGTGTTGGATATTTACATATATATCATATTTACTAAGTATTATATATCAAGTATCTATAATTCACATATACATATATTTATATAATATCACAAAAATAACGGTATATACCATTAGTTCGGCATATACCGTTGTGACGGTATATACCGTTGGTGCGGTATTTGCCGGTATATCAGTATACCGGTACATACCGCACCAACGGTATATACCGTCACAACGGTATATACCGGTACAATGGCATATGCCAACTTAACGGTATATGCCGAATTAACGGTATATATCTTAAAAATTCGGTATACCGTCGGTATCGGTATACGCCGGTATACCTCAGTTTTTAAGATTCTATAACGTTACCTTACCGAAAAATCTCGGTACGGTATCATACCTTACCGAAAATACCGGTATACCTTAAAGTTCGGTATTACGGTATTTTTTCCGGTACGGTAAGTACGGTATAACGGTATGACGGTATTTTTTTCCAGCCCTACATATAACTATATGTATAACTTTACCAAATATCACAATATCAATTAAACTAAAAAATAAAAAATTAGTAACAATGATTATTGGTATCATTTTATTAATTTTTCAAATTACATAAATAAAATTAAAGTATTAATTGAAGAAAATACAAAGTTTGAGTTGTAAAAAATAATTAAGAGAAATATAATTTTGTTATATTATTTTATATCTATGTCGTATTTTTTAACCTAACAATCTCAATCAAATTTTTGTTATATTATATAAAATTGTAATTATTTTTTGGTGTTCGCAATCATTTTTTTTTAAACCTTATAGGGATTTTTTTAAAAAATTTTGACACAACAATTTATTGTCTCATATTGTTAGCTACTATATCATGTAATATTTACCTAATAATAATAATAATAATAATAATAATGATGATGATGATGATGATGATGATGATGATGATGATGATAATAATAATAATAATAATAATAAATTATGTAATTATTAATATTAAAATATTTAACTTCGTGCAAATATTTTTCTCACCTAATTAGTAAAAATAAAATAATATTAAACATCGCGAGGGAGAAATACTAGTCATGGCCGGCTAAGAGCATGTGCAAATGAATCAAGGGTAATTCTATTCACAACCCCCAAATTTCTATTTACAACCCCTATAATTAATTGAAATATAAATAATTTTTTGATAGACCATTTTATCCCTAAACAACCCCCAATTCTTAAAAAAACCCCAGAAAAATAAAAATAACCCACCCCACATCATCTACAGCCCCCAAACCCTCTCCCTCGGTTTCCTCCAATGACTCAATGACTTAATATGCAAATAATGAAGAACAATATTTTTGCCTCAATTAGCACGAGTCTAACTGCAACATCATGAGATTAATTGAAAAATATACAAAGGAATGATATTTGGATTAAATTAATGCATAAATGTATTACAGAAAACCACATGACAACAATTTGAAGAACAAAAACAGAAAATTGGTATGTTTTCCTCTACCTTTTTATCTGACTCGATTCTTGTCAAAATTCAATCCATACATCAACTATTCGCTATTGAGAACAAACAAAATTTAAAGAACTAATTAAATATTATGAATGCTTCTAATAAGATCTCATTGCATTCAATCTCAAATTAATTGATATATATCTTTTCAAAAAAGTATTTTTTAATTTTAGTTGGCAACTCCTCTACGGGGGTGAAGATCAATGAACGTTGTTTGATTTATCTATAACGATGACGAGTAAAAAGCTATAATCCATGGTAAATTGCTAAGATATGGTGTGATGATTAAACAAAGAAAATTAATTGTCTCAACGAATATCAACTCAGAGTTATGGAGCAATGTTGATTTCTAAAACTCAAATTTTAATTTTTTAGGACTTTTATGTAATTAGGGCTAAAATGACAAAATAGTAAAATTAAAAAATATTTATATTTTAATTAATTGTGGGGGTTGTGAAGAGAAAAATGGAGATTGTGAATAGAATTACCCATGAATCAATTGCACATGGCCCAAATATTTAAAAGGAAAAAAATGATGTATATTTTCTTAATAAATAAAATCATGAAATATCTCATCCATATCTCTCTCTCTCCTCCGATAAGGAACATAATCAGTGACAAATTGACACATGTGTATTTTACGCAACTTTTAGATATGAATTGATGATGTTTAGAATGTTAAATTGTGGGTTTTATATAGCTTTTGTTCTGTATTTGTTATCATTTGGATTTTTTATGTGTCTCCTAGTTTTTCAGGAATGGTTGTGAATTTGTTGAATAATAGAAGCATAATAGTCAAATATATATATGGAGATTTGAAGGAGGATCCAATTAGGCTTTCAGACTTAATTAAATACTTAATTAAGGTCTAATATAATGTACTTAATTAAATGATCAAAGCCCACGAAAATCTGAAGCCCAATGAGAAAAGAAGGTGGGGCGACCCGGAATGTTTCAGTCGACCCACCCATGTACAAAATATGAAGGCTCAGTTCGACCCGATCCATTTCACCGGGTCAATCATGTATAAAAAAGGCTATTGAGTCGTGTGGCAAGATTTAGTCAACCCACTCGACCAAGGTCCACATGTGAAATTTTCTCTCTCTACCGAGGGTTTTAAACCTATATATTTAAAGTATCCATTTTCATACACGAAAAAAATCATAAAAGGATGCCCCATATCACTTATTTTCCACCCAAGAACACCAAGAGAGGGGAGAAAGATGAAGGCTTGTCATCTATCCACAAGAATGTGTCAAAGTTGCTAGAGATGCATGCTATAGCAGAAGAGATAGTGATAGTTGGATTCCCCCGTGTTATTCAGTTTATTTGTCAATTTTGTTATGAACATCTACACTCTAGTTTTTGTTATTTATTTTATTATGTCTAACTAAATTTCTAGCTAGGTTTTAGGAATCGTATGTTATGAATTTTATTTATATGATTTGATTATTTTCTTCTTGTTATTTCTCAGGACTTGTTTTCTATGATCTTGTTCTAATCTTGTATGAGTGTATGATTACCATTTGTGCATGCTAGTCGATTAATTTGATGAACTCACTAGAGAAGAATTAATTGATAGAAAGATAGAATTCGAGTTATGTGTGCTTGGAAGTATCGACCCATTGAAAAAGTATTACATGAGATTCAATAAATCTTCATGTGTTTGATTGAGAGCAATGACAAATGTGAAGAATCGACCAAGTAAAGTGCATACCCATTATGTCTATGTATATACCTAAACACCAGCCTGATAACAAACTAGTAATTGCCCACCATTGATAAATTAATGACTATTAGGTTTCAAAAATCAATGAATTATATATATATATATATATATACACTAGCATTACACCCGTGCGATGCACGAGATGTCATATTTAAAGTTTTGTAAAATTGAATAATTCAACATGACAATAGTGATAGTAAAATGTAGACAATATTATACAAATTGTAAAATATACTTGTTTTGGTAAAATATTGTGATAAATAAATATAAATTGTAAAATTTACAAATAAATATACTTCTTTGTGCATTCTATTTTTCATTGTTTTACAATTGAAATCATCATTATCATTTGACAATTAAAGAACAATTTACAATCAAATATATCAATAATTCAAAAGTATAAAATCAACAAATTATGAATAGTGGTCAAATTTGTCAAGTCTCATGTAGATATGAAGTTCAATTCATGATATCTGGTTCTCTAAAAAAAATCATGATATCTAGTCGCACTTGCATTGTTAGTCTGAAAATATGACGCAAAATTGCAGTAATAATATTTTATTTTATTTTATTTTTGTAAATTAAAATATGTGAAAATGGATAAGTGTGAGTGTAATGGTAATTGACCACTAAATGGTAGAAGATGATCTTCTGTAGCGCACTTTGACATAGCAGATAAAACTGTGTACTCAAACGTCGACATTTTGTTTGATTTTCCTTTTTTTCAATTTTTTAAATTTCAAATTTTTTTTGTTCTCCTTTTTATCTAATCATTTTTAATATATTTAATGTTAGTTTTTAGTTAATCATTTTTATTATGGTTGATTTTTTTTCATAATTAGGGCTTTTCATTATCTTTCATTTTAAATTTTTAGGATTGATTATAAAAATAATTATAATTTATAATTAATTTTAATTTCTAAATGGAGTGTATGTCTTAGTTATTGGATCTTATAGTATCTTTTAGTATTTCGAGAGCAATGAAAATAATAAAATATATCAAAATGGCACAATTTTGGACCCCTCTATGTACAACAAGGGATTTGTACTCCCACACAATAGATCTTGATCCCTAAGTGATAGCTTTTGAAATGAACTTGATTTCATTAAGGATCCAAATAATATTTATGTTGATGTATGTTCATGTATGGTTCTATTCTATAATTTTATGCAATCACCATTAATTAATAATATTTATGTAATGAATGTTAATGATTTTAATTAACCTAATACTAATAGGAAATATAAATTCAATACAAAAAAAATCCCACAAAGGAAAATAACACCATTGTATTATCTAGAAATTTATTTTAATTTTTAAATTTTATTGGTTATAGTCTCTATTGATATAACTGTACATTTGCATAAATTAATGGATCAAACTATGTTATTATTAAACTGCATGTTCATAAGATCATTTACAACATTTCTTGATGTGTTTAAATTAATAATTTTTTTTCTAATATAATATAACAATTCCTTTATATTGTACTTTTTTTGATATAATTAACTAATTCTTTAAAAATTATGCATTTAATCATACTTATATAAATTGAGTAAACTTATAGTCAAATTATTATTTAAGTCAATATTGGATGACATGACAGACATGTGCCTTTTACTTAATTACATATCATAAAAAATTATTATCATATTACTCATATCTACACGAAATGTGATACATTTGACCACAATTCATAGTTTTATTGATTGAAATTGTGAACCAATGATTCTTTAATTGTCAAATGATAATGGTGATTTCAAGTGTAAATTAATGAAAAAGTCATACATAAAGAAGTATTTCTAAATTTAATTTGTACCCATTTAATTTTTATATTTATTTGTCATAATGTTTTATACAAACATGTATATTTTATAATTTATATATTGTCACATTTTAGTATCACTATTCTCATGTTGAATTATTCAATTTTTACTAAATTTTAAAACATGACACCCCTGTAATGCTAATTATTAGATGACATGACAAACATGTGAATTTTACTCAATTACACATTGTAAAAAAACATTAACCTATTATTCATTCTTCCCTAATAAGCACAAAATTGTTAATTGTTGGATATATACATATATGTATATATAATTTAAAATTCAATCTTATAAATAATTACATTATAAAATTTCCTATTGTGATAAAATAAAAACTTAAGTTACATTATAATTTAAAAGAATCCTATATAAACCAATTAAAATTTCAAACTTTAAAAATTATATATTAATAGAAAATTTTGAATGCAAAATCTAAAATCGTATAATGCTTACAATTGCATTATGGTGATAAAAATTCATAAATTGTACAACATTTCCAAAAATTTAAAATTGTATTTCACGAAAAAAAAATCATATCTAATGACAAAAATTGTAATTATATTTAAAATTGTATTTAGTAGTAATCTTGTACATCCATTCTTCAAAAATCCTATAATCCATAAATATTCGCAACACATTCACATTATAAGATACAATTTATACTAAAAACTTATGACCTCCGCCATCTATTTTCTCCCTGCTCAAGTATCATCTTCCATGATCTCAATATAAAATTTCATAGACATTTAAAAAAAAAATACATATCAACATCAAAAGGTTTTGTCTTCATATGGCATCTTCTTAGTAGAAAAATGAAATAATCTCATAATATGTAAAAGAGGATCAAGCAAATTCAAAAGTTCAAAAACACAATACATACACAATAATTGTACCTCTTGTTTTCTCTCTTTTTTCTTCAAGAGTAATATGATGTATCATTGCAATCACTCTTCATTCCAAATTTAGTTATTTCAAAAGAAAACAAATGAAGTTGAAATTTATCTTACAACAAAAGCTTTAATTAATTTCACCAGAGAACCTTCTTTACAATATAATCGTTCCTTAAAAAGTGCAATAAAACATTCTAGGAATTGACATAAACTTCGTTAGTTGGTATCGCCCCTCCCCTCTCCACTGAGATGATAAAACCAAAAAAAAAAAATACAAAAATCATTATTTAAATAAAAAAGTTGCACAAAAAGAGAAAACTGTAAAATGATTTTCAATTGGTAAATTTACATGGAAGAACACGCACAACATGAAATGAAGGAGAACAAACCTCCGCATTGACATTCAAATAAGCTTTTCGCGTATTCATCCAAATATACCGGCTAATCAATTTTTCTGGTTCCGAGAGGAAACGCTTTTTCCTGTCAAAAGAAATACAGAATCATTAGTTTAATTGGACGTCGAATAAGTTATACACTAAAAAAAAATTTAAATAAATAAATAAATAAATAACTCTTTTAAACAGTGATAGTTAATATTTTCCATGATTGCTTGCGGCCAAAATTGAATGCATACGGGCGGGGAAGTTAATGAAAAAATTTTGTTTGTTAATTGAGAAAAGTCTGAGATTTTGTCGATATATAGATATGGATGATTAATGTGATCAGTGCTGATCTATTTAGATAGAATGTAAATTAGCCACCATCCCATCCTCCTAAACTATTGATGGAAAATATGCAGCCTAAAATAATACCCTTTCGTTTCGAAATGTTGGCTGTTTTAGATTTTTTTATCTTGAATTAACAATTAATTTTGTGGACAAATATACCCATCCCTCACATATGCCATAAAATCTAATTCATCTATATTTTCCTAAAAAATAACAACATTTTCTCTCTCCATATATTTTTCACTCTCCATTTTGTTAGAATCAAGAAATCTTGTAGGATTTGAGAAGGTTAAAATTGAGAGAGAGGATGTCAAATTATAAAAAATAATAAACATTTTGAAACAAAAAAAAACATAAAACAACAAACATTTCGAAACGGAGGAAGTACGATTCTAAAAGTGAAAATAAAATATATGATTTGAATATGTTAAATCTAAGCTGTCTGGATTCATAGAAACAAATTAATTTAGGTAGCTAGAAAAAAAAATAAAATAAAAAAAATAAATAGGTAGCTAGAATGGGTTCAAACTTTTCCATAATCATGGCTAATATATATGATCTTCGAAATGATAATGTATATCTATATAAATGGGAAATATATATATATATATGCATGGATATGATATGCACCTAATTAATGTAATTTCGAATATACTAGTATAAATTTCTAATTACTTTTCCCTATTCTAATACTACCTCCATTTCGAAATGTTTGTTGTTTTATTTTTTTTTATCTGGAATTAAGAATTAATTTTGTGGACAAATATACTCATCCCTCATATATGCCATAAAATCTAATTCGTCTATATTTTCCTAAAAAATAACAATATTTTCTCTCTCCATATATTTTTCTCTCTTCATATATTATAGGTAAGTTAGAATCAAGAAATCTTGTAGGATTTGAGAGGGTTAAAATTGGGAGAGAGGATGTCAAATTATATAAAACAACAAACATTTTGAAAAAAAAAAAACCTAAAACAACAAAAATTTCGAAACGGAGGTAGTATATTTTAAACTTATATATGCCAATTTACATATTTGTGGATAATTCTACAAATTTGCGGAAAGTAATATACTTTAATATAAACATATCTTAATTACTTTATATCATATGAATATAGATTTCTCTATTCGGAAATGTCATTTGGGCGGGAAAATATATTTTTCTATTTGCGGTCACGCTCTTGTTATTATATATATATATATATATATAGAGAGAGAGAGAGAGAGAGAGAAAGAGAGAGAGAGAGAGAGAGTTTCATTCATTTTGTGAACACATGTCCCATGTGTAATTTATGAACAAATCATGTCCATTTATATTTTAAGATCAATGGACACTATTAATCAATGATGAAAGATATAGAAATGTTATTTTTCCAATTTCAGATGCACTGAAGGTTAAAATTGTACAATTAATTTTTATTATATTTGGTAGTAACGGTTTTAAAGTGATTCAATATTACAAATTAAATAACATCTATGATCACAAACAATCACTTTTTACTAAATATTTTCTTTTCAGATTTTATCGCCATTTTCATCAAGAGCTTACGATCAATGGTCCATTATTTATCTATCAATATATTTGCTCTCATTTATCTATCAATATATCGGCTTCATACAAATGACAAGTAATATAGTCCATACAGGGTTGTTACAACAAAAAATAAACAACAGCACTACACCAAAGGGAAAAAGGCCTTAAAAAATAAAAAATGTCATTTAATATAACTATTTTATTTTTAGTAAACTATGAAGATTAATGACTATACACGTTCTTAAGCCGTAAAAATAGTATAAACACTATACCAATTGGAGAAACAGCAACGCAAAGAGCATTGATAGCATCGCAAAAAAAAATAAATTTGATTTTATTGAAATATTATGAATATATTTAAATATTATATTTAAATATTCTTCAGTATATATCGCATGATGTTATTTTATTTGATTAACATGTGTGTTTTATTTTATGTTTTATTTTTTTGAAGTGAATCATGCTGACCATAAATCTTCATGTAACTCATAGCAAAATAGTTTCTTGACATGCTATTTAAATATTCTTCATTATATATCGCATGATGTTATTTTATTAGATTAACATGTGTGTTTTATTTTATGTTTTATTTTTTTGGAGTAAATCATGCTGACCATAAATCTCCATGTAACTCATAGCAAAATAGTTTCTTGGCATGTTATTTATTTTTTTCCTAGTGTTTGTTTCTGACTTCTTAGTTCTAAATTTTAATTTTTGGAAGTAAATCACATTGACGCATATATTTTCATGTTACTCATAGAAAAATAGTTTTTTGGCATGCTATTTATCTTTTTCCTAGTGTTTTTTTTTTTTTCACTTCTTAGTGCTGACTTTTAAAAATTAAAAAAAAAAGCACTACAAATACACAAAACCATCAGTTATCAAAAATATACATAACTACCAAAAAAATATAATATATATATATATATATATATAGGTTTGGGTTCCAGAAGGAACCATACCCTAGGTGAGAACCGAGAACCAATATGAGCCATAGATTCGGTATATTTGGATGGCCTAGATTTGCTCCAGATTTTAAAAAACGCGGTGGCAATCTCGTAATAACGTCCAACTTCGCTGTCCCTGAATCTTAGTAAAGATAAAATCGGAAAATATATGAATACTCAGAATTTACGTGTATATTTTTTAATTTCGGGCTTTAGCACTGTCATTTTTTATTTTAGCACTATTATGCCCTTTTTAATACTGTCATGATCTTTTTTAGCATTGCTCATGTCAGCTTGAATTCCTTATTTTTGTATTTTCCTTTATCAGGTTTGTTCCTTTTATTCTCTCAGATCTCTGTTTAATAATGAGAGTTTATCTTTATTTGAATGGTGCATATGCAAAATTGTTGTGTTTTCCTTTTTATTTTGGTAAGTTGCATGTTTTCGGCTCCTCTTTGTAGATCATAGATTTTTTGCGCGGCAGATATGGTCTAAAGTCAAATGATGCTATTCTCGCTGAGGAGAAGCACTTGCCTATGTAAGTAATTGGGTTATTTTTACATCAGTAATTACATTATCACCACGATATATAATGCGAATGGCTATTGGTAATGTAGATGCAAAATGATTTGATATTGTCAGGAACCTAACTAACTTAAATCACTGCATTAATTTTTCAGGTATGACGAGATGATATCCAAGTATAAAGTCGAGTACATTGCTGGACGTAATTTATCAATTCAACAACGTTTGGTTTTGTATAGGTCATTTTGAGGAAATTATTCTTAGATATTCTCTTTGTTAGGTTTCATTTCCTGCTTCCATGTTTCCATCTTTAGAAACAACAGTTTGTTTAATTTCGTATGCTTATAAATGATGTATTACGTCAAAATATCATTCATGCATTATGAGTTAATTATATATGTACTCTATTCATACTCCCACTGACTTTTTTAAGATTTTAGCACTGCCATTTTCTATTTTAGCACTGTCATGACTTTTTTAGCACGATTTTTTTAGGGATTTTAGCACTGTCATTTTCTATTTTAGCATTGTCATGACTTATTTTAGCATGACTCTTTTAGGATTTTAGCATTGTTATTCTTCTATTTTAGCACTGTCATGGCCTTTTTTAGCACTGTCATGGCTTTTTTTTAACATTGTCATGACTTATTTTAGTATGGCTCTTTCAGAGTTTTAGCACTGTCATTTTCTATTTTAGCACTGTCATGACCTTTTTTAGCTGGACTCTTTTAGGTTTTAGCACTGTCATTTTCTATTTTAGCATTGTCATGACTTATTTTAGCATGACTCTTTCAGGTTTTTAGCATTGTCACGACTTATTTTAGCACTGTCATAACTTATTTTAGCATTCCGATTATGTTTTTAGCATTTTTATTTTCGTTTACTTGATGAAAGCCATAAAAAATAAAAATTTATTATTAAGAATTACAGATATAAGGGTGAGTAGCTACGCGATTTAACATTGCAATATGTACCGCTAAATAAAAACACTCAAGAATTGTGTAGCAAGAACACATTAGTTCCTAAAAAAAATTAAGTAAAATAAATAAATTGTTATAAAAAAATATATTTGATACCTTGGAGGAACTCTGTACGTAAGACTAACGTAACTAAAATCAAAGTTTCAAAATGAAAGAATGTTGACATTTAATTACGTAAGTTTCAAAATGAAAGAATGTTGACATTTAATTACGTTGAACCCGTATAATTTCTCAAATGTTTGTCACATTTAAAAGTAATATCAATAGAAAATCATCCATTCAAAATTAATAATATTTCAAATTTTAAAATATAGCTGGTTGGTGTTGCCTCAAAAAAATGAAACAAATGATCGGAGCGGTGGAAACACACAGCAAAATACAAGGAAACCCGTAGACATCTGTAACACCCTAAATTCAATAATTTAAAATGCTACTCTTTCTGTTCTTTAAATCGAAAAATGATTCCAATAATAATAGCTCAAGTAATTTTTTTTTTCCTTTTCTAAAATAATCATGCTACAAATCCTAAGAAGAAAATAGAACACAATATATATATATATATATATATATTTATATATATACACACATTTATTTTTCAGAAATATATGTACTTAGATCAAAATACCTACATTTCATAAACTCCAAGTACGTTTCAAAACGTAACTCATAAGTTCAAAAATATAAAATTCACACTCCTAATATTAATAAAACTATAATACCAAACTACCTGTAGGGCCCCGGTCCCGAAAGACCGTGGAAATGAACGCCATGGGGGTTAGATTTAAGAAGCGGGTAAGAAAGGGGTAATCTTACCAGAAAATTCAGAAACCAAACATGCATTATAATTATAAAATCATGGTTCAACAATAACACGAAGATCTGAGTTATAGAATAATTTAACAACAATAACAACAAAAGTGCGGAAGCAAGACTTTGACCAAAAGAGAAGTCAACGGGAAAAACACATAATTAACAAAAGCCCGTTCCTCAGCATCGTCACTTCCACGCACCAGTCTACTGACCTGAAAATATTTTGAAAAATTTGGGCTGAGTACTAATGCACTAAGTGGGCAAGTTTTCACAATGAAGTTTATGTAATTCGTTTTCTAAAAGTGATATATCTGTATTTATGCATATAGTGAAGCTCATGAGGTTTTTAGAATATAAAGTAACCTAAGTTCACCAAAATATTTTATCATGAAGCGCTAAGTGTATAATCAGTCACTGCCCGCAACCTCTACTACATCATCAACGCGTAAGTTCTAAGAGTATCACCAATGAATATAACCGTTCATTTTAGTCTTCACGACAAGGAATAGGGCATGACAAATAAAGCATGCATAGTGTAGCTACTCACATTGACACAACGCTGGTATATGAGATTCCGACAACATACAGTAGCACGTAAATAATTTTAATACAGATAATCACATATGCAATTTAAGCAAAGTAGAGCTTAATAACTCGAAATGTAAAGTTTAAGAAGATAGAATAGCCCACCTGATTAGCTAATAATAGCTGAAGCTTTTACGATTCTTTTAAGAGTCCCCTAAGTCTGGTGTTCCGGATTTAGTCCTACACATAGAGGCTAAGTCTTAGCAACATAACAAGGTTAAATACTAACTATGGTCTAACTAATTAAGATTATGAGGTACAAGGCTTTAGGTTCATAGAATAATCTTAAGTTATAGTGTAATTACATGATAAAATTTCAAATTTTACAAAATATATATACATATACATATATAAAATAAATTAAATTAAAATAAAATAAAATAAAGATGTAAAAATAAAAATGATACCAAGGACATTTGAACCCTTAACCTCTAGTGGGTTAACACAAGCCTTAACCATTAGGCTAGAAACAAATTTTGAAAATTGAAGTAAATTAATTATTAATTAAGGCAAATCATTAAAATGCAAAAACATAGAGATGAAGGGTGTAAAAATGAGAGTAAGGGGAATTGAACCTAAGACCTAAGATTATTTAAAGCTTATATTAACCACTTGACTAAACCACATTTTCGAAAATATTACAGTTTTAGAATTAATTAAGGTAGTATCATAATGTTAAGAGAAAAAATTAATTAAAACTTAACACACACACATACACGCATGCACACAATTAAATCAACATCTCTCTCTTTCTCTCTCGTAAATTTCACTCACAAGGATCACTCTTTAATTCACAATTTTTAAAAGTTAAACTCTCTCGTCACATCCCAATAAAGTATTTGTACTTCCAACCAAACCTAAGACCTAAGATTATTTAAAGCTTATATTAACCACTTGACTAAACCACATTTTCGAAAATATTACAGTTTTAGAATTAATTAAGGTAGTATCATAATGTTAAGAGAAAAAATTAATTAAAACTTAACACACACACATACACGCATGCACACAATTAAATCAACATCTCTCTCTTTCTCTCTCGTAAATTTCACTCACAAGGATCACTCTTTAATTCACAATTTTTAAAAGTCAAACTCTCTCGTCACATCCCAATAAAGTATTTGTACTTCCAACCAAACTCTTTACTACTTTCCTCTCTCTCTCTCTCTCTCTCTCTCTCTCTCTCTCTCTCTCTCTCTCTACTGAACATTTATATAATAGAATGAAACCAACCAATACACTCTTTCCATTTTTTTTTTCAATTTTCGGTCACTGCACACATGCACAATTTTTTTTAACAATTTTTCAAACTAGTACTTTCTTTTTTCCTTATCTGCAAACACAACACAACCCTTCTTTATTACAATTCAAATCAAAAAGTGGAAGTCAACTAACTTTCCCTTCACATATATTCTCTCTCTCTCTTCTGTATATTTCTATCAGTTTAAACACAATCAAAGCAACCCAAATCCTATGTTTATTTCTTTCGGCTACTGTACAACACTTGAAATCAATCATCCAAAATTTCTTCCCTATTTCTCAAACTCGTCGGCCAACTTTTCACCGAACACACACTCACACATATTTCTTTCATGTTCTAGCCGTATTAGTTCACACATGCAACCATTTATTTACCTATTTACTAGAGGTATATATCCAATAGCAGCAAAAACCAAACAAAAGTGGAGGTTCTGGGGGATTTTCAAACATTAAATTCATTGAGTTTAAGCTTATATATAAATTTGCAAATCTCCATAAATCTTAAAAAACACAAGAGGACAAGATAGAAGAAGAGAAGATGAAGAGGATGGAGCCATTGCATGTTGGATTCGGCCACCGGAAAATCTCGCCGGAGATGGGTCGGAGTAGCTTTTTCCGGCTGTTTCGGCCTTCATTTCCATACCAAACGGGTGTGGTTGAACTAGAAACGAGAAGAAAAATAAAATCTGAAGATTTTGAATATTTTGGCCGGAATCTGGAAAATTGGCGGCGACGGACGGTGGTCCGACGGCGGCGCTCCGCCTCCAGCCACCTTGCCGGAATCATAAAAAAAAAATGAGAAAGAAGAAAGAGATTCGAGAAGCAACCTTGATTTGAAGAGTGAGAAATGATTTTCCATAACTCATCTACACTAATTTATATTTATTGCTTAATGGGCTAAAAAGCCTTGAATGGAAAAAGAAAATAAAAACAAATAAAACTATGGGCTCCTAAATAAGGAATTCTCCTAGCCGACCACTACACTAATTTGGGCTGAAAAGAAAAGAAAAAACACTTTATCCCTTAAGTCTACACATAGGAGAGAAAATACACATGATCTAAGTTAATAATAATAATAATAATAATAATAATAATAATAATAATAATAATAACCCTAACCCGAACATGTGCTAGAATTAGAATGGCTTAGACACTAAGATAAAAATTATGCTGAAATCTAATTAAAAATTTATATTAAAGTTTTGGGGTATTACACTACCAGTTTAAGTTAGTCCAAAATCACTAACAAACACAAATTACTAAATTCAAAATAGTTTAAGCAACAAGTGCAAAAGTTAAGGTCAAGTAATAAAATATCTTGAGAAAGTCCACCCCCATTTCCATCGCGTCGCTCCCAGCTCACCGACTTGAAATTATTTAAAAAAATATGGGGTGAGCACTCTTAAAACGTACTCAGTGGTAGGAATTATGGACATTTCTTTCTATTTTATCCAACTGAAATAAATCGCAGGAATTAATGGATTTAGGGTACTCTTCTTCTGATTCTAGAATATATCTTGAACTATGCATAGGACATATTCTGATGCGTACAAAACGCTATTCTGATCTGATGCGTAGAAAACGCTATCCATATTCCATCCACCATAATTCAAGTTGGATTAAAAACATTTCTGTCTCAAACATCATATATAATATACTTTTATTTCAAAGATAATAATTTCACCCACCTGATAATAATGAGCACGTAATAATTGAGCAGAGAATCACAAAGTGGATGAGGGTCCTAATTGCGCCGCACCTAGTATCAAAATAATTTCAATAAATTATTTAGGACAATTATATTTTAATAAATTTGAAAATCTAAGATTTATAGGTCTAAATACTTAATTTATGAGTTCTGGGTTAAATAGATAATCCAAAATAAAACTTATGGGCTAAATTGATATTTAAATAATTTATTACCCAAACACCAACTTTTAAAAAAAACAAAACATGTTAATATATAATTTTTAAAAGTTTGGGTCCTTTATTAGAATTTTGCTTAATTTGTTAAAGGTCCCTTTCTTTCTTTTTCTAAATACACGGCTCACAACCAATTTGGGAATCAACCAAATCATTCCAATCCCTATCTTTCTTCTCTCTCTCTCTCTCTCTACGGTGAAAGGAAACAAAACAGAGAGCCCCCAATTCCAATTTCTTCTCATCTCCTCTTCCGATCATCTTCTTCGGCGGGACTACCTCACCCTTCTCTCTTCTTCTTAACTCCGGCGAGCTCGCTACCATCCGTCGACAACCGACTTAAACAGCCAAGAACGCCCCCCATGGCCCAAGTAAGCCTCGCCACTTTCCCCTGCCCAACTCGACGTCATCACTGGACAAACCCGACACCAACCCGACTCAAGCTGACTGATCAACACCCAGCCTCGACTCCACTCTCTTCTCCTGCCTTGACTCATGTATTTCTATTTAATTATTTTTTTCTGGAATTCTACAATTTATTTTCTTAAATTCTGATTCACTTACACTAGGAGATTCACGTGTGAATGTGTTGGTGAGGAGGATGTTGAATAAATTTCATAATTAATGAATGAAATATGATACAGAAGTCCAGGTATGCAGAGACGTGAATTTAGGGTTTTGATTAATTGAAATTGGGAACAAAATGTTGAGGTTAAATGGTGTGAAATTTGTACAGCAACTATAAAATATTGGATTGAAATAAACTTACCAAGAGGATTTTGTTTTTCTGTGAAATTCAATTTCTCGTAGAAGTGTTTGCAGTGATGATTGAGTAAGAAATTCTTCTTTTTTTTATGTTAAAGAGTGAATATGGATGAACAAGAGGTTTATTAGCAATTAGGAAGACACGTGTGATGAAATGTTATCATACATGTTTATTTAACAAAAGAGGAAGAAAAACACATGATTATCCTTTTTCTTTTTAAAAAAAATCGTAAAATATATATATGTATATATAAATCTTGTAACTATACAAGACACAAAAGTATTACAAGGCTCTTTAGTAATTTTTTTTTTAAAACTCAAATATTAATTCTAAATATTTATTATACTAAGGACGCAATTTCAGACTCACTCAAGTCCAATTAATTCTATTGGGCATTACCAAATGAATTATAACTTGAATTTAAAGCAATTAAATAGTTGAATAATTTAAATCGCGTAAAAGTGGGTTGTTACAATCCTACCCACTTAAAAAAATTTCATCCTCGAAATTTTTCTTATCAGGTTGTTCTAAGGATGGGTATTTAGCTAGGATTTCCTCCTTGCGTTCCCAAGTTGCTTCTTCTTTCCCGTGCCTACTCCACTGTACTCTAATTAGCGAAACTTGTCTATTTCTCAGCTCATGGGTCTTTCTATCGAGAACAACAACAGGCTCCTCTTCATAGGTCAATTCTTTGTTGAGTTGTATCTCCTCATAGTTGATGGTGTGACTTGGCTCATGCAAATACTTTCTTAGCATAGAAACATGAAAGACATCGTGCACTAAGGATAATCCAGGTGGTAGAGCTAAACGATAAGCTACATCACCAATTCCTTCTAAAATTTCGAAAGGTCCGATAAAACGAGGTCTCAACTTTCCTTTCTTCCCAAATCTTAACACTCCCTTCATAGGAGTGAATTTCAAAAACATTTTGTCACCTACCTCAAAATACAAATCTTTTCTCCTTTTGTTGGCGTACGATTTCTGTCGATCTTGAGCAACTTTAATGTTACCTCGAATCTTCTCCACTGCTTCCACTGTTCTTTCAACTATTTCGGGACCTAAAATTTTTCTCTCTCCAACTTCATCCCAATATGCCGGTGATCTAAATTTTCGTCCGTATAGCGCTTCATATGGAGCCATGCCAATGCTAGAGTGGAAGCTATTGTTATAAGCAAATTCCACTAATGGTAGATGCGCCTCCCAACTACCTCCTAAATCCATGATGCAAGTCCGCAACATATCTTCCAATGTCTGTATAGTTCTTTCCGATTGACCATCTGTCTGAGGATGATATGCAGTTGAGAACTTTAGCTTCGTGCCCAAAGCTGCATGTAAACTCGTCCAAAATATCGATGTGAAACGGGGATCTCGATCTGAAATTATAGACACTGGGACTCCGTGTAATCGGACTACTTCTCGAATGTATAGCTGAGTGAGTTGATCCATGGTGAACGTCATTCGTACGGGCAAAAAGTGAGCTGATTTTGTCAATCGATCAACTATAACCCAAATCGCATCATGACTCTTCATGGTCTTGGGAAGTCTGACCACAAAATCCATTGTAATATGCTCCCACTTCCATTCTGGTATTTCCAGAGGATTCAACAATCCTAACGGTCTTTGGTGCTCTGCTTTTACTTGTTGACAGGCCAAACATCGTGCAACATAATTAGCAATCGATTTCTTCATGCCATACCACCAAAAACTTCTTTTTAAATCTTGATACATTTTAGTACTTCCAGGATGTGCTGTGTAAGGCGTTCGATGTGCCTCATCCAAAATTTCTCTCATTATCTCGTTGTTTAGCACACAAATTCTACCCTTAAAAAGTAGAGCCCCATCCGATGATATCGTGAATCCCTTAGAATCGTCCGACACTTCTCTTACTCGCATCTTTTCTAGAAAACCATTTTCTTTTTGTGCCACTCTAATTCTATCTCGTAGCGTCGGTTGAACTACTAATGCTGTAATTATAGCATTAGCTTCTTCTGGTGTGGACATAACCTCGAGACTCAACTTCTCAAAATCCTTAATCAACTCCTCTTGTTGTGTAATTCCTTTAGTGGGATTCACTTTCTTTCGACTAAGTGCATCAGCCACAATGTTGGCTTTTCCAGAGTGATACATGATCGTACAGTCGTAGTCTTTAACTAATTCCAGCCACCTTCTTTGCCTCATATTCAATTCCTTCTGAGTGAAGAAGTATTTAAGACTTTTATGATCCGTATAAATCTCACACTTACCTCCATAGAGATAATGTCTCCAAATCTTCAGTGCATGCACAACAGTGGCCAACTCTAAATCATGAGTGGGATAATTTAACTCATGAGGCTTCAATTGTCTAGAAGTGTAAGCAACTACCTTTCCCTGTTGCATCAAGACACATCCTAATCCTTGTTTTGATGCGTCACTGTAAATCACGAATCCCTTTGATCCATCAGGGATGGTTAATACTGGGGCTGTTACCAGTCTTCATTTTAGCTCCTGAAAACTCTTCTCATATTTTTCTGTCCATTCAAATGGTATCCCTTTCCGTGTCAGTTGCGTGAGTGGTCCGGCTATCTTGGAGAATCCTTCAATAAACCTCCGGTAGTATCCAGCCATTCCCAGAAAACTCCTCACTTCTCCCACATTTGTTGGTGGACTCCAATTGTTGACAGCTTCTACTTTTGTTGGATCAACCTCAATACCTTCAGCAGTCACTACGTGCCCAAGGAATGCTATACGATCTAACCAAAACTCATACTTTTTGAACTTAGCATACAATTTCTCTTTTCTTAGAGTTTCTAGCACAACTCTCAGGTGTGTTGCGTATTGCTCTTTATCTTTTGAGTAAACCAGGATGTCATCAATGAACACAATGACGAATTGATCTAAATATGGATGAAATACCCGATTCATTAGATCCATGAACACTCCTGGTGCATTAGACAATCCAAAAGGCATCACCACAAACTCGTAATGTCCATATCTTGTCCTGAAGGCCATCTTAGGAATATCATCTTCCTTTACCTTCAACTGATGGTATCCCGATCTCAGATCTATCTTTGAGAACACGCTTGCCCCTCTAAGTTGATCAAATAAATCATCAATTCTAGGCAAAGGGTACTTATTCTTTATTGTAAGACGATTCAGATCCCGATAATCTATGCATATTCTCATACTACCATCTTTCTTCTTCACAAATAGAACTGGCGCTCCCCATGGTGAAACACTTGGCCGAATATACCCTTTGTCAAGTAGCTCTTGAAGTTGGACCTTCAACTCTTGTAACTCTGATGGTGCCATTCGATATGGTGCCTTAGACATTGGTGATGCTCCTGACATTAAGTCAATCGTGAACTCTACTTGTCGATTCGGCAGTAATCCGGGTATCTCTTCAGGAAATACATCCACAAAATCTCTAACTATTGGCACATCATCCAGTGTCGGTTCAGTTGGCGTAGTCCCAATAATATTTACCAAGAATCCTTGGCACCCACATTTCATCAACATCTTCATAGCTTTTATTGCTGATATGATTCTTGGTCTTCCACCTAACTTAGCTCCGTGAAAGATAAACTTTTCCTCGTCTGGTTTTTGAAATACTACTTCTCGGGACAACATATAATTGCAAAACTTCTGCTTAACCAGTCCATTCCCAAGATTAAATCAAATTCTTACATCTTGAGAACATGTAAATCAGCTACAAGCTCTTTCCCCCCAAAATCCAATATAACATCTTTAGCAATCCTATCAGTTCTTAATGTTTCTCCAGCAGGGATTCTAACATTGAGGGCTAAGTTTTCTACTTCTAAACTTAGTCCTAGCTTAGCACAAAGCTCAGTTGAAATAAAAGAGCGTGAAGCACCAGAATCAAACAGAGCTAAAGCAGGCATTCTAAGAATTGATATCATACCTGACATCGTGCCACTATTCTCCCCAGCTTCTTGTTGTGTAAAGGCAAAAAGTCGTGCATTACCACCTTTCTTCGGCTCCTCATGCCGCTTCTTGGGACAATTTGTTGAGATGTGTCCTGGCTCATGACAGGTATAACAAACTCCTTTACCCCAAAAACAAGGTCCTGTATGTGGTTTCTTACATTCTGGACATGGAGGAACTCCTGTAGGTGCTCTATTTACGTGACGTGCTTCCGTCCTCTCCTTCTTGATGGGAAAATTCCCATTTCCCCTATTACGATTGTCCCACTTTCTCTTCCCACGAGGATCCGTATTTCTTGGAAGAGCTTTATCCACTTCTAGTCCAGTAGCTACTTCATGAGCTTGTTTGACAGCTTGCCCATAGTCAACAATCCTCTGTGCCGCTAAAATTCCACGTATTTCTGGTCGAAGACCTCTCATGAACCAATCAGCTTTTTGATCTTCAGCGTCTAGTAGACGTGCTGCGTAACGTGAGAGCTGATTAAACCTTCGCTCATACTCTGTAACTGACAAGTTACCTTGCTTTAATTCCAAGAATTCAGTTTGCTTCTGCATGCGAAAAGCCTTAGAAAAGTACTTGTCCATAACAATCTCTTTAAACCTTTCCCAGGTTAAATCTTGTTGCTTTTCTGCAGTCATACCAGTCTTATACGACTTTCACCAATGGCCAGCATCCTCAGTCAATTGAAAGACTGCACACGAGACCTTGTGTGCATCATCGCACTCTATGTGTTCGAAGATTCGTTCGAGCTCCATTATCCATTCTTCGAGAATGAGTGGTCCACTCCTACCATTGAATCTAGGTGGAGTGTAGCGACGGAATTGCTCGATCACCTGATTAGTGTTTGGCGGAACAGGTGCATTAGGTGCTGCATTTTGGTTCACTGTAGCATGCGTTTGTTGCTGTACGAATCCCTGTAGTGCTCTAATCAATTCTGGCACAAAGTTGCCACCGCCTACATTTGGTGGTTGATTGGCCTCGGGATTCCGTGGTGGATTACGATTAAGAGGTGGTCGTCCACATCTCATACTTCTATAATATGCATAGGTAAACGAAGAAACACATACTACTAAGTTCAAGCCCAAATAATAAGTATATGAATATTTTGAATTTAAATAGGGAAACCTTCTAGGAAAATATTTCTATCTTCTCTCTAAATTTCGAGGACTAAAATAATTTATTTCTCATTCATCATATGCATTTAAACATAATAAAACTTTCCTGCATAAATCATTTCTCAACATTTCTCATCATTCACAGAGTATCTAATTTTTTTTTTCTTAATGCTCACCACATTAAACAACTTTGCAAATAAATAAATCAAACAAAGTACCTTGGTGCAGAAGCACGTGACAGAAATGGGTGGCATATCATAAAATCAAATAATATAAATCCTTTCAAACACATTGAGTCTACAGAATGGTAGACCTGCTCTGATACCACTAAATGTAACACCCTAAATTCTATAATTTAAAATGCTACTCTTTCTGTTCTTTAAATCGAAAAATGATTCCAATAATAATAGCTCAAGTAATTTTTTTTTCCTTTTCTAAAATAATCATGCTACAAATCCTAAGAAGAAAATAGAACACAATATATATATATATATACACATATTTATTTTTCAGAAATATATGTACTTAGATCAAAATACCTACATTTCATAAACTCCAAGTAGGTTTCAAAACGTAACTCATAAGTTCAAAAATATAAAATTCACACTCCTAATATTAATAAAACTATAATACCAAACTATAATAAATCGCAGGAATTAATGGATTTAGGGTACTCTTCTTCAGATTCTAGAATATATCTTGAACTATGCATAGGACATATTCTAATGCGTACAAAACGCTATTCTGATCTGATGCGTAGAAAACGCTATCCATATTCCATCCACGATAATTCAAGTTAGATTAAAAACATTTCTGTCTCAAACATCATATATAATATACTTTTATTTCAAAGATAATAATTTCACCCACCTGATAATAATGAGCACGTAATAATTGAGCAGAGAATCACAAAGTGGACGAGAGTCCTAATTGCGCCGCACCTAGTATCAAAATAATTTCAATAAATTATTTAGGACAATTATATTTTAATAAATTTGAAAATCTAAGATTTATAGGTCTAAATACTTAATTTATGAGTTCTGGGTTAAATAGATAATCCAAAATAAAACTTATGGGCTAAATTGATATTTAAATAATTTATTACACAAACACCAACTTTAAAAAAAAACAAAACATGCTAATATATAATTTTTAAAAGTTTGGGTCCTTTATTAGAATTTTGCTTAATTTGTTAAAGGCCCATTTCTTTCTTTTTCTAAATACACAGCTCACAACCAATTTGGGAATCAACCAAATTATTCCAATCCCTATCTTTCTTCTCTCTCTCTCTCTACGGTGAAAGGAAACAAAATAGAGAGCCCCCAATTCCAATTTCTTCTCATCTCTTCTTCCGATCATCTTCTCCGGCGGGACTACCTCACCCTTCTCTCTTCTTCTTGACTCGGCGAGCTCGCTACCGTTCGTCGACAACCGACTTAAACAGCCAAGAACGCCCCCCATGGCCCAAGCAAGCCTCGCCACTTTCCCCTGCCCAACTCGACGTCATCACTGGACAAACCCGACACCAACCCGACTCAAGCTGACTCATCAACACCTAGCCTCGACTCCACTCTCTTCTCTTGCCTTGACTCATGTATTTCTATTTAATTATTTTTTTTCTGGAATTCTACAATTTATTTTCTTAAATTCTGATTCACTTACACTAGGAGATTCACGTGTGAATGTGTTGGTGAGGAGGATGTTGAATAAATTTCATACTTAATGAATGAAATATGATACAGAAGTCCAGGTATGCAGAGACGTGAATTTAGGGTTTTGATTAATTGAAATTGGGAACAAAATGTTGAGGTTAAATGGTGTGAAATTTGTACAGCAACTATAAAATATTGGATTGAAATAAACTTACCAAGAGGATTTTGTATTTCTGTGAAATTCAATTTCTCGTAGAAGTGTTTGCAGTGATGATTGAGTAAGAAATTCTTCTTTTTTTTTATGTTAAAGAGTGAATATGGATGAACAAGAGGTTTATTAGCAATTAGGAAGACACGTGTGATGAAATGTTATCATACGTGTTTATTTAACAAAAGAGGAAGAAAAACACATGATTATCCTTTTTCTTTTTTAAAAAAAAAATCGTAAAATATATATATGTATATATAAATCTTGTAACTATACAAGACACAAAAGTATTACACGGCTCTTTAGTAATTTTTTTTTTAAAACTCAAATATTAATTCTAAATATTTACTATACTAAGGATGCAATTTCAGACTCACTCAAGTCCAATTAATTCTATTGGACATTACCAAATGAATTATAACTTGAATTTAAAGCAATTAAATAGTTGAATAATTTAAATCGCGTAAAAGTGGGTTGTTACAACATCAAATCTATTTTAGCACTGTCATGGCCTTTTTTAGCATGTCTCTTTTAGGTTTTAGCATGTCTCTCTATATATATATAGTTGAAAGGGATAAGGTCCAATTCGATCCTATAATTATATGCAAAATCTCAGTTTGGTCCTGAAATAAAAATTCGGACCAAATCGATCCCTTAACTCTTTAAAAGGTATCAAAACGATCCCTCTGTTAGTTCCTTAACGGATGAACGTTAACTTTCGTTAAAAACAACCGTTAAATTGTACATTTTTGCATTATTTCACACACTAACACACACATGGATCAAACATCATTTTTTTGAAGAAGTCCAGGTGAACCTCAATAAATTGTCATACTCAAATCATGCTGAAAATAAATAAAGCATAATTCTATTCGGTTTTTACATTGAAAACGGATTAAAAATTATTACCTCAGCAAGTCGATTCACACTTTCTAATTTCTTGAAACACATAGCATCTAAATGCAACCATTACAAGAAACGGAATGGAGAAAATTAAACCTAGAAAAAAATACAAAAAAAAACAGAGTGAATATCGGTAGGGTGTTTGGCGAGATTTGGTTCGAGTGAGGGCTTGCCTAATCTTTCTGCGGCTTGCTTCTGTCAAATCTCTTCCAAATACATATTTCGTTTGGAAAAAATGATGAAATAAGCATATGTTGATCAGATTAATAGCTTAATAGAACTAAATCGGATCGGAAATATCAATAATTTTGTATATGCATAATGAGAGGAAGAGATCGATACCGTTCGTTGACCAAGAGATGCATGACGAGAATCCGTCTCTCACTTAACTTTTCATTAACAAGTGATTGTCACAGAAATTTTGGAGAGACAGAGAGATAGAGATAGAGAAAAATTTATTCTGCCGGCAGTCGACAAACCATCAATGGGGGAGAGTTGTGTGAATTTGGGGATTTTTTTGCCTAAAATACGACCTTAACGCTGTTAGTCATGGACATTAACGTAAATTAATTTAGGGACTAATAAAGGGATTAACGTGATACCTTTTAAAAAGTTGAGGGATTGATTTGGGCCGAAATTTTATTACGGGATCAAAATTGAACATTTTCCCTAGTTGAAATAATAATTACTTTCCCTAGAACCCGTGTTATTATCAACTAAGTGTCCAATTATTTTATTCCAAGTTTTATTTATTTTTATATACCGTTATTTATTTCCCCTCCTACCTTTGATAATAGTGTTTAGATACTTGATTAAGTACATGTGTTTAAGAACATAGGAGTTACAATCTTTATGGAATATGATACTTTTTCTCACTACGTATTACAATAACATTGTGTACTACGGTCACTTATTTGTTAATAGATAGCGTGTCACAAATCACTGATCACGCATGAATACAAAAAAATCTCTCTTCAATTCTGCCACTTTCCATCTTTCCTTTTACCGTTGAGTCTCCAAATTTTTATTTATTCTCCCCATTTTCATGAAAGAAAATTTACTGCTCAAATCATATTTTCCTAAATTCTCATCTGCTTTTGCTTGGCCCTTAAAAAAAAATCTTAACCGCCTCATCTTTCCTCCAAGTTGTTTTGATTTTTTTTTATCAATTTCAATTTGTATATTTCTGTTTGAGTTTTTAGAACATTGTTCCGAGTTTTTAAATTATGCCACCTAAAACTAGAAAATATGACTCAGGAAATGAAAAGAAGCTTTTCAAAGTTAAAGTTATTGAAATCATATCTGCATTTGACAATGTTATAAGAAAGACTTATCGAATTAACGATGATAGCCATTGAAAATGATATTTTAGATACATTAGAATATGAAGACGACTCGGTTGATGAATTTTCTTTGAAGAGTGCTAGAAGGATGTCATTTTTAGATAGAAGATTCATATTAATTTGAGGTTGTATTGGCATGTTAACAATATAAATGAAGTCTTTCTAAAAAAAGCAATGTAAATAAAGTAGTTTGATTTTTTTTTTCTTTTTCGTCAAAGTATAGTTGTAAATTTGTAATATACTAATTATTTGAAATTTATAATTAAAATTAAAATTTAGAGTTATTTTAATATTAGGAGGTCATTTTTTAAAATTAGCAAATGGGGCACCAAATTTTTAAGGCGGCCCTGATACTAGTAATTATAAAATTGACATCATTCTATATTTTAGCAATATTTTTCAGTAAAATGAATGTGACACTTTTCGGTATTATAAGTAATATTTTTTCATAGGATATAAATTTTATATACAAATGGTGTATGCAAGATTAGCCCCGCCAAAAACACAATAAAATTGGATTTGTGCCTGTGCATTGCTTTAGTGACAATATAGTGTCAGTAATTGATTGAAGGCTGCCCTAGCTAAAAACCAGCACAACTAGCCTCAAGTAATATTCAGAAGTCACAATGCATAATTTTAAACATTAATGAGATTCTTAAGAATACTGAATTTGAAAACATGAGAAAATTATTATTGAATATTTTATAATTATACATATACTAGAGATACATCAAGAAATTGAGGTAAATACACTAAAATATCTAATTGTTTGCATGTTTTAATCAAAATAACTCGATTAATTTAACGATAATTATTGAAAAATACCTATCTCTTTCTCTCTCTTTTTTTTTTTAAATCTACCATCTGACTCACAATTTATTCATTTTGTTCCTTAAATTTCTTAATTTTCTTCATTTTTCTCATCACTAAAACAACATTGGCTTTTAATTTGTCACATGGAAGGTGGGTCACTTTTCACATAATACTTTGGCTAGTCAATTCATATTTCAGGATTTTGGGTCGGGAGAGAGATTTGGGAAAAATAATAATGAAATTGTTGAATTGATAGAAATAGCATGAATCTATCATGAAGAATATTCGAGAGATTAGGATTTGTAATCGAAGCAAATGTAAGGTTCTGTATTATTTCTGTGAAAATCAGTTTACAAAAGAGGGAAATGTGTTTTATTTATACACAACAATCAGCGTGAGATCAACGCTGCTAAATCTACGGCTAGAACTTTCAATCCACGTGCATGGGAGATCCTACGGCTAGGAATGCACATGATAGTGGTCCTAGAGAAGGATAGAATGCTGGTAAGACACGTGGCTTAGTAAATGTGACACGGCATGCGTCCCCCCCCCCCCACAAACTCGAGCCGGTGAACATCACGGAGGGAAAGTTTGGACAACAGGAGAGAGAATTGAGGGCCTACAAGTGATTTGGTGAACAAATCCACCAACTGCAACTTAGTAAACACATAGAGAGGAGTAATGAACCCACCACGATACTGCTTGCGAGCAAAATGACAATCCAAGTCTAGATGTTTAGTGCATTTGTGGAAGACTTGGTTTTGTGTGATTTGGATGGCTGTTTTGTTGTCGTAGAACACCTTGATAGGGCGTGGAACAGGTAGACCAAGATCCTGCAATATAAAAGAGATCCAAAGCAATTCCTTCACTATGAAGCTCAAGCTTCGATACTCAGCCTCCGATGTGGAAAGAGACACGGTGGTTTGCTTTTTGCACTTCCAAGAAACAAGACACTTGCCTAGGGAAATGCAATAACCAGAGATAGAACGCCGTGTATCAAGGCATGACCCCCAATCAGCATTGCAATAACTCTCAATCCTGAAATCTGCAGAAGGTGTGTAGTGTAAACTAAGTGAGGATGTGCCCTTAAGAAAACGCAGAACATGCATAGTCCCTTCCCAATGCACCTTAGTAGGATTATTGACAAATTGGCTGAGCTGCTGTATAGCAAATGAAATGTCTGGCCTGGTGAGGTTTAGGTACAGCAACTTACCAATGATTCTTCTATAAGAATCTGACTAGGATAAGGCTTCTTCAGTCCCATGAGAAAGCTTTAACCCAAGTAGTAATGGAGTAGGGGTAGGTTTACTGCCTAACAAACCTACTGTGGTCAATAAATCCAAAATGTATTTCCTTTGGCACAATTAGATCCCTTCCTTAGACCTAGTAACTTCCATGTCAAGGAAATATTGGGCTTCTCCCAGATCCTTAATAGTAAACTTGTCATGTAAAGAAGATTTAACATGTGTAATCACTCTAAGAGAAGGGCTCAATAACAGAATATCATCAACATAGACAAGCAAGGCTATGAAAGATGACCATGTACCCTTGATGAACATACAATTATCATTCTTTAACTGCAAGAAACCATGTGTAAAGAGATACTTACTGAGCTCATGGTCCTCTCTGGAGGCTTGCTTTAATCCATACAAGCTTTTCTTGAGTCTGCATACCTCACCAGGTTTACCCTTTTTATAACCCTGAGGAACATGCATGTAAATTTTATCAGTCAAGTAGCCATGTAAAAAGGCATTATTGATGTCAATTTGATGGAGACACCAAAAAAACTGTGCTGCTAGAGTAAAAAATAGCCTGTCAGTGACTGATTTAGCTACTGGGGAGAAAACCTCACTATAATCAATTCCAAACTCTTGATTATATCCCTTTGCCACCAAACGTGCTTTATAACGTTCCACCGTTCCATTTGACTTAAGTTTTACCTTATACACCCATTTTGAACCAATTGCTTGTTTTCCTGCTGGTAGAGGTTGAATATCCCAAGTTTGATTATCTTCTAGAGCAGACAATTCCTTGTTCATAGCTTCAACCCACTTCTGGTACTGACAAGCTTCCTTGTACATTGTAGGTTCCTTCAAGGATTAGTCACTCATTAAAAAAGCCTGATAAGTTGGTGTAAAAGGTGTAGTGGTATAATAGGGAAAAGTAACTGGTATGAATTGCTTCTGTACAGAAGTATAATACATATAATCCTTTAAGTAGGCAGGAGCTCTACATGCTCTGGTACTCCTTCTGAGTACCTGAGAATCATCATTAGTAGTGAGATCATTTGAAGGATCAGAAGTAGTTGGTATATGACTGAAGGTCCAAGGAGAGCCTTCATGAGAAGTGCTACTCGTACTGTTAGCTGTAGAACTAGGAATAATCTTCTGCGGGGTATCATGTATCAAAGTATTACTTGGATCAATGATTTGGTCTTCTATAAGAAAATTATTAGGTAACTGAGGAGGATCAAAAGAGCAAAAGGGAAGAGAGATAGTGTTAGAGGTTTGAAGAGAGAAAATATTTGGACAGAAGACAACATCTCTACTCACAGACACCTGCTGTGAATTTAGATCATATAGCATGTATCCTTTATGATTGCAAAAGACTCCCAAGTAAATGGACTAATAACTTCTAACCTAAATTACTATATATAATTCCATAACCCTACTTTGTGGAGATTGGCCCAATGCCCTTTTATCTCTCTCGGCCCATTTCCTTTATTTATCCTGGCCCAATTGCTGACCCATTTACTGTTTAACCTAAATTACTATATATAATTCCCTAACCCTACTTTTCCTAATCTGATCTATCTCTCTCTACTTAATCACTCGCGCATCTTCATCTCCCTCAAGCCCTACCTCTGATCTCTACACTCCTTAAGTGTTGTAAAGCCTTCTTCTCCATTTTTTGGCCGGAATCCTGCATTTTGGATCCCTGAGTGGCTGTGTTGTGAGAACAAGTGTGAGCCCTACCCGTGAGAGTGATTTAGAGGGCTTCAAAGCTACCAATCCCACTGTCCTACTCCCTTTGTGGCTTGAGTCTGTGTCGCCTGAAGTCGCAGTGCCCCCTGACGCGCGGTCATTTCGCGCTCAAAAAGATATTTGTAAACTCTTGTGCCCACAGCGAGCGTAGCTAGCCAATGAGTATGGGTCGATCCCACAGAGAGCTGTCGCGATTTTATCCTCAAGTAACCAATCATAAAGGGGGTTTTGCTATTGTCACTACACTGAATTTAAATCTGCAAAAGAAACTAAAGAAAATATCAAATAACAAAAGGTTCTGCATTTGAATTAGAATTTGGTTAAACATAAACAACTCGATCATGGGCACACCGATTTTCATACATGATAGCTCATCTAGTTATGGTGACCGGATTCCTCTCTGCGTCTCCTCATCCATCCTTTCATTTTAGGTTTAAAAGTGATTCGTCTTCGATAAAACCCCTAACCAGTTACCCACCTCCCGATTCCTCTAAGAGATGTAAGCAAACAAGCAGCAGTCTGCCCTATACGGACCCAGATCTGTTGTGTTCAACTGATTCCTCTTGTTCCCACAATACCCCATTAATTCCCTTATTACTATATGAACCTACACACAGTTACGATTCGCCAATTCAATTAATAGTGGTGTGCCCTCTTTACCTAACGAGTGATCAGCCACATTGGGCACTTCAGACACACACTCACGTGGAACAAGGCTCAAGAATTAATGGAAACTAATCATGCATTACTATGCCCATTTTTGGCTCACGAGTCCAGATTTATGCTCAAATCAATTTCATCCTTCAAATGCCAGAATTAAAGATCTAGCCGAGAAGGCTAGACATAATTAAAACTGCAGAATTTAAAGACATCAAAATAAACAAGAACTTACTGAATTAATTTAGCAAAAACTCGACTCCAACATCGGAAAACATGAACATAACCTAAGTCCTGAAGGTTTAAGACCTTTCGGATTGTTTGGCTGCCTAAGCAGCGTACTGCAAGTAAAAAAATGCAGAAATGTAAATGTAAAATGTTTCAGACCATCTAAAAATTATTTTCCCAGAGACTAAACTTGTTTAAATAATTACATTTCCAAGTGGAGTTTCCCCCACAAGCGGGGGTCTTCTGCTGAAATTCCGGAACGGCGTGCCCCTCTCTGATCGGTTGGATAAGCTTCAGCTTTATCAAATCCCTATTTTTTAGGGATTGCTCTTATCTCCTTCGATTGAGCTTATCTCATTGTTGCAGCGCCTTCTAGGAGTCCAGCTTAGTTCCAACTCTCCATCGGATATGTAGTTATTTTCCATCAGCTCTCATTCAACTGATTTTCGAGTTTCACGGGAATGCCTATTCTGACATGTGGCCGAGTTTGTGCGAGTACAGTGGGCACGACATCATCTGTCAGTTCCATCCGTATCTGATATGCCCACTTCACCGACCGAATGTGGGATGGATACTGGAGAAGTCCCTTGCGCCTCTAATGAACATATGTGTGAGATATACGTGAATAACTGGGCATAAAATGCCCCTTTCGCCAGACTCAAGTCTTGGAATGCCCTTTGACCGCAACCTGGTTCTTTTCGACTCAAAACACACTAAAAATGACATTTATAGAGGATAAAATGCCCATAAAAACACGAAATAAATGGACTTATCACACCCACACACTTTAAGCATGATTGTCCTCAAGCATGGGTGCAACGCATCCAGAAAAAAAACAAAAGAAAAGAAAGGAGAAAAGAAACAGACTCAAGACACAAGCATGCAAACTGTTACTCAGTGTGGGCACATCAGAGATATAATCCAACAAAAATGCAAAGTTTCAGCATACCTAAAATAGGTCAAAAATGAGTTTTAGCTTGGTGTTCCTCACAAACTCTCTTCACTCAGTGTATACTCTCATTTCTGCTGTAATTCTATGCAAATTCGTCCCATAAGTTTGCCAAAGTTCTGTTGTTCATTCTCCAACAACCATGATGCACTAGTATCAATAGGGCTTTTTAGGCTACAGTTGGGCATTTTAAGTGGGAGAGGTTTTTATTGATTGTACAGACCCCTCCCCAGCTCCTTTTTATTCACTACCCTCCTGTGCCCTGTTCAGGCACTGAATTTTTCTTATTTTGGGCATTCTAAACACTTAGAACTCGGGGGGTTTTATTTAGACTCTTTTTTTTCTTTCTTTTTCTAATAATTTTTTTTTTCTTTTTTATATTTTATTTCCCCCTGGCCCTTCATACATATGCCTTCCCAACAACAACTCTGCCTTCCCCATTTTTTCTTTACAGGTTTTATAATGCCCTGGCTAAGTATAAACCATCCTGAAACAAAATCGACTAGGGCATTTTATAGGCTCAAAGAGGCTGCAAGGGCTGTGTCATTAGTGGGAGTTAATTTATTTCAGTGGTTTAGAAAAAACATAACCTATCTCATCTACATGTGCATCAATAATTCCCAGAGTTAAACGCAGAACAGAGGCAAATTCTAGAACATCTTAAGCACAGAATTATTCACACTCATGAATGAAAAAAAACTGTAAAATGAAGCATACAGCATATAGGCTCAAGTCTCACAGGGCATGCTAAACTCGTTCGTCATCCCTATCTTAAATGGGCATGCTGATTTTTCTGTAAAGCAATTAAAGTTGGATCATCACGTGAAATGCCCACACAGACTCACAGAATAGCATGCTTTGACTCAACTACCCACCTACACACTTTGCAACTTGCAAAGTGTGGACACAGACTCAAACAACATGACAGCAAAGAAAACAGAAAAAAGAAACAAAACCTAAACTACAAGGACATAAAGAACCAGGCTAGTCGGTTGCAGGCGTTGGGTAAGAGAACCTAACATGTTTGAAATAGGCCTTCAAGGCTGCTTCAATTCGGGTCAGCTTTTCATTGGTTTGGAACTGGGCATTCTCGATCAACTCAAGTCTCCTCATGATCACTGCGATTGGGTACTCCCTCTGCGGTGCCTTCCCTGCTGGTGGTTTCTTCGATGTACCTACCATAGCTAAAAGCATGCTCGATGGGTCTGCCCCCGGCACAAAGAAAACAGGCTTTCCATCCTCATTGTCAACCACATCTTGCATTCTTCTTAGGCAGTTAAGATCAAAATATTCATGGGGAAGGGGGGGTTAAAATAGTATCATGCAAGTCAAGGAGCCTATATCTAACCGCAATCTGGGTGATCAATTGGGCACAAGAGATACGATGCCTAGGGTGTGTTTTAATTTCCCGAAAGTGTGCAATGGCCACAGAACCAAAATTGATTTTAATTTTATGAACCATGCACCATAAAATAAACAGCTCCTGATTAGTGATTGAATTGGAGCTATCCTTTCGGCCGAAAAAATTGTAGGTCAACACCCGATGACAGAATCTCAAAATATCATTATTTAAATAATATCCCTTTGTGGATCCACTTTGAAAAACAGATCCATCCCCAATATCTACCCATTTTGCATCGACTCCTTCTGCAGAGTCGGGCACTACAGTCACGGCATCGACATACTCCTCATCCTGGAGGCCCAAGTATGTCACGATGCCCAGTAACATGTTTAAATCATCAGCAGACACAGAGTAACTCCTACCCAACAGTTTAAAAGATAAGACCCTAGTGGATGTAGCAGGCTTGTTCATAGCTTTAATTTTCAAGTTTTGGACAAAATCACGAGACAAAGACGGAAAAATTACACACTCCATATCTAGAAAGCATTCCCAACCAATTGCAGAAAACAAATTCCTTACCTCCTGCTCTATACCAAGAGCTGCGGGCGTCTCATGGTGAACTCCCGTACACTGTGAAGTCATCTATGAATACTTCAATGCAGTTCTTGAGCAAATCAGAGAATATGCTCATCATACATCGCTGAAATGTGCCAGGAGCATTGCAGAGGCCAAAGGGCATTCTGCGATAGGCAAACATGCCAAATGGGCACGTGAATGTTGTTTTCTCCTGGTCCTCTTGACTTACTGCAATTTGCATATATCATGAGTATCCATCCAAGAAACAAAAGAACTTGTTTCCTGCAAGTCTTTCCAGCATCTGGTCAATGAACGGAAGTGGGAAATGATCCTTCCGCGTGACCGTGTTCAGCTTTCGGTAGTCGATACAAACTCTCCAGCCAGTTTGCAGTCGTGTGGGCACAAGCTCTCCTTTCTCATTTTTCACAACTTGAATGCCCGACTTCTTAGGCACAACATGTATTGGACTGACCCACTTGCTATCTAAAATTGGGTATATAATGCCCTGGTCTAGAAGCTTAATTATCTCTTTTAGCACTACATCCTTCATCACTGGATTGAGCTTTCTTTGTGGATCACGAACGGGTTTTGCATCATCTTCCAACAATATTTTGTGCATACAAACCGCTGGGCTAATGCCCTTTATATCTGCCAAAGTCCATCCGAGTGCCTCTTTGTACAGCCTCAACAATCTCAAAGGCGATCCTCATCAACTTGATTCAACCCCGCACTTATGATCACTGGGAGTGTCTCATTATCTCCCACGTAGGAATACTTCAAATTCCTTGGCAATGCCTTCAACTCCAGTGTGGGCGCTTTGACAATAGAAGGCATCAGCTTATCATCATTTCTCTGAATGGGTACATCATAGTCTACACATCCGTGTGGCATTTCTTCTAATGAATACAGCATCATAATTCCATCCCTTATGTCATTATCCTCGTCCAGGGCATCCTGGTTAATCAGTCTATCCCACAATACCCACTCCAGTGGTTCTCTGTTGCTCACCATGGATAAAGTATAATGGCTCGGGGAATGAAATGTGTTCACAAAATTACAATTTTCTGTATCCGGGGGGTGCTTCATGGCTTCAAAAATATTGAACGTCACCTTCTCCCCATCAAACTCACACGTCAGTGTGCCCTTGTCCACATCAATCTTGGTTCGAGCTGTCTTCATGAAAGGCCTTCCCAGCAACAAAACTGAAGATTTTGAAGTCGCTGTGCCCATGTCAAGCACATAAAAATCTGCTGGGAAGATAAGCTCGTCCACCTTGACCAATACATCTTCAATGAGGCCTTCTGGATAAACATTAGATCGGTCAGCTAACTGAATGACCATATGGGTGTCCTTCAGAGGTCCAATCCTCAATTCTTTGAACACCGACAGGGGCATTACATTGATTGATGCCCCCAAATCCAGCATGGCCTTTTCAACTTTCTTGTTCCCTATGATGCAAGGAATCATGAACATGCCTGGATCATCACACTTCTTGGGTAGCTTTCTTTGTATTACAGCCGATACATTCTCCCCAACCAGGAACCTTGCATCATCATTAAAGCGCACCTTTCTGGTGCAGAGTTCTTTTAGAAACCGGGCATACCGCGCTACTTGCTTGATTGCTTCGATCAGTGGAATGTTGATCTCCACTTTGCTGAATACTTTTAGCATCTCCCTGATTTCCTCTTCTTTTCTATTTTGTGTCAATCTCCCTGGAAATAGAGGTTTCCGTCTCTCTGGAATGGGCACTTTGGCAGGCTGCTTTTCTTCCGAGATGGGCACAGTATTAGTCTGCTCAGCTTCTTGTGCCTTGTCTTCTGTGGGAATTTCTTCCACTTCTTTCTCCAAGGGCACATCATCCTTCTCTTCTCTCGGCCTTACAATCTCCGGAAGCTCTTTTCCACTCCTTAATGCTACTGCATTCACTTGTTCTCTCGGATTCTCAACTTGGGAAGGTAGCTTCCTATTTTTCTCCTCCATCTTGTGCATGGCTTGAGCCAATTGATTGATTTGTTTACTCATGTGTGAGATACCAGCTCGAGTCTCTTGCTTAAACTTCTCATTTTCCTTAGCCATAGCAAATACAAGATCTTCTAGCCTTTGCTTCCTTTACTCCTCTGGTGGTGGCAATGGGCGTGCAGGATGCCCATCCTCTAGCCTTCTCCATCTAAAATTTTCATGGTCCCTCCAGCCAGGATTATAAGTTTGGGAATGGGGATCATATTTTCTGGAATGCCCATTCTGGCCCCCTATAGCATTCACTTCTTCCATTTCGTCTTGTAGAGTAGGGCATTTATCCGTGAAATGAGATATGCTTTTGCATATCCCACAAGGTCTGGGCTTCCTCGCCATGCTTGTACCGGACAAGATTTTTTTGATCTTGTCGCACAATCTATCAATCATGCTGTCCTGGTCCGGTGCCCTTTCTGTTTCACTTACAACCCAAATGCCCTCTCCACCGAAGTCTCAGTTGTCTTCAGCCATTTCTGTGAGAATTCTGAATGCTTCAATAGGTTGTTTGTTCAAAATGGATCCTCCACATGAGGCATTCACGATTGTCCACTCATGTGGTCTCAATCCTCCGATGAAATACTGAATCAAATCGTGTTCAGTAATCTGGTGCTGTGGGCATTTTGTCAACATCGCCTGGAATCTTCTCCAATAGTCATAGAAACTTTCGTTAGTTCCCATCTTCAGGCTCCCTATTCTTCTTCTCATTTCTTGCACTCTGGATGTTGGGAAATATTTCTCCAAAAACTTCTGTTGAAGTTGTCTCCATGTGGTCACAGCGCCAGTGGGTAGTGTGTACAGCCAGTCCCGTGCCCCATCTTGAAGAGTAAAAGGAAACGAGACCAACGGCACATACTCTTCTCATCCATGGTCGGATGGTTGAGTCTGGAAAACCATCTCAAAATCTTGCAAATGCCTTTGTGGATCCTCTCCAGGCATTCCGTGGAACTTCGGCAAGATCTGGATAAAGTTTGCATGAATATCTCAGTTCTGAGTCACAGCTGGGAGTGTAATGCCCATTGGGCGCAAGTTCATGTTGGTCGGGAAGACCAACTGCCTTAAAGTTCTGTTATCATCCGCATTGCCATTCGCGGCATTTCCATTTGCGGCCATGTTGATGTTGTGGCCGTTCTCAAACTGTCTCTCCTGCTCGTGCCCTTCGTCTCCTTGATCTTCTTGATCCTTTGGTAGTGGTGTGGGCTCACGAGGTCTATTTGCTACTTGGCGTGCCCTCTTCACTGCTGCCCTATTTTTTCTCGAAGTCTTCTCTATCTCCGGATCGTACAATAGAGTCTCCTCTGAAGAGCCTCTGGGCATCAACTTCCAGGCTCACCAATTGTGGAAGATAAAATCACTAGAAACCAGCTCCCCGGCAACGGTGCCAATTTCGACGCGCGGTCGTTTCGCGCTCAAAAAGATATTTGTAAGCTCCTGTGCCCACAGCGAGCGTAGCTAGCCAATGAGTACGGGTCTATCCCACAGAGAGCTGTCATGATTCTAACCTCAAGTAACCAATCACAAAGGGGGTTTTGGTGTTGTCACTACACTGAATTTAAATCGCCAAAAAACCAAACTAAAGAAAATATCAAATAACAAAAGGTTCTGGCATTTGAATTAGAATTTGGTTAAACATAAACAACTCGATCATGGGCACACCGATTTTCATACATGATAGGTCATCTAGTTATGGTGACCGGATTTCTCTCTGCGTCTCCTCATCCATCCTTTCATTTTAGGTCTAAAAGTGATTCCTCTTCAATTAAACCCCTAACCAGTTACCCACCTCCCGATTCCTCTAAGAGATGTAAGCAAACAAGCAGCAGTGTACCCTAGATGGACATAGATCTGTTGTGTTCAACTGATTCCTCTTGTGCCCACAACATCCCATTAATTCTTTTATTACTATATGAACCGACACACAGTCACGATTCGCCAATTCAATTAATAGTGGTGTGGCCTCTTTACCTAATGAGTGATCAGCCACATTGGGCACTTCAAACACACACTCATGTGGAACAAGGCTCAAGAATTAACGAAAACTAATCATGCATTACTATGCCCATTTTGGCCTCACGAGTCCAGATTTATGCTCAAACCAATTTCATCATTCAAATGTCAGAATTAAAGATCTAGCTGAGAAGGCTAGACATAATTAAAACTGCAGAATTTAAAGACATCAAAATAAACAAGAACTTACTGAATTAATTTAGCAAAAACTCGACTCCAACGTCGGAAAACATGAACATAACCTAAGTCCCGAAGGTTTAAGACCTTTCGGATTGTTTGGCTGCCTAAACAGCGTACTGAAAGTAAAAAAATGCAGAAATGTAAATGTAAAATGTTTCAGACTATCTAAAAATTGTTTTCCCAGAGACTAAACTTGTTTAAATAATTACATTTCTGAGTGGAGTTTCCCGGGTCTTCTGCTGAAATTCCAGAACGGCGTGCCCCTCTCTGATCGGTTGGATAAGCTTCAGCTTTATCAAATCTCTATTTTTTAGGGATTGCTCTTATCTCCTTCGATTGAGCTTATCTCATTGTTGTAGCGCCTTCTAGGAGTCCAGCTTAGTTCCAACTCTCCATCGGATATGTAGTTATTTTCCATCAGCTCTCCTTCAACTGATTTTCGAGTTTCACGGGAATGCCTATTCTGACCTGTGGCCGAGTTTGTGTGAGTACTATGGGCACGGCATCATCTGTCAGTTCCATCCGTATCTAATATGCCCACTTCACCAACCGAATGTGGGATGGATACTGGAGAAGTCCCCTGCGCCTCTAATGAACATATGTATGAGATATACGTGAATAACTGGGCATAAAATGCCCCTTCCGCCAGACTCAACTCTTGGAATGCCCTTTGACCGCAACCTGGTTCTTTTCGACTCAAAACACACTAAAAAGGACATTTATAGAGGATAAAATACCCATAAAAACACGAAATAAATGGACTTATAACCCCGACGGGAAAGATCTGAGCCTAGTGTCTTTGAGACACCTCTTTCCCAATTTCTCAACTCACTATTTTCATTATTTCTATTTTTCTGTTAATGTACTCTGTGTTTTTATGTTTCTATTCTTATTATTGGTTTCAATGCTCGATATCTAACCCTATTGTGTTGTAGATTGTATCTCTTGATAAAACAAACTGTGAGTCTGTGAGAAAGTTTCTATCTGAGACTCTGAGGCTGACCCTATTAAAGCTGCGATCTTAAGTTGCTTGAGCAACTGTGAGAGCGAACCAAAGAGGTTGGGAACCAAGCGGTGAATCCCCCGACTAGGCTAGATACCCAACAGTGGTATCAGAGCCACGGGGACCTAGCCAGGGGCACCCTCCAACCTCCATTCGCCTCACCCCATTGCCGATAAGGGCCGCACCGACTCGCCCCCGACAAGTAAGGCTATTAAGGGTAAGTCCGACCTCTCCCCTGTCTGGGAGAGCCGGCTCTGGTATCTCTCTGAAACCCTAAAATCTGTGTATGGCATATCGCGATCCCACCTTAAACTTGCTTCCACTTTGCTTTCTCTTGAAATATCTTGGTATTCAAGGCCATCTTCAACCCTAGCTTTCGGTCCGGATCATCTGAATTCCTCTTTGGGTCTTCTCGTGTGAGTTGCCCAGATAGCAGGGTTGGGAAAGGTGTTCTTAAGTGAGTTCCAGGGTTCTATCTGCCTTCTGTTGTAATCTCTGTGGTTTGTTGGGGTGCTGTGGCTGTTCTCTGCCTGTTCTTGTTGGTTTTTTATCTATGTGATTCCTGTATCTTTTGATCTTTCTGTGGTCTTGGTGAAATCTGAGCGGAACTCTGCGTTTTTTGAGTTCCTATGAACTGACTCTGTAAATTGAGTTAATTAGTGGTTGAATCAAGTGTGGGATTGTCCTGAGTGACCCCTTGCTCCACAGATAAATCTATGCTGAGAACTGGGCTAGCCTTAGCACTATATTCTCCGGAGAACTTGATTTCAGTATTTTGGAGTTTTATCTCCTGGGTTTTCTGAGTGTTCTGTTGTGGTTTTGGCCTTTTGGGCGCTTCTGAGATCTTCCGGCTGTGTTCTCTGGTGATTCTGGTATTTTATCTCTTTTCTGATGTTTCTGACTTTGTTAGGTTGTGATCTCCACCTCCTGCATTAAAATCTGTGTGACTTAGCATTTGTACTTGCTCTGCATCATGAATAACCTTTATATGGTTCTCTTTAATGGTAAAGATGATTTCCAAGATTGGAAAACAAAAATTGCGTGCATTTTGGCCAAAGAAAAGGTTAATAAGGTTATTTTAACTAATATAAATGAATCTGTGGATGATGAAAAATTGCATGAATTAAATGATAGTGCTAGAGCCACCATTTTGTTAAATTTGAGCAGTTCTGTGGTCAGAAAAGTGTCTCACCATAAGTTTGCAAAAGATTTGTGGGATAATTTGAATTCTCTGTATACTGCTACCTCTGAAGAGTCTGCTTATTCTTTGCAAAATCAACTTATGACTTATCAGATGGATACTTCTAAAGATATTGATGCCAATATAGAAGAATTCAATAAATTGCTTCAGGATTTGAAACTAGCTGGTTACCATACCCTTGAAAAATATGCTCCCCGAATCTTGCTTGGTACTATTCCTGAGTCATTTTCTGAAGTTAAATCTGCTTTAAAATATGGTGGTTCCAAGGTTACTTGTGACATGATTGTGACTAGGCCAAAAGCAAAAGAGAATGAGCTTAAAATGCTGGAATCCAAACCTCTGCATAATGAAATCTTGTATGTGAATAGAAATAATAACAGAAATTCTCATTATGGCTTCAATAAACCCTTAAATCCTGAAAATCCTAGTGTGCTTGCTGCTAAAAGGCATAGAAAAGAAATGCATGCAAATTCTTCTTAAAACCAGAACCAAAACCATTTTCAAACTCAAAAATATGATCAAAAGCCCAGAAAGACTTGTTGGAATTGTGGAAAGCCTGGACATTTTTCTAATAGGTGTAAACAACCCAAAAGGAACAAATTTGGGAACTATAATCATCAGGCTAATAATGTGTATGAAGAAGATGGTATATATATAGTGCATGACACTTATGATTTTCAGTTCATAAATTACACCAATGTTGTGTCTAAGAATGTGCACAATGATGAGTGGCTTATTGATTCTGGTTGTACTTTCCATGTTACTCCTCACAGACATATGTTTCACAATCTGCATTACATAAATTCAGGGCATGTTGCCTTAGCTGATGGTCAAAATTGTGAAATACTTGGTAAAGGAGATATATGTTTGAAATTTGAGAATGGAAGCATGCTCACATTAAATGATGTCAGATATGTACCTAAACTGAAATTTAGTTTGCTATCTGTGTCTAAAATGGCTGATAAAATGCTTGATGGTTCAGTAAATTACTTGAGATTCAAATTTGAAAAAGACTTAATGTTTTACTTCAATGCTCCCAGAAAAGGGGACTTATATGCTGTGCATGCTAAATCTGTGCCTTTACCTGTGGCTGCTGTTGTGCATGATGACAAGACTGCATTATGGCATGCTAGACTAGGGCATATGAGCAACAAAGAACTTGAAATATTGAATAAAGTTGGTGCATTTGGGAATGATAAAGTGACAAGCATGCAATTCTGTGAACCTTGTCTGATGGGAAAGCATCATAAATTGCTCTTTCTTGTATCTGTTCCCTACCAAAGGAAGCATGTTAGTTCTAAAATACTTGAATACTTGCATGCTGATGTCTGGGGCCCTTCTAAGGAGCCCACACATGGTGATAATGTGTATTTCTTGTCCATCATTGATGATTTCTCTATAAAAACTTAGGTCTTTCTCACAAAAAATAAATCTGAAGTTTTTCAAAAGTTTTCTAAATGGGCTGTTGAGATTCAAAACCAAACTAAGAAGAAAATTAAGTGTCTCAGAACTGACAATGGTCTTGAAATCTGCAATCTTGCTATGCATAATTGGTGCTCAGATAGAGGTATAAAGAGGCATAAATTTGTTCCCTATAATCCACAACAAAATGGGGTTGCAGAGAAAATGAATAGAACTCTCGTTGAAAGAGTTAGGAGCCTGTTATCTGCTTATGGGCTTGATAAACAATTCTGGGGGGAAGCCTTAATGACTGCATGTTATTTGATCAATATATCTCCCTCTGTTCCCTGGTGTGGTAAATTGCCTAAATCTTTATTTTGTAATAAACTTGTATGCTTGTTCAATTTAAGAATCTTTGGTTGTGATGCTTATGTGCATCAGAAATTGAGTAAGATTGAACCTAGGGTAAGAAAATGCATCTTCCTTGGATATCCTGAAGGGGTTAAAAACTATAGACTTTGGGATAAGGGGGTGCCTGGGTTTAAAACTTGCATAAGCAGAGATGTTATCTTTAATGAATAAGACTTTCCTTGTTTGCTTGAATCCTTACACTCTGATGCTCCAAGTGAGGTGGAGAACATACATAACTTTCTATTTCCTCATGCTGCTCCAAGTAAGGTGGATGTTCCCACTCCTGTGCATCATGAATTATTGAATGATATTGGAACTGAATCTGAGCCTCATGAAACTAATATGCAAAACAATAATGAAACTCTGCATGAACATGTGGTTGATGATATTGATGTAAATGATTTTGCTTCAAACAATGAATCTAGTAATGAACCTTCTAATAATATGATTGTGTCTGATACTGAGATCGGTTCTAATTCTGAAAATGAGCCTGATAATGCTTCTGAGTCTGTGCCTGAATCTGAGAACTTGAGTAATTATCAACTTGCTAGAGATAGACCTAGAAGGAATGTGAGATTGCCTGCAAGATTTGATGATTATAACTTGTCTTTATATGCCTTTAATGTTTTCAGTAATATTGACAAAATTGAACCTAAGACATATAAAGAGGCTGTGAGCTCTTCTGAATCTGACAAATGGATTGCTGCTATGAATTGTGAAATAAAATCATTACATGTTAACAATACATGGGTGCTTGTTGAAAATCCTAAAGATTGTTTTATTGTTGAATGCAAATGGTTGTATAAGGTTAAGCAAGAAATTGATAATGTCAGATATAAAGCTAGACTTGTTGCAAAGGGCTAAACTCAGAAAGAGGGCATAGACTACAATGAAATATTTGCTCATGTGGTAAAATTCATAACTGTGAGAATTATGCTTGCCTTGACTGCTTACTTTGATTAGGAACTTAAACAGATTGATGTTACAACTGCCTTTTTGCATGGTGAACTTGAGAATAATATATACATGCATCAGCCTAAGGGTTTCATTGATAAATCTAATCCTAATCATGGTTGCTTACTGAAAAAGTCCCTGTGTGGTCTGAAATAATCTTCAAGGCAATGGAACATTAAATTTGACAAATGCATGCAAAATATGAATTTTACCAGAAGTAAATTTGATCATTGTTTATACTACATGCAATCAAATGTACCTATGTTCCTTCTTCTCTATCTGGATGATATGCTTTTGATTAGCCCCTGCTTGAAAACTGTTGAGTATGTTCAGACCTGTTTGTGTGCTAATTTTGACATAAAAGACCTTGGTGATGCTAGTAAAATACTGGGTATGAACATAGACAGAAATAGGAAGAATCATACACTTGTTTTGCACCAAACTGCCTATATTGATCAAGTGTTGAGTAAATTTAATATGGAGAATAGTAAACCTGTTTCTGTGCCTCTTGCATCTCATTTCATGCTGTGTAAAGATCAATCCCCTAAAAGTGAATATGAGATAAATGATATGCAAGGAGTCCCCTATGCAAATGCCATTGATTATGTCATGTATTTTATGATTAACACTAGACCTAATATTGCTTATGCTGTCTCATGTTTGAGTAGATACATGGCTAATCCTGAGTTTCCTCATTGGGAAGCATTAAAATGGCTTCTGAGATATTTGAAATCCACTATAGCTAGTGGTTTAACCTTTTCTAAGTCTGTTGATGGTGTGAAATGTGTGAGATATGTTGACTCTAATTATGAAAATGATAGGGATCAGAGAAAGTCAACAACATCTTATGTGTTTACTTTATGTGGTACTTGGATAAGTTGGAAATCTCAACTACAGAGTATTGTTGCTTTGTCCTCTACGGAATCTGAAAATATTGTTGCAACTGAGGCTGTGAAAGAAACTATTTGACTTCATGGTGTCTTATCTGAAATTAAATTCATTGATGATAAATCTCTGTTATACTCTGACAACCAATCTGCTATACAACTATACAAAAACCCAATGTTTCATGACAGGACAAAACACATAGATGTGAGATTCCACTTTATCAGAGATATTGCGGAAAAGGGTGATGTGCTGCTTGATAAGATTCCTTCAGAGTTCAACCCTGCAGATATGGGCACTAAGTACCTTTCAGTTGCAAAGCTGGAGGCTTGCAAGAGATCCCTGAATATGGATCTGGGTTGACCTATAAGGATCTAATGGTATTTCAGGCCTAGTGCCTGAATATCTAACCTGCCTCTAAGGGCAGTCTGATACTTGGTTGTTTTTCCTTTGTTGGTATAAATCTAGGTACAATTCAATCAAGGATAGCCAGTGAATGGCAGGAGATGAATTGATGGGTTGGTCTCTAGTGTTGAGACTGAGATAAATACGCATAGTATTTATCTCTCCCTCTCATACTTTGTCTTTATGATAAGTATGAGTAAAAAGGCTGTGATGATCAACTCCAAAGATGGCAAACACTTCCTTGGTGACACAAAAAACCTATGTGCCAAAGGTGGATATGTAGAGATTGGCCCATTGCCCTTTTATCTCTCTCGGCCCATTTTCTTTATTTATCCTGGCCCAGTTGCTGGCCCGTTTACTGTTTAACCTAAATTACTATATATAATTCCCTAACCCTACTTTTCCTAATCTGATCTCTCCCTCTCTCTACTTAATCACTCGCGCCTCTTCATCTCCCTTAAGCCCTACCTCTGATCTCTACACTCCTTAAGCTCTGTAAACCCTTCTTCTCCATTCTTTGGTCGGAATCCTGCTTTTTGGATCCCTAAGTGGCTGTGTTGTGAGAACATGTGTGAGCCCTACCCGTGAGAGTGATTTAGAGGGCTTCAAAGCCACCAATCCCACTGTCCAACTCCCTTTGTGACTTGAATATGTGTCGCCGGAAGTCGCAGTGCCCCCAACGGGAAAGATCTGAGCCTAGTGTCTTCGAGACACATCTTTCCCAACTTCTCAACTCACCATTTTCAGTATTTCTATTTTTTTGTTACTGTATTCTGTGTTTTCATGTTTCTACTCTTATTATTGGTTCCGCTGCTCGATATCTAACCCTACTGTGTTGCAGATTGCATCTCTTGATAAAACAAACCGTGAGTCTATGAGGAAGTTTCTATCTGAGACTCTGAGGCTGACCCTATCAAAGCTGCGATCTTAAGTTGTTTGAGCAACTGTGAGAGCGAACCGAAGAGGTTGGGAACCAAGTGATGAACCCCCTCGGCTAGACTAGATACCCAACAACATTCTCTTGGACTTGGAAAATCCCCATTTCGAATTCTTTGCATCAAAGCGCCGCGCTTTTCCTTATCATGATCCTGTACATTAGTTTTTCAAATAAAGATTACATGCACACACGAGCTAATTAAGTTTCAACAATCGATCGATCACCTGCAGCATGAACAAGTCAAATAATTAATTACCTTGGAAACAAAAATAATTGTCTGAGATCTGATTGTGTAAAAAGATACTCAAGTTGGCACTAATCTCCCATCATGCTGGCAGAGAATCAATGTCAGCCACAGAAAGATACACAAATATATGGTCGCCATCACTTTTACACTCATGTCCATTAGGATAGATTATCAGCTTCATGTCCAAACATAAAATAAAATTAAAAAAATAAAAACAGAACCATATAATAATTTTAATAAAACCCACAATTTAGAAGAATTACATGATAGTTAATTATTAGGAACATGTTCTTACCAATCCTTCAATTTATACATATAGGACAAGCTAGAGGTTACACATAAATTCAATGTATAAAGCTTTTAAGGTTTTTTTCCTTTTTTTTTTTGTAGGGGGACGGCATTTAAAATTATGAAATTGTCTATTGTAAAACATACATTATTCACCAAAAAGTACAATGAGGATACCATTTGTAGTTTCCAGCAAGAAATGAGCTTGATTCGTGTTTCTCAACTCCATGCATCCAAAGTTTGGAAAAACGTTCAATCTTGATCAGCAAGTCAGCAGGTGGAGCATTGCTTATTTCCATGATAAATTCTGTCCAAATTTTAAAACATATATACTAAAGTGTGAAAAGTTCCATAATTGTTTAATCCGAATTGAGCATAATAATAATAATAATAATAATAATAATAATAATAATAATAACATCAATATTGAATATAAATATACAAATACAATATTGTCAACCTCAAATGGGTAAGCTAGTCTCTCCGACCGATCCATTTTGACACTTCTAGCTACCAATACATGAAAATTATGTTCGGATAGGATCCTCTATTCCACATTCGGTGTTTTAACCCGTATTTTACTATTGAATTTAGAAATTTAATAATAGATATTACAAAAATAAAAATTAATTATAACATAATTGACCTAGTTACATTTATCAACAAAATATTGAAATTTAAAAAATTTTAAATCATATTTTTAAAATAATCAACCGTAATAATCATTTCTTTGAAAATTAAATATTAAAAAATAATTATAAATTCTAATTAGGTGGAGTGAACTCTAAAAACAATCAAAAAATTAATTAAACTATAACATATATAATAAATTAAAATTGACGAAAAAATGGAAGAAAATTTATAAAAATTGATCATGGAATATGGATTAAATCAAATACCAAATTTAGAATAAAGAATCTCATCCGGTATGAGCGCTAGTGTTTTGGGATCTTTTAGCATTTTGGGTCATAAAATAATATTTTACTCATATATATATATATATCATATGTAATATATATATATATATATAATGGGGCAGACTTGGGTGAGACCGTCTCATACATGAGACGAGTCAATACTCACATGCGGGGATCATTATTTATGGGTGAAGTATCATTAACTCACATATGAGTATCATTATTTATACCCGCATGTGAGTATCATTATTTATGAGTGAAGTATCATTAACTCACATGTATCATTATTTATGGATGAAGTATCATTATTTATGGGTGAAGTATCATAAACTCACATGTATTGATCCGTCTCATGTATGAGACCGTCTCATACAAGTTTTTGTCATATATAATATGTTCTATTATCATCTTAATCATTCACTTATTAATGGTAAATGGATTCTCTAAATTAAACCCGAATAGTACTGACCGTTTTGGCTAAAAAATAAATTAAAGAGTAGGGATGAGTTGTTATATATTAATTAAACCGAAATATAATGAATATCGATCACTTACCTTCGTTATCAACTGGAAACATCTCAGCCATTGCTAGCTAGTTGCTACCTCTTTGAATTACCTCAATAATTTCTTCGACTTCTGCTATAATTATATATTAACTTCTCTTTCTCTCTATATATGTGTGTTTGAAATTCGAAATTGTGAAAATGAGTCTCTGATCAAACAAGAGTCCTTTGCTCTTCTCAATAAAATAAGAGTCCTTTGCTCTTCTCAAAAAAATAAAATGGGTTTTTATTGATTAATTTATTTTTTTATCACAAAATATGGACCAGATTCACTTTTCATCTCCATTCGTTTGTACAACTGTACAAGAATGCGACATTGCGATTTACGATGTACGTAGGTAATACCCTCAACAATTAATACATTTTAATAATTATAATTACCTATCACACATAATTTTAATAATTTCAGATTGTATATTTCATGAGTTAGTACTAGTACCCCATCATATATGATAGAATTTCGGTGTCTATATCTATCTTTATATTTCTATAAAATGGATCGAGTTCCCTCTAAAAGAAATTTCTTTCTTAAAAATATTAAATCATTTATAATTTTTATAAATAAAAAATTATTTATACCTTCTCTCTCTGTCTCTCTCTCTCTCTCTCACACACACACACACACACACATGTCATACACATTTTTTATTTTAGAATTCATTTGTGCTATGTTCAATAATATATTTTCTTATATGTATGACATTTTAAATTATTTGCACGAATGAATAAATATGAGAGTTTTCGCATATTATGAAGTGATTGATAACACTCGATAGATGTTATTATGTCAAATAATCACCAACATATATTAAATACATTAAATAATATAATTAAGCAAATTATTTCGTAAAACATCATAATCGGTAGCATGTTTTATTACACTTTATATGTAGATCTAACATTTATAATATTTTTTTAATTTTATTGAACATGACATAGTTAACAATTTAACATTCTAATTAAATGAAGAACTAAATGAAAGAGAGATTGATATTTATAAATTTATATAGTCTATTATATTATTTTTTAGAATGTATAGTCTAATGTTATTGAATATACAATCATAGTTACCATATTTTATAGGGTTCATTACATTTTAGTACTCGAAAATTGGATGTTTTTAGATTTTTGTCCCAAACTTTTAAAAAATTGCATATTTAATGTTTGCACAAATTAAAACTTATAGAACTAGTGCAGTTTTTTCGGCCTCGCAAATGTTGTACTATTAAAAATATTTTAAACTCATTCTTTAGTTTATTCCATTTGTACAAATATTGGATATTGTTGTTGCTTTCCACAATTTTTAGCAGTTCATGTTAACATTTGTAAGCTCGTGTAATTGCCCTATCACTATAACGTTAATTTGTGCAAACGTACAATATCAATATATAAATTTTGAAATTTTAGAAATAAAGTATAAAAGCGCTCAACGTTGGATACTAAAGTATAATCAACCACATTTTAATGCAAATAAAATGAAGATATATAAGTTGTATTATTATAGTTTCTTAAATTGATTTTTTCATGTTTCAATATATATTCATTAACCTTATTTTGACTATATTTATTTTACATAAAACATAAGTATCAATTTCTTAAGAGTTAAATCAAACAAATCTATAAAAATATATAAACTTAAAAACATTTAAAATTAAGCATAAGTTATTGCTATAATATTTGTTAGTTTTTAATCATGCTCAGTTATACATAAATGTTTCACGAGTTGTAAATCGTGTTGGTTTGAGAGTTTTATTTATAAAGATGGTGGTAATGTAACAAATGATACTATAAATATTGTATACAAATAAGTTTTGCGCAATTTATAATATAATATTTTGATTGTAATAGTTTATTAATTATTTATACAATTATTTGAAATATATTATATTACACTATATTATCTATGTATATGTGTGTAATCGAGCAATTATTTCTCTTAATGATTGTCAACTTAATTTTTTTAGATTAAAAATAATAATTGTCTGATATAAAAAAAGACAACCGGATAAATAAAAAATGATATTAACTCATTAACTAAAACATTAATTGTCTATAAAATACAAAGATGTCATGTTTTTATATTTTTATATATAAATAATCATGTGATGGTAACATAAATGAATGTTAATGTTACTGCCAGTGTTAGCATTGAGAATGCTAACATTAACATTATCATATGCTAACGTTAGCATTGTCATATATACTAATAATAGCATTATGTAATACACATAACGGTAGCATTATGTGATATTAACTATGTTAGTACACTGTTAATTTATTGATTAGCGGTACAGTTTTTTTAGCATACATGACTTAAAATGTTCTATAAATTAAGATAATTAGTGGTTTATATATTCATAATATAACATTTATTACAATTGACATTGAAACATTTTCTAAACTCATGATGATACGTAATGCTAAAGGAATAGATTCTATAATGCTCACGAAACATTATAATATGCATTGAAGCCAAATTTGAAATATATTCACATGCATGTAACTGACAACATTCAATCAAATCCTTATAACTTCAATCATGGTTAATATTTTTTTGAAGTTATTTTTTTGTTGAAAATTAGAGTTGACTAGCTTTCCAACCATATAAAATTCGTCATTTAATATAATTATTTACTAAGAAAAATAGTTTTGCATTCAAAAATTAGATATTTTTCATAATGCATTTGACTAGGTATAGTCTCGTAACGTTAGCATCATTAATACAAATGTTAGAATTACCAATGCTTATAATGCATTGGTAAGTTCGTTTTTTTTTTGTTAGCATGCGTCTAGGAAGGTTTTTTTTTTTTACTTTGACATTGACAAAATTACGAAGATGCCACATCGTTTTTCTTTTTGTTCCTTTTATTTAGAGAATTGTCAACTTCTTTTTTGATCAAATCTAGACCATTCAATCGATTTTCTTAATTCTCACACCAGGTTGATTATCTCCGGAGACACTCCCTATATAGGGTCATCTTAAAGTTTTGACGGGCCCTGTGTTAATTTTACAAATTAGCCCCTATAATTAAAAGAAAAGTCAATTTTACTTTAGGTTATAAATTTCAAAACATTAGAGCATATTACAATTATATTTTGACAAAAAGGAAAATAAAAAATTCATAGCAGATAAGAACTGTAGAACGACAATATTTTTCTTCCATGGAAGGTAGGATAAATAAAGAGGTAAAATTTTAAATAGTCATTTTGACTTAATAAAAAAAAATATTTATAGCCACTATTTAAAAAATATATATTTGTAGTCACTTGGACAAAATAACCTTATATCGTGCATCCTAATCGTGCAACAATGTAAAATTGTAATATTGCACAAATACACTTAGTCATATAATAGTGTAAATTTAAATTGTGCATAACTATGCTCAATCGTGTATCCTCAATTTCGTGCAACAATATAACAAATATATAATGTTACACAAATGGACTTAATCGTGTACCACACTCGTATAGCAATATTAATTTGTACTGTTAAATGACTAAATCTCATTCGTGCACCCAAATAGGGATATGGATCATATGAGAACACATGGTTGGTGTGAGAAATGAGAACACATCTCACACCATCCAATTTAATGATCCAATGGTTGAGATTTAAGGTGACAATTTCGTAAATAATAGGGCAAAAAATAAGGAAGGAGGACTATTTTCGTCCAAATCCATTAAAATTGATGATGTCAGCAATTAAAAAAAAAATTCTTAAAAACTTTAATCGACCATAACTTCCTCGTTTTTAATCCAATGCACACAAAAAATATATCAAATTAAAGCTCTCTTCATGCTCTTTCATTTAAGATGTCGAAAGGCTATGTTTGGATGAAAAAATACGAACGAAAAATAAAAAAGAAAATTTTTTTATGTGTGCCCAGGTTGTAAATACTTTCGTTAGCATATAATAATTCTTCGTCAGCATTATGATAACATATGAACGTATGCTAATGAAGCATTTGTTATATGCTAACATAATATATTCGATGTGCTAACAAAGAATTATCATAATGCTAACATAGTATAAATTTATTAGGGTTTATTAAATCTCAATTATGTTTTATTTAATCTCGATTATGGTTTATTCCATCTAATTATCATTATTCTTTTGAAATTTAATTTTTTGTTTATAGTTCTTAATTGATTATTATGGTTTATCCTATCCAATTATAATTTATAACGTATGTTGATAGAGTATTGACATATGCTAACATAGTGTATTCGCAATGCTGACGAACCAAAACTATAATGCTAATGTAGTACAAATATATTATTATTATGATTTCTTTCAACTCATTTAGGGTTTACCACATCCAATCAATGTTTATTTCATCTAATTAGGTTTATTTCATCCAATTATGATTTTTTCCATTTAATTAGGGTTTATTAAATCGAATTAGGTTTATAATTAATTTTTAGAATATTTTTTTCGCCAACAATATTTGAAAACTTTAATTAGCATAACTATAATGCTTCGTTAGCATTATGATAATACTTCGTTAGCATAACGATCTGTTATCAAATCCTCCGCGATTTTTATAAGAATTACCAAATTACAGTAATACCCTCGCGCGAAAAACTTTTCAGATATTACAAAATTGCCACCGCCTTTTTCATCAAATCTAAACCTTTGATTTTTGATGGATGTGTGATGTGAGATGTGTTCTCATTTCTCACACAAGGGATTATTTTTATATAACTCCACCCCTATATATATATATATATCTAGCGAGATCTCGCCTCATTGTTCATACAGTCATACTCGTCGCTGGAGGAATTATGTTGCTCTTCAAATTATTGTTTTCGAATTTCGATGCTTTACTTATTTGTTATTTTTGTTCCTCGTAATTAGCTAGGTTTAGCTAGGTTTGGCTTTTGAGTATCTATTAGGGCATCCTTTATGGTGCAACCCCACAGTGGTGCCACATGTGTGCCACATCGGCACACATCAACCACTTCCTTTTTCAATTACTCAATATTTTCTTCACTACGGTGCTACCTCACTTTTAACTATTCATAGACCTCACTAAAATGAAGGAAAGCACCAAAAAAAATGCAAAAGGGAAGGAGAGAGAAGATATTTGGGCCCACTATTTAATTCAAGAACAAGCTCCTTGCACAAGGAACTCATTTCTTATTAACTCATTTTTTATTTTGCTACCTTGACTAGTGGATGATCTTAGGTTTATGGCTACTCATTTCTTATTTTGCTACCTTGACTAGTGGATGCTCTTAGGTTTATGGCTTTGGAGCTGCGGCTGCAGGTTATCCGTAACTTGTGGCTAGACTTTTCGATCGTATTGGTCGTATCTTTATCTTGCATCAGATTCATTCCCAGTAAAAGTAGTTTTCTGTTTCAAAGTTGAGTGTCATGCAAGAATTGATTTTGAGTTTTCTGGATCATCTAACTTTAAAATACTTATAAATACATCATCTAATTTGATCAAATTACCACTTATCTCTATCATAAACTTTGTAATTAAGTTAGTGGTATTGATATTTGATACCCTAATTTATATGTTCCACGTGAAATTGTTTATTTCGAAACATAATTCGACGCTCGTCCAACTAAAATTTAGATTAATTGTGTTCAATTACAAAAGTGATCTCGAGAAATAAAAGTCGCACATATCAACAATCATGAGAGAAATAATACTCTTCTCCAATAGCCAGCACAGAGATTTCTGTTTCTAGCAAGCAGCGGTCATCAACAACAAAGCCATTGGCGGGGTCACGCATTTCCGCTATCTTTACGAATTCATCAAATCCCCACCGTTCATAAGGGTTACAAAACCAACCACTAACTGCAAGCAAACGCATGAATATTGTAGAATTCAGAACGTGCTAATAATGACTAATAATCAATTTTCTATATGCCACAAATCATAGGAATTGTAAAGAGTTGAGAAATAGGAGTTTACAGTTTTCAAAGTCGCCGCAGGTGTCATAAAGATTGTTTTTTATGTGGAGGCGACACTCTACTTTCACAGGCTGGTGAGGATCACGTGCATCTGGATTAACTAACACCAGATATATGGAGGCGTAGCGATTATCATCATAACTTTCATGTCCGTTTGGATGTAAGTGAATCTTCCTGGGAATATTACAGCAAAACTCTTCTACATCAAATTAAATGACCAGATGTACTTGGAAAAGTCGGGATACTATACTAAGAAACATTTTATAGATACAAACTTATAAACATAGTTTTTCTAGCAACTTTGATATACGGTGAAGGGTCAAAAATACCTTAATTATACGGCAATTTCCATTTTCCCACCATTGTTTAACAAGAGTATTTTCATTAATATGAGTGGAAAAAATGGGTAAAAATAAGTTACCATCGGTGATGGCCTATGCAGAACTCCTCAGAAGTCCAAACATGTTGGATTTTTGAGAAATCCGAGATCTTCCATTCCCGCTTATATGACATGATTACGTCGTTTCTCTTCGTTTCCTCGATAAATTCTGGATCTGGCGGAAACATTTTACAATTATCAAAACGCAATAATATTTTTAGAGAAGATAAATCGTATAAAAAATAGAAAATTAATCTCGAAGATGAACCACCGTTGACATGATTCGCGGCAACAAGCTTATCGAAAAAACACGAAATCAAGGCCTGAAGGTGACAGAAGTTGGTTTGAGTATCCTTTTGGATGCAAGCCAACGTAGTAGAGACAACCTCCAAACCCTTCTCCACCGCTTCAAGCCGCTCAGAGGTGGACCGCCGCCGACTCATTGATAGAGGTAAAAGATTAGCTTTTAAAGCCGATAATTCAAAACTATATATACCCTAGCTACCTATATATACGCAGAGAGCCCACATATACGCAAGATACGTATAATACTCTAAGATACACAAGAAAGCTAGCCCTTGGAAACAATGGTAACTTTTAAGGAAAATTCTTAACATGACCCTCGTATTTTTCTCTTTTATAGACTACAGTTTTATAAAGAGAAAATGTCCAAATAAACACTCCAAGTATATTAGGGAATTTCCCGTTAGATACTTACACTATGAGTTTAAATTATTTTAAACGGTGCAAATTAATAAACACTTTCATAAAACTCTTAGGAGGTGATTGGTATGATACAGGGCCGTCTCAAAGATTTTGAAGACCCTGTGCAATTATATAAATTAGACCCTTTTAACAGTAAAATACAATTAATATTATTTTTAATGGAAAATATAATATAATCCTTATATATTAATAAAATGAAAAATTAAACCTTCAAAATTCAATATTCAATAACATCTTAAACATACATATTGCTTAAGTACATTTTCAAGATGACTACAACAAGACTTCAAGCCCATATAAACTAATGACACCAACTTATGAGAAGTAAATAAGAAACCAAAATTCTTCTCATAATCTTGATATTATTCAAACCTCCTATTTAGAGAAGTTATGGCTTGATCAACAATGTAAAGAAAATAATTAATTCTAAATGATTCCTCTGGAGACAATGAAGGAGCAAACGATGCATTTAAATTCTCATCAAAATATTTTTTGATTTCTGGGAATTGGGAAGAAAGAAGTTACATGCAACTGCTAGCCGGAAATTCTATCTTTTATTTATTAATTTATAAATATAATATACATTTAAACTATAAAAAAAAAAATTGGGCCCTTGAAAATTTTGGGCCCTGTTCAGTCGATCATGTAGAACACCCACATAGCTGGGCCTGGTATGATATAATGGATCGAATTAGGTATGAATGAAATAAGCTTAGGAATGGAATGAGGGTCTAAATGGAATGTCGATTCTTATGATTAACATGTCCACGAAATGAAGAACGGAATGAAATATCAACTTTTTTTTTATTTTATATAATGAATATTTTATGTAATTTCAAATTTTCTTATAGTTGAATAAAATGCATGTAGTAGCTAATAAATATCAACACATGCCTTAATTTATATTTTTATATTTCTAAACGCCATTTTTCTTTTTCAGTATATGATTTTTTCTAATTTTTTAACAAATTATAATTTATTTATTTTATTGAAAAACTTTATTCTAAAATATTTAATTAATCAATATATAATAATTTGTATAAGTTAATAAAAATATTTTTACTTCATAAAAAAATACTTTAACATTTCAATTTTTCATTTGAATATATTAAATTAAATATTCAAAACTCTTATAATCTAATTTCAACAAAATAAGTTAATATATTTTGTTAAAATCAAATATTTTTCATTTTAATTAAATATTCAAAACTCTTATAATCTAATTTCGAGTGGTTCAAGCGATAATATTGTGCAACGTGTTATATAGGTATGGTTGGAAATTTCTTTTTTTTTTTTTAGATGTCGAGGGTAACCCGCAGCCGCTACTATGGTGCGCACTGGGTAAACCCCGCCCCTGTGTAATAGTGGTGGGTCGAACTTGAGACCTTTGGCCTCAAAGAAACACCACTCCACCACTAGGCCATCCCCAAGGGGACTGTTGAAAATCTCTTTAAACTATTTAAAATAGTACAAATAAATACATGTGTAAAAAAAAATTAATTTTTAGTTAGTAATTAACATTAATTAAGTATGCAAAAATCTTACAATATAATTTCGAGTGACTCCGACAATAATGTTGCGCAATGTGACTTATGGGTGTGATTGAAAAGCTCTTATCATTGGTTTTTTTTTTTATGGTACCCTCAATTTGACAACTAAATGCCGAGTGATGGAGTAATATAATTTGACAGAGAAAGTTTGAGACAATTGTTTGTATTCACGACTTAGATTGAAAGTTGGCCAAAACTAGCTAGGAGAAACACTATATATCGAGTAAAGATAATTAATCATGTACCAAAAAGGAGATTAAATATCAGATGAAATCCTCTGCTACACAATTCAATTTATTAATTTTGCTTTGATTTTCTAATTCAATTTTAATTTATTGTGCTTTAATTTAATTTTACACTTATTGTTTATAGCATCCTACCCAATTAGGGTATATAATTATTTTTTTACGAAATAATCAATTATTAATTAGAAAATGAAATATAATATTGAAAAATTAATTATATACCCTAATTGGGTAGGATGAACCATAAATAATAAGTGTAAAATTAAGCTAAAGTATAGTATAATAAATTGAAATTGAATTAAAAAATTGAAGAAAAATCAATAAATTAAATTGTGTAGCACCAAGTGTTGTACAAAGTGTAGCAGAAGATTTCATCTGATTAAATACTACTCTCGCCATTTTAAAATGTTTTGCTCTTTTAGGAGTTAATCTAGAATTAGGATTATTATTTTTTTGACTAATATATATACCCCTCTCTCCCATGACATCAAATCATAAGTCAGAATTAAGAGATTTTGTTGGATTTTAATATGGCTAAAATTGAGAGAAATTAAAGAGTGCAAAAATGACTAAAATAACATATATTTTGGCAGAAAGAAAAATTCTAAAATAACTAACATTTTGAATGGGGAGGGAGCAATATCATGAATATTATTTAGATAATTTTTTTCAGATAAAACAAAAATTAAATATTGTCAAATCGTTTCATAGGAACATGCTTTATTCGTTAAAAAAACATGGTTTGTTCCTCCACCAACACGGTAATCTAATTTTATATTAAAAATTAAACATAAAAGGAAAATTATTGTTGACATGTAAGCCTTATATTCAATGAACATTTTTATTATTAGATGTGATAATTTTCATTATTAGAATTTAGAAATTATACATTTTTTTAATTTAAAAATATAGTAATCTACCTATGCATACATATATATATATATATATTAAGATAAAATTGTGAAGATAAAATTATCATAAAAAAAGTTTGTAAAAAATTATTTAAATAATATTTCTGTTGAGAACTTCTTCTACTCCTTTTTTTGTTTCTCTTTTTTCCTTTTTTGGCTCCCCTTTTGTTTCTTTTCCTTTTTCTTTTCCTTTTTTTTTTTTTCCTTTTTTTAATTTTTTTAAAACTTAAGTTTCGATTGTTGTTGCCGCACTTCGGGTTTTTTCAGGTTCTAAACTTAGGATTTTCCTAAAGTATTCCCGCAAGACATTTCTTCTTAATTATTTTATTTAATAAATTTAATTATTTATTTTATTTTATACCGTGTTGATTGAAAATTTAAAATGTAATATCTATTCAGTTTCATTTTTTTAATTTATTTTTTGATTTTTCCATTCTAAATTTAAATTTTCCTTAAATGTTCATCTATCAGACGTTTCTATTTTAATTATTACATTTAATAATTTATTTATGTATTGCATCTTTTATTGTATTGATTGAAAAAAATGCAAAACCTTCTTCATATATCTTAATAATTACATTTAACATTTAAAATCGTACAACTAAATATATAACTTTACCAAATATCATAACATCAAATAAATTAAAAAATAAAAAATTAGTAACAATGATTATTGGTATCATCATTTTATTAAATTAAAATCGTAGGGGTAAAATTATCATATAAAAGTCAGTAAACACTTTGTTTAAATATTATTTCCGTTGAGAAAATAACAAATACTACTATATATTAATTTCGGTGTAGTGGTCGATGCCATGCCAGGAATAAATCTTTAATGATCCTAGGATCGTCTCTTGTCAACCTTTTTTTTTTCCTTTTTTTCATCCTTTCTTTTTCCTTTTCGTTTATATTTTCCCTTTTTTATCTTTTTTTTTTCAAAACTTAAATTTGATTGTTGTTTCCGCACTTCATTTTTTTTTAGATTCTAAATTTAGGATTTTCCTAAGGCAATGTTTGGTAGCCTGTATAAAGACATATTAGTAAAGGTATCTGTTAGAATTTGTTACCTGAAACAATGTGAATATGGATGTAAATTGCAAAGTTAAAAATAATATTGAAGCTAGTGTTACCACATTGCCTTCAACATGCAGCGGAAACGTAAATAGAACTTTGCACAAAAAAAGTTTTAAATCACACTCCTTACGGTGTGTGATTGCCTCAAGGCGAAATTCACTATCACAAGTGAAACACAAAAACAATGATGATGTAGTCTCGGTTCACTCCCTTGACAACACTGCATAAAACATACAGAGGACTATCCTAGCTTCACTCACTCGAATAATCACTCAAAAACAAACCTATCTAAACACATAGATAGATTACAATCAGTCACTCTAAATCCTAGACTTCTCAAAGTTGACTATCTAACCTACACACACAACTGGAATGAAAGTCTATAGCTGATTGGGACGCTAGGCCGATGTCTGGGAAGATGTCTTGAATTTCAGAGATGACACTAGATGCAAGATTCAGAGCTTCTCACAAACCACGGTGATAACCTGCTTGCATAAATGATTTTAAGGCTTGGAAATGCCTTAAATACTTCCTCCATCTCGGCTGGGTAGTTTCTCCACGATCCTTGATGAGTTGGATGCAAAACTACCGCCTTCCACTACCCTTGCTGAACTGGACTCGAGATAACTGTCTTCTGCACTGCGTGGCACACATTCTTCAACATCGTGTAACAATGGCGGTTACTCCAGCTACCTACGTTCTCTGCAACGGTTAGTGTCAAAGATGAAGTGGGGAACATCACGTCCCTTGAAACTCGGAACAGATTTTGACCTAGTCAAAATCAAGCATAATCCACATTTTAATTCGAACTAAAATATCTAATAAATCCCTTAAATCGTGAAAAATGATATGTGACAAAAATCACAATTTATTAAGATTAATTTAAAATAAATTAATCCAAAATACTAGGAAAGGATAAGGTTAGAGATCCGAGTGTTATACTCGGTGTGACGAGAATGACGGACAACATTAGATGCGACATTGATCGCGATGTTATCAGCGAAGTGATAACATCATCTGGAACACGTCATACTCAACAATCTCCCCCTTAAGCTTATTCTTTCTGCACAAAACATAAAGCTCAATATATACATGATTAGAGCCGCAGCGGAATACGATCAAAATATTGGAGTTCAAAAACTCCCCCTTAAGGTCTGCTCCCCCTTAAGTTATTATCTGTAAAATAATATACAAAGTTAGTGGGTATAATCCCCTGTACAGAACTATAAAACATTAGTGGGTATTTACCCCTGTACAGAAATACAATGTTGAGAACATTCTCAACATAAACAACACATATCTTTAAGTTATGTGAAAGATAAAATATCAATGTTGAAAGCATTCTCAACATAAAAAAACAAAATCATCAACTAATGCTGATGAATGAAACCAAACTATTCAAGGATATCCAACGAGGATACCCAACAACCAAAATAAAATGTGTCCAGCACATCACAAACCAACAAGGATGTAAACACATCCAAAATAAAATTGTGTCCAACACAATACATACCTAAAAAAAATAAATTGTTTTTGACAAAGAAAATTCATATTTTCTTCTTGCCCTTTGCCTCAGCCACAGACTTTCCAGCCTTCTTTCCTTCAGCACCATCATCATCACCAGCGGCGGCAACAGCATCTACTCTCCCTTTTTGTGTAGAAAGTGCACTTCGCAGAGCTTGGCGATGTTCAACCATAGCATTGGTGAGGACTGTGCTTTGATGGATTATAGAATCCATCTGCTTGATAAAAGAATTTAACACTTGCACAGAAAATGTCACCAAATATGAGGATGCACTAGCCAATTCACTTTCAGATCGTGGGGGGGAGAGAGAGAGCGGTCTCTATTCCAACATCCTGATCAACATCTCTGGAGGCAGCTGTGGAACTTACAGCAAGGTTGTAAGGGAGATCAATCACTCGATCATCATTCCCTTTTGATTTGACAATTGTGATAGTCGATGTTTCAGTGACTATCTTCTTCTTATTTGGCTTCACGCCTTGCTCAACCATAACTGCATAGATGAGGCAGGGAAAAGGAAGGATGCTGGTGTTGCTGGTCTTTGTAGCAGTCTTCATCACATAATCAAAATATAGTCTCCGAGGCTGAATGGAATCTTAGTGCCAAGCTTAAAGAGCAGAAATGCTTGATCAACAGTGAGGACTGAGGTGTTAGTGGTAGATAACCAATTACACACAGTAATCTTGTATAAAACAGAGTATAAAAATGTAAGCTTAGAAGTGGAATTTGTTTGTCCACTTGGTTACCAATCCACCAGTTACAGTCGACACAATATCATCAATAAGATCTAGACTAACAACATCATTGTCATTGCCTAGACCCAAGAACTTGTTGATCACCATCGGATTAAACTTAAACACATGATCACGCATATAAATTTCCCCATTTTTGCTCCTTGTTTTATCACCCATATCAAGAGAAACATTGGCATAGAATTCAACAATCACATCAGGTTCAAAAGTCGACAGAGAAGAAACAGATTTCCACAGACCCCTTTCTTTCAAAAACACATCCATGCCATACTTCTTAAAGCTTAAGACATCAATTTGTTTCTCAACACGCACAGGACGGTTGCACATAATTTTGTATTGAGCCTTAGCATGCTTAGAGTAAAAAAGTTTTACTAAAAGTAGAAGAAACGTCATGAGGGGAACCTGGTGGATAGACTGGTTCAGAATCTTCAGACTCATCATCATTTTTGACATTGCCTGACTGAGTAGGGGAGATAATATCTCGAGCAGTGCTAGAAGAGACTAGATCATGAAAAGAGGTGGGAGAGGTTGCTTTCTTCACAGCCTCAGAAGAAACTTCTTTCTTGACAACTTCAGGAATCTCTGAAGCAGTTTCTTATTCAACATCCACTTCAACATCCGCAGGGGCTTTAATGGGAGAGTTCTCGGGAAGATTTTCTTCATCATCAGACTCATCCTGTAAAGACCTCACCAGTTTGGTCTCCATCTTCAGAGTTCGCCTAGCCTTCTTGCTAGTTTCTTCAATCTCTTCCTTTTCAGTGTCTTGAGAACTGTGAAGCCTCTTAGATTTACGGGTTGGTCCGACCTTCTTCTTCTTGCTGGAAATAGCTTGAATGTGCACCCCAAGATCAGGATCTATGGGGTTTTCTTCTTCTCCTAAGAGTACTCGTTGAAGTGGTGTTGGATTTAACACTTGAACCCCTTCAGGAATTTCAGCTTCCTTCATCGGAGTATCAGTTTGTTCGATCGGAAGGGATGAGGGCTTTTCCGACTCAGATTTTGCACCTTCCTCACGCACTTCAGGTGTTACAGTGACTGTGGGGGTTGATGTTGAAGTTCTAGCAGGAACTGAAGTTGAAGATGGAGTGCCCATGGTTTTCTCCAACATTTGTTTCATCATTTGAAACATAGCAGCTAATTAATTAGGATCCGCCATGGATGTTCTGAAAAAGCTTGAGAGAAAACAGAAGAAAGAGAGATAGATAAGATGAAGGGAAATTGAAATGACTCGGTGGAGAGAGAATGAGTGAGAGATTTGAATTTTAATTCAAGATATGGATATCAAGATCCCTCAATTCTCGAAACTCCCTAAAACCGTCACATCAAGAATAAAAAAATTAAAAATAAAAATTGATTAATGGATAGGGATAACCGAAGGTGTACTTATCACTAGAGTACAATTAGAGATATTCATGGGCCCTCTAAATAAATCCGTCCTTTTTTGTTGTTTTTTTTAAATAAAATAATAAACAGATGGAATACAATTACATAACAAATATAATTTTAGGCATATAATTTCTGAAGATTATCATTTCTTCTGCAATCTTGGTCACAACATCAGCTACAACACAGACAAACAGTGAACAAACCCAACTATAATTCACCTTATAGAATTACAGGTATTTCATTCACAAACACAGACAAAGAATTTCAAGTAGCTGATTTAGTTAAATAAATGCAGAAACACAATAATTTCATTAAGTCAGCCTTGAATAATACTTAAAAGAAATGACTAACATAAACAAATGCAAACGAGGTAAACAATTGATGTTTGAAAAAAAAACTCACATCGAGTTCAACATCAGTAAACAAAATGAACTAATTAAATAGAACACATTCCAAGAGACTTTCTCAAGGCAGAAAATCTCTCGAAATCAAGAGGCTTGGTGAAAATATCCGTTGTTTGATTTTCAGTGGATATGTATTCGATGTTTATGATCTCATTTTCCACCAAATCTCTGATAAAGTGATGTCGAATGTCGATATGCTTAGTGCGTGAATGTTGAACGGGGTTTTTGGAAATTTCAATAGCACTAGCATTATCACACAGCAGGGTTAGTGATGAGCTTGTCATGCCATAGTCCTTCAACATTTGATTCAGCCATACCAACTGAGCACAACAACTAGCAGCTGCAACATATTCGGATTCAGCTGTTGACAAAGAGATGCAATTTTGTTTCTTGCTTGACCAAGAAACAATATTGCTCCCCAAAAAGAAACAACCACCACTTGTGCTCTTCCTATCATCAACATTACCTGCCCAATCTGAATCACTGTATCCAATGAGACTGGTGTTGGTGTCTTTGCAGTATCTGATTCCAAAGTCGACTGTGCCAGCAACATATCGAATTCTTCTTTTGACAGCCTTCAAGTGTGACTCATTGGGTTGAGCTTGGTATCTAGCACAAACTCCAACACTGAACATGATATCAGGTCTGCTATCAGTCAAGTAGAGCAAGCTACCAATTATTCCTCTGTACATTGTTGGATCAACATTGACTCCAACATCATCTTTGCTCAGTTTTTCAAAGGATCCCATTGGTGTTTTCATGGGCTTTGCAGCTTCAAGTCCATAGCGCTTGATCAAACTTTTGGCATACTTACTTTGGGATATGAAAATCCCATCTTTATCTTGCTTGATTTGGAGACCAAGAAAGTAAGCCAATTCGCCGACCATGCTCATCTCAAATGTGTTGCACATTGCATCAACAAACTCCCTAAGGAGATTAGAACAGGTGGATCCAAACACAATATCATCAACATAGATTTGTGCAATAGTGATGTGTTTGTGAATCCTTTTGATAAACAATGTTTTATCTACCACGCCTCTTGAAAAACCAAAGTCAATTAAAAACTCGGTAAGTCGAGCATACCAAGCTCTAGGAGCTTGTTTAAGCCCATACAAGGCCTTGTGTAGTTTCAGCACATGGTTTGATTTTTCATGGCATTCAAAGCCTTTTGGTTGTTCAACATAGGCTTCCTCATTCAAAATGCCATTCAGAAAGGCACTTTTGACATTCATTTGATGCAGTGTAAACCCGATGTGGCAAGCAATGGCAAGTAGGAGACGAATAGACTCTATTCTAGCAACAAGAGTGAATGTTTCATCATAGTCTATGCCTTCTACTTGAGTATAACCTTGAGCCACTAGCCTGGCTTTGTTTCTGACCACATCACCAGACTCATCAGTCTTGTTCTTAAAAATCCATTTAGCTCCAATTACATTTTTATTTTCAGGCCTTGGAACTAACTCCCACACATTATTCCGAACAAACTGAATCAGCTCATCATGCATTGCTTCTACCCAGAATTCATCTTTTAATGCTTATTTGATATTTTTAGGTTCAACACTGGATAGAAAGCATGAAATGGACACAAGGTTAATAACTGATGACATGCAAACCTGTTTGACTAATTCAGCAACATCGGCTGAGCTCTTTGTTCTGGTTTTGATTCTTTGAGATCCATCACCAATGATTTAGGAATTTAGGTGATCTATTTTGATTCTCCTTGGAGGATCACATCTTGGTTCATACTGAGCCAGTGGAAGATGGTCATCATCGCTTTCAAAGGAGGATTCTGAGTCTGGTGTTCGAGGTGATGTTGATCCCTTTGCTGAGGGAGAAGAAGCATTGGATTTGACATCAGGACTTCTTGTAGGACTTTTGGTAGTTCCACTAGGCTCTTTATCAGCAACATCTGGTTCATGGAGGAGAAAAGACACATCATCTTCCTCAGATCTAGTTACCAGGCCTGCAAGATCATCAAACAGAACATTGACAGATTCTTGCACAGCTTTGGTTCTTAGGTTAAGAACAAGATATGCTCTGCTGTTTTGAGCATATCCCAAGAACAATCCTTTATCACTTTTATAGTCAAACTTTCCAAGGTAGTCTCTGTCGTTCAGGATGTAGCAGACACATCCAAACACATGGAAATATTTGAGATTTGGCTTTCTTTCTCTTAGAAGCTCATAAGGTGTCTCTTTTCTTCCTGGTCGAAGATAGACTCTGTTCCTGATGTGACAGGCTGTGTTGACAGCTTCAGCCCACAGCTTCTTCGAAAGCCCTTTAACCTGTAACATTGCACATGACATTTCCTGCAGAGTTCGATTCTTTCTCTCTACTACTCCATTTTGTTCAGGAGTTTTAGGAGCTGAATACTCATGGAGTATTCCTTTCCTTTCACAAAAGTCATTGAATGCAGCATTCTCAAATTCTCTTCCATGATCTGTTCTGACGCATGCAATGTTGGTGTCAAATTGCAAACACATTGTGCGGCAGAATCTTTTGAAGACTTTGAATGTTTCAGATTTTTCCTGCAGGAATTCAACCCAAGTGTACCTTGAGAAATCATCAACAATGACAAGTATGAAACTCTTACCACTCATACTCTTTGTATCGACTGTTCCTATAATGTCCATGTGTAAGAGTTGAAAACATCTTGTTGTTTGACAACCACCCAGGCTTTTGTGAGGAATTCTGGTTTGTTTTCCTTTTTGGCAGGCACCACATACAACATCATGATCAACATTCAGCTTTGGTAGGCCACGGACAGTATCCGACACAATCAGTTTCTTCAAATTTACCATGCTCATATGACCGAGCTTTTGATGAATCAACTTGGTTTCATCATTAACAGTCATGTTGCACGTTTCATCTTTGTCAGCATGGTAGCAATTATCAGATGCACGGCTTCCAAACATTATACATTTGTCATGTTTGTCAAACACTTCACAAGTGTTTTTATCAAACTTGACATACATACCATCATCACAAAGCTGACTAATACTGATCAAATTTGCTGTCAGTCCTTCAACATGTAGAACATTCTGAAGCTTAGGAAAATGTTTAACATTCAATGTACCTTTTCCGACAATATTTCCTTGAGCTCCTCCTCCGTAACTGACTTTGCCTTTGTTTGAAGTGGTATATTCTTCAAGAAACTCCTTATTGCCGGTCATGTGTCGATAACATCCACTATCGAAGTACCATGTTTCGGCAATGTTAGCCTTCAGTGATGTGTACACAACATTACATGTAACTTTCATCTTTTTGGATTTCATTTGGTTCTTGTTCTTTGATGTGATCCCTGATGTTGTTCTCCCGGTCGCAATATCATCGTGAAACTTAAAGCAATGTGGTTTGATGTGACCCGGCTCCTGACAGTAATGGCACACATATTTTTGAACCTTTGAGCCCTTACATTTCTTCCGATCATCATTTTCAACATTGCTCTCTGTAGACATGTTTGGGTTGTTCTCCTTCACAAATTTCACAACATTGTGATTTAAGGAAGTCATGGAAACTTTGTTTGAGAATCCCAGTCCAGCCCTGTCTGTCTGTCCCAATGTTAAGGCTTCATTTAGGACATTCATTCCTTGATTCCATTTCTGAAACGTTCTTGAGGTGCTCTCCACTTCCTTCTTTAGTTTAGTGATATCAGTATCACTCCTGGTGAGTCTAATTTCCAGTCCCACGATCTTCTCTCTAAGACACCGATTTTCTTCCATAAGAAATTTCAGTTCTTTTGATTGAGCTGTCCATTGACCGCAAACTTCATTCACAACATCATTGAGCTCTTCAAGAGAGGCAGAGGGGCGTTCTTTCTATGGATTAGCCTTACTGATCTCAGAAGTATGATTAAACTCATCCAGTAGAGTCATTTCATACCAATTAGTAGTGTTGGGAGAGATCTCAGTGGCTTTATCGTCAACATCTGGGAGAAACTCATCTTCAATTTCACATTCTTCAATGTCCAGAGCATCAAGTTCATCAATACCATTCAGGGCATCAATAATCTGGTCGTCTTCCTCCATGACATTGATGAACAACACTCTCTGATCTGAATCATTTTTAGTATCAGACTCATCACTGAGAACATCATTAAAATTATTTCTTTGTCTTCTTCGTGCTGTTAGACATTCATTTGAATAATGTCCATACCCAGAGCATGCTCTACATTGAACTGAATCAATGTCTTTCCCAGTGTCAGTGACTTCCTTCTTAACATTTGATCTTCCAGAATTTGATGTTGAAGAGGATGGAGAGTCAAACAGTCGTCGAGGTTTGGTATTTGGGGGGCTTTTCTTCATGGAATGAACCAGTGAGTTGAACTTCTTTGTCAGTAGTGGTGCAACACTTAGATTCTCTTCCTCATTGATTTCCTGAAGACTGTCAACATCATCATGAACATCAGATGACACAGTTGTTGTCTGGAGAGCAATTCCCTTTGAGGTTGAGTTTGCTTTCCGATTTTGCAGATTCATCTCAAATGTTAGCAAGAAGCTGACCGCTTCACTCATACTCATGGTTCCTACATCGTGTGCTTCTTCGATTGCAGAAATTTTCATATTGAATCTTTCAGGCAGAGTTCGAAGCAACTTGCTCACCATGTTCTCATTAGAAATTGGACTTCCAAGAGCGGTAGATTGGTTTGAGATTTCACATAATTTTTCAGCATAAGATGAAATAGTTTCATCTTCAAACATGCGCAAATTTTCAAATTTTGATGTGAGTAACCTCAGTTTGGTCTTCCTTACACTGGCAGACCCTTCACAATGTTCCTGAAGAATGGTCCATGCTTGATATGCAGTAACACAATTGCAAATCATCTTGAAACATGGAACATCGACAGAAACAAAAATTGCATTCAGAGCGCGAGCATTAAAATTTGAGATAATTCTCTCATCATTTGTCCATTGAGATTCCGGAGTTAACACAAAATCTCCATTCGGACCTTCCATCCTAGAAGGGCTCCATTCTTTAATAAGTGTCATCCATGTTCTTTCATCGATAGATTTGATGTAGATCTTCATTCGAGATTTCCACATGACATAGTTACCACCATTGCTATCTAGAGCAGGAGGACGACATTGATTGATTTGAATATCCATCACAGATTTCAAGCAACACTGGATCGAGTACTTAGTGTGTCAAGTATCGACTCTTAATGCCACTTGTTAGAATTTGTTGCCTGAAACAATGTGAATATGGATGTAAATTGCAAAGTTAAAAATAATGTTGAAGCTAGTGTTACCACATTGCCTTCAACATGCAGCGGAAACGTAAATAGAACTTTGCACAAAAAAAGTTTTAAATCACACTCCTTACGGTGTGTGATTGCCTCAAGGCGAAATTCACTATCACAAGTGAAACACAAAAACAATGATGATGTAGTCTCGGTTCACTCCCTTGACAACACTGCATAAAACATATAGAGGACTATCCTAGCTTCACTCACTCGAATAATCACTCAAAAACAAACCTATCTAAACACATAGATAGATTACAATCAGTCACTCTAAATCCTAGACTTCTCAAAGTTGACTATCTAACCTACACACACAACTGGAATGAAAGTCTATAGCTGATTGGGACGCTAGGCCGATGTCTGGGAAGATGTCTTGAATTTCAGAGATGACACTAGATGCAAGATTCAGAGCTTCTCACAAACCACGGTGATAACCTGCTTGCATAAATGATTTTAAGGCTTGGAAATGCCTTAAATACTTCCTCCATCTCGGCTGGGTAGTTTCTCCACGATCCTTGATGAGTTGGATGCAAAACTACCGCCTTCCACTACCCTTGCTGAACTGGACTCGAGATAACCGTCCTCTGCACTGCGTGGCACACATTCTTCAACATCATGTAACAATGGCGGTTACTCCAGCTACCTACGTTCTCTGCAACGGTTAGTGTCAAAGATGAAGTGGGGAACATCACGTCCCTTGAAACTCGGAACAGATTCTGACCTAGTCAAAATCAAGCATAATCTACGTTTTAATTCGAACTAAAATATGTAATAAATCCCTTAAATCGTGGAAAATGATATGTGATAAAAATCACAATTTATTAAGATTAATTTAAAATAAATTAATCCAAAATACTAGGAAAGAATAACGTTAGAGATCCGAGTGTTATACTCGGTGTGACGAGAATGACGGACAATATTAGATACGATATTGATCGCGATGTTATCAGCGAAGTGATAACATCATCTGGAACACGTCATACTCAACAGTATCCAGCAAGAACCGTGTGTTTGGTAGCCAGTATTCATTCACGCGAGGTCCGGTACTAACGCGAGGCCCAGGGTATAATTTACAGATTCGGCTGGATAATGTATCCGACGCTCCCCCTCGGCTACAGTTTCTAGCGTTGAACAGTAATCTCGATAACAAATTTTTCGAATATAATTACCCTTTCAAATTAAATCATTCAAAAAGCCAAAAACATATATGCCCGCCCATTTCTTTAGAAATCTGAAAACTTTCTATCACCTTGTTCTTTGAAACCCTAACACAGCTTTGCAAGAGCTAGTGTACAAGCAAGGCCAAGCTGAAATCACCAAGGCCACTGTGTCAGTTGTTTTCGACAACTCCGACCACAGCTGAAGCCCTCTCAGCTACGAGGATTCTCCTGAAATTACAGTCACTCGTCAGGTAATTTTAAAAATATGTGTTGAATCAGCGTTTAATCAAATTGTTTGGTTTGTGATAGTGCTTGCGTTTTGTTTCTCTAAGATTTGTTAGTAATCTTGGGAACTTTTTTTAGATAGTTTGCGTCAATTTGTGGATTTTTATTTTCTTTGCAACTTTATCAATTTTTCTAGATAGTTGCTAGTTAAATTAGTAGAGATTACCAGTTAGGATTTTTGTTTTCTGATTTTGCAAATTGATTAATGAATTGGGTATTTGAGGAATTCATTGTTGCCGTTTGTTTTATAAAGATAGGTTTTTGGCTTGATTGGAAGGTTAATTTGCTCTTTAATTAGTGCTAGACACATGTAGTTTGGACTTGAAACTTCTGTATGGTGAGACTGAAAAAAACTCAAATCGGTTAATGGTCAAGTATTTTTTCTGTGGAAAATTATGGCAATCTAATTGGACTTGGCTCGGGTGCTGCAATTTGAAGTGATCATTAGCTTGTGGCCATATTGACTAAGGAGGTGATTGGTATGATAGAATTGAATTATGTATGAATGAAATGAACTTAGGAATGGAATGAGTGTCTGAATGGAATGACTATTCTTATGACTGGTATGTCTACAGAATGAAGAACGGAATGAAATATCGTTTTTTTTATCTTATATAATTAATATTTTATGTACTTTAAAATTTTCTTATAAATGAATAAAGTGTGCGTAATAGCTAATAAATATCAACACATTGCTTAATTTATCTTTTATATTTCTAAATGTCATTTTTCTTTTTTAATATATGATTTTTTCTAATTTTTTTAGCAAATTATAATTTAATTTTTTATTGAAAAATATTATTTTAAAATATTTAATTAATCAATATATAATAAATTGTATAAGTTAATAGAAATATGTTTTACTTCATAGAAAAATACTTTAACATTTCAATTTATAAATTATATCAAATATATAAATATTTTATACTGTATTATAACATATTTTTATGGTATATTTATTTCGGCATCACTTTTATTTTTCTTTAACAAAGTTATAAAAGCTATCAAAATTTGATTTGAAGATATATTTTTAAATTATATTTTGAAAATAAAAAAAATAAAAAAATAATTAAGAAATAATAATAATAAATTATTTAATTTGATTTTTGATTCATTTTTTTTAAATATGATAAAATAATATTATAAAACATGACTATGTATAAATATATCATATATTAATTTTTTTTGTCATTTAGAATAGCTAAACCCATAGGGGGTGGGTGGAATGGCTATTCCCCTTCCTTTGGGAATAGGGATTCCATCGGGAATGGTGATTCCCGATTTTGAACCATACCAATCGGTGGAATGGGAATAGACATAAGAATGACCATTCTATTCCATTCCATTCCACCATACCAATCACGTCCTAACTATCTATCTGTTGTTGGGAGTTTTTCTAAAAATATTGAACTTTTGTTAATTGGTGAATTATAGTGGAGGGGGAATTAACTAATTTGATGTTTGAGCAAGCAAAAATCAAAATTATAATTATCATCACACATGTTTAAAAAAGCAGTTTGTGTTATCCCTCTACCATATGATATTTTGAGCTAGTCGGATATACCATTTACATTACTCTAGGTTGTATTATCAGTAGCAAATGTGACTAATGGCAGAAAATTGGATCTTATTTCAGGTTAAAATCATACTTCCATATAGTTTCTTAAATGATGTTGATTCTACTGCCTCTTTAGCATCTGCAAAATGTATGCTTGTCAAGTTCAGCGTTAGCTCTCGTGTTTCTGTAACTTCTCTGTGAAATTATGCTTTATTAGTTAACTTTAGGCCATCTGTAGTTACCATATATGCGCACACTAAAATGAGCATAGATATTAATCAAGGTCTGCTTTCCTAATGTGTTTCTGGTGAAAGACTTTTAATGTAGTGGACAAGTAGTATGGACTCTTGCTTTTTGTAGCTAAATAATTAAAGCAATGTCAGGATTGTAATATTAAGCAAAAGTTGTCCAAATCCTCGTAATGAACATGCATCTTGTGACTCTTGAAAGCTACTTGTTGCCCAGAGAGCAGTCACGGAAAGAAGTGGAAGATAGGGATTGGATTGCACTTTCTTAGTTATGTTATGGGGAATTCAGTGGCAAATTTGGCCTTATCGTTGTCCTATATTATCTCAGTGGGGAATAATATCATTTCACAACTCACAAGTTATGTTAAGTAATCATATTCCATAACCTGAAATGGTTAGATAGTTGTCTTCAATTCTTTCAGTGTCTGATACCAACTGATATACCAATCATCCCACTGTCCAAATGGGACAAGATATTTACATTCCCTCTCTGATTTTAGATCATATTATCCAAATCAAATTAATTTTCTTCTAACATAAAACAACAACAAGCCCAAGAAAAAATGTTTTCTCCCCACCATTAGACTTGAGAACAAGAGAACCCTCAACATTTTGGCATAGTAAAAAGAAAATGTGAGCTGTGAACATTGTATTCCATCTTTGATGGTCTTCTTCTTTTGGAGGTTGGGGGTGGGGTTGTAGAAGGACCCAAATGCAAAGGATTTTATGTGAGTTGTGAAATCACTATTTTTTATTTTTTTGAGCTATGATTCCCCTGTTTGTTTTTATTTTCAAAATTATTATTTGTCATTATTTTAGTTATACTAAGCAAGTAGAGATGACCTTATAGATGGAAGATGACAATTAAATGAAGCTATCGACCACCTTTAACCAGTGACTATTCTATTACTTTCCTATGCTCATGGATTGAGATGCTTTTGATATTGCTGGTATGATGGTATAACTATTAGGATCCAAATGCTAAAAAACTTGGCTATCTAGCTTGTTTTTTCGACTTAAATCAGGTTCTATTTGTCCACAGAATGAGGTAACCTTTCTAGTGCTTCGTGTACATTTTATCGGATGTACATAAGAACTATTACTACAATTATTATTGCAGATCAAGGAGTTAGTAACTAAGTACCAATGTGAATTGAGCAGTAGCTTTAAATTAGTTGGTTTAATCTGTTATAATATGTCTTTACATATCAAATATGAAAGAGTATTGTAGTAAGTTAAAAAATGATAATCTGCAAATTATAGCTGCAATTTTTGCTGCTTATTTATGCTTGATTGTTTTTCTCGTTTTAATGTTTGTGATTCTTTTTTTATTTTTTTCTCATTAAATATACATTTAATTATTTAATTTGTTTCTAATTTCAATTGGTCTATTTAAGGATAAATTCAGAATCCATGATAATTAAGTCATGATAACAAAACCTGAAATTCATTATTTTTTTTATTAGTTCATTTTACATTTTTTTTTTCTCAGAAACATTTTAAAATGAATTTGAAATTCACTGAATTCGGAGTGATTGAACTTAGACTTCTATTGTTTTCTTTTCTTAAATCAAATTCTACCACTTCATGCTTAACGGTATATTTAGAAGCTATTTAAAAAACCTTTTTTCTTTAAATTATATTCTTGCTAACTTTTGACATACCTACCAATTAGTAGACAAAAAATTCCACATTGGTAATTGGTAAAGGATAATACATACTGTACTCGTTAAATTGAAAGTTCTATTTTTCAGTGATATGATTTTGATGTGAATAAAGAATAATGCAGCGAACAAGAAAATAGACAAAATGTTGCAGCGACCATTAATCTAAAACATAGAAAATTTAGTACTACACAATCCAAGTTGAGACTGGAGTTAGTAACTAAGTACCAGTATGAATTGAGCAACATCTTTAAATTAGTTGGTTTGATCTGTTATAATATGTCTTTACATATCAAATATGAAAGAGTATTGTAGTAAGTTAAAAAATGATAATCTGCAAATTATAGTTGTAATTTTTACTGCTTATATATGCTTGATTGCTTTTCTCGGTTTTATGTTTTTCTTTGTTATTGCTAGGAATCTGTGCTAGTTTCTGGAGTTGAGTTCAGTGGAACCAATTTCTTGTTGAAATGCCGCCACCTAGACGTTTGACTGATGCTGATTATGTGTATTTATTACTGCAAGAGATTCTTCTCAATTAAATTCTCCAACTGTTTGTAATTGTACATTACTTAACAAAGCTTAACTCGCGCAAGAGAAAGCGTAATACACAAGCTGCACCTTACCGCATGATTCCACGTATCCCGGACCAAGTTAATCATATGAGTAGGATTGTAGGATTAACTGATGTAGATTGTGTTTTTAATCTGCATATGGATCACAATGCTTTCGGTAGATTGTGTCAGCTTTTGAGGGATTTAGGGGGGCTGGTAGATGGTCGATATGTAAGCGTTCAAGAGCAAGTTGCTATGTTCTTGTCTATATTAGCTCATCATAAAAAAAATAGAGTCGTTAGGTTTGATTTTTGGAGATCAGGGCATACTTGTTCTCGCTATATCCACTTGGTACTAAGAGCAATTTTAAGACTTCATGTCATCTTCCTAGTGAAGCCCGAGCCTGTTCCCGATGATTGTACTGATTTTCGTTGGAAGTGGTTTAAGGTAATGTCATGAGTCTATATTTAAACAGCATTAGAACACATTTTGTTCAAAATATCCCTTTTAATTCTTGGACACCTAATTTTTTAATCTTAGGGTTGTCTTGGTGCGTTAGATGGCACATACATCAACGTGTATGTTGGCAATACTGATAAGCCCAGATATAGAACCAGGAAGGGACAAATATCCACCAGTGTATTAGCAGTTTGTGACCGGAAGATGCAGTTTGTATATGTTCTACCGGGGTGGGAAGGATCGGCTGCCGACTCTAGGATATTACCTGATGCTTTGAATAGAGCTAATGGTTTGAAGGTGCCCAAGGGTACATTTTTGTTGTTCTCTTTGTTTATAATTAATTATAGTCATTAAAATAAAACTTTCAGAGTCTTACCTTAAAATTAATTCTTTTTGTTCATTCTTTTTGTTAATGCCTGTTTTTTTAGGTTATAAACAACATAGGACACTACTATTTGTGTGACAACGGTTACGCAAATAGCAAAGAGTTCTTAACCCCTTACAAAGGGGTCAGATACCATTTGAAAGAATGGGGTCCCACTAACGCTGGGCCTCAAAATAAGGAGGAGTTGTTTAATTTGAAGCACAGTAAGGCCCGGAATGCTATTGAGAGGGCATTTGGCATAATGAAGATGAGATGGGGCATACTTCGAAACACAACATATTACCCCATCAAAATTCAGAATAGGCTTATGATGTGTTGCTTTCTATTAAACAATTTCATTCGGACTCAAATGAACATTGACCCAATTGAACAACATTTTGACATGTTGGTGAATGATGAAGGAGCATTAGGTGAAAATGGTGATGAGTTTGTTGATACAATTGAGTCCTCTCCGGAATGGAATGCCGCGAGGGACCATATAGCTGATGGAATGTGGAATGATTATATTAATGCTACTTAAGTTTGCCTTTTACTGTAAGAATCTATCTGTCACACTATAAAAAATATAATTCCTTTGTCTTATTGTTTGTTACATAAACTGTTGTGATAATATTTTAAAAGCTGTCATTTTTATATGAAGTAGATATGGAAGCTTATGAGGAGGGTTCTTTTCGAATAGCCATCAGTTAATGCTTGGTGTGGCGTGCTCGATAATTTCATCAGTTTCTGGAGCTAGAGCATATTGATAATTGAAATAGCAGCATTCAACAATTACTATGGAAGTGGCAAATATATGTGAAATTCTGTTATGTTGATAGGGAGCTGTCAATTTATGGAGTTGTTGTTGCCATGATCAGTAGTAGTTCTATTCTGATGCCATGATCAGCTCAGAATGTTGTATTATTATTGTTATTGAATTCTTGATGTAAACTTTGATAAGTACTAGTTCTATTCTGTTGTTGTCATGATCAGTTGTAAGAAAAGAGATTCAAATGACAAAATTTGTTATTTGATCTATTTTCCTATCTTCAATGTGGAATTGTGGATCATATGAGTTATGTAGTTGCTAGACAGGAGATCCTGCATGCCTGATTGTTAGCTAAATGCTGGGTTTAATTATATTGATTATCATTGAGGCAAGAGAAAAATCACATGTATAGTCTTATGTTTGTCTCTGACTTTTTGTTGCTCACTAACTTTGTCTTTCTGTTTAAGATTTTTTTTTTTTGGTATTGTCTTGGTTGTTTAGGAGTGAAGGGGGAAGCAGAAGTGTTATGGATGGTACTCAGTGGTGGCAAATGGTCAGGAAAATGTTTGCTTGTGTTGGTGTATCTAGTTTACTCATATCAAACCATATTTGCTTTCTATCTGAATTTGAGTTATGTTATTGGTTTTTCCTATAGTGGATTGTGGTTTTTGGATGAATTAATGGAATAAAATAAATTAAAATTGGAAATATGTGCGGAGTTGAGTGGCTGAGCTTTGAAGCGATAATTCCTCAAATGACTCCACATGCGTATATTTACTGGAACAAGATTTCTGATTCTAAAGATACTGACCTTATAATTTTGATAAAAAAATTTGAATAATATATAAAATATTAAACCAGACATACAAGTAGTTGATGTATGGGTTGCTTATGCAGGACAAATGGCGGAACTTGAGTGTGGCAAATGGCCAAGGGTCTAGAGAAAAATCTAAGGCACTAAAAATAAAGGCAAATCCTGCTGAGGCCCCTACTCTTTTCTTAATATTAAATATGCTGGTAACTTTAATCTATAGTAATCTGCTTAACCACCTTTTCTAGTCATTGCACGCAGTATTAAATCTATAGAAATTCTCCCTTCTATTTTTCACAATACTATATCTATTTTTTGTTGTCTTTTTTTTTTCCAATCGATTTTAACTAGAATAAGTACTAGCATATATAAGAACAAAATCACTGCAAAAATAATCGAAACCTATACATTTCTCAATTCAAAGAGACCTCCTACTTGACCTGGCGGAAATAACTACATTAGGCGTGCACAAAAAAATCACGGCTTTCTTATATGCATCTTCAAAAACACAGTATAACATAACTAAATAGCCACAAATATACATCAACAAACTTTACTCACTAATAAATAGCTTAACCACCAAAACTCTAAAACTATGAAAGTGTAGATGTTCAATGATTTTGACCCTCGTCCACTTCTTAAACTATCAACACAACTACGACATATGAAGCATATTAACCATCCACAATCATCATGTGTTCAACCACTGCTAGGGGACTTTGCAGATCTTAAGATTGCTAAACAAGCACGTTCACAGGATGCACTCCAAGCAGGCAGCTGCTTTAGTGGTTAAATTAGAAGGAAATTCTTTGTTTTCATGAGGAGATATTTCTACAGAATCACAAAATAGCCAACAAATGACAAAAAAATAGAATTTCACAAAAGTGGAATATAATGCTCCAACAAATGTTTGAAGACTAGAAGCTCTAATAATGTTATAAAAAAACAGACGCATAATATCATGCAAAAGACTAGAAGCATAATGTTATCAAAAAACAGAACCATAATGTCTTCAAAAAACCAAGATGTCTACAATTAGGCAAATTAACTTTTTCTTCAACTGAACTTCAACTTAAAGAGTACCATACTTCAAAGCAAGAAGCCTCATCACATATTGTGTCTTAGCTTCGTCAGGAAGGCCCATGAATATATCCATCTTGTCAACCTCCTTGGCAAGAATCTCACATATGTCGAATTTGTCATTGATGGATAACCCTTCGATGTTGCTCAAGCGATCAAACACCTCCTTCCGAGCCTTAGACTGATCAAAGTCATAGCCAATTCTAGAGGCTATAGTTTCCAACCTCTTATCAGTAGTGCGGTTGATTTCAGCAAGAAGCTCAACCATACCGGAAAACCCATCATTGCTCTTTCTTTTCTTGCCTTGAGTTCTGAGAGATGGTTCCTCTCACTGATTTTGGCTCAAACTATCCTTAGCCACATCTTCAGTGAATGGTTCCTCATGAGTTTGCACATAATAGTCAACTTCAGTAAACGGCTGGAATGCATCTTGGTTTTGGTGCAATTCGTTGACTGCATCCATAACATCTTCGGCGTTCTCACCCGTAGCCCGGTCTTTACCAAAGATTTCTCTCCAAGCATCAAGGTGAGGCCAACTCTTGAATCGCATCAACCTAGCATTGGCATCACACTGACAAACCAACAAGAATCAGTTAACATTTCATCAAATGAGAATTAACATATATAATTTCAAATACAAGTAGCAAACCTTAACGATCTGCTCCCACTGCTCGTCGTTGCAATCAATCATATGAGTACCTTTGAGATTGAATCCCACACCACTTCGGTTCAACATAGCGGATAGCGAGTGGTAGTTCTTCTTCCACGTAGTTGTCTTTAAATTGATGTGGGGCATACCCTTCAAATCTGTAGAGGGAAACTCTTTTTTCATAGCCTCTTCTAGCTTATTCAAATATCCAGCCCTAAACCCGTAGTCAGATTTCCACCCTTGTACCACCAATTCCTTCAAAGCTGCCAACAGAACTTCTTCTCTTGTGGACCAACTGCGACGTGTCTTATCGGATTTGTTTCCACGCACACGATAATCATTGCTTCATGTTTCCAACATTGCATACTATGTAACTTTGCCCCCACACCCCAAAAAGATAATAAAACATAATTTTCTCAAGCATAGCTAAAACATTGAATCTGACATCATAATATTCGTTGATTTTCTCACGTGTTGTGGAAAATATAATATAATATTCATGGTTCTGATAATTCTAGGACCTGTATTTTATTCTATATTATATTGGTTGATCACTCTCTTCAGATTTACTAAACTTATATATTAGTATCAATTGCAATATACATACAACAATAAAATTCACTATATTCCTAATCCCTAGCGGTAATTAAATTTGTAACTTTAATTTACTTTATATCAATTCAAGATTACAGATTTTTTCATTAAAATTAATATAGAAGCAATTAATTAAAATTTAAGCGCTTAGTGTTGCTAGTGAGAATTCATCCAAAGTGAGTCGTCAGAAATGAAAAACTTGAGAAATAGCAAAGTATGAGAAAAATTTCTTGTTGCGCACTCATTCAACAATAAAATGTAAAGTTCTACATTAATTGCTAATTGAGAATTGAATCAGTCATTCAATTCGCTAATAGAAAGATGAGCACCATCAATAGCTAAAACCGAGTCAATCATGAAAATAACTTCAGCCGAAATCAAGAAATTAAATTATGTTATGAACAGACCGTAAGAATCCTTGGAGACCCACGAAACCTTGTGTCGGAACAAATTATTTCATCATTGGAGACCCACAAGACCCACGAAATAAAAATAGTATACCTTGCGTCGCCGAACTCATTGTTTCAGAAGCTTTCGTGCGAAGAGAGCTGCAACCCTTGGAGACCCACGAACTTCCTTTGCACGCGAAAAAAAAAGTGTAGAAATAACCCAAGAGACAAATGAAAAAATCGGGGATATATAAATTGACAAAAAAATGAGGGCATGGTGGGAATATTTTAACTGTCACGAGGATATTATAGACATTCCAAAAATTAGTCTACCAAATAAAACAATGCACCAAACAAATGTGTGAAGCAATCTAGTATATTTATCTTAATAATCAAACACACAATTAAAATAGCTAATAAGCAATTATCTTTCAAAGCAATCCAAATTTTATTAATGTGGGTATATCTGTACCAGTATACCTAACATTGCCTAAGTGTTTTTGCAAGACGTTTTTTCTTCTTAATTATTCTATTTAATAATTTAATTATATATTTTATTTTTTTATGTATTGATTCAAAATTTTAAATGCAATGTCTATTCAGTTTCATTTGTTTAATTTATTTTTTATTTTTCCATTCTAAATTTAAGATTTTCCTTAGGTGTTCCTTTATCAAACGTTTCGTTTTCAATTATTAGTTTAAAATGATTGGGTAGAATAATTCGGATAATTAGTAGTTTAAAAATTTAAGTCTCTGTGGATTCAACCTTGTTTATCACTATATTAGAAGCCTCACTGTACACTTGCAGTTTAGGTGAAATAGAATACCGAACAGGTCATCTGTCAGGAACAGATTCAGGGACAATACAATGTCTGACCCATTGGTATACATATGACGTAACTCCTGATTTTCTGGAGTGTAACCAACTCTCACTAATGGTGGATAGTTAATACTGCAATGATAGTAACTCATGGGAGGTTTCAAATGAGGATTCGAATGAATCCTAATTGGAGGTTATAAATGTGGGCTTGTATGCACCCTAGTAACTCATGGGGTTACATCTTGGTTTGAATCTCAAACCCTAATCCTTAAGGAGGTGGAATGTGTGTCTATAAATAAGAATTCTTGCATGATAAGAAAACACATGTATTTTACAAGTTTTGGAGAAGCTTTCCATGAGTTTTCCATAAGTTTTTCATATGAAAAATACTCTTGCAAATTGCACCATACATTCTACATCATTCATAGTGTTTTCATAAGCTTATCGATTTTAGCATATATCTAGTTTGTTGGAGCCTTCCGGACGTGTGGTGCTATATCCGGGAAGGACGGAGTTGTTTTATCTTTAAGAGTCAAATGTCAATACTGTGAGCACTAGCTGGGACATAATTGTCTTGCGGAAGGAGATCTCATCGACTTGGCTAAATTCCATTCCAAGCCCAGTTTGCTATTTGTCGCAGATTCAATCCAATGCATTTTCGAGTCTGTTCCAAAAACGTTTCTTGTCAGCTCCAGAATGTGTTCAAGACATATTTTTCCAGTGGGTTTCTGAGTCTGTTCAAAAGGTTTCCATCGTATTCTTGAATCTTTCAGAGACAGTTCCAGCGTGCTCCAGAAATTATTCGAGACATTTTCAAGAACATAAAGTTGAATCTAGTTTACTTCATACTGTATTTCATTTCAGTTTGATATTATTTTGTTTTATGTCGTCTTTCTATTTTTTGTGTAAGATTTTGTTTCAAAATTTTGTCAAGAACACTTCAAATGCAATTATTACCAATAACAATATTTTTTATCAATATATTAGGTAGTTGATAGTTTTCGTTCAAATATGCCCTCTTCATTCCAAAATAAATATTGTTTAAGTATTTCATAGAATTAAAGGTGTTATAATTTTGACAAATTGATATACCTCTTTCCAACTCATATTAAAATATATTTTCCTAATAATGCATACTCTCTCTCTCTCTCTCTCTTAAATAAAGGGTTAAAATTGTTTGAAAAGGTGTGAAAAATATGTTAAAAATGTTCAAATGGATAGAGTTTTTTGTAGGTGACCACGAAGTCTTCTAAAAGTCTATTTTTAGACCTGAAAGATAAATTTTAAATTTTCATAATGAAAAGAAGAATAAGATATAAACATATAAGATTTTTTTTCACTAAGTTTGTGTGTGTGAAAAGGAATTAATATCATTTGTGGTCCCACAAGACAAGTCGAATCCGTAAATGGTCCCAATACTTTCGAAAGTGGTTCTGGATCATCAAAATTGGTCATTCCGTCACGTTTACCGTTAATTTTACTCTCATCTTTGGTACCACACATTAAAATTAATATTTTTTTAGATTTGCCAACTACAAAATGTGTGGGTGAACATACTTGACACTTCTCTTTACCTTTTGACATTTAATATGTGCGGTTAAACCTTTTAATCACATTTACGTTTTGGTGAAATGAATTTCGAATTTATTTTAAATTTTGTATGTCTTTGTGGCATTTAAAAATAAATATTTTTTTTTATGATATTTTGTTAAAAAAACATGTAACCACACATAATCACTAGTTTTGTAAATGTGTAGGTAAAAGGCACATGAGTTTTTTTGCCGTCATGATTCACAATTTTTTAAAATTTTCTGTATTCCTATGTGGCATTTTAAAATAAATATTTTTTAAAATATTTTTTTCATAAAATTATTTAAATAAATATTTATCCACTCATAAATTTTGGGTTCCGTGCTTATAATGTAGCATTTTTTTGTCCGTAAATTATATATGTTTGTGGAAAGGATTATTTTATAATTTATTATGAAATATATATATATATATATATATATATATATAGATGACACGTGACCAAATTAAAGAATTAAATATATAATTCTTAATTTTTTAATCATAAATTAAAATGAAAAAGGATCGATAACTAAAGCTTAATAAATTACATTATCCAATGTCTATATGATAAATCATATTGGTTTAGATAAGCAATCCATAAAATCAAATCAAGAAAAATATTTGAAGGATAAGTCAAAATCTTCATCCCATATATTTATGTTTATTTTAAAATTATTTTTATAATTTTATTTTATAGTTCGTGCCTTAATGGTATTAATTGATTCATAGGTTTGTTTTACCACTAATGATTTTTTAATGCTAATTATCTTCATATTTATCCTATTCGATGATCAAATTAAAAATATTTTTATCAAGGATATTCAAATTTTTATCATTTTCCTTTTCTTAAATATTTTGTCTAGTAAAAAATGTAATTTTAGTTTTGTAATATTCATACATAAAAATAAATAATAGGCCTGTATAAAAAAACATAAAACAAAACAAAACAAAGCTTTGTACTTGTATTTTATTTTTTGAATTTTACCCATTTCTTTTAAAATTTTCAATTTAACCATATATTAGTTAATTGAGTAAAATTATGACCAAATATTTTGCTTTGATCAAAATTATGTAAATTTTTGTAACAATATTTAGGCAAGAATGCAAGATCAACAAAACATTAATTATGCCATTAACAATTAAATTTGTTTATTTTTATTGTAATCTAATTAATAATAATTATAAAATATTTTGACTAATAACAACAATAATTATTGTTTGTAATTAATAATTAATATTTATTAATTATTATTTATTTTATCTATTTATTAACAAAATGAAATCAAGAAAAAATATCTAGTAAAAATTATCTTTTTAGTTTTGTGATTATCTATACATGAAAATAAATAATAGACCTAAAAGTATAAAAAAAAACAAAGCCTTGTATTTTTATTTTATTTTTTGAATTTTACCTATTTCTTTTAATATTGTCAATTTAACCATATATTAGACAATTGAGTAAAGTTAAGGATAAATTATTGTTTTAATCAAAATTAAGTAATTAAATTTTTATGACCCAGGCCAGGACCATTTTCGAAAGTATTGGGACCATTTGCGGATTCAGGTGTGTCCAGTGGGACCAAAAATGAAATTTATTCTCACGTGCAACTCACGTGGAGGGCCCCCGTCTACATTTGACGGCCCCGTTAAAAAAATGGGACTAAAATTGAGAATTTTAATCGAACGGGACTATATTTAATGCCAAAATTCTCATAAGGACCATTTTAGAAAATTTTAGGACCATTTTTGAATTCAGCTGTGTCTTATGGGACCACAAATAAAATTAATTCGTGTGAAAAACGTGAGCTAGTGTACAGTTAAATTTTCAATATAACTTGCACATGTTCCGATTTTGAACATAGCTAGTCAACGAGGGGCAACAATCTCTCCCGTGACTATGATGGAGTGAGCTAGCTGGATGGACATTTTCATATATCATGGATAGACAGAACCGTTCACCAACCCACAAAAATAGATTACAATATAATAAAAATAGTCTTTAATTAAAGATATTATTATTAGAGACAATACGTTATCGCTTATAATGGACATATATAAGTAACGACATGTTGTCTCTAATGATCACATGCCATGATATTTTTGTGATGGCTTTTTTATTACTTAAAAATATTTTTTACGACAACAACATGTCGTTATAAATAAATTGTTCCTAAAAGTTTGTCCCAAATAAATTAAATATCATATTAAGTGACAACAATATCATCACAAAAATGGATACCATGTGATAAATGTCATTACATAAGTCTATTATAAATGATGACATTTGTTGCCTCTAATAATATTGTCTCCAAAAAATTATTTTTGTTGTAGTGTCACATATCACCTCGTTATTGATAATGAATTGTTAACATTAATCATTAATTCATTATCATTAATGTCACTCAAGTTCAACGAGGAATTTTATCCAGTATTTTTGGAGTGTCACAACCTCTTAATACAGGGCGTTATTTGGGACTGTCTTCTCTTATTGGCCAAGATAAGAAAACTATCTTCAGTTACTTGAGAGAGAGAATGTGGAAACGGCTTCAGGGATGGCGTGATAAGAAGATTTCTCGAGCTGGGAAAGAGGTTGTCATCAAATCAGCTGCTCAATCCATTCCAGCGTTTTGCATGAGCACCTTCCTACTCCCAGTTACCCTTGCAGAGGAGCTGGAAAGGATGCTTAACAGCTTTTGGTGGGGTAACAAGCCAGATGGCTCAAAAGGGATTAATTGGTTTCGATGTGATAAGTTGTGTGTAAGAAAATGTGAAGGTGGCTTGGGTTTCTGAAATTTTCAACTCTTTAACCTTGCTATGCTTGGGAAGGTTGGTTGGCAGCTTATTGTCGACCCAGATGCTTTAGTTTGTAAAGTTCTCAAGACTAAATACTTCTCGGGAGGAGATTTCCTAACTGCTAAGGTTGGGCACAGTCCAAGTTTTACTTGGAGAAGCATCTGGTCTTCTCAAGATTTGGTTAGACGAGGGTTGAGGTGGAGAATCGGGGATGGTAGGTCAGTTAAAGTTTGGAGTGATCCGTGGCTTCGTTCTGACTCTAATTTTTTTATTTCCACAATGCCTGTTCCGGGATTAGAGGATTTGAGGGTGGATGAACTTATCATTCCCGAAACTCATATGTGGAATTATGATCTTCTTGAGGATTTATTTGATCCAGTGGACATTAGGGATATTCTCTCTGCACCGTTGATTCCAGGGCCTTGTACCGATCGTTTAATTTGGCATTTCTCTAAGGATGGAATCTACTCGGTTAAGAGTGCTTATAGATTAGCTTGCATGCTTACCCTTGCACCGAATTTTTCTATTGAGGGACATTGGGGAGTTCTTTGGAATCTTAATGCTCCTCCTAAAGTGAAACTTTTTTGTGGCATTTTGTTCGTGATTGTTTGCCTACAAAGAATAATCTTATGAAGCGAGGTGTGCAAGTTTTGGGGGAATGTGGCATCTGTAGCTCGGGTTTGGAGAATTCATGGCACTTATTTATCTTTTGTCCATTCGCTCTTCATTGTTGGAATATTCTGGGTGTCTCAAGTGCTCCAAAATGCGGCTGATCAAGCCCTATCATTTCAAAATTTCTTGATGCATGTGTTGGGGTTATTAAAGGGTGATGTGCTAGTTATGGTTGTTATGACCTTGTGGAAAATATGGAAGGAGAGAAATCTTTGTGTTTGGGAAGGGTATAGGCGGACTGCACTACATATTGTTAATCGTGGTCACAAGCTTTTGATGGAGTGGAGACATGCTAGAGGGGTTGGAAGGAATAATGTTTCTAATGGGAGAGGTTCGGGTGAAGGTAATGCTTGGAACAAACCTCCAGTGAATTTTACTAAAGCTAACACCGATGTGGCTTTCTTTGAAGATGTTAACATGACAGGTGTTAGTGTGGTGTTACGGGATGATCATGGTATTTCTATGGTCAAATTCGGGTTGATGAAGGTGAGGCTATTCGGGTTGATCAAGGCCGATCCACGTACCCAGTTGAAGCAGAGCCCTAATGGGATGTGTGTTATACTGAGAGATAGAGCCGTGCTGGAAGTCATTGCCGCCGACACAATGGTTTCACGTTATCTCAATAACAAAACCAAAGCGGGTTTCAATAAGTACGGCGTCGAATGCCTCCAAGAATGTGCGGGATTCTACGGAGACGCGATTTATGATTTGGACATATCCGATTTTACAATTATCAATCAAACAACCTATACGCCGCTATCGGTGCAGGTCGGTAGCGCTTACGACGGCCCAAAGAATTGCGAAGAGTGCTTCACAGAGCGGCCTGGAACGACGCCGTCTCCATTGACATCTCAGAATCACAATATTCAGAATATTTCTCAAATCATTCTTTCTATTTTATATTTACTTGGTAATTAAAACCTTGTTGAGGTGTCATTCACCCTCCTAATTTTGCTAATTAATTAATTAGCAGATATATCAAAAAATATTATTTACCATTTAATTTATGATGATTAGTATTAAAGGGTAACTTTGTATAATTTTATTTTATTTTTTGCATATTTTTATTCATCAATGAATCAAGGTATTAAAATTGACATTGAAACCAAATGCCAAAAGGCAACAACTGACGAATCGATATATAATCATTTAATCTACATAGTCAAGATATTAATCTCAATTAAACAAGATCAAACATGCAATATTTTTATAATTGTATTAAGTTGAGACATGTTAGTAATTCAAAAAATATCTAGAATATTATCGCATCATATTCCTTATTTCATGGCATTTCCTATTTTCATGAAATCTATTTGTATCAATTTTTTTATTATTGGAACACTTTATTTTTGGATATTATTATTATTATTTTTTCTCCTTCAACGTTTTTTTTTCTTTTTCCATTGTTTTCTCTCTTGACGATTTTTAATAACAAACGACGATTCAAATCAACAAAGTACTTGTTATATATTTTCAAATAGATTATTACGTATAGGTTTTTAACGTACGACTAGTATGTCTCCTGCGCGATGTTCGATATTATTTTATTTTATCATGATTGAAAAATTAAAAGTAAAAATCAATCATGGTTAAATATATATTTGCAATACACACATAGAAGTGTGAAATAAATGTGTAAAAAAAAAATTTAATAGATTAAAAAATTGAACTTTATTTTCATATATATAACAATAATTATCATAATTATCTAAACAAATAAATAATTCAATATCACCTTGGAATCAATAATAAGGATGCTATAAAAAATGGTGCACAAGAAATTAATTTATCTCATGTGGTTTGTAGTTTTAGAGTCAAACATTGTTTCAAAAAATTTAATCTAATTACCAAATATACAAAATATCCATAAAATCTAATAGACTTAACCATGCAGTGCACAATTTTTTTTTTTATGCAATTGTGATTTGGATAGGCCTATATATTATATATTTTGATTAATTAGAAATGAGTGTTTATATTATTTTAACAGAAAATAAAAATGGTAAAATTTACGTAATTAATTGGGTGAAAATAAAAATTTACACAAGAAAATACTATGATTGCACATAGTTTATTTGGCCACAAAGTTTTACACTTAATCAATCATAATATAAATTACCAAAATTTACAAAACATGGTCATAAGATAATTCAAATAAATTACAACATTCACATCTAAAGAAACTTTTTACAATTTACACATATTAGTGCAACCAAATAATATATGAATCCAGGGCATTATAATTAAAATTAGAATAAATCTAAGTATATATATATATATATATAAAAGTTAGAAATTGAAACTTCCATAACTTATTATGATAAATTCATAAATTAAATTGCTAAACCACATGTCCTATCATGAATAAAACTAATTTAATAAAATTAAAAAATTAAAAATTGAAAATAATAAATAAAAATAAAATGTAAAAAAACAAATAGAAACTAATTAGATATTTATGTAAATATCATAATGCAAGCATCAATTATATCACCGTGTAATTAACATTGCCTATTAATATGCATACATTTCTATATTTGCCCAACTGAATCAAAGAATAATGAAAATATCTCATTTCATCTTCTTCTGAGAACACAAACAATTGCCTTAAATGCAACATATATATATATATATATATATATATATATATGAAGGATCAAATATAAACATTGCCCTAGTGTGTAATTGCCTTAAATGCTATATATATATATATATAATGAAAATATCTCATTTCATCTTCTTCTAAGAACACAAATAATTGCCTTAAATGCAACATATATATATATATATATATATATAGGAAAGATCAAATATAAACATTGCCCTAGTGTGTAATTTAGGGATTAATCCTATTCATTAGATCTTGAGAAATATACGGCCAGGATTAATTCTTTTTAATTTATATTATACTTTTATTTTATGAGGAAGGTCATTTTTGTCATGTTAAATTAATCCATATCTTACCTAATATTTATCCCTTGATTCGTACCTATTCTATTTATACAACCCCCATTTATGTACGTGAACAATTGGTTCTCATTATCAAATATTTTTCTTTAGGTGGCAATCAAAATAAAGTGAAAACAGTTAACTTAACATAGTATAACTTAATTTAACTATTTATATAAATGTAGGTAATGAATTTACAACATTTAGTAGATTAATTTATTTTTATATGTTTATTGGATAAATTTTGTTTGTAATATATTAATTAGTTGGTGATTTGACATAATTTATTAATAGCATATTAGCATTAAACTTGTGATATCATATCATTATAAATGAGTATTAATATTAATATTTTAATTTTAGTTTCTTCAAAACATTACTAAAATAACATTAAAAACTATCATTTAAAGCATCAATACAATACAAAATAGCATCATCAACTATCAATTAAAGCATCTAGTACATAAATATAACGATGGTTTAATTGATATGCACATAATGAATTTTAAACCTTTAATATAATGATGTTAGATTTCTTTTTGTATGTTTACTAGAGAAAAAATATCAGTTGGTGATTTGATATAATTTATTAATAGTAACATAACATTATAAATGAGTAATTCACATTAATTTTAGTGTCTTAAAAATATCATATGAACTCTTAATTAAAGCATCAATATTACATTAAAATAGCATTATCAACTATCAATTAACACTAGGAATAATAGTATCAACTATCAATCAAAGCATCAATACATCACAAAATAGCATACCCAAATATAAGTTCACGAAAAAAAAAAGAAACCAACAAAATTACAAGCATTATGGATTAAAAAACAAATACCTACAGAACAAAAGAAAGCATTACCAAATCAGTATCATTAACTATCAAAACAAAAGAAATCATCAAAACTACAAGTATTATGGATTTAAAAACAAACACCAATAAAACAAAAGAAAGCATTACCAAATCAATAAAACTACAAGCATTATGGATTTAAAAACAAATACCAATAGAACAAAAGAAAGCATTATCAAATCAATATCATTAACCATAAAAAAAAAATCAACAAAATTTCAAGCATTATGGATTTAAAAACAAACACCAGCTGAACAAAACAAAGCATTACCAAATTAATATCATTAATCATCTCCTAATAAGCTAATAATGCATTCATAAAAAAGCATACCAAAAAATGAGTTCATCACAAGAAAAAAAAAAAAGAAAAACTGCAAAGCATCTCCAATTAAAAAGCAAACATCATTAGACTAAAATAGAGCATTACCAAATAAAGCTAATTATGATTTAAACACAACAACTAAAGTATTATTCTGTAAATATACAGCAAATTAATCATTTGAACTCCTTGCGTTGCCTTGGAGAATGAATAATGATTAATTAGAAAAAGATTTAATAAATCTTTACGGGTTGATTTGCTTTTGGTGATGGAATTAAATTCCATAATGGATAGCGCCAATTCCGGTTCCCATTAAGATACTAAAACACAATTGTACAAAATTGTCCTTTAGCATTAATCACCATTTAAAAATAGTATTAATTATTTTTTAATCAAATAAATTATAGACCATTGATATTTTAAGATTAAGGGATATGATTAAAATTTAGGACAAAAAAAAAACACCACAAAATAACTAAAATGTGAACACAAACAATTGCCTTAAATGTAAAAAGATATGATGATAAATTGAGGGAAAAAAAATCAAATGAAAATAAATATTATGATGAATAAGGTATGTGTAATAGGTTGGAGAGAGAGAAAAAAAATCACAAAAAAATTAATATGCAAAAATACACAAAACAACTAAAATAAAAAAAAATGCAGAAAATAACTACAACACCACCATGCGCATCTTAGTTGGATCAAACCCTAGACCTCTGCGCTGCACTTGCTCACGGAAACCATAGCTTTCTGCTACCAACTATGCTAGGCAGTCCATTTCTTTAACGGCAACAATTTTATTATATACTTATTGTTGCTAATATTTGTTATTTATAATTTTACTTCTACAATTTTGATATGTATAGAATGATAGATAAATATATAGATGAGGAATATATGCGTGTGTGTGTGTCAGTGTGCGTGTGTGTGTGTCAGTGTGTGTGAGGAATATATGCGTGTGTGTGTGTCAGTGTGTGTGTGTGTGTGTGTGTGAGAGAGAGAGAGAGAGAGAGAGAGAGAGAGAGAGAGTGGTGTGTGTGTCTGTGTAAATAGAGCAAAGAAGTAATTTAATAGGATTTGTTTGCATAATTCGCTGTAAAAAAGGATGAGTAAGTTGTCAAATTAAAATTAAATAAAAAGTAGTCCAGAAAGGGAAAACCAATGTGGTATAATTAATTAATTAAAATATTAAATTAATTTGTATTAATTAATTAGTTCAAGTCTTTGAATTTCAATATACTATATGACAAAGAAATTAAACATGGAAAAACAAAAGCGAGAATTGTATGATGTGTAATTAAATATTGCAAGCACGCAAGCATAAAAATTAATATAATGTTCAGGTTTTCAATTAATCATCAGTATGTATATGTATGTACGAACAGAGAAGAGTTAATTTATTTCATTAATATTGCTAATCATATCAGTAGTTAGTTATGCATGAACCCACTAGAATAGGGGATACCAGTTCCAGCGAGCCATCTATCACGATCAATAAATTGGGCGATGGTGAAGCTCCGGACTATGTCGGGTCGGCCGCTTACATCCTTATAACCCCTCCAATTCACCCTACGTCTGGTGACTGCACCACCTCCTCTGTTTCTAAACTCGAGATAGGTTAACATATTGGTGGGCGTGTCACCCCATCCTAGCCATCCATCTGGCTGTATCATGTCGTCTAAATACGACTCCATCACAACAACCGTTGAGTAGTTTGACCACGGCCGCCCAAGATAGGCTTTTGGTCGAATCCGCCCTAACCCCGGTGCAACCGTCAGCACGCAGTCTTGGATCATGAACCCAGACGGGTCACTTCTGCCACCATCTTTGCTCTGCGCAGTGAAGGCTATGGTATTTGGGGAGCGGGCGTATAAGTTGCACGACTGGAACACCGCCGCAGCTGCACCGCATATGAAATCCACCGTGCCGTAGATGTCGCAGTTTTTGTACAACTGGACACCACTTTTGGCATAGAGCGTGTCTTGGTAGCCCAAGAATGTGCATTTGTAGTAAACGACCTGATCGGCCACCGTCGCCACTGCCACGGCTTGAAAACCATTGCCGGCAGTATTTTCGAATGCCATGAACATGGCGATGAAGCCATTTCCTCCGACAGCTGCATACATGCATGCAAACAAATTCAGTTAATTATTAGAAATATTAATTATTAAACAAGAGGCAACTGGAAGAAAAACTACTAATGATGATGATGGTGTGTGATTCGAGAACTCACTAAGTGTGGCCGAGTTGAACGTTGAATAATTTGGAGCATGGAGGTTCCATTGCAACTTGGTAGTATCTGCTCCATCTCCAACCAGCACTATGTTGGTTAAGATCCTCTTCACCACTACCTGCTCCACGTACACCCCAGCCTCGATGTGGATGTAGTATTTTGTATGGCTCGAAGTAGGCGCAGCAGCCAGAGCCTCTGTTATGCTGGTGTAGGCACCAGCCCTATGATGCTTAGACACTGCTGCGTTGAATATAAACCGTTTACTGTGGTAATTCTTCTCGGCTTTCCCACAAGAAACTAGCATCATAATGATCATGATCATCAAATTTAGCTTTGTCGTCATGACTAATTAACTATGAATTAGTTTATGTGATATTGGATCGATGAATATAATATATATATAATGAAGTAAGGAGACTGAAATATCAATCGAGGATATATATATAAAATGAATTGATGGAGAGCTGGCATTAATTGCCAAGTGGCAAGTAGCTAGGTGTGAAAAACAAATAGTTATAAAATTTAAAGTTATCACTAGTATTGTTTGAATTGTATGTAAAAATTTATTTATGGATCAATTGCATTAATTTGTTGGGAGATGGGAAATTGCGGGTGATCTTAAATTGATAAATTTGAAGTCACTTCAATTTGTTGTAATCAAATTATTTAGTGGAGTAGTTGGGATATACGAGTAAAGGAAAAAAAAAATTACTTTGTTATCAAGCTTAAATCAATACGGCATTTGAGGATGTAGTGTTAGTTGTAATTTGCCAACTTGGTAAAAAGTAGTACTGGCTATATTCAGAGGTTTTTTTATATATAGTAAGTTGTGATTTCCAAATTTTGTAACATTTTGTCACGTCGAGCACGCAAAAATTGCAATTTGCTCTATCTGGCTAGAGCCAAGAAGTCTCAATTAATCGTTTGAGATTTAACCAACCATAGGGGACTTAATGGTGTGTGATGACGTGACTTAATGATAGCATGGATTCGAATCATGTCAATGTTTTTAGTTGAATTATCCAAAAAAAGTACTCCATTGCTTAAATAAGTGTAGAGGACACTGAATAGTTCTAAAAACCAAACTATTATATATATATATATATATATATATATATATATATAGAGAGAGAGAGAGAGAGAGAGAGAAGAGAGTTTTTTGTGAATAATATTGTAGTGTGTTAAATGTGAATTCATCTCATCCATAGAATATTGTTAGATATACGGGTATGATTTATTTTGTTTAATGATGAATGCATATTTATTTTTGGTACGAAGGGTGGATTTGTCATTTTAGCTAATCAAATCATAATTGTTCCATATAATACTAGGGCTGGTCTCCTATGCAGAAGACTGATGGGCCGGCCCATCAGACGGGTCGGCCCATCAATCCGGATCCAGCCCATGCCCAACCTAAAAAAAAAAGAAAAAAAGAAAAAACAGAAACAGACGCAAGAGAGAGAGAGAGAGGGGAGACGACAGCCGAGACGAAGCCGAGAGGGAATCAGCGACCTCTCGCCACTGCCGCCACCTTCACCGTTGCCGCCAGAAGGCCAGGACGACGGGCCGGAAGCTACGATCGAGACATTAACTTCCACATTGAAGAAATTCAATTTTGATTCCAATTTTTTTGCAGCTCGAAAATTTCAAGGTAACATTCTAGAATTCAATTAAACCTATTACATTGTGTCCATTGTAGTTGGGAAATTTATTTTGCAGATTCTTAGAATTGAATAATTGAGATTTTTGAAATTTTTGTTGGGAATTTGAAAAATATACTTGCATGTGTCTATTGCTTAGGATGGATGAAATTAACATGAATGTGGAAGATAATTCAGAAGCTCTTGTGATAATTGATGATTCTGACAATGAGGCAATCCCTATACGAGTACAATACGGAGGTAAAATTTTTGCATAAACTGATCAGGTTTTACCCTCACGACTCTGATACTGTACAATATTTTAATTGATACTTTCATGCACATTAGGTGATACTGTGAGCTTGTCTGGATCTCTAATTGGTTAGACATGATTAGAGGTTTAAGTTGAAATTGAGTTCTCTGTTTTGTTATTTCCTTTATATGTCTCTGCATGATTCTGAATTCGATATCTTGAATATATTTTTCCCCCTCCAAACATTGTTGAGTATTGTTGGCTAGTTGAATTGTGCTCTTGGTCTGTAATATTGATTTGGTAGTAGTTTTATGCTATTCCGATTATCTTTGGCATCTTTTTTATTTTTGTGTCTTGTTGTGTTCATTTTGATTCCTTGTCTTCAAATTTGTTTCAAGTTGCATTGATCATAGGACAAATTTCTAAGGTTCCTAGATTACTTGTTGTCTGTTGTAAATTTCCAACCTTTGTTGATTAGTGCGTTTAAAAGGTGTATTTATAAGGGATTATTTTTGCAGTTGCTGCAATATTTTACTTAATGAAAATTCACTACCCATATAAAGGGTAAAATTCCTGATTCTTTTGTTATTGTTCTACTTAATAGGGTATAAAATATGTGGTTTGGTGTAGTTCCATATTCTGCATCAATCTTAGAATTTTCTTTGACCTGAATTGGAAGGAAATGAGGGATGTGCTCTTGGTTGGGAAGATCGTTGTCCTCGTGTTTGTGCCCTTTCACTTGATATGCCCGTATGAACTGGATGATGATGGAAGTGCAGAAGGTGAGGATATGATGCACGTCTCTGGACTATAGACCTTAAGAAGCACTCCCACGATGAGTTTTCTATTGTAATGGTCCAGGCAAATGAAGTCCTTGAGGATCAGAGGTCGGTCGAGACAGGTCGACATGCCACCTTTATTGGGGTCTATGATGGCCATGGTGGGTGTGAGGTTGCAACATACTTCTGTGATCAAGCTATAACAGTTCCAAACTTTTTATGATATTCTGATCGATGATGTACTAACTCAAATTGGTTAGCATGGAGATAGTATGAGCAAGTTATAACATAAGTATTGATCATCTGCGCTTATATACAAACTTATTGAAAATTTACAAGGTGACAATGAATAAAGAATCCTACATTAGTAAATGAATTCATAATCATAAAGAAACTCCAGTAATGAGCTTTGTAAAACATCTCTATACGCTTGTGTATTGTGCTTTAACTGTTTACAAACTAAGCTCCCAAATGAAGTGATGGTGACTCAATTTATCCCAATTTCTTATTATCGGTCTTAGTTTTAACTATTCATTTCGTGACTGGCAGATTGTTTCATATTCGTGGCTATTTCTTTTTAAAATTGAATCTTAAACTGAAATTATATTTGTTTCTTAAATGATACATTTTTGTATCTCAATTGATACCTTTAGGCCTGACACACCGTCGTTTGATGTGCAAAATACACTTGCGGGCAAATAGTCCACAAATGCTTAATCTGCCCTCAACGGCTAGTATAGCTGATGAAGACGGATGTCGATCCCAGGAGGAGTGTTCATAACCTTCTGTCTTTTCTTAGTTTTGGTTTGGATCTTCAGTGTCACTCTAAAAACCTTGCTAATAAACTTAAACTAACTAAATGCTGAAAAGGAAATCACAAGAGAATATATCAGTAATAAAAGTTGTTCAAGTCAAAGCACCGAGTCATTCGGTAGGTATGCGCAATCCTGGGTAAAACATATATAATTACCACTACTACCCGTTGTGCCCATACTAGCAGAAAGGTCAAAAACCGAATCCCCATGGCCAAATATGGGTAATTGTCACTTTGAGGGTTAATCGGTTACAGGAAATGGATACGATCAGCCACTCCCCAATCACTTCTTACATTATATCGTCTAGATGATACGATCGACACCTAGGGACCTAACTATACAGGAACCTAAGGAGAGAATCACACAAAGGTTTTGCAAGTATAGCAGCTTTGAGGACGAAAGTGACCCGATTCTAGTAGGTTTGACACGGTCTTGTGCCTGCATATACTACTCAATCTTAACTACCAAGGCTGTCACCCCCGGACTTATTACTATACGGGTATCGAGGCATGGTCACCTATACACTCCCACGTAACTAACACTAGTACCAGTTAATTAGAAATGCGCGCTTTCATATCTAATCACCCTTTACCTATGTCTAAGTGAAAAACAAGTTAAGATTGTGAATCCTTAAGGCGTTAAAGTCCGATTACCTCATGCACATATTCTACCCTTAGACCATTAATTTGACCTGAACAGTGGATACTTAGCCACTAAACATAGGAACGAAAGTAAAAGAAATAATAAAACACATCTTACTTGGAAAGGAAATAACTAGATTAACTTCTGGGCCCAACCCCAGTTTTCCAACAGAACAACTGAACTACCTCTCTGCGGGCAAATCGCCAGCTTCAGGCAGACAGAATATCCAGAAAATAAACTTAGTACGAAAATGGGAAATTGTATCTTCGAGGTGTAAAAAACGTCTCTGAATGAAAAGCAGATAAAAGTATTTATAGCAAATGAATTAAGGCTTCAAGCAGCCCAAATTTCACCCACGCAGGGGCTCTTGCACTCCTCCACTTCATCACGTTCATGCTCCATGTTCTTCCTTGATTTTAGGAGTGATAGCAACAAACCCTAGCGTCTCCAGTAGCTTCTTGATGTCTCCACTTACTTCTCAATGTGTCTGGATCTCCCCAGGACTAGGAACTGACCGCCACGTCGCCTCCACGTACATAAAGGAGCCGGCCCGCGATTCTATTGCGTAATTCTCGTAACAACTTTGACTGGGTCCTCGGCAGGTAAATTGGTCCTTTGTGCCCTCAGCATAAATAGCACCTGTCTGTGCCTGTTGTGGTGGTTTTGTGCCCTCATCCTCCTGTAATCAGTTTTACCCCCAAAACTAGACTAGACTATATACTAAACACTTACAAAGAGTGTAAAAAGATAAAGGAAAACGCACGAATATGAGTCTTCATCACACCTACACTCTTGGACCATACTTGTCCTCAAGTATGAATGCAAGTTTAACTCGAACCAACAACAAACAGAAGACTCAAATGACTCAAAACAAGACAATACATCATATGAATCATAAGTTGATAAAGGGCATAACAGTTGAACATAATGATGCAGGCAAATCGAGTCAATCAAACACAGGATAGTACAACTATTTAAGTGTGCACTCAGCTCGCCTTTTTCTCGAGTGTTTAGGTTAAGTGTTTACTCTCAACAATTCCACCAAATCATCATCAACAAACTTGCAAACACCCTGTATAAACAATTTTACGATATTCACATGCATGCATATCAAAAGGTCTTGTGAGGGTTGTAATGGGGCATACGGATCAAGGTTGGAAATATTTAGGAACTGGCTACCTTCAATAGTATTCGGGCAAAATCAGCACTGGCAGCTCTGTGCCCACATAACAACCTGGGAAATCATAAAAAATTCAAACACTTAAAGCCAAGCAATCATTCCCACTTATTATTTTATTTTATTTTATTATTTTTTTATTATTTTTTTTGTGCCCATTTCTGGCATCCTGTCACTATTTGGCTTAAACATACTACCAATACGAGCATAAAAGGTTTCATTCCCAGTTATAAGATACTCTTTAAAGAGAGATTTTAGGAACGCGGGTCATGAATAAATAAGTAGGCTCAAATAATGGCAGCAATGTGAAGCATTTATCAGTGAATAATATGGCCAAATAACGATGAAAGAAAATGCCTTAATCATCTAAGCATACATGAGAACATGAAATCAAGTTTAACAGGGTACAAGCAAGTAAGCATCAAATGAGGTGGTGGAAATCAAACACACAGAAAGAAGTCGCAAATGTTAATTTGGGCTCAAAGCTCACTGGGTAGTTATACATTGCTTTCACATGCGATTGATTAATTCCATCTGCCTAACAATATATTTATGTCTATATATGCCCAATGTCAATGTATGACTCATATACTATAGACTCAACATGCACACACAAAATAAAAACAAAACATACAAACACAACAACCTAGGCATATCCCTCCCACACACTCGCTGTGCAAAGTACCCTTGCGGGTACAAGCAGTAATGTAGGTTAGATATGCCCAAAACAGACTCTATATACACAGACGCAAATTTACAAAAATAAAAATAGACGCTAAACACACAAACAAAAATAAAAAACAAACAAATCCTGAACTACTGGGGATAAAACATGATTTAAGGAGAGGAGGGGTAGTCTAACCCGAGGTGAACACAAATACTCTGCAGGGCTTTCTCAACTCTTTCGAGCATCTTTGAATCTGCACTGCTCTGTGCCCTGCTCGGTCCTGCTTATGCCCTGGGTGATCCTCCTTGTGCCTTGGGGGCCTTTCTCTTGTCAAAGTACGTTGGTTCTTCAAAAGGGATGAAGTATGGGGTGTTCTCTTCAGTAAACCCAACTAGCTACATCCGCTCCAGCCTTTGGGCATCGAGATACTTTGTCGCTTCGTCATGCTCTGGGTACTTCTCGAAGATGTCGTCGAGATCGCCACCTTTCAACCCTTCAATCAGCCTAGCCACGAACATGCCCAACGCTACAACAGTTGCTCTGGTGTTGCTGGTTTGAGCCTGCAATTGAACCGCCAGAATGTAACCGAGGTTGACCTTCCGCTTGTGCACCATATTCCACAATAGGAATACCTCCTGCTGCGTCACTTGGCCTGTACCATCCTTGCGCCCATAAAGGTTGAATGTCATCCATCTATGGAAAATCTGGATGGCGTGGTCAGAAAGGTGCTTGTCCTTGCTTGAGCCCGAAAGATAGAAGCCTTTGCCTCCAATTTCCTCCCACCGTTGCTGAATGTTTGGACTCCAGTCCTCGCCGGCGCTGGTTGCTATTTCTTTGTACCACTTCGCATGCATATCTTTTGGTTGGATGAAATCCAATAGCTGATTCAATCCTGAGATTGACATGCTATAGCTCTCTCCAGCTATATAGAAGTTCACAACTCCGGGTCTCTTCAGACCGAATCCCTGCACAGGTTTAAACTCATACGAGGAAAGGAATTCAATGGTTAAAGAAGGGCGTACCGTGTTCTTCCAGCTGAGTACTTGCTCCCAACCGATGTTGGCAAAGTATTCATACACTTGGTCCATGACTCCAAGTGTATTCAGCGTGCTGTCATGAAGAACGTACAGGGACAGATGCTTCTTCTTGTTCAGTCTCTCGACAATTCCTTGTCTTGAGCTACTTTAATCCTCCTTCTCCTCCTTCACCAAGCGGCTGGGGAGGGTTCTGAGTGGCACCCTGCTTTTTGTGCCCTTTTTCACCTTTGTGGGCACATAGGAATGAACCGGAGCTGGGATGATTTGGATATTAGGTTCCACTTCCTCACTGTGCACCGACTTCTCTTCCTCTTCTTTGTTGGACTGCTCCACATCTAGCCTTCTCTTGGTGGGGGGGCTTCTCTTATTTCTTCGACTCCCTGCTGACTGACTTCCTTAACTCCTTGCTGGTTGACTTGGTTCCCTTTGACTTGCTCTTAGACTTTTTGGGCACATCGGAACCCTTGCTTTGACTTGGTCCCCTATGTGCCTCCTTCGAGACCTCCTGTGGTTTTGCTTTCTTCGACTTTTTTTTCTCTGCGGGTGGATCGGGTTGTGCCTGTTTCGGTTGCTCAGACTGGTTGTGGGTATTCTCAGAGGTAGATCCCTCTGAGGTCACTTTCTCTTCCTCCAACGATTCCTCTTTCTCTTTTTCCGGTTCTGGTTCTTTCTTCTTCTCCTCTTGATGATCTTGCTCTGGTTTCTCTTCCTCTTTATCGTCTTTTTCCATGCTCTCACCTTCAGATTCATCATCGCCTTCTTCTTCATCACCGTCGTCATTTTGCTTTTCTTCTTCCACCTCATCTTCTTTTTCTGGTCCATCCTCGTCCTCCCCGTCCTTTTCTGGTTCCTTCTCAGGCTCAGAATCGCCTGATTCTTCGCTGGGTTGGGGTGTCGGTGGCTTCTCAGGAGTTGGTAGCTTCTCAGGTGCGGGCGTCGGGTCAGGGTTTTGCCCAGCTTGTGGTGGGCTCTGAGGTTTGCCCTTATCAGTCTCACCCTTCTTCTTCTTTGACGCACCACCCTTAGCCTTCGGCGGTGCTCATTTCTTTTTCTCTGCTTGCGGCGGCGGGAGCGGTGGGTGCTGTGGCAGAATGGTTTGGATCGGTGAGGGGTTGAGAATGGGCCCGGAACTCTGTTTCGGCTGCTCTGTCTGGGTTGACTGGATGGTCTGAGTCATCTCTTGCGACGATTCGCCGGCGTTGCGGGCACTGTGACGCGTGCCTCGCTTAGTAGGGGCTCCGGTTTTCTTCACATTCACCATTTTTCTCGACAAGGGGTTGGGAAATTTGGGAGGTAGGGTTCGCTTTGTTCGATTTGTGAGAAATCGGCAGTGGGGGAGAGTATTTGAATGCTTCTGGGAACATGGGGTGTTGTGAGGGTGGTGGGTTCGTGCAGAGAGATCGTGGGTGAGAATTTAGGGAGCGATTTTGCCTAATTTTGAGAAATTTGGGGGAGTTTGAAATGGGGGAGAAATATGTTTTGTAATTCAAAATAAATATCTGAATATATCATCTCTCACTCACTCCCCTTTAATCGGCCTCAATTTTCAACGATCATCAGCTCTGCATAGGGAAAATCAACTGCCTCTGCAGATGCCAGTCAAATCTGCTACAGTGCCCACCCATACACTTAAACCTTGCTAGGCCCTGATCATTTAATTTGCCCACAGTGATGCGTTTCCAGTCTTTGCCTTCCTGCAGCGTTAATTCACAAACAAAATACAAATAACAAACATAATTGAAATTAAAGCAAGTAAACAAACCGGGTTGCCTCCCGTCCAGCGCCTTTGTTTAAGGTCTTTGGCTCGACCATGTTGTGCCTTCAGTAGTATTCAGGAATGCTCAAAACTTGGGTTTCTGCCCAAGTTTCCTTTTCTTGCTCGAAATATGGTTTCACCCTCTGGCCATTGACTTGAAATTCGCACCCATCTTTTGGATTCACCAGATCAATTGCTCCACTTGGGTGTTGATATTGCACCAGATAGGGTCCCATCTATTTTAACTTCAATTTGCCCGCATGCAATTTGAGCCTTGAGTTGAACACGAGTACCTTTTGCCCACAGAGCAACTGTTTGTCCCTTGCGAGTGCATCGTGGTATCTCTTGGTCCTTTCCTTATACATCACAGCATTATCATAGGCTTCGGACCTCAAATCTTCCAATTCTTGGATCTGCAGCTTCCTCTCAATTCCAGCGCATTCATTATTGAAATTCAACCTCTTGATTGCCCAAAATGCTTTATGCTCCATTCCCACGGGCAAATTGCAATACTTTCCAAAAACCAGCCTATAAGGAGACATCCCAATAGGTGTTTTGTAGGCTGTGCGATATGCCCACAGAGCATCTTCCAAGTGATTGCTCCAGTCTTTGCGCCTTGGTCCAACAACTTTCTCCAGAATATTTTTGATCTCCATGTTTGAGACTTCTACTTGCCCATTTGTCTGGGGGTGATATGCAGTAGTAACCTTGTGTGTGACCCCATACTTTGCCATCATCTTCTTTATGATTGAGTTGCAAAAATGAGTCCCATGATCACTGATCAGGACTTTGGGCATTCTGAAGCGACAGAACACATTTGTCCTCAGGAACTTCACCATTGTATTTGCATCATTTGTTGGAGTGGCTTTTGCCTCAATCCACTTGGACACATAATCTACAGCCAGGATAATATAGAGGTTATTACCTGACTTGGGAAATGGTCCCATAAAATCTATGCCCCATATGTCGAAGATTTCCACGGGCATGATAGGTGTTTGTGGCATGGCCACTCGAATAGAAATATTCCCAGTCATCTGGCAATTCTTGCACTTCTTCACAAATATATAAGCATCCCTGAATAATGTAGGCCAGTAAAATCCTCCATCTAATACCTTCCTCGCTGTTCTGCGTGGGCCAAAATGACCTTCACATGCATTGTTATGGCAGAACTTCAAGATGTTTAAGACCTCATTATCACTGACGCACCTTCTTATGACTTGATCAGTTCCAATTTTCCAAAGAGTTGGTGCTTCCCAGAGATAGAACTTGCACTCACGCTTCATCTTATTCTTTTGATAGTCACTCAAACCAACTGGAAACTGCCTTGCGACCAGGTAGTTCACTATGTCGGCAAACCATGGCTCATTTGCTGTTTTGCCCGCAATCTCATACAAGTGCTCATCTGGAAAATTCTCAGTGATTTCCTCTTTGCTCTCAACCATCAGACGGATGAGATGGTCTACAACCAGGTTTTCTGCCCCAGTCTTGTCTTTGATCTGCACATCGAACTCTTGTAAGAGCAATATCCACCTTATGAGTCTCGGCTTTGACTCTTTCTTAGATAGTAGGTACTTCAGAGCTGCGTGATCCGTGTAAACAATCACTTGTGCCCCCAGCAGATAGGAACGAAACTTCTCAAAAGTGAACACTACTGCTAACAGCTCCTTTTCCATGGTGGTATAGTTGCGTTGTGTGGCATTTAATGTCTTGGAGGCATAATAGATAACATAGCTCTCCTTACTTCTTTTCTGGCCCAAAACTGCTCCCACGGCAAATCCACTGGCATCACACATCACCTCAAATGGCATTCCCCAATTCGGAGGTTGGATAATGGGGGAAGACACTAACATATTCTGCAATGTATGAAAAGCTTCCTTGCAGTCATCATCAAAGTTAAATTTTACCTCCAGTTGTAGCAGCTTTGTGAGTGGTTGAGCAATCTTTGCGAAGTCCTTAATGAATCGACGATAGAAACCCGCATGGCCTAGAAATGCCCGAATCTGCTTAACATTGATGGGATAGGGCAATTTGGCAATGACCTCCACTTTTGCCCTGTCCACCTCAATTCCTCACTCGGATACTACATGTCCCAGCACGATTCCTTCTCTTACCATAAAGTGACACTTTTCATAATTCAACACCAAGTCTTTTTCCACACAACGGCTCAGTACCTTGCTCAAATGATCAAGACATTGATCAAAGCTATCTCCATAAACCGTGAAGTCGTCCATAAAGATCTCAATACAAGTCTCAAGCATATCAGAAAATATACTCATCATACACCGTTGGAATGTGCCTAGAGCGTTGCAAAGGCCAAAAGGCATCCTTCTGTAGGCAAATGTGCCAAAGGGGCAAGTGAATGTCGTTTTGCCTTGATCGTCTTGGGCCACCACGATTTGCATATAACCAGAATACCCATCCAGAAAACAGAAGTACAATTTTCCCGCAAGCCTTTCAACATTTGATCGATGAAAGGCAAAGGGAAGTGATCCTTCTTTGTGACTGCATTCAACTTGCGGTAGTCAATGCAAACTCTCCATCCGGTCTGCAGTCTTACCTGAATAAGTTCCTTATTTTCATTCTCCACCATCTGGATTCCAGACTTTTTGGGCACAACGTGAATAGGGCTCACCCACTCACTGTCGGGCACAGGGAAGATAATGCCCATATTGAGCAGCTTTAGAATCTCCTTTAACACAACTTCCTTCATCAAGGGGTTCAACTTCCTTTGGGGATCTTGCACTGGTTTTGCCCCTTCTTCCAACTGGATCCGATGCATGCAAATGGTGGAACTTATGCCCTTGATGTCGGCCAAGGTCCATCCAATTGCTTCCTTGTGCATCTTCAATAGTGCTATCAACTTGACTTCCTGCTTCATGGTCAAAGATGAACTGGTTATAACTGGCAAATTCTCTCCTTCACCCAAATAGGCATATTTGAGGTGATCGGGCAACTCCTTCAACTCCAGCTTGGGTGGCTTAATGATAGACCGCACCAGTTTATCACCCTACCTTGTTGTAGGCAAAGGCAGACGTGTATCTCTTGGAAAACCGGCTTTGATGCGATACAATTACAGAATTGCCTCTTTGATTTGCTTATCTCGTTCCTCTTCAGCATCCCAATCGGTCTTACTATTCTGAAGTACCCAATCAAGTGGATCCTTTGCCAGCAGCCTTGGCACTTCTTCTTGGATCATAGGCTCAAAAATGTCGATCATATGTACACCCTCAATGTCATTGGGGTACTTCATTGCCTCCATGATGTTGAAGGTAAATCTGTCTCCATCGAACTCGCACGTCAATGTGCCCTTATTGACATCAATCTTCATATGTACCGTCTTCATGAATGGTCTGCCCAAAAGTATACAGGCAGCCTTTGGATTGGTTTTGCCCATATCCAGCACATAGAAGTTTGCTGGGAAAATCAGACTCTCTACTTTGATTAGGACATCTTCAAGCACTCCCTCGGGGTAAACACTGGAACGGTCAGCCAATTGGTTAAGGGCATAACATTGATCGATGCCCCTAAGTCTAGCATAGCTCTCTCAACTCGAAGTCCTCCAATTTCACAGGGAATAAAGAACATCCCCTGGTCTCCACACTTTTCAGGCAGCTTCTTCTGCAATAATGCTGACACATTTTCATTCAAGACCACTTGTGCCTCCTCTGTGAATCTCACCTTCTTTGTACATAAGTCCTTCAGAAAACGGGCATATCGGGGCACCTGCCTGATTGCGTCCAGTAGGGAAACATTGATTTCCACTTTCTTGAAGATGTGCATTAGATCCCTATCCTCTGCTTCTTTCTTGTTCCGCTTCATCCTTCCTGGAAATGGTAAAGGCACCTCGATCTCTTTTGGAATATTACTCTTCAGGATGGGTTTATGCACAACTGCTTCTGGTTCGTCATTTGCCCTCAACTTTGGTTCCTCCTTTGTGGGCTCATCATCGCTGTGGGCATCATCCTCTGCAGTCTCTGGATATGGTGCAGGCAGTTGCCTTCCACTCTTCAGTGTTATTGCATTTACCCCAGCCTTTTTTGGTGGTTCTGTCTGTGAGGGCAGAATTCCTTTAGCTTTCTCCATCCTTGCGATTGCATCACTAATTTAGGATATTTGTCCTCCCAAATAGTTCAATCCATTCCTTGTCTCCTGCTCGAAGGCTTCTGATTTCTTTTGTACCTCCACCGTTTCATTCACAATCTTGTGAACCATGTCTGATAAAGATGGTCCTGTTGCGGGCGCAGGATAGTATTGTGTTGTCTGCCTCTGACTGTAGTTGGGGGCAAGATGATTGTGCCTCCTCCTTTGCCCTCCATCAATAGCGTTGATCGTTTCTTCCTTCTCCTTCACTTGTGGACACTGGTCAGAGTGGTGCCCCATCAATTCACATACCCCACAAATTCACAAGGTATTAACGGAAAACATGGTGATCATCTTCTTCATCTTGTTGCAGAGTTGTTTGATTCGGTCATCAGTTTCAGGCACAGAGATATTTTTTCCCACAGCGGCAACACTTGTTCTTTCATATGAATCGTCTCTGTTCTCCTCGGCCATTTCTCCAATAAGTATTAGAGCTTCAGCTGCCCTCTTGTTCAGGATAGATCCTCCGCATGCTGCATTCAGTAGGGCTCGGTCCTCGCTTCTCAGCCCCAAGACAAAGTAGTTCACCAGGTCATGATCTGGAATCTGGTGATGTGGGCATTTCCAGAGCATTTGCTTGAAACGCTCCCAGTAGTCATAAAAGTTCTCGTTGGAACCAGCCCTTGTGGTTGAGATCTTCTTCCTCATGCTCTGCATTCTTGATGTAGGGAAGTACTTCTCCAGAAACTTTTGCTGGAGTTGACTCCAGTTGGTTACACTCCTGGCAGGAATAGTGTATAACCATTCTCGAGCTCCGTCCTGCAAGGTCAAAGGAAAAGAAACCAAGTGAATGTATTCACCTGTCCCATTAGCTCATGTGCGTTGCGTCTCACATGCCATCTCGAAATCTTGCAGATGTCGTTGTGGATCCTCCCCTGGATGGTCATGGAATTTGGGCAAAATCGAGATGAAGTTTGCCCTCAGCTCCCAGTTACCAGTAGTTGTGGGCAAAACGATGCCCGTGGCACACATGTTCATGGTTTGAGGGAAACTCAGCTGCCTCAAAGTAAGGGTGTACGGTGGTGGTCTTTGTTGTTCTTCTTCCTCGTGGTTTGATATCTGATCGTCCTCCATCTCTTCTTCGGAATAGAGTGGATTGACGTTGCTTGTCTCAGCTTGTTCGTTGCTTGCCTGACTTTCTCCGCCTGAGGTCAAATCCTCACTGGATCCTTCAGTTTAATTCTCCTCCTGCAGCCTTTTCAAAAATGCCTTAGCTTGTGCCCTTCTTGCCCTCCCTGACCTCTTTATCTCCGGATCGTAGAGTAAATCTCTTGCGCGGTTAGAACGACGCATATACTAAGGTAAAATAGTAAATAGACAGAAAAGTGCGCTTACACTCCCCGGCAATGGCGCCAATTTTGGCACACCGTCGTTTTGATGTGCAAAATACACTTGCGGGCAAATAGTCCACAAATACTTAATCTGCCCTCAACGGCTAGTATAGTTGATGAAGACGGATGTCGATCCCACGAAGAGTGTTCATAACCTTCTGTCTTCCTTAGTTTTGGTTTGGGTCTTCAGTGTCACTCTAAAAACTTTTCTAATAAACTTAAACTAACTAAATGCTGAAAAGGAAATCACAAGAGAATATATTAGTAATAAAAGTTGTTCAAGTCAAAGCACCGAGTCATACGGTAGGTATGCGAAATCCCGGGTAAAACATATGTAATTACCACTACTACCCGTTGTGCCCATACTAGCAGAAAGGTCAAAAACCGAATCCCCATGGCCAAATATGGGAATTGTCACTTTGAGGGTTAACCAGTTACAAGAAATGGATACGATCAGCCACTCCCCAATCACTTCTTACATTATATCGTCTAGATGATGCGATCGGCACCTAGGGACCTAACTATACAGGAACCTAAGGAGAGAATCACACAAAGGTTTTGCAAGTATAGCAGCTTTGAGGGCGAAAGTGACCCGATTCTAGTAGGTTTGACACGGTCTTATGTCTACATATACTACTCAATCTTAACTACCAAGGCTGTCACCCCCGGACTTTTTACTATACGGGTATCGAGGCATGGTCACCTATACACTGCCACGTAACTAACACTAGTACCAGTTAATTAGAAATGGGCGCTTTCATCTCTAATCACCCTTTACCTATGTCTAAGTGAAAAACAAGTTAAGATTGTGAACCCTTAAGGCGTTAAAGTCCGATTACCTCATGCACATATTCTACCCTTAGACCATTACTTTGACCTGAACAGTGGATACTTAGCCACTAAACATAGGAACGAAAGTAAAAGAAATAATAAAAGACATCTTACTTGGAAAGGAAATAACTAGATTAACTTCTGGGCCCAACCCCAGTTTTGCCAACCAAACAACTGAACTACCTCTCTACGGGCAAATCGCCAGCTTTAGGCAGATAGAATATCTAAAAAATAAACTAAGTACGAAAACGGGAAATTGTATCTTTGAGGTGCAAAAAACGTCTCTGAATGAAAAGCAGATAAAAGTATTTATAGCAAATGAGTTAAGGCTTCAAGTAGCCCAGATTTAACCCACGCAGGGGCTCTTGCACTCCCCCACTTCATCACGTTCATGCTCCATGTTCTTCCTTGATTTTAGGAGTGATAGCAACAAACCCTAGCATCTCCAGTAGCTTCTTGACATCTCCACTTACTTCCCAACGTGTCTGGATCTCCCCAGGACTCGGAACTGACTGCCACGTCGCCTCCACGTGCATAAAGGAGTCGGCCCGCGATTCTGTTGCGTAATTCTCACAACAACTTTGACTGGGTCCTCGGCAGACAAATTGGTCCTTTGTGCCCTCAGCATAAATAGCACCTATCTGTGCCTATTGTGGTGGTTTTGTACCCTCATCCTCCTGTAATCAGTTTTACCCCCAAAACTAGACTAGACTCTATACTAAACACTTACAAAGAGTGTGAAAAGATAAAGGAAAAAGCACGAATATGAGTCTTCATCAAGGCCGAATAAATGATACTTTTCCACCATTCCATTAATTCAAATTCAATAATCACAATCTATTCACCATTGAAAAACCACACATAAACCAAGAACAGAATTTAGCTCATACAATCATCTCCAAAGATAAATAAGTTCATGTTTAAAAACATAACCATATCCCAACATATAACAAATCCACAACCACCAAATGAAAACATACAAATAGTTGTTCAAGTGCATCAAATATCAAAACATCAAGTCACAACATCTCAACTATCCAAATATAAATACACAATTCTAAATCAATTCTTCTTTCTATTCATGAATCCAATGGCTATAAATACACAATTCTCAATCAATTCTTCTTTCTATTCGATTGAGCCTTCTTTGACTGACTGTTCTCCCCACCAAAAGAAGGATCAGTTGAATCTCTTTCCATCTTCTTCAGCTTCTTCCCCTCCCTAGCAATACATACAGTTGACGATTTTTTTCTTGGAGATGTCTCTTCTACCTGATGGGAGATGTCTCTTCTACAGCTTTCTTGGACTTTTTTCTTACATCAACAATGGGCGACTTCTCTGCAGCACGAGAAGTTGCCTTGTCAAACAACTTTAGCATTACATTCACACCCTTGGAAGCTTCCTGCTTCTTGGACACCTTTTTCTTCATTAAACAAACCTGATATATTAAAACACACAAACTATGAAAAATATAGATTACATAGATACTGTATGAAATAAATTTTGATACTACTATGCATATAAAATTTTACTATTAAGCAAACAGAGTGATACTACAACACACGATGACAAAAATATAGACATATAAACCAATAACACTAACTAAACCAAAATGTATATAAAAACTGAACTCATACATGCACACATAAAAAAGCACAATATACTATACAACACAATATTTCACATTTTGATACATACAGTCAACTCAAATAGTACAATTCTGTTTCAAGATTCATACTCCATACAAAAAAATGAAAATTGCACACACAAAACAAAATCTGACATAACTCTGATACTTGTGAGCATATAATTTGGTACTAATCAGCATGTAAAGTGATACACCAGACAAAAAAATGAAAATTACACACACATAAAACAAAAAAAAAAAATCTGACCTCACTCTGATACATACAATCAGCTCAAATAGTACCATTCAATTTACCATTTGATACTCCAGAGAAAAAAATAAAAATTGCACACACAAAACAAAATAGGACCTAACTTTGATACTTGTGAGCATATGATTTGGTACTAATCAGAATGTAAAGTGATACTCCATACAAAAAAAATGAAAATTGCACACACATAAAACAAAAAACAAAATCTAACCTAACTCTGATACATACAATCAACTCAAATAGTACCATTCAGTTTCCCATTTGATACTCCAGAGGGAAAAAATGAAAATTGCACACACAAAACAAAATAGGACCTAACTCTGATACTTGTGAGCATATGATTTGGTACTAATCAGCATCAGAATTGATACTCCATACACAAATGCACACACATTCAAACAATGGAAGAGGCAAAAACACCCTAGACTGAATTCTAAACACATAAACATAACATTTAATAAAACATTTATCAGACAAAAACTATGAAAATTTTGATACATGCTTCTGATTCCAATTGATACTAATAAGCATTGTAATTGATACTTAGCATGATAATACATAATAATTATATAAAATTTCAAATTAAACACTCAAATCAAACACATCTAATGGTACCACTCAGATTCAAATGTCATACTCAATATTCAAAAGTCAAAAAGCCCAGGAAAAAAAATTGACCTAAAATTCAGGTACTCACAAGTAAATCATCTGGTACTAATCATCACAAACTTTGATACTACATATGCAAATGGTCATAACTGAAACTTAAATTAATATAAAAACAAAAAAAATACAGAGTAAAATATGACAATATAACTGAACCATTAAGGTATTTAAACATATCACTGCAGAATCTGATACATGTTTCTATATCAATTGATACTCATTATCATCTTAACTGATACTTCACATAATAAACACATACACTTTTTTAAAAATAAAAATGGCAAATAACTAAAAACACAGATAACTATTGACAATTCGTCTGGGGAGAACTGAACGCAAACAATACCAAGAAAATAAACTCACCGTCTTCAGCTTTTAGATAATCTTCTTAGTTCCCAATCACACTCCACCACAGGAAGATGATATCAGCTCAGTTCTGTAAAATAAAGGACATCAACAAAGCAATAACATAAGTAAACACTCAAAAAAATAAGAAAAAACTAACTAGCTGGTTCAAACATCTAATGCCACTGGTTAGAGATAGAGGGGTACTAAGTCACAAAAATCCATTGTGATGTGGAAGATACACATTATTGTCATCAGTTATGATTTAGAAAATAGACTAGGTCTAAATAAAACAACTTGGGCGGATCAAAATGCACAATATGCATGGCATGGATGAAATTAAATTGTTGCAAAGAAAAGGACCAAAACAATGATAAAAAAATGAAAACAAAAGCACAAATAATTTGTAATAGTTAAAACTGACAACAGAAGCACAACAGAAGCACCAAAACATATTCTCTTTTTTAATACTTAAGCAAATATAAATCCAACAGAAACACATATAAGATTGACAACAGAAGCACCAAAACATATTAACTTTTTCCAATACTTGAGCAAAAATAAATCCAACAGAAACACAAAGAATAGTTGAAAATAAACAACCACTTCCCCCATTAAACTAATTACAAACAGAATTCACAACAGAAGCACAAATAATTTTCAAAGAGAAGAGAAGCAGAAAAAAAACTTCTAAAAAAAGGGGGGAAAACTTCTAAAAACACGAGCATCAATAAGAAAGGGGAAAAAACTTCTAAAAAAATTAAAAATTAAAAAAATAATCTAAAGCACTGTAATTAAAAAGAGATTTGAAATTGAACCCCAAATTAGGGATGATATTCCCATTCCAATCAATTGATGAAGAACGATTTTAAAAAATGGAGGATAAATCGATGGAGAGAGAGAGAGAGAGAGAGAGAGAGAGAGAGACAAACCTGAGAAGCGCAGTCGATAACACCGTAAAGATCACTCGATCTAGTGTCGCGAACCACCGAACGCCGGAGCCAGTATGAACGCCGGAGAGGGTTAGGGCGGCTAGGGTTTGGAATCGCGGTGGAGATGAGGCGGCTACGGGTTGTAGACGAGGGTGAAGAATCACAGTGAACAAGAGGAGGCTAGGGTTTGCAGGCGAGGAAGAAATGGGGGAAATGAGTGAACAATGCCAGAAATTGGTTTTATGTGACGGGTCGTGGGCACAGGTCGGGTCGGTGCGGGTCGGGTCCGTCTGATGGGCCGACCCATGCACCTTATGCACAGGAGTTTTTGCGATAATACTAACGTCTCATCAATTATCATATAGGTTGATTTTTGTCGAACTATTTTTCATTTATTTGTTTTACACGTGCGAACATTTTTTTGGTTAATATTAAACACTACAAAAAAAACCCGATCTAGCGACGGGGTTTTCCTTAAATTATCTAAAAAAAGTACTCCAATACTTAAATAAGTGTCGAGGACATGCACTTAATAGTTCTAAAAACCTAACTATTATATATATATATATATATATTAATTTATATATATATATCACGATCGAACTACATTTGTAATTTCAAATATGAAGATTTTTATGAGGTCGAAATTGCACATATGATAAGGTGTTCCACAGACAAAATTAAGAAATTCTCTATATGTTTACAAGCTCCTTATATAAATATCCAATATTTTTTTTCATGAAATTAAATTCGGAGATGGTCTTTTTTTTCCTAGGGAGAAATCAAATCCGATGTCTTATTATTAAATAACAAATTAAATTGATATGATATTCTTGAGACAAATTTAAATATAAATCTACGTACCCTATCATTATAACATTATGGTTTATGTCCTAATATCTATATATAGGGGGATATATCTAGGGTGTTTCTATATACTCCAGTAAAATTTTTAAATACATCATTATTAAATTTAATTTAAAATTAAATAAGTATTAATTTACTTAAAAATAATTATAAATCTTAATTGGATGAGTGAACCCTAAAAATAATCATAAAATTAAACTAAATTGGCTTTCTGTTTTGATGATCAAATTAATTAACATTTTTAATTTGGATTCTTCAACTACACATCTTCACATTTATGATTACAAAAAGCATATGATTCAGAGAAATGAATGTGATCATATCCTCTTCAATCAGCAGATGCAGAGTCGTGAGCAAAAGCCAGCACATAAATCTTTACTTCTAGGAAGCAGCAGTCATTGATAACGAATCCTTTGCTGGGATCACGCAGTTCAGTAGTCTCTATGAAGTCAGGAAAACCCCAGCCTTCATCCGGTTTAAGCCAACGACGCTGAACTGCAAGCACAGGAATGCAGTACTACTATTATCAAGGAGTGTAATTAATTTAATTATTTTATAGTTAGAAAAGCTGAAAGATGAGGTGAGAAATATAAGTTTTACATTTTCTAGAATGGTGGCGGTTGAGGTTGAGATTGTTTTTTATGCGGAAGCGACAGTCTACATTCACATTAATTTGATGACAGGGAACACAAATCTTCGGATTAAATAATTGCAGAAAGACGGAGACGTAGCGGTCATCATATTCGTTAGGACATAGCTCAATCCTCCTGAGAAAGAATTTAATTATAACAAAATTAGTCTGGTGTGAAATAGATAGGAAGAGAGATGTAAACATGGTGTTTTTATAAAATGATAAATAAAAGAAACCAATTAAGCAAACAAGAAAATTGATGTTATATTATGTATAGGAAATATTGGATGCTGGGATTAAATTGGGATAATAAAAATTAAAGATACCATCGGTGATCCCCAATGAAGAAGTCATCAGAAATCCAAGCATCTTCAAATTTTGACAAGCCTGAAATCTGCCACTCTCGCCTATATGGTTCTCTCTCTCTAACTAAGGACAAACAATCAATGAGGCGTTGGCTTTTGGTGATAAAAACCTCAGCTCCAAACACACAGGTGTCGTCAACAAGGTATCCCTTTTTTGGATCCGTCAAGGTTTTCTTGAAGATCATTTTGGAAGATCCCCAAACGGAACTGATTGCGTGAAACCGGCATGTCTTCCCTGTTCCAATATCAAATACTATCAATATATATTTTCAAGAGAAGCTAGCTAGCCAATTAGAAAATAATTAATTACCTCGGAAACAAAGATAGTTGTCCGAATTCTTATTGTACAAAAAGATGGAACAAATAGCATTAATCTCCCAGTCCACGGGCAGGGAACTAGTTTCAGCAACAGACAAGTAAACAGAAACATGGTGCCCGCCTTCATCTTTACTCTCGTCTCCATCAGGATAGATTATAAGTTTCCTATATATATCCAAATGTAAAAATAAATATATCCAGATTCAGCAACTGATCGATCCAGACAATGATTCATGAAACATATATAACTACTTAGCTAGCTAGGGATATGTACATATATATATATATATATAATTATATGTAGATACGACGATCGATCAACACGTGCACCATTTATAGCCTCCGGCCTCAAATGCCCTCGATTCGTACTTCTTAATACCATAGTCACTGAGTAAGGAAAAATCTTTAATTTTGATCAGCAAGTTCGCGGGCGAAGCCTCTCTCGTTTCCTCACTAAATTCTGCCAAAATATATATTTAACAATCAACAAAACCCAACAACATATGTAAAAAAAGAAAATTATATTACACAAACTAAGGTTTAGATTTTGGTTCTCAAATGCAATTTGTGTTCCGTTTCGCTTCATTTAACTCAACCACTACATACACAACCGATTAATTGCATGTGTTGAGCGTATATATATATACTTGTTGTGCATATATACTAATTAATATGCAGTTAATTTACACTGACAAGAGAAATATCAAATAACACATCAACCATAAATCCAAACTATGCAACATATATAGGAAAATGGTGGGAAATCAAGACAAAAACAAGCAAGTTAAGATTCCTAGCTATAATGTTTTAAATTGAGAAAATATTGAACACAAACCGTTCACATCCATGGTCGACGACATTGTTCTTGGAAGATCTTAATTAGAACAAGATTTTGTTTGGTTTTCGAACTATATATATATATATATGTAGATTAAACACTATCAATGAGAACCGAATACGAATCGTCACTTTTACTCCTCGAGTTTAGGGTCCCCCTCGGGCTCATAAATACAATTTAAACTTAATTGACGTACTGTCTCTTGGGTGCCTCTGTAATTTTCAGATGTCATGGTTCTAAATTTCTAATTCTAAGGAAAGAAAGAAAAACGACGGTTCCTACTGAAAAAAGAAAAAAAAGAAAAAAGAAAAAAGAAAAAAAGAGAGTGCCTATGGACTTTGTTTTATTTTCATCTTAATGCGATTTCTAATCTTGATTTTTATGATATTTCTATTATTGATCAATCATTAATAAATAGTAAGCTAAGGATTTTAGAAATATTTATAGTAAAAATTAGATTAATAGTAAACAAACAAGAGAAAACGTCAATCCTTTGATTTTTTTTTTTTTTTTTGCCAATTCTCTTAATCTAATCTTAACATACCTATAATAGTATAATTCTAACCAATTTGCCGCGCAGCTGTTCCTCCATCGGCGTTTCAACTAAACAAACCCATCAAATACCCGTTGATAGGGCAGTTAATTTTTGAACACGTACGGAATTAACGAGTTAAAGTTTAACTAGTTATATGTATTTTATGGTACTCATGTCCTTATCGTGTCGACATAGTCAAGACACGAAAATTTCATACTGAATTCACATAATCTGTTAATATTATGTAAATATATTACTTATATATCCTTATAATTATGGATAATTCTTCTCTGCCAACGGATTAACACTAAGAAGACGTCTTTGTTATCCAACAGCTAATTGGGTAGCGCCGCTAAAAAAAGGAAATCTGCATAACTTCGAATTCTTATGTACCAGGGATTCCTTCTCATTCAGGTTCCTTTTTCAACCCAAACACTGGACGAAGATCTATAAATACCTCCTTCACTCGATACACATTTACAAAGAAATCAGATAGGAGAGCAGCTTGAAACTTTCCCTTGGAGTCAGAAAACAATCATTGTTGTCAACGTGAATCGCCATTGTTCACGCCGTCATCTCTTATCCTGTTTCAGAGGTAATTTTTTTCTAGCATCCCATGTATCTTGTTATTATATGCACATTTCTTATATTTGAAGTTTATGGCATACTTCGTGAGATATATTATACTCCCTCCTTATGATTGTGCGTGTGCCCGTCATATGTTCAGTAAAATGTCTCAACAAAGATTTATGAATTTTGGTTGCTATTTTACCCCTTTCTTGCAACAAATATGATTTTGACTCTTTTAGGAATTCTGCTACATGTTCATCTCGACCCGTTTCCTCTTTTCTTTGCAGAAATAGCCAGCACTTTATTTTAGACAAACTTGACGAGTTTGTCATCCTAGCACAAGATTTCAAGACCAAATTTCTCAAGGTAAGTGGCTATCACATGCTTGATAAAGTATCTGAAAATTTTTTCTTTATCAAAGCTCATAAGCTCTTTTCCGTATTCTCCCTTTTTTGAAAATTATGACTTTTTTTTTTTGCAGAATTCTTTGGAATTACATTTTGACCGGAGTGTCTCAATTCCAATTTGCGGCAACAATATTCAAGGACGCTCATGGCTCAAGGGATTTTCACCTTGAGTCCTTAAGACTTAAGGGATTTTCACCTTAAGTTCTTAAGTCTTGGAGTTCCGGCAGCAGCCCACGGATCAAGGGATTTTCACCTTGAGTCCTTAAGACTTAAGGGATTTTCGCCTTAAGTTCTTAAGTCTCGGAGTTCCAGCAGCAGCTCACGGCTCAAGGGATTTTCGCCTTGAGTCCTTAAGATGTAAGGGATTTTTTCCTTAAGTTCTTAAGTCTCGGAGTTCCAGCAGCAGCTCACGGCTCAAGGGATTTTCACCTTGAGTCCTTAAGACTTAAGGGATTTTCGCCTTAAATTATTAAGTCTCGCCATGGTTTGCTTCAGAGATGTTACTGATTCTGGGAACACCTACTTGATGATTATGGATTACGAGCGGCAGCCTGTAGAGAAAGGGACGCGGTTAAGAGTGCATAGATCTCTCATCGGCTCATTTGCTCCTAACTGGCCCAGTTCACGAATCACTTGCGTAGGACAACTTGGACTCGAGAGGTTCCTCTTGTCAAAGCATCTTCAGCATGGGTTCTGAAATCATCACATCATCGCCCAACTAGTCAACCTAGTTTATTGCCGACACTGGGACGTAGAATTGTTGAAGAAGGGGCCACATGGGGAGATAATGTGGATTTTGTTGGAGAATTTCACTACTTCTATGGATATTTGGAATGGACTGAAGATATCCTTAGCCGATGTGAAAGTGAACTTCACCGAGCGGGTATCTTTGATTCTGTGTATGCTTCTCTTTTCACCTATGATCGGAATACAGAGATCATGAAAGCTTGTTGTGAGGCTTGGTGTCCCTCGACAAATACCTTGCTGACTTCATCTGGTGAGCTGTCGATTTCTTTGTGGGACTTGCACGTATTGTCCGGGCTTCCGGTATATGGAGCATTTTATGATGAAGTAGTGTCTTGCATAGAAGAACTTATGGGTACAAATCGAGAAGGTGACTTACATATTTCCGCCTCCTGTAGTTCTTTGATTCATGCATACCACATTGTTCGTGCTGAAGCCGGTTCAGTTACCATTGAGAACTAGATCAAATTTTGGTCTAAAAATCAACCAGTGTATCAAAGGCCTCCCCCACAAAAGGAAAGCAAGACGGCATCTCAGTCAACTTATAATCCAACTGGTGATTTGAAGGCTTACAAACCTTGGACTGGCCTAGAAACGTTCCCTTTTGTGCGTCTTGGTATTAAAGAAAAACGATAGAAAGAAGCATATTTGGCTGCCCACATTGCTTGTTGGCTATGCTGTTTTGTTCTTCCTGATGGTGATGGGAACTTGATTCGGCCAAATACTTTTAAGATGGCAAGTATGATGGCGAATGGGAAAAAAGTCTCTCTTACCATCCCAGTTTTGACTAGCATCTATAGAGGTTTGAATAATATCTCAAACTCTTTAGATCTTTCAACAGCATTCCCAATTCATTTTGTCTATAGTTGGATGGCACATTATTTCAAAACGCATTTCCTCTTTCAGCGAAAGACGCACACCTCTAGAATGATTCAGTATTCAGGTGAAGGAGGCGCGAGGCAATATGACTTTTCCAAGGCCCGCAAGCGAATCTTCCAATGAGATATTTCTTGGAATTGCACGATGTTTACTGGGGAGGATTATGTCAAATCTTTTGTTGATGATGATGCTGTGAGTGAATCTGAACAGTGTTTCTTCATGGCCATTCGTTCTAATTATCTCATCAAGAGGCTGAGTAAACGCTTTGTTGTTGAGCCATGTAGTCCACATTGCTTTAGTCGCCAATTCGGGTTTTATCAAATTATACCTGGTGTTCTCGCCCAAGATATTCGTGAAGCTCCTTTAGATGACGGGTTCAGATACTGGTGTATATGCATGCATGAGACGTCATTCTAAATTGAAGGTCTGTTTTCCCAACTTGATTGCGAGTGCGAAGAGATTTTTCTCATCTGGATATAAGAGTTGGTGGGATCAAACATACAGAAGCTTCTTGGAAGAGAAGATTATGACTTTGATTCTTCACAAGACAGATGAGGTACCTAAGAGTAAAAAGAAAAATGTCAGTCCTCCCAAAAACAACACCCCTGTAGGCAAGAAGAAAGTCGAAGCAGTGAATCCTCCTAAGGATAACACCTTCAAAGGCATGAAGAAAGTTGAAGAAGTGAATTCTTCCAAGGATAAGCGGAAGACGACTTTGTGTTTTCTAGACGATTCTACCAGCAGCAATGGAGAACATCATTTTAAGAGACAGAAGAAACACGTGGCGTCTGCTGAAGATCATGCCGAGAGTAGTCATCGTCATACATCCACATCTGAGGATTTTTTCTTAATCTTTGACCTTTCTTTTTTCGTTCCATTTCCTCACTTAAATCATTTTCTTCCCTCTCTTTTTTTTAGCTAGAGAGAGAGATATTTGGGGATGATTTAGAAGACTTGCGGAACAATCATGAGACAGTGGATTTTGATAGGTTGCTTGAGCCTCAATCTGATGAACTAATCAAAGCCAAGCCAGTTCCTCATCTTGAAGCTATTTTTGAATTCAATGTCAAAGCTCTTTTTGACAAACATCGCAAGTCGTACCTTCAAAATTGCTGGAGTGAACTTCATAACAAAGTATTGAGGACCCCACCTGAATTCATGTCATCTATTTAAGAAGAAGTACTTGGTGGATTCTCACAAATGAAGGCTTTCTCTGGCGATTTTGACATGTCTTTTCTGGAGAAGAGTTTGGGCGAGCTTTTCACCACAGCTGCTGCTTATGATGAAGTGAGATCATCATCTTTTGAGTCTGAAGGGCTTTCTACCCAACGTCTTGAGGAGATTAGATGTTGCATCCGTAATGCTGAGACTAGAAGCAATGAAGAGTTTGGCTAGATACAGTCCATTGAGAAAGAACTTGCTGATTTAGAGGAGCGGCATACGGACTTGTGCATATCTTTGAAAGAATATCAAATCTCTCATGATGATACTCAAAAGAAGATCAAAGGATTTGAAGAAGAACTTGCCAAGCTGAAGAATGTCTCCGAGAAACAGACAACCAAGAAGGTAGAAAGCACAAAATCTCTTTTGGAGTCAGCCCAGAAAGCTTTGGAAGATCAAGATCCTTTTGCTTAGATATTTATTTAGCTTGCTGTTTTTTTTTCTCTCTTTTTTTTTTGAACATTTGGGCAATGCCCATAGTTGATATGAATTCTTTTGTGGTTTTATTAAATCAAATGCATTGATTCTTTTCCACTTTGAGCCTTCGAATTCTTCAACTATGATCATTCAACTAAAATGGTAAAATATAAATCATGACTGAACTTAGAAATTATCTAAGCTGCCTACGTACCCTTTTGAAAGGGATCAAGTCAATACGTAGTTCAAACGATCGATTTGTATTTTGTTTTGGGGGGGTGCCGTGCACAGTTTATACTCATGCGGGCCAGGAGTGAATATTCTTTAACCACTATAAACAAAGTGGGTGTTTTATATTTTAACCACATAGAACATATTTGGTGGGATAAATAACAGTTTAACCACATAAATTTAACTTTTGGTGGGAAAGTTAGCAGTTTAGCCACATGCACATTCTTTGGTGGTTACCATACGCAGTTTATACTCATGTGGGTCAGGAGTTTTCTTCATATCTTTTTCCTTCAAGGATAGTAACGCTTCAAGAACTTCCCATTTATCGGGCCAATTCTTATGTTATCTTCAGAGATCAATTTGTAGGCACCATTTGTGTAGACTTCTTTAACAACATATGGACCATCCCATCTTGACACAAATTTGTTTCTGACACGATGAGTGGTGATAATTGGTCTTCTCACAGCAAGGACCAGATCTCCAACTTGGAAAGAACGTGAGCGCACTTTTTTATTGAAAGCTTTTGAGAGCCGAGCTTGATAGCATTCCAACCTTTGTTGTGCCTCCAATCGCTTTTCATCCAAAGCTTCGAACTCTTGAAGACGTAAGTGTGCATTTTCTTCTTCAGTTAATCCTTCTTGGATAGCAATTCTGAGAGATGGAATTTATTGCTCAAGCGGGATGACGGCTTCCACTCCATACACCAGTGAATATGGAGTTGCTTGTGTGGGCGTTCTGTGAGTTATTCTATACGCCCATAATGCTTCACCAATTCGCTCATGCCAATCACGCTTTGATTTTGCAACTACCTTATTCAATAAGTTACACAACGTCTTGTTAAAAGCTCCAGATAGCTCTTTAAAGAGTGTCGGTGTCATTACACGGAGAATGGCCAAACAAGCAAGAGAGACTTCTCTTTTCACCTATGATCGGAATACAGAGATCATGAAAGCTTTTTGTGGGGCTTGGTGTCCCTCGACAAATACCTTGCTGACTTCATCTAGTGAGCTGTCGATTTCTTTGTGGGACTTGCACGTATTGTCCGGGCTTTCGGTATATGGAGCATTTTATGATGAAGTAGTGCCTTGCACAGAAGAAGTTATGTTTAACTTTGATATTCTCCATTCAAAAATTAAAGCATTACTTCCAAGCTCATACAGTCCGTCTCATCTCCAAAACAAATCCCTTGAAGTATGTAATGTCAAAACCCGTTCTGTCAGATAGGCTGACACGGTGGTATCTCCAACTGCAACTTGTATTTAATTTAATAAAACACAAAACGTGTACAAATACAATATTTTAGGATCAAATTTGTATTTTTGGATCCAATCTCTATTTCTCCTCTGATTAATCACTCCAAGAACGATCTTCAAATGGTCTTCAAAGTTTTCGGGGAAGATTTGTATCCTCGATCTTCTTTGACTCGGTATTTGATCTTTGAAAATGCTAATTCGGAGGGCTGACACCTTGTTTCCGGAACAAACGCTAATTTTAGGTTGAATTTGACGAAGAACGCTTTTATCTTCCTTGCTTGTGGATCAAACGCTGTCTTCGGGATGAATTTGGTGAAGAACGCCTTTGAATATCACAAGAACGCCTTGAATATCAGAGAGAATTTCACTTATGGAAGTTCTCAAATTCTTGAACTCTTCAAATGACTTCTGGTGTCATTTTCATTCTCCATATGGCCTCTATTTATAGGTGTAAGGAGAGAGAAATTTGGAGACTTAAGGCTGAGGTGGCACGATTTGATTGGCTCCTCAATATTTTGGACTTATCTTTATCAAATCCTTAATTTCTGCACAGATTTGACATGTGTCGACTCCTGATTGGCCGAGATTATCCACATATTTAAATATCAACATTTATTTATTTAATTTAGGAATTAATTCATGTAAATCCCTAAAATATAAATAAATGATATATTTTGATATTTAAATATTTATCTCCATCTATTAAATATCAATATCTATTTATTTAATTTAGGAATTAATTTAATTAAATTCCTAAAATATAAATAAATGATATAACTTGATATTTAATTAGTTGCATGGCATAATGTAATTTAGCCATTAAAATTTATCCGTCTATAGAACCATAATTGAGATATAAATACAAGATTTTTGTAATAAAAAATAACAAATTTGAAAAAAAAATTCAAATCTTTTTTTGATTTTTGAAATAAAAATAATTTTGTGATTCTAGCAGATTTTTTTTGTTGGAATTAAAGTTTTTCAGGTCTTGTGTTATGATTCCAACGGTTAATTAACATTGAAATAGCCCGAAAATTTATGATTCATTGTTTAACGTTGGAATAACCCAAAAATTAATAGGATTTTGTGATTCAAGCGGTTAATTGGCGCTCAAAGTGCCCGAAATTCAGGGTCGTCTCCAGGATTTATGTGCTCTAGCAACTATATGTCTATCTAGGGCTGTCTTAAAAATTTGGAGGGCCCTGTGCTAATTTTAAAAATAGGCCCTCTAGCTATACTCAAAACACATTTAGTTTTAATTTTATTTATAAATTTTTAAACATTTTCATTTTACAATTATATTTTAACAAAAATAAAAATTAAAAAATTCAAACTATTTTATTAATATTGGTAATATGAGTACAACCTCAAATCAATATAAATAAATTCGATATAAATTTTTTATTTAGATTGCTCAAGATGCGCATCTGTTCCAAATCTGGCATGCTTTTGTCGTTGGAACATTTTTTTTCGGTTTAGTCTCACTAAAAAAGAAATTAGTCTGATTAAATTTTAATTAAACTAAACAAAATTAAATCATTTTGGTGCAAAGCATCTATATAAATTAGTCCATCGATTCAAACAAAACTCTCAAATTCAATGAGCAAAACATTTAAGAATATTCCTACTTCCAATTACCAAAGTGAAGGCGCTCTGTGGGCCCGAAGTCGAAGGTTTAGGCTTGTCTCTCTAAATCTTAGGTTAGGAAAGGCAAAGTAGCCTTCAGACCCTGACCTTTCAAGGCGGCTGGTTAGCTCTTTAGAAAGACTCGCCAGAAAAAGAGAGGAACGAAGAGATTGCAGGTATTATCTTAGATCGTGACATAGATCTATCCAGAGACGGACTTGGGGGATGGGTTGGGTGGGGGGGGGGCTGGTAGTGGCAACAGCCCCCCCCCCCCCCCTAAATTTTATTAGTAAGGTTATATATATATATAAAGAGATGGGATCATGTGAGAACCACACCCCCATGTGAGAACTAAGAACCAATTTCAGCCACAGATCTCACCTATTTGGACGGCCAAGATACATCCAAAGATTAAAAAACGTGGCGGCATTACTGTAATTATAGTGACCTTTTAATGAAATGAGGGTATTTTCATAATTTATGAAATCTATTATTTAATTAGATGACAGACATTTTTACAGTAGAGAGAAGTTAACTACAACTTCTCCAATATTTCCGATCAGATTTCAAAATTCTGTAGATTAGGATTTGGATTTATTCCCAACAAGAATTTATCTCCCAATTTCAACAAAACTCATCAAATCTGATTAATCTTGATCACTAATTTTTTTCTCTTTTCATAAAACTTCATTTCTTGATTCTACTTGTCAACACGTCCGTCAATTTTGTAGAAGATTTTTTCATGGATTTCGACGAAGAAATTCCCTTAGATTCTAAAGAAGAAAGAAACTCCTACAACTCCAGTGTAGACGATGTTACGACTGAAGCGGCGGCGGCAGCGGCGGAGGAGGAGTACTGCAACCACCACTTAAAGAAAGACTACACAGTCCTGAAAGAAGAAATAATCAAGCAACTTCAAGAAAACGACATCTCTGAAGTTTCCGGTGTGCTCTCCGTTTCAAGAGGCACAACCTGCACCCTTCTGCTCCGGCAAAGCTGGAAAGTCAGCTCCATTTTCGAAGACTGGTTTTCCGATGAAGAGAGGCTCCGTAAATCCGTCGGGATATCGAGCAAGGAAATCTCTCCGAAGCCGGAGAATTACTGCAAAATTTTCATGGAAAATGTCGACATCGAGACCATGTTATTCGCCCCTTGTGGCCACCTCTTCTGCTCAGATTGCTGGAGGTCTCACGTCTCGATCTCGATCAACGACGGCCCCGGTTATTTTAGCACTGTTGTAACCTATTTTAGCACTACAGTGAACTATTTTAGCACCGCCATGTACTTTAGCACTACTGTGATCTTTCCTCTATTATTGGACCTTTTCATCTTCATTAATTCAGTTAAACACCTATTTATAGTAACTCAATCAAGTGAAAAAATATGAGTATGCTTCAATTCCAAATTTGCCCTCGAAGAAATCACCCATTAACCAAACAGGATAACGTCCATCTCTATTGTTATTATTATTTTACGTGTTATATATCATTTTAAATTTCAAATGATATATAACACGTAAAATAATAATAACAATAGAGATGAACGTTATCCTGTTTGGTTAATGGGTGATTTCTTCGAGGGCAAATTTGGAATTGAAGCATACTCATATTTTTTCACTTGATTGGGATGTTGAAAAAAAAAATATAGAAACAATTTGGAAAAGATACAAAACCTGAAGAGAACATAATTTAGCCATCTTTATTACAGTTATGAATTCAAGAAAATGGTGCATATTCTTATAGCTGCTAATTATTAATAATTGATTCTTGGTGTTATTGCAGTCTAGCCAACTTTATTATTTTGGAAATCTGATTGTAAATGATGGCCACTTTATTTTCTTAATATTTTTGAATAACTCTAAATAAAAAAATGAGAATTTCTGCTACATTTCTACAACGAATGCACAACATAAATACCATATATTTTGTATTTGATTACATTAATAATACATCATGGATTATGTATTTGCCCATTCAACATAAATCATATATATAATGCTAATTTTTAAACTATAGTGCTAAAACGGAAGATCATGAAGCATAAAAAGATGCTAACGATATTTTTTTATTGTAATGCTAAACAATTGTCATGCTAAACAAGGGTCATGTTAGTGCTAAAATAAGTCATGACAGTGCTAAAATATGGAATAACAATGCTAAAATCCTAAATTGAAAAATATACGCGTGAATCACATATACATTGAAATTTCCGATTTTACCCATACTAAGATTCAAGGGCAGCGAAGTTGGACGTTATTACAATTATGCCACTGCGTTTTTTAAAATATGGAACATATCTTGTCCGTCCAAATATGCGAGATCTATGACTCATATTGATTCTCGGTTCTCACATAGGGTGTGGTTCCTTCTGGAACCCAACCCTATATATAAATATGCATGTATATAATTTATAGTATAAAGGTATTTTGTTTTGCCCCCCTCCCGTCAAATTATGGGACATATCCCATTCATAATATTTCTTGTTGGCCCATATATGGTGGGCCTATGTATAAATGGATAAATTAACAATTTAATTAAGTGATGAGCCCAAATAATATAATAGTTAATGTAAATTCAAATCCCAACACTCCTCTTTCCCCAATTCCCACCCTTTTCGTCTCTGCAAGACTTCTCGGTGCTGTTGTGGAGTTTGAGGTAACATTTTCTTTTTCCCTCTTTATTTACATTAATATTTTATGTTTTATATTCTATATTTGCTTCAAATTTAATTTATTATATAGTTGAGGTAAGAATTTATATTTATGAATTTGATCATTTGAGAATGAATGCTTCATGCTAGGGTTTTATGTATCTTTTATGATTTCGCATTCGCCTATAATATAATAGTGTTTATCGTTGATTGTTATGTTCAAATTACCAATTTAAGTTGATTTTTTTTATAAAGCTTTACATTCGCCTAATATGATTATGTTCAATTTCTTATAATTTTATATTTGCCCTATCATTTATTTTTTTGGCTAGTTCATTGCTACTATACATTGATAAAGATATTGCCGAGACTTTTGATGTCGACTCAATCATAGATGAATTTGAAGTTATGAAGAAACGTCGAGTACAACTTAAGATACCAAAAATTAAATAAATAGGTTGGTGGCTATTGTTTTATTTTAATTTTATAAGTAGTTGAATGGTGTTATGAATATAATATATATACTTTTTTTTGGCAGAATACTTGGGATGAAATGTTGCGTTATTGATGATGGCGATACACCATATATTGAAACTTTTGATATTATCACTCGATTTATGCGAGATAATTAATTTAAATATATGTTTTTTTACTTAAATTTGCATTTGCATTATAATTATTTTTCGCCCCCCTAATTAAAATTCCTGCGTCCGTCCCTGGTCATCTATCTGCACGGCAAACACTCCGCATATCTACCCTTTCCCCTTGCTTTCATTTCTTTCACTGGAACCAGTTCCATTCATCCTTCTCTCGGTCAAAAGGTGGTAAAACATAGTTACATACCTACTTATCTCAAATATCAAGCAGAAGCAGAACTGCACTATTGCAACAACGGAAAAGATGCACGATGCTGCAGCAGCGGAAGAGATGAGAAATTAGAATTTGAGATGAATATTTTTCTTCAAGGGAAAAGGGAGAATTTCTTGCTATAATGGAGGAGAGAGAGAGATTTATCATATATCAGAAAGAAGTTTGTGAAGCAATGACGGCGTAATGGATGAATTTTCATTATTTATATAATATTAATTTATTAGGTATACATATGTAGATTTCTTTTTTGGGCCCTATGCAATAGATCACCTTGCACTCCTTTATAATCGGGCTTGTGTCTATCTAACATAAATATTTTACTATATACTTATAGTTGGTATTAAATAAAAAATATTAAACACTAATGAACAATGAAAAAATAAAATATAATCAAAACCACGTACACCAATTCATCGATAAATAATGTTTTTGAAAAATAAACACTACTAAGTTCACACTCTTCGTGCTTTTTATTGTGCAAAAGTATCTCAAAGCACTGTATTCAAGCTCAGCTACCATTTTTTTCTCAATAGATAACATGACCAAACCATTCAATCTATCTTGTGACATAGTTGATCGAAGCATTATCAACTTTAGCTTGGAGAAACTTCTTTCAGCAGATGCTACAGTTACTGGTATAGTCAAGAAAAATACATATTGATATTCTATATATTTTTATGTACTCCAAAACTTCAATTGGCCAAGTTAATCCGCTTGAAAATATTTTTCTCAACAACTGTAGTTCTGAAAATAAGTCATGCACACAAATATCATAATTATCCTCATGTTGCAAAACATTCTCCAATGTAGCACATAAACTTTTCAAACTCTCGTCATCCGCATCTTTCAACTGTTCCAAATTGAATAGAAATCCAAAAATCTCCTCATACTTTTTAAACTGCTCAAATCTTGCTTTGAGTGAAGAAAGAGCATTGTTAACTAACAACCGAAAATAATTGACTCGAAAATACTCTTCGGCCCCTTGTATTGGTTCATCATGTGCATTTTCATCGAAAAACTGTTTTTTATGACGAACACGAGTTTCATGGAATGCAACTTCAATATCCATTTCTGAAGCAATCTTTTCTACTTCACTATTTGCAATCTTGTCATTAACAAGATACACTGACACATCTTCCATAACTCTTATCGGACCTTTCTCTACCAACAAGTCAATCTTTCTTTGGGACAAATTATCCTCCCAAATCCTTAAATTCTTCACCACAAATATCTAAATTATCATTAATTTTTTCGGCATCATTCACAATTTCCTCATCCATTTCGTTCACTTCTTGACTATCAGTTAAATGAATATTATCCCTCAAATCATCTCTTTCAACTTCAATTATAGATTCGATAGGTTCTTCAACTACGAGTCCAATAGGTACTTTGACAATAGGAATTGTAGTAGATTTTATGTACCTATCCATGGATCCGGCTAGGAATTTCATAATGGCCTCTTGTCTTTCTTTTTTCTTTCTTTTTGAACTTCCCGATTCGAATTTTCTTTTGCCCGTCATAATTCACCACGTGAATCTAAAAAAATAATATAAATACATCAATATACAGTACGTTAATACGTACCCACAAAATTTACTAGAATAGAAGAATAGAAAAAAACTATACCTTAAGAGTGCCAATAGAATAGTTATATGGAGTACACAATTTTTTCTCTTCTGCTAATCTTATTCTTCATTGTTATAGCTTCTAATATGCTTTCTTTTTCTTCTGATATATCCGCCATTTTTTTTTTCTTTCTTGTGTATAAAGCTTTGGCTTATTTTAATTTTAATTTAGGTATATTTATACTTATTTTAATATATAATTAATAAAATTTTAAAAAAATTTGAGACCCTGATTGTGGGGAAGGCCCTATGTCACGACCCCAAATTAATATCTGATTAATATGAAGTGTGACTGGCACGACTCGATCCCAATAAAGGATGGATCAAGGCGCGAACCGGAAATAATTGAATAAAAGAAGGAACTACTGTATTCCAGGAACGATAATTGCTGTGAGCTCGAATTCTGAACTAACTTTAAGTACTCACAAGAGATAGAATAATAACAGTACTTAATTGATTATCGAGTTATGGAACTCGTCCAGAACAAAAGCTGAAATGTCGAACTTGTGATATAACTGAGTTGCGGAAGCAAAAGAAAGACAATAATAATAATAATATAGTAATACAAGGTCATCTGAGCCTTGTACCAAAAGAACTCCACTCTCAGCACTTCTCCCTTCCACACCAGCTCAACCTGCACATTTAAAAACAAACATGCAGGGCTTGTACTCAGTGAACACATTGCCAAAATATTTTTGAACTGAAACTCATTTTCTTGTCATGCATCTGAGTAAACACATAGGGGTTTTATCTAAAAGGCCCTATGTTTTACTAAATCATTTTATGTCATTGAGCGCTCTTTTCTGTTGTATGATCATCCATATCCCACTGAAAGTCGAGGAATAGCTCCGCTCAGCCTTTTCCACGAACGTCGGGGAATAGCTCCGCTCAGCCTTTTCCCTCGAACGCTTAACATAACTAAATGCCGAAGAATAGCTCCGCTCAGCCTTTTCCACGACCATTTAGCATCGTCGATGTCTTAGTCAGGAATAGCTCCGCTCAGCCTTTCCCTCTTCCTAATATCACCGACTCAAGTGTACACTAACCTCGGTTAACACGCTAAGTTAGCACGAGGCCCGATCGATTTAAGAGTTAGAAAGCCCCTTGCGAGCTAACTAAATGCAGATAAGGATATCATACAAAACAAAACATTCTATGCATGACAATAATTTATTTGCATCAGAATTTATTAATTGCAGGTGAGTAAAAACTCAAATCATTATTTGGACTAAGAGTCCGTTAAAAAGAAAGCCCACCTTTCACCGAGATTTTAACACTTGAACTGCAGCAAAAGTTCCTCCTCGTACTTTATCTTGCACTGGACAGCTCGCCTTCATAGAGTTAACATAAATTTTGAGTACGTTGAACCAAATACGTTGTTTGGACTCAACATGAAATTGAAGGCCTATTAGGGTCTAGTATCCGTTCTAAATTTTCTTTTGCTTAAGGGTTAATCTCGACCCTAGTTTTTAACCGTCTAAAGACATACATCGACATCATCTAAGGTGTCAAAAATACCTCAACATCCATCACAAGTTGATTCTAAAAACAAGATCAACATTAAGCTTAGATTGAACAACACTCTGCACAACGATAAACTTTGCAAAATTTTCTGTTTTGACTCACTAGGGTGCAGGGGACAAGCCATACACCGTTGGAAAGCCACGGAAGTCTAGTTTACGGCTAAATTTACGGTTACTCAAGACGATAACTAACGAAAAAGTTATGACCGTTTTACTAGAAGGTGGCAGATCTGCCAGAATTTCCGAAAACAAACTCGTGACCTGACTTTGAAGATTTTTCACGATCGATTCAGGAAGAGTTACGGACTGAGATATATACCATTAGAAAGCCATGAAAGTCTATAATTTTTACAAATTTACAGTGGCTTAATATGATAACAAATGAAACGGATATACCCGTTTTACTAAAAGGTGGCAGAACTGCCATGACTTCATGAAAACCGAAACATGACCCAACTTTGCCGATTTTTCATAATTTACTCAGAACGAATTAGAGGATGAGACTTATACCATTAGAAAGCCACTTAAGTCTAGTTTCCGGAAAAATTTACGGTGACTCAATACCACATCTAACGAGGGAGTTATGCTCGTTTTACCGAAGTGTGACAAAACTGCCGACCCGCGCGCGCGAATGCGCGAACTTAAACAAAACATCACAACCCTTCCTATATCTTCGAAAACATGCAATTTAACACACCAATCCTCACCCCAAACATGACTTTATGCATTAATCAACTTATAATCATATAACATGCTTTGAACACCAAAGACACAACAACATGCTCTATAAACATCTCAACAAGCTTTGCAACACAATCAACTAATTTCCACCATTTGACATGCTTCAAAAACACAAGACATAATTTCCCAACACAACACCAAACCTATACATATATATAACTCATGGTTTTCGAAATACCTTTCAAATGACAACAATGGAGAAGAGTTGGAAGAAGCTTGAAGGAGATAGAACGACGAAATGAAGCTTCCAACGACGACGCCGGAAACGAAACGGTGAGGAGCGGTTGCAACAAGATGGAGTTCTCCTCAACAATGGCTACAACCTCTTGCTTCTCTCTCACTCTCTCTCTCTCCCTCTCTCTTAAAGAAGATGGAAGAAGAAGATGGTGTGGTGCTAGAGTTGATCTTTCTCTTTCTTTCGATAGTTCGTGAGGAATGGAGATGAAAAGATGAAATGGAGATGAAGTAGAAAAAGTTGGGTGTTGTTTTCCTCCTCTCTCTCTCTCTCGATAGTTTGCATCAAAAGACAATGAATGGAAGATGATGAAATGGAGAAGATGATGAAGACCGAACACTCTAGCTCTCTCTCTCAATCTCTATATGTAATCCATTACATATCTAACTTGCTATTTCTTTTTTTTTTTTTTTAAAAGTGACGTAAAGTATGGGGAGGTGAGGGGGAAAGGTAAGGGGAAAGGCATGGGTGAGGTGAGGGAGGCCATGCCTTGGTTGACCAAAATAAACTACCCGATCGTTCGACTATCGTGATATTTTCCATTTTCAGAAAAATCCCGAACTAAACCGACATTGCCAAAATAATTCACTTACTTTAAAATAATAGTTATTTGAAGTTATTAATTTTTAAAACACTGCTTTAAAATACTGGTTTTAAATCCTCAACAATTAAAACATCCGAACTAGAGAATATCTAGTTCTCTCGGATTTTAATTCACTCTGTTTAAATTATCTGAATTTAAACACTAATGACTGGAGAATATCTGATTCTCCTAGTCCTAAAAATATTTATCAGAATATCTAATTCACGATAAATACACACCGCAAATTTAAAATAATAGGAATTGAATTTATCTAAAATTACAATTCCGGCTTTCCATAACTAAAAGAGGATTAAACCCAAACTGAAATAATTGATTCACCTATGGGAATTAATTGATCTTGAATTCCATGAAACTTAACGGATACTTTCGACCCTAATCTGACTGGAAATTACTATACTAAATAGTAATTTCAACAATTAACTGAAATTAAGCAATAATTATTTTACGGGGTATTACACCCTAGGCCCATGGCTAGGTGGCCTCCCATTGGAGATGCCTCTGCTGAAATTAATATGATTTTAAAATTCTAGCAATTTTCATACGCTGGAATAGAACAATTTTTTCAAATTCTATTCATTCCATTGTTTTTTATAAGTTGGAATGGAATGGTTTTTCAAATTACTTTTAATATTCTAGCAGATTTTTACTCTAGAATTTTTCACTGTCATATTATTTCTAGTATTCTAGCGAGAAATACGAGTTGGAATACCAATTTTGTAGACAGTTTGATAATCATATCTTTTACATCGTGTTGAAATGGTCCTAAAATATATCCAGCGAGATTAAATCCCCTTGGAATTCAAATAAATTCAACCGCTCAGAGTTCCACTGGAAAACTCGTTTTTCTTTTAGTTGGTTCTATTACATAGGAACTAAAATTAAAAAAAAATTATCAGCAACGATTTAATTCCGTACGAAAATGTTCAATCCACAATTTAAATAAAAAAGAAGAAAAAAAAAAGAACATACACACACACCCACCCCCCAAATTAAAGATATTTTCACGATCTTTCATTTAAGATGTCGAATGGGTATGTTTGGACAGAAAATACAAAACATTCATTTTTCATACATATACAAGTTCTAAATGGAATTAAATTGTAAAAATAATTATATACCGTAATTGGGATGTAATAAATCATAATTGAGATTAATTAATTAATCCTAATTGAGATTAATGAACCATAATTTGGATGTAATAATTTCTAAGTGAGATTAATAAATCTAATTGGTATGTAATAAATCATAATTGAGATTAATAAATTAATCCTACTTGAGATATAATAAACCATAATTAGAATTAAGATAAACTTTAATTCATATGTAATTAATAGTAATTGAGGTTTCTAAAAATGCTTGAGAGTTGTAACATGAATGACTGGAAGTTTTAATAATTACAGAAAAATTCATGTCATTTTCCATTTTTATCAAAAATGTTATCCATATGACAAACGGGATTTTCACCCTCATTCTGAGCATAATTTCATTATCTAGGATGCTCTTTTGCTTTATTTATTACCTTAAATATCGTTTTAGCTTTAAGTTGTTAAATAAATGCGTTTGACACATTTGTTCGTGTTTCAGGGATAAAACGAGCGGATCGAACCTCTGAGAGCTACAACGAAGCACGACCCGGGCACAATGAGAGACGCGAGTGCGCATGCAAACAAAGGGCATAAAAGCCCGTTGCATTGCGCAACCCGCGCCAGGACGAAAAGGCGTGACCAGCTTGATCCAGGGAATGCCATAACTGGGGTCACTCTCTACCCACTAATTGGGGTACGATAAAATAGCTTTATCTAGGGTACCTCCTGGACTCAAAATAATTTGACTTCAACTACTTCTGGAAACTCGGTAGAACACCGACAAACATATCTTCAATTTTTTTTGGATGCAGTCATGACGACCGTCTTTATCGACTTGAAACATGTGACAATTATGGGCTTTAAACATGCCATGGCCTTGATTAGCCATCCGTTGAATCAACGAGCTTCTATCGAAGGAAACGGATCTCCATTCCTTGTAAATGCGATTAGATCGTTAAACAAGACTCGCTTGAGTTGAAAGCTCATGTAGGGATTCCTCGAACTTGCATTAGATCCGCAATCTGATAACTAGCCTTTAAATCGACTGCTCACTTTCCTTGTTTCTGGTTTGAAGTCAAAGCTTCATAGCCTCATTCTTGATTCCGCTAGAATATCGGAACTCTTTAATCTTCTCACGAATACCCTTGCGATAAAATGTTCTTTCGAACAGCTCTACTTAACTTTAGCTCCTTGAGAGGGAACTTATTCAATCTAGGTTCTTAAGAGAACTTAAAGGAAATCCTATACTTTTCCTTAATTCAAGCTCGCTTTAGTCTATATTCTGACTATATTCTCCATGCCTTATTTGTCCTCAACTCATCCTCAAATTCTTTCCTTATGGGCATTAGACAAACCTTTATCACAAAGAAGATTTTTAAATCACCTTTCAAACTTTATAACTTACCCAAAATTTTTGACGATCCAACATGGTCAAAATATTATGAGTATCTGTAGAAAATAATATTCTGAAAAGATTTGTTGTCTGCTCGAGTCCATAATGACTCAAAACTCTTTACAAAATTATTGATCTAAAACTTACTTCAATAAATTCCACCTTAAACCTTGGTATAGCGGCCAAAAATTTCTTTCATAAAGAAATAATCTTCGATTTTCAAAACTCGACTAACCTTGCTTTGCACAAAATTTTCTCTTCATCCTATACTTCAAAAAGTTATACCAAATATAATCAGAATACTTTAACTCAATACACAATTTCAAGAGCTCAAGTTTGGAGAAGGATTCTTTAAATAAAATTCTCTCAAATCTTCAAGGAATTCAAGTGAAGATTCAAGACGTTCTCCGCGTTCTTCGCCAAAATCATCCCAAATTCGATGTTTGATCCGGAATCAAGGTGTTTCAGCCTCCGATCGGCGCTATCAAATTCAAATCTTCAAGTTGTTATTGAAGATTCAAGACGTTCTTCATCAAATCATCCTAAAACCATCGTTTGATCCGGAATCAAGGGCCCGACCATCCAAATCAACGTTATAAACTCCTAAATATCAAATTCGTGAAGATCAAAAACGTAAATCTACCTTGAAGATCTTAAAAAACAACGATAATCAAATTTTAAAGAGAAGAATCAGAAGATCAAATAGAGAATCGAACCACAATTATAAATTCAATCCAAAAATATTTTATTTGTACGCATTTTTGTCTTTTATTAAATTAAATATAAAAATTTGTGTTACAATAGTAATTTTAATATTTAATTTAAAATTTTAATAAGTTTAAATTTTTTTTAAATTTCATGCACCATTTATATGCTACTAAGTGTCCCTATACATTTTTCATTCTCTTTCTTTATTATTAACTTTATCATATAAATTTAAAAATTAATTAAGATTTATTTAAAATTTACATATACTCATTTTAAATTCAAATATAATTAGTTTCACTCATATTTTGTTTTATTCTATGCTTGTGTGTTTCTGATTCTCTCAATTTGGGTTTTTAAAGTTAATTCTTATTGTATTTATGACTCATAGTTTAGTTTATATAGTGTTTTTTTTATTAAATATGTTTAGTCATATGTTCTAACTATAATAGCATTATTATGAGGCAATCTCTTCATTCATTTCTTTGGGACTTTTGAACTCTATGCATTTTCTCATTGTTCCGTCCCTTCGTCTCACCCAAATTATGTGTGCCACATTATTTGTCTTGATCACACCTCTTCTAACCAGGCGGGAGATGTCTCGATGCAACTGGTTTTGAACATCACGAGTAATCGTGTTTTGAATACCACTGACAGCATAGTAAGATGAAGCTACACTTTCTCTATCGGCTTTATCTTCAACGTGTTGCGTAAAGATGACAGTCTTCAACTTGGCTTTTAGTTCTCTTCCACATGACACAGTCAATGTAGTGCGTCTCTTCATGTTGGAAGGGATCAAACTCCTCACCTTTTGAGTTACTCGCGGTTTATCAAATCCATTTGACCTTTCAACTTTTGTGATCTTGCCACCACATTTTCTACCAAGCCTCTCAAAGACAGACACCCTCGGATCTCACCAAGTCTCTTGAAAACAGATGTTCTTGGAGTTTCCTTTTTGTATTTGCCAACTGCATCTTCTGTTGATGAAAATTCTCCTTCAAAGACATGGTTTGTTGTAGCCCTTTTGATGGTGATGCGGACTGGACTTTGTGGGACAAATCCCAAACCTGCCTTAGTGCTTGGGACAGCATGGCCGTTCTTCTTCAACATTTTTTGTGTGGCATTAAGTCTGTAGTTCTGTTGATCTACAACTTTTGAATGGGACTCCGTCACAGGGCTTTCTTGTGGACTATATCCAGCTTTAACGAGAAGTCTAAATGCTTTTGGACTAAAATGCTGAGTGACATCACTATTCACACTTTCTCCATGTTCAGTAGCACCGCCTTGTGTTGGTCGAACGAACCCTTTGATTGGTGGTGTGATTGGCTTCTTTCCATCAATTTTGGTTAGAGGCAACATGAGTCCTTCCAGTGATTCTGTTCCAAATACTTCTTTCTTGATCTTTTGGCTATTTTCAGGTTCTTTTTGATGGATTGCTACCCCTTTTCTAGCCTTTGTGTTAGGTAGGTAGTATTTTGAATCGGCAAAATATGATTCAGCTTCTGTGAAGGGCTTGTGGTCGCCAACTACCGTCTTTACAACTCCATCTCGACAATACTTGAGGCATTGGTGCCATGTTGAGGGGATAACTCCATTCTCATGTAGCCATGGTCGTCCAAGAATCATGTTATATGAAGTCTTGGCGTCAATCACGTGAAACATTGCGGTTGATTTCATATCATCCATTAGTAAATCCAACCTTGTGGCGCCAAGAGCTCTTTGTCCTTCATGGTTGAATCCTTGAATCATCAAACGGCTACCAGAAAGATCCTCCGTAGGAATTTCCAATTCTTTCAATGTTCTTAGAGGTAAGATATTTACTACAGACCCTCCATCAATAAGTATTCTATTGACCCATTTTTCACATGCATAGCCACTCATGAATAAAGGCTTATTGTGAGGATCAGACCCAAGCTGCAAATCTTCATCAGTGAATGTTATTGCAGATATGAAATCATTATCAGCCACATGAGCCTCTTTTTCGACTTGTTTATTATCTTCTTCATCGTTCACAACATTACTAGACTTAGTGACGATAATATTTGCAGTGGCGTCATCTTCTTCAAGTGATATTTTCCCTTGACGAGCCAATTGCATGATCTTGTCTTTCAATATAAAGCAGTCATGAATTGGGTGTCCAACCAATCGGTGGTATTTGCAGTATTTCGGGTCATCAGTTCTCCCTGCTTCGTTGGGACGCTTCATTTCTGGCAATTCAATGAGTCCTTCTTTGAGTAGGTCATCAAAAATCCCCGAGACATCTGAATCCAGGAAAGGATATTGTTTTTGTTGCATCTCTTTCAGGGTCATCCTCTTTTCTGGCTGAACATTTTGCTTTGTATCTTTGTCAGCATCCTTTCTGATGAACTTGACAGGTGTTGCTTTCGTTGCCATAGACTCTTTCTTTGGTGCTTTGTCGAAGAACTTGGCACTCCTCTTGAAATCTTGTCTTTCTTTGAACTTGCGAAGTTCTTGCATTGGTGGTCCATCAATTCCGCTTGCTGCCATACTTAGCTCCATATCATGGGCTCTGGTAGCTAGTTCTTCAAAAGTTCTTGGTTGAATTCCTCGCAGGATGTATTGAAGACCCCAATGCATTCCTTGGATGCACATTTCTATGGCAGATGCTTCAGACAAACGATCTTTGCAGTTAAGACAAAGATTTCTCCACCGATTAATATAATCAATCACAGGCTCTTCTTTCCATTGGCGAGAACTTGTGAGTTCCACCATACTGACTGTTCTTCTGGTACTGTAAAAGTGATTGAGAAACTCATGCTCGAGCTGCTCCCAATTGTCAATTGAGTTAGGCTCCAAGTCCGTATACCAGTCGAATGCATTTCCTTTCAGAGAGCGAACAAACTGCTTGACCAAATAATCTCCATAGGTTCCAGTATTATTGCACGTTTCAACAAAATGGGCTACATGCTGTCTTGGATTGCCCTTTCCATCGAACTGTTGAAACTTTGGGGGTTGATAACCTACAGGCATCTTCAAGTTATCGATCCTTCGAGTGTAAGGCTTAGAATAAACCGCCATTGACTTGGAACTTTCACCGAACCTATCTTTTATAGTTCCTTCAATGAACTCCTTGAGTTGGTTGATTGGAATAGAACCATCAACTGAAACATTCAACTCTTTAGCAAATGATTTTGCACCATCATTCATTTCTGGCTTCTTAGGTGTTTCATCGCCATTATTTTCACTATTTTCTTCATGATTCTCTTGACTCACGACTTCTTTCCCTTTCAAGAGCCTCGCAATTTGGTCGTCTTGCTTTTTTATATGGGCATACATTTGCTCCATCAACTTTGTCAAATTTGCGATTTGTTCATCGGTAGTCAATCCATCTGCCATCATGACGGACTCCTCAAGTGGGTAACTTGCTGATGAGTGAGTGTTCAATGGTGCAACACCAGTCTCCACTTCATCACTTTTCTTGTTCTTGTCAGCCAGTTGTAGTTCCTTTTCTGCAGGATTAATTAACTGAGAAATCTCTCTTGCTTGTTTGGCCATTCTCCGTGTAATGACACCGACACTCTTTAAAGAGCTATCTGGAGCAGCCGTGGATGAAATTTTTGTTTTCATCACACTTGTTTCAGTAGTTGAGTTTTTTGAAGTAGGTGCAGTTGAAGATTTTGTTTTCATTGCACTACTCTGAGCAGACATCGTTCACAAATTTGGTAGAGTGAAAATATGAGAGGTAGAGATTATCCCACCGGGCGTGCCAAAATTTGTAACACAAATTTTTGTATTTAATTTAATAAAACACAAAACGTGTACAAATACAATATTTTAGGATCAAATTTATATTTTTGGATCCAATCTCTATTTCTCCTCTGATTAATCACTCCTAGAACGATCTTCAAATGGTCTTCAAAGTTTTCGGGGAATATTTATCTCCTCGATCTTCCTTGACTTGGTCTTTGGTCTTTGAAAACGTTAATTCGGAGGGCCGACACCTTGTTTCCGGATCAAACGCTAATTTTGGGTTGAATTTGACGAAGAACGCTTTTATCTTCCTTACTTGTGGATCAAACGCCGTTTTCGGGATGAATTTGGTGAAGAACGCCTTTGAATATCACAAGAACGCCTTGAATATCAGAGAGAATTTCACTTATGGAAGTTCTCAAATTCTTGAACTCTTCAAATGATTTCTGGTGTCATTTTCATTCTCCATATGGTCTCTATTTATAGGTGTAAGGAGAGAGAAATTTGGAGACTTAGGGCTGAGGTGGCACGATTTGATTGGCTCCTCAATATTTTGGACTTATCTTTATCAAATCCTTAATTTCTGCACAGATTTGACACGTGTCGACTCCTAATTGGCCGAGATTATCCACATATTTAAATATCAACATTTATTTATTTAATTTAGGAATTAATTCATGTAAATCCCTAAAATATAAATAAATGATATATTTTGATATTTAAATATTTATATCCATCTATTAAATATCAATATCTTTTTATTTAATTTAGGAATTAATTTAATTAAATTCCTAAAATATAAATAAATGATATAACTTGATATTTAATTATTTGCATGGCATAATGTAATTTAGCCATTAAAGTTTATCCGTCTACAGGTTCAATAATTAAAATACCAAGGCGTGCGTGCGCACCAATTGCACCATGCGACTGTCTCATAGGAGTGTCACTCTTTTCAAATTATAGAGTCCAAGCCCCTCAAACTTGAGGGTATCATTACTCATATATTAATGTTTTCATGAGTTCTTGAATTCACAAACCAATTGTTTAATTAATTTGCTGCAGATTGTTGAAGACAATGATTTCCGGCTATTTTTATGATTTATTATGTCCTTTTAATATTAATAAAACATCAAAAACAGACCTGTGATCATTGTTTTAGTTCACGTGGAATAATAAAGATTTGAAATTTTTGGAATTAATGGGTATATGTTCTGTGTAGAATTAAAACTTAGAAGTCTATTGACTAATAGGGTGATAGATTATGTTCTGTAAATTATGATATTTAAAAAATACCCTTACTGTAGATTAAAACTTAAAAGTGATATTTACACTTTATTATTAAATATATAAATATATAACAAGAAAAAAAAATCGAATGCCAATCTAATGAACTGCCCGAATGGGTGATATAGGGTTGGGATGTTTTCATTATCTCATCCAATTTTCAATTTTCACGTGCATGGTGAAATTAAAATAAACACATGCCTCACTAATATCCAATACATTTTCATCAAATGAACCACGCATAATTGAAATACTATAATGTCATTAATTTTACCGGTTCAATCAGTAAAAATAATAATAATAACAACAACAACAACAACAACAACAAGATATTAAAATTCCTAACCCATCCCTGAATCATTTAAGGCTCCTGTGAGGATTATAAACAAGGATTATAAACAACATGGAATGAAATCATCTACTATCTAGAATATTTTCAAATATTATAAATATATAATACGTATTAAGTTACATTACTACCCTTAAATTGAAAATATAATAGGGATATAATTGGTAAATTTTTGTAAAATAAGGCTCTTTTCTAATTCTCCATAATAATATATATAGCATATTAAATTTTATTACAATTATAACCAAATGATAAGTAAAAACATTGTTAAATATTAATCTTCCGGTCTATAATTTAGAGTCGAAGAAAGTATATATGTAACTTAAAATTTTAGATTTTGTACCTACAAAAATGAAATAAAATCAAAATACTTATTGTCTTTCTTGAATAGGTGGGAGTATTTTTGCATAAATACACTTTATGGGCAAATCGAATTTTGCAACATTGATTTACCCTATCAATGCATCATCTATGCATATAGTAACTGCAACATGATTTGATTTATTTCCACTCCAAATTACTAGTATAAAAACAAGAAATGCGAAGGTGAAAAAAGCATTTCAATTTTCTATCTTCCATTTTAGAGAATATGGGCATAATGAAAAACCTGTTGGTGTTGTTCATCGTATCAACAATTCTTGTTCAAATGGTTGATGGTCTTCCTACTCATACATCAAGATACTCAGTTAATATCTTCGATGCTCTACCTCAGAGGGATTCCAAATTAATAACTCACTGTTATTCTAAAGACAATGATTTTGGAAACCACACACTCTACCTAAACCAATATCAATCGTGGAATTTCTACGTAAATATATTCAAAACAACTCGTTATGTCTGCAGTTTTCGGTGGGGTAACAAGAGAAGAGCTTTCGACGTGTTCTACGCCAAAACTGCAGGCATGTGTGAAACTGGATTGACTAATGAGTGCAGCTGGGTTGCCAAGGAGGATGGACTTTATTTTAGTCCTAATTTTATATATCAAAATGGTTTGGTCAAAAAATATGATTGGCAATGAATTGGATTATTATTCAATTTCTCATGCATCAAATTTTTACACTCGAAAACGTTGCTAGTGAGAATGTAAACAAACAATGGTCATCGACCAATTTCTTCATGTGTAATAATTTTCCACTAATTTAATTGGGTGTTCAAAAATGGCAATATTCAATTGTTAAAAAGAGCTTTTTTATTATTTGGTCATGTTTTAGATTTTCGGTACATTTTATATATTGTGTATATTATTATGGATGTATCATTTATTAACCGATAAAATATTATCAACTAAGCCCTCTTGGGAACTAGGAATCTTATGATCAACTCTGACATCAAGATACTCAGTTAATATCTTCGATGCTCTACCTCAGAGGGATTCCAAATTAATAACTCACTGTTATTCTAAAGACAATGATTTTGGGAACCACGCACTCTACCTAAGCCAATATCAATCGTGGAATTTCCACGTAAATATATTCAAAGCAACTCGTTATGCCTGCAGTTTTCGGTGGGGTAACAAGAGAAGAGCTTTCGACGTGTTCTACGCCAAAACTGCAGGCATGTGTGAAACTGGATTGACTAATGAGTGCAGCTGGGTTGCCAAGGAGGATGGACTTTATTTTAGTCCTAATTTTATATATCAAAATGGTTTGGTCAATAAATATGATTGGCAATGAATTGGATTATTATTCAATTTCTCATGCATCAAATTTTTACACTCGAAAACGTGGCTAGTTAGAATGTAAACAAACAATGGTCATCGACCAATTTCTTCATGTGTAATAATTTTCCACTAATTTAATTGGGTGTTCAAAAATGGCAATATTCAATTGTTAAAAACAGAGCTTTTTTATTGTTTGGTCATGTTTTAGATTTTCGGTACATTTTATATATTGCGTGTATTATTATGGATGTATCATTTATTAACCCATAAAATATGATCAACTAAGCCCTCTTGGGAACGAGGAATCTTATGGAATTAAATACCATGGAATAACATTAATAATTTTTATTTTTGTAGTCAATAATTAATTATTAGGGTCTATTCCATAATTACCTAGAGATCAATAGAGTATATAATTTTTTTAGATTTTAATTCTTAGTCATAAATGTTAATCATGATTATAATATAATTATTATTATTTTTAATAATAATAAATATAGTTGCTAGGGCCTCATAAATCCTGGAGACAGTCCTGAATTTCAGGCACTTTGAGTGCCAATTAACCGCTTGAATCACAAAATCCTATTAATTTTTGGGTTATTCCAACGTTAAACAATGAATCATAAATTTTTGGGCTATTTCAATGTTAATTAACCGTTGGAATCATAACACAAGACCTGAAAAAGTTTAATTCCAACAAAAAAAATCCGCTAGAATCACAAAATTATTTTTATTTCAAAAATCATAAAGAGATTTGATATTTTTTCAGATTTTTTATTTTTTATTTCAAAAATCTTGTATTTATATCTCAATTATGGTTCAATAATTAAAATCCCGAGGCGTGCGTGCGCATCAATTGCACCATGCGACTGTCTCATAAGAGTGTCGCTCTTTTCAAATTATAGAGTCCAAGCCCCTCAAACTTGAGGGTTTCATTACTCATATATTAATGTTTTCATGAGTTCCTGAATCCACAAACCAATTGTTTAATTAATTTGCTGCAGATTGTTGAAGACACTGATTTCCGGCTATTTTTATGATTTATTATGTCCTTTTAATATTAATAAAACATCAAAAACAGACATGTGATTGTTGTTTTAGTTCACGTGGAATAATAAAGATTTGAAATTTTTGGAATTGATAGGTATATGTTCTGTGTAGAATTAAAACTTAGAAGTCTATTGACTAATAGAGTGATAGATTATGTTCTGTAAATTATGATATTTAAAAAAATACCCTTACTGTGGATTAAAACTTAAAAGTGATATTTACACTTTATTATTAAATATATACATATATAAAAAAAATCAAATGCCAACATAATGAACTGCCCAAATGGGTGATATAGGGTTGGGTTTGATTTCATTATCTCATCCAATTTTTAATTTTCACGTGCATGGTGAAATTAAAATACACACATGCCTCACTAATAGCCAATACATTTTCATCAAATGAACCACACATAATTCAAATACTATAATTTCATTAATTTTACCTGATCAATCAGTAAAAATAATAATAACAACAACAACAACAATAAGATATTGAAATTCCTAACCTATCGTTGAATCATTTAAGGCTTTTGTGAGGATTATAAACAACATGGAATGAAATCATCTACTATCTAGAATATTTCCAAATATTATAAATATATAATACGTATGTTGTGTACATGGGAGTGAAGAATGGCGAAAAGGGTGGTGAATTTGCTTCAGGCGGAGAGATGGTCGCCGACGAGGGAGAATGGAGTAAAGATTGCATTTTTAGGGCAAATACCTAATTTGATCGATCCCCTTTTGATTGGAAAAGTTCAGCGGGTCGAGGAGAATAGTACGGGGCGGGTTAAAGATCCGGGCTTGGGCTCTCTTAATTATTTTTGTCTTTTAATTCCTAGAAGCAGCCCAAACTATGTAATTATTAGGCCCAGCTATCTTAGGGTTAATTACCACCTTTTGGTGAGTATAAAGTTGTACTATGAAACCATGCAAGGCAAGAAATGAATTATCAACTTTTGCCTCCCTCTCTTTCTCTCTGATCCTCCCCTGTTCTCGTCTGCATCTAATCCCCCATTTCTATTAAAGTCTACACCTTTATTATAAAACTCGCTACAAATTATACTCTCATACACAGATCCACACAAATATTTACAATATAGCTAAAAAGAAGAACAAAAATCGCCAAGATATAGCCGAGACTATTACATTTGGTATTCAAAGCTCTTGATCCTTGGAGATGGCTGAAAACACCAGGCTGAGGGAGCTGCAAGAGGGACAGAGACGGTTAGAAGCTGATAACATTAAACGTGAAGAAGCAGAAGCAAAAATGAAGGAACATATCACATATGTAGCTAATATGCAAGAAGGAATGATGGGTAAGTTAGAACACCTCTCTAACCTTTTAGCTTCAATACAAGTACAACTATCAAAAGAAGATAAGGGTAAGTAGAAAACTGAAAGCACATCAATCCTAGGTAGCCCCCCTCCCAAAATCTTATAGAAGGAGGATCTCAGTCCAGAACCCCTTCTTATATTAGGGAAAGACAGGTAGGGGATCACCATGGGAACAATGTTTTGCCCCTATTCCTAAGGTGGATTTCCCTAAATTTGATGGATCCTAACCTAGGGTTTGGATGCTGAAATGCAAAGGGTATTTCAAAATGGTTCCAAACATACCAAATGAGCAGAAAATAGCATTAGCCACAATGAATTTTGAGGATAATTTGGTTCCAATCCTACAGTTCTAGACATTCAAATTTTTCTTGGCCTCAATTCCTAGAGGTGGTTTCTACCAGGTTTGAAGATCTGAGGGAAGAAAACATTGTGGTGGAATTTAACAAACTAAAGCACACTGGGAGATACTTTGACTATGTGGAAAAGTTTGAAGAACTGAGGGAGTGTATGCAGCTATTTGACAACAAGGCATACTCTGAAACCTATTTCATAGCTAGCTTCCTAAGTAGATTGAGTAAAGAATTGAGATCTGCAGTTAAGATGTTCAATCCCTCTACCTTGTAGCAAGCAGTTGAATTGAGGAGACACCAAATGGTCACCATAGAAGCCCTGACTAAGAAGCTCAAAGGAGGAAACAGACCCTACAATAGCAACTGGGGGAATCAACCTATCAAACCTTTGGCTTAACCAAGCCAACATCCCAATTCACCTACACCAACTCAAGCTCAAAGGACACCAGTCAAGTTCTTCACCTCTTCTCAAATGTCAGAAAGGAGGAGCCAAGGTCTCTGTTATAACTGTGATAAAAGGTATACTCCTGGACACAGATGCAAGGCTAGGATCAATTACATGATCATGACAGAGGAGGAGGAAGAACTAAGCTATATGGAATCAAGAGAGGACACAGGGGTAATGGTTGACATGGAACAACCCACTGAAGAGGTGATGGTTTCCCTGCATACCCTCAAGGGAGATACAAGCGTCACTACTCTCAGGTTCACAGGGCCTTGCCAAGGCCACTAGTTGCACATCTTGTTAGATACTGAGAGCACATTAAGTTTTATTAAGGACTCAACTGCTAGGAAGCTTGGCTGTACAATTGAGGACGCTCTGCCTTTATATATTAAGGTAGCCAATTGTCAAAGGCTCACAAGCTCCTCCCAGACTGGCCAGTTTGAGTGGGATCTGCAAGGCCACAGCCTGCAATACTCACTTAGGCTCTTGCAATTAGAGGGCTGTGATATCATTCTAGGGGGTGACTGGCTCAAAGCTTGTACACCAATTGAGCTAAACTATGAGAATATGACTGTGGCAATCCACTAAAAGGGCAAGAAGGTCAAGCTACTAGCCAACAAATCTCCTACAGAGTGCTAAATGATTTCACATCATACCCTCTGCATGATGATGCATACCAGGGCTAGACATGAAATGGAAGAGATCTATATAGTTACCCTAGCAAAGCCTAACCAGAAGGAAGACAGTAGACTACAGGGACTGCTAGAGGAGTATGCAGTTATCTTTCAGGAGCCTGAAAGGTTGCCTCCATCTAGAGGAGTGGAACATCAAAACACTCTCAAACCCAACAGTGCCCCCAAACAATAATACCCCTACAGGTCATCCAACAAGCATAAAGATGAGATAGAAAAGATAATTAAAGAGCTGCTAGCTATTGGGGTTATTCAGCATAGCAAGAGCCCTTTCTCTTCTCCAATTCTGCTAGTTAAGAAAACAAATGGGTCATGGAGGATGTGTGTGGACTACAGATACCTATACTCTTTAACTGTCAAGCATGAATATCCCATCCCCATCATTGATGACATACTGGATGAGCTAAATGGATCTAAGGTCTTCTCCAAAGTGGATCTCAGGTCAGGCTACTTCCAAATTCTTAAGCAGTCCGAGCACAGATACCTTACAGCATTCAGTACTCATCAGGGCCACTATGAGTTTCTGGTCATGCCATTTGGCCTATGTAATGCCCCGGCCACTTTCCAATCACTTATGAATCAAGTGTTTGGTGAATGTTTGAGAAAGTTTGTCCTAGTCTTTTTTTATTACATTCTTATCTATATCAAGAGTTGGGAAGACCGTATCTTGTATCTCAGAGAAGTGTTCAACCTATTGAAGAAGCATTCCCTATTTTCCAAGAAATCTAAATATATATTTGGTCAGTCTAGCATTGAATACTTGGGCCACATGATCAGCCAAGAGGGTGTATCAACTGACCCTGCCAAAATAGACTGCATGATGAACTGGCCCACACCCAAGAATGTCAAGGAACTCAGGGGGTTTCTAGGCCTAACAGGTTATTACAGAAAATTTATAAAAGGATATGGTCTCATCAGCAAACCTTTGACCTTGCTATTGAACAAGAACAGTTTCAGGTGGACTCCAGAGGCAGAGAAGGTTTTTCTCTGATCTCAAGAAGGCTATGACACATGCTCCTGTTCTAGCCCTCCCAGATTTCTCTCTACCTTTTGTTTTGAAGACTGATGCAAGTGGGGTTGGTATTGGGGCAGTCCTTATGCAAAGGAGCAGACCCTTTACCTTCATGAGCAAGGCCCTATGCCTTCAGAAACCAGACTCTCTCTATATATGAAAGAGAGTTTCTAGCAGTCCTAATGGCCATCCAGAGGTAGAGGCACTATCTTTCTGGCCATAGGTTTATTATCAGGACTGACCAACAAGCCTTAAAGAATTTATTAGATCAGAGGGTCACCAGTCCTCTGCAACAGAAGTGGGTCACTAAGCTACTGGGTTTTGATTATGAGATTTGCTACAAGAAAGGGACTGAAAACACAGATGCTGATGCCCTTTCCAGGAGACAAGATGATCAAGAAAACTCCTTATCAGTTAGTACCCTTTGTCCTAACTAGGCTCAGGAGGTGGAAGACAGCTATAAGGAGGACACCTTTTTCTCTCCATTACACAACTCCCTCCCCTCAGACTCAAATACCAATCGTAATTTTTCTCTAGCAGGAGGAGTCATCAGGTACAAAGGCAAAATAGCAGTGGGACAAACTGGATAGATGAGGCACAAGCTCTTAGGGATCATGCACAGCTTAGCCTATGGGGGACACTCTGGAGTTAATGGCACTTACATGCGCTTGAAGAGGAGTTTCTACTGGCCTAACATGAAACAAGATGTTATATAGCTAGTTAAGGGTTGTGACACTTGCTCACTTAACAAACCCAATCAAGGGGTTGTGCAAGGGTTGCTCCAACCTCTCCAAATTCCATATCAACCCTGGAGCCACATCTCCATGGACTTTGTAGAAGGGCTCCCAAAATCAGCTTGAAAGGAGGTAATCTTGGTGGTAATTGACAGAATGACCAAGTTTGGCCATTTCATTGCTCTGTCCCACCCATACACCACTAAAACTGTAGCTAAACTATTCCTAGACCATGTATATAAACTCCATGGTCTACCAGTGAGCATTGTCTCAGATAGAGACAAGGTCTTCACCAGTAACTTCTGGAGGGAACTCTTTAAGGTGCTGAAGGTTACCCTAAATTTTTCATCCTCCTACCATCCCCAGTCTGATGGATAGACCGAGAGATTGAATCAGTGCCTTGAAACCTATCTCAGGCGCATGACATCTGATTGCCCTAAGCTATGGAGCACATGGCTTGCCTTGGCTGAGCATTAGTATAACACCAACTATCATATAGCCATAAAAACAACCCCATTTCAGGCCCTCTACGGCTATGCTCCCCCTCACCTAGCTATGGGACCCTACATAAACACTAACCAAGGGAAGGTTAAGGATACTATTATAGAGCAGAGGCTTATGCTACAACAACTCAAAACTAACCTACAGTTTGTCCAGAACAGAATGAAAGCCTACGCTGACAAGAATCGCACAGAAAAAACTTTCAAGGTAAGGGATTCGGTGTATCTTAAATTATAGCCGTACAGACAGAATTCGGTTTCCCTGAGAAGGAATCTCAAGCTTGCTTCCCGCTACTACAACCCTTACACTATTCTACAGAAAATAGGGGCCATTACCTACAAATTGGACCTACCCCAAGGATCCCAGGTTCACCCATTTTCCACGTCTCACTACGTAAGCGGAAGGTGGGGGGAAGACAATACAGTATCACATAAGTTACCTGATGTCATAGATACTAGGGTTTTTCGTGTCTTGTCTTGCTCCGTGTTGGGTTCCCGCTTCATCACTCAGGGCAAGGAATTGGTGGCCCAGTTACTCATTCAGTGGGAAGAAGGGTAGGGGTCGGGTATACTCTCGTGGGAAGATCAGAAATTTCTCAGGAAGAAATATCCATCTTTTGATCCTTGCGAACAAGGATCTTTCGATGGGGGCGGCAATGTTGTGTACATGGGAGTGAAGAAGGGAGAAAAGGGTGGTGAATTGGCTTCAGGCGGAGAGATGGTCACCGACGAGGGAGAAGGGAGTAAAGATTGCATTTTTAGGGCAAATACCTAATTTGATCGATCCCCTTTTGATTGGAAAAGTTCAGTAGGTGGAGGAGAATAGTACGGGGCGGGTTGAAGATCCGGGTTTGGGCTCTCTTAATTACTTTTGTCTTTTAATTCCTAGAAGCGGCCCAAACTATATAATTATTAGGCCCAACTATCTTAGGGTTAATTACCACCTTTTGGTGAGTATAAAGTTGTACTATGAAACCTTGCAAGGCAAGAAATAAATTATCAATTTTTGCCTCCCTCTCTTTCTCTCAGATCCTCCCCTTTTCTCGTCGGCATCTAATCCCCCATTTCTATTAAAGTTTACGCCTTTATTATAAAACTTGCTTCAAATTATACTCTCATACAGATCCACAAAAATATTTACAATATAGCTAAAAGGAAGAACAAAAATCGCCAAGATATAGCCGAGACTATTACAACGTATTAAGTTACATTACTACCCATAAATTAAAAATATAATAGGGATATAACATGTAAATTTTTGTAAAACAAGGCTCTTTTATAATTTTCCATAATAATATATATAGCAGATTAAATTTTATTACAATTATAACCAAATGATAAGTAAAAAATTGTTAAATATTAATCTTCCGGTCTATAATTTAGAGTTGAAGAAAGTATATACGTAACTTAAAATTTTGGATTTTGTACCTACAAAAATGAAATAAAATCAAAATAGTGATTCTTTTCTTGAATAGGTAGGAGTATTTTTGCATAAATACCCTTCATGGGCAACTCAAATTTTGCAACATTGATTTACCCTATCAATGCATCATCTATGCATATAGTAACTGCAACATGATTTGATTTATTTCCACTTCAAATTACTAGTATAAAAACAAGAAATGCGAAGATGAAAAAAGCGCTTCAATTTTCTATCTTCCATTTTAGAGAATATGGACATCATGAAAAACCTGGTGGTGTTGTTCATCATATCAACGATTCTTGTTCAAATGGTTGATGGTCTTCCTACTCTGACATCAAGATACTCAGTTAATATCTTCGATGCTCTACCTCAGAGGGATTCCAAATTAATAACTCACTGTTATTCTAAAGACAATGATTTTGGGAACCACACACTCTACCTAAACCAATATCAATCGTGGAATTTCCACGTAAATATATTCAAAACAACTCGTTATGCCTGCAGTTTTCGGTGGCGTAACAAGAGAAGAGCTTTCGACGTGTTCTACGCCAAAACTGCAGGCATGTGTGAAACTGGATTGACTAATGAGTGCAGCTGGGTTGCTAAGGAGGATGGACTTTATTTTAGTCCTAATTTTATATATCAAAATGGTTTCGTCAAAAAATATGATTGGCAATGAATTGGATTATTATTCAATTTCTCATGCATCAAATTTTTACACTCGAAAACGTGGCTAGTGAGAATGTAAACAAACAATGGTCATCGACCAATTTCTTCATGTGTAATAATTTTCCACTAATTTAATTGGGTGTTCAAAAATGGCAATATTCAATTGTTAAAAAGAGTTTTTTTATTGTTTGGTCATGTTTTAAATTTTCGGTACATTTTATATATTGCTTGTATTATTATGGATGTATCATTTATTAATCGATAAAATATGATCAACTAAGCCCTCTTGGGAACTAGGAATCTTATGGAATTAAATACCATGGAATAACATCAATAATTTTTATTTTTGTAGTCAATAATTAATTATTAGGGTCTATTCCATAATTACCTAGAGATCAATAGAGTACATAATTTTTTAGATTTTAATTCTTAGTCATAAATGTTAATCATGATTATATTATAATTATTATTATTTTTAATAATAATAAATATAGTTGCTAGGGCCTCATAAATCCTGGAGACGGCCCTGAATTTCGGGCACTTTGAGCGCCAATTAACCGCTTGAATAAAAAATCCTATTAATTTTTGGGTTATTCCGACGTTAAATAATAAATCATAAATTTTCGGGCTATTTCAATGTTAATTAATCGTTGGAATCATAACACAAGACTTGAAAAACTTTATTTCCAACAAAAAAAATCCGCTAGAATCACAAAATAATTTTTATTTCTAAAATCATAAAAAGATTTGATTTCTTTTTCAGATTTTTTATTTTTTATTTCAAAAATCTTGTATTTATATCTCAATTATGGTTCAATAATTAAAATCCCGAGGCGTGCATACATGTGTGACGCGCGATCGTTTCGCGGTTAGAATAATTCTCAAGAGAGAGTTATCCATATGCCCACAGCAAGGCGTAGCAAGCTTTATGTGAGTAAGGGTCGATCCCACAAGGAGCTGCGAATTTTATTTTTCAGTGTCACTTTTCCAAAAGATTTGAGGATTGTTGTGGTCTCCGTACTTGCATGTAGAGACTGCAAAATAAATTAACAAAACAAAACAAAATGGGAAAGGAAAATATTAGTAGTAACGTATTCCGGATTAGAACTTAGATTTGAATTTAACAAACACTTGACCGATCATGGGCACGCTGATTACTTATGCAAATCTAATTATCCGGTTAAAGGTACCGAATCTCTCTCAATGTACCCAATCTATCCTTTCAATTTAGCTTAGAGGTGATCTCTCGTCCCCTAAACCCTAATTTGTTGCCCAACCCCGATCTCTCATATGGTTGTAAATTAAACAACAAAATAGCATTATGATCTAGACAGACCCAGATTTACCTAGACAAAGATCTCTTTTATGTCCTCAGTACCCGTGATGCATCTCATCCCTTTATGACCAACACACAGCTACGATTGATTGACCATTTATAGAGGTAGTGAACACAATTTTAATTAACGAGTGATCAACCACAATTAACTAGCTTAGCCCACTGTATAATGCAACAAAGAAAATGACTACACGATGGAACCAAATTCACACAGTTTATGCCCACAAGCCTCACGGTTCTTACGTGTTCATTAAGTTCTTATCCTTGTTCAATCCGGAATAACGAGTCTAGCCGCTCATGCTACACTTAGAACAATAATAATAAATAAAAGGAATAAAACAAAACATAATATAAACGAAAAACTTACTTATATTAATTAGCAAAAGAAATCCAACACCAACGCTGGATTGAAGAACATATAACTAGTGCGGAAAAATAAATTATTTGTGCGTAAAAATAATCCAGAGCTTTAAAAAGAGAGTTAGATGATAGCATTTTTTGTTTGCTGCCATGAGATTTACTTATATAGGAGTACAAAGACACTAGGTAAACTTCCCGACAGCTGGGGATCTTCAGCCCAACACGTAGCTGCCATGCCCAAAGCTTTCCATATTTGGCAGATTCTTCCCTTATTTAGAAGATTCTGAGTCGCAGATTCTGTACTTGCCATGCCCTAGTTGCACCGACATAGCAACTTTCCTTGTAGAGCCGAGCATCCTTCCGGAAACGTCAACTTGCCTTCCGCGGCTCCTCTTTCCTTTGGCGGCTAGGGTGCATTGCTCCTGATATAGCTGGCATTAGTTTTCCTTGTGCCCAGTCTCCTCTCCTTCTCCTCTCAATCACTCTGGGGTTGTTGTGGGCACGATCACAAACTTCTCCTACAGCTTTTGCTGGAATGGTGGGCGATTTCTGCTAGGATCGAGAGAGAGATTTCCGCTGAGAAGTTGTTGCCCATCTTGGTATCATTGGCACTCTTGTGCCCTCCAGAAGTGATTCTCCTGCCTCCTGCTGCCCCTTGTGCCCATTCTGGCTCTTTCCGACTCAAAAAAGAGAAAAAACAAAGGACAAAAGAACGAGAAAAAGACATAAAAATACGAGAGAATTTGGACTTGTCAGTGCGCACCAATTGCACCATGCGACTGTCTCATAGGAATGTTGCTCTTTTCAAATTATAGAGTCCAAGCCCCTCAAACTTGAGGGTTTCATTACTCATATATTAATGTTTTCATGAGTTCCTGAATCCACAAACCAATTGTTTAATTAATTTGCTGTAGATTGTTGAAGACAATGATTTCCGGCTATTTTTATGGTTTATTATGTCCTTTTAATATTAATAAAACATCAAAAACAGACCTGTGATGGTTGTTTTAGTTCACGTGGAATAATAAATATTTGGAATTATTGGAATTGATAGGTATATGTTCTGTGTAGAATTAAAACTTAGAAATCTATTGAGTAATAGAGTGATAGATTATGTTCTGTAAATTATGATATTTAAAAAAATACCCTTACTGTAGATTAAAACTTAAAAGTGATATCTACACTTTATTATTAAATATATACATATGTAACACGAAAAAAAATAAAATCATATGCCAACCTAATGAACTGCCCGAATGGGTGATATAGGATTGGGTTTGATTTCATTATCTCATCCAATTTTCAATTTTCACGTGCATGGTAAAATTAAAATACACACATGCCTCACTGATAGCCAACACATTTTCATCAAATGAACGACGCATAATTCAAATACTATAATGTCATTAATTTTACCTGATCAATCAGTAAAAATAATAATAATAACAACAACAACGACAAGATATTAAAATTCCTAACCTATCGTTGAATCATTTAAGGCTCTTGTGAGGATTATAAACAACATGGAATGAAATCATCTAATATCTAGAATATTTCCAAATATTGTAAATATATAATACGTATTAAGTTACATTACTACACTTAGGCAATGTTTGGTAGCCTGGATAAAGGCATATTAGTATAGGTATCCAGCAAGAACCGTGTGTTTGGTAGTCATTATTCGTTCACGCGAGGCCCGGTCTTAATGCGAGGCCCGGGGTGAAATTTACTGATTCGGCTGGATAATGTATCCGACGCCCCCCCTCGGATACAGTTTCTGGCGTAGCAATCTTAGTATATATGCCTTTATCTAGGCTACCAAACATTGCCTTAACTAATTTACTCATTCCAGAACTTAGTCTACTAAATAAAACAATGTACCAAACACATGTGTGAAACAATCTTAGTATATTTATCTTAATAACCAAACACACAATTAAAATACCTAATACGCAATTATCTTTCAAAGCAATCTAAATTTTATTAATGTGGGTATATCCGTACCAGTATACCAAACATTGCCTTAAATTAAAAATATAATTGGGATATAATAAGAAATTTTTTGTAAAACAAGGCTCTTTTATAATTCCCCATAATAATATATATATAGCAGATTAAATTTTATTACAATTATAACCAAATGATAAGTAAAAAACTTGTTAAATATTAATCTTCTGGTCTATAATTTAGAGTTGAAGAAAGTATATACGTAACTTAAAATTTTGGATTTTGTACCTACAAAAATGAAATAAAATCAAAATACTGATTCTTTTCTTGAATAGGTGGGAGTATTTTTGCATAAATACCCTTTATGGGTAACTCGAATTTTGCAACATTGATTTACCCTATCAATGAATCATCTATGCATATAGTAACTGCAACATGATTTGATTTATTTCCACTTCAAATTACTAGTATAAAAACAAGAAATGCGAAGATGAAAAAAGCACTTCAATTTTCTATCTTCCATTTTAGAGAATATGGGCATCATGAAAAACCTGGTGGTGTTGTTCATCGTATGAACGATTCTTGTTCAAATGGTTGATGGTCTTCCTACTCTGACATCAAGATACTCAGTTAATATCTTCGATGCTCTACCTCAGAGGGATTCCAAATTAATAACTCACTGTTATTCTAAAGATAATGATTTTGGGAACCACACACTCTACATAAACCAATATCAATCGTGGAATTTCCACGTAAATATATTCAAAACAACTCGTTATGCATGCAGTTTTCAGTGCGGTAACAAGAGAAGAGCTTTCAATGTCTTCTACGCCAAAACTGCAGGCATGTGTGAAACTGGATTGACTAATGAGTGCAGCTGGGTGATAGGAACTTAAGCCCAAGACCCTAACTCCACCACAAAAGCTAGCTCAAAGGTGGAGGGTTGACCCTCAACTTAAGTACCCATCCACAATTGCTTGTGGATCCGATGTGGGATCGTATCATTCCACCCACCTTGACAAGCCGGACGTCCTCGGACGGTTGACACTCTAGACCGCTTCGGCACTAGGTAGCCCTTTTCCGAGCCGGATGGCTCACACTCTGGACCGCTTCGGCACCAGGTAGCCCTTTTCCAAGCCAGACGGCTCTCACTCTGGGTAGCTTTCACTCCGGACCGCTTCGGCACCGGGTAGCCCTCTCCCAGGTAGCCCTTTTCCGGGACGAACCGGCTCTCAATGAAAGCACCAATGATAGGAACTTAAGCCCAAGACCCTAACTCCACCACAAAAGCTAGCTCAAAGGTGGAGGGTTGACCCTCAACTTAAGTACCCATCCACAATTGCTTGTGGATCCGATGTGGGATCGTATCACTGGGTTGCCAAGGAGGATGGACTTTATTTTAGTCCTAATTTTATATATCAAAATGGTTTGGTCAAAAAATATGATTGGAAATGAATTGGATTATTATTCAATTTCTCATGCATCAAATTTTTACACTCGAAAATGTGGCTAGTGAGAATGTAAACAAACAATGGTCATCGACCAATTTCTTCATCTGTAATAATTTTCCACTAATTTAATTGGGTGTTCAAAAATGGCAATATTCAATTGCTTAAAAGAGAGCTTTTTTATTGTTTGGTCATGTTTTAGATTTTCGGTACATTTTATATATTGCGTGTATTATTATGGATGCGTCATTTATTAACCGATAAAATATGATCAACTAAGCCCTCTTGGGGACTAGGAATCTTATGGAATTAAATACCATGGAATAAGGTTAATCATTTTTATATTTGTAGTCAATAATTAACTATTAGGGTCTATTCCATAATTACCTAGCTAGAGTTCAATAGAGTATATAATTTTTTTAGATTTTAATTCTTAGTCATAAATGTTAATCATGATTATATTATAATTATTATTATTTTTATAATAATAAATATTGTAATAATAGTGAATTTGATGGTGGAATACAATATATATATATATGTATATTGAGGCATAGAATGTAGATTACATAATCTCATTTCTATTATATTGAACATACGCATATAAATGGCTGAAGGGAACAATCCTAATTACATTTTAAATTTAATCTAAGCCCAATACATAAAACTAAAGATAAAATACAATAAAAAAACTCAATACCCTCCCTCAAATTGGAGCATGCAAATCACAAATGCCCAACTTGTGGAGAAAGAAATCAAATTGATGTTTGCCTAATGCTTTGGTAAAAATATCCGCTAGTTGTCCAATAATAGGAACATGGGAGGGACTATTGGTACCATCCTTAATAGCATCTCACAAAAAATGACAATCCAGTTCAATATGCTTCGTACGCTCGTGGAAAATCGGATTTTGAGCAAGGTACAAAGTATACATAATAAGCTTCAATAATTACAAAATACGTACACACAATAATAATAGCCAAAATATTTTAATAAAACCAACGACGACCAAATCAAACACATTTTCACATAATTTAAATACGATGAGATCGATGCCATTAATTCTCTCTCACTCTGTTAAAAATAAAGATATTAAAAATGCTACCTATCATTCAATCATTGAATGCCTCAAGTTATCTGCAAACGGTATTTTCACCATGTGGCCTTGTTTGCCTTCATTCCTCAGTTGTCTAGCTAGTTGATAAAATATTCATTATCATATATATATATATATGATAAAATTTATGTTACTTTCTATTTGATTTGGGTGATTGCTTAGGTGAAATGATGATCCAACACTTCAAAGTCAATTTATGTTTGGGATGCATGTTAGAAGAAATTAGAACTCATTTTATTTAACATAAATTCTCATTATTAGCTCAAAAAAAGGGTACAAAGATAAGATTATCCAACCACCACCAAACCAGAAAGCGGAATAATGTGTGGGTGTGTGTGTGTAGGAAAAGAGCATATATATCTGAAAGTGGAAGATGAAAACATTAAACATAGGCATCTGGGTTTTGAATGAGGAAAGCCTCAACAGCCTTGTACATTCCCAACACCCTCTCTTTGCCAGCCTTCACTTCATCCTCTTTGAGAACGAAGTCTCCGACAGTGAAATACTTGCTCGTAACCTTTGAAATCGAGCCACCATCACCCGACTGCTCAAATTTAACCTCATAGCTTATCTTCTCGAGCTTTTCAGCCAAAGCATCGCCTTCCACCAATGTGTAGCTGTACGTTAGTGTCTTCTCGTTCAGTTCATCCACACGGTATTTCACACACTTCAGAGGGCTACCTACACGCACAGTTAATGAACTAAGCTTAAACCTATATATATATATATATATATATATATATATTGTGGTGCCATTATCTAATTCTTGATCATCAGAGTGCATGGAACTAAGAAACTAACCTTCAGCAAAGTTGATCTGCTTGATGCTCCCTGCACCTCCATCACCTTGGGTGATCTCGATGCTTTTGATGGCCTGTGGCAGGAGTTTTGGGATCAAGTTGTGGGAATCAACGATCGAGGCCTTGAAGATCCTTGATGGGGCAACTGGGGAAGTGTATTCATCAGTCAATGTGGTTACACCCATGATTTTTTTTTTATCTGAATGATTAGGGGAAATGATATATTTGAATAACTATTGTGTATGACTTGTTTGAAGGTGTGTGTGAGGAAGAAGAAAAAAGAAAGCCATTTATACGAGCAATATTCGTTCTTGAAATGATTCCAGATTGTGTCATAACACGGCAGACGGCCAGACTATTCCACAGTTCTTCCATTTCACAATTCAAGAATTGTTTTTATTCAATTTGAGGTAATGCGTAAGACAAAGATGAGCATGTCTTGAGCTTTGATCATTTCAAACTCAATTTTAAGATGTAAAAAAACATTATTTTCATTTCATCGTAAAAAAACAAAAAAAAAATGGATATGAACTAGGGCTGATCATCTGATGTTGACTGTTGTTTACTTGTATATTAATTTAATTAGTTAATTAATATTTTTCTTCAATATATATTAAGAATATATATATATCTTAGATACCTTATTAATATTTAAACTCTCAACTTAAAGTAGAAAATAGGTAATAAAATGTAAAACAAAACAATAACATAAAATTCAATAAATAAAAACAAACACTTAACCATTAATAGAAACGGAGGATTCTAGGAACAATGCGCATAAAACTGATTTCTGATTAGCTTATTGCTTATTTAATTTCTTTACAATAACATAAAATTTAATAAATAAAGACAAATACTTAACAATTAATAAAAACGGGAGATTCCACGGATAATGCGCATACAACGGATTTCTGATTGACTTATTGCTTATTTAACTTCTTTAATTCATTAAAGGTGAAACATCACTAATTCGTCATCAGACTGTTCAGAGAACACATGTCATAACATAAAAATAATCGCACACATTATTACTCATAACCACGTTCCTTGAACTTAAATTCATATGCAACATTTGTTTACTTGGTCTGTTCTTCCAAGCATCATAAAATGATTAACTTATTTTATCCCACTAATTAATCAGTCACAGTTGAGAATCTTTCGATTAATTAGCTAGCATACCTATGTTGTGGCCATCAACGTACATATGAGAAATTCAAACTAGGTAATTAAATGCCCAATAATGAACAGAAAACATAATTCAATAAATTAAATAATTCAATCATAATACTTGCAAACCGTAGAATCCATAAAGTAATTTAGTTAGACATAAATAAAATGAAATAAACGGAGTTTGAAACATCATAAAATAAATATAGATAACATCGATAATTCTCTATAACATCCCATCGTCTTCTATGATGAACTCTCTCTTCAACTATGTTGGAATCATCATCTCCAATGGTTTAATGTTTTCCTCGAGTATAGATGGTGCTATCAACTTCCCCCGTCTCCTCAGGGTGTGTAGAAGTGTATCAATGGTGTGAATAGTATATTGAGAGTGGTTCTAGGTGTGTGTGGCGCTTCTACTCTTCTCTCCATCATCTCTCTCTCCAGTGTATCTATATTTTAGGTTTGGAACCCTAAAAAAACTCGTCAATCCTCGAAGCAACAAACTTGGGTCTAGTAAGAAAGTTGGGTCGATCCAAAAGGCTATTTTTACACAGGTCGACCCAAGTAAACTGGGTTGAGTCGACCCTAGCCTTTAGAAATTGTTCGTGGGTGGGTCGACCGAGCCTTTAATTTCCTGGTCGACCCACTCCTTCTCGAGCTGGACTTCAGATTTCACCGGCTATGATCATTTAATTCAGTTCAATAAATTTTAATTAAGTAATTAATTAAGCTCAAAGCCTAATTAAATCATCCTTTAGCTCTTCACAACTTTAATAAAAAATATTGTAATTGATTGGAAAAAGAGGCGGTGGGATTACTTGTTGTAGAACAGAGAATTCGGTCGTTCAAATGACATATTATCAATTTTTCTTTTGTGCCTATTTGATCATTTCTGAACTTCTTCAATACAAATACACATGCACTTATTTATGTATGGTGTTTAATTTGTATCAATGTACAACCATGCTGTAGAGGTCTTAGAATATCCATTTCCTTTGTGCAACACGTGCGTTAAGGTTCTGATATTTCTACTTTGGTGGACAGATGAAGATTTTCTCATTTCGTCCTTTAGCATGCATGGCATAAAAAAGACGTGTTGCTTATTTGGAAAATATGCACATACACCTAAATTGATGTCTAAATCACTAAATAATGCTATTTATTCATTTATGGTTCAGCTAGCTGATGGCTTGGAATTCTCTTTTACTGACAAGAGGCGGTTTGCTAGAGTTCGCTTGCTTGACAATGTAATTTGTGAATCTATATACCAATATGCAGACTGCAGTTTTTTTCTTTTCGTTTCTGTTTTATTTTTTCCTTATATTTTACAGCCTGTTTCTGTGCCCCCCCAATCTCTGAGCTTGGCCCTGATGCATTATATATCATGTTTTTGCTAAACTTACTAAATTATATAAGTCTAGAGCACAAGATCGACATTGACTGAGTTGAATTTTCATCACAATATTCAAGTAACACCGGATTGAGTATTTAGTGTGTCAAGCATCGGCTCTTGATGCCACTTATTAGAATTTTTTGTCTGAAAAACTTGTGAATTTCAAATTAAACAACGAAGTTGTAATTGATGTTGAAGCTAGTGACTATGCCTTCAACTTACTGACAGAGACGGAGCCGGGGGGGCTGGCGGTGGCTGTCGCCCCCCCCCCCCCTCCCAAATTTTTTTGCATGCCTACTATATATATATATATATATATATATATAAATATGATATTAAAATTTTAATAAGTTTTATTTTGCCCCCTCAAAATTAATTAGTGAAGTAGTGTAGGTTGGGCTAAAGCCCAAAATGAAAATAAATAGATGAATTCTCCATTTATCATTTAGATAATTAATTAAATAAAAAGATTAGTTTCTTTTATCTCATTTATGATTGATGATTTTTTAGCTAACTCAAATAAATTACTAATTATTTTTCTTATATTGAATCAATCATTGATGTGTTTAATGGCATGAAGAAGCGACGTGAATAACTTAAAATGCATAAACTTATAAGATTAGTGAATGTTATTTTTTTATATTGCTTTAGTTATTTAATATATATGATTTTTTTTTTGTTATTTTATGATAAACATGTGATATGATATAATAATATGTTCTTTTTTTATTTTACAAAGTTAATTCTACTAGAACAACATTCCACTATGTATGAAAGACTTTGATAATTGACTGGTCTTATAATTTATATTCGTATATTTTTGTCGTTTGTTGAATATTTCTGTACAAAATATTCATATATTGTGGAACAAAATATTATTGATGCATTGATATTATATATATATATATATATATATATTCAGTTTTTATAATTTGGAATTCGAAAAAGTTCGCCCCCCTACCGAAAAATCCTGGCTCCGTCCCTGCTTACTGATGAAGAGTAAATAGAACTTTGCACAAAATAAATTTTAAATCACACCTTCTTAGGGTGTGTGATTGCTTGAGGCCCAAATTCACTATCACAAGTGAAAAACAAAAACAATATAAATGTTGATTTCGTTCACTCCCTCGACAACATTACATATAATATACAAACGATCAATTCTAACTAGCTTCACTCACTTGAATAAACTCTTGAACAATCACTATCTAAATATATAAATAGATATAATACGTCAATCTAAATCATGAGACTCTCAGATTTAACTATCTAATCTAGAGAAAAAAAAAACTATCTAATCTACACACGCAATTGAATAAATCAAAATTTAGATGATTGGGACGCTAGGCAGATGTTGAGGAGAATGTCTTGCATCTTCGAGACGAACACTAGATGCAAGTTTCAGATTTTCTCACAACCACCTTGATAACCTTTGCTTGCAAAAAATAATTTCAAGGTCTAAGAAGACCTTAACTACACCTCCTATCTTGTTCCAACAGTTGCCCACAAACACATCATATGTGGCATTGAATCAACCGCTTTCAACTCTCCATTACTATAGTGATCTTGAGGTAACCGCTTCTCACTATGTGCTTCACATGTTCTTCAACATCGTGTAATAGTAGTAGTTACTTTAGTCAACCCACATTCACCTGTAATGATTAGTATTCAAAATAGAGGGAAAAACATAATGGTTTCTAGAAAATAGGAACCGACTTTGACTGATTCAAAGTCAGATTTAATCCACAATTTCAAACTGATTTATTTCACTTCTAAATCCCTAAAAATGTGGAAATAAATAAGTGATAAATATCACTTAAAAAATCATATTAATTTAAAATAAATTAATCTTAAAATCAGAAAAGGATAATATTAGCTTCTAGATAGTTGAACTCGATGTTACGAGAATAACGGAGCAAATGAGGTAGAACATTGACTTCGATGTTATCAAATAAAGTAATAACATAATTTGGAACATCATTCTCAACAGAGATAATTTTATATCTCATAATTTAAGTATATCTCATTTTATTTTAATTTTTCTCGATTATTCATCTTAACTTTTAGTTTTATTGAATTAAGAAGAATAGAAAATTAATATTTATTATATTTAATTTCAAATTGTTCATTTTTAGTTATAATATAGGTATTATTAGATTAAATATAAAAAAAAAAATTTACCAAACTTTTATGATAAACTTAGTAAAAAAATGGGAAAAATAAATAAAAATAGTAATAAAAGAGTATTTTTCCACAAAAAAAAAAAAAAATCATTTTTTGAGGAAAGAAGAGGGATTTGCACTCTTAAACACTTTAATAATCGGTTCGACAGTCTTCGCGAAGACTCCCCAAATATCTATTATTAATTAAGTTTATTATGAGCAGTGCCTTAACCTTTTGATTTGGTAAACATCAAACTCCCTATGATTTATGCATAATCTCATATTTTTCGACAAACACTCTCTTGTAATTTGAGTGCAGTATTGTATGTGAAAGTACCTCGATATTAAATTTGAGCATTGATTGTAAATGGATCCTATTGTGTATTTATTCCAATATAATAAGGACCATAGTGCTTGTTTAATTCATATCTACAAACTCCCACGTTAAGAAACTTTATAGGCTAAATGGGGGGAATTCTATACTACGTGTGCGGGGAGTACTCAAGTGACACAATATATCTAATGTGACATTTATGTGTCACATCAAATTTATTATGATCTTTGTGAGTTGTGACACATAAAAATATCACATTAGATCTATTGTGTTACTTGGGCACTACCCGCAGGGGTAGCATAGACAAGCCCGACAAAATGGTATACATCTCGTGTTTTTCTTTAATTCGCGTCAATGGAATTCCCTATCTGTAAAAGGAGAAACTCATGACATTAAAATTTCAAGTCACACTCCAAAAAAAAATTGATTTTAAAGATAATATTATTAGTAACGATAAATATCGTCACAAATAATAAATTTTAATTAAGTAACGGCATATCGTTTCTAATGACATTTTATTGACAACATTGTGGTCACTTAAAAATATTTTATATGATGATGTCATATTGTCTCAAATAGAGCGTCACTAAGTTTGTCCCAAATAAATTAAAAATTATCTTAAGTGACAACAATGTCGTCACAAACATGTAATTAGAAATGACATGTAGTAATAGAGACTACATGTCGTTACTTAAAGTTTATTTTAAGTGACGCCATTTATCGTCGCTAATAATATTGTTACTAAATATCATTTTTTGTAGTGTCAGTTACAAATTAAACTCACACGAAAATTAATCTTAATGTTGTTACACACTTGCATTTGAAACTTTTTTTTTTTTTTTTGAGAAAAACAATTGATAAAATTAATTAAATAGAATTTAGAAAATGTTTTCTTGAGAATCTATACTTCTCCTTAAAAAAAGTTGTTCCTTCCTTAGCTATCAAAAATAAAAATATTCTTTACATAACTATCAATCAATAACACATTTTTTTAGTACTAGTACTTTACGTGCCTTATTTAGCACCACAATATCTTTAGAAATAATGCATTTTAAAACACAATATAAGCATCTTTGTTATTCTTTATTGGCTAAGATGATTTACCATTAAAATTAAATTATTAGATAATTTATAAATTAAATTAAATTTATTGGATAAGTCACTTAAGTTATTCTAAGACATGAATGAAAATTGTGGTTGAGCAAATTGGAATTGGGCTTCCAATTTCTTTTCATTTTTTTTTTATGATTTCTTGTGTTTGAAAAAGTGCTGAACTATATATATGTAAAAATATTTGAGTGGCATAGAAAAACATGTGTTGGTGTGTGTTAATTTGTTAACAGCGTTAACTTCTTCGTTCATAGAAGATTTTACTTGATCCATTATATTTAAGAAACTAGGAATAATGTTATCTCGTGATTTCTTTTAATTCACGTCAACAGAGTTCCTATCCATAAAAAAAAAAAAAACATATATAATGAGAAACTCACAGTAAGATTTAATTAAGAAAGAAAAAAAACTCATACTAAAATCTCAAGTGAATTAAAAAAAAAAAAAAACCGTAATAAAATTTAAAGTTAGTTAAAAAAAAAACATCACTTGAGATCCTCTAGTCTCAATTTATGTATAACAACCGTGTACCAACCCTCAAAATTATAACTTTTTCTTTCATTTTTTTCTTCAATTTTAATTTCTTTAGGTTTAGTATAATTTTACACAATTTTATTTATGGTTTATTCCATCCAATTAGGGTTTATAATTATTTTTAATATTTAATTTTCATTTTTTAATTAATATAATTGATTTTTGGGGTTGATTATTCCAAACTTAAGGTATATAATTTTTTAAAATTTCAATTTTTAACAATAAATGTTAATTATATATGATCAATTATAATATAATAATTTTTTTACAAAAAAAAAATATTAATAATATATAATTTTTATTTTAGCACATAAAGTTGGGATTAGAGGATATCTGCTAAAAAAAAAATGTACTAAAATCTTAACGTTGTTAGACAGGGTCTTGAATTTGCTATAGTTAATTAAATAGAAGGTTTAGGAAATGCTGTTTTTTTGTCGAGAATCTATGGATACAATTGCTTTAAAAAAGTAGTTCCTTACTTGAGTATTAAATAATTAAAACATCTTTACTTGGCGCAGTCAATCAATAGCACATGATCGAGTATATATATTGTCTATTGATCATGCATGCATGCATTCTATGTAGGCGGAGAGAGACAGAGAGATGGAGAAGGTGGTGATTGAGCATCCTTTCCACGAACATCCTGTGATCTTAAAAGAAATTGTTGTTATTGATGAGGAGAGTTTAGATTGTTGTGGGTGTGGGAATGGAATTAGTAATTTGGAGAGGGCATATGTTTGCGTGGAGGCAGAAAAGGGTTGTAGCAGTGGGTTTATCCTCCACAAAAGATGCGGTGAATTTGTTAGAAAAATTTGGCACTCCTCACACTCTGAGCATCCCCTTTACCTAGTTGATTGCCTTCGGTTGTGGGGGCATCAGTGCAATCTTTGCCGTCATGTTTTCATCCTAGAGCTAGGATACCGATGTGATAGATGTGATTTTGACTTGGACATAAGATGCAAATCACTGGTGGGCAGGGAAGAGGTGATAGGAGGAGAGGTAAGAGAGTTGCAGCACCCGAGTCACAATCATCCTTTGCTGCTCATGAGGAAGCAGCCCTTGGTATTCTACTGCGATGCCTGCGGCACTCAAGATCAGGACATGGCGTACGTGTGCAGTGTATGTGAATTGTTAATTCACAAGAGTTGCGCGCTGTTGCCCTCCCTTCTCCCAACTAACCGCCATCGCCACCACCACCACCTCTCCCTCTCATCACGTTTTCCCCTCCACCATCGTGACTTCGAATACACTGTGACAAAGATTTTGATCTCGACTGCTGGGTGTATTACTGTGGTGATTGCCGATACTTTGCCCATCTCAAGTGTGCTACTTCCACGGAACAAGACGACTTCTCCTCTAACATGTAAGATCACTAGCTACCTCATGCATATATATTTTGCTAATTAATTAATTTAATAACTAGCTAGTATGAATGAATATTTATATTGATCTATCTGAAATTAATATATATATATATATATATATTGATTAAATTCCTGCAGAAACCAAGAAAAGAATGATGCTGATGGTTCGATTCTGATTCAGTTCCCATTGGAAGCATCCGGCATTTCAAGGGAATTAATCACACCTTTTGTGATTAGAGAAATTGGTCAAGATCTTGCAGCACCCTGCATAGTAGATATGACAAAAACCAATGCAAGTTCTTCTTCATTTTTATTTGATCATCATAAGCATCCTTTGAGTTTGATTTCCCATAAAGATGATATAGAAGAAGAAGAAGAAGAAGAAGAAGAAGAAGATGATGATGATGAAGTGCAGATGATGATGATGAAGTGCAGATGATGAAGATATGCAATGTATGCGTAACACCAATATCTTCTCCTCCGTATTATGAGTGTGCTGCAACTGCGCCTGCGCCTGCGCCTGCGTGTAATTACTTTGTCCACTCTGTTTGCAACTTTTTACCCAAAGATTTACCATCATCATCGCCTGATCAGTCTCTGCAGCTCTACGGAGACTGTAACGCCCCAGTCCCGGAAGAATAGTGACAAGGGACCGGTGCGCTACTAGGGGAAGGGGGAAGGGGTTGTTGCATAAAGACAATTATAGAAATAGGGTTAGTGCCCCAAACATTTGGGCAACATAACCTTTGTATTCTGAAATAGAACCACCCACGAGAGTGTTCAGAAGGAATAAGGTTAGTGCCCCAAACATTTGGACAGCATAACCTCTGTAACTGGAATTAAACCACGCTCTAAGGCGTCTTAGAAGGAACTTGAATCAATAAACAATCATCAAAGGGAACTTATCCCACCAAATAACTGTAAAGGAACATCATAGCATAATGCTGAAATCATAACATGCTTCAAACAATTGAAGAGAAGCTGTATCAGAGTGAACGGAAGAAGCGCGGAGCACAATTCAAGTAAAATTATTTGTAAGCACTTAATTGATTTAGAGTATCTAAGATTTCTGAACAACACAAAAAGAGCAAGCATATAAGAACAAGTAAGCCCTCGCCTCAGCTCTGTCATCTTCTAGCCTGCCTCTCAACCTGAAAATATTTAGAAAAGATTTGGGCTGAGTACTAGCGTACCCAGTGGGCAGATTTTGATAAACAGTTCACAAACATTTTATAAATATGAATATCGTATCCACACAAGTATAACAATGGAAAGGTTTCAAATCTAAAAGCATTCCATGTATACAAAGCTTCTTTTAACCTTACTTGCACACTCTATCTCAACTGTCCCTTCCTACAGTGTCTTAACTTATATACACGTCCTTCAGCCCAGCTGTCTAATAAAGGATAGTGTATACGGTCTCAAAGCTTTAAGGATCCGAACTCGAGTCTAGTTAAGCACTCAATGTTTTCATAGGATACTGGCGAACGCGAACAGTGAGATAAAATATTTTGATACAAATATTCATGCTTCACAGTTGATAAACAGTTGAGCTTATTAGCTTAACATAATTTGAGAAAAATATAACCCACCTTATTGATCTCGGTGCTTATGAAATGCTTAAACTTCTCCAAGCTCTGGTCATCGGCCTACGAATCAATGAGATTCTAACTTAAAAACTCATTTTAACTATTAACTAATAGCTAAAAGTATAAATACATTAATAAACGTATTTATAAATATCGAGATTCAACGAGCTTAAATCGAATAATTGGTGCATGTATAAATCATTCTATAAATATCGAGCTTCCAGATTAACGAATGAAAGATTTCCAGAACTCCTAATATGATTATTCAAGAGTCAATACCCTTTTCGACAAGTCAATACAGTTTTAGAAGATTGGGAGATTATTTAAATCCTTTTTTTTTTATTTACTACATGCAATTTGACCCAAAAATATATATATAAACTCTTAAAAGAGCTGTAGTAGATTTTTATGTAATTTAAAAAAAACAACACCAAATCATTTAAATAATATTCTTAAACATCAAGAAACAATTGCTTTGAACATAGCTAAATCAATTTAGACCAGATAATTATTATAATGATTCTACTATTCGAGCTTCCAAGTTAATAAAAGAAGGGGTTTCAAGAACTCTATAAAGAAATTATACAAGGATATAATTAGGCTTCTCATATTAAACTGGATGAAATATTTCATTTTCGAAAACGATGGATGAAGCCATAATATTTCTTTTATTTGCTATTTATCCAAAACTTAATCAAATCCTTAAATGACCATAATTTCCAAACAAGTTCAAAACATGAGTTTGAAATACATGAACTTGAAGTACATTAAGAGAAGTTTCTAACCATATCTTAAATGAAGAGTTTCAGTTGAATAGAAAGGGTGGTAACGTACACCAACTCGATCTCCTATAGCGGCAACCTTGCGTCAACTTTCGGTATAAATACGATCGATCAAACAATATGGAAATCAGAATATGATGCTATAAACATAAAGCTTGTAGGCAGAGGTTTCTAATCATGTAAAACATGATGGTTTTTTATCCTTGAAAAGGCTGAAAAGGCGTAGCTAAAGTAGCAACAACAACTCATTCACAACAACTCATTCTGCAGCAACTTTCAGCGTAAAAAAAGAGGATCAAACTATGTTTGATCGCCAATCCAAGACTTCATATGCATAGCTTGTTAGAAGAGGTTCGAAACGGTATAAAGATGAGATAAATCCGACGGTCGGATCAGCGGGAAATCGCACCGCAAGTTGGCTGCGGCACAAGGTGGCGGGGCAGCACTTTTCGATGGTTTTTGCTTTCGTTTTCACTTCGCAGTTTTACTAAATAAATCATATCTCACAAACGAAAACTCCAATTTAAGAAATTCCAACTTCTAAATAACCCTAAGAAGCATATCTAAAACTATCCTTCAAATACACATTTCCAAATTTCATCATTAAAAGGGTCGAAAAATCGAATTAAGTGGGAGAAAGAAAACTGTCCGGAAAATAAAGCAGGCTCTGATTTTCGGTGATTTGACCGGTTTCCGGCCACCGGATGACAACGACATCAAAAGATGAAACGTAGAACACATATCAATGTATGACATATCCAAAAATCAAGCGAAAAGGAAAAGAAATGGACCCATACGACGACGACGAAGGCGGCAGGCGGTGTGAGCTTCGCAGCTGCTGCTGCGGGCTGCTCGCCAGCGCTTCGACTCCTGCTGCTACTCCGGCGACCTGCTGCTGCTGCTCCGGCACCGGTGGAAGGTCCGGCAACCTCCTGCCAGCTGCTCCCCCCCTCCTCTCTCAACCCTCGACTCTCTCTCTCTCTCTCTCTCTTTCAATTTTCTGCCCACTCTCTTCTCTCTGCTTCGCTTCCTCCCCTTCTTTCCCCTTTTTCTTTTCTTTTCCTTTGATAATCCAACAACTGAACTCTAGCAATGATACGTGTAAACCTTACAAACTAATTAGCTTAGGAGCTTAGGTGGTGAAAGTGAAGTAGGATAGTTATTCTATTTTTTTTTTCCATTCAATATGCGCATATGTATATATATTAATGTATTTAAAATTTTATAACTTAAAAAAAAATATAGACATTGGAGGGGGCTTACTTGGCGGATCATTTTGAATTTCACCCAAAAATGGGCTTGCAAATTAAAATTGAGATTAAACTTTAAACATGATGATTACAATTAATATGAACTTAATTAACTTAGTAATAAATAAATTGGGTACAATTTGTTTAATAAAATAAATCCCCTGAAGATCAAATAAAATTAAATGTAAACGATTTCTGATCTCAAAATAATTCTCTTGACGTGTTCTTTTATATCACGGGCGTAAATTTTCAATATTAATTACCTAAATAAAATTCTTAAATAAATTCTAAATATACAATTTTCGGGGTGTTACAGAGACTGTCCAGGAACACAGAAAAACTATAAATTCACACTCTCCACAAGATCAGAGGAGAGTCTTTCCCATACAGATTATTGTAGCTTTTGCGACTACAGAACTAATGGAATGGTTTACAAATGTGAAGAATGCATTGTGCTGATAGACGTCAAGTGCGCGTCTCTACCAACTACCATCAAACATGCATCTCACCCTCATCACAACAGATTAATCAAGAGGAAACTATCAAACGAAGAAAGACGACACAAACTCAAGTGTTACGGCTGCGGAGAATCCTACAATTCCTACTCTGAGATTAAGGCATACCGCTGCACAAAAGACGGGTGTGATTTTATGTTGTGCCTGAGTTGTGTTTTGCTGCCGCGGAGTGTAATTAAGCAGGAATGGGACAAGCACCCGTTGCTGCTCACGTTTGATGCCTCCATAGACCATCCCTCTGATTTTTACTGCGATTTTTGTGAGAAACAAATGCACCCCAAGTCTTGGATGTATCATTGACGCCCATGCGATAATTCTTACCACCTTTCTTGCCTCGAAACTACATCCGGGTGGTATAGAAACATCAAATTTGGGCACCAGGTGGAGTTCGATGCTCGTCTCCACCCTCACCCTCTCACCTTCAATTACATCACTCTACAAAAAAGGTGTTGCATTTGTCACCTCAATGTTTATACCCACCAGGGATTTGAATGTGCATCATGTAACTATGTTGTGTGCCGAAGGTGTGGAAACAAACATACCTAACTAGCTATAGATGTAATAATTAATTTTTTAAATTTCTCATCTCATCGATGTTGTCTTGTAATTGTGTATTTCATATAATGTCACTACTATCTATGCTTTATTTGATGTATCTTGATGAAGTGAATGATGTAAATGATCAATTTTTTTATTTTTTTTAATATATATGCACGAATATTTCTCCTAATGTATTTATCTATATATCTATAAATATATTTACGACAAAATTGTGTGACACACAACGATTCCGGTATAATCCATGGTCTATATCACAATTTTGCCTTAATATATTAGCCAATAATTCTTGCATAATAGACAATAGTAGTGTTGTTGCAGCTGTAAATTTCTTCTTCTTCGTCTTCTTCTTCTTTTGCATTTTTAACGATGATTTATATTACAACTGCTGTCTTTTAACAATTTTTTGCAATCTTGTTTATTAATTTTTAGTTGAAAATTTGAGGTTTGTAACATTTCTAATTTTATTTTTTTATGCATATGTGGATGATTTGTAGTACTTTTTATTTGTTACCTAAAAAAAATAGTTTTCATTTGCGTGGTGGTGGTGGTAGTGGTGGTGGTGGTGGTGATAATAATAATAATAATAATAATAATAATAATAATAATTTGCAATAATTTTTTATTTTTTATTTAAATTTCATCATTTAAAATAATTTAATAATTATATTTTTTATACATGTCATATCTTCAAAGAAATAAAATGTTCTTTAATCGTGTACAATTACACATTGCTATTAATAAAATAGTGTCATTTAAAATATTCTAATTCGATTTTTCTAACATGGATTAATTTCATTTAGTTCCTAAAATTTTATTTTATTTTTATTTGTCGTAACAACACAAATTTGATCTTCTTATCTAATTAATTAATAAATATATATGCGCACATCGTTTTATTAATTTTTAAAAATTGAACACAACATATAGAATTAAAAAAAATAATCATAATTTTACAAATCTAAAATAATAATAATAATTTGTGCATCGCACAAGAGAAATACTAGTTATATCTAAAAGGAAGATAGTCATTACATATAGAAATAATTAGTTTTCCTACTGTTTAGTGTATATTTTTCCTATTTTATCTTATGCATTTAGTATCTCTAGTAGGTGTTTCTCCCTTGTTTTTGTGTGTTTTTTATGTTGTTTCCTTTACTTTTGCTCTTTTGGTGAGTTGTGTAGATTTGCAAGGGGCTAGAGCTCAAGGAGAAAGGCCCGAAAAGAGGAGCCCGACATCAAGCCATCCGCGGAAGCTAAGCTTAGTGGAGGGACTCCGCTTTGATGACGGCCCGAGAAGAGGGATCCGACTTCAAGCCATCCGCGGAAGCTAAGCTTGGACGAGGAGGCTCCGATTTGGTATTTCCTTTCCTTTTAGCTTTAACCCATTTGTGGGGATTTGTCCGAATACTCTCGAGACAACAAACAATATTGTAAAAGTTGTATGTATTTATTTTATGGTCGTTGAATAAATGACTTTTATGATGTTTATGTTATTTTGAGCATGGTGTTGGGTGAATTTCTACATTAGGGGATGGATAATTGATTTGGTTTTGATCTATGCTTGTTCTTGTTGGTTGTTGTTGTTGGAATCGTGCTTTTTCATGTTTAGGTACTTGATCACTACTTGAACATTGATAGGATTTAGAGGAGTCTTGATTGTGAATCTAAATCCAGAAATTGGTTCCTTCGACGTTAGGTGGATGGGGTTCCTAAGCCTAACATGTTAATCTTGCTTGTATGATATAGCTAAGAGAGGTTTAACGGATAGACGGTGACAGTAATTGAAGTTAAACTAATCGAAAGGGTCTATTGTATTTGTGAGAGTAGCATTATCAACTTGAATAAAGCATAGTGATGAAACCATTGAGAGAATCACACCCTAATGCTGTAATACCCCAGCCTCTCACTAATTAATGATTATCTCGATAAAATTATTATATTTTTATCTGCATGTCAATTACATTTATTTGAGTATAGATTTTAGCATGACTATGTCTATAATTGTTTACTAGATATATGATAATAGTTTCTAGTTACATAATAAATTGAATAAAATATATAGATAGGTATACATGTGTGTATTCTAGTAAGTCTTAGAGATAAATGTTATATATATATATATATATATATTAATGATTTATAGATACATTTATATATAGAGAGTAAAAGGTATGTGTATATATATACATATAGAATTTTAGTGTGTATATATATATATATATAAGTTGACGCATACACACTCATGTCTTAAGAAAGACTAGAAAGATGTAGTGTATATATATAAATATATATATATATATAAGTGTGTGTGTGTGTGTGTCTACGTGTTGCTTGGGAATGGATGATAGGTGTAACTTGTAAGGCTAGTATTATGTATATATATATTAGTATGGGTACACGTGTATATATATATATGTTACACGTGTATATATATATGTTACCTTTGATTAGGATAGGTATATATAACCTAATCTATTAATATTATAAGCTAAGGCACTACAGTAATATATATATATATCTACATACCTATCATATAATCATATAAAACGAAGTTTAAGGAAAGAAAAATATCAAGAGACGTGAAGAAGAAAGTTTGAGTTCGAATACAGGTTAGTTTAGTTAAAATTATTAAGCAAATTCAATTATTTATATTTTAGCTTGTTATTAGTTTCCTTAATAATAATAATAATATTTTAATATGTATATATATAGACAATTAATTAGATATAGTATATTTAGTTGCTTCCACTTGTGGTGTCTCTAGTAGTCATACTTGTCTTTAGGGGAATTATGGATGATGTGGCTTGAGGTAGTGGATGATGGGTCATGCACTAATCAAATACTAAGCATAAAAATAACAAGGTTGCAATTCTTTTAGTATATTTTTCAGCATAGTTTGCAGAGAAAGGATTCGATTAAATCTAACTAGTTAAAAAAAAGTTATAGATTTGTAATTTAGTTTTTAGAATAGAATTTGTATTATCAGTAAATTAATTAATGCTCAAAGTAGTTTAATATTTTAAAATAATCAGATTAATTATGGTAATGTGCATATGTTATATTTTCTATAGGTTAAGGCAATGGATTTAATTAGGTCTCAATAGTAAATAGTGAATTAAAATTTCTATTTGTGAAATAACTATTATATATAACTATTATATTAAATGTCTAATAAAATAATAGAGTTGATCAAATATATTTTAAAGGGAATATTTGGGATTAAGTCTTTGAGATAGGTTATTTAGTTAAACTAAACAAAGATTGGTTATTGTAGGCCTAGAAGAGCTAGCAGAACTTGAGCAAAACCAACCCAGAATTTGAAAGCTTATCTTCTATCCAGGTGGGCGATTATATTTTTGCAAATTGTATCTTTCGAGCTATTAAGCTCTACTTTGTTAAAATTGCATATGTGACTATCTGTGTTAAATATTTACGTGCTACTGTATGTTGTCGGAGTCTCATATACCAGCGATGTGTCAATGTGAGTAGCTACAGTATGCATGCATTATTTGTCATACCCTACTCCTTGTCGGTGAGACTAAAATGAAACACATATGGGTTACACCCATTGGGTATACTTGGCCATACTCAACTTTACGCGTGGTGATGTAGTATGGGTTGCGGGCAATGACTGGTTACACTCTTAAGCGCTTCACGATAAAACGTTTTGGTGAACTTAGGTTGCTTTAAGTTTTGAAACCTCCTAAGCTTCACTACCTGCATGAACACAGATAGATTACTTTAACAAAATTATTTGGATAACTTGAATTGTAAAAATTTGCCCACTGAGTGCACTAGTACTCAGCCCAAATATTTTCAAATATTTTTCAGGTCAGTAGGCTGGTGCGTGGAGGTGACGATGCTGAGAAATGGGCTTTTGTTGTTTATGTATTTTCCCATTATCTCTTTTTGTTAAGTATTCTATTGATAATGAAGTCTTCGCGCTTGTAATATCCTTTTGTTAAACACTAAGAGCTCTATCTTGGTGTTAGGAATATGTATATATTATTATACAGCATGTTTGACTATTCTGAGTCTTCTGTTGAGATTTTATTATTCAGGTTACCCCTTTTCTATCCCGCTTCTTAATTCCAACCCTCGTGGCGTCCATTTCCACGGTCTTTCTGGACCGGGGCGCTACAGAGTGGTATCAGAGCAGGTCTTGCAACTCTGCAAACCTGTTGGGTCAGCTTATTTTATTTTTCTTTTTCATTAAATTCCCGTGTGATATTATATAAGCCCTCAGCTCGTCACTCACGCAACAGCCAAAAGGTGCGCATGTTTTTATGCTGTTTTTAGATTTTAAAAGTTTACATTAATTGTTGAAATGTTAAGTTTGTTTGGAAATGAAAGATTGTGATTTTCTATGTTGGCGGGAATGCGTTGAAAGATTGAGTCTTACACTGATTACTTACTGATTTTGAGAATGAAATATGCCCGTGGGCGTACAGGATTTTGTGTTAAACCATGTTGATTCTATTGTATACATGTGAGGAATTTGTTTATCTATGCTTTGGGCGTACTTATGAATGATTGGCATATGTTGATTGCACACATTGATAGTTGATTTGTGTTTAATGTTTGTGCTCTAGATGAGTACTTTGACTTGGAATTTGAGAATTTAAGATGAACTTAGCCTGTAGTTGTTAAACTTAGGCTGAACTTGTAAGAATTTGTGAAAATGTTTGAACGTAGACTGATTGAGAAGTTGTGCTAATTAGATGGCGGGATCGCAGGTGAGACCTCGAAAGAGGTGTCGTACTCGTGTTACGATGGATGAGCGGATAGAGAGGTTCCGTGCATGTATCAGTAGACCAGGGGAGGATGTGCCAGAGTTCACTGCACGTTTTGTGACTTTATGGATGACCGTCTCGGGTATCGGTGGTATTACAGAGGTAGAGGCTACGGCGAGATATATTATTGGACTACCTCAAGCCTGGAGACCATGGGCTGCAAGAGTTGCTGATATTTTCTCAGAGAGATCTCCTCCTACTTTTGCAAAGAAAGTCTATTTCTCGAGATTCTTCACGTATGTGCAACGGACTTGGGCAGATAGACAATGTGTGGCTCCACAATTACCTATAGTGGATGAGGATATGGATATGTTTAGAGTACCATTTACATCGGTCTTACCAGCGGAGAGGACGATCGAGATGGATCGTTCAGCACCACCTGCACCAAAGTCACCACTTATCACGGTAGCATCGCATGATGATGAGGCTAGTCCATCTGGGACCCAGTTAGAGCCCATCGCAGAGGAGGACCCGGAGGAGAATCCAGATGAGGACCCGATGGAAGTAACTGATGGATCTATGGCGCTCCACTTTCGACGTGATTTCGATGCAGAGGGGACTGGTATATTCCGTTGTCTCCATAGATAGATGTATAGTTGTAGTAGTTTGAGTAGTTTAGTATATATTGACATTGACATTTTGTTGTATCATCAGCTCAGTAGCTTTTGTTAGTCGAAAACGTTATCGTTGTTATAAGACCGTTCTGACATGAGGCATTCGGTAGTTAGCCTCTTTTTGACTTAGTAGACTAGACGGTATATTATATTTTTTATGTATAGATAATATATGTGTGGTATTCCACTCTTTTATATAAAAGTTCTATTTCAGAATATCTTTTAGATTTATATATACGTTGTGTATATATTTTTGGAAGGCTTTGCATATTTACATTTCATTTTCTTTACGAGATGTGTGTTTATTATTTTTATTTCCTTTACGAATTTTTACACAAGGGTTGATCGATTGGAGATTTGACTAGTTGCAAAATGCCAAGAGGAAGACCAAGAAATGTGAACTTAGCGGTACCGGAAGTACCGAATATTCCGCAGGGTCAGGGACCACAAATTGAAATGGAGTTCAGACGCCATAATCCTCCAACTTTCAATGGAGAAGGGGATCCACTCATAGCCGAACGTTGGGTTCGAGCACTTGAAAAGATATTTGGGTTTTTGCATTGTAGTGATAAAGAAATGGTGGCCTGTGCCCTGTATCAACTTGTGGATGATGCAGATTTCTGGTGGGAGTCAGTTCGAAGGACAATATCTGATGCGGATTGGGAAGTGTTCACCTGGGATAACTTTAAGATGATCTTATATCAAAAGTACATACCAACTCATTATCAGCATCAGAAGGCTAATGAATTCTAGAATCTTAAACAGGGAAGAAAATCAGTCGCAGAATATGATTTGCAGTTTAATAGGTTATCTCGATACGCACCACAGACCGTAGACACAGAAGCAAAGAGGATTGAAAAATTTTGCATAGGTTTGAAACCGGAAATAGGCACTGCACTGATTAGAAAGGATGAAGTAAACTATGGTCAAATACTGAGTTGGGCACTTAGTATTGAGGCAATGCAAGGAACATCAAAGACTTCACCATCTCAACCAGTAGCTGGGGATCAGAAGGGAAAACGGAAGCGGGATGGACCACAACGAGGTTATCAAGGGAAGAATTTTCAGCATAACTATCAAGGAGGAAAGAACTTTGGACCAAGGCCTGCAGGGCAAGTGAATGTTGTACCAAAATCTCAGGGCTATCAAAGGAATTCACCGTTGTGTGCAACTTGTAACAGATATCATTTTGGACCATGTGTCCAATGCTATCGATGTGGTCGACAGGGGCATTATGCTAATAAATGTCAACAAAATTTGGGAATGCAAGATCAGCAACAGCAGAGGCCACAATTCAGACAGGGCATGAGAAATATGAGACCACAAGGTGGAGGAGGTCGAGGAAATAACAACAACAATAGAAGTAATCCCAGACCTCAGCAAAATCAGAATCAAGGTCCTCGTGCACCACAACAAGCCAGAGCGTATGCTCTCAACCAGCAAGAGGCAGCTGGAAATCCTGGAAATTTGGCAGGTATGATTAGTTTGTGTGATATACATGTGCTTGCTTTATTTGATACTGGAGCTTCACATTCCTTTATATCTAGAGATGTATGTAAACGTCTTAATCTAGAGCTAGAATTAGCAGAAGAAGCCCTAGCAGTAAGCATTCCTTCAGGGCAAACACTTTTAGCTGATTGTGTTTGTAAGAACTTAGACTTGGTAGTAGGTGAAAAGAATTTCACAACTCATCTCTATGCTCTTGAGATGCGGGACTTTGACATTATATTTTGGATGAATTGGCTAACAAAGGAGAGTGCAACAATACGCTGCCACGAGAGAGAGATAATATTTCAGAAGCTAGATGAGGAAGAAGTGAAGTTTTATGGAGCAAAAATGGGAAGTATAATTCCCATCATTTCAGCATTAAAGGCGGTAAAGTTGTTACAAAAAGGAGACTGTCAGGTGTTTCTAGTAAACCTTGTAAGCAAGAAAGAAGAAGGTTTAACAGTGGGTCAGGTACCAGTGGTACGGGAATATGAAGATGTATTTCCAAACGATTTGCCAGGTCTGCCGCCAGACAAACAAGTAGAGTTCACCATAGACCTAGAACCGGGAGCAGCACCGGTATCCAAAGCCTCATATCGGTTAGCACCGAATGAGTTACAAGATTTAAAAGTGCAACTGGAGGGATTATTGGAATTAGGTTTTATAAGACCCAGTGTATCGCCTTGGGGAGCACCGATTCTATTCGTCAAAAAGAAGGATGGTGCTATGAGAATGTGCATTGACTATCGGGAGTTAAACAAGTTGACAGTGAAGAATAAGTATCCACTTCCGAGGATAGATGATCTCTTCGATCAATTATCAGGTGCAAAAATCTTTTCCAAGATTGATCTACGATCTGGGTATCATCAAGTTAAAGTAAGAAAAGATGACATACCCAAGACTGCATTCCGAACAAGATATGGCCACTATGAATTTCTAGTGTTGCCTTTTGGGTTAACAAATGCACTTACAGTCTTTATAGATTTAATGAATCAAGTTTTCCATGAATATTTGGATAAGTTTGTGTTGGTCTTTATTGACGACATACTGATCTACTCGAGAAATGAAGAAGAACACGAGAAACATTTGAGACTAGTGTTAGAAACACTAAGGAGAGAAAAGTTATATGCCAAATTCAGCAAGTGTGAATTTTGGCTAAATGAAGTAATGTTTCTCGGGCACATTGTGTCAGCAGAGGGGATCAAGGTGGATCCTGCAAAGGTTGAGGCAGTGAAGAAATGGAAATCACCGACCAACATTCATGAGATAAGAAGTTTCCTCGGTTTAGCAGGATATTACCAGAAGTTCATTAAAGATTTTTCAAAGATAGCAAGGCCAATGACACAACTTTTGAGGAAGAAGGTCAAGTTTGAGTGGACTGATGCGTGTGAACAGAGTTTTCAGGAACTAAAGACAAGATTAATAACTGCACCAATCTTAACTTTGCCAGAAGGAGTAGAAGGATTCGTGATATACACTGACGCGTCTAAATTGGGTTTAGGATGCGTGCTGATGCAAAATGGGAAAGTAGTAGCATATGCTTCACGACAATTAAGACCTCATGAACTGAACTACCCAACCCACGATTTAGAGCTTGCCGTTGTCATACATGCACTCAAGATTTGGAGACATTATCTTTATGGGGTGAAATGCGAGATTTACACTGACCATAACAGTTTGAAGTATATCTTCGAACAGAAAGAGCTTAATATAAGGCAAAGAAGATGGTTAGAGTTACTGAAAGATTATGATTGCACGATACACTACCATCCCGAAAAAGCAAATATAGTAGCTGATGCATTGAGCAGAAAGAAACAAGGAGTGATGGGATATCTACTCACAAATGAGGATAAACTTGTGAGAGAAATAGAAAAGATGGAATTAGAGTTGGTGTTTGCACCAAGCTCTACAACAAGTGTGATAACCGCAGTGGTAGCCAAACCAGAACTACGATCAAGAATCGTAGAAGCTCAGCAAAAAGATGAACGATTGGAAAAGATAAGACAAAGAGTCAAAACGGGTGAACCGAAAGAATTTAGGAAAGATAACGACGGAGCTTTAATGTTTTGTGATCAATTATGCGTTCCCGGTGATGACACATTGAAGCAAGAAATTATGAGAGAAGCTCATAATACTCCCTACATGGCACATCCAGGCAGCACAAAGCTATATAAGGACCTGAAGCAATATTTCTGGTGGAATAATATGAAAAGGGAAATAGCCACATTTGTGGAGAGATGTTTAACATGCTAGCAAGTGAAAGCAGTACATCAACGACCTTCGGGGTTATTGCAGCCGTTGGAAATTCCAAAGTGGAAATGGGAGCATATAACGATGGATTTTGTGGTAGGCTTACAGCGATCAGTGAAAGAAAACTCTTCAGTGTGGGTCATTGTAGATCGATTGACCAAATCAGCACATTTTGTGCCAATCAAAACAACAACAGAATTAAGCAAGTTGGCGCAGATTTATGTAAAAGAAATTGTTCGACTACATGGAATTCCAGTTTCTATCACGTCAGATCGTGATACTCGGTTCACATCAAGGTTTTGGAGGAGTCTTCAAGAAGCAATGGGAACGAAGCTGAACTTCAGCACTGCTTTTCATCCACAAACAGATGGTCAATCAGAGAGGACGATACAAATTCTGGAAGACATGCTACGAGGAGTTGTGTTGGACGGAAACACAAGCTGGGAAGATGTTCTACCCTTGGTAGAGTTCGGTTATAACAACAGCTACCAATCAACTATAAAGATGGCACCATATGAAGCCTTGTATGGTCGCAAATGCAGATCGCCTCTATACTGGGATGAAGTTGGAGAAAGAAAAATTTTGGGTCCAGAGATCGTGCAAACCACTGTCAAGATGATTGACCAAATTCGAGTAAGAATGAAAGAAGCACAAGACAGACAGAAGGCTTATGCAGACAAGCGCAGGACAAACCTAGAATTCCAAGTTGGTGAAAAGGTCTTCTTAAAGGTATCTCCAACATGGGGTGTTGTGAGATTCGGAAAACAAGGCAAACTGAGACCAAGATTTATTGGGTCATTCGAGATACTATAAAGAATTGGTGAGGTTGCTTACCAATTAGCTCTACCACCAGACTTGTCACAAGTTCACGATGTATATCATGTTTCAATGCTCAGGAAATACGTGTTTGACCTAGAACACGTTGTCAAAGAAAGTGAGTTAGTTCTACGTTCTGATATGACGTACAAAGAGAAACCCCACGAAATTCTTGATAGAAAAATTCAAGTGCTAAGAAACAAGCAAATTCCATTGGTGCTTGTGCAATTGAATTATCACGATCGAACTGAAGCAACGTGGGAACTATAAAGTAAAATGAGACAACAATATCCTGAGATATTTGGAGGTACGTGAATTTCGGGACGAAATTCGTTTAAGGGGGGAGGAATGTAATACCCCAGCCTCTCACTAATTAATGATTATCTCGATAAAATTATTATATTTTAGCATGACTATGTCTATAATTGTTTACTAGATATATGATAATAGTTTCTAGTTACATAATAAATTGAATAAAATATATAGATAGGTATACATGTGTGTATTCTAGTAAGTCTTAGAGATAAATGTTATATATATATATATATATATTAATGATTTCTAGATACATTTATATATAGAGAGTAAAAGGTATGTGTATATATATATATACATATAGAATTTTAGTATATATATATATATATGTATATATATATAAGTTGACGCATACACACTCATGCCTTAAGAAAGACTAGAAAGATGTAGTGTATATATATAAATATATATATATATAAGTGTGTGTGTGTGTGTCTACGTGTTGCTTGGGAATGGATGATAGGTGTAACTTGTAAGGCTAGTGTTATGTATATATATATATATATATTAGTATGGGTACACGTGTATATATATATATATGTTACCTTTGATTAGGATAAGTATATATAACCTAATCTATTAATATTATAAGCTAAGGCACTACAGTAATATATATATATATATATATCTACATACCTATCATATAATCATATAAAACGAAGTTTAAGGAAAGAAAAATATCAAGAGACGTGAAGAAGAAAGTTTGAGTTCGAACACAGGTTAGTTTAGTTAAAATTATTAAGCAAATTCAATTATTTATATTTTAGCTTATTATTAGTTTGCTTAATAATAATAATAATAATATTTTAATATGTATATATATAGACAATTAATTAGATATAGTATATTTAGTTGCTTCCACTTGTGGTGTCTCTAGTAGTCATACGTGTCTTTAGGGGAATTATGGATGATGTGGCTTGAGGTGGTGGATGATGGGTCATGCACTAATCAAATACTAAGCATAAAAATAACAAAGTTGCAATTCTTTTATTATATTTTTCAGCATAGTTTGCAGAGAAAGGATTCGATTAAATCTAACTAGTTAAAAAAAAGTTATAGATTTGTAGTTTAGTTTTTAGAATAGAATTTGTATTATCAGTAAATTAATTAATGCTCAAAGTAGTTTAATATTTTAAAATTATCAGATTAATTATGGTAATGTGCATATGTTATATTTTCTATAGGTTAAGGCAATGGATTTAATTAGGTCTCAATAGTAAATAGTGAATTAAAATTTCTATCTGTGAAATAACTATTATATATAACTATTATATTAAATGTCTAATAAAATAATATAGTTGATCAAATATATTTTAAAGGGAATATTAGGGATTAAGTCTTTGAGATGGGTTACTTAGTTAAACTAAACAAAGATTGGTTATTGTAGGCTTAGAAGAGCTAGCAGAACTTGAGCAAAACCAACCCAGAATTTGAAAGCTTGTCTTCTATCCAGGTGGGCGATTATATTTTTGCAAATTGTATCTTTCGAGCTATTAAGCTCTACTTTGTTAAAATTGCATATGTGACTATCTGTGTTAAATATTTACGTGCTACTGTATGTTGTCGGAGTCTCATATACCATCGCTGTGTCAATGTGAGTAGCTACAGTATGCATGCATTATTTGTCATACCCTACTCCTTGTCGGTGAGACTAAAATGAAACACATATGGGTTACACCCATTGGGTATACTTGGCCATACTCAACTTTACGCGTGGTGATGTAGTATGGGTTGCGGGCAATGACTGGTTACACTCTTAAGCGCTTCACGATAAAACGTTTTGGTGAACTTAGGTTGCTTTAAGTTTTGAAACCTCCTAAGCTTCACTACCTGCATGAACACAGATAGATTACTTTAACAAAATGATTTGCATAACTTGAATTGTAAAAATTTGCCCACTTAGTGCACTAGTACTCAGCCCAAATATTTTCAAATATTTTTCAGGTCAGTAGGCTGGTGCGTGGAGGTGACGATGCTGAGAAATGGGCTTTTGTTGTTTATGTATTTTCCCATTGTCTCTTTTTGTTAAGTATCTAGTTGATAATGAAGTCTCCGCGCTTGTAATATCCTTTTGTTAAACACTAAGAGCTCTATCTTGGTGTTAGGAATATGTATATATTATTATACAGCATGTTTGACTATTCTGAGTCTTCTGTTGAGATTTTATTATTCAGGTTACCCCTTTTCTTTCCCGCTTCTTAATTCCAACCCCCGTGGCTTCCATTTCCACGGTCTTTCTGGACCGGAGTGCTACAATGCTCTTCTCATAATTCTATCATCTATCTTTGTGTTTGGTGGTGTAATTAGTTAATGTTACTTGCTTTAATTAGGTAGATTAGTTTAACCTTCCTTTTCCTTGTTTAGAATGTTTAGGATGTATTTCCTTTTATTGTACTTGTTAACAATTATGGTATAGAAAGATAATCGCTCACATGAAGCTTTCCTCGAGAGACACGACCCGAGTTAGCTCACCGCCCTACAATTGACCCCGTCCTATGTGGGAGTCCGGATCAAAGTAGTCTCGTGTGTGGAGTCAAATTCGGACACAACACCTACCTAAAATAATTTTTTAATAATAGTGATATAATTATACTTATGTAAATACTTATGCAATTAAGCAATAAAAACTATAAAATTAATTAATTATATTACAGAAATAATGTAATATAGGTTCTCTTTCTATTAATACATTTATCTTAATATTAATATACATCTTATATAATGATTGATTTGCAATTTTCCGTTAAATTATATTGCAAATCACTATATATATAAATATATATAGTATATTTTACTATTTATGCTAAGAGATACTAATAGATTGTAAATTACCGTGGATACTATAGAATATAGATTGGAATATATATTGATTTATTTCCATAGTATCATCCCATCATATTTGTAACATTAAAAAATATTAAAAATAATTTTAAAAAATAAAAGAATTAAAATACAATTTTTTTGGAGTCTTAGATTAATAGTTTAAATCATTCAAATCGTGTATGAATAATTTTCACTTTTACGTTATTGATTGATAAGTGAAATATTTAGGTTTTAAATTAATAAAACTCCTTAAAAATATATTTATAAAAAGAGTAAATTACAATTTAATTCTCAATGTTTAGATGTTTTAATATAAATAACCAAACGTTTAATATTATAATTTAATTTTCAACGTTTGGACGTTTAACATAAATGACTCGATATTTTCGACAATAAAATGTCATTTTTTATTGTTTTCCGACAAAAATGTCATTCCATTATATAAGTTATCTAGTTTACTTGAGAGTAAAATTGTTCGAAATCGACCATAAGAGCATTTTTGCCAAAAATGTTGGAGTCATTTATGTTAAAATATTCAAACATTGAGAATTATATTATAATATTAAAACGTTGACTTATGTATGTTAAGACATTCAAACGTTGATAATTAATATTCCAATAATGAAAATTAAATTGTAATATTAAAACGTTGTGTTGTTTATGTTAAGACATTCAAACTTTGAGAATTAAATTATAATTATTAAAACGGTGTATTATAATTATTAAAACATTCAACCCTTGGAACTAATTTATAATTACCCTTATCTGCTATTAAAAGTCAAATAATTTCATTTAAAATAGATAGATCAAAATTTTGATTCTCTCTTATCTGCTATTATTTTGTAAATAATTTTATTTAAAATCGATAGATCAAAATTTTGATTCTCTCTTATCTGCTACTCCCTCCGTTTCGTTTTAAAGTGTTCTAATCCACCTAGAATTGTAAGGAATAAGTTCAACTCATGTATTATACGAGTTTCAAGTTCAAGTTAATATGTCAAATATATTTAAAGATGACAACTTAATTGAGTTTATAATTATTTTTAATGATTATTTTTTTTCAAAGGTATAATGTAATTGCTAAAAATAATTATTTTCTAATGATAACTAATATTAATTAGATAATTAATATACTTATCAATAATTTTAAGCAACTCATCGATTACTAGATCATTAACAAGAGTTTGCTCATAAGCTATTTACTAATATTAATAGAATAGTATCAAACTAAAGCTTAACTCGTTGTGGTTAACAAACCTCACTAGACGAGATTGAATAAGCTTTTGTCAAATTGAGATTAAAGCAACTCGATTTATTTAGGGATCTAATTTTACAGCCATATATTCATAAATATATGGTCTCTTATCATCTTAAAAATTGTTGGCTTCATGAACACTCCATATTGGTGATCAATAAAGTTAATTATGCCGTGCGTGCAACTAGTGGACACTATTAATCACAAAGTGAAAATGTACGTGCCTGCATTTAATTCATTTATTATAATTAATATTACAATATTCCAAATTTTAATTTAAGCCATATCATTTTTCTTTTGCTTCTTGAACTAGCAGCTTTTGGTGCTTTCTTTTCATGGTTGAGTGCCAATATAGCTATAACTATCTAAATTTAATCCTTTAAAGTTAGAGTTCCAAACATAAATTATCTATAAATGTGGATTTGAAAGATTAAAAGCAATTTATAACATATTTTAAAACTATGAATCTAAAATTAAGTGATCCGATACCAAATGCAATCTGGCTCTTTAAGCACAAAATTCTTTAATGCGCGCGCTTTTTTCGGATGGCTCCTTTGAAGATACCCGCCTACGTACTACTACCATTTGGATTTCTAGTGCTATCCAACTTTTCCATTAACAAAATGAAAAAAAAAAAAGAAAAAAGAAGACCATTAATTCAAATATTTTGTCATAGATTTAGTTCCTTTTTAATTAAACACTTTTAATTTTTTTACTTTAATGCGTCATAATGCATTGTGTTTGTAGCGGAATATTGTTAGCTTTTCCTCTCATACTACCGTGATTATTTGTAGCGGGATATTTTATTTTGCTAACTTCTACCTTTGAATCTCTTTTGCATTTTCTTTGCCTAAGTTAGATTCACGGTTTGGGGAAGAGTTCCATGATGATCTCAATTGTGTTTCTGGAACAAAAGGAATATGTGCGCTGAAACTCTGAGGGACCATGAGCATACGAGATGCTATATGAAGCTATGTTCCAAGGGAGATCCACACAATATTCCTGCAAATTGAATTGGTGCTGAAATTCATGGGGGGAGCATTTGTGTTTTATGATTTGCTCTAATACCTAACGATGTCGAGAAGGATGATTTAAGGTTGCTCGTTCAAGCGTCAAAACCTCACGATGTCGAGAAGGATGATTTGCCTCCATAAAAGTCAAATATATGGGGAGATTGTTAGTACTACAATCAGTGTGCACCAGTTTAATTGTCATTTATTTCGGCAAATTATATGTTATGCTAATTATGGTTCTTGTAGATTACCAATCCACGATCCTTATCCACTGTGCAACTCAAGGAACATTTCAAACCAAGAGTGTCAAACTTGGAGAGAATGATATTTCTAAGGATGTTCAGGACGATAGTCGTGACGGCTATTTATGGCAGTTTCCTTATGCAGAAACAGACCTTGGGCTTCCAGTTTCTAATGGATCAAGCTAGGTTTTAGACTGCCGCTTTCGTGAAGATTTACCTTGGAGATTCACCCTAATCACCAAAGGAAGGCTTCCGCTCAAGATGGCAAGAAATTCTATCAACATGAAAACGAACTTCATATATAAGGTGGAGATATCAGGATTAGATCTTGATATATTATTTAAATTATATTTTAGTATTTATTATATTTTATTATCTATTTAGATTACATCATCAATTAGGAATTTTATCTAAATTAGGTTTTATATTTCTTGTCTTCAAGTTTAAGAAAAAGTGTGATATTTACGTGCAATTCGATATTCTTGCGAGATTCAATGATATTGTTCTTGTGTTCTTCCGAGTATTACATGTTTTTATCTGCATCAGTTGGTATCCAGAGTCAGTCTACGCTCCGTCCATTGATCTTGACATACCGATTTATGTAGTTTGAAGGTTCCATGGATGCCAATATCTTTTATGGTTTGTTTTATGACAACTTTTCATTTTCAGAAAATGTTGTCGATGATGGTTATGATAGTCCATCGATTTTTGATAAATAGGTGAATATTTTTTTTGGCGAAACTTATCTTCCAGATGATTTGAGGTTCATGAGTGGTGATCATGATTACCCTCGAATATTTGATGAAGAGAAGATGCATTCCTATGAGGATGTTGTTCCATTAGGCTATGTACTCATGCCAACGGCGCCTATTGTTGATTTACCAAAAAATTGTGCTACGTCATCTGTTCAATCTTCTCGTATACACATTCATTTTTTACTAGAGGGGGATTATGTGCATTCCTCGTTCATGTTAGTGTCTATTATAATGTTTTTTTTTTTTTTTTTTGCTTTGGCTTCTAGATTGAAGAAAGATATAGTGGTTCATCTTCCTCTTTATGCTCCTTTAACTTTAGAATCGAGGGTGAATCATGTTAAATCTTGAGTGAATGATGGAAATATCAAGATAAGATCTTAATATTATTTAAATTATATTTTAGATTTGATTATTTATTATTATTTATTATTATTTATTTTGATTACGTCATCAATCAGGAATTTTATCTAAATTAGGTTTTATATTTCTTGTCTTCCAAGTTTATTATATATTATAAATATATAGATCTAGATTGATATTAGGGGAGTTGAAGTTTAGTAAAAAAAAAAGTGTGATATTTATGTGCAATTCGGTATTCTTGCAAGAATTAAGGATATTGTTCTTGTGTTTTTCCAGGTATTCAGCTGCAAACGAATGGTGCTCGTGAATTGAATTACACATTGCAATTCTAAGTGTCAAGTTTTAATAGATTGATAGATTTTCATTGTGTCTACTAGTGTTGTTCTTGTTTAAGTTCAACGTAAATTTCTAGTGGGTAGTTTGATGTTAGGACAAACACTTAGGGTACTGCACTGCTGCTGAAGATCATAACCTCGTGGATATTGTAATTAAGAGAGACCAAGTATGGGTACTTGGGTCATAGTTGGTTCTTGAGCCAATCTGAACATTTGAGGTAATGTGTAAGACAAAGATGAGCATATCTTGAGCTTTGATCATTTCAAACGCAATTTTAAGTTGTAAAAAAACATTACTTTCATTTCATCGTAATTTAATTTCCAATGTATAGGGCAAACAAAAAAAAATGGATATGAATGGATATGAACTAGTTTTGATCACTTGAGATTTTACTATTACATTTCTAGTGTTATACTCCGTGTTGCACTTTCAAATTATGAGTTTTTTATATATTTTTTTGTTATTTAGTTTAATTTTAAGATTTTTTTTAGGGTTCACTCCACCCAATTAGGGTTTATAATTATTTTTAGCATTTAATTTTCAATTTTTAATTAATAATTCATTATTACGGTTGATTTATTCAAAATTAAATTTTATAACTTTTTTAATTCATTTTTATTTTATAATAAATATTATTAAAATCATAATTTTAATAATGAAACATGGAGTAAAACATAGAGAAGTGTAACAATAAATTTGAACCCAGTGTTAATCATCTGATGTTAATAGTTGTTCACTTTATATTTATTAATCGCAAATACACTTGTACATAAGATGTACATCAGACCGTCAACATGTTGACCGGGTCAACGCGCGTTAACCAAAAAAATCGTAAAAATGGGTGATAATTTTTAGGGATACAACTGATACTTTTTTTAATTTTGAATGATACTTTTTAGTGTTGTATTGATACTGATCTTAACAACTTTTTTCTTTTTCTTGTTTTGCCAATACTTTTTATTGATACAAATGATACTTTTGGGCATTTGAAAGTGTTAATCATCTTATGTTAATAGTTGTTCACTTTATATTTATTAATCGCAAATACACTTGTACATAAGATGTACATCAGACCGTCAACATGTTGACCGGGTCAACGCGCGTTAACCAAAAAAATCGTAAAAACGGGTGATAATTTTTAGGGATACAACTGATACTTTTTTTAATTTTGAATGATACTTTTTAGTGTTGTATTGATACTGATCTTAACAGCTTTTTTCTTTTTCTTTTTTTGCCAATACTTTTTATTGATACAAATGATACTTTTGGGCATTTGAAATGATATTTTTCAGTATTATGAATGATACTAATTTTGACGGATTTTTTGGTCAAAGTATTGACCGGGTCAGCACGCGCTGACCCGATCAACACGTTGACCGTCTGATGTACATCTTATGTACAGGAGACTTGCCCTTTATTAATTAGTTAATTAGTTAGTACTTCACCTTAATATATATATATATATATATATATATATATATATATTGAGATTAAGTTTATATATCCTAATGTATATCATATTTTACATATCATATAAAAAATATTGTATATATATATATATATATATGTCATATCTTAGATTTGATATTAATTAATTAATTTAATTTAAACTGTAAAGTTAATTAATAAATAAATATTTCATTCTTGACAACATGGTTTAGGGAGAAAATGTTAATTAGTATTTTTAGTATACTTATTTGTGTTAATATTTAATATTACGATAGTATCCTTTTTTTAATAAAAAATAACATTTGATCATTTTTTTAGGATATCAGGCCGAAAAATTAATCAAATATTATATTTACAAAAATTTTGAAAGAGTTAATTATATTTTTGAAAAGAAAACAAAATGTACTTGTGTATCAAAGTACAATTTACCCTAATCATAATATCATAAAGATTCTCAAACATAATGAAAGTTTTAATAATTACAAAATGCGGGCACGCATAGAGAATTAGAGATGGATTAATATATCCAAAACATTTTTGATCCAAGGTCTATTCAAACAGATTGACATAGTTCACAGAAAGAAAAAGGAGATATTAATGTCATTGAAATAGGGGATTATTGTATTTAGGAGTGAAAACAACATCCTGTAGATAGATTTCCATATCGAGAAAGCAACAGTCATTAAGAATGAAGCCTTTGCTTGGGTCTCCAATATCACTAATCGAGATGAAGTTATCATATCCCCAACTGCTAAATTCACCGCCGGATTTGAACAAATAAGACGCTGCAACAAATTAATTACTAATAATTAATTAATTAGAAGAGAATTATATATGTATATTATCACCAAGTCCAAACAAACAAGTGAAAATTAAAATCATCGATCAATTACTTGGCAAATGACAAAATATTGATTACTTAATTTTGAGAGATTAATATGATAAAGAATGTACGTAACAAATTAAACATCAAAGTTGCAATATATATTTTTGAGTTATAAAAAGTTATCTTACTGGATTTGTAGCGGTGGGAATGATGAGGCAAGTTGTTTCTAATGCGAATGCAGAAGTTGGCCTTAACTTTTTCACGAGGAGCAAAGCTCTTGCACTCAACACACACCAAATAGATGGAGACACTCTTGCCTTTTCCAGAATTATTTCCATTTGGATGGAGCCGCAGCTGCCTAAACCATAGTACAAAACAAATTAACTTAATTAATTACTTTGAGGAAATTAAGTAACCAACACATGTACGTACATTCATATATATGTATATATAGATGATGATGATGATGATGATGATGATGATGTTTACCATCGGAGACCTCCAACACGGAACACTTCAGAGTACCAAACGCCTTCCAATTTGGAGAAGTCGGAAATCTTCCAATCTAACAAGCGCAAACATTGATCATCAATGGCAGCAGGAGGAGGAGGAGGAGGAGGAGGAGGAGGTGTTGTTTCTTCGTTCACAAAAACTTCAGCTCCAAACACGAACTTGTCATCAACAAGGTAGCCATTAGATGGATCTCTCAACATCCTCTTGGAGATGGAAACTCCCCATTTCGAATTCATTGCATCCAACCTCACTGTTTTTCCTGATCATACATATATCAAGTGTCAAATGCATGCATGCAATTACTAGTTATAGACATAGTTACTTCTTACAATAACAATCAATCACTAATTATGTTATGATCAGAATTAAACAAGTGGATAATTAACTAATTACCTTGGTAACAAAAATAATTGTCTGAGATCTGATTGTGTAATAAGATGCTGCACTTGGCATTAACCTCCCATCCCATAGTATCAATGTCTTTAACCACACACAAATACACAGAAATATGATCGCCTTCATCATCACGCTCACGTCCATTAGGATAGATTGTGAGTCTCCTGCATCATGTCATGTCCAAATACAAAATTCACACCACTCTTGTAAAATTAAAGTGTTATGATCATCACATTTGAGGCTAATTACACATGCTACTTAGATAAATTAAAGACACTATGTCATTGTGCATGCATGCATATTCTCTTTTAATTTTACAACACAGAATTAATCTGTCTACATTAACCATACCCAAAAAAAAAGAAAAAATGCATGGAGTGTTTAAATAAAATAAAATATTGATCACAAGATAAGATTCTACGTACATTTAATTTCCCTTTTACTAATTCAGCATCTGCAGCAACTTGGGGATATATCATATATGGTAGGGGCGGCCACCCCCCTTAATCGATCAATTCTATATGAGCAAGAATTCACATAATTAACTAATAAATTCAATTCAAACTTTTAAATAAGGTTTTTTTTTTCTTAGCCTTGAAAATTATGAAATTGTCTTGTGTAAAACCAGGTTAGGTTAAACCTCGTGACTAAAATAAATTGAGAAACATACATTATTCAGACACACATGACACAACAAAATCATGAATCTACCATTTGTAATTTCCGGCAACAAATTTCCTCGATTCGTGCTTCGAAAGTTTGGAAAAAGATAGAATCTTGATCAGCAAGTGTGCAGGCGGAGCATCTCTGATTTCCATGCATATTTTTGTCAATGTTTTGAACAAGGATCACAACTCACAACAGTAAAACATATAAACTTTCAAAAACTGATTTAACATAAAAGTAGTCACAAATTCAAAACATAAATATTTTTTGATAATTAACGAGCAAGAAAAGTAAACCAATAAATTTCAACGTTTTTACGTACCCTCTTCATTCGCTCTCATTGTTGGATCTAAACCGAGGGAAAACAATTTGAAGTTAAAAATAATATTGGCGTAGCATATTTATTTGTATTATGGAGGGAAAAAATAAAAAAAGAGTTGTCAACTAAGGAAAGGATTCTCGTTTCCTTCTCAAATAAAAGTCAAATAAGACAATAAGTTCATTTAAAATCGATAAATCAAAATTTTTGATTCTCGCTTATCTGCTATTATTTTCTTTTAGCCTTGTTTATAAAATAATATTTTGAAGTGATCTAATGCACCCTAGAATTGTAAAGAATAAGTTCAATTCGTGTATTATACGAGATTCAAGTTCAAATTAATATATCAAATATATTTAAAGATGACGGCTTAATTTGAGTTTATAATTATTTTAATGACTATTTTATTTTCAAAAATATAATGCAATCACTAAAAATAATTATTTTCTAATGATAACTAATATTAATTACATAATTAATATACTTATCAATAATTTTATACAACTCATCGATCACTAGATCATTAACAAGAGTTTGCTCGTGAGCTAATTACTAATAAGCTTTGGTCAAATTGAGATTAAGATAATTTTATTTATTTTAGGGATCTAATTTTACAGCCATATATACTCATAAATATATGGTCTATTACCATATTAAAAGTTATTGGCTTCTTGAACACTCCATAATGGTGCATATAGTTAATTCGCAAATTCTCCAATACATAAGGTTAACGCATCGGTCAAAAAAATTATCAAGATGATATTTTTTATGGATACAAGTAATACTTTTTTTAATTTTAAATAATACTTTTTAATATTGCAATTGATACTGATTTTGACAACTTTTTTTTCTGAACAATACTTTTAATGAGACAAGTGATACTTTTGGATTTTTAAATGATACCTTTTAATGTTACAAACGATACTGACTTTGACTGGTTTTTTAATCAATACATTGACTGGATCAACGCGCATTGACCCGGTCAATGTGTTGACCGTCTGATGTACATCCAATGCACACAAGACCTGTCCTAGTTAATTATGCCATGCGTGCAAGTAGTACTGTAGGACACTATCAATCACAAAGTGAAAATGAACATGCCCACATTGATTAATCCATTTATTATAATTAGTATTCCAAATTTTAAGCCATATCATGCGCTTTCTTTTAACGATCGGGTGCCAATATAGCTATAACTACATAAATTTAATCCTTTTAATTTAGAGTTCCAAACATAAATTATCTATAAATTTGGATTTGAAAGATTAAAATCAATTTATAACATATATTAAAACGAGTAGTGATTTTCAGCCAGATTCTGGCTAGCCAGAATCTTTTATTATTTTTAATAATTAATTAATTTAATTAATAAAACACTAATTATTCAATAAATTTACATTGATGCCCTCCATAATAATTAGGGCAACTTTATATGCGCTTCAATTTAGAAGAAATCGAAGATGGAAAAAAATAAAGAAGTGAAGAAAAGAAAGAAGATGAAGATGCGCCCCTTTCTTCCGATCCGCTTCTGGAGTGATTTTAATAATTAATTACAAATCACTAATTTCATGACAGAAGGATAATATAGTAAAAACATAACATTTAATAATTAACATAATTAATTTATTAATAATACAATTTTATTAATCATCAAAAAATTAGATTCTGGCTAGCCATAATCTGGCTGTCTAGCATTATTCTATTAAAACTATGAATCTAAAATGAAGTGATCACATGAATCCTTCGACCGAAAAATTAATGAAAGTGATCATTGCAATACCAAATGCAATCTGCTTTAATTTCGGCTGCCTTCGATCAAGAGAGCATTTCAAATATTTTGTCATAGATTTATTTCCTTTTTAATTCAACAACACTTTCAATTTTTACTTTAATACGTGTTAATGCATTGAGTTTGAGTTGTAATACTACAAATTTATAATGACCTGTATGTCTGTTTGTAATACAAATAAAAAATAAAAAACATTAAAAAGAAAGAAAATTATAACGTGCCCGATGGAAGCAATTTTCACGGCAAAAACGCGCATACCATCTCCACAGGAGACGGTCTTAATTAGGTTTACTAATTAGCTTAAGATTACTGTTCATTCATGGGTTGTGGTTGTGTACTAAAACTTGAGTAGATCATGGAATTAACTATATAATTGTTTTTTAGTATTTAATTTTTAGGCTAATTATATGCGGTAGAATGAACCACAATTAGCAAATGTAAAATTAAACTAAAGGATTAAAAATTAAAATTGAAGAAAAAATAGAAAAAAAATAATAAATTTAATAGTATTGTAGCAAATGGCTGCCTCCGAATATTTATAAGCGAGGAGAGTTTTACAATTCAAAAGAGATACAGTTATATCCGATGAAAAGTATTTCACAATCAAAATGAGTATCCAATTATACATCAAATATCTAATTCTGACTAATTTTTCAATGACAGCCTTGGCTCTTTGAGTCTTGAGATACGAAATAGACAAGTTTGAAACTGTCCAAGGTTAGATTAGTAAGAACTGGGATGATATTGACCGCAAAGACGTGACTACTTCCAATCAGAACTTCCACGTATTCAAGTTATGCAATGCAGCACTCATCTGAAAGCCAGTTGAAGAGAATGCATTAATTAATTAATTTATAATAAAACAGTAACTAAATACAATCTACATACCAACCCAACACTTACAGAGAGAGAGAGAGATGAAAGTCAAGGCAAGGAAGATGCATACATTCAACTTTGTCGCGATCAACACCAGAAAGACAACCATGGAGACCACTCTGCTCCTTTTAATTGTCTGTATCACTTCCACCTGTGATTTCTCACATCCCTTCCATTGTTATTAGCTAGAAACCAGCCCATCCAGCAGGCTGGGACCCAGACTTACTCTCTGTGCTCTTTGATTCGACAAAGCGCTGAGCATTATTCAATTCACCAATAGGTACATTAATCTTAGAGCTATTACCAGAAACCACCTTGAAACTATCAGTTCCAAACCCCCAAGAATTAACTTCCCCACCCTGCTCGTTGTTGTTCTGCTGACCATTTCTTGTTCTAACAGATTTCGAACTATTGTATGTTGCCGTGGCCTGTGGCTTGGGATCCTCAGCAAAGGCCTGCCACTGCTTAGAATCTGGGCTTGGAGAACTTCGATCAAAGAAACCCTGTTCAAGTTCCCACACTGTTCCTTCAATCTTCTTATTCTGTTTCAATCACCAACAAACACACTAGAGTAAGATGCTAAAAGAAAAACATGAAGATCATTTAACTTTGACAAAAAAACCAAAAAAAAAAAAAAATACCTGTGGAATGGTAGTAGATAATTGGCTTCGAGGAGAAGCTAGGCTTTTAGAGGAATCCCCACTGTGTGACGAAGTTTTCGCAGCTACACCATGTTTAAGGTCTTGTATCTCTTGTCGCTGTGACTTGCAAATTGCTGAGAGTTTTTCAAATTTGGAGGTTACTTCTGCCTTCTCTGCACAGACATTTGCAAGCTGCTCCTTCAGCTTTTCAACCTCAGCCTCTAACTTCTCTTCCTTCTGGGGGTTATGATGGCTGTTGTTTGGACTTTGTTTATTGACATTGAATTCAGCCACAAAAGCACTATATGCATCATTTTGAAAGGAAGGTGTAACTTCTGCCTTTGTTGGTTTTAATCTTTCAGAACTATTGTTTAAATCATGAGGAAATAGATTTGAGTTTTTAGTCGAGCAATCATTTGGCCTACTGTCTGATTTGCCCTGTACATTCTTCTGGACATGAGAATGAAAACTTTGCTCCTTTTGTGAAGTTACACGAGTGGCAGGATACCCGTCGGAACGGACTTTCTCCTTTCCAGATAATCTACGGTCAGTTGAATCTTCATCGTACTTTGGCCTGGTCTTTTCCTCTGTGCCCTCTGAATCTTTTGCATGCAGAGTCGTCCAGAAAGAACCCAAAGGACCATCATTTTCACCGGTTCTCAAATTGGTTGAGGTTGATGACATGTTTCGGGGTGCTTCAGATGAGGGGGGAGGAGGAGGATTCCTACGAGGCATTGGGCTAGACTTGTTTACAGGCTTTGGTGTGTCTGCAGATATTAAACAATCAAAACAAGCCCTCAAATGCAAGAAATCACAAGCGAAAAAAATTGGACCAACTTCGAAATCTCATAATTATGCATATCTGGTACATGTATTTTGATCACATTTACTTTGGAATCAACTGAGAGATTGGTAGGTTGTACCATTGGAATTCTTATTTTACTAAATTCCTAGAGACTAATTTCAGTATGCTTACCTGTAAGGGCATCAGTACTGTGCTGCAGCATTTCCGGAGGTCTATCAGGTAATGATTTCTGCAGTCCATCTGGAAAAAGATCATTAACAAGAAACCAAACCTGCAAAAACAGCAGCCTGATGAAGGAATCAGTGAGAATACATGCAACTAAAGCCTTCATGGTTGCCACGGGCACACAAATCTACAACTAACACAGGTTCATGGGGATGAATGGCCAATCAAGCAAAATGCTTGCCTGCGTGATATCTGGTCTGTCGTCAGGGGAAGATTGAAGCATATCTCTGATAAGGTCTGTCAGCAATGTATTGTACTTGGGTAGATCTGGGATGCGATAGTTCCCATTCAGAATTTGGAGCTTTGATTCACCATCAAATGCTAACTTCAAGTAACATATGCGGAAAAGGAGACATCCAAGTGCCTGCAGAAAACAGAGCTTCATATCAAGTACTTACCGAGTTCACAGATGATACAAGCCTTACTTATTTTTAATGTTGGGTCTAATCCACATAATTTAGGAGCTAGTCAACTTACCCATATATCTACCTTCTCGTTTATAAGCTCTCTCCTAAACAGATCCCACATCTAAACCATTCAAAGAGGGAAAAGAATCAACAGTTACACCAGAAAGAAGTGCAACAATAAGTTCTTAAGATAAGATCCTCCATCTACCTCTGGGGCTCTATATGCAGGTGTTGTGTGTTTCCTTATATTGTCTTCCTCAATTCCCATTTCTTCAGGTTTATCAAAGCGTTTATGGTTGGTAGAAGTGCTACCAAAGTCACACAACTTCCACATGCCATCAGGCCCCAGCAAAAGATTCTCAGCCTTCAAATCTCTATATGATGCAACTCAGAATGATTAAATGAGGGGGGGAAACAAATCTCTTCAGCAACGGAGAACCAGGACAATTATCTATTCCAGCATAAATAAATAGAAGGAGAAGACGCGAGTATTTGGAATAAATTCTAAAGAATCAACTTCCTGAATGTGGTAATGATCCTTCTGCATAAAAAAATAATAATAAATCGACAACATCAACAGCAATTACCGGTGAGCAATAGGTGGAGTCTGGCAGTGCATAGCAAAGACAGCATTGCATATATCCCTGAAAATTGTTAGGGCCTGTTTTTCCTCAAAGTACCCTGCTCCTCTGCTCTCCAGCACATTAACCAGGGACTTCTCACAATATTCCATGAGAAGGAGAGCTTCTTTAGTGCGACCCATATCAAAGATAGCATGGGCGTGAAGAGTAACAACATTGGGATGGCCTTTGAGTGTTTTCATAACTGAAATCTCCTTCGTGACTAGCTCCTGGGACTCTTCATCATTACATATGATGTGCTTCAATGCATACTGCTTGGAGCCTTGTACAACATCTCGAGCTAAGTAAACACATGAGAATCCACCCTCCGCAATGGCATTCCGAACCTGAACTTTGAAATTGCCGATGTCAATGATACGTCCTTCAAGCCCAGTCTGTTCTTTATGTGTGAAGGGCTTGAATCTCCACATGGCTTGTTGTGATACTTTACAAGAATGAACCTCTGAAAATGTGATAATTCTAGAAAGTTAGTGCATTCAAAAGAGCAGGCATAGCCAAAGATAGCACAGCTTTCTCACAAGAACAGCAAACAAATTATACATACATCAATCTTGAGGGATACATGAGAAGTTGAGAACCAAATATAATATTATCAAATTGAGATGCCCAACAGAGAGAGTGTTTGGCACTTTGTGGTTTAACTCGGCTGGATAGATCTAATTATTAAATGAGTAGCTTCTCTAATAGCTTAAGCCTTCGAATCAGGTCCTAATTCCATACGAAGTCAAGAACCACACCAAGTAGAATTTTGGAAAGATGGAATTTCATCCCCACCTGTCCACCCATCTACAATAAATAGAGTTCAATGTGCTGGACTTGAGAAAAACAATACCACATCAACTCAGGTGTCGAGTACATCTTAAAAATTAATGACCCTTTTTAATACCATGATTCACTATACTAGGCCATCACCAATGCTAGGATCCCTTAAAGATGACACCAAAAGCAAAGTATTAGCATACTATTAAAAACAAGATATACAACTATATCTATGGTAGCAACCAGCACACACCACACCATGATTGCAAGAAGTTGCCAAAATCATCTACTAAAGAAATCCCTTGACCAACACGGCAAACCAGCACATTCTGAATACATATAGGATATTACATTTACATTCTTAAATTCGTGGATCTAACATACACCCAATAAAGAAAACATTATTTATAGATCTACTCATCTACATATACACAAATCTATACCAACCCAACTAGATTCTAGCACCAAAACTATACCATTCATTCCATAAAAGGGGAAAATGGGAAAAGATAAAGACAGACACATTTACGATTATTCTCAATCTAGTCTGATGATGGAGTTACACAAAATAGTGATGCTCAATGCAGAAATGATGATATGGAGCAAGATTTGCGCTAAAAAGCTGCTGATAAGTGATAACTCAAATCAACATCAAAACACGCAGTAAATTAAATCAACTGAATAAATCCACAAGATCTAGAACAAAATCAACTGATAGGGATTAGCTCTAGCTCTACACAAATTTGCTATAAATCATAACATGGTCAAAGATTGATGTACCTTAAAAGAAAATATTCGATCTGAATTTCAGTCCCATGGATTTGATGCGATCTGGGGAATGGGAGTGAGAGGAAATGGCTTTGAGTTTGAAAATTTGAGTTCAATGCAATCACTGAATTGTGAGATGATGATATTTGTGAGTGCAGAAGTAACAAAAGTGGGAGGCGAATATGCATACATTTTTTATGTATGGGAATAAAGAGACGTTAATTATGTCACGTTTTTATGTGTAATGTGCTTTCAGCAGTCCCCTTTATGCACAAAATTATTTAATGTGCTTTTTGTACTTATCAAAACAAAGATAAAATAGAAAAGATAAAAAAAGTTCATCCTTGTCCCACTCCTACGCCCCTACAATTTTTATTAAGGAGATCATTCAACTCCAAATTAATAAATCTACCATCCCATTTTCAAATTTTGTGGAGAATGAAATTTAAGTCGAACTTGCACTTTGTGACATCTAGTAAGGTTGAAATTATTTTACTTAGGTACTCACATCAATTGAGTTATTTTAGTATTTCTCTACAGCATATTGAATTAAATTTGTGATGAGTTACAATGTTTATTTTTTAATCAAATTTGAATAGCCTTGGGAAGATACCCACCTAGTACTACCATTTGGATTTCTAGTGCTATCAATTTTTTCCATTAACAAAAATAGGAAAAAAAGGAACATTTCAAATAATTTGTCATAAATTTAGTTCCTTTTTAATTCAACAACACTTTTAATTTTAACTTTAATGCATGTTAGATGTGTGTTTAAAACATATGTACATGATATGACACATCAGATTTTGATTCCAATATGAAAAATAAATGTAATTCCGCGCTCCAAAATCTAAGGCTTGTCAAACTGAAATTTATGGATAAACAACTGGGATAGTCTTTGTAGCTGCCCAATTCAAATACAGATGATCACCTCCCCAAATCCAAAAAATAAGCAAACAAAGCATACACATTGCGAGTGCAAGATGCTACATGATTCTTCAAACCCCAAGTCTAACAAAATTTCAGCATCCATGATCCCTCCACACCCCAAGTCTAACAAAATTCAGCATCCATGATCCAAGGGAGGGATAACTGGACTAATAGGGATATAGAAACCTAGTTGACTCGATCTAGATCTTGCATTTGCGCCTGTGATTCCAAACCTCTGTAATTCATAAAACAAAAAAATGGGAAATGGGCAAATAGTCCCCTTTCAAATACTTATGTTGCACCTATTTTTTAAAGAGCATACTGCATAATAATTGGCTGATGATATTTCAGACCAAAATATTCCACAGATTCGGATCAATGACCGAAAGGTAAAGATAAAAGAAGAAGCATATCCTAAGGAACAACTCCTATTTCAATCAGCATCACACAAATTGCCTTGCGGGATCCATCTTAAGTTGCTACGTCATGGAGATGGAAGTGACACACCTCAAAAACATAGTGAATAAAGATAGAGATTGCCATTGAGAAAATTAAATTTACCATCAAAACTGTTAAAAAATTGTTGTCAAGGCACATAAATATATCCACACCCCACCACTTTAATAAATTACAGCAACTACTAAAGCCTTCTTCAAGAAATAAAAAGCAACTCATACAGAAACATGCCCTCACACCAGATGGACATTCATCGAGTATAAAAGATATATTTGACTGATACTTGATTACAATCAGGGCAAGTCTCATCATCTAGCTAAGCGACATTACACAAGTCCAAAGCAGCCAGCGTGCTCAAAATACTCCCTTTTCTTATGCAAATGAGTAATGAAACCTTCATCTTTTATATTTTTTTGTTTTAACTCTTACTTACATTTTCAAAAGAAAATACTATCAAATCTATAATAACCAAAGAATTAAAAAAATATTCAGACTATGCTACAATAATTTGCAAGCTGCTGAATAAGGCAAAATTCCATAATGTATACATCAACTTATTGCACTGGAGTACCTTCATCGAACATATATACAAAAGTCACAATAAATATTGACTTGGTGATCAATGGATCCACATTAAAACATTGGAAACTCTTAAATGATGAAACTTGAATTATACGAGGCATGTATCAAAGGAGAAATAGTAAAGACAAACTCATAAAGAGGCTGTCTGGAAGCTCACCAGATATCTACAACAAATATCTACCGGATAAATCATTCAACAACCTACAGAGATGCAAAGCAAACAAGGCATTCCGCACAATCCATTCTTCAAAGTAAAATTCAACGATAACCATTCCAAATGGGAAATTGTACGGACGGTATAAACTAAACCACTTTAAAAAAAAAATATCAATATCACAACAATGCACATTACTTCACAAATCCTAACCCCAAAATTATTAACAAACCCTCAAAAAACCAACATTAATCCCAAAAAAAAAACAATACAGCGTAGTGATGAAAAATTCTGCTCAATTACTCACCACTACTGCCTTAACTCTCAAGGATCGTAGTCCATAGCCAGCTTCTGGAGATCGAGGATTCACAATTGGCTATAGCTCAGAGCTATGAAACCCTAGCAGCAACTCCGAAGATTGCAACCGCGGCGCATTAATCTCAAAAATGTTGCTAATTGGGAGAGTATAACACAGCGCGTTGAGCGTAGATGATTGAAGGATCGATTTTGTTTGTGCAATTAGCGAGCTTCAGAGTGTCTGCGTGCGCACGTAGGTGTACGCGGACGTAAAATAGGTTTATTCCATTGAATTGAAGTACATGTTTTGAATTCCGCCTTTGGTTTGTTGTTTTGCGGTTCGAAAGCGTTTTGACTCGCTTCCTTTCAGTAATTTCCCACGTTGGGATTATAGAAATTTGGATTTTTATTTTTATTTTTTACTATTTAGAGATTTTATAGTAAAAAAAAAACAGAAAATATGCATCCGTTTTAAGATAAAATATATTTATTCAATGTTGTACGTATTTTTGTTTAATAATTTATTCACTGTTACATTAGTTGCACGTATTAGTATTAGACAAAGACTTGTGTTAGACCGTCTAACGGGTCATAAACTGTTAGACGGATATTAAGATCCGACCCGGATCCGGATCATAATGAAATGTCACCAGATATGAAGCTAAGTATCACCAATCATAAACGAAAGTGTCAAATACTATGAACTGAAGTGTCACCGGATATGAAGCAGCATAAGTCTTAATAAATTTTAATATTTTTTTAGTAATATCTTTAACTATTATGTGAAGTCCTATCAATTGTAACGTGAAGTAATCACTAACATAACAAGCATGTACAACGAACTATAATGTTGAATTATTAAAGCAAATAACAATGAAGTGTCACCGAATATGAAGCTAGGTATCACCAATCATGAACTGAAGTGTCACATATTATGAACTGAAAGTGTCACCAGATATGAAATATTTTTTAGTAATATCTTTAACTATTGTGTGAAGCCCAGTGTCACGAGAGATGAAGCTAAGTATCATCAATCATGAGCTGAAGTGCCACATACTATGAACTGAAGTGTCACTAGATATGAAGCTAGAATAATGGGTCGGGTTATGACCCGTCTAACGAAAACGACCCGTTAGACCATCTCACAAGAGACCACCCCTTAGTATTAACTAGTATTTCTCACGTGTTATGCAATAAATAAATTTTAAATTTAATTAATATACTATTAATAAGTTATAATTTATAGATTTAATTAAATAATAACAATATATAGGGAGAAAAATATAATTTTATACATTTAGACTTATAGGGGTCGGGTTATATAAAAATAACCCCTTGTGTGAGAAATGAGAACACATCTCAAACCACACATCCATCAAAAATCAAAGGTCCAGATTTGATGAAAAAGACGATGGCAATTTTGTAATATCTGAAAAGTTTTTCGCGCGGGGGTATTACTGTAATTTGGTAATTCTTATAAAAATCGCAGAGGATTTGATAACAAATCGTTATGCTAACGAAATATTATCATAATGCTAACGAAGTATTATCATAATGCTAACGAAGCATTTTAGTTATGCTAATTAAAGTTTTCAAATATTGTTAGCGAAAAAAAAATTCTAAAAATTAATTATAAACCTATTTCGATTTAATAAACCCTAATTAAATGGAAAAAATCATAATTGGATGAAATAAACCTAATTAGATGAAATAAACATTGATTGGATGTGGTAAACCCTAAATGAGTTGAAAGAAATCATAATAATAATATATTTGTATTACGTTAGCATTATAGTTTTGGTTCGTCAGCATTGCGAATACACTATGTTAGCATATGACAATACTCTATCAACATACGTTATAAATTATAATTGGATAGGATAAACCATAATAATCAATTAAGAACTATAAACAAAAAATTAAATTTCAAAAGAATAATGATAATTAGATGGAATAAACCATAATCGAGATTAAATAAACCATAATTGAGATTTAATAATGTAGCGCCCCGGTCCCGAAAGACCATGGAAATGAGCGCCACGGGGTGAGGATTAAGAAGAGGGGAAAGAAAGGGGATTTCGAGGATAATTCTCAATGAACGATTCCAAATTAGTTCAATAATAGAGTATGATCATCGTAACAAAATCAGAGTTATATATATATATATATATATCCAAAACATGAGTTTTTGCTCTTGCGGAAGCTATGATGTATCAAAAGAAATAATACGATGATCAGAGGTTAAGACGAGCCAAGACAACATAATAGCTACAAGAGTACACATATAAGCCCCTCCACAGCTCATCATCTTCACGCTCCAGCTCAATGTCCTGAAAAAAACATTTGAGAAAATATTTTGGCTGAGTACTACTGTACTCAGTGGGTTTTCTGAGAAAAATCGAGTTATCAAAAGCATTTGATAAAATAATTATTTGTGTGTATGCAGATGAATCTTAGAAGGTTTTGTAAAGGGAAATGCATCTAAGTTCATCAAAACGTTTTACATGAATGTGTTCACCAGTAAACCCTGAAATGGACCCGCTCACCAGTAAACCCTGAAGTGAGCTAAGTACGACACCCGCAACCACCACTACATCATCAGGCGCAATTACCGAGTAAACCCTCAAAGTAATTAAAAGTTCTTTTAGCTGAGAACAGCAAGGGATTGGGTGCGACTCAAACCAAGCAAGACTGTAGCTACTCACATTGACACAGCGCTGGTATATGAGACTCCGACAACCACAGCAAGCAGAACGAATCATTTTACACAGATAATCATATATGCACATTTGTTTCAAAACGAGCTTAATAACTCAAACATAGCATTTTGAGAAAGATAGTATACGCCTACCTTTTGACTATAATAGTCGAAGCTTTTCAGTTTCTACGGAATCGAGCAACACCACAATGATTACGTCTTACGGTAAATGATCTACAAACATCAAAATTCATCTTAGAACCTCCACGAGGTCAAGACTCTCGCAATTACATAGTTTCGCATGCTCGTTGGTTAAATTGACCCAAGCTAAACCTTAATAGTTTAGCAATTGCCTACCCCGACAACCAATAATGACTCAAAACTCAACAATACTAATTCACATAAATGAGACTCAGCAACATCATAGACCTATGGGAGTTTATTAAAACAAAAAGACCCTTTTAAAACATATTTATCTCATTCGAGCATAAATCGAACACTTGGCGTGCGATTATAACGACACAATATAAATCCATCGTTAAACTGATCTTAGCTCAAGGTTCCTCTCAACCCTAGCTATTAACTGATAAGGACACTCCTTAGTATCGTTCAAGGAGTTAAAAGATCCTTTTAAAACTGATTTCGAAGAAGGCGATTTGAAAACTGAAAATTTGTTGAGCAATCTGCACAACAGCTGACTTTGATTAATTACCAAAACTTATTCAGGAGGAATTAGGGAATGAGACCTACACCATTGGAAAACCACGAAAGTCTAGTTTCCGGAACACTTTTCGGTGACTCAATACGATAACTAACGAAAAGGTTATAGCCGATTTACTGGAAGGTAGCAAATCTGTCATGAATTTCCGAAAGAAAAACATATGACCTGACTTTACCGATTTTTCATAATTTACTCAGAATGAATTAGAGATTGAGAAATATACCATTAGAAAGCCACGGAAGTCTAGTTTTCGGCAAAATTTACGGTGTCTCAATCTGACGTCTAACGAGAGAGTTATGCTCGTTTTACCGAAAGGTGGCAAAACTGCCGGACACACGGTGCGCGGGCGCGCGACCTGTGCGTCGCTGCCTTTGCGCACGCTCGCGCGGAACTGAGCCGAGAACGCACCAGGCGAGCATCGACGATCGATACATCACCATGGAACTCACATGCAAGCTTTCAACTCACCAAACTTCAACTAACATGCTTTGAAAATTCAAGACACAACAACATACTATAAAAACATCTCAACAAGCTTTTGCAACACAAATCTATATATATATATATTTCATGTAAAACTGAATATATATATATACACAACTGAAAATATATATATCTATATAACTATAGTTTTCGAAATACCTTTAAAAACAACTTGGAAAAGCTTGAAGAAGATTGCGAAAATAGCTGGAACGAGCTTACCTTCGGCTCTCTCTCTCCTTCGAAAATTTGAGTAGAAATGAAGATGAAAAGATGGAAAAGAGAAGAAGAAGAAGGAGAAGAAGAAGAAGAAGAAGAAGAAGAAATGAAGGTTGCTCTACTGTGTTTCCTCTCTCTCGAAAATCTTATGCCAAATGAAGATGGAATGGAAGATAGTGAAGGATGGTGAAGCTCTCTCTCTCTCTCTCTCTCTCTCTCTCTCAAAATGTATACAATACAATACATATACATTTATCTACTATTTTGGGGGACAAGGTGACGGGAAGGCATGGGAGAGGCGAGGGGAAGGCATGGCCCCATGCCTTCGGTTGAACAAGAAAAATATCCAGTTTAAATACCGGTTGTTCGGTTATCGTGATATTTTCCGTCTCCAAAAAAATACCAAATTGGACCGAAACGGATGAAATAATTCATTGATTTTAAAACCATGGATTAAACACATTTTCTTAAATATTTTCTTAAATATTTTAAATGTGAACTTTTGAAGGGAAAGAAGCCCAATTTGAAGTACTTTCATGTATTTGGATGTGTATGTTACATCCTGAATGACAAGGATCATCTGGAAAAATTTGATTCCAAAAGTGACAAAGGGATTTTCTTGGGTTACACATCTGACAGTCGTGCTTACCATGTGCTTAATCTTAGGACAAAAACAGTCCAAGAATCAATTAACATTGTTTTTTAGGACCACACAGGTATTGCTTCAAAATCTGAAGAGGATGATGTGATTGATCTCATTGACACATGTGAAACGTCAAGTGATCAGACTGGAAGTGATTGTGAGAACAAGACATCCACTGAGAATGTCAAAGTGAATGTTCCACAGAATGATGAAGCTTCAGTTAAAACATCAACTTCAACATTCACTTCAGACAGTGAAGAAGATCAGGTGGTGACTGCCGAAGATGAACCAAGAAGAGATCCTCCAAGTGGAATTCAGAAGAATCATCCAGATTCACAGATCATTGGTAATTAATCCGAATGAGTTCAAACTAGAAGCAAGAACTCAGAAGAATACAAAGAAATGCTGAAACTGGTATACATGTCGTCTTTAAATATTTGTATGTCAAACACGTGTTTTCTGTCTAACATTGAACCAAAAACTATTAAGGAAGCCCTTAATGATAATTTTTGGATTAATGCTATGAATGAGGAACTAAATCAATTTGTAAGAAACAATGTATGGGAATTAGTTCCATGCCCCAAAAACAAAAATGTAATTGGGGCAAAATGGATTTTCAAGAATAAAACGGATGAGGCTGGCAATGTTGTCAGAAATAAAGCTCGTCTAGTGGCTCAAGGTTATACCCAAGTTGAAGGGGTAGACTTTGACGAAATATTTTCTCCTATTGCAAGGATTGAATCCATTCGTCTTTTATGTGCAATTGCATGTCATGTGGGTTTTACTTTACATCAAATGGATGTTAAAAGTGCTTTCTTGAATGACTTTCTCAATGAAGAGGCGTATGTCGAACAACCTAAGGGGTTCGAATGTCATGAGAAACCATTGCACGTGTTTAAGCTCAAAAAGGCTCTGTATGGTCTCAAACAAGCTCCTAGAGCATGGTATGTTAGACTGACCGATTTCTTGCTCCAAATTGGTTTTGCAAGAGGTCAAGTGGATAAAATATTGTTTATTAAGAAGAATAAAAAACATATTATTGTTGCTCAAATCTATATTGATGACATTGTTTTTGGTTCTACTTGTACTAATCTGCTCAAAGATTTTGTAGACTCAATGTGCAACACGTTTGAAATGAGCATGGTTTGAGAGCTCAACTATTTCCTTGGTCCACAAATCAAGCAAGATAAAGATGGGATTTTCATCTCTAAAAGCAAATATGCTAGAGGATTGGTCAAGCGTTTCGGATTAGAGAATGTTAAACCTATGAAGACGCCTGTGGGATCTTCCGAAAAGTTGAGCAGAGATGATGTTATGTTGATTCTACCATGTATAGAGGAATGATAGGTAGTTTATTGTACTTAACAGCTAGTCGCCCTGACATTATGTTTAGTGTTGGTGTTTGTGCGAGATATCAATCTCAGCCTAAAGAATCTCATCTTAAAGCTATTAAAAGAATCATTCGCTATGTCTCTGACACAATTGGGTTTGGTATTAAATACTGCAAGAGTTTTAACATTCATCTTGTAGGATATAGTGATTCTGATTGGGCAGATGATGTCGATGACCGAAAGAGCACTAGTGGAGGTTGTTTTTATTTTGGCAACAATTTGGTTTCTTGGTCGAGTAAGAAATAAAATTGTATCTCACTCTCCACAACCGAATCAGAGTATGTTGTTGCCGCCAGTTGTTGCTCTCAACTATTATGGTTAAATCAAATGGTGCTTGACTATGGCTTGGCTAGTCCTTCGTTGACATTGTTATGTGACAATGTCAGTGCAATTGAAATCTCGAAGAATCCAATCCAACATTCTCGCACCAAACACATTGACATCAGACATCATTTTATCCGAGATCTTGTGGAACGAGATATCATCAAATTGGAATACATTTCTACAGAGATTCAAATTGCGGATACCTTTACTAAGCCTTTAGATTTTGAGAGATTTTCTTCGCTAAGGAAATCTCTTGGAATGTGTATTTTTTAGTCAATGTTGATATCCTGATATTAAAGTCTATGTTTTAAACTTTGACATCAGGCCTTTTAATTCTGAACTTATCAAATTATATGGTACAATGTTATGATTTTATAATATAAATTAATTCATGTGAATTGATTTATCATAACTAGTCTCCACTTATTTCATATTTCAGAATTTGTTATTTTATCATTTTTATTCTTTTTATTTTATTATTTATTTTAATAATAAATAATTAAAATTGTTAGTGATAAGCGGATTTGCGTATCTGATAAGAGAGAGAGAGAGAGAGAGAGAGAGAGAGAGAGATATATCGCTTTCATTATTTAAAAAGAAGAAATTTTTGTCTTTCTCTCACTTCAAATCATTTTTCTACTTTTTTTCATATCCGATTTTTTCTCTCACTAATCGGTTCATCTTCTCCACTTTCCTAAAAGCTTTTCAATTTTTGAAACCCTCATCCATGGCCGATCCAAACCCCTACCAAACTATGATGATGATGCTCTAACAAATGATGGAGTTATCTAAAGGATCTCCTTCACCATCCTTCCCTCCACCTTCTTTTATTCAACCATCTATCCCGGCCTCTTCCTCTCACACTCCTGACATCACACCACCGGTTGCTCCACCTGAAGCAGCAACAGTAGGTGTTGCTAACCTAGCAACCTCAACGGAGAAACCAACTGAGGATGAGGATCACCCTGACCTTGTTATTCCGTCGGGAACTGAGATACTAAACCCTAATCCTCTCAGTGTTAATCTCCTGGGGGATCCGGCGAATCCAATCGACCCGGAACTAGAGTCTCACTCTAGGTCCCTATCACAGACATCCAGCAAACCATCAAGAAAATCCAAACGGCTTCATCTAGATGCTGCTGAAAAATCTGCAACGGTGCTGTCTAAGAAGCCCAAAAGACAGTCAAGCAAGGGGGCATCTCGCTCTCTCAAGGACGAGTCTGATTCCTCTCAGGATCAATCTACTTCCTCACCAGTAGCCGAGCCTCCTTCTGGCGATGTCAAACCCAATCCTCCACTGACTAGAGCAAAATCCGACCATGACATCACCATGTCTTCCGCACCTCAATCAGGTTTTCCTCTTAATGTTACTTTTGCTTTTAGTAAAATCTTTTACTCAGAAGAAGCCAAACTTTCTTATAAGTCTGTCTCTCAAAGGGCTTTTAAAATTGAGAGGATGATTGATGTGGTAAGTTTTAAAAAATATGGCTTGGATGTGTTTTTAAAACAACGGGGGTTGTGGAAGTCAGTTACTGAGTTACACTCTTTTGATCCGAGTGTGGTGTTTGAGTTCTACTCAAACATCATATCTGACATGGGAGATCTTGATAAATTGAGTTATGGAACTGTGTATGTTAGGGACAAAGTCTATGATTTTAATCCCTCTGTTATTAATGCTTTTCTTGGATTGAGAAATGATGACACTGTGATTTCATTTGATCTATTGGATGATGTTGTGAGTGTTATCACTAGGGGTCTTATTTCTAAGTGGATGAATAAAGTATCCTCTTCCAAGTTGACATTCTTTTACACAGTTTTGTTTAAGCTCACGATTTGCAACTGGCTTCCAACATCCAATGCTTCTGTTTTAACGGTGGATCAAGCCATCTTGTTATACAAACTTGGCTCTAATCTTTCATTTAATCTTGGCGCTTGTATGTTTGAGTATGTACTCAAGGCTGCCTTAAAGTCAAGCTCTTCCAATCATTTACCTTTTCCATGTCTCATTCATGCAATTCTCAAAAATCAAGGCATGAAAGAGAGCAAGAAGAAGCTTGTCGATGAGCAACCTGCTCTTTCTATTATCAAGCCCAAATTTGGTGATGGAAGGGTTATTGATCTTCCTTATGGCTCCGACGCTACACTCAAACATTCTTCATCTGACATTGGTACAACTTCACATCAGTCCACGCAGGCTTCTGATCCTGTGGATGATGTATCTCCTCACATACACATTGTGATGTTGCCAATGGAGACTCTCCTTGATCAGATTGATCATATCACTGCGGCCATTACTAATCTTTCGCAGGCCTGTGATGCTTTCTCTCAACTCCTTTCTGTCTAAAAAGGGGGAGTAGATGAAGTTGGAGCTGGTGGAGAGATGGAAAATGTAGAGGAAGCCGAAGCCGAAGCTGATGTCAAACCAAAGAAGGAGTCCAAGGGGAAGAGGAAGATGTTGTGAAGCTTAGTGTTTAAGCTTCTGATTTTATAAACAATGTTTCATTTTGTTACAAACAATGTTTATTATGTTTTTTTTTTGTGCATATACACAATTAAGATGCTTAATGCATCTTTATTTTGTTTTAATGTGTGTGCTGGACACACTTCTACTTTGATATGCTTTTAATGTATTTCTATGTTGTTGAATGCAATTTATGATTGTGTTCTTGATTTTATATGCTTATTCAGTTTTTGATATTCGTGATATATCATTATGATTAGGCATATTAAGTTTGATTTGAGATATTGAATGATTAATATGTTGTGATTATTGTGTGTTGAACGTTCAGATCAACATTGATTTTATAATAGGACAAGTTCCTATTATATGATGATCTAATTAAGGGGGAGTAACCCTTAAGGGGGAGATTTTAAGATCTCAATTTTCCGTTGTGACTCTAATTATACAAAATACATTGAGTTGTATGTTTTGTGCAGAAAGGCTAAGATTAATGGGGAGATTGTTGAGTGCTGTATGACATTGAGGTTCAATATTGCACGTAATGTCAGACAGACTTCCTACGACATTGTCTGTGACATAGTCGTAACTAATCTTATCCTTTCCTAGTTTTTATTTATTATTTTAATGAATAAAATAATTTTATATATCTTAAAATATATGTGTATATCTACGAAATAGATATTTCAAATAAATGGATATATACATATTAGATATATTTTTTAAATAGAGTTTGACGAAGTCAAAACTCTATCTCCTATTTTTAGGGGTTCTTGTTTTCTTTTATTTAACCTCTTTTCTTTTTCAGATTTTTATTGCTGGAATATTTGGAAAATAGGTGAGAACGTGGGATATGGCTTCAACCATGTCATGGAGACGGTTTTCTTCTCACACACGCTGGAGTAGTGATGAAGAGCGGTTATCTCCAACCCACGATCAAGAGAGAGAATACTTGAGCCTTGTCTATTCAAGTAAAGAAGCATATAAGAGATATGATCGACACTTGAAGACTTATTCAAGCTCAATCTATTTTTCGCTGCGTGAAGATTGGAAAAGGCTTGAATCACAAACATAGTGTAGATTTTGTTCTTGGTTCTTTCTTCTATCTTAATGTTTATTGTTCTTCATTCAATTCACGAGAGTAGTTTGAACAAGTTAGGATAGATAGCAAGGTTGTGAAATCTTTATTAGTTTGTATACAAATTAACAGGAGGTTAATTTGTACGTTTGAGTTCTTTTTAGTTGTAGAACTAGATTAGAATTTGTATGTAGCCGAAGTGTTGAGAGCCTTCGCGTCCAACATTGTAAGCTTGAAAAACAGTTTGTGCTCATAGTAACATAATTTCGCCCTATGGCAATCACACACATGTTGTGTGTGATTTAAAATTATTTCGCGTGTTATTACATATTTATTTCCAGCATATTTATTTAAGATAATTGTGTTAACTGTCTGTAACATTGAGTTTGACATTACGATTCTGTGTCTAATTTCAGTGTTTACGGCAACAAATTTCAACATACAGATTTGGACAACAATAATATTCAATAATAAAAACAAAAAAGAAGAATGGATGTGGATTTTGGCTGGAAAAAAAATCAACCAATTATTATACATTAAGATGAATAAGATGAATGTTGACCTTGAGAGCCCTAAGTCGAAACTGCGGGCGGCGGCGGCGAGTTTGTGCGCAAAGAAGCAAATCGAGAGAAAGAGAGGGAGAGGGAGAGAGAGAGAGAGAGGCGACACAATGGGTGACAGACGATTGTACGGTCGTTGCAGTGTTTCTGTGGTGAACTGGGAGCGTCGGTACGGCGGGGTGCGGTGAGAGCAGAGGGATATGAGATTAAGGTTGTGAGCGAAAGAAAAAAGAGGGAACAGATAACCCGAATCTGAAACTTTTAACGACGGACTAACGATGAACAAAATTTCGTCATAAAATATAAAAAAAAATCCGAATATTTAAATTGAACACAAACGATGGACAAAATTCCATCGTTAACTATAAAAAATAAATTCGAATATTAAATTAAATACTAACATTGGCCATAGTTCCATCGTTAATATTAAAAATAAATCACTAAAATAGTAATGACGGATTTATTCCTCGTTAGATAATAAAAATAATTCAGAATTCAAAAAAATATAATAACGGCGGAATGAGTCCGTTGTTGTCTACAACAGAAAAAATATGTCGGTAATCCGTCGTAATATTAAAGTGCGAACCATTCCAGCCAAATTCTACACCTGAAAACGTTAACGACGGACACTAATCCGTTGATATGGTCTGTCGCTAAAGACCGATTTTTTTGTAGTGATTTCAAAAGTTACACTTCAATACCTAATATTTGATGTAACACTTATAGCACTAATGCATTTTTTGGTGATCAAAATATTGATGTGGAATGTTGTCCTCACCTTAAAATGCCGGCCTCCACACCTCCATGTAAGATTTTCAAGATTCCACATCAATATTTGGGACACTGGAAAATTATATTAGTACTATAAGTACGGTTAGTTTGTCAAATATTGAGTATTAAAACGTAACTCTTGAAATATTGGGATAAAAGTGAAAAATGACAAACATTAGGCACTGAAGTGTAATTAACCCTATAAATAATCATAAAATAAATTTAGATTATATTCAATTTATTTTGTTAGTAATTAGTAACAGTTTGAACCAAAAATATTAAATAATACTCCATTTGTTTCTGTTTAAATGTCATTTTGTATGAATGCACACAAATTAATAAACTAATTAAAGGGTTAATTGGCTTAAATATCATGAACTATACACGAACTTTAAAATGTTATACGTACAACATAAAAAAAAACTTACATTTTTTTTTGCATTTATAACATCATTTTGAATTTCGCTCAATTAAAATTGACGTAGCACTCATTTGTACAAGTGTGATGTGCATGCATACACCTCCAAATTCGTCTCTTCAATCTCTATTTAAAAAATGTTCAATCGATTAAGTATTTCGTATAATTTTTGTGCTTGTAATTGCACTCAATTTTGAATTGATGTTTTAATTACAAAAAAATATAAGTTTGTGTTGTGGAGGCAACATTTTAAAGTTCGTGTTAAAAACCAGAAATCATGTATAGTTCGTGATATTTAAACCAATTAACCCTTAGTTAAATTACCTAACACCCTTGTGTGAATATATTAAATGAATTAAATATAGATATTTGAATGCATTAAATGAGTGTAAATGTGAGAAAATTTGAATTTTATGTCTCGAATTTGTAGAATGACAATTTTTGTGAAACAAAATTAAAATAAATGATAATTAGTTGACTACACTAAATAAGGACAAATTGGAGAAATTGGTGAAAACTTTACCCTCATTATGTAGAATGATAATTTTTTTGAAATAAAAAAAAAATATAAAAAAGACACTTATATAAAGAGGGAGGGAGTAACAAATAAAAAATAAATATATTAAGATATATGGAACAAATCACATTAGCATACCAAAGTAATTATCACCATTATTATGTGTTGAGTATTGGGAAATAGTCTTCCAATCCAATTCGAATTTGTTTTTTTGTAGGGAGAATAGAATTTGTGTGTTTTAGCAAAGTGTAATTTTCTTATTTGCAACTAACTTAATTTTATTTATTTTTTAATTTTTGTAATAGATGGACCATGGATAATTTATTGTGTTCACTAATTGCTTAAGCAAATCAATTACTAATCATTTTAATTCACACACATACAGCACATACAATTCTTCGAAAATTAACCAGGATTCGTGCAATCCAGTTCCGAATCCTCATTAATTGCTTGAGTACTTTTCACCGTTTCACACGCACAAACACACATATAGATATGTGGAGCACTGGTTGATTTTTTCAAGATGTAAATCACAGCAAATATAAAGTTATGTTACTTGATTGAAAATTTATATATATATATATATATATGTGCGTGTGTGCGTGTGAAGTTCTCTTTTATATCATATACTATTCCGCTTAATTAACTTAACTTTTATATTTTCATTTTTTTTTTGTTTATGTATTTTTACGTAACTTGATGATATTAAGTAATTAATACTACTATTAATTTTATTTAATCAAACACTTAATCATTTTATCTTTTAATAAACAATAATATCAATAATAACAATCATTAATTTAAATTTATACTAGCAAATTCCGCATCAATAAAAAAAATATCAAATTGCCTACACAAAAAAAAACCTTGAAATTATGCATTACAAATGTTTTTTTATCAATCTAAAAATAATTACGTTAATATATATATATATATATATATTTCTATTTCTATTCATTTTGCTGAAGTAAAATATAAATAACTATTTTATATTACTAACATAATATATTTAATCAAATGGAAAGATATAAAATATAAATACAACACAGTGTTCTTAAATGATAGAATATATCTTATACCAATGGTACCTGATTATTTAACTGACAACGTTGTGCGAGAATCGAGAGTTTCATATCAGAACACACAATAATAACTTTATTGCTTCCACCTCTGTTTAATATTAACATATAAATAAAATAAATGACCAATATAAATATTTTCGGCTAACACAACCGCCTTGGAGTTTTCCCCTTTTATATAACAAGAATTATTTCAAAAAAAATTATTTAACATGAGTCCGATCAGCTCCGAAACATGAAATAATGAAAGAATTGTATAGAAAATAAATAAATAATCTAAATGAAATATACACAAATATTAGTTCCTAATCACTAGCTATATCATGAGTCATGACTACCAATTAAGTACGAGACTTAATTAATGGCCTGGTCCTCTGGGGCTAGGTCCCGATGCAAGCTGTTGAAGCCAAAACGACATCGTCTCCTTTGCATTCACGTACATTTGCGGCAAATTGAGTTGGTTCGACTGTGAGAGATCTTCCGATAGTAGTACTCTTGCTGCATTTACTTGTACTTTGCTCATACATACAATATAAATTACAAATATGATCAATAAAGCGCTCATTTTCTTGGAATTCATCTTAACCAGCTTAAGAAAAATATCGAAATTTGGAGAGTAGTAGTAGTTAAATTAAAAGAAATCGAGATTTGAGTTGAGAATGGAGAAATGTGGTTTGATTGTGTTGTATTTATAGTAGTGCATGCAACTCTCTATTTGAATTGAAGCGTTAACAAATTTCTTAGTTTTCGTGTTGACCAAGGCCATGTATGATGTGTTGGAAGATGTCATATATATGAAACTGAATGTGTCAATGGTCCTCACATTTTTTTTTTTAATTAATATATTGGATGTCCAAATATGACCTCGGTGCTTACACACACATTGTGTATATGCTTAATTTCGTCATCTTTCTTTGGTGTTGAGTTTGAAAAGGGTAGTTTCGTAAATTCAGATGTGGAAAAGTCATGGCCGTCTAATGTTAGAAATTTTGACTTGACTCATTAATTTAGTTTTTTTTTTTTTTGAGAAAAAATTAATTTAGTTTCTTTTAATTTATCATTACCTGGTTGTTGCACTACCCAGTGCTGAAACTGCCTCTTTGTTTGTTCCATTTTCTAGCTAGCCTATCTTCCAAATATAGATTATTTTTATTAAATATATTTTAAAAAATTAAAAACTGAAAAAGAATTTAAAAATGGTAAATTAAGTATAGCTTCACTGTTTATTTATTTTAATTTAGATTGTACAGCGATTCTTCCTATTAATGAAATATTGTCTCTAATCTTGTAAGAAAATAAGTGACATATAATTAATATTAATTATGAGTCAAAATAGAATACTAGTATTTTTCTACGAAGTGAAGGAATTAGTCAACATTTCAAGCTTTTTACCGAGAAAAAATCAGAGGTGGAGGCTTAAAATTATACGAGAGTGAGGAGAGTAGTGATGTGAACATGAATAATATGATTATTATTAATTGACAATAAGCTTCTTTAAGTTGAATATTAAGTCAGAAATGAGAAAATTCATGAAATCCAGGAAAAGTAGTAGGCATGGACATAGTTTTATATTTCACACCAATTAAATCCCAAATTCATTTTAGTTTGAAAGGAAATTCTAAATATAGCATCAGTTTTCTCTTTACAACTTCCGTTATTTTATAAAATATAAATATTAATATGATAAGACATTTTTTATCCTTAATTCTCAATACTAAGTAAAATCTATCATAGCTCCCATTGATTCAAAGGGAACAATCTCTGAAAACACACCGTTTGATTTTGGAAGGATAATTTTCAACTTTTCAATGGTTTCGATATTGGGAAATGCCTAATGGGATTGAAAATTTGGATATGAAAGAGGCCTTCAATGCCTAAAAGGAAGCACGATATGTTTATGATTTGTTAAGAGATCTTTGCAGCTAGTTAAGTAATGATTTTCATAACCTTATCATGTATTATGTTATTATAATCTGTAGTTGTTACAAAGATGATATAAAATTAAAGTTCTAATTTCAGATAAGTTTGTCAATCAATCGCGTAAACCTTATTTAATAAACACATGTTATAATTCTTAACTTTTTATTGAATGTTCGAAAAAAAAGGATCGGCACTTATTTAATAAACATAAGTTGAGTTTTTGTTGAATGTAAGAAAAAATGAAATAAGCTGTGAAAGTTGAATTCAAACATTCCGAGACCTAAAACTAGAGAATGATGAGAAATTGAATTCACGGTTTTATGTTTTGATAGCCCGTTTCTTTTTTTAGTTATATAAAAGGGGTGGGGATATACTAGGGTTTTTAGTTATATAGAAGGGGTGAGGTCTATATTATAGTTTAAGGTGGGATTATGGGGCAAAATGGTTTGATTATATTAATACTTATATTTAAAAAAATAACGGTGATGTAAAAAAGAAAAATGAGGTCTGTGTTTAAAATTTCTCAAAAATTGGGGTGAGGCATGAGCTGATGGTTGTGGGCTTCCGATTGGACTAATATTTTGTACCCTAAGCTCATCTTTAATTTTGTCCAAATGTATATTTAAGTTCCCAAATTATTAACATTTTTTTTTTAATTTCTGACGGTGTCTAAACGATTTTTTTTTTTTTTTTTTAGAATTAGTAAATGGGCTTTTGCTTATCAGTTATCATATCCCGACTCAAGTGAGGTAAACCCAATATAAAATGGAGAATCAATTTTCAATTATTCGATGGAGAAAGATGGCTTTGATTTATCAAATAACACAAAGAATCAAGACGAGGAGAAAAAATAATAGATACGATGAAAAACTTGTTATACTTGGGGGATTTGTTTTTTTTTTCTTTTTAATATTTCATTAGGAATTTTAAAAAATGGAACTATAAGGATAAAATTGTGTAATATAATTAATTTTTAATGAGGCCCAAATAGCATTTCCACATAAAGTGGGGGGGCCATCTCTGAAAAATCCAAGTGTCAGTTAATAGTTATATCGTTATCCATAGAGATGCAAACGACTGATAACAGACACTTCATCTCCTTCGGATTGAAAATGGCTTCAGCTTCTTTGCTACTGCCACTCGGTAATTAAGCACACTTAATTCCCTTTTTCTTCCTATGAATTCTTAATTATCTTGATTTTGCGTCTCATACATTCTTGATTATTTGAAGCTTTACTAACCCAAATGAAAATAAAACCGTTATTTACTCCTCTTTTTTTATTTAAAAAGGTTGATTGACATTGCATTACGAAATGAGTGATAATGGCTTTTGGGGAATGTAGAAAGATTGGAAACAAATAAATAATTTTTGGATGGGAAGTTTTACTATATTTCTATTTGTTGGAAACTACTGACGTGCCTTTAATTTATGATGAATAAAAAAAATCAGGTTGAGACTGTAAAGAAAATCACTGTAATTATTTTATTGCATTTACTCATTTATGGGAATGGGATCCATCCTTTGATTAGCAGGATATTCTTTTCGAGCATGTTGAGTCAGATTTTAACTAACATTTTTACATTTTTTTTTACTTTTGCTACTCTAATAGCCAAGTTAACTGAAATTTCTCTATTTTCTTTGACAATTTATAAATCTCAACCTAGTTACAAAGTCCTCTGTATCTAAAACATTTCAAGAAAAGAATACCAGCTGTAGCAGCATGATTTTAGAAATGTCGATGAGTATTTTTATGACAATCCATTAGCCTCTTTCCACCAAAAACTACGGGCATAATTTGAAAAACATTTGATGTCATCAAGGGCAGTTATGAATAAGGAAATTTCTTTGTAATAGCTGCATATGGATATTCACATTCCTTAGGGTAATTAACTAATGTTCCAATATGATTAAGATCGTGCATTTTTTTTTCTTGGAAATAAGTTTTGGAACACAATTCAGATTGTTTGGTGCATAACATCACTTAGAACATTAGTTTAACTGGAACCAATTGCCTAAAATAACCACTTTATATTCTAATTTCTAAATGCATGAGACACTGATGAAACCATGGCCTGTGGCTTTGTATTGCTCATAATGTTATATCTCAATCCTAAAATTTTAGTAAATTTTGTGTGATCAGGTTGTATATTTGGAAAAAGTAATTCCTCCAATCATCAAAGAGCGTACAAAATCAATGTTGGTGCCTTAGCTTCAGAAACTAGGTTACAAGCGCCGAACACCATTGAGCGTCAAAATGAGTGTGCTGTGATGAACCGCAGAAATCTGATCAATGTAGGAGTTGGGCTTCTAGGACTCCTGAGTGGCTCTACTTTTGCTGAAGCAGCTGGATTGCCTCCGGAGGAGAAACCTAAGCTATGTGATGATGAATGTGTGAAAGAGCTTGAAAATGTATGGTGAGACTACATAGCTCCCTAAACTTTTATGCATTTTTTTGCCTCATTTTCAGGTCTCTAATAATAATTTGCAAACCATGACATCTTCATAGTTCCTAATGAAGATCAAATTATTATTATTTTTTCTTAATCTTTCATGTATATATTCTGCATTTTGAGGAATAGGGGCATGCTTCCCCTCCCAATATTGGAGGCTCTGTGTAAAAAATATCAGGGTTACTCTGATGTGAGTGATATACTCTTTGGATGTTCACTCCTAGTTTCTTGAGTTTGGTTCGTGCTTTTAGCACATTGTTGTTAAACTAAACAGGTTAAATAGTATACAATTTTTTCCCAATTATTCATAGATGATGCACCATTATTCATGGTAGTGGGACTGAGCGTCTATAAGCCATTTTCATTCCTGACGAGTACAGTTGGCACTTGTTATTGTGTTGGTGTACCAGATTTGGATTCCAAATTAATGTTGCTAGTTACTGATGGAATGGATGGGAGTTGGGTATAAATTTCCCTGCTAATGTATTGCATCTGCTGCCGTATACTAATTCTCAAGAATTTGACTCTTTACTTATGAACTAGAATATGATCTGAACCCTTAATTGTCTGCTTTTAGGTCTTGACAGCACTCCATTTGTTTCTACATTCTAAGATTTCAATGGGAGTGGGCTCTGAGGTTTCTGAGTCTATGAAGAAATGTGAATTCATGTTAACGAGCCAATTTGAAAGAAATACTCTTTAGTCTAATCTATATCTTGCACGTTTAAAATAAGCATCCCAGTCCAACCAGGATATCTTTCTTGTAATCAGAAGACAACTCATTAGTCTCCTCCACTCAATCTTTCAATACCTGATGATGAGAAGATTTGCTGTTTTGTGTGGAAAAGACTCGCAAAGTTTGTCATGAATGAGTGTCTCAAACTTAAGCATCTAATAACTCGACCTTTCATTATATTGGAACATTTAGATGATACACTGAAATTTATGAAAGCATTGTGAATCTGATGCGTGGTCTGATTGTAAAAACTCTCTATTCTCGAAGGTCCCTATGGTAACTACCGAGTCTGGCTTGCAATACAAGGATATAAAAATTGGTGGAGGACCTAGTCCTCCTGTTGGATTTCAGGTATGTAACAAAAAATCTTACTTTTGTATATGTTAGGTAACGGGAATTAAGAGTCATCGTTGATTCGGGCATCAATGCAGGATAACATTTTATTATTTCTTCCTTGTACAATTTGTGCTTACAGTAGTATGGAAATCTGAGAAATAAAGCACTTGTTTTACCTTGTCTGTAACAAACTTCTAGCAACTTTTTAATCATGCCTATTTTGAATGTTGCCATATAGATCGGCACTCAGGCCCATTCATAGTTAGGTGAAGAACAAAAATAGAAAGGTTTTTTCCCTGGGATTTTCAGCCATAAAGAGTTTGATTTTGAAAGAAGGAAAAAATCTTAAAATTTCTCCATTTTTGTTGTATTTTCTTTTCCTCACTAAATGCAGCCACATCCAAATGTAAGAACTGTGGTTCTCTCTCCCTAACATATTATGCCCATCTTAACAGGTAGCTGCAAATTATGTTGCCATGGTTCCTTCTGGCCAAATATTTGACAGGTAATGGTTAGCCGGCAAATATTACATACTGCTATTCTTCAAATACTAAAAATTACATGAAGGATCCGCGATTGTATCTTTTTTAAGAACTGAAACAATTTAGGAGCTTCTCTTATAGTGGAAATGATTAGCTAAATAATTAGTTGGAGAGATTTGTAATAGATCATTGATCAGAGTCCACTATGAGGTCAACATCAACATTGATGATCATGCCATATTCCTTAATCTGACCTTACAAATTCTGCTTCACAGGTTCAGTGGAGAAGCATGAAATATATGTGCCTAAACTAAATCATTGTCTAATACCTCTTTTTTTCTTGTCTTTTGAGATTCTCAGTTCACTGGAGAAAGGTCAGCTTTACATTTTCCGGGTCGGCGCTGGTCAGGTGAGATCATAGCAAACATGCATTTATAGTTCAAGTTTACTCCCCTCAGATAAGAGTCTGACAAGAGCAATTAAATATTCATGACCTAGAAAAGTATATATCATTTTGCTATTGTTTATTCTATATTTCAAAGTGAAATGTTGTGAATAGGTGATCAAGGGGTTAGATGAGGGGATTCTCAGCATGAAAGCTGGAGGCAAACGGCGACTCTACATACCTGGACCAGTAAGAACATACATATAGTCTCTCTGCTTCAATATATGATGTTATGTTTTTTTTCCCATGAAATTAACCAGAGTAACGGTTTCTAGGCATAGTCATTGAGCTTTTCCTCTTATATACCTATCCTTGTTTATGGATATTTTTGATGAACAAGTCGTGTACTGTAATGCTGAAAGCAGAATGTGCATTGTGTTTTGATCAGCTAGCATTTCCGAAAGGGCTGACATCAGCTCCGGGAAGGCCACGAGTCGCTCCCAACAGCCCCGTTGTCTTCGACGTTAGTCTGGAGTACATTCCAGGGCTGGAGGATGATGAAGAGTAAATTTCACTCAACAATATCTACTTCCATTGATTTATTCTTTTGGATTGCATGTCAAAACTGAAAACTGGGAAGCAGTGGATACCACTAGTTCAACTGCTGTAAAATTTTTCACCACTTCCTTGTAAGATGCTATTGCACCTACTTTTCTTGTACGTGCGAATTCAAAATCTGTGTATATTTTTGTAGGGGTGGATTTTTGGTCGTACTGAATCAAATAGAATAACATGGGTGTCGGAAATTTAACATGGATTCAAATTCTGATGAAATTGACACAACATGGATGTCCAAAAATATGAGAAATTCTTACCTACATGTTGGAGTATTATTTATTAAAGTGTATTATTTGTGGGTAAGAATTTCCTCAAAAATATGTGTAAACTAGTCAACCTGTTAACAAAATAATGGATGCTTCTATTAAATGACAAATGACATCGTTTTTTATTAAACAAACGTGAATTATTTTTGGTATAATAATTTAAAATTAAGGTTTAAAAAAATAATCAATCTAAAATTTATGGTTTTAAAAGCATGTAATCCTTTAAAATAAGTCAGTTTGTTTTAAAAACGGAATTGAGAAAATTGAAACAGAATTCTTGAATCTATCAAAGTAAAATTCACTAACATATAATCCTACGGTATAAATTATAATATTTCAATTGAGATACAAAAATAATAATAATAATTACAGTGATACATGAAAGCTAATTTATCTCAACGAATTAAGCATCTAAACCGAGATAAATTGAGGTGACTACCCCCAGCGCGTACGCCCCAATCGCCGCCACAACGACGCCCTTCCCGGGCTTCACCACCAGTCCAAAGCCCGCAATTCCAGCCACGCCCAGCGGCACTCTCTTCAAAACCTCCATCTCGGCATTCGAAACGACGGCGTCCGCGAACACCTCCACCGCGAACTCCTTGAACTCCGCCTCATCCAGCGTTATCTCCTCCTCTTGAACCGGCCGGCGTGAGAGAACGGTTTTCAGAGCCCGATCGACTTGGGTCCGGTCGAGAGGGCTCGGGACCCACTTGGAGATGAGGGGGAGGGAGTCGGATAGGAGGCTATGGAGGCGTTCGGCGGCGGAAAAGAGCTGGTACGCTCTGACTCCGGAGAAGGCGTGTTGGCTCAGGGAGAGGCAGTCGGCGAATACGGCGGCGCAGGCGGAGTTCAACTCCGGCGATTCTTGGAGGGTGTTTTGGACACGCTTTGAAGCTGAGAGGCCCATTATGTGTGAAGATTTTGTGGGTGAAAACACCTGCCCATATTCTAGTTTTTCAACTCATGATATGAAAATGATTTATATGTCTTTTACCCTACAAATTAAATATTAAATTCGCCCAATACACATGTTGGTAGGCTTTTTCTTCTTCTTTCAAAATAGCTTTAAAATATCATAGAATATATATAATTAAGTGCTAAAAATTAAAGTAGTTAAAATCAAGATAACAAATGCTTTTTTAACTAATTATTTTAGGTCATGCTTTCTTGATCAAAAAGTGGTGCAAAAGTCTTATGTGTCCTTTTTATCTTATTTAAAAACTGATTTACCTTTTTTTCTATTATTTCTTCATGGCCCACGTTTGGTTGCATTAAAAAAAAAAGAAATCTGAGACATTCAATTCAGGGTGCAAAGTGGATTTTTGGTAGTTGGAGTACAGTTGCTTGCATTAAACTAGAACCCATGTTAAAGCAAAAAAAAAAAAAAAACATCGACATTTTTTTAGAATAATTTGAAGAGAAGAAAACCTTGGGAGTTTGCAATTTTGTTGGAGAAACAACATATCCCTAAGAATTTCAAGGTGAGTTTTTTTTATTTTTCAAACCGTTAAGATGTTCGAATTAGTTGGGTTTAAGGTCTTTTTAAAATTTTAAGCAATTTATCCGTAATTTATGCTAATTTTTGTGTTTAATAGTTATTGAAGTTATAAGATCTTTATTTTTGTAATTTTAAAGATCGTATATGCATATATTGTTGTAGATTTGGATATTTTGTGGTAGATTAACGTGAAGTTGTAGATTTGGTAGTTTTGTAAAGATTAGCATCGTCAATTATTTTTTGGATATTTAGCATTTTCGTGACAATATTATCACAGGTCAGTTGATTTCGTGACAATATTATCACAAAATACATGAATTCGTGACAATATTCCCACGAATACAGTATCTCATGACTATAAAAAGTCTCGAGAATATTGTCATGAGAATGGTCTAACATAGATCTCGTGACAATATTATCACGAGTTCTCTTGAACTGTGATAATATTGTCACGAATTCTGTGATCCTGTGATAATATTTTCACGATTTTTTTTAAAATTGCTTTAATAATTCTTTATTGTTGATTTGCAGATGTCTTGACAATGTATTGTTGTCAGACATAGTGGTAGATGGGAGAGATATGAGTATGTGGATGGTGAAGATCAGCTCGTGTACCTTCCATTTGACAATTTATCTCGTGATAAATTGATAGACGAGACTCACGATTTTATGGAAACATCTCCAACAAGTGTAAGTTATACACTGAGTTATTTGATGAGATCATTGACAGGGAGGCCACTGAAAGGACTCTTGAAAACGGATGTTGATTTAGCTCGTTTAGTTCAGGAGCAAGATGAGCCTGTTGTAATACCGTTAAATGATGATAATGACGACCTAAATGGAGATGATAGTCTTGATGATCTGTCTTACGATGATGATGATGCGAACTATGAGAGTGAAGTTCGGCGTAAGCAAATTGCTGAATTTTGTGAATGGATTCGCGAGCCAGGGCGTCTCGATGAGTTTGTGAATATTCTACAGCATGGTGGACCTCATAACTTCTCATCTGAGAATGTTGCTCCTGATGTTGAAGCTCCGAATAGAGTTCAACCTCAAATTTGAGCGTGTTATGACTCAACTATTTATGTATTAAAGACTTGTATTGTGATATGATTGTTACAATATTAAAATATTTGTGTTGTGCAATTTGTGGTATGATTGTTACAGGGTTAATTCCAAATTCAAACATATTTTTGAATTTTCATTCCAGGATCTCGTGACAATAATTGTCACGATAAGCTATTTTCGTCACAATAATTGTCACGAGATCTTACTCTCGAGATAATGATTGTCATGAAATCTGATCTTGTGACAATTATTGTCACGAGAAAGGTGAATCAGTTCCCAATTATCACAAGATCACTTATTTTGTCATGAAGCAATATATTTTTAGTTGTCTCAATTACAATAATTGCCACGAAAACATCAATTGTCACGAAAACATTAACATTAATCAAGTTCAAGTACAAAATCAACAAAAACACTATATAAGTCAAAGCTCTACCCATGCTATTCTCTGACAATGACCGAATATCCTAACAGCTAAAAGCTTCTGATACTTGTCGAGGTCATCCCAAGTAGGATCAAAGTTGAATGTCTTTGATGAAATCAATCGATCGGCTTGCATGGCAGAAAAAATACCACAACTCACACCATCTGTCTGTCTGAACTGATACATAAGTGGCTTTCTGTAATACTCCAACGGTCTGCAGATTTCAGCACGCTCGGCTCTCTCTCTCAATACCTGCAATGCCACAACAGTCCTAGAATCAAGTGCATCAATGACCAGAGTTGGTGCTCATGCATCAAATACGTGGGCTCATCATCCGGATCCATCTCTGTACAACAACGAGTCATACAACTCAACTCGTCATGCGTCTAGACGAATCCAAACGGTCACCTAATGTCCATTTACATGGCAAATGGTAATGATCTGCAAACACAAATAGATATAATACAGTCATAAAAGATACATGTATCGTAATAGGAATTTAATGATGTTTACTTACATTATTCTCATGCCACCAAGGACCCGACAATAATTGTTCCCCTCTAACAATATTGACCAGCTCATCATCCCAACCCCACCATACGTAGTCAAAATGGGGGTATGTCTGCGTGAATTTCTCATCTTCCGGATAAATGAGATGATACTTTTGCACCAACTTATACTGTAACAAACAAATATTAACGTAATTATAAAATCAATTGACTTGTTAGATTAAAATAACTATTGAAAACTTACGAAGAATGATGACTGCAAGATGACTGTGCTCCGTGAATTCACCCCTGACTTCAACGCACGACACTCGACCAGCCTAATCTGAAGGAAATACAAGATCAGATCAATACAGTGCATGGATGTGTCTTTTTCGCTGTCGAGCAAATCATCAAAGAAGGCCTGATTCAGCTCAAGCTCGATCAAATCCACTCTTAACCTCGCGTGCAACCCACTTAATCGAAAATCAACAAATTCCCTTATTGAGCTCGACACACCACCTGACGCACTAGGCCTAGCCGAGCTAGGCCTAGCTGAACCGGAATGTGATGCAATATTCCAATTGTCACCGTTGGCCCCTATACCCTTGACACGTACATCCTCAAGATGTTCTCCCTCAACCTGAAATGAAATTAGTTAGTATATTTAAAAGTATATATAAGACAAAATCATATCAAACACTACTTACCTCGTAATCATGCACTATACGAGGTGCCGATCGCTGAGGACTCTCTTCCCGTGCATGTTCTTGATGTCTACTCTGAGAGCGACTCCTACTACGGGATCGGGATTGGGACCGGGACTGGGATCTGGGCACAAACTTTTTAAACATGTCCTTAACGAAATCCCTCAATCTATGAAACATGTCTTCATTTTCCTGCATGCGTGCCCTCTCACGCTCCTCCTCGTACTGTTTGCGTGCCCTCTTACGCTCCTCATCACGCTCCTGCATAATACGGAGTATCTCCATGCCTGTTTAACATGCCACGTCTCACATCTGCCCCACATGCTTGCAACACTAGTGATCCTCACTAGTACTAGGCGTGGAGGTGGACAGTCTAGGACGCTTGTCTATAGGGCGAGTCTGTCGTCTCCTAGATGACTTAACTATACTTGTATCTGCACAAGTACGAGAAATGTAACATGTAGATCGCCTAGACTGAGAGGAAGCTATGGGAAAAGAGGGGGCTCTCGGAGGAGAGGGGGCTCTAAGGGGAGAGAGAGCTCTCCGCTGTTGGTCTCTAGTCAGCTCTTCATAAGTGGGCTTGATCCTCTTATTGCGCTGCGCCTCATACGTCATGCCCATACAATCACCGAGCAAGACACTTTTATAATATGACATGGCCATCTCATGCTCACTTGGCTCTAAGTATATGAAACATAATTGCTGCAAATGGTAAAGATTGATTAGAAACACTTCTGATAATCAATAAAACACACATTCTTTAAAACAAATGCTTACCTTATCAGAACATAATGTGCTCAAACGTGCAATCTTCATCTTAAAGGTCCACTTCAAACACCTGGGCAATGCAGCTGGTGATGAAACTTGTGCACAATGTACACCAAGTCGAGGTATATCCTCATATGCCATACGTGTAAAATAAAATATTGATCAAATTATATTCGATAAAATAAGATTGTAGTTATAATCATAATAAAATTATCATACCAATAAACCCCGCACCAGTCCATAGAAATGATAAGACATTCTTTGCTTTTGTTCTGTCTTCTTGAATTTCCTTGTCAGTTCCACCTCTGTAGACGGTATCAAACTCATATAATGTTGCAACAGACTAAATGCATAAGCGCCCTGTGGAAATAAGTTCCATCGATGCTGATCCTCAACTAAGACCCATACCCAATCATCTATCATGTGTGTCTGGTCATAGCCAAATATCATGTTGTGCAGGAAAAACACATTGACGACTTTCACGTAATCCAAAACGTCATCTCCTAAGCAATATGTCTTAAACATGTCAAGTAGGTCCTTCACTCTCAGAGGTGTCTTTGACAATACATGATAATAAAATGATGTCTTAGGAATCTCATATGATGAAGATGAGTCAAAATAGGATCCCCCGAACTACAATCCGGTCACTAATGCAAACTCCCTAGGGGAAAACCTAATGTTGGTTTGTCCAATGCGAAACCAACTATCGTGCTTCCGTGCACCATCAATTATCACCTCTCTACTCAATAATGCACGTAAAGCATTGTTACAACTGTTTTGTTGGTCCCGGTGCGAGTCTTTATCAATTTAGAGAGGGGATGAATAAACTGACTTCAAAAACTTTAAACAGATACAGAATACATAGGGCCCTGACTCGCTTTTGAGATTTATCTGTGCTGACTGATCAGTTGAGAGAAGCTGACAAAGATTTAGCTGGTGAGTTGATCAGTTTTCAACTGATAGCTGGAAGACGTGGCTGAAGCTTGTCAGTTCAGTCTGTGTGTGTAAATGTGTGCAGTTAAAGAACTTGCAAGACTAAAAGACAGTAAGAACATCACACACAGAGCTTTATAGAGGTTCGAAGCTTCCTGCTTCTACGTCCTCTCTTTCTTCCGCAGAAGGGCAATCTACTATACAAGAGTAAAGTTTCTTTATTACAATTACACAGTGAAGAATTCCTGTTGGACCTGAAAACGGCACCCTTTAACCCGAGCGCGGCCTCATTTCCAACTGTTGTTGTCCCGAAAGAACGGACACGTCGGTACACGCTCCTCCTCAGCCGGTTTTTAGGTCAACAACTCACATTTACGGGTCCCAACTACTCGCTGAGACTTTAGGTGCTATTGCCCGTCTTTACACGATTTTAGATCTCGCTCGATCTTCAAGAGAACAGTCTTGAATCTATTATCAACCTGGACTGCTTCTTTCTCTTGAGCTGGGTGGTTGATCTTTGAAGGACTGTACTGAGAATCTTTGCTCTTGCTGGAATTCTGCGTCAGCTTAGCAGCTTGCTTGGCTTGAAGCACGCCTTCTCAGTATGAGACTTTTCGCACTTTGAGAGTTATGAGCTTTGAGCTATAGGGAGAGAAGAGAAATAGCTCATTCTACAAAATAGCAAAGTTAGATTGGCAAAAGTCTTAGTCAAAATTGATTTCACACTCTTTAAAAAGATGAGTGAATTTTGACCGTTATGAATGGTGATGTTTAGAAATCACCGACAATAATTTAATGCTTGTAGCCATTTGAAGCTCTTTTAATGAATTAGCCATTTTGACTTTAATATTCCCTGCTCTCAGATCATTAGGATCTTTTAAAGATTTCATGGTAAGATCTTCATTAACTGTTTGTCAATAGGAGCGAGTGATTCAACTGACGGGCTCTCAGCTATCTCAGCTTTCAGCTCTGAGATTGTCCAGTTGGCAGATCTTCAGCTGCCTTGAGCTTTTATCATGATGTAGTCTAGTTCAGCTAACTTATCAGCTAAGCTTAAAAGCTTTCAATTCTAGACTCATCAGTTGGCTACTGATTGAGCTTTTACATTTTCTCTCTGAACTGATCTATGGTCAGTTGAGTGAAGGCTCAAAGCATTCAGAGCTATTTTAACAGTAAACTGATCTTTGATCAGTTTAGGATTGGCTCTGACTAATCTCTGATAAGATCAGTTTCAGCTTTCAAGCTGACTCTATTCATCAGTCTATCATGGCTTTTTGCTAAGACTGAGTTTATCATGGCTTTTTCCCCATTTACAGCTTATCTTAAGCTTTGAAGAGTTTACTCTGACTGGTCTGATCAAGGCAACATGTAAGCTGGTTGACCATGCTTCTGAATAGTTGTCTCTTATTTCAGCTTGAAGTCTTATTTGGTCATTATCCTTGATTTCTAGCTTATCATAACCTGCATTTTTTCATTAAATCATCACTCATGTTTTGACATTTCATCAAAATCATCATTTGGGATTTTCCCAACAATTTTCCTAACAATTTCTTCCTTTTTGATGATGTCAAAACCAGCTGATTTGATGATGGAAAAACTGTACAATGTTATCATTCATAAATGAGCATCTGAGCCTGTACCAGTTTTGGTGACAAGGTTGAAAATAGACTACGTTCATAAGAACAGTCTTAGATGCTTGTAGCTTTTTGAAAGCTGACATTTTATACATTCATGAGTATCAATGCTTTGATATAAACATCTGAGCTTTGATAAAAGACGAGTTATCAGAGTGATGAAGCATTCATTAATATGTGAGCTCAACGAGTTTTATCTGCAAGGTACCAGAGTTTTGCTGATGAGAAATACAGCTAAAATGACCTTCAGATATCTGAGTACTCGTTTGTACAGCTTGAAAAGCTTCAAATGGTTCAGTTCTAAACACAGCTCAATTCTGATTATCATGCAAATTTTCAATTGGTTTTGAGCGCATGGAAAGCCTTAAGCTATTCAATAGGGACAAATCAGCATGATCAGAATATTTTGTATTATAAACAAAAGAACATGTATTAGAAACTGATTGATCATAGAAGATGAAGAATTATAGGAAGTAAGAGAGAGAGAGAGAGAATATCAGAATTTGATATTTTAAACTTCCTTCTTCAGTTGGAACTGTTCACCACTTAGTTCCGTTTTCTCTTGCTCGATTCTTCTTTTTCAAACTTGCAGGGAGAGATACTGGATATGCTGTGAATACCCCATTCTTGCTGTTATTTCAGTTGAGCATTCTCCCAAGTCCAATGGTAATTTTGAGCTGGGCAATGCTCTAGTTGGACTTCCCCCTCATGAATAGCTTCCCCCTGATGGGTAGCTTCCCCCTCGTGAGTAGCTTCCCTCTGAAAGACAGCTTACCTTTGAAGCTGTACCTCATTTTGGACTTCTCTTTAGATCTCATCCCAAAGAGTTATATCACCATGCCAGAAATCATATGTTGGAACATATGATTTTCCATCATCAATATATCCTTCCCCCTTTTTGGCATCATCCAAAAGGGCGAGTTGATGGAAGTCATAATAAGATGCTTCATTTTAGGCTGTGTTGTCATAAATGATAAGAGTTCGCATGACTCTAACAAGTGAAAGATCATGCTGGTCTTCTCATGACCGATTCGAGCTTGAAGAAAGGCTCGATCAACGAACTTATCCACTGTGAGCTTCTTTATTAGAAGTTCTATATTCATCGATTGGAAGGATGAAGCCATTCTCTGATGATATAAGAGAGGAAGGAATAGACTATGGATAAGTGAGAAGACAAAGAGATGAAATGAAAAAGTTAGAGAGAGAACTTTTATCTCTGTTGAATATATTTTTCTTCTTTAACATCTCCGCTGCTTTTAAAGCAGTAATTTTGCATGCATTAAAACCAGAGCAATCAAGTGCTTATTGGCTGATCAGCTATCTGATTTGAAGAAAAGTTAGCTGAATAAATGATGCATGCATCTCAGCCATTCACTTGGATTAATGTTTTATGATCGAGCGGCTGAGATATGAGGATTTGAAAATATGAGTACTTGCCATAAATAGCACAATATTTTACCAGAAGATTTGCTATTTATTTACCTCAGAAAAATTCATCTCGTTATACTTTAATGCAAAGTATAGAGACTTAAATGGCAACTCAGATGAACAGTAAGCTTATTTTGAAATGTTAGCAATAGCTTTTTCAAAAATAAGTTGAGAGGAATAGAGAGTAGAGAAGCTTATCGAAGTGGATTGATCAGGTAGCTGATGAGAAGATGGACTTGGAGCTCGAGGCGTCAGTTTCCTGCTGAACTGATGATATTGCCTTTAACTGATGGAATCAGTTTTGTTGAGCAGCTGCTAATTGACTCATTGTCAATTTCCTCTTCTTGAGTGGCCGAATGGGGCTAGTTTCATTGCTTTCTTTAGAGCTATTAGACCGTTTCCTTTTGAAAGCTGAACTGGAGAACTTCGTACATTCAAACTCACCAGAGATAATGAAAAATGAGTTAATTGCTAAGAAACTCGAATTGGAGAGTCAAAAGTTACAAATGAAGTCCTTGAAGATGGAAAAAATAATGTTGAACACATTATTGCGAAAGATCATTTATCTCCAGAAGACAAAGAGGTAAAACGCCGACTAATTGACCTTGTGTTTGGGCAAAATTAACTTAATGTAATTGTAATTATGGGGCGTGTTTGTAATTGTGAGATGTCTTTTCCTCACATATAATTAATGTGTGTTGTAATTGTGAGGTGTAATTTACCCACATATAATTAACGTGTGTTGTAATTGTGAGAAGTCTTTTTCTTCACATATAATTAATGTATTTTATATATATCTAGTACTCTTATTTATTTCCCTACAAACTCACATGCATATGCCTCAATCATATAAAAGCAAAGTTAAGTCTAACATGTAAAAGTAAATCTAACATGTAAAACTAAAGCTAACATGATTCGTATGCTTTGTCAATTTATCTGCAAAAAATCACATGCACCGGTCATATTATTTGCAATGGATTCTCATGCTTTGGAATACATTATTTTTTTGATATATTCACATTCTGATATAGGTTTTGTCGATTTATCTGCAAAAAATCACATGCACCTGTCACATTATTTACATTGGATTCTCATGCTTTGGAATAAATTATTTTTCTAATGTATTCACATGCTCTTATCGAGCTTGAGTGCATTGTATTCTGATTCAACTTAACTCTTTCTTATTGATTTGAATTGTCTATAAATATATCATGAAATACATATCAAAATTAAACTCACACAAAAATCCTCAATATTACTTTTTTCACCACAATTTTCAATTCTCTTTAGAAAAATGCAAGTCAATCAAAATGCTTCAATCGAATCCAATCCCGATGAACTTGATGAATGAGAATAATGAGTTCATCAACAACGTCGTGAAGATGATAACATCATCCAGAATATGCTCCTAACCAATCCTCATCTGGTTGTAGGAGCTAAAACTTCCACAATTAGAAGAAGGTATTGTGATAAGGAACATGAGATTGGTGAATATCAATTGATGAAAGACTATTTTGTCTCTAATCCGACATATTCTCCGGAGCTCTTTCAATGTTGATTTCACATGTAGAAATCACTTTTTCTTCATATAGTAGATGCCGTTACTACCAATGATGAATATTTTCAACAAAGGCCTGGTTGCACAAATAGAAAAAGTCTTTCACCATTGCAAAAATGTACCAGACTCGTGGGGCTGTTGACTTATGGGACATCAACTGATGTTGTTGATGAATACTTACGAATGAGTGCAACGGTTATAAGAGATAATTTCATCCATTTCGTAGACGGTGTCATTTCCTACTTTGGTAATACATACCTTAGAAGGCCTAATCAACAAGATTTGGCAAGATTACTATATGTTGGGGAACAATGTGGTTTCCTTAGCATGATTGGTAGTATTGATTGTATGCATTGGGAATGGAAAAATTTGTCCTACTATTTGGGCTAGGCAATTTATAGGGAGGAATAGAAAACCAACAATCATTTTGGAAGTCGTTGTATCATATGATTTATAGATATGACATGCATTTTTCAGAACACCAAGTACGTGTAATGATATTAATGTTCTCCATCAATCTCCAGTTTTTAGTTGTGTTTTAGAAGGCCAATCACAACAGGTTAGTTACATCGTCAATGGTCGTCAAAATAATAGGGCATATTATCTCACCGATGTCATATATCCTTCATGGGCTGCATTTGTCAAGTCTATTACATCTCCTATGACTGGAAAGTATAAGTTGTTCGCTCAACACCAAGAGGCTGTTAGAAAAGATGTAGTGGGGGCCTTTGTTGTTCTACAAGCTCATTTTGCATTTATTCGACACCCATGTCTTGTTTGGAACAAGGTTTTGGTGGGAAAAATTATGATGACTTGTGATAGGACGTATTCTACTTGTTATTATCACGACTTTTTGGTGAATTTTCTCCTTATTGTCTATCCTATATTTGTGTATTTTGGTGCTTTGATATGTTGTTAAGTTATGTAGGGACATGGTGTAATATGGAGAAGAGAGGCAGGGTTTTTGGTGCAAGAAAAGATACAAGTGACAAAAAGGGAGAAGATCGAATAGAGCAAGCTGCAAGAGCATGCAGCTGGAGGATTGAAGCAGATTTCTGGAGGCCCGGTCCAGAATACGTTTTGGGCTTGCTGAGTCCAGGTCTCGGCCCACGTACGAACCTGGATGCGGAAATCCTTCTCCACCGCCTCTAAAAGTATTTTGCATGGGATTTACCTAGATTAGGATGTTATTTCCTATTTAGAACTCTATCTTTTATGGATTGTAAATATATATTAGGTATTTAGTTTATTTTCAATCATCACACACGCTAGGAACGAGGGAACGCAGCAGCGAACAGTTTTAATTCAGTATTATTTTCTTCTTCTCTTCGATAACATCATAGCGCAATTATACAACTTCTTGTTGATCGATTCCAACATGCAAAGTAGCTAATTTATTCGTATTCTGGTGACGACGAAGAAGCTCCGCTTATATAACTGTGAGATCTAATTGTTTGTCCATAATTAATTGATGCATGTATCTGTTATTCTTGGATTTCGGGTCGTAATTATTCTAAGTCTATCGAATAGTTACAAATATTTGGTAGGTTGTGATTAATTACTAGCCAATTAAATCGGCCATACGTAATCGTGGTTTAGATTTAATAAGTGGCAAAACGGTTGCTCAAATAACTAGGGGAATAACAGAGTTAATTTTACAGTCCTGCGTCAGAGTCTGTAAGTTAAGAATCGGGTCTTTCTTGTGCTCATTGTTGTCGGCTCATTAAACTCATAGAGCGTCTCTTACAGTTGTCAGTCGATTAGGGGAATAATTAATGAAGTGTCTTCTTAATTATCGAAACAGTATGGAAAGATTAAGTCATGTCAGAAGCGTCTTCGATGACTATAACTGAATTGCATGGTTTGATTAATTAATTCTTGCATCTGTGATCGGTGTTATAAGTGGAGTGGAGTTTGTTGGATCCAGAATACCCTTTTTATAATTGATTTAATCCAGTTCATTTGCACACGTATTTTCGATAGTTGTCTATTTAATTCTTTAATTTATTTGCTACATAATTCACACAAAACACGTTTCTGGAAGTTTGGGCACACAGACTGAAAGTTAAGAGTAATTCTCACCGGTCTTTTGGGAGACGATCCTACTCGCCACTGTACTCTGCAGTGTGGGCTTGCCGACGAAAGTCGGAACATTTATTTTTGGTGAAAAATGACGCACCAAATTTTGGCGCCATTGTCGGGGACCGGTTTAAAGCAGTGCTTACTCGAAATTTTCAGTTTGTTATTTACTTTGTTTTTATTTTTAATTTTTCTGGTCTATGACCCGTTCCTCTGTAGATAAAGATTTAGTGTTCGATCCAGAGCCAGAGAGAACGTTACACCGGTTGAGGAAGCATACTAAGGAGTCTTCAAAGACTCTCGAAGCTGATCAACACCTCGACATGGCTAATAATGAAGAGCCACCACCGAACCCGCAAGACCTTGCCGCAGGAAGAGCCTCATCCAAGCCAATGAGGCTAATCATGGACCTGATCATGAGCCTCTCATACGGGAAATCGGTCGTCTTCGGAGTAACAGATCCATCTGTATTGTACTGCCCCCGATTGCCAACAATGTGGAGATTCGACCTGCATTCATCCAAGTATTACCGAAGTTTGGTGATTTTCCGGGAGAAAGTGCACACAAACATTTATCTGAATTTGATCTCGTGTGCTCCACTTTAAGACCTACATGTTTTACTGCTAATAATCTAAGGTTACTCATTTTTTCCCACAGTTTGTAGGGAAATGCGCGAGATTGGTTGTTTGATTTGCCACCGGAGTCTATCACCACATGGGCGGAATTAGAAGGACAATTCCTGCGAAAGTTCTTTCCTGAGACTCGCGCTGCAAATCTGAGAATGGCTATCAGTAGCATCAAATAAAAGCCGAATGAAAGCCTAGCTGACTACTGGGAGAGATTTCAACAGCTTTGCCGCAAATGCCCGGATCATGGGTTTACTAATTATCAGCTTCTGACTAATTATTTTTACTGTGGCATGTCTTCTTTTGATAGAAAAATCATCGATGCTGCTAGCGGGGGATCTCTTACCAACAAAACCCTCGGCGAGGCCAAACAGCTCATAATCGACATGGCTTCTGGAGGACAACAATACGAAGAAGAAGACAACAGCAGACTTCTACCTGTAAGGGCAATTGACCGAGCTGAAGGGACAAAAGTGAATGAGAAGATAGATGCTCTTACCTCCCTAGTTCGAGGCTTGGCTGTGGCGCACACAAGGCCAAACCGCTGTGGAGTTTGTTCCGAGCATGGGTATTTCACTGACGAGTGTCCCAATTTGCATGAGCCACCTACTGAACAAGCTTGTTACGGATCAGGCGATGCGCAGCAAGATGCTCTCAGAGGAATCAATTATGATACCCCGCGAGGAGACAACTTCAGGAGAAAGCGGAATAATGATCCATATTCCAATTCCTACAACCCCGGTTGGTGAGATCATCCCAATTTTCATTGGAGACAGCCTAGAGATCCACCCGCAGCAGGAGATTTGCCAACAAGACCCCCAAGGGGTGAGCCGTATGCCCACGCAGACCGCTCCACACCGTCTATGAGCGAGATCATGAAGAGTCTGGAGCAAAGCACCAACCTAGTGAGTAGCCTGGCACAGAGCCAAAAGGCCTTTCAGCAAGAGACGCAAGCCGCCTTAGGCAACATGGGCACACAGATCACCCAGCTTGCCACCCAATTAAACAAGCTGCAAGGGCATACTGGAAAACTTCCATCTCAAGCCGAGCAGAACCCGAGAGGAAATGTCAGTGTTGTGACTCTTCGGAGTGGGAAATAGTTAGTAGAGGATGAAACACAGAAGCGGCACACCCACACGCTGAGTGGGCAAACTGTAGAAGCTGAAGACAGACCCAACGCTAAGGGCACACAGCCTGCCACACAGATTGCTCCTAATGAGGTACAGATTTTGTCTAAACCTTCTCACCCTATTAATGCAGCTCATTTTCCTTCTAGGTTAGCACGGCACAAGAAAGAGGAAGATGAGAAAGAGATCTTCGAGCTTTTCAAGAAAGTTGAGATCAACCTACCTTTGATCGATGCTATCAAACAAGTCCCTCGATACACAAAATTCTTGAAAGAACTATGTGCCAAGAAGATAAGGTATGGAAGGGATGCAAAAATCAAGGTAAGAGAAAATGTCTCAGCAATTATTCAGTAAAAGTTACCTCAAAAGTGTCGAGACCCAGGTATGTTCACTATCCCTTGCATCATTGGTAGCAAACAGGTAGAAAAGGTCATGTTAGACTTAGGAGCATCTATTAATGTTATGTCTTTCTCTATTTACAAAGAATTACAGCTAGGTCCGATGAAAGATACTCGCGTCATCATTCAATTAGCTGATAGGTCTAATGCATACCCTAGAGGTGTAGTAGAGGATGTCTTAGTTAAGGTGAATGAGTTGATTTTTCCTGTTGATTTCTATATCATTGACATGGATGATACATTGTCTGCACATAAATCTCTGATTTTACTAGGTCGTCCCTTCATGAAAACTGCACGCACAAAGATTGATGTTGATAAATGAATGCTAAGTTTTGAATTTGATGGGGATGTTGTCACATTTAATATATTCGAAGCAATGAAGCATGTGGCCGATCCCGATGCTCTTTTTATGGTTGATGTTATCGATTCCATTACTGATGATTTTGTTGAGTGCAATTTCAGGGATGATCGTTTAGAACATGTACTTTATGGAGGGATACCCGACCACATTGCAGATTCAGAAGAGGAAAATGAGATTCGAGAACTCATACAGCAGTTATACACTGCTGATGAATTTCCTGTCCGAAATGCGGCCGGCCGTTTGCCCTTACCGCCCATCACGGAACCCATTCTTCCATCTCATGTAAAGGCCCCGACTCTAGAATTGAAGGTTCTTCCTGTGCATCTGAGTATGCCTACCTGGGCGAAGCAGATACCCTATCTGTGATCGTGAGTAAAGACCTTACCGTAGCCCAGGAAACACAACTTGTTACTCTTTTGAAGAAGCACAGAGGTGCTATCGGATGGACTCTCACCGACATCAAGGGGATCAGTCCCGACATTTGCATGCACCGCATATTTCTGGAAGAGAATTATAAACCATCCCGAGATCCTCAGAGGAAGTTGAATCCAGTGATGAAAAAGGTGGTATTGAAAGAGATTCTGAAGTTGCTCCAATTGGGAATCATTTACCCGATCTCTGACAGTGTTTGGGTTAGCCCAGTGCACGTCGTTCTAAAGAAGTCTGGATTCCAGCTCGTGAAGAATGAGAGCAACGAATTGATACCAATGAGATTGCAAACAGGATGGTGGATGTGCATTGATTTCAGGAAGTTAAATAATGCGACCCGCAAAGATCACTTCCCTTTGCCCTTTATTGATGAGATGCTCGAAAGATTAGCTGGGAAATCCTATTTCTGCTTCCTCGATGGCTACTCCGGCTATTTCCAGATTTTTGTGGCTCAAGAAGATCAAGAAAAGACGACCTTCACTTGTCCATTTGGGACCTTTGCTTGCCGAAAGATGCCCTTTAGCTTGTGCAACGCCCCGGGCACCTTCCAACGATGCATGATGAGTATCTTTTCCGACTTGATAGAGAGCTACATCGAGATTTTTATGGATGATTTACAGTGCATGGCGACTCCTTTGAGCAGTGTATGCCGCATTTAGACAAAGTTCTTCAAAGGTGTGTTGAGACCGACTTGGTTTTGAACTTCAAGAAATGCCATTTCATGGTGCAACAAGGAATTGTGCTCGGGCATGTCATATCTGCGAAGGGCATTGAAGTGGATAGAGCAAAAATCGACTTGATCACGAAGTTACCGTACCCATCCAATGAGAAAGAAATTCGAGCATTCTTAGGCCATGCCGACTTCTACCGTCGCTTCATTCAGGATTTTTCTAAGATAGCTCAACCAATGACTAAGTTGTTGCAGAAAGATGCCCCTTTTATCTTTGATGACAAGTGTAAAGAAGCTTTTGATTTGTTGAAAGAGAAGCTGACCTCGGTGCCCATAATTCAGCCACCGCAGTGGGGACTCCCGTTTGAGCTCATGTGCGACGCAAGTGACTATGCTGTTGGAGCTGTCCTTGGACAAAAGATTGAGAAGCACAGTCATGTCATTTACTACGCTTCAAAAACTCTCAACCCAGCTCAATGCAACTACACAACGACAGAAAAAGAGCTTCTTGCCGTGGTGTTCACCTGTGAGAAATTTCGATCCTACATTGTTGGATCCAAAGTTGTGGTATACACTGATCACGCTGCTCTCAAGTACCTCCTGTCTAAAAAGGAGTCTAAACCATGACTTATTCATTGGATTCTCCTTTTACAAGAATTTAATTTGGAGATTAAAGACAAGAAAGGAGCCAAGAATCATGTCACGGACCATTTGAGTAGACTGTTGACTGCATCCGACGGTATGCCCATATGGGACGATTTTCCCGACGAGCTTCTGCTTGCAGCCGTGGAAAGGGCACCCTGGTATACTGACTTGGTGAATTTTCTCACCACTGGAATTTTTCCCAAAGGCTTTGAATATGCCAGAAAGAATAAATTGAAAAGCCAGGCCAAATATTTCATCTGGGACAAGCCATATTTGTGGAAAACTTGTGCCGATCAAGTCATTCGACGATGTATTCATGAGGACGAGATTCTATCCATTCTAAGCTTCTGTCATGCCCACGCATGTGGCGGCCACTTTGGCCCAAGAAGAACAGCCTGCAAGGTTTTAGACCATGGTTTTTATTAGAAAACGATCTTCAAAGACGCCTATTTCTTTTGCAAGAACTGTGATCGTTGCCAACGCCTTGGTAACATTTCTTCAAGGAATGAGATGCCTCAAGTCCCTATCTTGATTTGCGAGATCTTTGATGTTTGGGGCATGGATTTCATGGGCCCCTTTCCAAGCTCTTTCGGCCACTCCTACATTCTGTTAGTCGTCGACTATGTTTCCAAGTGGGTCGAAGTCAAAGCTACCCACACCAATGATTCTAAGGTCGTAGCCAAATTCCTCAAAGCTTAGATTTTTCAACGCTTTGGTGTTCCTCGAGTTATCATCAGTGACCAAGGCACGCACTTTTGCAACCGAACCTTAGAAGCTCTTTTCAAGAAGTATGGAGTCATCCATCGAGTTGCCACGGCATACCACCCACAGTCCAATGGCCAGGCTAAAGTGTTCAATCGAGAGATCAAAAACATTCTGGAGAAGACTGTATGCCCAAACCGCAAGGATTGGAGCCTGCGACTAGATGATGTTGCATGGGCATACCGCATGGCTTTCAAAACGCCTATCGGGATCTTCCCTTATCGTCTGATTTTTGAGAAACAGTGCCATCTTCCCGTAGAGCTGGAACATCGAGCTTTTTGGGCTGTGAAAAAATGCAACTTGGATCCTCGACTGGCCGGTCCCAAACGCCGCTATCAGTTACAAGAGCTCGAAGAAATCTATTTGGAGGCATATGATAGTGCAAGTTATTACAAGGATCGTACCAAACTATTGCACGATAAATATATCCGGAGGAAAACTTTTGAGGTTGGCCAGAAAGTGTTACTTTTCAATGCTCGCCTCCGCCTCATGCCCGGTAAACTCAAGTCTCGCTGGATGGGCCCCTTTGAAGTAGTATCTATCAGTCCGCATGGTGCTGTGGAAATTCGCAGTCTTGATACTCACAAAATATTAAAGGTGAACGGCCAGTTGCTCAAGCCATATTGTGCCGACATCACCTTCTCAAGTTTTGATGGGGTTGATCTTGCAGCCCTAATGATTCACCACTAGCTGCTCCATTCCGTTGAGCCTTCGACGTTAACTAACGGCGCTTCTCGGGAGGCAATCCGATTTCTTGTTCCTTATTTCTTTTCTTTTTCAATTTTTGCTTTATTCTTTTTTTTACTTTAATTTCCTATTTTTTTCTGTCTTTTTAATTCTACCATCTTATTATATAAAAAAAAAACACACTGGGGGGGGGGAGGAACCACAATGTTCCACGACGCAAGGGCACACCGCATACAGGGGAGCGGTTTTTGGAACTAACCGCTTATTCAAGTGTGTGGGAGGAGTTAAAAATTTGTTTTCTCTACAGGGACATAATTGCAAAATGCCTATAGTTGATTTGGGGATTTAATTTTCACATAACCCTAACCCCTAATGCTATTTCACCCCACACTTCATTACTTTCACCACCCTTTCAAATTTTTACCCCCCTTCTCGTTTTTTTTTTTTGCAGAAGTTACACAACCGTTCATCTTCCCGCCTCTCAATAACCGCCACCGTCAACCACCATGGGAAAGAAGTGATCCTCCACCGCCAAACGAAAGGCCACCGTCCCAGAGCCACCGCCTCCATCTACCGCAGAACCAGCACCACAGGAACAGTCATCTCCGCCGACGCCGGTCGCTTCCCCTTCACCATCTCCGATCGCCGTCCCCCGTGAACTACACCAACCTCTGCCCTTCCTTCACCGTGTGCTTAAGCGCCAGGTCGAGTCGGGTTCTTCCACCACCACCAAGTGATGAAAGCCTCCCACCACCGAGTTACCACTATCGGCAGACCACCAGCCATCACCGCCGCCTTCTCCGGTGATTTTGACCTCTCAGATGAGCCATCCGTCCGCTACACCGCCGCCGGACACAGCCCCCACTCCAACCTCTGCCCCAGCCAAACCATAGACAAAAGGGAAGAAGGACAAAACCCCAGCAGCCTCTTCGAGTTCTGCCCTTCCGGCGTTCCTGCCACAGGATGAGGTACAGGGCCATACCGACTTGAACACTCACCGTGTTCTCGTCGGCGCGCGCCTTTTCGATTGGGCTAATATTGTTGTGCTAGGAGTTAACAATCATATTAGGAATTTCTTCATTGGTATTGGATGGGATAAGTTACTTGATGTTTCTGTTGATGTCCATCGTGCATTGGTTGTGGAATTTTTATCATCTTTTGATTTTGATGCCTCGAGGGGGGCTCGAGGATAGACATGCCCTTGTGTTTTCTCTTGGTGGTCGAAAGTTTCATATGTCTATTACCAATTTGAACATTGTGCTTGGTTTTGAGTCTGATACATCTGTGCTTGAAGATGAGTATAAGTTTTCTCTCTGTGATGTCCCCGTTGTTTTCTCTCAAACGGCTAATGAAACTTGGGCTAAGCTTTCTATAGATGAGTCCTACAACTTTCGCTCCTCTAAGGGAGACCATTTGAACGACGATGCCCTTAGACTTTGTCATAGGTTCTTATCTGCTAACATTTTTGGTCGTTTGGACATGTTGAATTTAGTGACTGTGCAAGAGTTGTTTTTGCTTGATTGTATGCATTCTGGGATCAAGGTGAACTTTGGGTATTGGCTTGCCAAGCGATGGCATTTCAGTGCTCATCACATCCTCTGCCGAGCTCCCTTAGGATGTTTTGTTACTTTACTTGCTGAGAGACTGCGTATCCCTATTTCTGACCCCGATCCTTTGCCTCCCATGTTATTCCGGTTGGAGGACTTTGCTGCTATGAAGTTGTTGTTTCTGAATGATCAGGGCCATTATCAGCTTACCCGGCCGGGCATCGAAGGCCCGCGTCGATCTGTTTCTGCAGGGCCTGCTGCGACTTCACTCCTCCCAGCGATTGAGGAGTTGATCACCGCTGCCACCGCTCGACTTGAGGACAGCCTTGGCCGCCGGTTGGATGAGATTGATGGTCGTCTGGACGTGATGGAGCAAGTGATCCGCCATTTGGCGGATCAGAGTTAGTTCTCTCTTATCTCTCCCTTGATAATCTTTGTTTGCCTGAGTACTATTTGTTTTTTGCTTTTCTTTTTTTGATGTTGTCTTGTCAGTAGGTTTGTACCCCTTCCTACAGCGAGGACGCTGTATTTTTCAAGTGTGGGGGGGGACACTTAGGTTGTTCATGTTTTTTTTATCTATGTGAAAAAAAAAATTGAATTGAGTCAGTTATCTTGGGTTTTTGTTTGGGATGTTGCCTGAGTGTTGATAGCTTAAATTGATGAGAGTAAGAATGTATGAGCTGTGATTGGTTTGACTGGATGATAGGTTGAATTTGTGATAGAATATGTCATGTTTTGAATGAAATCTTGGATAATGAATCGTGCTTCCTATCACTATTTTCTAACCCTACAAATTGTGAGTTCTTGAGCCTACGAGCATACATGAATTAAGAGCTCAAAGTTTTTTGTTGATGAGTGTTATCTGACTAGGCTATTCGATGCTTGAATTGCTTTGTTGTCATTTTATTGTTACCTTTTAGTTTCATTCACAAAAATGATCAAGGCATTAGGGATACCCGAGCTACTAGACCAAAAGAAAATGCCCTGCCCATTCATTGTCAATTAGTGAGCCCCTTTGAGCTTAATAGATCCATTTTCATTGCTTATAGCCACTATAAAATAGTCTTTGCTTTTCTTTTGGCCGTTTTTGTCCTTGGAATCAGGCATGTTTTGTATGAATTGTTGTTTGAGCTGCGATGTTAAAAGAATTGAGGGCCGGAAGTGACAAAAGAATCAGAAATTCTTACACCCTACTCCTCGGAAAAAAATAGAAGAAAGAAAAGAAAGAAAAAAAAATGAAAGAAGCACAGCTTCAGAAAAAAAGAAAAAAAAATGGAGAAAAGATTGAGGAGAAGGGTATGGAGAAGAGCAAAACTTAATATGCTCCCACTTTTGAAAAAACCCTGTTTTAAGCTAAAAAGAAAGGATTTTTGTTGCAGCTACACTCCATAGAGACATTCATACTTACACTTGCCTGATTTCACTTAGCCACATTAGCCAAAAACACCCTACCCTATGCGTCTAAGCCCCATTACAACCAAAGAGGGAAAGACCTTGTGATTTGTGATGAACTTTAAGAGTGATAATTTTGATGACAAATGAGCAATTCTATGTTGAAGATAACTAGTCATGATCTCTGAGTGAATAACCTCCTGATCTGATTTCTTTGAGTGATGAAGAGTGAATCTTGGTGAGGCTGGATTGTGAAGCATAATTCTAACTTGATTGACAGAGTGTTGGCATGTTTCTTGAACAAATTGGTTGGTGGTTTGTGGATTGATATATCACAGCTTGTGCTCTGAGTTCTCATTGATTTGGGTTGTTGATGCTTGGTCATTCATCCTTGTTGAGTCTGTTTTTGTTCTTGATGTTTTCTTTGTTCTTGTTTGTGCTGCTCGAGGACGAGCAAGGGTTAAGTGTGGGGGGATTTGATAGGACGTATTCTACTTGTTATTATCACGACTTTTTGGTGACTTTTCTCCTTATTGTCTATCCTATATTTGTGTATTTTGGTGCTTTGATATGTTGTTAAGTTATGCAGGGACATGGTGTAATATGGAGAATAGAGGCAGGGTTTTTGGTGCAAGAAAAGATACAAGTGACAAAAAGGGAGAAGATCGAATAGAGCAAGCTGCAAGGGCATGCAGCTGGAGGATTGAAGCAGATTTCTGGAGGCCCGGTCCAGAATACATTTTGGGCTTGCTGAGTCCAGGTCTCGGCCCACGCGCGAACCTGGACGCGGAAATCCTTCTCCACCGCCTCTAAAAGTATTTTGCATGGGATTTACCTAGATTAGGATGTTATTTCCTATTTAGAACTCTATCTTTTATGGATTGTAAATATATATTAGGTATTTAGTTTATTTTCAATCATCACGCACGCTAGGAACGAGGGAACGCAGCAGCGAACAGTTTTAATTCAGTATTATTTTCTTCTTCTCTTCGATAACATCATAGCGCAATTATACAACTTCTTGTTGATCGATTCCAACATGCAAAGTAGCTAATTTATTCGTATACCGGTGATGACGACGAAGCTCCGCTTATATAACTGTGAGATCTAATTGTTTGTCCATAATTAATTGATGCATGTATCTGTTATTCTTGGATTTCAGGTCGTAATTATTCTAAGTCTATCGAATAGTTGCAAATATTTGGTAGGTTGTGATTAATTACTAGCCAATTAAATCGGCCATACGTAATCGTGGTTTAGGTTTAATAAGTGGTAAAATAGTTGCTCAAATAACTAGGGGAATAACAGAGTTAATTTTACAGTCCTGCGTCAGAGTCTGTAAGTTAAGAATCGGGTCTTTCTTGTGCTCATTGTTGTCGGCTCATTAAACTCATAGAGCGTCTCTTACAGTTGTCAGTCGATTATGGGAATAATTAATGAAGCGTCTTCTTAATTATCGAAACAGTATGGAAAGATTAGGTCATGTCAGAAGCGTCTTCGACGACTATAACTGATTTGCATAGTTTGATTAATTAATTCTTGCATCTGTGATCGGTGTTATAAGTGGAGTGGAGTTTGTTGGATCCAGAATACCCTTTTTATAATTGATTTAATTCAGTTCGTTTGCGCACGTATTTTCAATAGTTGTCTATTTAATTCTTTAATTTATTTGCTACATAATTCACACGAAACACATTTCTGGAAGTTTGGGCACACAGACTGAAAGTTAAGAGTAATTCTCGCCGGTCCTTTGGGAGACGATCCTGCTCGCCACTGTACTCTGCAGTGTGGGCTTGCCGACAAAAGTCGGAATATTTATTTTTGGTGAAAAACGACGCACCAACTTGTATCATCGTACACAATATGATTGTAGAGGATGTACGAGACACATACCAAAACTATTATGATCCCACACAATTTTTGACGGATATATCTTCAACTTCAGATGTAGAACCTTTCCACTATCCTACTGAAAGCATCACAAGTTTGTCAGCTTATATGATTAATATGGATTAACTTCGCAACAGAGAGGCTCATAGCGCTCTTCAATAGGACTTGATCGAGCATATATGGTAAAAATTCAGCACTAATTGAATATGTAATTTACATCTTATGTACTCATAATTTAGAATTTCACGTGTTCTCATTGTAGTTTATTTACTTATGTTTTATTTTATTTTAAATCTTGTAATGTTCATTTTGTTATCAAGTAAATTATGAATTTATAATTGTATGGGTTTTTTTTTTAATTATGAATTTAAAAATATGTCTAATAAATTAATTATGATTTTTTAAATATAGTAAAAATTATTATTAATAATATGTATTTAACAAATAAAATGATAAATATTTTATGTATATTGGAAGAAATAAAAATTAATATTTTAATTGAATGTCGGGTTGGATGAATGTCAGTAATGGAGTGCAAATTTTAAAATGTTGGGGGTTGTGGATGTGGAAGAGAGAGAAATTAATATTTTATTTGAATGTTGAGTATGATGAATGTCAATGATGTGTATAGTCTTATATATGTGCATTAAATTTATATTTTTCTTAACATGCCTATATTTAATTTTCTTAGAAATTAAAATCTCTTATATTTTGAATCAATAAATAAAGGAATAATAGGAAAAATTTATTTAAATTTACTTTCTCAACTATATTATATGATTTTTCTTAATATGTGTGAAAAGGGGATGGGGCTACATTTCTGGGACGGAGGGAGTAAATTTTATTTTTGTAATAACTATTTTAAAAATATTAAATTTGATAGCAGGATGAAAATGTGGACTAGAGTATTTGATAATTGGTGCTTTTGTACAACTCATTGATGTTTAAATGATGTAATTTGGAGAGTTTAGTGTGTACTTTAATATTTTAACCCAATTTGAGCGTTTAATCTGATGGTTTGGAAGTTTTGTTTATTTTTTGAATTTTACAGAAAATGAATGATGAATTAATGCAATTTTAAGGGAATCAAGGTCATGGGATGATATGAAATTGAATTAGAAGCGTGGTACAAGTTGAACCAGGTCAATCAGATAAACAATGAGAGAGAGCGAAGCAAAGTCACGAAAGGTGTCAGAGCAAGAGTAAGTTAGTCAGCAACCCGCCACCCGCGATACGTGTCATGCGTCTGAGCCACCTTTTTCTTCACTCCCGATCGCTACAGGAGCAGCAACACAGAGCCCGTTTTCTCCCATTTTGCAACACAAGCGTCTGGCGCAACCACAATAGTCGTGCCTCACGACATGATTCCACCAACGCGACAACCTTGGTCTCACCTGGTGCAATGATTTTTTTGATTTTTTTTCACCCATTTTTTATTTTCTTCTAATTCTATTTATTCCCCCTCTATATAAACCTCTTGGGCAAAATTAAAAAGAAAGAACCTTTAGAACACACCACATCTCACACCATCACAACAAAAACCTCTCCTCTCTTCTTACACCTCTCAAACCCTAGCCACACCAACCCATACCCTAGCTAAGGTAAATAAGGAGTTAGAATTTGAAGGTGGAGTAAAGAGAACAAGAGTGGAAGCAAGGATGTAGTCGAAGCCCAACTTCCGGGTTGTACCATTTTTTTTTCTTGTTTTTGTTGGAAAATTGGTTTAATAAAGTGAGTTGTATAGTCTCATTTTATTTGATTTTCAGTGGTCGAAATATTTAACTTTGGAGAAGTTAAATAATGTACTATTATATATTTATATATAATTTTCTTACATTTTTAAAAAATAATAAAATAAAAATAATCCTAATATAATTATAAATTTTCAATTTTGGGATCGGAACAAGTTTCTTTCCAAGCCCATTAATCTGTCTTGTATGGGCCCAAAATACTTAATTATCTCATTTCGCTCTAAATTAGTTTCGTTTTTAGCTCAAATTCGTCCAAATCTTGAATTCTTGTCCTTCACAAAATGAGTCAATTAGGACAATTAAATATCAAATCAAGTCAATGGACTTGGTCTTTGTTTCTAGCGTGGAACCGTTTAGAGCTTCTCCAAGAGTAGGCCTCCGGCTCGCCAAACGGTAGAATACAGTGCAGAAATGAAAATTGCTTGCTTCAACAGCACCTCTCTCGTCTCTCTATTTTGGGGTTTTGTGAACAGTGTCACGGTTGAATAACCGTGACACTGTTCATCTCGCCAGCAATTTTTTTTTTTAATGGTAATTAATATTGTGGCTGATTTTTTCCTTTTTTTTCTTTCTTTCATTATATAATTGTGGTAATATATTTGGTTGATTTTTTATATTTTGTATTAAATTTCTTATTTTATGTTTTAAAACATAAAATACATGAACCTTTTAATTTTTGAATAAGTTGATTATTTTTACATGAACCTTTTAATTTTTGTAAAATAAAAATAAAATTTAATTATATATTAATTAAAAATAAAAAATAATGAGCAAGAATATTAATATATATTTTTTTATATATAAACATATAATCATATTCAATTAAATAATTCGATAAAAAAAATTAAATCAATAGTAAAGCGTATAAAAATGGAATATTCCATTGTAGGGTGAAATGTAGAGTGTTGCTGTTGGAGATGAAAATTGAAAATTTGTAACTTTAACTGTAGTGTAGTGCAGAGTTAACTGTATTCTGATGAAAACTGTTGGAGATGGCCTTAGTGAGATGAAATTCAGAGAGCTAGGGCATTTTCGAGATATTGCATGAGATATACCTGCTTACCATTCTTCTTCATTTTCTTAAAAAATAAAATTAAGTTTGGTCAAGTGTTCTAGCAATAAATTTGATTTCTGTTTTTGTTGGTCTTCTATTTGATTGTGTTGAAATTTTCCATGCTTTAAAGGTCAACTCCAGCGTTGTGTTTGTTATGGGTAAATTCTATGCAGCCAGCCCATGTAGTGCATGTTCACCATGGGCTGCCGACACGTGTCCCATCTATTTTTTTTTTCTATTTTTAATTTTTTTATTATACAGCTAAATAAAAAAAAAATCACAAAATTTTAACCACGGTAGGAAGGAACGGCGGGTTCCTGTTCACCCTGCAATCAAACACTATTCCACCTGCTTCTTCACCCACTATTTTTGGGCATAAAATTTCGGCAAACAAAATTCCTCCGATTTACCCCTCCAAATCGGTTGGGCAAAGCTTGTTGTGCAATGATTTTGGATGTATATGCTAATCTAGCTCTGAGCACAATTGTATCTCCGTCTGCAGGAACATAGAATTGAAGAAACACATCCGCAAGAAAATCGCGGCTTTCATGGAATTTCTTTTGGGCGAGTTTGAAGATCGAGATGTACAGTATTTTGGAATGGTATTACAATTATACCCTCCCAAAAGTCGAACAAAACTTGGGAGTGCTCTCTGCAATTGGAGAGGGAAAGTTTGGAGAAGCAGAATAAGAAGAAGAAGCTGGAGAAATCTGCGAAGGATAAATCCTATAAGGTGAGTTGTTTTCTTCGCCCGTAAATTCGAGATGCACCAGTTTTCTTCAATTTCTCACAATTTCTGTAACAATTTTGATAAATATAAGCGGATTTGCTTCATAGAAATATGATTGATCTTGTGGTGTATAATAATTAATCACTTTGGATTTGTCTGAATGCTTCTAAAAGTTAACTAATCTTTGACGTCAAATCGGTAGAGAGTGAAGAAAGACTATGGAGATTGTGGTTTTTCCAATCTTTACATAAACTTTGTTATATGATGATTGCTTTCTCTTTTGCATTCACAGAGAAACTTCAATCTGATATATTTTGCAAATTGATAATAACTTATTTTGATCCATTCCAAGCCTCAAAGGTCTTGAGAGATGTGGAGCTATACTTCAATAGCTTCTTCGGGCTTGAGAGATCATGATGGAATAGTTTGTGCAAAGATATGGGCATATTGTATTTTTTTCATATCTCTTGTTTTTTTTACTATTCCATTCTAGGTACAAAGATTTCTATGAGTGTGCTAAATTGAAGGGGATTAATGTTGAAATCGTCACCGATGTCATTGTTCTAACAGGTATGTTCCTCCAATCTACTTTGAATTGCACCTTATTGAATGAATGGGGGTATTCGTTTAACACTATTGCTAAAACATTAGATCAGGTTTATCGAGCTCTGTTGCATTTGTTTGTTCTTCTACAATTCCCATAATCGCAGTATTGGGAGTGAACTTTTCAATGCTTTGTTGCATTTGTGCGTGCTGAATTTTTCTTTGCATTCTTTATATTTGTCACTTAATATATTAAGCACTTATTTTAAGTACTTCGACAAAATTAGTTTAGATTGTGACAACGTTGATTGATTTTCAGTTTAGTTCCAGCACAACCTAGTAAAAGCTTTGTTACACATACAGAGCCAATCCGCGTGCACTTTTTTGGCAACTCTTTTATAGATTTTCATTGTTTTTAGAAAAAAAAAATATAATCTGATATTATATTTTCTAACCCTCTTTGGCAACGTAAGGTCATATTTTTGCACAATTTTTTAATAATCGATTCTGAAGCATTTCTCGAAGTGCATGGCATTGAGCCTTTTTTCTTGGATTTTAATCTTCATTGTTTAATACACATTTATTTATTGTATCAATGTCTTCAAACTGCAATATTGAGTGGTATGAATGAATATTATTTAACAAATGTCAATGATGGATAATAGTAGACTGTATTATAGTATTAGTCATTTTCTTGTGTTTCCTTGATTTTTTTTTTGTGTTAATTTGATCATTTGCATGTTGTGCAATCCAATTATATATTTTTATCTTGTTAGGTACTATAAATGGATTTCGACTTAAACGAGCCATTGAGATCTGATGACTTTGATAACACGGTTGAATACTCTGGAAATTCTTCCAATCATGATGAGCTCTCTCTTAATGACTCAGATTCCATTCAATTTCTGCTTGAAAAAAGTTTGGAAGTTGGTTCCATTGTTGAAACACTTGACCAAGTGTATTTGTTGTACTGTGAATATGCCCGAATGAAAGGTTTTAGTATGAAGAAAGGCTCTCAGGCTTACTTTCACAAATCTGATGAGATTCGAATGAAAGAATACCATTGCTCTTGTGAAGGAAATTCCGACCAAAGAAGATCTGTTGGAAAATTGGCTTCATATAAAAAGCAAATTACACGGTGCGGTTGTAAAGCAAGGATTCGTGTTGTTCGAGATATCGATAGTCAATGGAAAGTGTGTAGATTCTACAAAGAGCACAGTCATGAGTTGGTTCCCCCTGAACAGAGTTATTTACTACGTTCAGCTCGCCATTTGTCGCATGCGAAAAAATCTATCTTAGAGGCATTGATCTCTGCCGGTATTAGCATTAGTCGTGCATGCCGATTTATGGAGAAAGAATCTGGAGGTCCTCAAAATGTTGGCTTTACACGCAAGGATGCGTATGCCCATATGCAGAGAAAAAGGATGGAGACGAGAATTGACAATGCAGATGCAAATGCTCTTCTTCGATTTTTTATCAACAAGTCTAACAACGAACCATTTTTCTATTGGAACGTTCAGACAGATGATGATGGAAGATTGATGAACTTTTTTTTTAGAGATTCACGTTCTGCTATTAATTACGAATACTTCGGTGATGTTTTATCAGTTGATACTACTTAGAGGACCAATAAATACAACTTGATTTGTGCTCCTTTTGTTGGAATCAACCATCATATGAGAAATGTGATTTTTGGGTTGGCATTCTTATCTGATGAGACGACAAGGTCTTTTGATTGGTTGTTTCATGCATTTTTAGAGTCTATGCACGGAAAAGAACCACAAGTTATTTTTTCAGACCAGTGTCAAGCTATGATGAATGGTATAGACTGCACTTTTCGCACTGCTAAACACAGATTGTGTCAATGGCACATAAATCAGAATGCACCGTCCCATTTTGGGAGCTTGAATGGCAACACTGCATTCAAGAAATTGTGGTACCATTGCATGAACGGGTGTGAAACTGATGTAGAATTTGAAGATTCATGGCAGAGCATGATCCAAACATATGAACTTTCTGATCAAAAGTGGTTCAAAAATATGTATAAATTGAGGCAAAGATGGGCATCGGTTTTCTCGAATGACCGTTTCAGTGCTGGGCTTCTAGCAACTTCTCGTAGCGAGGTCACAAACAAAGTTTTGAAAGATTTATGCATTGCTTCATGTTCTCTGAATGAATTTGTTCTCCACTATGAACAAATCATTAATGATTGGCGTACAAGAGAGGCTGCGGATGACGCCACATGCATTGGGATGCCCGGACAATTTATCCCGGACAATCGTTTGTTAATGCATGCTGCTAAGGTCTACACACGGAATGTTTACAAGTCTTTCGAGTCTGAAGTTGCTCTTTCATTGAATATTGATATACTTGGGTACCCCGATGATAATTCTGTTGAGAATTTGGAATACATTGTTATGGATCAAAACTCTTCTTCACGTACAAGACGTGTAGTATTCAACATATTCTCCCACACTACTACTTGCACTTGTCATATATGGGAGACAGAGGGTATCCTGTGTCGGCACATTCTAAAGATTTACTTCTTGAAGAATGTTAAATGTTTGCCCAATTGTTACATTCTAAAGAGATGGTCAAAGATTGCTAAAGAAAGAATGATTTGCAATTTTAGAAGTGATGATGAATCGGCTTTACGTGACAACATGTCAGGGATGGTATTTGTTAATCATATAATGAGGGCTACTTATGAGATTGCACAGGAAGCCAAATTGCATAGTAATTGCCGGACAATTATTCTTGACAGATTTGATGCACTACGTAAAGAGGTTATAACAGTTTTGAATGGTGTGTCCAGTGATCATAGGAAAAAATGAACAGTCTCTTACGACTATGGTGATTATAAAGGTGTCCATTTCTGCAATCCTCCAGTGGCATCGACGCGAGGGTTTAACACTCGTACAAGAAGGCATTGGGATGTGGGCAAAGGAAAGAAAAAAAAAAGTATTGGTCGTCAGCAACATAAATCCAACTTATCCAACCTCCGCAACACGGGTTTAATGAGTACCCCATCTGGATCACAAAATATCAACCCAGAGAAATATTGGAGGACTTCATCGCAAGCGGTATAGTAGATTTACTTTATAACCATTCTATTTATGTCCTTAATACTTGTTGTTACTTATTTGATACTTCAAATTGCAGGATAGTAATATCCACACGTCCTTATTTAGTTCGGCCCTTAATGAACTGCAATCATCATGCGAAGCAAGTGTGTTTTCTGAGGTACACATACGCTATGTTGAATTAGTCCCTAGATTCGACTAATTTATTTTAACAGATAGAAGTAGAATTAATCATAACCGGGTTATCTGATCTCAATTGAATATTTATTGGTGAATTTTGCAGCCTCTCAATCGTTATATGTACACGTTTTCTCCAACAACAAATGAAAACTTAGTTTGATTAAAACATATCCGGACAAAGAATCTACAGGTATTTTCCTTTAGAAGTCATTAATTTGTTGTGATAGTGTAGTTCTCTCCATTTTATATGATTGGAAACTCGAGAGCTTCTACAATGGCATAATGATGAAAACTATGTTGAAGCAAGCCCTAAGGTTTGCAGAAATCAATGAGATTTTTATTGTTTTAAATGCTAATAACAACATAATGTACGTTATACTTGATAAAAAAGAACTTAAATTTTTATTTATTGAAATGTTTTATTTTTTGGTGCAGATGCAACCTGAAGCTGTCATCCATGAAAGAAGAAGAGAACTGGTGGTTCATGTCAATAGTCTAGGTATCTTAGTATTGTATTTTGCTGGTGCATGCAACTTAGCTCTCGGACACTACAATATATGGCGTAATTTTCCCATATTCTCCTCAATTTATGTTTGACTCCTCAGAATCTCTATCTTTCATTGTGAAACTAAGTGCAGTTTTTGTTACAGTATATTAAGATTAATCATTGAGTCTAGTTATTCTATTGCTAAAATGTGTTCATACTAAATCCCGCAATTATTTTCCAATCATACAGTACATTATTTAACATTGAATGCTTTTAAAAAACATTAATTATTTTAAAATAATTGATTGCGCTCACAATGTGTTTGTGAAAATGTTTGAGAGATGTTAACAAACTAGATCAAGATTTCCATGTACAAATCTAATAATTGCTCCATTTAAATTGTTAAAACCTCTATAATTTTTTTTATTCATTATTTATTGAAAAAAATTGAAAAATAGTTTAATTTTTTGTTTAAATTTTTTTCATTGTAAATATAAAAGAAAAAATTGCCAAAAAATTGATTTTTATAAAGGGCTGTAATTTTATTTTATTTTCAAAAAAATAAATTAAAAAAAATTGCGCCATTAGTGAAATCAAATAAAAAAAATTCTAAAAATAAAAATAAAAGGTTAAAACTATTGTTTCAATTTTTTGAAACAATAACTAAATCAAGTTCGAAAAGTAAAACTACATTCGTCTTAAGAAAAAAATATGAATTTTTTTATACTACTATTTCTTTTTCAAATAAATTATTTTACTTACAAAAATCAATTTCTATTTGTTTTCATTTTATTTTAATTATTTTTTCAATTTTTTTTAATTTATTTACAAAATATGAAATTTTAGTTTTATTTTCAAATTAACGCTTGTACTATCAGTTTGGATAAAAGTTTTTGTGTTTTCTAGTTATATTTTGAGAAGTTCGTGGATAAATTTTTATTATTTTAATAGCTCCTTCCACTTAACTATTTGATCTCAGTTAGTTTTTATTTAATTGAACTAAAACCCAACCAATTTATTAAAAATTACAAATGAAATTTTGATCAAATAATTTAAAAAATAAAACTTAAAAGAGAGCACATAATTATCTAAAATATGATAAATTATATTATGGCATAAAAGGAGGCGGATTATCTAAAACAGTAAATTTCAAGGAATAAATTAAAACAAACACTATAGTTGCCACAACTAAAATTACATGTTTCCTATTAAAACTACTTAAATAGCTTATATTAAATGAATGAAATCACTGATCTAATGTCATTCCAATTGATCCTCTTATCTTTTTTTCCACACGTTAATGGTTGATGAAGATGTAATTCTTGAATATTGACAGATAACTTCTTAAGAACAATGAGGTAAATTTATAATCTTTCCATAAATTATAGTTTTTATTTTTCAATCTCTTCACTGGGATTTAATATGTATAAACTATGCAATAGTACAATTCTATTGAAATAATATTTAAATTATAAAATATAATATATTATGTGTGGAGAACTAATTATATATATATATATATATATATATATATATATATATATATTATGTTTTTTTTTCTTGTTTGATATGACTTATATGATGAAGAAATAATTGGTGGAGAATTAATTGATGTGGATGAAGAATTGTGACAGTACAATACTATTGAAATAAATATAATATATTATAGGTGAATAATTAAATATAGAATGATTGATGGAGAAGAAATTCTTGATTCTTGATAGTTAACTTCTCAAGTATTATCGACTTAGTTTATAATCTTTCTATAAATTTAAGCTTTTATTTTTCAATCTCTTCGTTGGAATCCTAATGTATATAGACGATGTAATTGATGGAGAATTAATTCATGTGTTTGAATTTATTATTTGACTATTATTTTGTTGTGGGATTATATTTTTTATTTTCTTTCTTATTTGTTGTTTTTGATATGATAAAGAAATAATTGGTGGGAAACTAATATGATGTAGATATATAAAGAATTGAAAAAGTACAATACTGTTGAAATAAATATAATATATTATATTGAATAATTAATTATATAATATAGTACATTACTATTTTACCCTTAAATTAAGTACACATTATGGATATAATAGACAAATCACATTTTGTAAGAAATTAAATAAATATAATATATTATTTTTACAACTTTCTATTTTTAATATTTTATCTTATGGATAATTTTATGTAGTAGGGTTCAATTATAACAAAACTATTGAAAGAAATATAATATATTATATTACAGAAAAATATAATTTATAATATTTTACCGTAGGGATAATTTTATGTGATAGAGTTCGATTATTATGGATAATTTTATGTAGTAGAGTTCAATTATAACAAAATTTTTGAAATAAATATAATATATCATATTTTTAAAAAAATTGTAATATATTATATTATTTTTTTACCCTTAAAGTAAGTGCAAATATTGGACATAATGTACAAATCATATTTTGTAAGAAATATCCACACATTTTGTATAGGTATATAGATTTTCTAATTATAATATAACTTCTAAATTAAATTTTACACTTTCAAAAGAACTCTCCTTTTTACACCTAATATTTTTTTAAGAATAATGCTAGCCAGCCAGATTCTGGCTAGCCAGAATCTAATTTTTTGATGATTAATAAAATTGTATTATTAATAAATTAATTATGTTGATTATTAAATGTTATGTTTTACTATATTATCCTTCTGTCAAGAAATTAGTGATTTGTAATTAATTATTAAAATCACTCCAGAAGCGGATCGGAAGAAAGGGGCGCAGCTTCATCTTCTTTCTTTTCTTCACTTCTTTATTTTTTTTCCATCTTCGATTTCTTCTGAATTGAAGCGCATATAGAGTTGTCATAATTGTTATGGAGGGCATCAATGTAAATTTATTGAATAATTAGTATTTTATTAATTAAATTAATTAATTATTAAAAATAATAAAAGATTCTGGCTAGCCAGAATCTGGCTGAAAATCACTACTCTTTTTTTAATTAGTAAAAATTCATACAAAGTATGTGCAACGCACGTGATCCGCTAGATAATTAAAAAAATTGAAAAAAAGGAAAACAATCCAAGCCGTTAAGATTTGAAACTCCCCGCCATACACCTCAAAAAGGAAGGAAATTTTTTTATTCCCCGCCATAGATTCAAAAATTTGAGTAAAATTCACTTTTCCCCGCGATTGGCGAAAATAAACCCCCATTCAAAAATTAAATAGCAACACGGTTGCTTATCTTTCTCTATTCTCTCACGATAGTTCTCAAATATTTTCTCCGCGTAGTCCGAGTTTGTTAAGTCTCAAGAATTGGATAGAGAATTGTATACATTTTGGATGGGGATCCGTGGCTATCAATTTGGATACCCATTGGGTTTACATCTTACTCCAGATATCGCAATCACATACCGCAAGTTTGATCAATCAAAGGTGAAGTATTAATTTCAGTTTCAGATTTTGGTATGTGTGAATGTTCCTTATGAATTTATGTTTCTCAATTAGTAATTATGTTTCTTAATTAGGAATGTTTCAGCGGCGCACTAAAAGTTGTGTATGTTGCGGATTACCACATTTTCGTAATTGGTAAGTTCATATTCCATAAAGTAATATTCAATTTTATGGAGAGCACATTCTAACATTCATATCTTGTTAACCTGGTTCGAATATTACATTCCATATTATTAAACAAGGGGTTAATTTTGCTTTGAGAGTGAACAATTCTCCTTTTTATGTGACGTGTAACAAGGAATTTTTTTTTTTTGCTCATGATGGATAGAATATTAGGATTAACCGGTTACTTACTATTTAAATGAAAATCTTGTACACCAACTGTTTGTTGAAATGTCTAGCATAGTTTGGCTCAATTTTTTTTTTTTTTTTGTGAAATTGTATCTAGGTGATATCTTGAGCACAAATGTATTGAACATTCAAATGGACAATTTTTGTTAGGCAAATTATAATGGCATGTCGATTGTTTCATTTGATGTGAATTTTCTAGCCTTTCAGCAAATTTCCTAAACTACAAACAAATGACTTCATGTGTGATGCAATATATCTTTATTTGCTTTATTACCACCTATACAGAGCATTCTTGAATCTGTAATGAGCATGTGTACCTAGAATATGTAAAAGCGTTTCTCTAGGTTGATGCAGGGGAGTCGAAATATGAAGAAGAAAGGTGATTTTTTTTAATCTCCGTCACGTCCTGCTGATTTACCACTAGTTTGGTACTATAAATTTACAATCTCCGACTGAGGCTCTCTACTACAGTGCGTCAGAGAGTAATTCTTTCAATTTTTTGTTGGCAACTTTTATTATAAATCACTAGTTTTTACCATTGATTGACATTGGAAAATACTGGATTTTCTAACATTCTGGCTCTGTATATGCGTTTTGTAAATGAGTTATGTGGTTAAATTTCATCATCATTGCATCTTAGTTTGAACTCACACATAATGGCGCTTTTTATATATGGTTGTTTGAATCTAATTTTTTAGAAATTGAGAGAAGAAAACACTACTGAGGTGAATGATTTGATGTTGTCTCTAATTTTTTTTTTAACTTGTAGTTCTACTTCTAGTCACAAATTTTTTTATTTCCTTCACTATCTTTTTTGCTTTAAAATAATGGCTGTCATTCGAGAAAAACCGAACAAACTATTGTCCGTCCACTTATTTGGCTTACGTCAAAATAGAAATATCAAATATAATTCTTACTCACATTAGTCAACGGCTAAAAACGTCATGTTTTCTTATTCCACCTCTACAATCCTAGTTTACTTGTGAGCCTGATGTTTTATATCGGTGCTTGAGTTTGTTATCAATTTTAGTAACCCTATCACAAGGGTCTCCAATCAATTTATGCATCCTTTTCCAATTATTTATGCATCAAGTATCTGTGAAGGCATTTTTGTTTTCACAAGATTGAATCCTAACTATTTTTTTTATTGGACAGGGAGGGAAAAAATCAGTGGCAGAATGATACAAATTCTGCTCCATTGTTTGAAGATGCTTACAAATTTGTAACACGATGCTTTCGCCCGTGCAAATTCTGCTCCATTATGTAGAGAACTGATTATTTCATTTGAACTTAAAGGTTATATATTGTAATTACAGAATAAGGATTTTTAATTTGAAGTATCAATACTAGAATAGTTCTACATTTGACAGATTTTTTTAGTTGAGTTTCCTAAACAAATGCTGATAGTGGAACATCACATACAAGATTTATAAATTAATAAATCTAGGATGAAGACGTAGATAGAACGAGACAAAACATTACATTAAGTGATATTAACAAAAGATATACTTGGGTAGTACTTAGAGTTGTTGTCTGCCTCCTATACATGTACAAGCAAAAAAAGGAGAGACAAAATAGTTCTACAAAATAGCCAGAAACAGCAACAGCAATGTCACCTTCCCAAAAAATAGGGTGACTTTGCTTCACAATGGACAAACCCATTGAAACAAGCTAAGAACTACTTACATGTTTTCCTTATCCTTACCCCCATGATAAAGTTGGGCACAAAAATATTTACGATATTGGCCACATTCATATGGATGAATAATGTTAACAGATTGTCCTGATGCCAGACATTCAATGTACTTGATGGCCATTACACCACAATCTGCGCCATTGCTCTGCTGAGGAGCATGCTCATAACGCACCAAGTCCCAATATGACCTCAAGTTGTAATTCAAATCTTTGCGCCTCCACACATCTAGCTTATCCATTAGCCAAGGAATATTCCAACGGACATTTTCAAATGCTTCATACACTGGGTCAGGCTTCATCAATGTTGACAATGAATCGTAGACCGTTATGGTTTGAGTTGGAATATCAACCTCGTATGCCACCCAATGATCATGTTTAACATGGCCAATTCCAAAGATTTTGTTTATCTGCCACCATGCCAAGCCACCTTACTGAGGATATTTCCCCTGGATGTACGGAAAAATTTTATCCGCAACTGCTTCAATATTATCCTGAGTTATGGTTTGCTGTAACAATAGATTAAAAGATCACCACTCTAAAGAGATTCACATCACATAATTCATGGTACATATGGATGCTTGCAAATGCAGGCCACTATAACAGCGAATGAATACATTGCAGACCTTGTAGAAGCGGGAGTCACTATAATGTAATATAAATATGCATCAGATATGGCTCATGTGTGCACCATACAAGAAGATGTACATTGTTTAATTATCAATAAACTAGAAAGATGATGCATCACATAATTAATGCAGGTATTACCCAGGCCAGGGATTCCATCATCGTCCAGTCATGTAAAAACTCAAAGGGCTTCAATTTTGACTTAAGAATAATCAAATTGATTAGTGCATCACAATGCTGAAACGATTTAACACATGTTAGGGCATTAAAAAAAAGGGTGAGAATAGTAATAATTGAATACTAAAAAATACATAGATAAATAGATAGGTAGATAGATAGAGAGAGAGAATAATGTTTCTCACATCATCTGAAAGCAACCCATCTTGCTGCCATAACTCAGCAAACCAATTGGCAGACACCCTCGTCAGGATTTCGATAGGAAGATGCACAAATACAGGTCTAGCAAATAACCAACACAAAAATTGCATTAAATAATCTGGAAATATATTCAAGTAGAATAGATCTCATTTGAATAAATAATCATACTTTTTTGATACACATGCTTTATTGTACCAAGCTTCAAATTCATCAATTCGTTTTTGTGTGTACGGTCGACATGGGTCAAACCGCCCTACAATGGTCTCAGTTGTAGGTTTTTGAACCAATGTTTTACTTAGCTCATTAGAGAACGCACTCCCAACAGTGGCCCATGCTGCATGTTGTTGAACCAATGTTTTACCGGGCTCTGCAGAGAACGCACTGACAACTTCCATTGCATCCACAAGGGGCATGTTTATATTTATTTCATTCAATGGAATTCTAGAAGTGCAACTATTAGGGATTGTCATCAATGGCATTGTGGTTTGGGATGGAGAAAATAAAACTGATGGGGATGTGAAATCAATAAACTCAGATGGTGTTGACAGGACAAAGTCTTTATGTTCAGGGCCATTAAATGGATACTTAGCATATGAATTTAACCTCAGATTTTCTGGCAATTGAGGATTGTCAATGGTTGGGAGAGATTGAGAAAAAACAAGTGGGCCAAGACTACCATCTACACGGTCTTTTTTCTCAATTGACGAGGTCACACTTTGTTCTCCATGCGTCGAGAGCATGGTTCTCTTCACATTACTACCTTCATCGAACTTCCCACCTATTGTCTCGGGTTTCCCCCCACAAGTCTTATCCATAGGAGATTGAGAATGGGTACCTAATGGTGTTTTTATTCGTGGATCTTCAACATGTTGAGTAGCATTTACAGGGACTTTCGTCTGGTATGCATAGGGGAGTGAATGAAATTTATGATCAACATTCACCAGAAATTTCTCAACATTCTCCAATTTGTTCACAATGACATTTAAAAAAGATAGTACATCCTGCATACAAAACGTCAATAAAAACACAACCTCAAAATTCTAAAAAAATGGCTACATACAATAGACATGTTATATTGAAAAAAGTAAAAATAAAAATAAGGCACTTACAACTGATGACAGTGTGTTACTTGATTGTTTTTCAGCTTCAGATGGAGCGTCATTTGGTAATGGATCACGATGGTATGATGTGGAATTAGAGGGATAAATCATTGGGTGTTGACCACTCTTAAGTCTTATTTGCCTCTGTTGGGGTCTTAGAACATCCTGATTGGATCCATTGATTCCGCATGGACTAGCTCTCATCGAATTCAACTTCTTATTTTTCAGTCCATCATCATCATCATCATCATCAAAAAGACGTCTTCGTATTTTGGACTTTAGTTGAGGCATCTTCACAACTGCCAGAGTAGAACTGCGTGGTTGTGTTGATGCATTGCAAACTGAGGCAAGGAGCAGTAACTCTTTCTCTGAGACGTCCATTGGCACCTTATAAAATAGCATAATTAATTGTTTATTTACATAAAAAATATAATAGTTAGGTAAAATTGATTATCTCATAAATATATAAGTTTCATAAACTATAATGATGAATATTCATTACCACGAGATCTTCTTGGTTTTGAGAAAAAATATCTGCCAGAGCATTGTAGTGGAAGTAATGTGTTGCAGACCAATGAAGCATCCGAGGAAATTTAGAGCCTGATCCAACAACTTTCACAGCACATAATTCAGCTATCTTGGGCATCACTTCGTAAGTCCAGACTTGCAGAGCATAGCTAAAACCACATGCATCAAATGAAGGCTTAGAACCTTTATTCTTCAGATTATCAATATTATTTCTGGCAGAATGGCTTACATCCACAAGGAAATCGTAAACTACGTGCCCCCAGCCAAAGTTATTAAAAGTGTCGAGGTCGTCGACAACATGAAGGTATTGGAGTTCAATCTTTTTAGATTTACGGTCTCTTACAAGCAGAATGCCAAATAAAGCATACAACAATGCCAACTTTAAGGCTAATTCTCCTCGACCACCAGTGTTCTTGCACTCATTGAGGAAGGCCTTCTGGATGTCAACAAGCTTCAAGTCAGGTTTGTCCTTGAATATACATGAATGGATTTTTGAGGAGTTAGGAGGCCTTTGCCAAGCTTTAAATTGCAGTCCTGTAATGTAGAAAAACTCTGATCGACCGAACTCTAGGTGTTGGTTGTTGATTACAAAGGAGAGACAATGCTTCTCCAAAGACTCTTTGTCAAGGTGACATAACAACAAATATACTAATTGTCCTTGAAATTGCATGTTGGATATGTCCAACAAGTGGCCAAAACAGGAACTCTTAAACTTGGCCAAGTTTTCCTTGTCTAATTTAGTACGAATTTCATTCAACCAACTAAGATGCCCTCGGCATGATACATGAGCACCTTCCACCAAAATTAAAAAAAAATCTCATTTAAATGGTTTGATTAGAAAAGAGATAAATAAGCTAATAGAATACGTCAAAGTTGATTTTAGAGATTATAACCATACTCAATTGGAGAAACTTGAAGAACTATAAGCAACAAATTAGAAAACCAACTCATAATGTAATTTTCATATATAAATTACATAAATAATTAGGTGTTGAACTTGGATAGCACATCAAAGAACTTAATCAAGTAATGGAGTTACCTAACTTTAGCTTAAAATAATTAAAGGAAGTAGCCAAAACATCATATTCAAACTGACAAAAATATATACCACACCTTACGCATACAATATTCTAATATAAAGAAACTATATATCAAGCAGCATAAGTATTCGAAAAATCATCTGAGGTTCACTCATGTTGGCTGCTTAAATTTTACATAACCACATAAGCATATAATTTAGTAGCAATAATTTAAAGGCACCATCCTATAAAAATCTGACAACCAAATATCTCAACTCAAAAAACAAAATAAAATTCACAAGAATAAAAACCAGAAAAAATATATACAAACCACTTCAATAATTTTTAAAGAAGAAATAGAACAAATAAAAGAACAATTCCAGACTGATAAAACATTAATCAAATGCAAGCAACATTTTTCCAAATCTCTTACCTTTTGAAGACCTCATATTGGAAGCAAGTGGACGACACTTCCACGACGACATCATATTTCTAGTGCATTACTCACTGGCAGAGGTTGGCGAGGTTGAAAGAACATTACAAAAAAATGAAGGAGCAAACCAATTGAATCATTTGTTCTGAAGTACATGGGCGCGGGAGACCCGAATTTTTCTATATATCATCGCCATAAGGGTTTTAATGTAATTGCAGAGAGCACTCCCAAGTTTTGTTCGACTTTTGGGAGGGTATAATTGTAATACCATTCCAAAATACTGTACATCTCGATCTTCAAACTCGCCCAAAAGAAATTCCATGAAAGCCGCGATTTTCTTGCAGATGTGTTTCTTCAATTCTATGTTCCCGCAGACGGAGATACAATTGTGCTCAGAACTAGATTAGCATATACATCCAAAATCATTGCACAACAAGCTTTGCCCAACCGATTTGGAGGGGTAAATGGGAGGAATTTTATTTGCCGAAATTTTATGCCCAAAAATAGTGGGTGAAGAAGCAGGTGGAATAGTGTTTGATTGCAGGGTGAACAGGAACCCGCCATTCCTTCCTACCGTGGTTAAAATTTTGTGATTTTTTCTTTTTTTTTTTATTTAGCTGTATAATAAAAAAATTAAAAAAAGAAAAAAAATAGTTGGGACACGTGTCAGCAGCCCATGGTGAACATGCACTACATGGGCTGGCTGCATAGAATTTACCGTTTGTTATGTATGTACGTACAGACTATAGGCCAACCATCAATCAATTATAATGAGAAAATTATTATAAATTAAAGTCATGAATAAGTAAGTACAAGCAGAAACAAACAAAAAAAAAACATATATATTAGTGTTTTGTTTATATATACTTTTCAAATAGCCTTTTGCAGTGTTATATAAAAATGCATTATGTGAATCCCTCTTTTAGAAAGTATAATCTTGCATTATATAATTATCACCAATTATATTGCACAAGCAAAAGAAAAGTATTTTGATTCTTTTTTTTTTTTAACTCACACACCCGACCTGTGGTATTGAGGAGATTCGAACCTGTGACCTTTGGTCTTCAAGCAATCTCACTCCACCACTAGGTCATCCCCACTGGGACATTGATTCTTTAGTTTAGGATGATAACGCGTGGCTCGTGCACTACGGTCAATAGTTAATTTTTTGAAATAAATATATATATTTTAAAATAAAATTAGTAAATTGTAAGATTAATTTGAATTTTTTTTTTAAATCTTGGGTCATGGGCAGTACACTTACACGATGTTAACATTTGGACTCATGCATTGTGCTTGATACAAAATATATTTTTTTTAAATAAAAAAAACAAAAATAATGAAAAAATTAAAAAAGTAATAAATAAAAAAGGAGAAGAGTGCCCAAGCGCGTGGGCACGTGCTTGAGCGATGGGGGCACGATTGTGTGGTTTTGAATATATATATATATATATTTGACCCGTCTAATGAATTTTGACTCATTTGACGGTTTAATATAAATTTTTATCTAAGTTAATTATTGAAACCTTTCAAAAACACTTGTCATACTTTACTCATATTCGGATTTAAACGCTTCTTTGATAGCATATTCATATTTTATTGATGTTTGAATTCGGACATAATTTTGGCCCGCCTCATAATTTGACACGAGACTTTTCAAAATATGAACAAATTGAATATTCGTTAATGTATGGTAAATATGACAATTTGTTCATTAATAAAAGATAAATTTTTAGCTGCCTCAAAAAAAAAAAAAAAAATCATAGCCGTCTACAATTGAACAAATTGTCACATTTACCATACATTAACGCACGGACCAAGTTCACAAATCACTCAAAGAAAATCACGATTCAGAGTCAACGTTCAAACGCGGATAACCACGCTCAACTCAAGTGTCTCCAAATCATTTCCCAACTTGTCATTTTATTTTTAGGATATATTAATATTATATATAAGAGCTCGAATCACATTCATTGTGCCTAACCGTGTCACATTTCGTGCGTAATAATTTTTTTTATGTTTTTAATATTTTAAGGAAAGATGAATCATAAATAAAAAAATTTAAATTAAATTAACTCATAATAAATTAAAAATATAAAAAATAAACTTTGACACGGGAAATACCATAGAAAATATCACAGGAAATTTGACACGCCTGAAATAAGAACTTAAGTACATGAGCGGGTGTATACAAGTTATTGCCTATATATAATATCCAATGTTTGTAATGTATAACAATAATACATCAATCTATACTTAATAACAATTTTATCATCATCAATGTTTTATTTTATAATAATTCTACCATTTATAAAAATTTCGGCAACTAAAATATGAGTCACTGACATATATTGAGATTTGAGGGTGATAAATGTTTCAGCTTCTTAATGTTGATGATATCAATGACTTGCATGGTGGGATGGTGGATGAAATCCTTTGCTACACTTTGTGCAACACTCGGTGCTACACAATTCAATTTATTAATTTTTCTTTGATTTTTTAATTTAATTTCAATTTATTATGCTTTAATTTAATTTTACACTTATTATTTAAAGTTCATCCTACCCAATTAGGGTATGTAATTAATTTTTCAATATTATATTTACATTTTCTACTTAATAATTGATTATTTCGTAAAAATAATAATTATATACCCTAATTGAATAGGATGAACCCTTGGTAATAAGTGTAAAATTAAATTAAAACACAATAAATTGAAATTGAGTTAAAAAATCAAAGAAAAATTAATAAATTGAATTGTGTAGTACAAAATGTAGCAAAGAATTTCATCCATGAGAAGACATTAATTTGGATCGAAGGAAAATTTACAGGTTGGAAATATTATAAAAATAAAGCTCTAGCTTAAAATTATTATTTAATTATATACTGAGGTATTATAATGAAATTATTATTATTATTATTATTATTATTATTATTATTATTATTATTATTATTATTATTACTATTATTATTATTATTATTATTACTATTATTATTATTATTATTAGTATTATTACTATTACTATTATTATTATTATTATTATTATTACTATTAATATTATTATTATTATTATTACTATTATTACTATTATTATTACTATTATTAGTATTATTATTATTATTATTAGTATTATTATTATTACTATTATTATTATTATTACTATTATTATTATTATTATTATTACTATTATTATTATTATTATTACTATTATTAGTATTATTAGTATTATTATTATTACTATTATTAATATTATTATTATTATTATTACTACTACTATTATTATTATTATTATTATTATTATTACTATTATTATTACTATTACTATTATTATTACTATTACTATTATTACTACTATTATTATTATTAATATTATCATGATTATTATTATCATGATTATTATCATGATTATTATTATTATTATTATTATTATTATTATCATGATGATGATTATTATTATCATTATCATTATTATTATTATCATTATCATTATTATTATTATGATTATTATTATTATTATTATTATTATTATTATTATTATACCAGAAACAAATACCATCAACTACCCTCTGTTTCACATCTTCTTCTAAATGAAAAATGAATATATCGCAGTGTCTGATGCAATTTCAGATAATGTAATAAAACACTTCAACAGCTACCACCTATAGTGCGTTGAAAAATAACAGCCCCATGAATACAATTTATCCCGGGCTCCCGCTTCTTCTAATCCTTCCCCTGCTTTTTCCGGCGATTTCCGGCCAAACAGACATAATAAACGCCGATCAAACCATCAGAGACGGAGAGACTCTCGTTTCATCATTCGGAAAATTTGCGCTTGGCTTCTTCAGCCCTCGGAACTCCAACAACCGTTACGTCGGCATGTGGTTCAACAACATAACTGAAATCACAATCGTGTGGGTCGCCAACAGAGAATCTCCGATCACAGATAACGCCGGCGTGCTCAAACTCATCCACCCCGGAATCCTCATTCTTCTCAACGGCACAAACGGGACAGTGTGGGCGTCGAACGCCACCGCAACCGCGCCGCAAAACCCCGTTGCCCAGCTGCTCGACACAGGAAATCTCGTAGTCAGAGACGGCGGTGATGACTCGCCGGAGAATTTCCTCTGGCAGAGCTTCGAACACCCGACCGATACGTATCTACCCGGCATGAATCTGGGGTGGAATCTGGTGACCGGGAAAGAGAACTATCTCTCGTCGTGGAAAAGCCACGACGACCCGGCGACGGGAGAGTTCAGTTTCCACCTCGACCCGACGGGATACCCGCAGATAGTGATCAAGAGGGGGTCAGCCATTCAGAGCAGGAACGGGCCGTGGAACGGAATCCGATTTCCCGGGCCCCCGAACCCGAGGGAGGACCCGACTTACAGATTGACATTTGAGATGGATGCAGAGAAGGTTTACTACCGATCAGATTTAGTCGACAGATCGTTTGTTTCGAGGTACACGTTGAACCAGAGCGGCGTGTCGCAGAGGTGGACGTGGGTCGACCGGACTCGTGGCTGGGTCATCTACTTCAGCACGCCTGCAGATATATGTGATACGTACAACCTCTGTGGTCCGTACGGCAGCTGCAATGTTGCAGGGTCGCCGTCGTGCGGGTGCCTCGACACGAGGTTTGTGGCGAGGGACCCCGAGGGGTGGGTGAGAGCCGATTGGTCTAATGGATGTGTGAGGAGAAGTAACTTGAGTTGCGAAGGAGATGTGTTTTTGAAGTATTCTGGGATTAAGTTGCCGGATGCTAGGGATTCTTGGCATGATTCGACGATGACGATGGATGAATGTGAAGTTGAGTGCCTGAGGAACTGTTCTTGCACGGCGTATTCGCAATTGGATGTGAGGAATAAGAGTGGGTGTTTGATTTGGTATGGGGAGTTGGTTGATATGAGAGTTATGTCTGATGATGGACAGGTTATTTACATTAGGATGGCTGCTTCTGAGGCTGGTGAGAGTACTTTAATTATGTATGTTTAATTTAATTAAACAAGATTGACTAATGATTTTGTTTGATATATGTTTTGCAATCTTTGTCTGAAATCTGAATTTGGTTTGCTTGATGATTTGAAGATGTTGCAGAATCTGATGAGGGAAAGAAGAAAAGAGTGGCATTGGTAGCAAGTTTGGTTTCTGTGATGGGAGTTGTTCTTTTAGTCCTGGGTTTGAGTTTGTATATGTGGAGGAGGAAGAGGAAGAATTTCAAGATGATGGGAGAAGAAGGTGAGGGAGATTTGGTCTCGTAGATGCTACACATGATGAATATGTTGTGCGTTTATTAGATATTGAATATCGGGCACGTGTACGTGTATATATGTGTAGATAGATGATATATGTTACATTAATAGTGCCTTTGTTATTGCAGGAAAATGCACCGGTGGTGATGACAATCACTCAGATTTGCCATTTTGGGATTTATCAGTGATTCTGAAAGCCACGAATTATTTTTCGAGCGACAATAAGCTTGGAGAAGGGGGATTTGGTCCTGTTTATAAGGTAAATTTTCTTCAATTATTATGCAAAACAGTAAAATAGCAAGGATTAATTAGATTTTGTTTTGTTAACTTGAAATAGTATAAAATGAATGCCGATATAGAGCTGGGGATTACCTTTTCCATCTACAGAATCTATAATCATGTAGGAGTTCTTTTGGATTTTTCACTCTGAAAATACAACCAAGTTGTATGATGTCTTCGTCGACAAAGGCAGTTAAAAAACTGACATTGGAATCATAATTTTGACCACTTTCATTAAAATATGTATTAGGGACCAATAACTAATTGCAGCATTTTTTATGCATCCAAGTTGATGTATGTACAGTTTATAAAGAAATAAATCCGGATAACAACTAGGCAAGAACAGACATTACAAAAAAAAAAAGAAGTCAGATCCCAATTATATTTCAAGTGTGGCTGTCATTTCCCTCAAATTTCGACCTCATATTTCACACCCATATATTAATTGTATAATCAATTAATACTACAAAATGAATTGAACTTGACACCTAGTTGGCAAGTTGTATTCATGAACATATATGATGATTAATAATTACCATAACTTAGTTGTTGCTGCAATGACAGCATACAATCGCTGGAAATTAGTGAAAAAATATCAGTAAATGCAGTAGTTTTACTTATATAACAACTGAAATTAACAATGCAATTCACATTAATTAATAGCCATTATAGCTAATTTTTTGCCCAAGTTCAATCCCAGTAGTACTATATATAATTATAAGGTCAAGGACTTCGAGCAGCTCGACTTTGTTTGTTTAAAGGAATATGAACCTGCCAAATATAGTTGGGAATTAACATTCTCATAAATTAATTTATGTCATTTTAGGATAACTAATGTACGATAAAATTATTCCAAACATGGATTAATTGAAAAAAAAAATGATTTGATCATAATTCATAGGGCAAGCTGGAAGGAGGGCAAGAAATAGCTGTGAAACGTTTATCAAAGGAATCGAGGCAAGGGCTGAACGAACTGAAGAATGAAGTGATTTTCATCGCCAAACTTCAGCACAGAAATCTTGTTAAACTTCTTGGATGCTGCATTAAAGGAGAGGAAAGCATTCTCATCTATGAATATCTCCCTAATAAAAGCCTTGATGTAATCTTATTTGGTGAGTCTCTAGCTACAACCCAACACCATTAATGTTGATTATTACAATATTTATCAAGCAAGTTTTTAAGTATCTAGCAATATATCTGAATACAGGTATTAATATATGAATTTGTACGTGCAGATCAAACAAAGAGCGCATCATCAGTATCAGTACTTGACTGGCAAAAGCGTTTCCATATAATCAATGGGATTGCAAGAGGGCTCTTGTATCTCCATCAAGATTCGCCCTTGAGAATCATTCATCGCGACCTCAAAGCCAGCAACATCTTGCTCGACTCTGAGATGAATCCCAAGATATCAGACTTCGGATTGGCAAGAAGTTTTGGAGGGAATGAGACTGAAGCTCAGACACATCGTGTCGTTGGAACATAGTGAGCACTCGATCAAAAATCTTAATTTGCTCCATTCCATAATCCATGCATATAGATATGCTACACTAAAACTGGCACTGATCATATTTGTAATTTTACAGTGGATACATGTCTCCCGAGTACGCAGTGGATGGCATGTTTTCAGTCAAATCAGACGTGTTTAGCTTCGGAGTATTAGTGCTAGAAATTGTGTGTGGCAAGAGAAACAGAGGATTTTCCCACTGCGACCACAGCCTCAACCTTCTCGGTCATGTAAGTAACTTTCTTTAATACAGTATATAATAAAACACAACTAAGATGTAACATGAAAAATAAAAATAACTGCAGGCATGGAAACTGTACAAAGAAGGTAGGTCATCGGAGCTCGTGGACCCGTCTCTCGACGGGCAATACGAGTATGCAGAGTTTGAGAAATCGATGAAAGTGGGGTTGCTATGCGTGCAGCAGAATCCAGAAGATCGGCCAAACATGTCTAGTGTGGTGTGGATGTTGGGAAATGAAGGTGAAATTCCAGAAGCAAAGCATCCCGGTTTCTTCACAGAAAGAGATATGGTTGCTGCACCTCACAATTCCTCAGCATCAACCATTAATCAACTCACTATTACCATGCCACACCCCAGATAGCTAGAGACAACAAAATTCAATTGTACAGCATTTTTTTTCCCTTTTATATGGCTAATCAATCAGTCTCTCTCTCTCTCTCTCTCTCTCTTCATGGCCGTTCAATCGTCTGGTATCAATTATACAATATGATGTTGTCAGTGAAAATATTATAGCTGGGATGTAATCCTCTGCTGTGCTGATATCACAGCGCAATATACTGTGCTTCAAAACGACGACGTCAATGGAAAGGGACTCAACTAATTAATGGCCTAAAAAAAGGTCAATATAATTCCCCTCATTTTCTTAATATGAACCACGACTTCTTCAATTTTAGTTTTCCATTCGTTGATAAAAACGTGTAAAATCAGCACAGTTGAAAAACAGCCCAGTTCACTAATTTCCCTCCGTTTCCAAACCTGAATGACAGCCGCCTTTTTTTTGTTTTCCCTCCAAATCCTAGAAAATTAGTTTTGAGATTTTGCTAAAAAAAAAAGATTTAAGATGAGGAAGAATAATGTTTTGCAAGAACTCGGGATTGGAATTGACGTACGAACTATTGAAGATTGGACATTACTCTCTCTAACCAACTGAGAAGGTTATTTCATAACTTTTGATTGATTCATTTTTTATATTAATTAAAAATTATTGTTGGGGAATTCAAGATATGTTTGTTATTAAGTCTGCATATATGAATATGTCGTTGGCCTAGTCGATGAAGATAGAGAATGGAGGGTGACATTTGATCCTATTACTAAAAAGATTTCATGTACTTGTCGAAGATTTGAGATGATTGGATTATTATGTTGTCATGCTGTGAAAGTGTATGATGTGATGGGTGTTAAAAAACTTCCAGAGCATTATATTTTGAAGAGGTGGACAAGAGAAGCAAAGCACGGTATGGTGGTACAAGATTGCATGGGCAATGAAGTTGAGGAAGACCCTAAACTACAAAGTACTGAATGTTATAGGAAATTATGCACGATGCTCACAAGACTAGCAATTGAAGCATCAATTCACTCATCAACATTCTCTTTGGTGCATGAAGTAGTGCATGATCTAAGCAAGCAGGTGATGGAAATACGTTTAACAGAAGAGAGCCAAGAGAAAAGTAGTTGTGCAGATATCTCACCAACAGTGGCTTCCATGACACAATCAAAAGGATTCAAGAAAAAAATTGGTGCGAAAAGGACGAGACGACTGGAGAGCTGGGTAGAACTTCAATCGAAAAGAAGAAAAACAAATCCTAGAGTCAAGGTAATGTGGAATTTTTTTATAATGATGATATTTTTGGAAAACAAATAAATTGTGTTTTGTATATGGTTGAGCTTAATTCATTTTACAATTATTTCAGGATTTTGGAGCACACAATGAACTACTTGGTTCTTGTTCACCACCTCATACTTGTCTCCAATAAACTGGAAATCCATTCAATTTCACAGAATTCTTGATGGTTTGAATTTTTATAAAATTATTTCTTTTGTGCGTGTGAGTGTTTATTAATTAGTTTTAATCCATGTTCTTGTTTAATGTAGGCACCACTTGATCATCCTTCATATTCTCTTGAAGGAATGAATTTTGATGGAGATGCATCTAATGTCAAGAATCAAAATCGTAGAAGTAGTTTGAGTTGAGTTATTGAAATGTGTAAATACTAGAAATTTTCATCATGCAGTGTACATGGATAAAAGCATTTTATTCCGGTGAGATTTAGAACAGACATATTTGATTAAAGTTTCATTAATTTGTATCATGGAAGTGTGCTAGTGTGCTACTCCAACAAATTCTACTTAATTAGTACAGAAAAGACATGCACTCATATATGCTATTATTAATCTTACATATTTTATCAGCATATAGAAAGCAAAGAAAGGGGGATAAAAAAGTGGGGTGGTCATTGTTCATTTTTTTTTTAAGCAAAAGTCGTGATTCATATTAAGAAAAGGATGAGAATTAGATTGTTTAGATTTTTTAGATTGACGTTTTTTTAGGCCATTAGTTAGTCGAGTCCCTTTCCATTGACGTCGTCGTTTTGAAGCACAGTAAATTGTGCTGTGATATCAGCACAGCAGAGGATTGCATCCCAATTATCACATGATTGATCCCCACGAGAATTAAGGCTGTTTTAAGCACCATAAAAACTGATTCTAAAAAAAGAGCTGTATTCACAATTAACCATAGAGACACTTTAGCAGATTTATTAAACTCGCAACTTGTATTTTCTTTAATCAAATTTAACTGTTGACCGGCAAGAAAAAATTCCCTCCAACATTCAGGAATCAGAACATTAAAATATAAAGTGATGACCAAAGCCCTGAAATGCTCTAATTCAAGAAAATAAATAATACTACTCCCTCACCTGTTTCAAAATAAATGTTCATGTTATTTTTTTTTTGTTTTAAAATATATGTTCATTTTTATATTTTACCACTCTATCTCTCAATTTTAACACTGTCATAATTATAGTAATATCTAATTACAATCTTCAAATTTTCTCTCTCTCTCTCTCTCTCTCTCTCTCTCTCCTTCTAATATTTAATACTACACCATATATAATTCTACAAAAATCTCAAATCTTCTCTTTCTTTCAATTATTACACCTAATATTTGAAGGGCAAATTTGTCAAAAATTTGAGTTCTTAAATTTACCGAAAATAGAAAATGAACAGTGATCGCGTATAAATATTGAGCTTCATTGATATGTTGGTAGTCGTTATTTAGATTTTTACCTTAAGCATTTAATTTTGATATGAAAGCACGTGTAGTTGAAAATTACAAGGGGTGTCGCCGATGGCGGCGTAAGCCTTCTCGAAGGCAGAAGGGAGAGAAGCCAAAGTCCTTTACAAAGCTTACCTGGGTGGTATTTATAGTGAAACGGAGTTACTATTAAGCATGATAGCATTTGGAAGAGATATAATAAAATAATAATATAATATATCATGATGAAATGAGTTTTTTTTTGGTGGATTCATTTCTGTTTAATACTAAATTAAATCATGTGTACTTTTTCATTATGATTGATATTTTTTTCCAGTTTCTTGATATGCTTATTCTAAATATGATTTTATGCAACAATTTGTGTATAAAGATAAGTGCATTGATTTTACTGCATGTTATCCACATTTATTATTGAAGGGATATTGAATTTAATACGCAGCAAAATCTCAAAATCGTAATTAAAGTCTGTCCGAAGAAGCATCGAAATGACGGATGAATTTTCCCATCCCACTTTTTCATGTTCCATCTTGTGTTTCATTATAAAAATCACAATTTTATAATAGTAATTGTCAAAATAAAAATTAATTATAACATAACTAATATTAACCAATGTTTATTGATACAAAATATGAATTTAAAAATTATATATCTAATTATAAAATAAACTACCATAAAAATGCATTTTTAATTCACATTTAGGTATATAATTACTAAAAAACCGTGATGCAAATGCACAACAAAACTATTGGATGTCAAATGCGCCCACACAACTCCTATGATTGTTAGGTAATTAGATCACATATAATCTATTAAATTTAAAATAATGATACATTTTAGTATAAAATCTACATTATTGTGTATTAAATTGCATTATTAATGGATACTTGTAACATCTATTTTATAGATCCACAAAAATTCAAGATACTCAGACCGCAACAAACTCATATAGTTCTGTGACTCTGTCAATCTTATTAACAATGGCTCAAACACAAGTATCTTAAAGGATCATCACCTAAGAAGGTGTTTACTTTGAATGATAACTAGGATACATAAAAATAATCACTTTCGTTAAATTTGATTTTTTTTGCTATTGAAATGAAGAATGATCAAAAAATCATATTAAATTAGTTTTACGAAGTATAGGGAGAATAAGTGTAACAAATTTTCGATCATTCTTCATTTTAATAGTAAGAAAAAACAATTTTAACGAAATAGATTATTTTATCTATTCTAGTTATCATTCAAAGTAAACACCTCCTTAAGGTATGAATGTATATACGTGCGTGCATACACGAACATGAATTTTTATGGACATTCACATATATATGTAACTTCTTATATTTCCAAAGATCTCTATAAACCTGTAGTAGCAGTTAGGTATTGTTAATTTCATATATGTAATATCTATAAATATCATATATTTAACATTAGTGAAATTATTCATACTTATTGTAATGGCCAAATACTTAAAAATATGAATTTTGACCATTTTTCTAAAAATGTTATGAACTTTAAAATTTGTTGAAAATATTCCGAACTTTGCCCTTGTTTTCTAAAAATGTCCTAAACTTTAAAATTTGTAAAAAATGTCTTGAACTTTAATATTTTTTCTAAAAATGTCCCTAACTTTAAAAATTCTCAAAATACGTACTCTACTTTCAATATTTTTTTGTAAAAATGTTTTAAACTTTAAAAAATACTTAATTTTTATGGTAAAATTTATTTTTCGACTTGATATACTATGGAAATACCAGATCCTTCGCATTCGTGATAAGACAATTTAGAATAATTAATTTATAAACAATAAAAATTTGATAGTTTTACTTAAAATCATACAAAATATTTTTTATGAGCTCCATTAAAATATTCTCCTACTTTTTTGGCTTGATAAAATGTAGAAAATGAAATATTTATTTTTAAATAATATATAATTTACTGTTTTAAAGGTAATGATTTTTTTAAATTGATATTTTACTGAAATGATAAATAAATTAAATTTCAGATTTTTTTTTTAAAAATATTTAAATTTCTTATCAGATATACATTGGAGTTCGATAGTAAATCAAGCCGAATTTTTATAATTTTAAAAAATTATAAAATTTCTTATGATTCAAATTTTTATTGTTTTTAAATTTTTTTATTCTAAATTTATTTATCACGAATGCGAATGGCTATGTTCCGTAGTATATGAAGTCAAAATACAAAAACTTGTAGATTTTCTTCAAACACTTATTCTCATAAAACTAGAGAGAAAATATTTAGGTTGGTGTATGATGGACGAATTTTGTGTTGTGTGAGTGAAGGAAGGTCTGATTTTTGAGTGAGAGGATGTGGGTGAGGTTTGCTTAAGTTACAAGATTGGTTGAAGGACGGGATAAACCCCAATCTAAAATACGATAATCGAGAAAAATATATAGTCCCTAAGCAAGAGAAAATTCTACACACAAAGCAGACCGTTTAAACAACAACAGAAAACATGACACGAACTACATCAACAAATTCCATCACTAGATCACTATCAGCAATCGAATAGAACAACAATCACTAGATCATTATCAGCAATCACACACACATATAAAGATGCACTTTATATTAATTAAATCTTAAACTTTATAATTTAAATATGATGTAATAAAATTATGAGCACATAACTTATCATATAATCACGTACACTTTATGCATATTTCAAAAATCAAATTTGAAATAATAAAAATCTTTGAAAAACATCTTGAATAATCATATCTCTATTTTTGGCAAATCAAATATTTTGTTGGTCTTTAAAAATAATTTTTGTCTTTTCCGTGAAGGAATACCTAGATAAATACTAAGATCAATCGGAATAACCTAGATTACTGTTAATAAAATATCGGGATATTACACTAACAATGAAAAAAAATATCACTGGTCCACGTTAGATATATTTATAGCGAGTGTACTAAATAACTTCTCAAGTTTGTATATCAATTATTTAATTAACGTAAACGTCTTAAACTTAAAACTTGAACATTGAGAAAAATAATTTAAATGGTCTTAGTTAATGTTGATACACAATCGATCCCTCTCAAACTCAGAGAAATCACAATTCAATTCAAACCCTAATTAAGAATAAAGAGTGGGAATAGGGTCCATCAACAGAGCTTGAACCAACGGTTTTAAATTAGTCTCTGGATTAGTGAAGCCATCTTCCTTGTTCTTGTAAAGAACCTCCAGTAGCCTTGCAACGTTGAGAAATTGCACGACCGTACCATTTCCTTGGGCTGATTGCTACACTTCACCCAGTCTGCAGTCAAATGCATGCTTCCAGTTATCCTCAGCTAGTTCACCAAACGCAGAGAGAGCCTCTTCCTTCGATGCACCTTTATCTTTCATGTACAAATCTATGCTCGTAACCATATTCCCTTCTTTCCTCTCGCGCTTTATAACCACATATATGTAGAGGATTTTAGGTTAAATACAGAAAAATAAATAACAACTTTTAGTCCTAAACTCCTAGCATGTTTACTTTGAATGATAACTAGGATAGATAAAATAATCACTTTCGTTAAATTTGGGGGGCGCTTGGTTCGTATGTGGGAATGGGAATGCAATGGGTATGATTGGAGGGGTTAATGAAATAAGGGAATAACCACCTTATTTTACTCTATTTTCATTCCAATTAACCCCTCTTAATTAATCTCATGTCATGCATGTGGAATGAGAATGAATCCCCTTCCATTCCCATTGACTCATCTCATACCCCTTAACCAAGCGTCCCCTTGATTTTTCTTGCTATTGAAATGAATAATTACTGAAAATTTATTTTACTTACTCTCCATATATTTCGTAAAATTCATTTATTACGGATTTTTGGTTTTTCTTCGAGAAAAAATCACTTTCAGTCGCACTAGCCATCATCGAGTTCGATTTTGGTCCTATTGGTATCAATTTTAGTCCACTTGACCATTTTACTAGCCAATTTAGTCCCAAAATTGACAATCAAGCAAATTTAGTTTTAATTCATGCTGTCAACAACTAACAGAGCCGCGATGGAGGTTTTACTACGGATTATGCTTTGATATTTGAAGGATTTGGGATAATTTGTGGATTTGGGATGAATTTGTGGATTTGGCTTCGAAATGAATTTGGGGATTTTGAGAAGAAGGGTTGAAATTGATTTTGTGATTTTGGGGTTTTTGGTGTTTTGCATTTCTCAGAACTCGATTGCCTACATGTAAGTCGCACGTGATATTACATAATTAAGTTAGCTTGATTGTTAATTTTGGGACTAAATTAGCTTGATTGTCAATTTTGGAACTAAATTGGCTAGTTAAATGGTCAAGGGGACTAAAATTGATGCCAATGGGAGCAAAATCGAACTTGGTGATGGATGGTGGGACTGAAAGTGATTTTTCTCATTTTTCTTTATTTCAATATAGCAAGAAAAATGAAATTTAACGAAAGTAATTATTTTATCTAGGGGTAATACCATATTCTAGCCTGACGTTTCAAAAAATTAACGAAAATGTCCCAACCTTTCAAATGTATCAGATTCTAACCTAACCTTTTAATTTTTTTAACAAATCTAACATGAAATATAATTTCAGACTTTTATCTTTTTTTTTTTTTGTATATTTTGACTCGAAATCTAATGAATTATAATTTGAGCTTAAGAATATTATATACTAATAATTTTATAAACTATTTAAAACCAATTAATACAACCTAAATGCATATTTAATCAGTATTGATACACTTATAACTATATCAAAATATAATACTATAATATAAATAAAAAATTAATCGTAATAAATGGTTTATTATATTGAGCATTTTTCATTTTATTTACAATTAAATTATTCGAGTTAATTTTGACGGTAAATGTAAAATTGTTGTATTATATATTTTTAATGTATTTTATTATTATTGTTGTTATTATCATCATGTGTTCCACTTCTATATTCTAAAAAATTATTGCTTAAATTTTATTGATATGTATGTTATATTTTGGTATAAACGAAAGTTACTTAATCGCCAATTCAAGTAAAGTTCATGAAATTGGTGATACGTTTTTTTTTTTTCAAAATATAATTCATGTATTGGTTCGGGCAAAAAATACACATTAGCATATGATAAAAGTCTGAAATTATAATTCATGTTAGATTTGTTAAATAATTAAAAGTTTATGCTAGAATCTGATACTTTTAAAAGATTGGGACATTTTTATTAAAATCTTGAAAGGATAGGCTAGAATATGGTATTAGCCCTTTTATCTATCCTAGTTATCATTCAAAGTAACATAATAGAATATGCATGGCTGATCACTTTTAGTAATTATAAATGCCATTTTTTGTTGCAAGTTTGATTTTCTCGATATTACCGGTGTATAAGTTATAAATCTTTTTTTTTCCCACATAATAAACTCACCTACATCTTTAGACCCTATACTTTCACTTTTCTTAAAATAAATGCAATGTTGATCCTATTTGATTATAATTTTAGCATGATTATTAACCACAATATAATATATTTCTATTAATGATTTTTCACAAGACATGCCATCTTAATATTTGGTCATGGACTAATTATTCAATCACATTGCATGAACCGTGAATCTACGAATTAGCAACAATTAAAGATGCACAACAGTATATAATTCAATATATATTTTATAATTTCATTGTATATAAATGATCATGGGTTCGATTCCTTACTTGATGGCTAGCAACGTCGTCGCGCAGTCGGCATATATCTGAAGCAGATGTAAGGACTTTAGGGTCCGTTAGCAACCAATCAATAGTTTCTTTGGTAGAAGATTTGATCCCAATTGTTGTAGCAATGAACGTGACATACAACATCGTTGTAAGTCGTGAATTACTCATATACTCTTCAAACTTTGGCATTGTTTCTCCCTTCATAACCCACTGCTGCTCTTCGCCACAACCAACATTATTGATATTATCAATGAATTGTAAGATATTAAAAATACCAATTAAATTTTATATATAATTGTATATCCTAATTGCAAAGAATGAACCCTAAAATTAGTGTAGAACACACAAAAATTGAAAGCATTATTAAAATAAAATCAAAATTTGAAGAGTAGGCCTTACTGCTTTAATATAATAAGGTATTGCAAACGATTTCCCATGTTTTTCTGCATCACGCTCGAACTCTTCACTGACGCTCATGATAAAATCATATGTCATTTTTATGTAACTAGGTAGTAGATCGACCATATTATTCCACCTGAAAATATAGTCACGAACTAATTATTTCAAATCAAATGTAATTTTGTAAGAGTAAAGTGAGTTGTCGAGGGCGTACCAGGAAAAAGTCACTACCTTTTTAAATTGAAAAGACCTGTGGTAATGAACCTTAAGAAGGATGAGCAGAGCATCACTTCCACCGACTCTTATACCCTCATTCGCACGACTAAAAGAAAGCTTTAGCTAATCGAAACTACTGGGAGAGAAAGTTTAGCGTCGTGGTTACCGCCACTTTTTTTTTAATTTTTAAATTTTCAATGGTATATCATTTTGATAATTAAATTAAAAAATATTACTGCAATGATTATAAATTTATAATTATCCAAATTTTCTACAATTGTATGCTTTTCCGTTTAGTAACTTTTTATTAATTTACATTATTTAATAAATTAAAAAAAATTGCTATTGATGTATTCTAGGCTTGTTTAATTCGTTGAAGACAACTTGTGATTAATCTAGGCATTAATATTTTTGGATATACTAAGGATAACGTATTGATATACTAAAAATTGTTATTGATGTATTCTAGGCTTGTTTAAAAAATGCATCATTCAATTATTTTATTACATTACTATGGTTTATATAAAATTCGGATCAATTTCTCTTTGTTAATTTTTAGATTATATTTGAAACAATTATTTCTATTTAACTAAATTTGTGATTACTGCAAATGATTTTTTTGTTATTTGATTGTTAAGTATGAATATAATATGGATATTTAATTGAGTCAATAAGTCATAAATTGATGTTAATTAAGTCAATAAGTCATAAATTGATACATATAATTTTTTGGAGCCTTAAATCGATAGTTATTTTATCTTTGAAGTCTTAATCAATAGAATCAATCTTTCCGGATGAAATCATCTGCAACACTTTCGTACTACATCTCCTGCTACACGTGCAAATCCGATGATTTTTCTTCGATATTTTTCGAAGATTTTAATTTCTTATACATTAACTTAATCATACACTAATTATCAATGGTTCATTTTACCAATTGGAGTTTAAAACTATTTTTTTAGTATTTACATTTAATTTTTTAGCTAATAATTGATTATTTACAAATTAAATAGTAAAAAATAGTTATAAACTCCTATTGGATAAAATGAACCGTTGATAATTAGTGTATGATTAAGTTAAAGTATAAAAAATTAAAATCGGCGAAAAATATCGAAAAAAATCGTCAGATTTGTACGTGTAGCAGGAGATGTAGTACGAAAGTGTTGCAGAGGATTTCATCCGCAATCTTTCAACTCCGATATTGATACATCAAATATATTTCGGATTCTAGATTCACAAAATCCCTAATCAAATCATATCTAAATATAATAATTATATATTTAAATTGGATATGGTAAACGTAAACTTAAGCAAAAAGACTGAAATTAAAGAAAAAAAACGGTAGCAAGATAGTATATTGAAAAAATAATAAAAAACTATTAATCTGATGGAAAGAAACAAAAGTAAAGAGTGTAAACCTAAATTAAAATATGAAAAATATAATAGAAGAGTAAAAATGAAAAACAATGATAAAACCATGATGTAACCATTATGTTACAAAATAAATATATTTTAGAGAAAAAAATAATAATATAGTTCTTAAAATAAATATTTTTCGACAATAAAAACCTTTTATTATTATTTATAAAATATAAAATATTAATGCAAAAAATATCAATAAATTTTAAAAATAATTATGTTTGGGTATAATTAATAAATATTTGTTCAACTAAATAAAAAACCAAATACTTCGTATGATTATTTATTTAAAAAATATTTATTTTTATTAAATTAATTTATTAATATAAAATAATTGTTCATTTAATTGTAAAATATAATTTTGTTGGGGATTTTGTTAAGATCTTTCGAGTGCTAAATCGATAGAACAATCTTTGAAACATAAAATTGATAAATTCCTTATATTATAATTCCCTAAAAGAAAATTCGAAAAAATAACTATAATGTCACACCATCATATATAATTAATATTCGAACAAATAATAACTTGCTATAATAAAAACAGGGTAAAATATCACACAATAAAAATACTACAGATTTAATATTAAATTTATCTTTAAAAATTAATATATAAAATATTATATCTCTTTAGTTTTGATTCCAATCCAACAATATGTGTACATAATTAAGTACATTACTTAACACAAATAATAATTAATTAACTTTTAATTTAGGTGTCATGATTTATTTATTCAGCATTATATTTTATTTAATATTTTATATAATTCTACTTTTTATTAATTAATAAAATCCACCCGTCATTTACGCACATATTGATAAATGGTAAGTATCTAATTCTTTAAATAATAAATAAAAAATAAAATTACTTTTAAAATGCGACATGTAGGTACAACAAATTTCCACAAAATAAGGATCCATGATATGAAAGTTTTACTTATGTGTTTTACCTACACATATACATAACTACTCCCTCCGTTCCATTTATATAGTCCTATTTCACCTCGCACGTAGATTAAAAATATTTATGAAAACAAGATATTAAAGCTAAACTTCCAATAACACCCTCATTGAATATTTATGACTTTCAACTTTTAAGGTGTTATTTTTTTAATTTTCAAGAATCAATAAGGGTTTATTTGTACATTACTATGAAAATTAATGATATTTATAGTAATTGGACTATATAAATGGGACACCTCAAAATAGTAAAAATGACTATATAATCGGGACGGAGAGAGTAGTATTTATGTGTCATTAAATATTATTATATATTTTCGACAACAAAAATTATGAATTAATTGAAAATGCCACGTAGGGCATAGAAAAATAAAAGAAAACCGCAACTCATTCCGCCAAAACAAAAATGTGGTTAAAAAGTTTTAACCACACATATTAAAAGTTAAAAAATAGAAAAGAATGTCAAGTTTCTTTACCTACATATTTTTAAATGAATAATGCTAGCCAGCCAGATTCTGGCTAGGCAGAATCTAATTTTTTGATGATTAATAAAACTGTACTATTAATAAATTAATTATGTTAATTATTAAATGTTATGTTTTTACAATATTATCCTTCTGTCATGAAATTAGTGATTTGTAATTAATTATTAAAATCACTCCAGAAGCGGATCGGAAGAAAGGGCACAACTTCATCTTCTTAATTTCTTTTCTTCACTTCTTTATTTTTTTTCTATCTTCGATTTCTTATAAATAAAAGCGCATATAAAGTTGCTCTAATTATTATGGAGGGCATCAATGTAAATTTATTGAATAATTAGTGTTTTATTAATTAAATTAATTAATTATTAAAAATAATAAAAGATTCTGACTAGCCAGAATCTAGCTGAAAATCACTACTTTTTTAAATATGTGTGGCAAAATACCCGCACATAATTATATGTGAAAATTTATGTGTGGTGAAAACATCAATTTTTTGTAGTGACATGCAGTGGAGAAAATATTTAAAATCAACAAAGAGCAAGCCTCGCCATCGCCAGCGTCATTCATTCATCATCATCCACCAAATTCATCCTGAATTTTTTGACATCAGCGACCGCCGAGCTCCTAAACAGTCCCACGTCCGTTCCCGCCAACACCATGTGGTACCCCCTCCGTGCGAGCTGCTCGGCCGGATCGTGTGGCGACGCCACTCCCGACAGATACGCCGCGCCGCCTCTCAGCACCACCTTCTCTGCCCCGTGCAAAGCCTCCTGCACCTTCTTATTGGTTGGCTCCCTCAGGTACCCCATGCTCGCGGCCAAGTCTCGAGGCCCCATCTGCACGCAGTCGACGCCGTCCACTCTCGCAATTTCGTCGATCACCTTCACCCCTTTCTCCGACTCCACTTGGCACATGATGAGTAAATCCTTCTCAAAGTTTGTCAGAAACCCCTCGTCGAGCCCATATCTAGACGACCTCACGAACATGTGAGCCGTCCCCAGCACACCTTTGGGCGGGAAGTGGCAGTAGGAAACCGCTTTCCGGGCTGATTCTGCGTCTTCGACGTGGGGGAACATGATCCCCTGTGGGCCGAGATCCAGAGCCTTCATTGCCCACGTTGCCGAGCATTCTGGTATGCGTATCACGGCGGGCGTGTTGGTGGCGGCGAGAGCGTGAAGACAGTGGGCAGCCTCTAAGATACCTCCGTTGCCGTGCTCCATGTCCACAACGACAAAGTCGTAGCCAGCGAACCCCGCTATTTCAGCTAGCGTCGGGGATAAGCTGAAGATGAAGATTCCGTAGAGGGTATCACCCTTCTCGAGGCGGGACTTGAGTGACAGTGGAGGCGAAGCCACAGCAGTCGATTGGGGGAGAGTTAGATCTTTATCAGTGCGGTGAGAGGAAGCCATTAGTATTTACTATTTAGTATTTAGTGAAAGGGAAAGGAAATTTTGTATCGTCTAAGTTGTAACTAAATGTACAACATGTATGTAACGTCTATTTATAGTTTCTAAATCATCCTCTGCTTATTGAATTTATATCACGGATGGCTGCAACGTGGAAAGAGCTTCCGAGCCACATTAAGCAATCCCGGCCCAAGCAATGTATACGAACCAAGATTGGATTTGGGGCCCACCACCGAAACAATAACATGAAATTACGAGTTGAAATCTTCTATTACACACTTGGTGTTGCACAATTCAATTTTGAACTTTTATTTTATTTTTTTTCATTGATTTTAATTTTGTGTGCTTTTGTTTAACTATACACTAATTATTTAGGGTTCACTTTTCAAAATTAGGGTATATAATTATTTTTAACATTTAATTAGCATTTTATTATTTAACAATTCATTTAAAATTCCATAAATATAATAATACGTTTTTAATTAAATGTTTTTGGCAATAAATGTTGGTTATGGTTCACTATATTATATAACAAAATTTCACAATTATGAACCCTTATTATTTATAGAGGCATTGAGAAAAAATATCACCCCTCTATTTCGATAATTAAAAGCGATGATGCAATCGAAGGTGATGGATAAATAGCAGAGTGAATGCTTGCATGAGAGACAGATGCGACGCCGTTTTGATTGCAGATATTGAAATTATATCATCATGGCGTGCGGATAATAGGGTAGAGGAATATTCATCTATATCATGTTTTAATTGCATGCCTTGGGATTAAGATTAAGCCCACTCAATTGATTTATTTCTTTATTGTTATCAAGTTTAAATGGGGTTAATTACTTTATACTGTTATTTTATATTATTTTCAATTTTTTGTTAGCCAGATTTATTTTATTTTATTCGTGATTTTTAAACTTGTTTAATTGTTGATATTTCTAAGTTTTTTTTTTTTTTTAGTTTATGTATAAATATCGTTGTTTGTTTTGTTTATGATTTATTAAACAGGTTGTGAGGAGTAAAATGGGGTTGTGAATAGAATTACTCTTATTCTTGTAATTGTACCTAACCGGACGAAATCCTCTGCTACCTTTTGTGCTACATCTTCTAATACATTCGTTAGATGCATGACATGTGACATTATTTAACTACACAACTAACTCCACTAGTTAACATTAATTATAAACTATGTAAGGAAAATATTTTCATTAATTAATTATGCATCTCCTTCCATAAATAATTTCTACTATGTATATAAATATGATTAGAATAATTATGCATCCTACTCTTTTTCTTTTGTATAAGAATATATATAAGTGTTAAATAATTATTAACTGTGCAACGCAGTTTAACAAAACTAAAAAAAGTAGTAGACACGCATACGACACAATAAAAGAAGTAGACTAAAAAATTTGATATTGTATTTATGAGAGAAAAATAATTTTAATAAATAATTATGTATCTTCTTTTACGAAATGAAAATTCAGTTAATTTTTTAGCCTATAAACTAATTAGTCTTATAGGTTAAAATCATTAGTCAATAACTTAAATTATTTTTCTAATCATATCTATATACATAATAGAAATTATTTATGTAAGGAGAGATGCATAATTAATTAATGAAAATTAATATATATATATATATATATATATAGAAATCCTATGATTTCGTCCGCCATCCCACTTATTGAATTACTAATTAAAATCAGTAGGTATTCCATACAACCGTCTGATATCCGTCTGATGATATTTGTTGATACTTTTAAGTATAATTGTTGGTACTCTTATACTTAAAAGTATCAACAAATATCATCAGACGGATATCAGACGGTTGTATTGAAGTTTTTGTGAATTAAAATTAACTAAAATGAAAATGCAACCTAAAACAATTTAATGGCAACATCTCAATCCCTAAATTTAATTTCAACAAAAAATTATTTTTCATCATTTAAATTTTTAATCGTGGGCTCAAAATTTTGAATTTGATATAATTTTCTGTTTTATCATTTGGTATAATTAATTCATTAGAGTTAGTATTTAAATTTATAGACTAAGTTTAATAATATTTATCTTAAAATTTAAAGTAGTTTAATTAAAAATAATATTATAGACTATATTTATTAACATAAAATAATCAAATTAAAATTAATATTAGCTTTGCAATCGATGTCTTATCAAAAATTTAAACTATGTTACGCAATAACTAATTTATAGATCAGAATCATCAAGAATAGTTTCCTTATTGTACTGTGGATTTTTGTTGGAATATACTATTTTTTACCTTATTTATTTTAACCTCAATCTTTAATAGTTAACTAGGAGGGTTAAAAGATTAGTTAAATAATGACACGTGTCAAACATCCAACGAAAGTATTAGAAGATGTATTACAAAAGGTAGCAGAGGATTTCGTCCGCTACCTAACTAGCCCATATAGATTATTTGGGCGTACTCACAAAATAAATAAATAAATAAAATACTTAAATTTGGTAAATGGACATTTATCAATGCATCTGCAGGTATACTTGGATATATATATATATAGATATATATATAATTTAGCAACAATTCTAGCTGTCTATCCCATGACCAGAAATAGATTATAACAATAATTCGAATATCAATAGATCCAAGTTTAGCTAGAATCGGTTATTAATCGAAGGTGAGAGAGATGGTGATGGTGAGCTGTATTAATTTCTTTTATTCTGAGGCCGGGGTATTGATTTCTAAATCATACACAATTGTCACTTTAATTACCTCATTCATTCATTATTATTATTATTATTATTATTATTATTATTATTATTATTATTATTATTATTATTATTATTATTATTATTATCATCAACATTTAAATTAAATAGTCAGTTAATTAGTTACCATTCAGATAAAGATGCATGCATGTATTCGATACAAAGTGAGACACCAAAAAACGGACTATAGGATGTGGTGTGGGCTGCAATCGGAAAGAGCTTCGAAGCCACATTAAGGAATCCGAAGTTAAGGAATGGCAAAGAAAACTTAGTGGTGTAAATTCAAGTAAAATATATATTCCAAAACATCAAAATTATAATGAATTGTTTTGTGACATCATAATTATGCTTCTAGCAAACTGTACCTAACTAGCCACAAGTATTTTTTGTGGCCTTAATTTCATTGCAAAAGTAGAAATAGATATATGGGCTCGTGTACTTAGGAAAATAATTTTTTTAAAAATTAATTTGTATATTTTGGTTAGATTAAAAATTAATAAAATTGCATTCATATATATTATATTGTTTTTATTTTTTTTAATCATGGGTTAAAATATAATACTATTACACAAAAAGTACTATTTTAATAGTGTGGACTAGAGTGGACCACAACGTTGCAGATACAACAAGTGTATATAACGGTGCAAATCCTCAAAAAAATATTTTTTAATTATTATTTTTTAAAAAATAAAATTTGTTATAATATAATCTATATATTGTAATAAACATGTTTACTAAAATTTGATTATTTCAATATCTTATAGTCACGTTATGAATTAATTGACAAAAATAATTATTTTTATCTATAAAACGCATCATATATATTAAAAAAATAATTATACACCCTAATCTTGTATGGATAAATCATTGTCATAATGGTAAACTAATTTTAAAGCGTAATAAATTAAAATTGAAAAAATAAGTACGAAAAATTCAATAAAAAAAGAAGGTGGAACACAGAAAAGCATAGTAGATGATCTCTAGTAGTTAATTAGGGTATTTTTCCTTCTGTTTCTACTAAATGCTAAGCTTTAGATCGATTATCATATATATAACAAATGCACCCGTGATAGTGTGCATATATATATATATATATATATATATATATATATATATATATATATATATATATATATATATATATATTTCCGCATAGCACTAAACATGCATATTTGGTGTACAGATTTACTTTTGGAAAATTGATATATTAGCTATTTTATAGAGTATTAAATAAATTATATTTCTTTATTTCTAACTTTAGTTACTACGAAGCTTATATTGAATTTATATCACGGATGGCTGCAACTTGGTAAGAGCTACCGAGCCACATTAATTAAGGAATCCGAAGCAATGTATACAGTATACGAACCAAGATTGGGGCCACCACCGAAGCAATAATATGAAATTATAGTGTTTGGACTGCTCGCGGGCGGGAAGGAGTCACCGTGAAATAATTAGATTAATAAAGTCGGTGTGGTTAGTAAGTATGACCGATCAGTGTGATGCTAGTGTAAATTCTGTTTCACATAGTGAGACATATCGGTGTGATACGGTGTGCTCACTGAGCGTGATAAAACACAACAAATCCTTTAGTTCGCTCTTTGGTGTACCAACTTCATTTTTCAGGGCCGGCCCTGACATTTCGGGGGCCCATGACAAAATAGAAAAAAGGGCCCTAACTATAGTCTTTTAACGAGCGTCTTGACGTTTTTTTCAATTTTTCATCAACGTCTCATGTCTTCAAAATGTGCAATGAACCCTACATACAAGAAAAATATAAGTAGCCAAAAATTATCGAAATAATTTAGATCTCCTAGCATTTTGAGACACAAAGTCATCAATAAAATCCTCAAAATCGAGTTTTTCCATAAACTCATTCTCAATGCTTAAAATTGCTAGCCCATTCAACCTTTTTTGAGACATAGTAGATCGTAAATATGTTTTAATTAACGTTGGTCGACCAAAATGGGGCTGTTGTAATAAAAATAGCACAAGGATTAGAGAGTTTTCGTTGAATCGTTGCTGCGAGATTGATAGATTATTTGCAGATTTTAGGGTTGAGCGAGAATATGAAGAAGAAAGAGGGATAATTCTTACCATTGCGATTTTTTACCGTTGCAGATAGGAGACTATAGGTATAATACTAATTTTTTTGGGGGGGCCCATGGGCGACGGCCCACCTAAACATGCCTCTTTGATATTTCTAAGTTTTTTTTTTAGTTTATGTATAATTTTTTTTTTGAGATAGTTTATGTATAAATTTTGTTGTTTGTTTTGTTAATGATTTATTAAAGGGGTTGTGATGAGTAAAATAGGGTTGTGAATAGAATTACCCTTATTCTTGTAATTGTACATTTGTACCTAACTAGCCCATATAGATTATTTTATTTGGGCATACTCACAAATTAAATAAATAAATAAAATACTTAAATTTGGTAAATGGACATTTATCAATGCATCTGCAGGTATACTTGGATATATATAAATTTTAGCAAAAATTCTAGCTGTCTATCCCATGACCAGAAATAGATAACAATAATTCAAATATAAATAGTTCCAAGGTAGCTAGAATCGGTTAGTGAGAGAGATGGTGATGGTGAGCTGTATTAATTTCTTTTAATCGTACACAATTGTCACTTTAACCTCATTCATTATTATTATTATTATTATTATCAACATTTAAATTAAATAGTCAGTAAATTGGGATCAAATCCTCTAGTCCCAACTTTGGTGTACCAACCGTGTACCAAAATTAAAATACGATGACTTTAAAAATGTTTTTTCACAATATTAAATTTTATTATTGTCAAGTTCAGCTTCCTAATTTGAAAAGATTCATTTTCATCCTTGACTTTGAGAGCATTAATATGCCACCCACAATGATTATTAATACTCTTGCACCTTGCATATATTCATCTATCATTTTTTGAAATATAGTTGTGCAAGAGGTGGAAGAGATGCACTTGTCAAAAGAAGATTCCAACATTAATGATGAATTCGAAACTGATGATTTCATGGCTAAACTTGAACTCAGTTCTATCATATTGGGATGAATGAGTAACTCTGTTTAATTTTGTCAAATTTTGGTTAGTGAAAAACATTATGTTACCTATCAATGTTGTCAATTTTATTAGGAGGTAATGGTTACTTTTCCTTGAAAGACATTACCAGTCATCATGAAATCTTTGTCGTTTAGATCACATTGACAATTATTGATGTATGGTTCCAGTGATTATCTTTGTAGGCTTCATACAATTGTTTTTTAATTGTATACATTAGGGCTTAGTTCCACTCACCAAAATTTATATCTATGAAATAAAATATAAAATATTAAAAATATATTAAAAAACCAAATGGGCCAAATACAGAGCTACGTTGGCCGATATACCCACATTGGACTGGGCCGGGCCCATATTATTAAAAAAATTCAGTTGAGCCGGAGCCGAGCATTTTGTATATAACAAAAGTCCATCGAGTTGGGCCAGGCCGGGCAGACCATTTTGCCACCCATATGTCAATATCGATATAGGTTTAGGTTCAAGGATGAAAATATCGCAATCACAACTTAAATTTTACGAATATATCGATGGTTGGATATATCGATATCGCATATAAAAATTGAAAAAAATGACGGAAATTTATTAAATATTTTGAAATTTAATAAAAAAATTAATTATTATTATAACATATTATTATACACATCTCACTCAAATTTAGATAGAATTATAATCTTAAACAAATACGTGGATAATAGATTATATAAATATTGTCTGCGACAACACATTTGACAAAACAATAAATAACACAATTTCAAATGAAAAAGATAAACATTATAAAATACAATCAATAACAAAATCATGGGCCTATAAAAGGCTTAAATTGAATATTTAAATTTAACTATCTATAATTAAAATTAAAATTGAATGTGCAACTCTTTTCCATATAATTTATAACATACCACAAAAAAAACCAAATAAAATGAAATTGCAATTAAATTACAATAACTACAAGTAAAATATTATATTATATAATTCATTAACTCATACATCATACCAACAAATATATAAGTAAAATAAAACAAAAATTTTCTAACCTAAACTCTTCAAAGAGACAAATTGAATGTATTAGTTTCTTTACATGATAGCATCGTCACTACTAATTAAATATAAACAAGATAAGTAATTTATAAAAATATTAATAAATAAGTTAAATGATGAAAATTTATTCAAATAAGTATATTGAAATATTGAGAGAGGTTTTCATCACGTTTCTTAAAATTGGATTATGCATTCAAAGTGGATAATTTCATTTAGGATATATATACTATTAATAAATACCACTCTTGAAAAGGCGTCGCCTAAGCGGGATTAGACGGTGCCTAGGCGCTCCAAGGTACCCTTCCACCACGCCTATGGGGTAGGCGGCCATTTGATTAGGCAGGTTTAGGCGGGAGTAGAAGGAAACTTCATTTTTTAATATTTTTTTAATTGTGTTGACAAATTAATCGGTTATTCTTTTCATTGTTACATGATCAAAACTCATCCCAAATAGTTGCAAATTACTATTTTTTATAGATTATTTATATTTGAATAAGAATTATATTAATTTCATAATTTAAAAAGTATTTTTAATATTTATTAGGTTAAATATATATAAAATAATTAAAATATATAGTCTCCGCCTAGGCCCCGACTAGTCCTCCTAGGCGCTAGGCCCCCTGGCCGCCCAACTAGCGCCTAACACTTTTTACAACCATGATAAATACATACATCACATACAAATAGAAATAGATTATATTTATATTAACAATAATTGTTTATATGTGATCTACTTATCTATTGTATATTGAGTAAAATTCACTTTTGGTCCCAATGGACACGGTCGAGTCCAGAATTGATCTCATTAGTCTCACTTTCGGCCCCAAAACTCTCACTTTTGGTCCTTCTGTCACGTTTTTCGTTAAAAATGGTCTCATTTTTAGTCTCATATGATACTAATAGTGAATAAACCGCTTTTGGAGGGAAGAGAAGTCCAAATCACTTTTGGAGGGAAAATTGAGGTTTTCCTCCACACTTCTGTTGGATTTAACTGAATAAATCACTACTGGATCTAAATTAATTATTTTTTAATTATTAATTATATTTTTATTATGCAATACATAATTATGTTTGATTAATTTATTAATCCTATGTTGATTACATGCAAGTCTATCGATCTAGATTTCGCAGAATTAAAACATCGCGTAGGAGAAACATGCTTAAATTGAATGTAAATAAGTCGATGAAAACCAACCTTTGATTCTCAAGGATTGGTTATAAACGATTCCGGCCAGCTGTGAAATATCTTCACACCGTTGGATTCGAACTAGCCTTCGAGCAATCCACTCCAAGACATTCTATTGTATTCCCTAGCTCGATCAACACATGAGCAGAAATCTGTATGTGGCGTGTGTCATGGGGCGCGGCTACAACAGATATTTATATCTGCATGGCGGTCCCCTCCCAGTCCAAACTGGACTGGGTTTCCTCTCCTTTCTTAATCCTCAATCCATTAAGCGTTATTGGGCTACATCAGGGATCTAGAAGATATAATATTGAGCTTAATTAATTTAAATTAATTTCCATATATTCAACACTAGAATATATATTAATTAAATTAAATATTATTTAATTCTATTAAATAAATAATATTGAACTACCCAATATTACACAATTTATAATTGATTCTTCTTTAGTTCAGTTATTCCTCACACTTAAGATAAAATGCTCAATTAATTAATTTAATACTTCTGACAATATTTAATATAATTAATATCTTGTCAATGTGGTCCGTATTACCTCGATTAAATCATGCCGGAATAAATTCCAAAAGTGAAAAAAAATTGTTTTGGAGCCGAAACTGAGAGTAATGGGACCAATCCTGGACTCGACAATGTCCATTGGGGCCAAAAGTGAATTTTACTCCATGTGCTAGTCACGTGCGTCCATTCCGTCAACGTTAGACGGACCGTTAAATGTTTTGGGCCTAAAAGTGATATTGTTCAATCGTAAGGGGCCGAAAGTGAGAAAAAATTGATTTGGGACCGAAAGTGAAACTAATGGAACCAATTCTGGACTCGACCGTGTCCATTGGAACCAAAAGTGAATTTTACTCATTGTATATTCTTTGTAAAGTAAAATTAATTTAAACTCAAGACCTTAAGAAGACCACAAAAAAATATTTTAAAAATAAAAATTGAAAAAAATATAAAAATTCGAATAAAAATCGCGATATATCAACAATTTTTGCAATAAATTACGATTAGTTGCGATATATGGAAAAAAGATATTCTATAGAAAAAAAATATTTTCCCCTATATCCGCGTCTCACTTTCCAATTTTGGAATATTTACTTCCTTGTTTAGGTTGAACCTATTCTTTACAAGATTCCATATTTTCGCAATTGCTATACATTAAAAGAACCCATTGAATGACTCTGAGCATTGTTTCCACTGCAAATTGGAGAGATGCATTCCGCCATACGCTCAGTCGCCTCACTAATGGCCTCCTCCCTCTCTTCATCTTCTCGTCCCACTCTGAGAAAACCCCTTCATCTTTCTGGTTCCATCCCCAATTTCCAAAGCCCTTTAATCTCAACCCTATCTAGTAACTCCTCCAAAACATCCATAGCCGCCGCCGCCGCCTCTCCATTGTCACTCAAGTCCCGCCTCAAGAACGGCGACACCCTCTATGGAATCTTTCTCCTCACCTTCTCCCCGACGCTAGCTGAAATAGCGGGGCTTGCCGGATACGACTTCGCCGTCGTCGACATGGAGCACGGCCATGGAGGAATCTCCGATGCCCTCCGCTGTATCCACGCTCTCGCCTCCACGAATACGCCCGTCGTGCTACGCATCCCAGAGTCCTCAGCCACGTGGGCAAAGAAGGCTCTAGATCTCGGCCCGCAAGGGATCATGTTCCCGATGATAGAGTGCTCGGAATCGTCCCGTAAAGCGGTGTCGTACTGTCGGTACCCGCCCCACGGCGTGCGTGGGTCGGCCCACACGATTGTGAGGGCGTCAGGCTACGGCATCGACGAGGGGTATTTGAGTAATTACAAGGAGGATCTGGTGATCATGTGCCAGGTGGAATCGGAAGATGGAGTGAAGAAGATCGACGAAATTGCAGCCGTGGACGGCGTGGACTGCGTGCAGATTGGGCCGCGGGACTTGAGTGCGACCATGGGGTACCTTTCAGACCCGGGGCACGAAAAGGTGAAGGAAGTGCTTCACGGGGCAGAGAAGGCGGTTTTGAAACAAGGGGGTGCGTATCTGTCAGGGGTCGTGACACCTACAGACCCGGTGGAGGAGCTCCGGCGGAGGGGGTACCATATTGTGATGGCAGGGGCGGACGTGGGACTCTTTAGAAGCGCGGCAGTGGCAGATGTGAGGAAATTCAAGATTTTGGTGGGTGATACTGATGATGATACGAAGGTGATCGGTGCTGCAGTTGCTGATGGGAAATACTAGAAATACTGGAGTCAGGTTGACATGGATAGATACTAATTGTCTGCTGCTGCTGCTTTTTTTATTATGTGATTCTGGAGAAAATACTCAATTTATTCATGTTAGTTGAAGAGAGTGTGCCGAAGTAATAATAATAATAAAGTCAAGTATTTTCCAGGATTCGGATTTGTATCCTCGGGTTGCTGTGTACTGGACACGTCACCCTTTCTTCTTTTTATTCATTTCTTTCCACCAATAAAATAAAATAAAATAAAATTCCTAAAAGCACCAAACAAATTATACACGACTCTCCATCTTTTAAATTGATTTTTTGTCAGCACCTAACCATTCATTAACTGTGGTTTTCAAGTTTGAAGGCATCCAAGATGCATGGTACAAATTTTATGTCCCATTGATTTGTATCTAATATTGGTACTACCTCCGTTTCATAATGTTTGTTGTTTAAGATTTTTTTTTTAGTTTCAAAATGTTTGTTGTTTTATATAATTTGACATCCTCTCTCCCAATTTTAAGCCTCTCAAATCCTACAATGTTATTTTTTAGGAAAATATAAATGAATTAGATTTTATGGCATATATAAGGGATGGGTATATTTGTTTACAAAGTTAACTCTTAATTCCAGATAAAAAAAACAAAACAACAAACATTATGAAACGGAGGTAGTATAATATAATATGCATTGAGTGGTTCTAAATGGCTACAATGTGCTTGACCAAATTTTTTTTTTCCTAAACCAATTATTTCAACATATAATAATTCTAACTTGTATTGTATTTGGATTATATTGTCAATTTTTTGCTTAAAACTTCCTTATTAAATTAATTTAATGAAAAAACAATTTAAGCGATCACACTTCAAAATAGTCTTGTGTGGCCGGCCACATTTTACCCAATATTTGGGTATAGCATCGAAGATGCTCATGTATTGATTTTAACTGATTTTTGTTTGCAGTAGTATATAAATAGTATTAGTTTAAAAAGTCATTATTAAAACTGTAGACAAGAAAAAAATGAATGGTGCTCAAATTTAATTTTTAAATTTTGTTTAGTCTTTAAGTAAAATAAATAGTTTTGATTGAAAGCAAAAAAAAAAAAATACATATGTATGAACTTGGATTGTGTTTGTTTGAATTGATAATTTCTATTACTATATACTATTTCAAATAAGTTTTTCACTATATTTTTGTAAATTTAACTTTATTGTCAGATTGAACAATATGATTATCACATGATTGATAGAGAATTATGTACCTTTCTCCATGGAATAAATCTTGAGTTGCAACAGTAGAGATATGTTAAGGCCAAAATTCGTAACAGTCGCGCTGACGCCAAAAGCTGAATTGAAGTCGGATGAAAATAGCATGACAACTACGGTCAACGAAAAGGAGCAATCACCGTAGCTTAAAAGAATTGAAATATCCTTAGTCATATTTAGAAAAGACCATAATTATGTAAATAATCATGTCAATCGTGTATTACGATCCCGGACGCAAATTAAATATCATTTATTACTCTCTCTTGTAATAGAGGGTATAAATACAGCCTTAACAACACTGTAGAAGGGATCGCCACATTAATCATTAAACCTGGTACGCTATTTTTTAACGCAATTCTGCAACTAACACAGATCATGCAGTAAAGGCAAGCATACATATATCGTCTCCTCAGGGATTGTTATTAGAAATATACTGAGCACAAAACTAATTTAAAAATATCCTAGACAAGTATCGAATTGAAGTCACACTTATAACTAGACAGAAAAATAAAAATAGAATTAAAAAGCATAAAAATAAACAACTAATAGTAGCAAGCAAACTTAAATAAAGATTTAAATCAGATAAATAAAAGCAATTAATCCTAGGGTAAGGAACATATGAAATCCATTATATTATGAATACATGCATGTGTGAAAATCCCATTTTTAACCAATTATGATATGAGGAATCTGAAAACTATCTAACCCTCTCCATCAGGTCTCAGGCAGACGTTGATTAATGGTTTATCTATATTGTCAGCGACCTCAAGATTCTAACCACTAACTCCCAATAGCTCTTTGGACTAGCCCCCTATCAAAACTCACGGTCCGGTTTCAGACAAGGAAGATTCATGCATCAATCTACTTGACTATCCCACATCATTAGTTATCTCCCTCAGGTCTCCAACTAACGTGCTAGCATGCATTAACTACGGCCGCTCATTAAGCATGAAAATGAAAGCATCAAGTAATTGAATATCATAAAAGGGAGAGAAAATCACACAACATGCATATCATAATATAACTTCATCCATAACCCTAAACCTTAAAATTAATTAGACGACTACTCACGCATGATTGTAGAAGTAAAAATGAAAAGAGTAGAAAAAGATTGCATAATTAAAAGAAAATTAGAAAATAAAACCGTAATGCCGAAAATTGAAACTTGAATTAAACTCGAATCCAAAGCTGTCTTGAACGTGTACAAAACAAAAATAAAAACTAAATATAATGAATGTAAGGTGTAAAATTCATGCACTATATCAGCTATTTATACTAGGTAGAGTTTGGGCTAAATTAGGAGTACAAAACCCATAAGTTTGGAAATAAAAATCGGACTAAAAATAACTTCAGCGAGAAATCGAGCGGGCGCTCGGTCTAACTTCCTTAACCGAGCGGTCACTCGGCCTTCAATGCATGAGTCAATGCCCGAGAAATTGAGTGGCCGCTCGAGTCATCTCCTTGGCTCGAGCGGGCGCTCGGATCAAGTCTGCAGTTATGACTCGGCTGCTTCGCGCGGGTGACTCGAGTCATGGCCCACTGAGCGGGCGCTCGGGTCCCTTGGAACGTGCAATCTGCCCGTTTTCATCCCGAACTTCTTCTCGATCTTCCCAACTCTCCCTAAAGCACGATTTTAACCTACAAAAAAGATGAAAAACACCAAACACACGCAAACAAGCACAAAGACCGAGAAACAACCGTTTTGACATTAAAATCAACCAAAACACATACGATTGCTCCCAAAAAACGTGTAAATTCGGGGTTTATCAACTCCCCCAAACTAAACACTTGTTAGACCTCGAACAAGAAAAAGAAAACACAAAACAAAACAAACAATAAAACATGAATTACACGAATTAAGTCAATTGGGAGCAATATACAACATCATGCCTCAAAGTGAAAACTAAGGTTTCAAACATTCATAATTTCAACAATTTTATAGCTCTCATGCAAAATCAATTAGGGCAATGCACACTTGAATCTCACAAGGAGGTATATCACTCAACACTCAAGTGTATAAGAGGTTCACTCATCGAAACAAACACACAAATGCAAACACTATAGACTTGCCAATCGTCTAACTTCTCCACTGCAATTAAATGTTCAAGTAAAGATCAATTAGGTCTTTCTTTTGGACTGAAATGTGGGGACATTGGTTTAGGTGGGCGTTTTTGGCTAAGTGACTCAATCAAACAATCAAATCACAACACTTATTAACACATTATGGCATAAAAATCCATCTTCCTCCTACTCCAAATATCACCAAACACCACTATGGACTTATCAAAATAAAATTCTCTTATGCTTTTCATTCATAACTAACAAGTCAAATATCAATCAATTTTTTACTACACTTTTTTTTCTTTTTTTCTTTTGACTCATTCACTTTGTTTTCATAGAGCTTATAAGATCAACTAAAATCAAGAAGTCCATTTATTTTTCACCAAAATGAAACTAACCATCAAAGATACCCATAATATCCATCCAATACCTTCTATCATCCGGTTAAGAAAGAAAGGCAATTAAGGCACAAAATGGCTAACAAAGATTCACTTTCAAGGGTTAGTGTAACGCCCCAGCCCTCTAGGACTAAGACGTCACCCAAACACCTTGCTTACGTAATAAATAATTTCCAAATAGAAGTAAAACCAGTTTTATAAAGCTGAAGTAAAACTGACAACATCTCGGCTTAAAACGTTTAAACCACACACAAAGCATATTTAAAGCCAACAATAAACACTTTATTTTTAAACAAACACTTGTATATACTATCAAAGGTTGACCAACAAAGTCAACGATTATCAGCTTAAATCGTCTTGAAAACGTTTGCAGAAGCATTTAATTTACATAAAAACATAAGTGTTAGCAAACTATGATATAATACACAAAAGTTCATAACTTAACACCTTCCAACAACCTCCCATCAACTAGCTCGACCTCCAGAACCTGAAAATATTTAAAAACATTTGGGTTGAGTGCTGACACACCGTCGTTTAGTGTGCAAAATACACCTGCGGGCCAATAGTCTACAGATGCTTAATCTGCCCTCAACGGCTAATTAGTATAGCTGGTGAAAACGGATATCGATCCCAGAGGAGTGGTGTAACCTTCTTCCCTTTGGTATTCTTTATTTAAGGTATTAGTGTCACTCTAACACCCTTTTCTTCCAAACTCAAATTAAAATAAACTACTGAAAAAGAAAAACACAAATAGAAACATTAAATAATAAAGGTTGCTCAAGTCAAAACATCAAGTCATTCGGTAGATATGCACAATCCTAGGCAAAACAAATGTAATTACCACTACTACCCGTTGTGCCCACACTAGCAGAAAGGTCAGAAACCGAATCCCTAAGGCCAAATATGGGTAATTGTCACTTTGAGGGTTAACCGGTTATAGGAAATGGATACGATCGGCCACTCCCCAATCACTTCTTACATTATATCGTCTAGATGATACGATCGACACCTAGGGACCTAACTATACAGGAACCTAAGGAGAGCATCACACAAAGGTTTTGCAAGTATAGCAGCTTTGACCTCGATTCTAGTAGGTTTGACACGGTCTTGTGCCTGCATATACTATGCAATCTTAACTACCAAGACTGTCATCCTCGGACTTGTTACTATGCAGGTATCGAGGCATGGGTCACCTATACACTCCCACGTAACTAACACTAGTACCAGTTAATTAGAAATGCGTGATTTCATCTCCAATCATCATTTACCTATGTCTAAGTGAAAAATAAGTTAAGATTGTGAACCCTTAAGGCGTTAAAGTCCGATTACCTCATGTACATATTCTACCTTTAGACCATTACTTTGACCTGAATAGTGGATACTTAGCCACTAAACATAGAAACGAAAGCAAAGGAAAATAAAGAAAGAACATCTTACTTGAAAGGGAAAACTTGTATTAAAATCTGGCCCCAACCCCAGTTTGCCAACAAAACGAGAAAGTCTACTCCATGCGGGCACAGCCCCCGCAGGGAGCAGAAAACTAACAACTATAAAAACGGGAAATACAAACTATACTAAACTAGATCTGGGATTGATTTTCTGGATTGGATATTGGTGTATGGACGAAAGACAAAGTATTTAAAGTGTTTAAATCAAGCCCAGCTCAAGCCCATGCAAGATGTCCACTCCTCCACCTTCTTCTCCACTCTTCCATGATTTTAGGAGGTGGTTGGAACAACTTTATCCACTTCTCAGCAGTCTTCTCTCTCCATTTCTCCACTCTCTCAACGTCCCTTGACTCCCCCAAATGTAGGAAGTGACTTTGCACTTCAGATCCAAGTGCATAAAAGGGCCCATGACTGAAATTTTAGCATAAAATCCGCAACCAAATTAATTGGCTCAGAGTCTGGAGATCCGTCCCCTGTGCCCGCATCAATGTCGGTACTCGGATTTGCCTGTTATGGAAGCTCTGTGCCCATGTTGACTTTGACACCTGGATTTGCCTGATTTTGAAGTGTTTTGTGCTTCCAACACCTATTACACTTTATCCCCTATCTAGACACGAAACGAACAGAAAAATACACGAAAACAGTACAAAAGAACAAGGAAAAAGATGAGAATTTGAGTCGTTGTCAAGTGCCAAAAACACTCAGTGGGCCATAAGACTCGTCCAAGTCATACTTTTAACATAAATCATGAAAATAACTTCTCATCATACTTTCATTCAATGTTTACGCTTGTTCATCAGATAATAGACCTAATGTGATCACATCATACTTTATGGTTACGCATGCCTCTTGGTGAAAAACTATTGGTCACAACATAAACCGTCACGGTTACCCATGCCTCTTGGTGACAAACTATTGGTCACAGAGTAAACCGTCATTTCATTATTCAGAAAATTCATCTTTACTGAGGTCATATACATCCAACTACTGCGTAAACAAAGCTTTAAAACATTTAAAATACTTTTCATGAACGAGTTTAAAAACATAGTTGTGAGTTAAAGAAAAACCCACCTCAATAACTTCAACTTTCAATGCAAAATATATGCTCAAAGGTTCTTTATGCTTTCTCCTCTCGACCTACAAAGTCGAATGTCTAGCTTTAGAATCTACCCAAAGGTTAATTAACTAATAATTAAAGTCATAATAATATAAATAATAATTTTCTATTGTCCGGGATCGAATAGATTTGAAGTGGGGTAAAATAAGTCAAGTAGAAAATAAGTTTTGAATTTGATTTTTACTGAACTTTGGACGTAGAAAGAGCAGTTGACATGATATCAATTCGATGATCAGAAACCAGATTACTGAAGTCTGATATTTGAGGAATACTG